>OW387150.1:33940294-35379794 GCA_936440205.1 Lepidonotus clava
TTTACAGTAATTATAACTGTATATTCAGTCACCACAGGGGGAGCTACAGTTTGTAAAGACCAAAACGTTGGTAGTATATTATTATAAAACCAATTTACAGGTCAAATTCATTCAATCTAATTAATTTACTCGGTGATTTACATCTGTAATAACTAACCACGTGTATAAAATCATTGAAATCCATACAAATTATTTTGATTATTTCAGTAATTGATTATGATCATGTGTAGACACCTTTTTGGTATTGGTTCAAGTTAATAGAAGTCGTTATATGTGGAAACCTTCTGCAAAATTACTAATAAACTTGGCAGAGATACATCCCACAGTCAGTATACATTGATTTGTGGTGGGGAATTGATAATTAATTAGATTTATTGAAAGAATTCTTTTTAAATTCAATAATAAACGACTTTTAATTTTGTGTACTGTAAAATAACAAAAGCACTGTAAAATTACAGCAAAATTTGCTGGTAACTTTGTTGCCAGCAAATTTTGCTGTACAAATAAAGCACTTCATTTGCTGTTCATTTACAGCAAACTCAACTGTCAGACATCTACAGTACTAACTACAGTAGAATTAACAGTATCTGATGTGCTGTAACCATACAGCAATCTTTGCTGTAAGAGGTCTAAAGTACTTAATACTGTAAAATCTAAGATACAGGATGTGCTGTAACTGTACAGCAAAATTTGCTGGAAACTTTGTTGCCAGCAAATTTTGCTGTAAATTTACAGGAAAGTTTAGATGCGGCTCTCTAGAGACTTTTTACAGTGTGGCAAAACCTCCCAATAAAGAGGAGCCCTCTCAGGGGGCCGTGCATACTGACACTTTATGTTCAGGTAGTCCCTGCCTGGTTTAATTCTCTGGTAATTACCCTTGTTCCTTCCTGTATCTTCTTCGAGCCTTTACCTTGCATGTCAATGTTCAGACTTCCTGAAAGGAGGCCATGAGCAGGGGTAGTGACAGGGTGACTTCTTTGTTAGACAGGTCACACTAACAAGGTACCTTTAGCCCCCATGTTAAAGACGCTCTTTTTCTGATATAAATCAACATGAAATAAGAAATGAAGAAGATATGTAAGGTGACCCGCCATTGAGTCTCGTCTCTCATTAGTGTGCCTCTATGGAGCCCTTTTATACTGCGCCTATAGATCTGCGACCCAAAAAAACAACTCAAAAACTTGAACCTCCTGTTAGTTCATCTGTTCCTGTTTTCTCATAAATTCACCAAAAAGCAACTCTCGTAGAACAATCAAAGTTTAATGACAATATGTGTCCTTTTAATGTACAACACCTATAAAATAACATATACAATAACTATAGCCAGAACTCTTAACTATCACTATGCCACAATAAAAGGAGCACAAAATGAGCTGTTTCTTGCTGACCAGATCTATTTTTTTTAAAGTTAAGGTCCACGCTCTATGGGGCTTTTTACTGTGCCTACACAAAAGTTCATTTTCAAAACGTACTTCTTCAAATACATGTATTTTCCTATAGTATACAACGTCACAGGAAATAATGGCCATAAAAATGAGCGGACAAAACTTCCCCTTGCCCTACCTTAGTAACTGACATAAATACTCGCTCCGATTTAAGTGGTTCAAACTATGTGAAGGGTGACTTTCCAAATCGTCAGAAGGTTTTTATTAGTAATAAACAATTCAATTCAAAGCAACCAGAAATAAAGAAAAGAGTAACCAGTGCAGAGGATGCGACAACACTCAGGTGTAGATAAGTCATATCCTACAATGGTGGCGTCACGCTTTGGGTAACCTTGGCCTATAAATATGTTTAAGCGTTAGCTTGTTAATCTATCATGCTTCCTGTGAATATTACATGTGTGTAACATGCCAAGTGGACACTAAACAGAACCCATCTATAAAAAACAGCTCATATGCATTATTTTTATGTGGCATAGCAATAGTGAAGAGTTCTGGCTTGACATTATAAATATTATTTTATATGAAGTGTTGTACATTAACAGGACACATACTGTCATTACACTTTGAATGTGCCATTAGAGTTACATTTTGTGAATTTAAGAGAATGTAGGAACAGACAAACTATGAAGAGGTGACAGAAAAATGTTTTTGAGTTGTTTCTTGTGTCCCAGATCTTTAGCGAGATAATGAAACCTACATGGCAGGTACCCCCTTTATCTGGCAACAAGTACCAAGTATTGCTTTTACATAAAGACTACCTAGATAGTGCTATTTATGTAGAATGAGTCAAGACGCGGCCCTCAAGAGACACTCTGTGGCTCGTTCTCTAATTAGGCCTGCTTTAAAGTACAAGGCCACTTGGGCTTGGTGCCCGATGTAGGGTACGGCCTACTTACAAGTGTCATTATCTGAGGACCGTTTCCTGCATAGAAAAGGTATCTCCTGGTACTGGGACTTTAGATATTTAAGATACCAGTACTGGGCCAGTGGTTATTGGAGGTTTTACCCATCCCTCATGGTATCTTGACTGTATATATCTGAGCTACCAGTACTGTGACCATGGATATCTGAGATACCAATACTGTGACAATGGCCATCTGAGATAGTACTTATACCAGTACTGTGACCATGGATAACTGAGATGTTGGTACTGTGATAGTGGTTATCTGAGATACTGTTTATGTGAGAGTGGCTGATATTTTTATGCTTTGATGGTAGCCTTATTAGAAACTGGTACTGTATCAATGGTAATCTGAGATACGGTTCTGTTTAGGTTGAAGAACATAACCAGAACATTATAATAACATTGCAGCACAAAGTCACAGCAGTAGGTCACAACGACATAATTGGGAGTCATCAAAATAATGTAATAAGAACCAACTAAGAATGTTGCTGCAACCTTATTATAACGTCAAAACACCGGCTGGGAATACCTTTATGCATTGAAATATTAAGGTAGTTAGAGTCCGACTATGAACCTGCAAACATATCAGAGTATGGATCTCTCGAAAGGTGTGATACACTGGTACAGCCAACCTATGAATCATGCATACACAGCAGATTTGGAACCTTTGAGAAATATGACATACTGATACAACTATCTTTTAGAATGGCCGTCTGACATTTGAAGGAGGCATCTCGAGAGTCAATAGATGCACCATTCGAAATGGAGTTCTTCCAAAGAAAATGACACCTTGGTTGCTACACAGCGGTAGTTGTCCTAAAAGTAAGGGGAGTTTTACAGGGTTTGTCTCAAGTGTCGTTGACTTATTCGAGGGAAGTTGTCTTTGAATGATGATTGTCCCGGAAGCATTTTAAAGATTATATATATACGAAATTTAAAATCATAAACTACACGTGATGGATAGGATCAATTTATTTGCTAAACAAGTTTACAGACAAGACAAAAAGTCTGAATAGGGTGGAAGAACATGAATGTATGTGAAGCCTTGAAATAATTTTTTTAAAAAAAGAAAGAAAGGAAAAAAAAAGAGAAAAAAACACGAAAGTCGGATATCCACATGCCTGCATGAACACCGAGACACGTATAAGCTAGACATAATTCCACTCATCAAGAAACGAAGCCTCAGAAGGATAATAACAAAATACATAATGGGGAAAGGTGCCCTTTTCCAGGCGGTTACCCAAGCACAGCACAGCCCTCACTTGGTTCTTTTGTCGGTCTGCCAGATGAAATGAACAGCCGGCGCAGTGCAGTGGACCGGCGCGTGGCCTTCCCGCCCTGCCATACAAAGGGAGGTGGCGAACACAACAAGAAGTTAGCGGGTTGGAACGGATCCAATTCTGGCCTATGTCTTGGGGGGAGGGAGAGAGACAGAACACTTCTTTAAGTCTCAGAGGTGGACTGAAATAAGTCAGAACGTCTTAACTACTCTGGACACACTTTGCCAAATTATTAACTTCAAAACCAATCCCACAATAAAGAATGCAATTAAAGCGTATGATAATAGAACATCATTCTATAGTTACTTACCTTTGACTTGAGACTGTTAGCTACGATCAATGAGGTGTTTAACCCTTATATCCTTGATATTTTAGCTGATCACTATATAAAAAGAACTAAGAGGGGTAGGGGGGGGGGGGGGGGTGGCGTTCAAGGGTGGCTGTACAATCCATAGGGGATCGTCATGTATCAAGGGCAATGATTGAGGTTCGTACATTCCCTATGGGTCATCGACATGATGACCCCAAAGAATCTTCTTTATTCCATCACCCAAGCACCATTCAAACTATGATAAAAGGAGTAAGAATGAGGAGGGGCTTGGAAATACGCACTGCCCTGAATAGGCACTGCTCGTCGGCTGAGCGGGTGATAATGCAACTGTCAAGGCCCATTTGCCCTGGCCGATGATTGTGTCGCTCGCAGGTCCGACAACGTTATCGCACAGGGAAGACGATGGTCTCAGGGACGATAAAATTATCGCATGCAAGCGAAATTGAAGAAGTTGCATTCGCCCTGAGAAAAGAGGACCCAAACGATTGCAAACGATAGTTTTCTCAAGCACTTGTCACCCAGAATCGGCTGGAATCCAAACGATTTGATCTAACATGTTAGATCTGATCGGCTGGAGGTTTGTCGTTTGCATTATCGTGTGTACCAGAATTGTAACCGATAAATGTCGCAAGAGATCGCATGTACCGAATTTGCCAGGGCGAATGGGCCTTCAGTGTAACATTATTGATGCTGAAATAGAAATAGTTCGTTACACAGTGTTATCTATATGTATTCATTTCAACACGTTAATGTAATTCTTATTTCACCATTTAAATTGCTTTGTTTAACCTAGAGGTTTTGGGTCAGCAATTTTAGATTCTTGTCCTGAACTGACAATGTGTGCTGTTTGATTTCAGAGAAGAAGGCGGAGTCCGACGAAGCCAGTAAGTACCCCCATCTACTAGAAAGTCCATGCCCAACTTCCTCGCATCGTTTCGATATACCAGTGTTGAAAGTGAAACAACCTTATTTTTAAAATTGTTGTCATACTTATCTTGATTTAAGATAAATTTGTCCATGACGCCTGATGATGGACCCATTCTTTTCTGTTTTTGGCATAATGGCAGGGCAAATTAGTTAATATATTCTGATAGCACCGGGAACCCCATATTATACTCAATATCTTTGTGGTATGTAACATAACGTTTTTCCTGACATATCATACTTGTTACCATTGACATATTCATATTGCAGAACATGCGTTTGAATGATCTATTCATCATAAGACTAACTTTCCTAAAACAGATGCTACAGTTCTAAGAGTATGTATGATATTTGTTAATGTATGTATGTATGTATGTATGCATGTGTGTGTGTGTGTGTGTGTGTGTGTGTGTATGAGTGTATGTATTGTATACATGTATACATGTATGTATGTATATACACAAAAACATATATGTATATTAAATGTGACTACACCCTCCATCCTCGGCCACCCTCAGTCCTGCGCTGCCGGGACACTTTCGTACGATACGCTAACCAGTACCACCAGGAGTCCTTCTTGGAGGAGGATGCCACTGACCTGCGCGCATGCCTCGACATGTGCGTGCGCATGACCCGCGCGCAGTGCGCAGCCGTCAATTTCATAAATAAGACATCAGGCAGCGGCGGGCGCTGCTACCGCCTGCCCATGGCCGCCCTAGGCTATGGCCAGGGATTCTACAGAGGGGTCGACGAGTACATCCGCGAACCCTGTGACGTCATAGAAGGTACGTTTGGTGTTTAGTTTTTTTTTTTTTTTTTTTTTGGGGGGGTGGGGGGGTGGGGGGGGGGGGGGGCTCACTGCTACCGTCTGCCCATGGCCACCCTGGGCTATGGACAGGGCTTCTACAGGGGCGTTGACAAGTACATCCGGGAACCTTGTGACGTCATAGAAGGTACGTTTGTTTGTTTGTTTGTTTGGGGGCAGGTGAGGGCGCTGCTAACGCCTGCCCATGGCAGCCCTGGGCTCCAGCTAGGGCTCCAGCTAGGGCTTGTACAAGGGCGTCAATGAGTACATCCGGGAACCCCGTGATGTCATAGAAGGTATGTTTGTTGGTTTGTTTGATGGTTGGGGCTGGGGGTATTGATACCGCCTGCCCATGGCCACCCTGGGCTACAGCCTGGGCTTCTACAGGGGCTCGACGAGTACATCCGGGAACCCTTTGACATCATAGAAGGTACATTTGTTGGTTTGTATGTTTGTTTGGTGGGGGGCGGTGGGCGCTGCTACCCCCTGCCCATGGCCGCCCTAGGGTACGGCCAGGGGCTCTACAGGGGGGTCGATGAGTACATCCGGGAGCCCTGTGATGTCATAGAAGGTACGTTTGTTGGTTTGTTTGTTTTTATGTTTGTTTGATGGTTTGACCAACCAGACTCAGCGGTTCTGGAGCACTGGGTTAGTTCTCCCTTGCTCCTGGATGACTGAATCTACGAGGAGGTAGAGACCATACCCCTACACTTTTACCGTGGCAAGTGTTCTTTAATGTGCATGGTCCCATAGACAGGGCACGTTTGTTGGCATACAACAAATTTAGATTTGCAATTTCGGTGTATTATATGGCAGTATGGTAACCTGAAGGAACACAAGTTAAATAGGGTATTTATCATACATCCAGGAACCCTGGGACATCATAGAAGGTAAGATGAACTATAGATCTGGTAAGCAAGAAACAAATTATTTTATGTCTCTTATCTTTTGAGGCATTTGGAGTACTGGCTTGATATAATATTATATCATTTTATCTACACATTTGTACATCTACAAAAAACAAATTGTCAAAACACTTTACATGTGCTATCAAAGCTACAATTTGTTGAAGTTTAAAGATTACAGGAAAAGCTGAACTGTCAGGAGACACAGTGTTTAGGTTTCCTGTGTTTTCTTGTTTCCCAGATCTATAGGGTTGCATGTTCCTTATACATATATAGATATAATACAGATTATAAGGTGTGATGTATGGTAGTATCATGGTAACCCGAAGGAATGCTGGTTAAATAGTTAAGGCATATATTCTGAGTTAAATGTTTACCACCACTTATTGGCTGAGGATAAATTCTGATAAGTGACCACATTTGGTAGACAGTATTAAGGAAAGGCCATGGAATGTTCATCTGAAATAAAAATGAACTAAGGGAAATGAATGCAGTATTTCCAACCATGCAGTCCAAATGATCCTCTTTTCCCAAGGCAGTCCTGAGTGGATAGTATATTGCCCCTAGCCAAGCATGTTACGTTATTATAACAATGCAGTAACCTTCTGTTTGGTTCTGTATTGGTGGCTTCCAATAATGTTGCTGCAATGTACTGCCGTGACATTGCACTGCGATGTTATTAAAACTTCATGGTTATGTTCTCCAACTTAAACAGAATGTCCTTAGAACATTCTCTTTTGGTTTTGTCCTAACCTCACCAAAAAATAATGTCATAATAACATTCTGATTTGGTGAGGTTTCAACCGCACCATCAATAAGTTAACTGTTATATGCCACCTTAGTAAGTAACAGACTGACTAAAAACGTATCATTGTGGAACGTTTCTGTGATGTAGCGACTTGGCTGGGCTGTCTGTTCGTGGCCAAGGGGTCATTGTTTAAAGTTTCTATATGAATCAATCAATCATGGTTGGCCGTTTTGTAATGCACACCGATCCCTGGAACATTAGCCAGGACTTAGCAGCTACAGCTGTCCCTGTACATCTCTTCTCACCTGACTGTCATTATGGCCTTGTTTCAGACCCCAAGGATGGAGCCAGCTCCCAGTCCAGCAGCACAGGTAGGCCCTGCTCTGAGTACTTGGTGCAAACATACAGTAATCACCCACTTAATGACATGAAAACAATGTACAAATATCCTTCAATGCTGATTTATAGGGAAAGAATAAACGGTTTTGCGAATATTTCGATCTTATTTTAGACAAGATATTAATTTACATATGGAGTTCCCATGTGATACAGAAACTGTATGTAGACCCCCCATTCTGAAATGCTTTATCTGCCCCTGCACCTCTAACCAGTGTTCTTCTTTCCCCAGGTTCCCCGACGACCAAGACGACCACCACCCTGCCACCACCCCCAGAGAGTAAGTCACCTGTTCCAGCAAACAAGGGCCATCAGATCTCACTAAACTAGATTTGAAATGAGTTTTTTCCCAAGTACAATGTGCATTATGTTTAATTCAACTACAAACTTATATAGCATACACATACTGAAGTAGGCAAAAAGTTTATCAACTGCTGCATTATTAGTACTTCTACAATAGGTTTTTGCTTGGAAAGGGTCGGATCAGACTATGGAGGGGTTCGGATGAGATTATAGAAGGGTTCGGATGATGAAGTGAAGAAAAAAGGATGGATTTGTGATTTTGGATTGCGCAACTGATTTTTACTTAAGATTAAATTCCTTTTCACTTAAATATCTGTTAAAGACTATTTTTGTGTTAGTTTCAAGTTAGTCATATATACAAATTCAATGTCATGTCTCTATTCCTAATGGTTATTTCCTGTCTGGCTGTTTCTAGAAAAAAAAGTAGGAAGTGTTTCCTACTTTTTCATAAGTCCTGAGCGACATCTCTGTATGTAGGTTTGTTGGTTGTTGACAGTAGTGGCTAGACTAACCTTGACCTGATTCTGACCTTTATCTCCAGGGGACTGTCCAGCGACGTACATCCTCTTGCCGAACCAGTTTGGTACAGGAGGTCAGGTGTTCAAGGAGGCCGCCACGGCAGAGGACTGCAAGGCCGAGTGTAGCCGAGACCCGCGCTGCCCGGCCATTGAGTTTGACCTCAACTACGGCACCTGCTATGTCCACAGGTAGGGTACAGTGAGTGAGTGACGGATGTTTTACTCCATATCGACAGCCAGGGTCATTTTCCCTGCAAAAAAGAGTTGGGACTTATTCTGTCTTTGGTGATTATATATGTGATGGAGGTGACAGGGCAGGCAAACAGCAGGGGATCAAAACCTGGAAATCATTTTTGCTGTACCTCATCCCTTAGTGAACCAAGCACTGACCGGGAATTGAAACCAATGAACCACTTGGTCAGTGCTGGGTCCACCCTATCGTCACCTTATACAATCAGCAGGGGCTACTGGGGGCCTATTCTTCTCCGGAACCCCAATGGGGTCAGGTAGGGTATGGTGGGTGGGAGGAGGAGGAGGCAGAGACAAGGCCAAGTGTAGCTAAGACCCACGCTATCCAGCCATCGAGTTTGACCTCACCTACGGCACCTGCTATGTCCACAGGTAGGGTACAGGTAGGGTAGGGTGGGGGGAGGAGGCAGAGACAAGGCCGAGTGTAGCCAAGACCTGCGCTGCCTGGCCATTGAGTTCGACCTCAACTATGGCACCTGCTATGTCCACAGGTAAGGAACAGGTAGGGTACGGTGGGGAGGAGGAGGGAGAGACTAGGCCGAGTGTAGCCAAGACCTGCGCTGCCCGGCCATCGAGTTGGACCTCACCTCAACTACAGCACCTGCTATGTCCACAGGTAGGGTACAGGTAGGGTAGGGCTGAGGGGGCAATGAGGGAGAGACTAGGTCGAGTGTAGCCCAACTGATGGCCACCTACCTGCCCCAGTTTGGTCGGGACTGTCTCGACTTTAGTTTTTTGTCCCGATTGCTAAGTCGGGACAGTGTTTGTCCTGGTTTTAGGAGTTGGGATGAATTCTGTCTTTGGTATGAGATGAAGGTGACAGGGCAGGCAAACAGTAGGGGATCAAAACCAGGAAATCATTTTTGCTGTACCTCATCCCTTCGTGAACCCAGCACTGACCGGGAATTGAAACTAAAGAACCACTTGGTCAGTGCTGGGTCCACCCTAACGTCACCTTATATGATCAGCCTTATATGGGGCTTATTCTTCCCCAGAACCCCAATGGGGTCAGGTAGGGTAGGAGGGGGGCTGAGAAGGCAGAGATACGACCGAGTGTAGCCGAGACCTGCCCTGCTCGGCCATCGAGTGTGACCTCAACCAAGTTTGAAAGTATTTCCTTTTTTATTGCATTTTGACAAGTGTTAATAGCCTAGCTTCTTGTTACCTTGATCCTTGTGTCCCCGGCTAATGGCGGCCTTCATTGTGAAACTCACTTTGGGACTATTGCCAGGCCATACATACCACTCATCATTCTCAGTTGTTTTAACATAGTTAAAATAATGCATAAGGGACAAAATATATAGAACCTTTGGGGTCATCCTAAGGTAGCTGTACAACCCATGGGGATTATACTAATCTCGGTCTTTGCCCTCAGTTTGTGACAATCCCCTATGGGTTGTACAGCCACCCTCGGATGCCCCCTACGGTTATTCTTATTATAGTATCTTTCATATCTGTGCACTGTTTTTCCGCTAGGGGTCCATTTGACGGGAAGCTGTACCAGTCGTCGAACGTGAACCACTACGACCGTGACCCGTGCTCGCCACCCACCACCACCCCCACCACCCGTGGCACCACCGCTGGCCTCCCCACCCCAAAGACCACCGCCGGACCCTTGGCACCCCTACCGGGCAAGACCAGCAACCCATTCAAACGGCCCTCCACGGTGTTCAGCAGGGTTCCCACGGCAGGCCTGACCAGTACCCCGCGACCAACCTTGCCCACCACCACGCCCTCCACAACATCACCCACTACAACAACAAGGCCAACACCACCCCCAACACCCTTCCCAACCCCAGCCCCAACCCCATTCCCAACACCAGCCCAAACACCATTCCCAACACTAGCCCCAACTCCAGCCCCAACCCCATTCCCAACAGTAGCCCCAACCCCATTCCCAACCCCAGCCCCAACCCCATTCCCGACACTAGCCCCAACCCCATTCCCAACTCCAGCCCCAACACCATTTCCGACACCCTCCCCGACACCCTCCCCGACACCAGCCCCGACAGTGGCCCCCACACCGGCCCCAACGCCAGCCCCAACGCCAGCCCCAACACCAGCTCCAACACCATCCCCAACTACAACCACTTCCACTACAACATCAACTACAACAACATCAACCACAACCACAACTACACAAATGCCGACAGCAGTACCCTTTGACAATGCCACCGATCCTTTCTACAACCAAGGTAAGTCAGCTCTGGTGTGGAAACAAACAAGTACACCATGAAAAATGAACTTCTCTAATCTTGCATCCATACTGCAACCATTGACAATCATGGTCAAGGCACTACGTAATGTAGTGCATACACAATGCAACTGCTGACAATCCTGGTCACAACACCAGAAAATGTAGTGCAGCCATACTGCAACCATTGGCAATCATGGTCACAGAACCAAAACATGTAGTGTATCCATACTGCAACCATTGACAATCATGGTCAACACACTACACAATGTAGTGCATACACAATGCAACCATTGACAATCATGATCATCACACTACACAATGCAGTGCATACACAATGCAACCATTGACAATCCTAGTCACAGCACCAGATAATGTAGTGCTAGACATGGCAACTGGTGACGATCCTGGTTAAGCTGCAGGCACCAGAAAATGTTCATATGCTCCCCTAGGATAAAGGGGAGATCCAGAAAACCCACTGAGTCATGGCTACATCTCAAAATCTATATAAAGTTAATCCTCCAAAAGTCAAATCCAGCATAAGGTTCAGATCACCAAGTCAGTCTCACACCATGAAGCAGTCTTAAGCAAGAGCTACCCTTGGGTCAATACTCCAGTGGGCCCTATAGAAGTCTGAGACTATCAGGCAGTCTCATTCTAGAGGTACCTTCTGGTCAATCCTCCAATAAATCCGACAGAAGTTTCAGACTATCAGGAAGTCTCAAGGTAGAGGTACCATTTGGTCAATCCTTTAATAGATCCCAGAGAAGTGTCAAACTATTGGGCAGTCTCAAAGCACATGTACCATTTGGTCAATCCTTCTATAGACCCCAGAGAAGTTTTAAACTATCAGGCAGTCTCAAGGTACAAGTATCTTCTGGCCAATCCTCCAATAGATCCCAGAGAAGTTTCAAACTGTCAGGCAGTCTTAAGGTAGCGGTACCTCCTGGACAATGCCCCCCCCCCCCCCACCTTTTGGTGGACCCCTAAAAGAGGAGAAAATTCTATGCACATCACATGTACATCATTTTAATTCTTAGCCTTTACGCTAAAGCCAGGGGCAGATCCAGGATTACTGAAAGGAGGGGGTCAGCTATAGGCTAAGTAATGAAATGGGGTGCATTTGCATGCATGCACACAGTATTTTCCCCTCTTTTTGTAGTCTAGAGGTCCACCAAAAGGAGGGGGTCAGGAACCCTGGTTCCCTCCGTCTGGATCAGCCCCTGTAAAGCCCCCCCCCCACTTTGGAAGACCTATATATGCCCCTGCCACTTTGGTCCTACTGCTTCATCTATGTAACTTCCTAACTAGAATTAGTAATCAATCCCCGGTGGCTGCTATAAAGCCTTCAACCATCATTTGGTGAAATTATAACGCTTTTGTAGTTTTTCATGACATTTCATGGCAATTATCAATATATTTAACATAGCTCATCACTTTTGTCATATTGAGATCCACTAAAAGCACCACCTGTTACTATGGTAACAAACCAAATCTAATAGTTTTGTTCATTCCCCCCGTTCACCAGGTCCTAACCTTGAGTTTCATTGCATGTACACAAGTTGTCAACATTTTTCTATGGGTTGGTATGGAGGAAATACTGGGATTGGGTGTTTGCTCAGAAAAAAATACAATCAAAGCTCCCATCTAGCATAAACCATGGGATCCAGGGGGCTGCTACATTCAGAGTAATTTATTTGTCATTTGGGTTTAAAAATTATGAATGAATTAATATTCCTAGTTCCTAAAAGAGTGTATTTGTTTCGACCCCCTTTGCATATTAAAAGGACTAATGACTGGTATTTTTATTTCCAAGGAAATACCAATGTAACGACAAAAACTTGACTCAAAATGTGATATTAAGATATTTAATGGGAATTTGTTTGCATAGGAATATACAGGAATTTCCAAATTGTTCTGTTTCTAAGGATTGTAGCTCTTTTATCAGGGATGCAAATTGGGGACAGTGAAAAAGTCGGAAATAGCATCCTTAAATGATGTGAAACTTGTTCTAAACATCAAATTTTGAAATTATTTTTGGGACAGCTGGAGAAAAAAAAAAGGAAATCCAACAAAAATCGGAAAACTTGCTTCCCTGTTTTATTTACAATGGTGACCCTCACTTTTTTCTGAATATCATATTGGTACATGTCCACAGATGATACTAAACCATGTTTGATTAATATATTTAGGTTTAATATTTCAGGGGTGAAGAACATAATTTTTTCTTCTTCCATAGAAACCTTTTGTAATACCTAATTTTTGCAGACCCATATATCTCGTAAATGAATATGGTGACATAATGTTTTTTCATGGATCTCCCCCCCCCCCCCCCATAGTATTGGTCTAACCTCACAAATTGTCTTAAGGCTATATACTGGTTCATTCAGAAACCTGCTAGACAGTCCTTAATTCTTTCAAGTATGATTTACGTATGATTTAAATATGACAGTATGATTCATCACTAGTGTGCCTTGTCCCTTTCACCAGGGCCTATCAACACTGACACAGAGTGGCCATAACCATCTTTGCCTCTCTTTCAGACTGTGATGAGGATGTGACCTTCATCGTGGATGCGTCGGGCCCGAAGGATGGCCCCAATGGTAAGAGGTTCCAGAACACGCTCAACCTGGCCAAGAACATCATCAACAACATGCGGGTCGGGCCTGGCGAAGCACGCATCTCCTTTATCATCTACTCCACTCTCGCCGTCACCGTCTTCCACCTCGATGTGAGTACTGAAGTGCATTAAGTTTTGTGGTATAGTACATTTTGTTTGAATGTTGTTCAGGGGAGTAATGTAGAGTTGACAGGAGTAGTTGTTGATGATGTTATATGTTTCCTTCAGTCACAGGTTAGAGCATGGCCCGAGGCCAAAGCCCCATGAAAATTCTCATGTCTCCAGCCCCACTGCTCAGTGGAGCATTCAATGTTCCCACCCCTGGGGCCTCCAGGGCCCTGATTGGTTAGTCAGACTGCAGGTGGACCCTATGAGGGTAGTTAGACACTATGTTAAGGGTATGGTTTAGTACAACAGTTTTATAATGTTAATTTTGATTATGTTGTGTTATTTTATACTATGTTCTCACATAATTATATTTAGAAATAATATGTTTTAGAGTATAGATTGGTATTTGTCCTACTAATTTTAAAGTATGACATAATCACTGCTGCCAATGCATGTATGGTTACACTAGTCTGTTCAAGTGAATGCACTTTTCCATTATGTGCAGTTAAATGTGTCTGTATGTACGGTCACCTATGGGGCCTTCCATTAAGGATGTATGCATCAAGGGGGGGGGGGCATCTGATTTTTTTTTTTAATGTGCACATGTTCCTGTATAAATCTAATGTGTAAGCGAGGGGGTGGGGTGGGGGGTGGGGGGTGGTGGGTCAGGGATTTATTTAAATGTGTGTACATACTAAATGGAAGGCCCATACATGTACATACAGTTAGCAACTTAAGCCCAATTCGCCTTGGCCATCGCGGTGCTTGTGATATCTTCTGACAATTGTCATGTGCGACTCCTGGTGCAGATGATAATGCAAATGACAGGTCTGCAAGCAAATGCCTCCAACATGTTGGATTAATTCATTGAATTCCAAACAATTCTAGGGAATAAGTACTTGCAAAAACTATCGTTTGCAATCACATGGGCCTTCTTTTGTCAGTGTGAATGCTATCTGTTCAATTTTGCATGATACAATAATTCTATCGGCCCTCAGAGAATCGTCTTTTGCATACAATAAATTTTCTGTTGCACCAAGTGACAGAATGATTTGCGAGGACGAATGGGCCTTCCCATTGGTCTGCACTTATGAGGTACACTTGTCTGTGGTAGTGGCCAGTGTGTGAGCTATTACTGGGCCTACAATTATGGCTTCACCATGAAAGCTAATGCAGAATGGTAGGGGGCCTGCCATTAAGTATGTATCCACATTATCCAAAATATCAGACCCTTTTTTTAAGAATGCATTGGATTTGTATTAGAAAGTACGCACATTTTCACAAATTTCCAGACCCCTCACCCCCTTGAAGAGCTTAATGGAAGGCTTGCACTTTTAGTCTTAAACTATGCTCAGAAATATCTGGTATCCATTAAGTTATCAAAGTTTTGGTTTGTGATTCTGTCAAACTGTGCTTGTCCAGGAATACACATCAAAGCGGGACGTGCTGCTGGCCATCGACAGGCTGGACTTCTTGGGGGGCCTGTCCAACCTGCCCGAAGCCATGGGGCTCTGGTTCAAACGCCACCAGCCCAAGACCCTGGCCCTCAACCGCAACAGTAATGTCATCTTAATCTCTGACGTCGCTGTGTCATCCATCTATAACAGCGCCTTCAGGACAGAGGCCGCCCGCTGGCGCACCTTCACCATAGAGGTAAGAGGGGATTCATAGAGAAGTAGTGTGGTATAATTATGACAGACCAGGAAAGGAGCGACGTACCAAACACGTTCTGCGACCATACATATCGGTTAGCCTGTAACCTGCCCAATTTTCACGTAAAAGTTATGTTATTTTAGGTAAAGTTGAGACTTGAATGTTATATTAACATAATATTTTAGTGAAGTTGAGACCTTACTTATAAAGAATGTTATAATAATGTTACTATAACGTGAAAGAATATTAATGTCACAATAATGTCACATTGCAACGTTGGTTTTTGGGTGCCATCAAAAAAGTAACAAGAACCAAAGCAGAACTAAACAAATCATCATAATAACATTGTAATAATGTCATATTCTTGCTTGAGAGTGGTTTGGCATCAGATATAAAGAGGGCTGGAAGGGAAAATGGTTCTATACTGCTTGAAGCCCTCCCTTTAAATCTACGTTAACTTTCATTTCCACAATGTTATCACAATGAATTATGTAAGTATATAACTATCTCTGACGCAAGATATATACAAATATAATCTTTTGCAACATACCTGTATATTGTGTTCTAGTAGTTGTTCTGTTTAGGCTGCCATTGACTACCATTGGTCTATGCACTACTTTGGGCTGTTGGTTGCTGATTGATTTCTTCCTAACTCAGGGGGATTTGCGGTCTATCGTGCTGTCCACGGAAGATGTGGATGCGGTGAACATGGAGCTGTTTACACCCCTACACACCTTCACCATACGTGACTTCAATGACTTGTCCATCCCTGTCTATGAAGTCATATCCCTGCTGCCCTGCCCCGATCCCCACCCCATGCCACTACCACGCGACGGGGACCCGACTCCACAGCCTGTGGCCATTGCTTGAGGTGAGTGATGAGTGATGGATGTTTTACGCTGTATAGACAGTTAGGGTCATTTTCACAGCGAAAACAAGCTAGGATGCATTCTGTCTTTGGTGATTTTATCTATGAGAAGAAGGTGACAGGGCAGGCAAACAGCAGGGGATCAAAACCCGAAAATTATTTTTGCTGTACCTTATCCCTTATAGTGAACCCAGCACCAACCGGGAATTGAACCCAAAGAACCACTTGGTCAGTCCTGGACCCCCCTATCGTCGCCATTTATGATCAGCAGGGGCTATTGGGGGCCTATATTCTTCCCAGGAGCAGAAGCTCCACCCCGGTACCCCCACGGGGTGCCTGAGGTAAGTTAACGACCCTTACACCTCCACCCAGTGTCACAACCTCCTGACAGAGACCAAACTCCACAGCCTCTGGCCATTGCCTGAGTTGAGTAAAGCCCCATACCCACTAGACAATTTTGATCTCTGCAATCCTATTTAGCTCGAATCGCCCATCAGTATGGTATATTGAAATGTGCATGTTAAATCTGAATTCGATGGGAAAATTGCCCGGCAATTTTATCGGCGATTTTATCAAACACGATCATTTCAAAATTACATACTGACGAGCAATCAGTTGAAAATATGATTGCCGAGGTCAAAATTGCCTAGTGGGCATGGTGCTTTAACAACTCTTACACCTCCCCCTAGTGCCACAACCTTATGAAAGAGAACAGACTCCACAGCCCCTAGCCTTTGCCTGAGGTAAGTTATGTGATAGTAAACCGCCGCGGAGGTGGAGTTTATGGTATATAACCTCTGAGGCGTCAGCCGAGGAGGTTATATACCATAAACTCCACCTCCAAGGCGGTTTACAAGCTTATACTACGACCTCTAAAGATCACAAATGTTATAATGATATATGTTTTATATATATATATAGGATAAGTATCGGCTGAGATATCAAAGTTAGGAAAAGATGATTTTTAACATGGGTTCCTATGAGAAGAAAATATTTTTATTTTTCATTAAATCATAAAAAAATGAAACATGTAAAAAGTTAAATATTTAACACAAGGATCATATCCACTGGTTTCTTAGCTACATTTCTCTTGCAAACTGTTGTGCTCTTGATCAATACTAAAGCCATGAGATGCAAAAGTATGAAAAAATCAGGAGTGTCAAAATGCCAGTGCGTGCAGGACCACTCTGCACATCAATGTTCTCAAGCAGAGAGGGAATTCAATGCAGAGTGTAGCGGCGACTGCCGTCCTCCCCTCACTACACTGGTGGAGGTATAATGCTACTTCAGGAGACTCCTGCAATTTCGCGACATAAACAAACTGGATGTTTCCAATCAAATGGAATATTTCACTACACAATAACCCAACCATGGAATGTATCATTTGTTTTAAATACAAATTAATACTTTCAATTCATATCTATTATTACCCTGTCATAAGGAAAGTGTGGATTGGTATGCATTTCCTAGGTACCGGCTCCCAAAGTGGCATTTTCAGTGCAGCCCCGTGCTCACTGTCTCTGCTTATCCATTGCACCCGTCTAGCATCAAGGCCGGGTGGGTATGAACAGCTGCCTCAGTAGGGTAGTGGTTAGGCTCTTGGTCTCGACTTCCAAAGGTATCGGATTCGAATCTCAGCAATGCAATAGTAAAGTTTTCAGAAATTGGGGAATGAACATAGAAAATCTTGTGGCTATTTCTCAAATAACCTGCGGAGGTTTAGTGCAAAACATGCGGAGGTTTATCAGATAACCTCCGGAGGTTTAGCACATAACCTCCGGAGGTTTAGCACATAACCTCCGGAGGTTTAGCACATAACCTCCGCCGGAGGTCTTCTGAGTCGATTATGCCCAGAAACCTACTAGAAGAACAATAGAGACATGGGCCGGGAGTAGTATAATGACTGTTACACCTCCCCCCTGTGCCACAATCTCATCACATCGACCTGACTCTACAGCCCCTGGCCATTGCCTGAGGTGAGTTGATGACCCTTAAACCTCCCTCTAGTGCCACAACCTCCTGAGAGATAACCGACCCCACAGCCCCTGGCCATTGCCTGAGGTGAGTTAATCCTAGAACTATCCACAGTCACCACCCCAGTGAGGTGCCATGCCAGTCAGAAATCCTATAATGAGTTGATAAGAGACAATTGATTCCAAAAATGGTGTTTACCTGTGTGTAACTATCATTATATATGATCATCAAAGAGACAGAATTGTCAAAAACCTTGTTCTCGCAGTGACATAACCATAGATGTTGATCGATGTTAAACACCAGTAACCAAACATTATAATTATTCTTATTTAAATCCTCTCAAGACTTTTTAAATTTTTTTCAGTAGTATTTTGTAATATTTGGGACCAATAGGATATTAGAAAATAATTGTGCAACAGAATTCTTGGATTTAATTCTTCTAAAACTGTTATCGTTATTAGGAGTGCCACCTAGTGGATAATGTGAGAGCTAGCTGTTTGACTATTCCTTCAGTTGGTTTTTTGTGCATAAATTTTACTCAGTAATAGCATCAGAGTTGCCTCTGTTTTCCAGTTCATTACAAAAGGAAAAAGGGTGACTTATATATAAGATAGTAGATAAAATGATTTGACCAGGGGATTAGAGTCTCAGAAGGGGGGTTAGACAGTTAGAGGAGTTATGTCTAACCCTCATTTCATATAGCAAAAGCCTGATTTGACCAACTTTCTAACCATTTTTTTTCTGTATAGAAGGGGATGGGAAAAGCTCCAGGGGAGTATGAGACTCAAATTCCTGAGACAACTTCCCCATGCCATAAGGGCATTTGGTGGTGCCACCTGGTGGCTACTGTGAGAACACAGATTCACTCACATCAAATAACATTCTTTATATTTAATTTTATCAATTCTTACAGAATTGTCAGTCATCTTCATAAATAGTATTGAATATTCAATTGATTTACTTCATTCTTTACTTGTTCAATTACATTAGAACCCATATTGTTTTAATGCATAATTTCAAGCTTGCTAGACAAAATAAACTTTATCTTTATGAAACGTCATCTTTTACTTACTTTTATGCACTTATTTGTTGATAAATAACTTATATTCTTAAGAATGATATCATTAAATGTTATGATGAAAGTGGGAAAATGTATCATTAAATATTATGGAGTTACTTTTGACCTAAACACCAGTTATGCTGGGAATGACCAACCCTATTGTCTTTGTCTTTGCAGAGTGCCTGCAGCGTTACCCCTGGGACACTGGGAGCAGGGACATTATGGGTCAAATGGCCATGACGAGTTCACATATCATAACATCAAACCTTCGGTTAGATAGCCGTGACGACCACATACATCATAACATCAAATCGTTTGTTAGATGGCCGCGATGACCACCTATACATCTACCATCAAACCATGGGTTAGATGGCTGCAACTACCAGATACAACACAACATCAAACCGTTGGTTAGATGGCTGCAATGACTATGTGCATTGTGACATCATATACTGCACAAGCTGACGTCTTGGGCAGGCTGGGAGGTGACTTTACCTGTGATACAAACCTCACTAACTCCATGGCACCAAAAAGGCAATTATTGTAAAGAATTTCGTGAACATGGAAAAGGGAGAGCATTTCTTGTTAAATTGTGATCTCTGTAAAGGACGTTTGCAGACTTACAGATTTATTCTGTGTGACCAGCCGTAAAATAGGGTGTTGAGGAGGATGGGAATATATCCTTTATGTATATCTGTATTGTGGGCACATAGCTCTGCATTTATCATTGTAAACGTCGACTTTACCTATGCTGATCAATGATAGAAATAGGTAAATAGAAAACATGTATGTTTGTGATTGTATGCAAACTTTTGTAATAATATTTATAATGCCTTATAACTTTGATTGACAACTATTGGGGTCAAGCTTGACCCATGTATTGAATACGTTGTATAACCGAAAACTGAAGTACGGCTGCATGGTTCAGACTGTTTATTCAGAGTATATATGGGAGATTATATATGCTTTTAAAAAGCTTATATTTCTAGCAGCAACCACCTCCTGTGGCCATGTGATATTTACCATCTTAATAATTGCATTTCAATTTATCAACCGTCACCATGAAAACACTTGCATTGTGCATAAAACGCCTACTGTAAACGTATTAATTTTCGCACTGTACATTTCTTCGTGCATTTCGCGCACCACTCTAAATGCGCGAAAATATGATGTGAGTGAAATTTGTCAACATTATGGAACTAATAGAAATAACTATCAAGCCTGTGGGAATTCTAATCATTGCTTAGTGCGTCAAAATTTAGCAGAGCGAAAATATATACGTTCAGAGTATATTATAAAGCTGCTACACGCTTATACAGCATCAGAATATCCCGATACTAGAGACTCATCAACGTACAGGGGACAAGACATTGGATGATATACCTTAGAGTGTCCCCCCCCCCCGGCAAATACCACGCCTGTATAGCTATTAATGCTATCTTCTCAATTTATTGCGGATACCTTATATGTTTTTGACAACTGCGCGTAGCACGTAGTGGAGCTGCCTGAACAATGTTCCATGCAATTTTGAAAATCAATTTCTGACCTTTTCAAGACCAATTTAAGACCAAGGTTTGAAACAATCATTCTGAACAAATTGTTTGGTGTGAATCGGCAGTAAGTGTATTTACTGAAAGCACCATTTGAAATGTCGCGATAAGTATATTGTACTTATCAAAGGAAATTACTTCATGACTTTTTAAAGACTTGTAGCTACAAAACTTTTAGAATAAAGACCTTTTTAAGGCCTTCAATTTGAGAAAGACATTGTGTGATCTGCGTGGGAACCTTGATAAAGTAGTAGGCCTATTAGGAAGTTTACTTCTTGCGTTATTCACATTAACGTGATCATTGTTTACAAAATCAGCATGGTGGGGCGATCCTATTGTGTGTGCGTGTGTGCATGTGCATGTGCACGTCTGTGTCTGTGTCTGTATCAGTGCGTGCGTGTTCTGCTACCAATCGTCCAAATATTTTCTGTCAGGCCCTCTTCTTACGTCTACCACGCATGATATACACATGCATGTATAACATGGCCCTATTGCCACTAACCAAATGACGACTGACAATGTCATATTGGCGTATTCTTAACATACAACTGTGCCTTAGACAAGCCAACCAAACCTGCTGAATATCTCCTTCAGGTCTGCGCTACCCAGGCAAGCAGCAAAGTAACAAGCATGTTCTACGACCATACTTTTTTGGTCAGTCTGTAACCTGACCAACTTTCTCATAACAGTTACATTATTTTAGGTAAGACTTACAAAGAACGAATGTTATAATAACATATTTAAGTGGGATTGAGACCTAACTAATAAAGAATGTTATAATAACTTTATTATGATGTAAAATTACTTAACAAGAATGTCACAATAACATTTTTTTTGTTTTTTTTTAATCCAATCTTATTCACAATAAGATCTTGGATATATATATGATGATCATTACAATAAGATGTGATGAGTTGACAACTATGTGACAAATACATACAGTTACAGTGCGATGTCACAATATTACGTTTTTGGGTGCCATCAAAATAATGTAACAAGAGCCAAAGCAGACCTAAACAGAACATTGCTGCAACGTTATAATAACATCTTATTCTTGCTTGTGTCGCCTTCCCGAGAGTGTAGTATTATTAACTGGGTGTTTGTACATAGGAGGTAGTTAAAAATCGAGAGTTGTTTTCTGTGATTACATGTATGAAATATGTGATTTACGTCTACTATGTATGGATTTGTATCATCTTTGAATACAAATGTGTCAATTTATCCATTGATATATATACGCAATCTGTAAACATTCCGTTAATTGGAATTAGCATTCATGCTTGTTACTGAATCATATGACCTATTTAAAAATATAAGAAGAACGTGCATTTTTTGTTTATATATGTATACAGTCACGATATGATACAAAAATATATATTTTGGAATAATAAAAGAAAAAAGTATGATATTTGCGTATTCATTATTTACATACAAGTAAAGGAATTCAGTTGCCGAAAAGGTTAATTTCAATTCTCCCAACCACGGATAGCCATTTTCATGAGTTCTACCTGCAGGTTAGTCTAAAACAGGATGCATGCTGGGTAATATGTTGACAAAACTCAAGGCTTTATCATAGAAATTTTCATAAATTGTATCATAATTCTTAAATTAAAATGGTTAAAAACTAGCTATAATTATTTTTTGAATTAGTATCCATATCCATTATCATTTCCTTAGTCATTTGAAAATGTGTTCATTGTAAATGAATTTATGAATATTATTTGATAATTTTCTATAGGTTTTCTAGGGGTTTTGTCCATAAATTCAGTCCAAATTAGCCTGTAGGCACATAAAATACTGTAAATTAGCTATCCATGGTAGGGAGAGGTGTTGAGTTTGATCCATATACAGCATCCCCACACAAGGCAATACAAGGTCTTTTGAAGACCAAGATTTGGACAGCATGTAAAGAAAAATGTCAGAACATACGATATGATTTAGATTTCAAGTATATAAGTGTCCTCGGTTAAAAGTGGGATTTGGAATTCTAGTAGTTTCTTCATTTCGAGTTCTTGATACGTATTTAAGACCTGTCAAAACTGTCAAATTTAAAGCCAGCGTATACGTATCGTCTGTCAGTTGTGAGGGTTAAGGTCTCCACCCTTAAGCCTAGCGACATTGTAGCCGGGAAAGTGTTTTGCAATAATAGAACGTAATCTGGCAATGTCATTGGTCACGTAACCAATTTGGTGCAGCAGTGAGGGGTTGCAAAGTAGTAAATTACGTCTGTCTAACAGACGATAAAGTGGCTTTTTAAGACCTTTTAAATACCTTAAATGTGAAACGCAAAGAAATCTCCTGATGTTCAACCAAACCGGCTACATGACCATGCATTTAAACCATAAATGTATGTGTAAAGTACCAACCTGAACAACACAGGAAAACATAAGCACCCAAGCACCACCTGGTGTAAATGTGCAACACTGACCCACAGTCAGAGTGACCAAAACAACCAAAACAACAAATTTATTTTTATGGGCCCCTATAATGCCTGGTGCGAACTCAAAAAAAAAAAAAGATCCAACGGTAATGGGCCTATATTGTATTTGGTCATAAATTGTATAACACTTTATTATATTTGCCCTTCCCCTCGCCACTTGATCCTGCTATTTTTATCAGCTACCCACAGTATACACCTTTCCCACGAATCTGGGCAGTCCCCCACCTTGCCTACCTGTTGGGGCTTCTGGTAACTGGGTAACTTCACTTCGTATAGTTTTAACTATATATTAAGAAACCCAAAAAGCTCTTTTAGATTTAATCCACCAGGGCCGCGGCACCCTAATTGCATGAAAAGATGTTTACAATCCAGGGAGTGACCGTGTCAAATAGGCGTCAGTGCCCGATACTAACGCCCTTTGCCATGTTCTTCTCACCACCCAGTCGCAGGGCCCGTAATAGTCCGAGAGATGCGGCGCTTTTATTAATGTGACTGAGGCTGAACGGTTTGAAGGTGGTTTCCAAACTAGTTTATTGGCCAGAGAGGCATACCTTGACTTGGTGTCCATACAATGTTTTTTGACTGATTCTTTATCTCCTGAATCTTCTGTATTTGTGAACCCGTCGTCAAAAATGCACTTTTTGTTATCTAAATTGTATTTTTCAACTTTTTTACTTAAAACTTGAATAAATTGAGTTGCCCCAAGATTTCAGGCTGGCACCCGGCACATTTGAAATCAGAAGATTCAGGAGATAATGAATCAATCAAAAGCCATTGTATGGACACCATGTCAAGGTTAAGCCTAAAAACGGGCTTTGGCAAAAAGACTAACCCAACTTTCCTACAGAATTCAAAAATTCATTTCTTGCTTTCCAAAGCCTCTGGGTTTTGGGTTAAAATCGATGTTTTCTGATAAAAAGTAGGATTTTCTGAGCAAAAATACAATCATAGTATTGAACGCTAATATGTGTATTAGGGTTAACTATAATTATAGTGCATTGTCCGAGATAATTACTGTTGTTAATATTGTCTCTGATGGGTGCTAGTCGAGTGGTGAGTAAGTCCACGAGATGGGCGCTCAATCCATAACATGAACAACGCTTGGCAGTACGGTAAGTTTATTGATGGATATAGTGATGCGTATAGTTGCTCGTGATGGTAATCAGTTCCAAGGTATAACAGTTCCAGTTTAGGGTAGAGTAAGCTTCCTCCTTAGAGTCCGCCTAGTCTCACCTCCAGCCGACGTGCGGTAGTACCGTGTAAGTCACCAGATGTCCCTGTGATTGTATAGCTATCTAAAACCCCTTCGAATCTCCCGATCCGTATGATCCAAACGCTAATGGTCTCTCTCTCTCTCTTACACTGCGCTCTTGCTTATAAAGCAGTCTGATATTGATTTTACCCCAGGCATCGGTGCTTGCGGGGAGGTGTGCCCCAGTGAGCATTGTCGTCAGGTATATTTACACCTACCAGCGGCACCTGCCATTACTAGATATTTTCATAAACTAAGTAATTTAGAGAGATTCTTATTATTTTGTATTCAACTGGTGACCTTTACACTAATTTAATTATCATGCACAAAGTAACTGATTTAATCTCTACCTTTGTGCAGTATTTAGTCCCTTGCCACCTTAAAACAATGTTGGTAACTTGTGTATGCAATCAAAATGAAGGTTAGGGCCTGGACCAGGGGATATGAAGAAAGATAATAGATTTGGTTGGTTACCATGGTAACAGATGGTGGTTTTGGTGCATATAGTCAAAAAATGATTATATCTCTTTTTTTTACGTTTCCCATGTTTCTCCATTTTCAAATCAGTTTCTCATACTTACAAATGATAGTTTTTAGTTTCTTCTTAAAACAATGCACATCTTCACTCTCATTTATCCAAGTAGGTAATTTATCCCATAATAAAGTTCCTTTATAAAATAGAGTGTCTTGATATTTCTTTGATCGGTATTTGTCAGTTTTAAATACAAATCTATCCTGTCTTATATCATTTACACCTGTGACATGTTGTACTCCAATGGTATTTTTACGTATGAACATTAATTGTAACAACTGGATTCTACACCGCAGTTCAAGACTAAGGAATTTACATTCATCGTGCATGCATATTCTTAATTGTACATTGGTCTAGCAATCTACAATTCAGGCAAATGCGTAAACCATCATTTTGTAGCTCTTGCCTTTCCCTAAGATCACCTAAAACGCACATGGCGTGACGTTTTTTGGATTGCAAAATACAAGCATTATCTGTGAACTTCTCTTAAAACTAACCAGCTAGTCTTTTTCAGCATATCCGAAATGTTCTAAATAAATGTATAAGCTGGATTTATCCAGTCCTGTCATGTAGGAACTTGTCAGGGAACATCTAGCCTGTGCACAATGAAATCCATTGTTTAAATATTTTGTATGGATCTATCATCATCACATGGCCATCCAGAGTGTCACTTTTTTTTTTTTATTATTCCAAAGCAAAGACTTTCAGGGGATTTCCCTGATCTTCCAAGATGGCCGATCATGGTACACATTGGCCAAAACAGTACAGACTAAAAAGGTAATTTGAAATGGGGGAGAGATCATGGTTTTATCTGACACACATACAAATCTCTCAGTTACACATATCATATTTTACACACATAAGTATCTGGTGGTCACTAGTTTTTGTTGTGAAAGCACTGCGCCTGAGGCGGGAAACGACTGGATGTTAACCGGGTCACTTGTCCTTAACTTGTAGTCTGAGAAACTGCTATGTCTATATAAACCAGTCCCCACTCGAACTTCAAAACACATGCTTCCAGTGTCAATCTTTTGGTATTTAAAGTCATTTATCTCTAAAACCTGTTAGCAGCATACAACAGTTTTCAGTCACCCCAGTCCCAGCAACATTGTTTGATCTGTTAGCAGCATACAACAGTTTTCAGTCACCCCAGTCCCAGCAACATTGTTTGATCTAAGTTTGTATGGAGGTACAATAATAAGTTTTTGACATCTTTGATAGTTTTCAGAATAATGTGAAAATTTGTTTCTTATACCTCGTTTAAACACAAATTTGTCTTCAGAGTGCTGAACATGTGACTCTAATTTGTCCCACAACACAGTTCCCCGGATGAAAGGCGACTTGATATACTTCTTATTTCTTAGTCGAAAGAACATGACATCTCTTTTCCATATTTGGGCTGGATACTGCTATGTAGGGTAATGCAGGGAGGGTATAGGGAGTGGATAACACTTTCACGGCAAATTTTTGAACTCATACATTAGACAGGCTCGGCCGTGTCTGAAACCACTTGCTCTAAAACGTGTCAAGGAGTGTAAGGGATGTGTTCACACTCTTGCAGTGTCAATGGTATGGGCCATTACATAAGTGTCTCACAGGGGGTCCCCCCCCACCTTGCCTGTAACCCTGGAGCTGCCACTAAACGTTCACCTCCTTAAGTTGACCCAATGACCTAGATAATATAGCAAAAAAATCCCGTGCATTGCTCTGTGGTGCTGACGGGATTAGGGGGAGTAGAGGGCCGGGAAGAGGTCAGGGGGACGGCCCTGGTCTCCCCGTGCGTTGCTCTGTGGTGCTGACGGCATTAGGAGGGGTAGGGGGCCGGGGAGGGCTCAGGGGAATGGCCCTGGTCTCCCCGTGCGTTGCTCTGTGATGCTGACGGGGTTAGGGGGAGTAGGGGGCCGGGAAGAGGACAGGGGGACGGCCCTGGTCTCCCCGTGCGTTGCTCTGTGGTGCTGACGGCATTAGGAGGGGTAGGGGGCCGGGGAGGGCTCAGGGGGACGGCCCTGGTCTCCCCATGCGTTGCTCTGTGGTGCTGACGGCATTAGGAGGGGTAGGGGGCCGGGGAGGGCTCAGGGGAATGGCCCTGGTCTCCCCGTGCATTTCTCTGTGATGCTGACGGGGTTAGGGGGAGTAGAGGGCCGGGAAGAGGTCAGGGGGACGGCCCTGGTCTCCCCGTGCGTTGCTCTGTGATGCTGACGGGGTTAGGGGGAGTAGGGGGCCGGGAAGAGGTCAGGGGGACGGCCCTGGTCTCCCCGTGCGTTGCTCTGTTACTAAAGCAAATTCCTGATGACTTGTGGAAGAAAAGAACCTTTTGATAGGGTTTTCATGCCGATTTGAGCACTTTGAAAAAAATCCAAATTTAAAACATTTATGACTCCCAGTAGGAGTCAACTATGGGTCAAATGTGACTCTTAGGTTGTAGCCCCGAGTGAGAAGGACAATTCTATACATGTCAGAAAATTCTGTGATGATTACAACATTATCTAGAAATTTAGAAAGATTTTTCACCTTATTTTTATACTGAAAGACTCAACCAATGGATTTTGCTAAAATCTTTCAGAAATGATAATTAGGCCCATCTTATGCCAAAAATGTCCCCTAATTGATGGAAATCCTTTTACATATTTCCCAGCCTTTACTCCATGTCCCTGACCATCCCTCTATGAATAGCCACCTCTAGCCTCCTGATATTCTCAGGTTGCAAAGAGCTGATGACTTGTGGAAGAAAAGAAGCTTTTGATAGGGTTTTCATGCCGATTTGAGCACTTTGAAAAAAATCCAAATTTAAAACATTTATGACTCCCAGTAGGAGTCAACTATGGGTCAAATGTGACTCTTAGGTTGTAGCCCCGAGTGAGAAGGAACCTTTACTCCATGT
The DNA here is from genome assembly GCA_936440205.1 of Lepidonotus clava. Taxonomy (NCBI): domain Eukaryota; kingdom Metazoa; phylum Annelida; class Polychaeta; order Phyllodocida; family Polynoidae; genus Lepidonotus; species Lepidonotus clava. The sequence continues at coordinate 33,968,235 of OW387150.1, forward strand.
CCCTGACCATCCCTCTATGAATAGCCACCTCTAGCCTCCTGATATTCCCTATCAAAAGCTTCTTTTCTTCCACAAGTCATCAGCTCTTTGCAACCTGAGAATATCAGGAGGCTAGAGGTGGCTATTCATAGAGGGATGGTCAGGGACATGGAGTAAAGGCTGGGAAATATGTAAAAGGATTTCCATCAATTAGGGGACATTTTTGGCATAAGATGGGCCTAATTATCATTTATGAAAGATTTTAGCAAAATCCATTGGTTGAGTCTTTCAGTATAAAAATAAGGTGAAAAATCTTTCTAAATTTCTAGATAATTTTGTAATCATCACAGAATTTTCTGGCATGTATAGAATTGTCCTTCTCACTCGGGGCTACAACCTAAGAGTCACATTTGACCCATAGTTGACTCCTACTGGGAGTCATAAATGTTTTAAATTTGGATTTTTTTCAAAGTGCTCAAATCGGCATGAAAACCCTATCAAAAGCTTCTTTTCTTCCACAAGTCATCAGCTCTTTGCAACCTGAGAATATCAGGAGGCTAGAGGTGGCTATTCATAGAGGGATGGTCAGGGACATGGAGTAAAGGCTGGGAAATATGTAAAAGGATTTCCATCAATTAGGGGACATTTTTGGCATAAGATGGGCCTAATTATCATTTCTGAAAGATTTTAGCAAAATCCATTGGTTGAGTCTTTCAGTATAAAAATAAGGTGAAAAATCTTTCTAAATTTCTAGATAATTTTGTAATCATCACAGAATTTTCTGGCATGTATAGAATTGTCCTTCTCACTCGGGGCTACAACCTAAGAGTCACATTTGACCCATAGTTGACTCCTACTGGGAGTCATAAATGTTTTAAATTTGGATTTTTTTCAAAGTGCTCAAATCGGCATGAAAACCCTATCAAAAGCTTCTTTTCTTCCACAAGTCATCAGCCCCTGTGCGTTACTCTAGATCTGTGGGACTGACGGGATTAGGATGGGTAGGGGGCCGGGAAGAGGTCAGGGGGATAGCCCTGCAGGTCTCCCCGTGGGTTGCTCTGCAGTCTAGGCCTTTACCAACACCTCTGGTCAGACATAGAAAGGGCTGGGAAATAACTAAAATGAGACAACCAAACATAGTGCTAATTATAGATGTCCCCAGCTGGGCGGGGGTGGGTGGGTGGGGGACCCCCTGTGAGACACTTATGTAATGGGCCATACCATTGACACTGCAAGAGTGTGAACACATCCCTTACACTTCTTGACACGGTTTAGAGCAAGTGGATTCAGACACGGCCGAGTCTGTCTAATGTATTTGATCAAAATCTTCCCGTGTTTCATTTAACCAGGTTCAATCCCTTTAATTCATGAAAACAAGAAGTTTCTTTGAATTTTCGTCTTCGCTGGATGTTCTGCAGCAAATCAGGGGTCACTGTGTAGCAGAGTGGCCTGCAGCAATATTATTCATAGGACATGATTTGACAATCAATATTAAAATTCAGTACTAAATAGATGTCAAGAAGGGGCTTTAGATTGCTTTTGGGACATGTGTTTATTCTGACAGCCAGCTGACAAATCGCGGCCCTGATGCGACACTGGCTTTGTCGCACTGTGCATCATGGGTAGGTCCCCACTCCCCCCCCCCCCCCCCGAGCTCAGAGTGCCCAAATTTCATATTTGAGATGTTATCTTTTCACGATCTAAATTCTCTTGAAAATGGATAAAATAAAAAATTCGATACTAGAATTGTTCTTATACCTTCAGGTCACCATAGTTCTTCAGAATGCCTCATATTGCATGATTTTTAAGGTTACCTATCCAAATTTTCTAAAAGTTTATCTACATTCCCTGGAAACGTTGCCGTCGCTACGTTGCCGTCGCTACATCGCCGTCGCTACGTCGCCGTCGCTACGTCGCCGTCGCTACGTCGCCGTCGCTACGTCGCCGTCGCTACGTCGCCGTCGCTACGTCGCCGTCGCTACGTCGCCGTCGCTACGTCGCCGTCGCTACGTCGCCGTCGCTACGTCGCCGTCGCTACGTCGCCGTCGCTACGTCGCCGTCGCTACGTCGCCGTCGCTACGTCGCCGTCGCTACGTCGCCATCACCGTCGCTACGACGATGGTGACATCATAATTTCATTAGAACCAATCAGATCCAAGCTTGCAAATGGACTTTGGCCAACTTTTTCCAAAAGAAGCTCAGCCAAACTGAGAGCATTGCATTGTGGGATACATCTATCAGGTGATGTCAGACCTATTTAACATCACAAGTTGGGTCAAAAAGAGTAAGATTTATGATCATAGAATTATTCTTTTATTCACATAGTCTATGTATTATTTCAGTTTTATTGATCTAAATTATTCCATAAAAGATTCAACAAAAGATAACTGATCATAGAATAGTGGGAGATGTTACTTTTAGTGATGTGAGGCCTGAAGAATTGCCCTGCCCATTGATTTTGAACAGGGGGTAAAGCGATCACGTCGCTACGCTCCGTTGCAGCTGCGGCGCGGATCGCTTTAAAAAAGTTTTAGATTTTGTTTTTATCCTGTATGCCCTGTATGTCACTAAAGTAGCTCAGAATACCTCAGATTGTATGAGTGAAAGGTTATCTTTTCAAAATTTTCCTTCGGGAGGCCCCCCATTCCCCTACTCCACCCAATGGGAGGGGACACCCCTCTTATAGACTACCCTCTTCCCTGGACGGCTGTGCCATCCTAAAGTTATTAACTTAATATATACATCCAACTGCACAAATCTTGGCCCCCCTCCCAACTAATTCCTGGATCCGCCCCTGGTGCCTTATAATATAAGGTCCAAATTATGTCATCTGGATACCTTTCAGTGCATATATATATTCTCAAAGGGTAGCAATAAATCTCAAAATTAAGGAATTGATATCCTAATGGACTAAGAGTACCCAAGATTCAAAAATGAGGTGCCAGATTTCATATATGATGGGTCAAAATGTTCATTGGGGCCCCCCTATGCTCCCCCCCCCCCAGTCCGAGGGGCCACCCCTCCCACACCCTCCCCTGGGGCTGCTCTGCCATCACCAATGATTTTCCTTTTGTCCACATCAAAATCTTTCTGAAACCAATTCTCAAAAGTTGACAGGTTAAGCTATGTCAATGACTAAATAAATGAGAAAAGGACTCAGCTGTCAGTGACGTTAGCTTCAAAAGGAAACATGAACAGTAGTTTGATCCTCTTTCAACGTGATACTTCTGATACCATGAACGTGTGCCACCTTGATCATAAGCTGACAACATTGATTAATTTCAGAATCTGTCATTTTCATATCAGGAAATTTCACTCGGAACGTCTTGTTGTTTGGCGGCCATGCGACTCGTGCTGCGCGCGCACGCTAAGCGTAAACTTACACTCTCTTGCCCGATGTTGGGTGACCGATTATTGATTTCGTGAACCCAGTTTGTGTTTGGAGAGCGGCGCGCGGCCTGCTGGGAATGTGGAAGAAGCTTTTCGCGTCCGCCATGATGGATGGACAAAAAAGCTGGCGGAGCGCAGCCCAATCTCCTCAAAATACGACCAGACGGAGCATTTTAACACCACAGGAATAATGTGTCTAGACGGCCAACACCCTTAGGTTGTGTTTAGTACACATTGCGGATAAATCAGAGGACAATTCTCTCCGTTCTTCGGACGGAAAACAGTTTGGCGTGGGCTCATTTGCATATTCACGGTCGTCACGATGAGCAAGCTGTCGTTCCGGGCGCGGGCGTTGGACGTCTCCAAGCCCATGCCCGTCTACAAGTCGGACGAAATCCCGGATCTACCAGATTTCCAGGCCATAAACCGAGCCGTGCCGCAGATGCCGACGGGAATGGAGAAAGAGGAAGAATCGGTACGTTTTATTAGGAAACTTATGGCATTTTGAAAGGGCCGCCATTTTGGATTTGGCGCGCAATGTCAAAGCGCAAAATCTTTAATTTGCCAACGTTTCGCATCGGTTTTGGAGGTACAGAGGAACCATATAGCACCCACTGTTTCATGTTCTGATGTTTTTCTGTTAATTATTAACGTAGTTTTTGAGAATGCAGTGAAATGACAGGGTCGGTTGGTCACGTGACCTGTCAACATGGAGGCCGCCATCTTTGTTTGGACGCGCTCAGGGCCGCGTGTTTCCCGAGCTGTCAAACAATGACAGCCGGCTAAAACCAACTTACTCACAATGAACAATAAGCTAACATTGGACTGAACCCAATTATATGGAGATCAGACCGGTCAGTTGACCAGTAAACCCGTAAACAGTGAACATCCCATAGTCCCACAGAGGTGTGACGTCATTAACTTGAGAGTAGGTCGGGAAACCCCTTTCGACTGAGGCTAGATTTTGACAGTTCACGGAAGCAGCCACTAGTCTACTCTAGCCTAGGGTTTTGTCTCACTAAACACTGCTGTGCACATGGAAATACCATTCAAAGTAGCCTAGCTATGACCACTAGCCTAAATGCTCACCAGATTATGAAAAAGACTGACTCATTCAGAACATTAAATGATTAGGCTAATTCTGAGGCTTGATATTGACTTTGAATTGAGCAGCCCCTACTTTCAGGTTTTGTCTCACTAAATACTGCTGTGCACAAGGAAACACCGGCCAAAGAAGTCTATGGCCACAGGCCTAAATGCTCACCAAATTATGACAATCACTGCCACACTCAGAACATTAATTTATGATTAAATTCTAATGATTCATTCTGAAGCTTGATATTGACGTTTGAATTGGGGACCAATTCCTAAATAACGTTATGGATCACTAGCGACATTGATACAATTGCTAGGTAAAATAGAGCAAGATGGTTGCGACTACTGATTTAGGCCTAAAAGAAGAAGCTAATGTAATGGCACTTATGGGAAGCGTTATGACATTAATAATTTGGCCTGATAAGTCGTTCCATGGCAAATGACAATGAGGTATATCAGGCTTAGTTTTGCATTTCGAAATCTGTCAAATCGAACGCTTCTAGGATAATAAAAGATTATGATTTTAGTATGGGAGACTCTTTCCTTATTTACAATATACTTTGATATTTTCGCAAATCAGGTTTTATTTTCAACAAGTGACTCTCTTAATGAGAACCCTTTTAACAAAAGCCCCCCCCCCCCCCCCCCCCCAAAAAAAAAAAAAAAAAAAAAAAAGAATAATTGTATTCAGGTAACTTACACCGACAATTTTTTATTTCATAATTATTTTCAGCTTACAGACTAAGGAATTTTTGAAAATTAATAAATCACGGAACCTGTCAAGATCTATTACTAGTACCTAAGATGCATCTCTTGATTAAGTATATGCAATTTACAGTCCCTTAGGCTTTAGGCTTTGCATTTAGAAGAAAAAGATTAGGATGGGGCCAACATTTTAGGGTAGGTCAGGGTACCTGAACACGAAGAAAATTTGTTTCTTAGCATTGATTCACAAAATTTAGGGATGCTTAAATTTAATTTAACAGTTCATTTCTTGTTTGACAAGTAGATCAGGCAACAAGAACAATGTGCTCATGACCTAAAAGTTCCGGAGAAGTGAGTTCTCAGATTTTAATCTGATTTCAGCTTTTTACACACCTCAACTCAAATAAACGAATTTCAAACTGAACTTCATACATGACGACTTATACCATTTTAAGGTTATTCAAAATCTTCAGTGTGGGGTTTCAGATTTTTTCATTAACCTTGACTTGCATCATCCCAGAAATTCTGCATCTTGAGTGCATGGTACAATGACAGGTACGCAATGAAAAGTCTGGGTCAACATGATTGACTAAACGTCCTATTAGAGGAGATGCGAAAAGGCAATGTAGACCAACTAAATAAATTCCTCTTACTTCTCTTTAGGTACACGATGAACAAATAATTGAATTGTTGTATTAAGGTTTATCATGCCACTGGACTGAATTTGAATACAACCTTTCACTTTGTCAGGGTAATAGTTACATCCCTGCCTCCTGATGTAAACAGTGACCTGTGATGTCAGAGGAGCTATCAGGCATTAGCAATCCCTTACTTATTGTTTGAGTTAAAATTCATAGAGCTAAATCTACTGCTTGTTAGATTATTGAAATGTTGATATAGAATCAAAAAGCATATATGACTTTGCATCCTGAGAGTTTCACATTGAACTGTTTTTGTTTCTTTTTCTTTTTCTATAAGATTCACATTGCATTAATTTGGGCGATTTGGCAAAGAGTAACTGTTAGTGCTATCCAAGAAAGTTTTCATAAACTCAGAGATGCCAGTTGTCAGGTTATTTCAGGTTTTCAGGCATTTTCCAACATCAATACTTTAAAATAATCGATACAAATTCTTTACAATACCATCCCAATAACAATCATGGGGTGTGAGGCACCCAAACAGCCTAAATCAGAGCCTGACTCAGAGGCCGCCATGTGGAGTATCACTTACCGGGCCATGCCCCACTCCCTCCCGTCAGCACCCCTGTTCTCCAGGCGGTCTCTGTCTGTCATTCCAGGGGTTCCCAGCCGCCGGCTTTAGGCCGGCACCCTATACTAGAATGTACAGAGGGGTTCAGGCTCAATCCGGCCCAACTATAGCAACTGTTTTTGAAAATGAATAAGCAAATACCATGCAGAATTACATACATTTTATTTATATTCAAAGTTATTTTATCAAAAGGAAATGTTTAGGTTTTTTTTTGATGTGACGCTGGCATCTCTGTAAACTGTACTTAATATGGTTTCTACTTGTGTACCAGCAAAATATTGCATAACTAAAAATAATCCCGGTAGGGTATAGACCCAGTGTTCAAAATTAAGGATTTATTTCATGCACACGCCTGGTATAAAATCATGCACCCGGCAATCTGTTTATCATGTGCACAGCCATATATAAAGGTATTTATTTTCTTAGAAAATCATGCCCATGCCAGGTGCATATCTCCCGAAAAGTATGCACCCTAAAGTCAAATTGTCATGACTTTAGGGTGTCCTGGGTGTCTTTGGTGAGGAAAAAAGAAAAAAAAGAATTCCAACTACCTACCCTATTTTTGTCGACCTATGTCACCTGGACACAGCAATTTTTTTTATTTTTATTTTTTTTATGTAATCTGACCCTATTGGTCCACCACAAACAGAAACATTTAGTATCACTTCTATTTCGTTTAGTATAGAACTAATAGAAAACAATTAGCTTGAATAAGTACATCTTTCAGTATTAAATGCTTTCAGCACAGATCAGAAATTGTTCGTTTTATGAGTGATTTCAAACATTTAAAGGGATCAAGCATTTCAGGGCTCGATATTAAATCAGTTATTCGTGGTAGGGAGAATTGAAGTTGTTAAATGACTTAAGATGACTAAAAATGATAACACAAACATGGAAATGGTAGACCAATTATATTGGGCCTGCACTTTTTCCAGTTTGATATCGGAATAATTTATTTTGCATTGATACGCTGCAATCACTTTTGGTTTACTTTCAGTCTAGGGTCAACAATATTCAGTGATACCATTTTTTCGACTTTTTTTTCCGGATTTCCGGATTTTTGATCAGCTCAGTATGAAAATAGAATTTACTTTTCTGTTTTTAAATTCGTATTTTCATATTTGAAATTACTCCTATACCAAGGCTTAGTCTTTTGAACACAAAATTAACCTTTCCGTGTGAATAGCTTCAGCCATTTAGTTATAACAGTAGAAATCTGGAAATGTCCTACCTACTTGTCCGGATTTTTCACCTCTCCTGAATGACATTTCTGAATATTTGAGTCACGAGGGGGAAAAGGGTAATGAAAACTGACAAATATTTGGTGAACCCAACTGATTTATCCCTCTAATTCCAGGAGCACCATCTGCAGCGGGCGTTGTCGGCGCAGCAGGTGTATGGCACAGCTGAGGCGCTGGTCATCCCGGTCCCCGAGATCTCAGAGATCAATAAGGACCGATACATGCAGCTGTACGGCATTGAGGGCAGCTTCAAGGTCCCCAAGCAGTATGTCCACGTTCAAGGTTAGTCTCAGCAGTTCCTCTTTTAGCCTAGGCCCCCCCAAAAAAATAGTTGCGTTCAGGTTTCATGTCTGAAATAAATTAGGGTCGGTAGGTCGGCCTTTTTTCAAAAAAATTTTAATTTTAATTTTTTTTTTGACTGCAGTGATAGTCTTGGGGCTCATTTTAGCCGTATTTTAATGAATTTTACCCAAATTTTCTCCTAAAAACTTTAGGGTTGGGGCAAAATAATAGGGTCGGTCGGGAAACCGGAACACAACAATTTGTTTTTCTTTTGGCCCTAGCCTTTTACAAGATTTTACTACTGCATGATGAAAATTTGGGAAATGTCTAAATGACAACAGTCTGGGCTCCCCATCTCTATATTTCACAGCCTGCACATTTTTTTCACCATAGATGGGGCAATATTTTATCGCTAAATCAAATTCGGACACTTTTCACAGGTATATCGATTTTGTCAGATTTCTGATTTTTTGTCTCCCTCAGAGATTGATATCAAAATTGTATGTTTAGAACATGATTCACATCATTTTAAGATATACTCAGATTTTGTTTATGCTATTTCCGATTTTTTCACTGTCCCTGACTTACATCCCTGAATAAAAGTAAATTATTTGTGTGGCTATACATTATACGTGTATGTGCAGGACAATTGCGTCATCACGCACAATCACAACCTGGGTTGATGATAAGCCTCAGTCACACCAATCCGCCAACATTTTGAAAAACTCAAAATAATTAATTGATAATTATAATCCAAGACAAAGAAATCAAAGAATAACTATATTTAACATGATTATATTTAACAGTATACTGTTCCGCTGCAGCGTTTGGCATGGAGCAGGAGATCCCCGACTATGACATGGACTCGGAGGACGAAGCCTGGCTCAACAAGCAGACGAAGAAAATGGACGTGACCGCACTTAAGTTTGAGAACATGATGGACCGGTTAGAGAAGGGCAGCGGGCAGATGGTGGTCACAGTCGAAGAGGCCAAGGCCCTGCTCAAGGAAGACGATGATCTCATTATAGCCGTGTATGACTACTGGCTAAACAAACGGTTGCGAACGGTAAGCAACTGAGTAATTCTACAGGCTCGTAACTACATACATGTATATATGAACGTTTAATTAGAATTATCCCTGCTATTTTCGAATTTCATGGTGGTTTCAGTTTCTAACGACTTTTGTATCAATGACCATGCAAGAGCATTCATGGTTTTGCCCTTAACAGGGTTCTTCCTAGAAAAAATATATCGAGTGTCAGCCCTATTTTGCTTAACTTAGGGGGACATTTTCTTGTAAAACGTAGGTTTTTTTTACTATTTCTTATTAAGTTTCTGTAAATTTTAATTGAGGAATGACCCCATCAAAGTTACTCCAGTGTGGGGACTATATTCCCAGTGCGGGATTCCCACATCCAGCACGCCTAGAAAGATCCCTGCCCTTAGCTTTGTATCTGCACCTTTGAGGTGTACAGTTTAATTTTAAATTACTGCCTAAACGTGTCTTTGCTTTCGTCAGTGAATTTGAAGCAAAGAATGTATGAGACTAGTTTAAAGCTAGGGTAATGCCACTGCAACATTGAGAAATACAAAAACACATACTATTTTCTTGGTCAAAAGCTAACGTGTGCCTTTTCTTTTCAGCAAAACCGGTTAATTCCTCAGGTGAAAACAGAAAAGCGGGATGGTTCAACAACCAATGATCCATATGTCGCTTTCCGGCGTAGAACAGAGAAGATGCAAACAAGAAAGGTAAGCATGAATGATAATCCTTAAAGGAAAACTTGCACATAAATTCACTTAGTGCTATTTTTTATGTACTTAACTTGATATAAGTATTATAAACATATTTGAAATTTAAAAATGTGAATAAGTCGAGTTCTTAGAGAATTATTCAGGAAAGAAATTTAATTTTGGGAATTCCCTGAATGCTGGGCTGTTTGGTACTCCCCTTGCTACGTCACAGCTATGGGAATTCCTTCTGAAGTTATTTTGGGATTCCCTGTTCAATGAATGATTGTAGATGAATATTTATATTAATTTATTATGAGTTGCATTGGGCCACATATATACAATTTGGATTAGAGAGCATAACCCCTGTTACAAATTCTACAGGGGTGGGGATTCCCTTACAAGGGCAGGTGGGATTCCCCCAAAACTCCCCTTGCTACGTCATAAATTAGGGGATTTCCCTTAAAAAATGAAATAAAATACAATGTTTTTAATCTCTCATAACTGTGTATAAACTAGGAATATGCTTCAAATATTTCTAGCATCATTAGTTCTTAATGTATATTCCATGCACAAAGAATTTCATTGAAAAATACCTAACCCTTCATTATGTGCTAGCTTTCCTTTAATGTAAGACTTCAGGTGTCTGTTTTTTCGAATTTTTCGAAAATAGGAATTAATAATGGGATCTCAGTTGAGCTTCATACCAGAGAGGAATACCGGGGTAGTTATGAACGTTTCACTCTCAATATTTGAAACACTTATATTGAAAAGAAAAGAAGGGTTCCATTTAAAGCTCCGCACTCCTCAGCCTCCTTCATACAACCATTGACAGAGATGCCATTTTTCCTACTTTTGTAGGATTTCCTACTTTTTCAAAAAAAAAGAAAAGTGTTAAAATCCTTACATTTCTCTTTTAAACACTCATTGCCCTATTGTTTTAGTCAATTGTGAGCTTGAAATTTGATCTGGCATGGATTAGAATGGTATTTCTTAATTTCCTACTTTTTGTAGGAACCCTGCTGTACATAGTATGCTATGATCTTCCTACTAGAAAAGAAGGAATCAGTACAGCCTTTCTTCCACTAAGGATAAAGAAATCTAAGTCTCTGGCATACCCTTACGGCAAAGTAGAGAACTACTCTCATTAAAACAGCAGCAGAGTCATAGTTAGAGTTCCTACACAAAAGTAGGAAACTTGAGATTTTATGTGTTTAGACGATATTTTGCTTCCAACTGAACTTACAACCACCAAAGGCATGTATAATGTTGTTATAGAGTATTATCTACTGCAAATTGTAACATTTACATATTTCCTACATTTTGATGGTCGGTGAGTGGCATCTCTGCATTGAGTAGATTTTCTGACTTGGTGATTTGAGGGTGTAGTGTTGAAGTATTCAGAAAAGTGCAATTAGAGAACCTGCTTCACAAAAACTGTCATGCTGTTGCTTAATGTTTGTAAATGTTGTGTTCACAGAACCGTAAGAACGATGAAGTGTCTTACGAGAAGATGCTCAAACTGCGCAGGGATCTCAACCGGGCACTGTAAGTGGACTTTCAAGTATCCTTGATTTTGTGTGCATACACATTGGGCACTCAGGTTGCCAAGAGAATATATTGAACGTTGCTGGAGAGCTTGCCAAGAAGTTTGTTTATCAATTGGTACTCGAAAGATTATGCTGATGAGAAGTTAAAGAGGATAACAGCATCTTGCATAAACTCCATTTAAATAGTTTACGACCAGCCAGAATGTTTCTTGCGAGTGTTTAGGGAATTTCAGGTTTTCCAATGTTTTTTTGTTTTTTTTTGTGTTATTTTTCGTGTAAGAATGCAAAATGTCATCATCTAATGCAAGATAACTTCTGATATTTTCCCCACACCTTCCTGGCATCTTAAGGTCAGCCAGCTTATCCCAGTCACAAATAAACCGATGTTTCAATAGCGTTTGTTGAAGTTGCACATGTTATGTACGATTGACTGAATTATCTCTTTTGTCTCCTCAAAGGACAATCCTGGAAATGATGAAACGACGAGAAAAGAGCAAAAAGGAATTACTGAAGTTAACGATAGAAATATATGAAAAACGGTAAGTGAAATTTTACATGAGAAACGTTGGACGGCTTTTCAAGATTGTAAACTAAAATTGTCATAAAGCAGGAGAATTTCTTTCTAAATGTATCAGAATTATTTAAAAAAACTGAAATTATCGATCACTTATATTGCGGACAACCCATTTTTTGAGATGTGACGTCATGTGTACGTATATAGAAACATTAAAAGAGTGACAGTGTTACTTAATACTGTGACTTGCTATTGCCTTGTTGACACATTATTAGATTCCCTTTGGTTGCTTGATTAAAAAGAAATAATAGGTGTATTGTAAACCCTGTTTTGTTTGTGGCCCGTAGGTACCAGATGCAGGACTGGAGTGGTACGATGCTCGGGGAGGCGGAGGCCCAGCGCCACAAACTGCCACCTACCTACGTACAGGTACCCTACGACGCCAAGTCCTGGGCCCGGCAGGCGCGGGTGAGTAAAGTAAGAATACAAGCAAGCCATGTTTCCCGATTTGAGATTTCATGGGTAAAATATGAGTGTCATTGTAAAGTCAATATTTGTTGGCTCCTACTTGAAAAGGTTGTGATACCTTTGAACACAAAAAGCACAAAATTGGTGCGTACATAATTATATAAAATAATAAAAATTTGCTACTAATAGCTATTCAGAGTTGCCATTATTTCTTCGTTTACGGGACTTTTGGCCGTTTCCTCATTTTCGACATGTCAGAAATATTTAAAAGAAAGAAAAAGAAAAATAGTATTTGTTTTCAGGTTTCAGATAATGTCATATAAGTTAGTTTTTATTGTCAGAATGTAAATATGATAACTATATCAAAAGATCTATTTACGTTTTTCCTTCTTAAAAATCGGAATGTCCATTTCACAAATTTCCGGATTTTCTATGCTCTTGGAGTGGCATCTCTTCCATTTTCTGTGAAGATATTACCCATTCAATTCGATAAGCAGTGTCGCATTTATTGATGTCTTTGCTATTAATGGCAGTTTTCTATTGAGATACAACCCATACATTTCAATAAATAGTCATATATAGTTTTCGTGGCTCACTTACTGCTAGCCTTTATACTCTCGTTTTCAACAGACTTCATAAGCCCTGTGTGCTATATGATAATTGACGCGTACGTTATTTCAGGAGGAAAGCGGGTTTGTTCGTAAGAAGCGCGAGTACAAAAAGCGGAAACACAAGCAGCCGGCGGTGCAACATGCAAACCACACCCACCACCATCACCACCACCATCACCATCACCACCAGGCGCAGTCGTCGGGCTCGCAACTCCCGCACTACGGCAACGTGGACGTGCTGCACCATCACCACCACCACAACAACCAAGAGGGCTACAGCTCCGACGAGGACCAACTCTCCTCAGTAAGGCCAACTTCTGCAGCTATTTTCATGTCTGACAGTTATATATTTCAATCAGGGATGTCAGTTATCATGTTTTTGTCTAAATTCAGATTTTTAGAAACACAGTGAAATCACAGGAAAAAGTTATTAAAACTAGAGTAAAACGACAGCTAAGTAACTGCTGGACCTGAATTGGACTGCCAGACACCAATTGAAGGCAGGTCCTCTGTAGCTGTATTGACACTCAGATATCTTTCAGATTAAGTTCAGATCACATACAAAATCTGAAACATGTAGGAGGGAGTGAATAAATACTAGCTTCTAATTGGTTGATATCACTCTGAATGTAACTTGACTGTAGGTTTGCTATCTGTGATTCTCCAAGCATGGAGAGTAGAGCACAGATTTTTTGCCTGACCATGACTTATGCTCCTGTTCAATAAATAGATGCACAATGTCCCTAAAATTTTGCAGTGAAAATTTGCTCTCCTCTGAATGTCAAGTAACTGGCCAGTAAAGTGATAATAAATTCAGTCAAACTGTAGCGTATTTGGTGTTGCCAATGTTAGGAGCTTGACCTGATGATTTGTATGTATTTTTCCAGCCGGTGTCTCCTGCTGATAACGAGAACGAGGACGACCCCGATGGAGTGTATGCGTTCCGGAGAAAGGCCAACTGCCATTACCATGCAGTAAGTTCACAGTTCTTCTCTGATTACTTTCTAACTTGATAGTTTAAAGTTTTTGAACACATTCAAAGTGTGAACTTGTCTGAATCTACCATGATTCCCTTAAAATTATGAAAAATGATTTTGGTCAATCCTAGATTACCACCAAATTTATGCATGGATTTCCATATTACTTTCTGAGCTGTTGATAATGTGCAGAAGTATAAATACAATCTGTTATGTTTGATCATTAACGAGAGATTTCCCTATCCCGCAGCCCATCTCGGACGGTCTGGGGAACTGGCCGTGGTGCGGGCGAGACGAGGGCGGCTTTGGGGAGAAGCGGTATCGGTACTGTCTCACGTCGCTATCTATACCACGGCCCCGCTGTGTTGGATTTGCCCGACGAAGAGTAGGGCGAGGCGGCAGGTAAGGCTTCGTTAGTCTATTTAACCAACACAGGTAAATGCTATAGGAATAATATTAGATATTTATTAAAACGTATTTAAAAGATAAAAACAATATTAAAAGCTGAATCCTATACGGATAGTGGCACCAACACCTTAAAGGCAGGTTTCCACAGAACAACTTAGTGCCGAAAATAAGCTTAGTTTGCTGACCAAATGTGTGAACCCTTTCAAAACACAGTGACCAACCCAAATATAAAGCTTTGGTCATCGAGGCTTGAAAGGATCGACGCCAGTTGGGCTTAATCGGCGGCACTTTGTTGTTCTGTAAAACCTGCCTTAAAGCAATTATAAAACGTGAAATGTTTTCCAGCATGTAATTAGTTTAGAATCTGGTTTTTGAAATGTTTTCTCTTCTAATTGTAATCTTTATTTTCTAAATTGCGACCTTTTTATCTGTAGTTCCGTTTTGTAGTCTGCAAATGAAACAGGACTAAAACAATGGGTTCTTTGGTTTGTGTGAGTGAACCAAGAGTAGTCTACATTGGTTGTACTTTGTGGTTTCAGAATGATTTTGGACCGTGCCTACACAGACTGGGATGACTATCTCACAGAGATCGACTTCTCCAACCCAACCCCCCCGAATTCACAGCTACAGAAAATCATCGCACACATCAAGGAAAAGAGATTGTAAGTCAAAATCACTTTAGGATAAGTTGTAGCGTTGACGGTATAGGTATTTAAAGTTTGGGTTCAATACGGGAAAAGTATAACTTTTTTTTTTTTTTAGATAACTATAACTTGTATTTTTTTAAATAACAATGCCAGAAGGCCGACCGTTGAATCTTGATTTTTCCACTTTTTCTCAAAATTTAGACATTGTCTTAGACATTTGAACCACTAATATCTGTCAGAAATAGAGATAATTTTTGCAGCCGTTATTTTAACATTTCCTACTTTGATATGATTTTTGTTTGAACAAAAACATGGTAAATTAGTTTTAATGACTTGCACACATCATTTAAAGCATGCACACATGTCTTCCTCTAGCCCCTTGTTCCGGCCGCGGAGTCCGGCTGATGACTCTGATACAGAGACGACAGGTGATGGGGCGGGGCAGGCGACAGACGGGGAGTTTAACGCTGAGAGCTTCCACTCGCACCAAGAGGCGCTGCTGGCCATGCAGCGGCACCAGATGGAGTTACTAATGAAGGCGGACAATGACCTGGACAGCTCCTTCAGCCTAGACCAGTCCTTCTCCTCCCAGCCCACCTCACGCTTCACACTGGACTCAGCCAGCGCGCAGTTCGCGGCCTCCGCTGTGTGTAACTCGGCACAAGAACTGATTCAGAGCACGGCCTCGGCCACCCCTCAGGGCTCAGGCGGGTCAGGTGGGGGCGTGCCGAACAATGCCATTACCACGCCTACTATTTCCGGGGCCAGTTCAACCACGCCGGCTCCCCTAGCCGCCACCTCCAGTGTTGGGCCAGCCCTCACCAATGGGCCCTCGGATGGTGAGAACACTTATTTTTGTCTTTAGTCTAAGACAAAACATTACTGGGTTTCCTTGTAAATGAAGCCGTGTAATTAAAAAGAAAAAATAACGCATCTTAAACATAACTCAATTTCGGCAGTATAGCTGTTACTGAAAATGCGCAAGCCAGATGGAAAATAAAAAGGTGGGGGGGGGGGGAAACCTTAGTTCTATGTTTGAAGTTAATATTTTATGCTGCCGGCTGATTGCTAATAAAATCTGAGTGTGAAAATTACCAGACTTCTGGGCAGATTGGAGTAAAACAAATTCCAAACAGGATGCCCACGCAAGTCTTAAAAGACATTGATTTCCTCAAATTTGATTCCTTAAGAAGGTCTGAAATCGCATGTTTTTCTTGCATGAGGTCTTAAAAATGTATTGAATTAGATCTGATTAGGAAATTAAACTCAAATGTTAGGATGAGCAAAATATCATGTGATCACAATTTTTAGTAACCTATCGCAAATTGGTCTTAAATTTGACAAAAGTAGGCCTTAAATATGTCCTTTAAAGTTTTAAATTGATTTTAGAAAAAGCGTGGGCACCCTACCAAAATGATCAACCCTAATTGAATTAGATTAAAAAAAAAATAGTCAGCTTTGCAGGCTGACTTAATTTTGAATAGTTGTATCAAAAGAGTTTGAAATGCACCTGTATCCCAGATGGCCAGTAACATACTGCAAAATGAATAACTCATGTGTGTGGGATGTTATGTTGCAGCTAAGGCCAGTAACTTGTCGACGAGTCCTGCAGCCACCATTCTCCAGCTGAACTTCCCGTCAGCACCGACGGCTGCGGCGGCTGCATCGGGCCTGAGACCGGGGCTGGGGTCAGGCCTGTCGCCGCTCGGCCCCATCCCCTCCACCACCGCCACTCCTGTGATAGGCACCAAGAGCCACAGTAACCAGAGCCTCTTCAAACTCGCCGCCAACAGCACGCCCAACAACAAACACGACAAGCTCGCCAAGTAAGCCCACCACTTTCTGTATACTATAATAGCAATCGTATTAAAATCCCATGTTTTAATTCCCAACTAATTTCAATTTAACAATTTGTTATGGGGGTTGAGGTACATTTTGGTATGTCCAAATCTTCCCAATTTGTACAATTTGGCATACACAATTTTGAGATATCAAGACCTTGTCCAGTTTTTAAAAGGTCACATGGATTTAGATTTGTAAATTAAGTATGGATTTGAAACATCACACTTGGGCATACCTGATGAATAACATTTAATTCAAAAAATTCAAAAAAAATGATAACGGAATAAATTTAATAAAATGTCAAATCATTGTCTTTCAGGGAGAACAACCACGACGGCGTGACGAGCCTGGTCAAGGATCAGGTGGTTGCCATGGAGGTGACGTGACAGTGAGACGCACACCGTTGGACTCACTCACAGCCACAGGGGGTGCTCGGCAGCAGCAACTGCCGCGCTCTGCGCCTCTCAGTGTCCTGTATGATAACTCTTTCCTACTCCGTACGTCGTGTAGATTGCAGCCCGGACGAAGGGCGACACGCAGTGTGTAAATAATGTAGGACTGCCTCCTCCACCCGCCAGTCACGGGGCGAGGGGCAGGGCAGGAAGATTTCACCATCGGGAAACAGGCCCGCCTCTGAGCACAGGCCCAGGGGGAATAGGGACAGTCAATGGGGATTACTACTTCTACTACTACCGTCAGGGTACAGGGACAACTACACACTCTACACCCAGCCTACTGGGACGTCACTGGTCAGCGGGGATCGCAGTGCTCGAGGCTTGGATACGTCCCCCGGCGAGGGAGTTGTGGGTCTGACCAGAGACCTATAGCCACGCATTGTTACGAAGCAGCACGCATCATCTCCCCTCAGTTACTTACCAGGTCACTCCAGAATTACTGCTTGCCAACAGCAGCAACATCATGCACTTCTCAATATAGTACTGTGAAATGAGTTTAAAAAGAAGGGGGAAAAAGGGAAATATTTACTTGGAAAGTTCATTCAGAATATTCACCCCAGCCTTTATAAGTTTGAGTCAGATTTACACATTGTTTCAGGGTGTTTTACAATTTTTTCCTAGTTTCCTCAATTAAGATTGACTTGACAGACTTTGGTATCACACCCCTCTTTCCATCTTAGTAGCATTTGGCATGATTGCTATTCAGAAAACAGTAATCTCAAAATGTAATGAGCAGAATATACCCATGTCAAAATTGATACAAATACTTAACCTGTGCCCAGATCTATTACAAATACCTAGCTTTACAAGGCCACTCTTTCCTCCCAACAGAACATGCTGCATTTACTTGTTACTTGTCATAACATTTGTGATATTATATTATAGCAGCGTCTAGAAATGGTAACATTTTGAACAAGGCACTTGTGCAAATCTTACAGCTCAGGAATAATAGCCTAAACCGCGATACAAGAAATAGATACTTATCCTCCATGTTATGTAGGGACTCCTGAAACGGGATATAATATCATATCTAGAGGACACTGATGTATTTGGTGCAAACAACTTTATTGCATGAGTTAATGGACAAATCTTTTCTTTGTTAATGGGCAAACTTTTCTTTGTTAATGGACAATGAAGTGTTAGTTTTAAATTCAGGATTGGCAATTAATGATTGGTCTCTGTGATGGTTGGTGTGTGAAGGTGTCCAGTGTTGTGCTTTTCGTCCTTATCATACAACAGGTGTTTAAACTGTATGATACTACTTGATGCTGTTTAAGTAGTAGGTTGGACAACAGCGAGTATAAGATACCATGTGGCATGTGTGTGAAAAAGGTAGATATAAAGCTTAGGAAGAACCAATCAAATGCTTTGATTGTCCGGTAGGGACGTGAGAGGCCAAAGATGTGCAGTTAATTTGTCTATTCCAAGTTACATCTAAGTGGAAAGGTTTATGAAATAACTTGCACAGGCTGCATTTTGCGCTGTCAATGCCATCATCATTTTTTTCCCACTTAAATTGTATCCTAAAAATACCTTGATGTTGGACTATAAGGGAGTGATTTCCTTTGAAAAACAGATCTTTCAATTCTTGAATATCGTAATCATTGTACACAGATCAGTGCTATTTCACATGACCCTTCATTTGACTGTTTGACCAGAGCTTGGTTTGTGTTTGTCCACCTTCAAGGACGGCTGTGAGGCAGGGTGCTGTCGTTTGTACCTTTGGTCAGTTCTCTGTCTGTTCAGGAATTAGTTTCCTTTGCGGAGCTGTGCTGGGGAAACCCAGCCGTACACTATCAATCAGCCCGTTTCTACATCTCGGAGAAGTCATGCTGTTAGCATTCCCAAGTACGCCTGGCGCATGTACATTTGTCGATATTAAAGGGGCGTTCTCGTCCGTGAGTTCAGAGCGACACGTCTGCGGACGTCAGTATAGCAGTACTATGGCAGGAGCAGTGTTTTGCCCTTTCAGAAACCTAAACCAATGACGTCATTAAGTGTGTAAATTAACCATAGAAGTGTTCAGCAAGCTGGTATTTTTGTGCACAGAACTATTGAGGAAAATCCTTGAGACAAAATCTGGATGTTTATGTAATATGACATGTTTTTAAAGGATAAAAGTGAAGAAGTGTGACAGTATGTACAAACTATTTGCAGATCTTATAACTAAACCCCCACGTGAATGTTGATCCGAGATTACTTGTAGCCATGGTGACCATTGCGCGGCAGCAGCATGGTTTGTTGCCGTGGTGACCGTTGCTGGGCAGCAGCATGGTTTGTTGCCATGGTGACCATAGCTGGGCAGCAGCATGGTTTGTTGCCGTGGTGACCGTTGCTGGGCACCAGCATGGTTTGTTGCCGTGGTGACCGTTGCTGGGCACCAGCATGGTTTGTTGCCATGGTGACCATAGCTGGGCAGCAGCATGGTTTGTTGCCTTGCTGACCATTGCTGGGCAGCAGCATGGTTTGTTGCCTGGTGACCCTTGCTGGGCAGCAGCATGGTTTGTTGCCTGGTGACCCTTGCTGGGCAGCAGCATGGTTTGTCGTTGTGGTGACCCTTGCTGGGCAGCAGCATGGTTTGTTGCCTGGTGACCCTTGCTGGGCAGCAGCATGGTGGTCTGTTGCTATGGTGACTGTTGCTAGGCCACTCCTCCTCACTGTGATATCCCCAAGGCAGGCTTAGGAGCCGCCTGACCCGAGGTACAGAATAAACACTACAAATGAACAAAGTACTACAACCAAATGCTTCTGTAGTTGGTTTTCTTTTCACTTTACCCCTTTAAATGATGCATGAATTATTGAAATCAATGTAAACCTTAAAACAAAATAATTAACCAAATTCCCTGACAGCGAAAACATAGGGAATTTGCAAACTTTACCAAAATACAGAAAACACAAATATTAGGGATTTGATTTCTTGTTGGGTTGTTTAAAATTATATACACATGAATTTGAATAACTTGTTGGAAGTGAAAGAGGGAAACGTTGCTGGGGACTTAAATATCATGGAAAAGAGATATTTGAAAATGAAATTTGATTGGGCACCCTGAGTGAATTATATATAAAATTCCTCTGCTTACTAAAGTACTGGGCCCATATCTTTGTAACTAATTTGGCTTATTAGGGAAATTTCGATTAGGGTCTCAAGCAATTTTACCATCTTCCAAAATTTAGAGTTATTGCAAAATATTCTCAAAGAGGGATTATTATCTGTAAAATTTATTTATGATGGACAGAACTTCTAATCATGAGATACTAATCAAAATTTAACTAATCAGCCGAATAAGCTATGAAGATATGAGCCCTGGTAGTAACTTTAGTGCGCCATATGACGCCACAATCACACCACCATGCTAGGGAGATTACATACAAATTCAAAGTCTGTGCAAATCATTCTCATCAAATATTTTCACCGTCTTATATTTTCGATTTACTTGTCAATACTTCAATAACATAAATGAAAATATCATTTACTTATATATACTTACTATAGCTAAGGTTCTGTTTAGTTGATATGCTAAGTTTGGTATAGATATGATCAAAGGTTCTGAAGATGTAGGAGAAATATTGAAGCCCTAGTCAAATTTCTGGGTCACAACTTATCATTTTTAGGAAAACAGGTCATGCTTTTCAGTGGCTCCCCCTAGTGGAAAGTAACATAACTAACCATGCCCTCTGGTGTCACTCAGCCAAACTACAAGAAAACACCGACGTTTCACATTTCGTACGGCGTAGACCAGTCCGTCCCTGACCTACTTAAACTAGAGGTACATAATGATAACCAGATTATCTATTCTTCAACCTTTTAATTTTCTATGGGTCGAACAGAGTTAATGTACTTCTTGGTGTAAGGAAAATGTGTAAATCATAAGGAATTCCCTAAAGTCTCGTCGACGTTCAAGTTTAGGCTAAACTTGAACGTCGACGAGTGATTTCATTTCATATTCAGCAAAAAAAAAAAAAAAAAAAAAAAATTAAAACAAAGTTGAGCGCGAATAATTTCAATCAGCTCCAAAGACATTTCCATACAAAAACAAGTTTTCTTTTTCTCTCATTAATGATAATAATTTAATTTGTAAAATCCTAAAACTAAGTAAAAGCGTCGCATACGTCAAAAAGTAAAATAATCACAAAATACTTCAATCAGCTCCAAAGACATTTTCACACAAAAACGCGTTTTTTCCCCCTCTCATTAATCAGAATAATTTAACCTGTTAAGTAATAAAATATGTTAATTTACCTAATATCTTCTGTGCTCATGTGAACGTTCTTACATGTTAAAAGCCTAGAGGCCCGACGGGGGATCGAACCCCGGATCTTCGGTTTACGAGACCGACGCCTTACCACTTGGCCACCGAGCCCGGGCTGGGGGAGGCCGGGCAGGGGACGGTCTGAACGCCGGGTCTGGGGCCGGCGGGGGGAGGAGGGGGAGAACGGGGTCACACTGACCCAGTTAGAGAAGGAACTAGGTCATGCTGACCCAGATCGGGCTTACAAGAAGAGCCGGCTCGAGAGGAATGAGGAATTCTCCCCAGAAAATAGTATTTGATAGTTTTCCATTATGGTAAACCAGAAATTATGCCATAAATATACTGAAAATTTCTATACTTATTAAGCATTATGCAGTGGCGGATCCAGGGGGGGTGCAAAAGGGGCAATTGCCCCCACCTAGACCTGGGGGACAAAATTTTGGCATCTTAAAATTAAGAGACCTGTGTAAGGTGTAAATCTGGTGTTTTTATTGTTCATTTTTATAGGAGGGGGGGGGGGTGTCCGGGTTTGTCCCCCCCTAGAGCACTGACTCTGGATCCGCCCCTGTTAATGTTATGACTTGTCGACATAGGCCTTTTCCCCGGCATGCACATTGATCTAGGCTAGTCTGCAGGTAGATCGTAGAAAATATGCTATCCGTGCATGGTAGGGAGATTTGCTAATTGTTCCATAATAAAGAAAAATATATTGAGATACAAAAAGATGTTTCAAAATCAGTAGAATTCGCCACAACGGTTTAAATAAACCAAAATATTGAACTGCACAGAGGGGTATATCGCGCATTTTTATGTAAATTGCCCTATAATAAAGACAGATATAGGCCTAGATAGTGAACTACAAAGCATGTTTTAAAAATAGATAGAATTCGCCATAACGGTATATAATAAGGCCATGCATCAGTTTTAATATTTTATATATCATTCAGGGAAAGTAGCAATGCCCAAGGATAACATGAATAACTTTTTCATATCTGCATTTTCAACATTAAAAAGTAGGTTTGTAGCCACAAAATAACACAAAAATCATATCTTGTTACTCTTTTTATTGGGAAATTTATAGTTATTTAGAGTTCTAGTTATTGCAAGTCAAGGTGCTGGTGAAAGAAATGCAACTACAATGATATTCAGCCTTGAGACCAATGAAACTATGAGAAATGTTTCACAAAACTATCAATTGATATTTTGCTTTCTTACAACATAGATTGATTTCATTTCATACAAAACAAACTGTATACAAAAGTCACTCGTGATGTGTTTTGCCCTTTCTTGGCGGCGCAGTACTGGAGTTACAACTTATCAAAATACGTCTGTCTCGTGGACAAGGAAGGGGGGGCTCTGGATGGGAGGTCCAAAGTCGCGTGTCAAATTTTAAAAACAGTCGTGTCGCATGTTGTTAGGCCTACAACTCAGTTAATACCCATGTCACATGTCAAATTTAAAAAACAGCTGTGTCGCATGTAGTTATCTTTTTTAAGCCCCTGTCCCCTGTCGAATTTAAGAAAAAGGCAATGTCATTTGTCACTTATTTTCCATGTCACCTGTCGAATTTAAAAAGCGGCTGTGTCGCCGTGTTGAATTGGAAGAAATGGCCATGTCGTGCTGTCGATTTTAGGGATCTATACCGCCACGGATGTTTAGGGTATTTACATGTAGGGTAAAGTAGGGTAATATGGGCACCTTAAGGATGAACAGCTATAAATCAAAAACAAGCTATTTACATGCAATCTTTTGTTGTTTGTATCAAAACATGTCAATCAATGAATATTTATTCAAGTTTTCAAGACTTTAGTACCAGCCATTTTTTGATAAGAAGAGAAATAAGTTTTTCTTAAAAGTGCCCATATTAGCCATCAGAGAGGGTAATATGAGCACTATGCCCATATTACCCTCGGAAGAGGGGTGCTCATATTAGACTGGTAATAATACTATGGTAAACTTCCCCATATTTTTGGTGTTAAATACTGTAGATAGTGTTATAATGGCCAAAAGTAAACAATGAACCTTTGATGAGGTCAGGCTGTTAGGTATAAGATGACAGTACCAGTTGCATATCATGATGTAATAAAAGTATTTTTATTTACTTGAGACAATAGAATACATGCCCATATTACCTTTATTGATTAACAATTGTTATCACAATAGGGTAATATGGGCATAGGAGATCAATTTTACAGATCTTTTCAGATTTTCTAAAGAATGACCACACTAAACTTCAGAAATATATGCTTTTCTTTCTTTAAAGAGGTAAAACAGGTATTTTTCAATGAGAAGCATATTCAATTTGTTATATTCTATCAGAGAAAAATTGACAATTTTGAGCATCAAAGGCAGTGTATTAGGTGGAAAACACAGAATTTTGATTTTAGATCCTGATCATGAATGGCTGTCGGGCCATACTCATTAAAAAAGTGGTGTTCAATTTAACACTCCTTGTAGCCTTATATGTTTTACACATTTCATATATTGTGTTTAGACAGAGAACTGATAATGCTTTCTGATTATTATGCCGTATAACATGATATTATGATAGGAAACCAACAGGAAGCTAAGAATTGAAAACAATAGAATTTCACCTTAATTTTTCTAATCATATATATCTCACCTAATATTTGATACAGATTCCATGAACATATCTACATAGAGAAATCATTCAGTATTTTCCTCAGATTTATTATAATTTTTAGTCTTACTGGTATACAGTAAAAGCTTGGACTAAATGTTACATCTGAGATATATCCCCCCAAATTGAATGTTTAAATGAGGAAATTCTAACGGCTGGTATGAAATAGCTATATGGAAAATCAATTGAAATGAAGAGAAAAATGGATATGGATTATGATCAGAAATTCATAATCCATCAAAATTGTTCTTATAATCAAAGAGTAAAGAATGATATGAGCACTCATGTGAATGGGCATCTAAGTCATGGTAGCTTTGCAACACCACCACAATATGGTATTAGTATAACCTTTTGATTTGGTGAGACCTCAACCTCACTCAAACATTATGTTACTGTTACATTCCATCTTATTAAGTAACATGGCCATAAAATATCGTTTAAAAATGGTATCGTTTCAATGCAACTTGGCTGGGTAGGCTTAACAAAGGTAGCAGTAAAGGAATCCAAATTGATACAAGAAGCTAGTTCTTTCCTGCCAGTCCATGGTTCCTGTTGAATAAAGACTCTATTCAAAATGTCAAGACATGTCCCTCTAAAGACGAAGGACTTACAGTGGCGGATCCAGGATTTTGAAAAGGGGGGGGGGCGCGCTATTGAAATTTTTTTCGTTTTAATTACCTTTAGGACGAGTTTTACATTAAAAAAATGTAAAATTGGCCCAAAAAAGGGGGGGGGCGCGCGCCCCCGCGCCCCCCCCTCTAAATCCGCCACTGACTTAATAGGTTAGGGGCAATCTGAAATACTTTCAATGATGCATCATTGTGTACCAATGCATGATATGTTCAATGAAATAAATACATAATGCTTTCCTTGATTCTGTAAAAGTTAAATAAAATTACTTTTCCTATTTCATATGATAAAATCAGGCAAGATTTTGCTCTAAAACATGAAAAATATGTGTAGTTTGGCAAAAATGCATGCTATGTTGTTTGGATTTGTCTACACCATGTGGTACAAATGTTGAATTCTTATCAGTCATAAACATATATTGTAAATGGATAATGAAAATCATGATTATGAAAAATTGTAATTATGAAACACTATTTAATTAAATGTACTCTTTGTTTGCATATTTTTAAATTTAGCAGAAAAAATATTAAACAGTGTATTCTGTTAAGAAAGTACCCCTAACTAAAATTATGATATTGAATTAACAATGATGCAAATATTAAGTGGCCTGTCATGTAATGTTTAGCAATGATGTAAAGTAAGCCCCCATTGCTGATTTCAGTGTTACTCCTCACCTGATTTAGAATGGCAATAACTCAAGTTCTAACTACTCCTTTCAAATACTTTTTTCAGCTATGTATTCCTGAAGATTTACATTATTGACTAATATTTATTTTTTAATAATCTGAATGATCGCCAACCTTATAAAGTTGATGTATCTATGTCTATACCTTGAATGGGGGTAATATGGGCACCCTCAGGCTAATATGAGCACCATGCCCATATTAGCCTTTTCACCTATGCCGATATTACCCTTTTCATATAGGTTTACTAGATACATTATACTTAAACACTATGCTGATCATTCCTTTCCATTCCCCACCCTTTACATTCTAAAGGGTTTATCCTATTTGATAAAAGTTAAATGGTCACAACATTTTGATTTCTAGAGATTTGATGAATGTTCAAAGTCTGACGTATCTGAAACAAAAAGTGTCAGAAACTCATATGGCCATTTAACTAAAAAATAAAATGTTCCATGCCTCTAAAAAAACATGCCTGGGTAATGTTATCTGACCCTGTACACAAAAACACAACAATAGACCACCTAAATCTGATAGATTTTTCAAAACCAGGGGTGCCCATATTACCCGCTATGCCCATATTACCCTACTTTACCCTACCTGGGTTACTCACATAGTCTCTATGTTCATAGAATATTACTCTAAAGCTGTGTTGTAAGACAGCAAAGCAATTAAGCCTTAAGACCCCAATCCGGTCATAGCCTCCCATGAGTATAGTTTCCCCGATCAGGCCATAGCCACCCAGAAAGACAGTTATCTTTCCATAATTTTTCCATATTTTTCCAAAGAGAACACATTCATGAATGTTAACATACAAAAGGGGCTAATATATATCTTTTAAAAGCCTATTTAATTCCCTAACCGATGCTACACACAACATTTCTATAGTTCTTATTGATAGGGGTTTTGGGGATTCAGAAGGGAAATCCATGGAAATCCTGGGGAAATCCAGCAATTCATGAATGTGATCATTGGGGTCTAAAGCATTAACTTTATAGGAAAACATACAGAGGCTGACACTACAACCCTGAATACGAGGTGGGTGTCAAAAAATTACTGCCCGAGGCCGTTAGGCTGAGGGCTTTAATTTTTCTGACATCCAATCTAGTATACAGGGTTGTACTGTCAACTGAGGTAAGTTTTGCTTATATTATATACCATATTTTATATGTTATACAGAAAATAAAAAGGAAATTACCAGTGGAGCAAAGCGGACAGTATCCCAATGTATTGATTATGCACACACTTTGACTGGTGTCAAGCAGTTTTCCCAAATATTCATTATTTTCTCTTAAATTAGGACTCTATCACTACCTCCATTTAATCAGACTGCATTATTTTACCTGATATTAAAAAAATAATCATGCAAATGCATTCGAAATTCACAAAATAAGGAGAAAAACATTTTACACAGTAAAGCAAGGTGGGCAGTATATACAAATACTGCCCACTGTGCCAATACACCAAAGATACTGAATGGCAGTGTCCAGTTAGTATTCATAACGTATTTTGGCATGGTATATAATATGAAATGCTCCTTTCAATACACACATCCCCTGAATGGTCTCTCTGTCTGAACACTATTTTATTTTATACAAAACTGTGTACAGCAGTACTTTAAGGTATTTACATGTATTCAGGTTACATCCTCACATAATCTCGATTTCGACCGAATATTACTCTGAAGCTTGCGCACCCCACCATGCTTCGCACATTGTTGCAGATCTGTACAACAGCGGCATATGGTCCAGCATTGCCAGTGCCCATTTTTATTCTGTATCAGGATTCCAAACCCTATACCTCAAGATACTGCCCCTCCCTCCCACAAGTGTGTGAATTAGGACCTGCTATTTTCTCTGGAGGGCAATAACCAGCTAGCTTGCAACGTAACAGAAATTTTCTGTGACCATACATTTTTAGTCAGTTTGTGACTTACTAAAATGGCACATAACAATTAGGTTAATGATGGTGAGGTTTCAACCTCACCAAATCAGAATGATATTATGACATTATTTTTTGGTGAGGTTAGGATGAAACCAAAACAGAATGTTATCAGAACTCTCTGTTTGGGTTGAAGAATGTAATCAGAACACTGTAATAATATTGCAGTGCAACGTCATGGCAGAACGTTGCAGTGACGTAATTGGGAATCATCAAAAGAACGTAACAAGAACCAAATACAGAACCAACCAGAATGATGCTGCACTGTTATAATAACCTTGCATCTTTGGCTGGGTAATGCCTAGCTGTGAATGCTGATGGCAATTTGTGTGCTCTAAGTAAGAATTTTCAACAGTTTCTGTGTAATTGATGTAGAGTGTAAATCAAGTATATACATGTACTATGAGTGCACTCAGTAATTGCAATTGCAACAGTTTGCTTACACCTAGTTCTCAGGCAGAAACCCTTGATATTATGTGCAAACCAGGGCACTAATAATTCTCCCAACCACAGATAGCTTGTTTCTTAAGTATTACCTGCAGGTTAGCCTACAGCCAGGCGCATGCTGGGTAATATGTCAACAAAAGTCAGGGCTTTCCTATAGGAATTATCATGAAATGTATCATTGTAGATTTGTAGAAAAACAAGTCATCATGATTTTTCAAATAAGTATCCCTATACATTTGATATTCTTGAGTTGTTTGAAAATTCATTCATTATGGATAGATATATAACAATTATTTGCTTATTTTCTATGGGTTTTCATTAGGTTTTGTAGACAAAATTAGCCTGCAGGTGCTTAAAATACTGAAAATTGGCTATCCGTGGTAGGGAGAATTGCTTTATGCCCCCTTGGTCTGTAGACACATTGTTAGCAGGTGACATTTAGGCTGGCTTGCAGCCAGCTTGGCTTCAATCCTTGTCACTGCCTATTACATCACCTTACCTTGTTCCTTCCATCCCCACAGATTCAATAATCGGCACATTATAGACAAATACATAAAAATTATCCTGCTGTAGGTGGAATATTGCTGAGTGCTTCAAACACATCATCGACAACAGGCGCAGATTTAGGGGGGCATGCCAGGTGTGCGCCCCCCCTTTTTTTGGCCAAATTTAGATTTTTTAATGTAAAATTCCTGCACCCGGAGGGTACCGGTGAAAATGTTGCTATAGCACGCCCCCCCTTTTTCACAATCCTGGATCCGCCCCTGGACAACATGGTAATGTGGACTTTAAATCCATTGTAAGCTGATGTGAGATAAGTTTGTGAGAAGAACATTTATTGCAATAAGAAATATTCTTACAGGTTAGGGACACCACAGAAAAATTGGACGTCTTGTACAAACGGGACGTCGTGTAATAACAGGCAATTATGAAAATATATGTTATCTAACTATTGCAGATGAAATTATACATGAATAATACACAAAATAAACATGATATAATACTTCTACCTATGCAAGATACAAACATTTTGAAATTCTGCATTTTACATTTGAATTAGATAGCACTTTCCATTTTGACAATTTCATGAAATATAATTTCACAATTAACATTTCTGTATAAAATTAATGTAAAAATTGTATTAATTTAGAAGCCAAAATCGCTCAAATCAAACAGTTTCTTTGACAAGTCTTTGACAAGAAACTTGTCAAATTTACAAGTTTCTGACAAGTTTAAGACCATTCAGGTTTTCAGTGTGAAATGTGTCTTACTCAGCAAAGGTGTGACGTAAAGGTCACGTTATGCGACCATACTTTTTTGGTTTGTCTGTTACTTACTTAAATGTCATGTAACTATTACATTATTTTTCTGTGAGGTTGTGACCTAATCAAAACAGTATGTTATCATAATGTTCTGGTGAGGTTAGGTCAAGATCAAATTAGAATAGAATGTTATTGTAACATTCTGATTAGGTGAGGTTAAGACCTTACTTAAACAGAACATTGTTGTCATCTCCTGACAAGGGGAGGCCCCAACCTTACCTAAACAGAATGTTATTGTGAGTTCTGATTATGTCAGGTCTTAACCTTACCTAAACAGAAGGTTACTGTAACCATCTTATTAGGTTAGGTGTCACCCTTACCTAAACAGAATCTTATCGTCACATCCTCATTCAGTGAGGTCTCAACCACACCTAAACAGAATGTTATTGTGACATTTTTATTACCTCTCAGCCTTATACATAATGTGACAGGAACGTTGTCAGAACGTCACAATGTCACATCGCAACAGTTGGTTGCAGCAACGTAATTGGGAGTCGTCAAAAGAACGTCGCTGTAGCCTAGCAGTGTGACGTAATGAGAACCAATCCAGAACGTTATTAGAACGTTATTAGAGCATCATATCCTTGGCTGGGTATTTACAGCTTTTCCAGTGCAAGTTTCAGCCGGTTGCGTTCACCAATGTTAAGGCCAAGATCTCAAATGTCCCCATGGCTGAGAATCCTCAGGTCATCCGTACTTGAGATACCATGATCAAAGAGCTTACTCTTAGTCAATGGTGAGATATTGTTCTTCATGACCCAGTCATCAAATGTATATGCCTGAAAAATAAAAGGTCAATTACATAACTGAAAGGGAAAGGAATTCATCTCACAAAAAGAAAATTGCCATCATCATGTGCATGGAATTTTCTCTCATGTATCCTTTGATATTGCACAAATTGGGGTGTAAGTAGGGGGTAATGATATTGCATGCAAATTCTAAGGTATGTCCCATGTCTTTTATGCCTATGGAATCCATGTCCCATGTCCCATCTCAAATTTCAGGGGCGGATTCAGTGGGGGGTCCAGGGGAAATAGGGGAAAATGTCGCATGTCGGTGCAAATAGATGCATTTTTGATACTTAGCCTATAAGCTGACCCGCTCCTTTTGGATATCCTGGATCTGTCTCTGAATTTAACCCATAAAAGTTGTGTAGTGGTACGGTGCATACTTTTAAGTTGTTGGATATATGAACGGGAAACAATTTTTAATAGAGTTCTCTAAATTTATCTATTCACATGAGGAAAAACTAAACGGACAATGCCATGTAATGTTGCACTCTACTACCTGACATTCCCAGGGCGGATCCAGAATTTAGAAAAAAAAAGGGGGGGGGGGGGGGGGGGCGTACTATAGTAAAATTTTCAGCCGCACCCTACGGGCACAGGAATTTTACATTAAAAAAGGTTAATTTGGCCGAAAATAGGGGGCACATGCCTGGCACCCCCCCCCCTCTAAATCCACTGCTATCATAGACTGACTTATCATAACCGAGTTAAGGGTCTTCTCTGTATTTGGCGGGTTAAGCCCATCCCACATTGAGTAAATCCCAGAGTTGGAAAGGGTTGGGAAAAAATGCTGAATAAAGCGATCTGTGTTTCCTAGATTTCGGGTTACAGAAATAGGTAAGAATCATATTTTTCTATTTCCCCAAGTACTGGTGAAACACTACAACTTCTTAGATTTTTTAACACCAATTGAAAGATTTGGAGGCTTTCCAACCAATCAAAATGCCGTATTTCAGGGCAAAATAGCATTGGTTCCTATGGGAAAATGGGCAATATGTAAAGCTGCATTTTACACATTTTAGGAACAAATTGTCAAAAAATTGGTTAATTTTCTATTACGCAATTGCCCTCATGGAATAAGCACTGAGGTAATTTTGAAAATAGTTCATTGTTATCTTTATTGCTTGTTGTTCCACGCCAGAGGTGTCTCTGGCATTGGATCATTACTTCAGTAATTTTGAGGAGACTGTTTCGGACAGAGTCATTCACTGAGACAGTTCAGAGGTGAAAAGCCAAGAGCCACTTTAATCGCGATCCTAAATACAAAATACTGTGGGAGCAGGTTCCCTGCTCGCAACAACAATTTTCAATAATTGCCACTCATGGAATAATTGTCTAGGAATTACAGCCCTGTATATAGACAATACATTTTCCATTAATTGTGACAATAATAAATCATTAGACCAATTTGATATAATCCCATAATATAAACTTAACCTAACCCTATTACAATGTTAACGTTAGAACTCTAAGCACCACTTTATATTTTGATGTGAACATATCTCAAATTAGCAATCGCCTTGAACAAAATGAACTATTCTTTTCCAGAACTATTTAATTGTTCTTGTCATGATCTGCTTCAACCAACCAGCTGTGCATGTCCGGATGTCCGCCGGTTTTTGGGATGCACTGTTCAATCAGCTGCTATTTACCTCTTGGAAAGCCTATAAAAGGCAACTTGTTGTCCCAAAATAAATCCTTAGATGACTATAGATTAGATTATGTTTAGAGTACCGACTTTTAGTAACAAAAGAATTTCATATTATATTACGTTTGCAATAAATCGACTTCATTGTGTTTCCATGATAATATACTCCACATCTTGGGGTTCAGAGGCTTAGGTAGGTGAATCATTTCCAACAGCACTTGCAAAAGCCCCTGAAATTCTCCTTTCCCTTTAGCCTACCCCAGCCGGAGGTGTGATGTCATAATATTGTTGCAGTAACATTCTATTAGCTTCTGGTTTGGTTCTTGTTAC
Source organism: Lepidonotus clava (assembly GCA_936440205.1). Lineage (NCBI taxonomy): Eukaryota > Metazoa > Annelida > Polychaeta > Phyllodocida > Polynoidae > Lepidonotus > Lepidonotus clava. Next base: position 34,000,079 of record OW387150.1, read on the forward strand.
GTTCTTTTGATGACTCCCAATTACATTGCTGTGACCTACTGCTGTGACTTTCCACTGTGACATTATTATAACATTCTAGTTATGTTCTTTGACCTAAACAAAGTGTTCTTATAATATTCTGTTTGGTTTCATCCTAACCTCACCAAATATAATGTTATAATAACGTTCTAATTTGGCAGGGGCGGATACAGAATTTTCTTAAGAGGGGGGGGGGGGGGGGGGTCAACATTTAGGCTAAGTACTAAAACTGTGCGCAATCACGCATATGCACGTGGCATTTTCCCTTCTTTTTCTAGTTTATGGGTCCACCAAAAGGAGGGGAGGGGGGGGGGGGGGGTCAGGACCCCCTGGACCCCCCCTGGATCCGCCCCTGTTTGGTGAGGTTTCAACCTCACCATCAATAACATTATTGTTATGTGCCATTTTAGTAAGTTACAAACTGATTAAAAAAGTATGTTTGCAGAACATTTCTGTTACGTCGCAAGCTGGCGCGGTCGTTTGTCTTACCTTTGATGTGTGATGTAAAACTTCATATTGATGGTCGGGATCAGATGGTTCAAGAGGACCTGAAGACAGCAAGGTTAAAAATATGAAATTCTTTTAAATGCTCTCTTCTTGTGCATGACATGTAAATTGACCTTTTTAATATGGACACAATGATATAATGATGATTTAATGTTTATTCTTAAATGAGAATATGTAATTTAAGGACCAGACCTGTATCCAATATAAATTTGTGTGAACAATTATTATTTCATAACCAAAGCATAACCAAACAACCAAAGAAAACAATCTGAAACAATGCTTGAAAGGAAAATAAGAACATGTTTAAAGGAAACCTTGCGCATAATTAATGGCTAGATATTTTTCTAAGAAGTTCTTTCAGCATGAAATATTTATCAAGAACTATTGATAATAGAAATCTTTTAAGGATATTCCAAATATTGAGATAGTTATGAGACTTTTATATTTGGTCTATTTTCTGTATTTTTAAGGGAAATTCCCTAATCTGTGACGTCAGAATGACACTAATTGGAATCCTCAGCTTTCAAAAAAGGGAATCCCCAACCCTCAAAAGTGAACAGAAAGAAATGTTAGCTTTAGCATTAAATGTTTATATTAGGCCTCATATAATTTATAAATATTTGTACCCTTTACTCACCTAAATTCATTCAATTACATGTAATTCCCAACTTTTTTTAAAGGGATTCCCCCTTATTATGACTTAGCAAGGAGAGAAATGAAAAGCCAGAATCTAGGGAATTCCCAAATCTTATTTTCTTTCCCTTATAATTCACTAGCACTTCAACATTTTCCCATTTTTCTATTGAAATATTTTTGGAATACCAAAGAGAAATTAATTCAATGAAAAATAGGCCTTTGAAAATGTATGTGCAAGGAACCCTTTAAGATGATTTGAATAGTCACATGAAGTGTTGTTGTTTGTTGGTGGTTCCAAGATTTCTTCATAATGTTCGTCCAATGCATCTGCAGGCAATCGGTTATTGAAATCTCTTTGATATGCCCGGGACTCATCTATGAAAAGTAAGTCAATATTGTTTTCAATATAAAGCCAAAAGGTCAGGCTAAAATTGTAAGAAATACACTTCTTCCTATTTTAATAGAGTAATATATGATATGTAACTTGCATCAACTTAAATTGATATCTTCAGAGTGTGAATGTTATGATCAATTTGAAAACCGAATAACTCTTTTCTATTTCCTCCATATTTCAAGTTATGTACTTCACATGACCTGAAGACAGCGAGGTTAAAAATATGAAATTCTTTTAAATGCTCTCTTCTTGTGCATGACAAGTAAATTGACTTTTTTAATATGGACACAATGATAAATGGAGATTTATTGTTAATTCTTAAATGAGTATATGTAATTTAAGGATCAGACCTGTACCCAATATTAATTTGTGTGAACATTTATAATTTCTAAAGCATAATCAAACAACAAACGAAAATGATCTGAAACAATGCTTGAAGGGAAAATAAGAACATGTTTAAAGGAAACCTTGAGCATAATTAATGGCTAGATATTTTTCTAAGAAATTCTTTCAGCATGAAATATTCATCAAGAACTATTGATGATAGAAATCTTTTAAGGATATTCCAAATAATTATTGAGATAGTTATGAGACTTTTATATTTGGTCTATTTTCTGTATTTTTAAGGGAAATTCCCTAATCTGTGACGTCAGAATGACACTAATTGGAATCCTCAGCCTTCAAAAAAAGGGAATCCCCAACCCTCAAAAGTGAACAGAAAGAAATTTTAGCTTTAGCATTAAATGTTTATATTAGGCCTCGTATAATCTATAAATATTTGTACCCTTTACTCACCTTCATTCATTCAATTTCATGGAATTCCCAACTTTATTTAAAGGGATTCCCCCTTATTATGACTTAGCAAGGAGAGAAATGAAAAACCAGAAACTAGGGAATTCCCAAATCTTATTTTCTTTCCCTTATAATTCACTAGCACTTCAACATTTTCCCATTTTTCTATTGAAATATTTTTGGAATACCAAAGAGAAAATAATTCAATGAAAAATAGGCCTTTGAAAATGTATGTGCAAGGAACCCTTTAAGATGATTTGAATAGTCACATGAAGTGTTGTTGTTTGTTGGTGGTTCCATGACTTCTTCATAATGTTCGTCCAATGCATCTGCAGGCAATCGGTTATTGAAATCTCTTTGATATGCACGTGACTCATCTATGAAAAGTAAGTCAATATTGTTTTCAATATAAAGCCAAAAGGTCAAGCTAAAATTGTAAGAAATAAACTTCTTCCTATTTTAATAGAGTAATATATGATATGTAACTTGCATCAACTTAAATTGATATCTTCAGAGTGTGAATGTTATGATCAATTTGAAAACCGAATAGCTCTTTTCTATTTCCTCCATATTTCAAGTTATGTACTTCGGGTGCACCTGACCTGAAGACAGCGAGGTTAAAATATGAAATTCTTTTAAATGCTCTCTTCTTGTGCATGACATGTAAACTGACTTTTTTAATATGGACACAATGATGTATGGAGATTTATTGTTTATTCTTAAATGAGTATATATGTAATTTAAGGATCAGACCTGTACCCAATATTAATTTGTGTGAACATTTATAATTTCTAAAGCACAATCAAACAACAAAAGAAAATGATCTGAAACAATGTTTGAAAGGAAAATGAGAACATGTTTAAGATGATTTGAATAGTCACGTGAAATATTGTTGTTTGTTGGTGGTTCCAAGATTTCTTCATAATGTTTGTCCAATGCAACTGCAGGCAATTGTTTATTGGAATCTCTTTGATATGCCTGGGACTCATCTATGAAAAGTAAGTCAATATTGTTTTCAATATAAAGCCAAATAGGTCAAGCTAAAATTGTAGGAAATACATAACTTCCTATTTCAATAGAGTAATTGGGGTCCTATATCACGTGTCAAATTTAAAAAACGGCCATGTTGCCTGTCACTATATCACAGATTAGACCCAAGTCGAATTTAAGAAATGGCCCTGTCGCATGTCACTATCGTTTTAAAGCCCGTGTCGCATGCAGAATTTATGAAAAGAGCAGTGTCATTTGTCCCTAAGTTAGCATGTCGCATGTCAAATTTAAGAAATGCCCATGTCACCGTGTCGAATTTAAGAAATGCCTATGTCGCTGTGTCAAATTTAGCAGTCTATAGGTCAGGTGGGCAAATAGGAGACTTGGGTGGTTATCTATTTTGTGGTTTCTTTTTCCTGATTAAATTGATAAATAGGTGTCATAACGCTTCAAATTCACTTAGATGTTAAGCTAAAATAACAATGCTCTTAAAAAGATAAGAAAAAGATACATAGAAACAAGTATTCCATACTCAAAAGAAGCCTACATGTACATTTTATATGAGTATTTCTAGCCTCATTTTGCTCCAAAATGACCATTATTTGGACATATTCTTTAGTTTATTAGATTTTATATATAACACAATAATATCATATCAAATTATACTTAGAATAGTATCTGATATTTCTACAGCCAACATACACAATTGGATAATTTTGAACAATTTTGAAGTAAAATTCAGATTAAATTGATTCATCCATTCATCTGTTGCATCCTTAAAACAGGTGAATTCATAGCTTTAAATTGGTATATTATACAATATTGTAGCCACATTATATGAGAAATTATTCTAAAATTAGAAAGGATGGTCTAGAAAAACTAGTTTCAAGTCTGCTATTTCCCCCCTTGACCTATAGAACCATAGTAACATATCAGGGGCGGATCCAGAGGGGGGGTCCAGGGGGTCCTGACCCCCTCCTTTTGGTGGACCCCTAAACTAGGGAAATAGGGGGAAATGTTGCGTGTGTGTGTGCAAATAGATGCATTTTTAGTACTTAGCCTATAAGCTGACCCCCTCCTTTTGGAAATCCTGGATCTGACTCTGCATATAATATGTAACTGGCATCAACTTAAATTAATATCTTCGGAGTACGGATGTTATGATCAAATATTTGCAAAGCAAATAAATCTTTTCTATTTCCTCCATATTTCAAGTTATTTACTTACCATCTTCAAAAGCACGCTTTTTCCTGCAGCAACAGCAACAGCAAACAGCTACCAATACGAGGAGGACAAGTAAGCCGGCAACTCCTCCTATGACATAGATGATCCAGCTGTCTAGTCCACCGCTCTCTGGTCCGGTCGCTGAGTCTAGATCTGCAAAATAGTACGACACATTTCTCTCTATGAAACTAAAAATATTAAGGCTATACTACGATATGTAACTCTGACCGTTGCCTATGTGATTTTTGTGATGTCATCGATGGTGGCACCCCCTATGATAGTCTGTGTAACCTTCAACAGGTTTTGCTGTGAGTAGTTGGGTATCATTACTAAAGGTCTGCTAAACATACAAAACTAATCTCACGGGCAATCACGCCATTTGTTTATGTGCATGCACACTGGGCAGCCTGGGGCTCAATGCTTAATTATAGTCTATAGAGGGAAAATGGGTTTTTGCCCATATCCCTCTTATATACAAAAGTATACAAATAAGATAGCTATAGTCATGCTTGCTTTAGACCTTCCTGTAATAATTCAAAATCATGCAAGATGTTCACCAGTAGAAAATTGTATGATGTTCAAAAAGACATAATTTAGGTTTCATTTGTGATATCACAAACCATCTTTTGTATGAACACAATCAATCTTTTATGTTTTCTTTAGAGACCTTTCACCTAGTGTACTTGACTGCATGCAATATTTTCTATTAGTAGCATTAAGGAAAATGTCAATAAAATGAATTCAAATATTCTGCTTCTTATGCTCCATAGAAAAGCTTATTAAGATTACCGTTGTGCTTACCATTTACTTCACTGATTCCTGTCACTGTTATTGCCTTAGGAGCAGCTGTACTGAATCTGGGTGCACGCACATCTGGAAAATCTGTCAGGCAAACCAGAGATGATGAGATATTCATCAATGGTAAGAAATACACTATCAAGAACATCAATGAGCTTCAACCAGACCAAGACCAGACCAAAGTTGTAACTGACAGGGGAATGTTAGGAGATCCCAGCAGTTTTGTGAAATCTAAAACAACCATAGCTTTCTTTGTGAGGAAATGCAAACTCAGTAGCTTCTACCCTAGTCGCATCAGACGGGGAAATGACATGGTAGAGACCATGGAGCATGGCTATCAAGGAGACAAAGCTTTGTTTGCAAAGGACCAGAGGAGATACCAAGCTATCAAAGCAGCTCCAACAGCTGCACGAGCCAAGCAAATAGGCAGTGAAATTCCGGAGACCCCTGAATGGAACTTGATTAAAGGAGATGTCATAAGTGGCTGGCAATACAACAAGTACACCCAGAACCCTGAACTTGCAGAAGCCCTATGTAGTACCAATGGCTACTAAATGGTTGAGGCCAGCTCTCACGATGGTTGGTAGGGGACTGATGTTGGCCTACAGGACAAATCACTACTTTATGGCACATGGACTGGAAACAATAAACTAGGTGAATGCATTGAAAAGGTAAGGGACACTATCATTGAACAACAGAAATCTGTATCCGGAGTGAGCTCTCTCAACCTTAAAGCCCAAAGCAATCAAGTGCATCATGTAGGACTTTGCTCATCCAAGTGATAGGACAGACAGATAGCGACAGTATTGTAGTGAAACCACATGCAGAAAGCACAAACCCTTCCACACCACAAACTCAAAAACCTCAAAGGAACAAGGATGCCCATACACTTCTTCGTGAGCATTAGTGCCTCCTGTGGCCACTTCTACTGGTATTAGCAGAGACGCAACCGGAATTATTGGAGAGTAGAGTGGCCCCTGCCACCGCTAATCCAATCAATTGTTATTCACCTCATAATGGATCAGTATTATGTAAATGAACAGCTTGAGTGGCCCGTGCCACCGCTGTTCCGTTCTGTTTTATTCAGGAAATTTGGAGAAACAAAGACAGCCATATAGTATTTCTGTGGCATTTACTAGTTGAAGTTGAAATTTTTGATAGCAGAGTGGCCGCCGCTAATCCAATTCAATGACATTGATACCCACATTTTAATTTTAATTTATTCGGTGTTATACAGCCAATCAAGGCAGCTTGGATGGCCCCTGTCATCGCTGTTTTGTTCTAGTCTGCAACATGTAATACAAGCTGCTGCTAATACTGATACTAACAATGATACACAAGTAAATTTTGGATAGCAGAGTGGCCCCTGCCACCGCTAATCCATTGACATTGGCATCATTTGAAACTGAAACAAGTATTGAATGCTAACAGCACAAGAGACAGGTACTGCTGCAGTTCGACCCACATATGTGACCCGTCTTGGCGAATCGGGTCGGATGTCGCAACGAGTCGGATGCTGCACCTCATTTTAAAGCTAAGAATCTGTACTTTCTGATGGGAAAGGTCTCTAAAATTTGACCCGTGCGACATCCGACTCTATTTGCCAAAACGGGTCACATATAGGATTGAAGAAAAGCAAAAATACAAATTGGATGATCTAATCATGAACTGCTGACTTAAAGATCTGGACTTTTAAGAAAGAGGAGTTGAATATGTTGCTTAAGCTAGAATAATAATTAACTATGGAGTATATGTTAAGATGAGTAATGGATAAGGTCTGTATCTTTATTTACTTATATCTGTCTTTAACTATCACACTAACATAGAATATGTTTGTTTGATAACAATTGTTTGTTCTGAATTTGAGTCATCTGGTTAACAAAACGTGTGCAAGATTGGCCCCTGCCACCTGCACAATATGCACAATTATTTGTTATTATTTGTATTCAATTGTGGGGGGGGGGAGTGTCATTTATGAGATCATATTGGAGACATATTGGATTTTCCTATACTTGAAGATGCTGATTACTTACTAACGATTGGTTGCACAATTAAAAAAGTTTAGTGATCATCTCGTTGTGTGTCATCCAGCTATTATGGTTATGGCATACATATCATTCTCTCATAATCATTATCACTTGGCATTGGAGATATTTGAACATGGTGTTTATGGTAATTGGAATTTATTATTCATCTAACGTCTGGAAGATCATGTGTTACGCGTGAAGAAGTTAATAAAATTTCGAAAAAAACCCACAAAATTCATACTCTGTTGGTTCTCCAAGATTTGGACACTGAGACTGATTGTTCATTAGCATGCTCTAGACCTAAGTCGACCCAACGAGAGGTCACTTTCACTAATAACCCAACCACTAACCATGACATCATGAATAGTCTGGGTAGGGGTTTGAAAAGAGGCTCAGATGACTTCAAATTCACAATGCCATTGATAAACGAGCTAGAAAGAATACATCTGTCCCTCGGGGTAATTCAGTTAGCAGCCCAATGGAAATCCCCTGTAATAACCAAGTAAGAAACGAACGCTTATATAACTTACACTCAGGGACGTGGCACGGTAAAAGATGATACCCTTTCTAATCCACAGACTGGCGCCACTCGCTTCAACCTCTTGGAGAGCCTGACGGACCACCTAGATTAGCCTGGATCAAGGCAAGGGCCCTCAACATGAACGCCCATCTTCAGGCACAGAGATTCTCATGGCTTGACCAAGCCATTAAGAGCGAAACCTTGACTTATTGGGGATTTGGGCTCTGTGGCCTGCCACCGTGGGCCATAGGAAACGAGGCCATGTTGGACGAGATTCTCCAAGTCAGAATGAACGCCTCCAAGGAGGTAAAGGAGAAGAGCAAAGATATGTTGGAAACTCTGGAGGCCAACTTCACTGCAGAACAGACCACCGCCAGTCGCTCATATATCAACGAACACTGATCATCATATGCGACAATTGACCAAGACCCTCTCCGACCGATGGGGGTGGCTGGTTGACCACCAGTCCTCCCTCGTCAAGACGATTACTATGCGCCCCGAGAAATCCCATCAGAACATTAGACAACTATGGCTGGACGAGGAGTTGAAGGACGAAGACTCAGAAGGACTGGAACCAGAGGGCGACTTGGATGATGGCGTTGCCTCACGTAGCCCATTGCCTGCTCAGGGAACTGGTAAGAAAAGACGCAATAGCCCAGACTCAGGTGGATCCAAGAAACGCAGACACTCCGGGAGTCCACACGTCCTACCGCGACTCTGGACATTGTGGTCAGTCAACCAACTAGGACCATCAAGGTTACCGTGGTGACCAAGAGACGTGTACCAAGCAGTGGCAGGAAGTAGGGAACAGGCTGCCGAGAATACGACTGATGTGAGAGCAGTTGTTGAGTTTTGACGGGGAGGTGGACGTGGTGGGCCTGGGAGCAAGTGCTTTGAGGGGGAAGAATAATCTCCTTGATGTTATCATAAGGACATGTACTGGTCCCATTACTAGGAGGAATGTACTTCCCTCCTTTATCAAAATGACAACACAACCGTAGCTACCTGTGAAGCTTATCCAGATCTCGTCTAGTTTCACCCATATCAGCCTCACCTGGTGTAGGGCAAAATTTGAGACCTTTGTTCAGAACTTGTCTCTCTGCTTCATTCAGGGGATGATCTGAAATATTGATTACATTATCTAGATCAGGTAGCTTGGTGACTTCACAGATCGTACCAAATGTTCAAACTTGGATAGATTAGTCAAGTCATGGGTCCCGCACTCCACCAGATGGGTCATGATAGTTGGGAAGGAGGAGGCTGAACAAGGGGAACTGTTATCAATTTTATTGGCATCATTTGACATAGACGACTTACATAACTGAGTATCACATGGCGGTCTGATTTCATATAGTCATTTGGATATGTGAGTGACCCACTCTTCCTGGTAGTTGTCAACAGGTACATCTCCTTGTTGTAGTCGTGCTTGTGTTGCTGTCCTCGATTGCTTCTTCTTGGGCAAGGAGTGTTCTCGGATCCCCACTGGGGGGGATCCTCTTGACCCCGTATCTCCTCACATGAATGATCTTGGACATCCGGGCCACGATGAAAAGGATGCACATTGTCCCTCCTCTCTCCACCACTTTGATGACTTGGGCATGGATAAGGTCTCACACCGCGCTGTGTTCCTCTGAAGGTGCCCCTATAATGGTCGTAACTGTAAGGGACATCAATGACCTAACTTCGGAATACAGCCACAGGGTAAGTGAGAACTTGGAGTGTATGAGAATCAGAGGCGAGATAAGTGAAAGGACAAAAAAGTTCCTGATGACCCAATCGCCCCGCACACCACAGGTATACCTACTACCCAAGATACACAAAAACACAACACTGGTACCGGGAAGGCCCATAGTGTCTGCCAACAAGAGCCCGACTGAGCGGATCTCGGCCTTTGTTGATAAATTCTTGGCCCTCAAACTGAAGAAAGGCACATCCTACATCAGGGATACCAGTGACTTTTAAAATAAGCTTCAAGAACTCCATGACCTGAAAGGTCACGAGATCCTGACCACCCTGGATGTTTCATCGTTATATACTAATATACCGAGCGATGAGGGTTGTCAGGCGGCCTACATGGGCCTAGCCAAAGATAGGACTGACAATTCCCAACCAAGTAACTTGTCGTTGGTAGAATTGCTGGGCCAAGTATTGGCGTATAATAACTTCCAATTCAATGGGAACAACTACTTGCAGATTGGAGGCACCGCCATGGGCACTCGAGTGGCCCCTTCCTATGCAAATATCTTCATGAGCAATTTTGAAGAGAAGTTTGTCTACACTTACAAACTTCAACTGTTGGTATGGTACAGGTATATAGACGATGTCTTCTGCATCTGGCAACATGGCCTGGAAGAATTGGACAAATTTGTGTCCTAGCTAAATTTGGTCGATCAAACAATCAAGTTCACAGCAGAAAAGTTGGATATCAGTATAAACTTCCTTGACACGACAGTGAGTATTGATAACAGAGTTTTCAACTACACTCTATTGCAAACCAACTGATAGGAACAACTACCTTCCTTTTGACTTTGCTCACCCATACCACTGCAAGAAAGGGCTGCCTTATGGTCAATTCCTACGAATATGGAGAATAATTATGCAGTGATGATAGGGACTTCGAGATCAACTGTGCAATGAAGGCTGCAAACTTGATATCCCTCTATCACTTATCACAGATGCCTACCTCCGAGCAGCTACAAGTCCAGAGGAGACTTACTTGACCAAAGTAACACTAAGGCCCCCAATAATGTGGGAACAGAAAACATGGTTTATTTGACCACCACATATAATCCTACATATGATGGCCTTAGAGAATAGGTCAAAAAGACATGGGATCTCCTGGAACAGTATGAGAACAATCCACAGTGGTAACCTAAAAGTGGGGTATCGAAGACCAAAGAGCTTGCGAGACCTCTTGGTCCAATCGAAACTTAAACCCGAAGAGACCCGAATGACAATATGAGTACAGGCACACCAGGGGGCTTTAAGAACCCTAAGTACCGATGCTGTCCCAAAATCAACTGTGGAGGTCGCATAAAGTCTCATTCGACCAACAGAAAGTACCGCACGCACTACAATGTTACTTGCAAGAGTAACAATTTGATCTACTGCATCAGCTGCAAACGATGTGGGAAACAGTACGTGGGTCAAACAGAAACACACCACAGGAGATGTTTAAAAACCACTTCTACCACATTGCCCATAACAGAGAAAACAATGAAGTATCCCGATACTTCAATTACAGTGGACATGAAGGATAGCATGTACTAAGCAGTAAACACCAATAATAAAACGTAGCAACGGCCAGTGGTTTCATAGTCACCTCTGCATAGTCTGTTAACTAGTACAAAAAATAAATATCAAGTTAGTATTATGACATTGGACTCGTTTTAATTAATATACAATAATTTATTTAGAGAAGTATATTCTCTCAGATACTTTCAAAGAAAATGCCACAGGACCTTCATGAGATATTTATAGACTAGACTGACAAAGATTAAACACCAACCATAATGTTGTTTATTCCCAGGAATGAGAAAACAGTGATCTACATTTGACATATTGTTCATGAAAATGAAAGTCTACAAACAATGGACCTGTAATATGCAATATCTTAGTTATATTCACTTTGAATTATGCAGTATTACAATCCACATGCTATATAGTGGTTAATCAAAAAATAAGAGATGTCCATGTACAATACTCCCCCGTTACAAATATCATAGATTCAGTGTAATGGTTCAGGTGGCACAGACGTCCAGTTTGAAACTGGAAAAGTGAACTGTTGGATTAAAAACAAATCTTACCTGAGCTCTGGCCATTTGCACAGACTGTCAATAACGCAATCCTCAGAATATTTTGAACTATCAGCCTGTTAAGACTCATTGTACTACCACCTTCGCTTCATCTGTATTTAGGCCGACTGATCGCTTCAAATGCTGCGTGTAAGTAGAGTAAGGTCTGTTTTTAAGAGAGGAATGTCCCATGAGTTGAAAAAACAGCGCATTATTTTTTTTTTCCAGGCGTATAACTGACTGTAGGCTTATAAGGACCAGGAGTATTTATAAAATCAAAGGGGGTTCAAGTAGTGTTGAATGGATTATAGGTGAATTCAAGGGGTTCCATCAGTAATTTCTATTCAAAAGGCGTTTTAATTCTATTTTGAAAATTCAAATGGGGTGTAGTATCATTCTTATAAAGTAGGCCCTAAATCAAGGAGCTGAGACCGCACCTTCGACACTGCTCAGTCAAGAGATCATGATTGCACTTTGTAGAGCCATATGCTTTCTGATTGAATTATACCTGAAGAGTTGTACTCATACACTTCAACGGTTCCACAATAGCCAGTAAATGACTATATTCCTTTGTTGCCCCTCACTGAAAAGAAACAAATACTGAGAAAAGAGTTTATGTTAAGTTAATAGGGATATTTTATTAAGGGATTTACATTAAAGAGTTTACGGGAGACACTCCCAGCTATTCCGAACTAAAACCTCCCCCTCCCTCAGCTATGGTTGGGTGGCCACACAGGCCACCCACCACCATCACCATCACCACCACCACCACTGGCTGGGAGACGGTGAGGCCGTGAAAACGACTGACGTTTCTAAAATAGTAAGAAGCATTCATTTGTGGTGATCACAGCTAACTGTCTCTTAACCTAGCTGCTTGTCTCGAGTTTTCCCTTACCTCTTTATCTTACACAAACAATATCAGAGAAGCGAAATAAACTAAAGATTACACATAAAGAAACCATCTTAACCATTACATCCATCTTTAAACTTCACATTTATGCTTAGCCAATACACTTTGCATAGGGTCCCCAATTTGTTTAACCACATTATCTCAACGTCCTGTGAGGATATATTCAAATGTGATAGCTCACAGGTACATCAGATCGACTCTTTAATGAACACAGCCAGCCCCCCAAATTTTTTAATTGTATTTAAATTAGGTTCCATCAATCCCCTATTTAATCCTTCTATATGATAAAATTTAACATATGATCAGGTATTTGATGGTTTAGCCAAGTTATTTTGTCTATGTTCAAGGTTTTTCGTTCTATTTTTATCAAGTCAAATTTATTAAGTAAACTCTGGCAATTAAGAAGCGCCATGAACAATCCCTTATGTGTTACCATTATTGATTAGCCCATTGCTCTCGAGTAGAGAGTAAAAGCTGGTAAAGTATGTATTCATTGAGCATGGAGAGATCATGAGTCAATGCTATATATAGTATCAGAATCCGGTTAGGTGTTATTGATAACAAGGGTGTGTAGCATGACTCAAGTATATATAGGATAATAGATCAAGCACATAAACACGACTTGATTTTGTATGTTTAACGATAACAAGAGTGTGTATCACGACTCAAGTATAAATGTAGGGTTTTAGATCAAGCTTGTAAACACAACTTGATTCCATATAGTTAATTGCACGTTTGGTGAATGTTGTGGTAAATTGTGTGTCAGATATAGATACTTATAGTGCTGCAGCATCCTGATCAAAAGGCCTCTAGATTGTGAGTAACCGAAGACCCAAAATTACTAAAGGTTGACATATATCATTGCGTTCGGGAGGTCCTAAGCTTTTCAAAACTGCCTAATGCCAGACTGAACATGAATTACAAACTTCAAGGTCACAGGTCAAAGGTCAAAGGTCAAAGGTCACCAAAACAACTAAAGATCTGAAAAATATAGATTTTATCTTATAGCTTTGCATTCATAATAGATGGAGCTTAGTTATTAGGTAAATATTTAGCCACTTACGGGGCCTAACTGCGATTTTCATATTGGTGACCTTGCCCAAGGTCAAGGTCATCAATCTCAAGGTCAAACTTAAAAAATGAGCATGAAATGAGGATCTAACTCCTATAAATGTTTTAATATAAATAACAGAGATATAACAAAGCATGACATAAATGTTTCAAATTCAAAGGATGATAGTTTGTACTGAAAAAGAATTGCTCCAGCATTATAGTAAATGGCTGGTTTCCATGGCAACCACCCAAGATAAGGTATACTGAAATCAATAGTTTTTTTTGACATATCAAGATAGAAGCACAAACGGGACATCAAAATTGAGCATTCCTAGAGTACTATGGGATAGAAAGCTGAAATGGGTTGTCTTGGTTACTGGATTGCTATGGTTACCCAAAATATCTTAGAAATTAACCATAATTTCAGTTTCTCTTCTGTTCCTGTCACTATAGCAGCCACAAATACGGGTCTAACAAGGCACAACCTATCTGTATCATGAGTACATGTACATGGAATTATGTGTTTTTGTCCAAACAAACATATGGAATGTAATAAATGATTGGTTTCCATGGAAACCACTCAAAATTCTTTTTTTCCCAAATTTAACAGAATTTGGGATGTATCTCTCTTTATATACATGATTGAAACACAAATGATACATCATATTGATAAATCATGGGGAAAAATTCTTTTTTGGCCTCAATTTCCAATGATAAAATGCACAGTTTCATAGATTTACGATGTTTTAATCCCATGTGTGAGGGCCTTTAGTTCCACCTAAGATAAATCTAAGGAGCATCTTAGCTGTACCTATGATGCTCATAAGATGTCCCAAAGATGACCAAAATGCCTTAATATGCCACAACCATCTACCTTCTTTTGGTCATCTTATGCAAATCTTAGGTTGGTTGATTATTGTTTGCTTTATGCCCTGATGAACTACCAGGGTCATGATGATGATTGAATCTATGAAGAGAGACCATATACCCCTACACTTTTACCAAGGCAGGTTTTCTTTGATGTGTCTGGTCCCATAGTCAGGGACAGACATACATCAGCAGACATACATCAAAGACCTTTGATAACCCAGTTGTTGCCATTGTGGGACATGCAGAGGGCTGTAGCAGCCTTGGCTAGCCAAACCCAGGATCAAACCCACACATTAGATGTCTGTGCTAAACACTTCATCAATATTTCATCAATATTTCAGCTATGTCAGGATTAACTCATAGTTTTTGGGTTTCACAAGGCCCAGTGATTATATCTATGGAGGGAGAACTACAGCAAGGCATGTCAGTGTAATGGGCCAAGCCCAATGCCAAGCACCTAATCCACAACACTGTCCTGCCTCCCTGCATTAGGGGAATAGAGGCACATTATAGGTGCATTATTGTGGCTGTTAGGCACATCTTAGAGGGATCTTAGGTGCATCTAAAAGAAGTAAGGGGATTCTCAGGGAAACTTAATTTCTTTGGTAAAACAGATGGTGTTTACATGTGGCTTAGTTCATACTGGTACATTTTCCTTCAAGAACTTCATGTAACTCTGACATTTCTATTATGTTATCATCAAAAAAAGGTGGAAAGATGTGTAAACATTAACTATATTTTCAGGCACCTATGGCTAGTAATGAGAAGTAATCCCTCAATCTGGTATGGCCAGATTGGGGTCTACAAGGTCTATAGGGCCAGATGTGGATCTACAGGGTCCACAGGGTTAAAATATGAGGTGGTGGATCACATTTCAATTAATATTTCATGAGGATTCGAATATCCTTTCATTATCAAGATTTTGAAATAAAGGATCTTGATCTGCATTAAATTGAGTGGTACAATTTTAAAATGAAATGAATTTCCTCCAAAGTTTTAGACCTCCTAGCCTATGTTTTATACAGTACTATCTTATTGTGGATCTTTGAGGGATCTGAGGTACATCTTGGATGCATCTATTGGGCAGTTTTAGAGATCATTATATAAACCTATGAGGACCAGGCCGTAGCCTTGGAGGATTTTTTTCTTTAACCCTTTCCAGACCGCCAATGCAAATTTGGTACATATGTGTACCATAAATGGTTTTCTTCACCCTACTTTTAATTTGTAATTAATTATTTCAATTTTTTCTGCCTTATTGGTTGCCCAGGTGATAGCTCACAGTATGAAACATTATATCTATCCAAATAATGATAAAATATATTTCTGACACCCCCTGATTATGGACTGATTGGGATTTTGTTGTTATCATAAAATAACCCCAAAATTTGAAACCTTGTACTTTTCATTAATTATTGGTTATTTCTATTATAATTATACAAAAGAACAAGATTTATTATGATTATCCCAGCTAGAAAGAATAATCTTTTCATACTTAAATGACATCATATCTGCTATTGTTGCATTTTTTCAATTTTGATTGATAAAATATAGCACAAAGGTAGCACTGATAATGAGCAAATTCTCTGAAAAGGTCAAAGGTCACTCACCACTCAGCACATGGCACCACATTTAATATAACTACATATTTGACACAGATTACTCTAGAAAAAATAACTTTTACCAATTCAAAATGGGTTTGTGGTTAGCCAAGACCTATTTCTCAATGAATTTCTTTTTGAAAATAATTCATCTATATTCATTTTGTAATTATTCATGTTCTATTACCCCTAATAGTGGAAAATGAAGAAAATTTGTCATTTTTGATGCATTTTCACACCAAACCGACATTCTATCATTGACAGTTATTTATGAATTGACTGTGCCTATATAGGAAAACAATATATTATTTTCTTGCATATACCATACACTATAAATTATCAATGAAAAACTTTCTGAGAAAATCAACATTTAACCCTTTTTTCCTTGATTTTCTGAAAAATTGACAAAAATTTGCCACTTTTCTTAAAAATTGTAAGGTCACATGACCCTGATCATGTGACCTTAAAATAATAATTTCTTAATTTGTATGCTAAATCTAGAATCTTGAGGTTATAAGCTTTCCATTGATATATAATATGTTGTATTTATGAATGGAATACAGGCAAATACAAGCATTATTATCTCCTAGGTCCATTAAAAACATGTAAAAAAGTGCTTCCCCACGGTCTGGAAAGGGTTAATTTAAATGTAAAATATGACACTTAATCCAAAAAATAAGTATTTTTTCAAAAAATGAACCCCCTCCCTCATGGCCCCTGGAAACAACTCATTGTCATCAAGGTCGCTTTGTAGGTGGGCTTTTTTGAGATTGTCAATTTGGTGGATCTTTTTTCTATAGGCCATACAGTTTTGATTTTTGTTCACGAGTAGTTAACAACAGCTTGATATTCCGCGTGGCATTGTTCACATTTTTAATTGTAAGTTTGCCCAAGCGATACACATCGTTGGTCGCAGTTAAGTTGAAGGAGGCCCCTATGACGTCGAAGATTTCTTTCATCACTTCATGCATACGTTCATTCTTGCTTTCGGGTACTCCACATATGATGATATACAGCTCCTTTCTCCTTTTTTTTGTTTGCTGCTAATTCTTGTTTTAGCATTTGTACTTCAGATTTTAGGATCTTGATTTCTGAGTCATGGTCATTGAGGAGCTGATGGGTGTTTTCAACCTTCTTTAGGTCATCTAGTTTTGAACTCATTTAATCATTCATTTTTGTGATATTTGCAGCATTCTCTTTTGATCTATCCGCAATGGTTTTGCACTAAGTTAGTAAAACACCTTATGATTGCGAGAGATGTATTATAAAAGGGGTTCGAAAATTACATAAATTGCTTTACATATAGTTTGATTATGGTTGGCGCTTCTGGTAGGCAAAATAAACCTGTTCAGTTACTGCAGACAGACTAGGTGTACCAGTGGCAGCACTACCTGGGAGAAAATAAATAACTAACGAATATATAAGGATGATTATAGTCAGTTAGAAACAGAGTTACCTGATATATGTTTGGATCAATTCGAGTCTCAAAAGAAAGTTTGCATATAACTACAGGATAGTAATTTTTCATTGAATTGAATTCAGTACGTTATTCAAAACTTGCAGTATCAGTGTGAGCAAAATGGCAAGAATATATTTAGTTTACAGACATTTATAGAACACTAATAAACTTGTATTTCATCACATTTTTAAGGGAAATCCATCCAATTTATGACGTAGCAAGGGGAGTTCTTCGGGAATCCCCTCATCCCTTATAAGGGAATCCCCATCCCTGTAGAATTTGTAAAAAGAGATCTCTAAAAAGTGCTCTCTAACAAAAAGTATATATATCAGACCTTATGCAACTCATACTGAATAGAATATATATCCATCTACAACTATTCATTAATAAGAGAATCCCAAAATAACTTTAGAAGAAATTCCCATAGGTGTGATGTAGCAAGGGGAGTACTGAGCAGCCCAGCATTCAGGGAATTCCCAAAATTAAATGTCTTTCCTCAATAATTCCCTAAGACCTCCACATTTTCATTTTTTACTTTTGAAATATCTTTAGAATACTTAAGTGAAATTAATTATACAAAAAATAGGACGTCATGAATTTATGTGCATGTTTACCTTTAAAGATTCAGGGGTTTGGTTTGCTATCAATAGCATCTGGTGACATCTGGTGACTAAAAGAAGAACTAACACTGTGCCATGCAGAGATAGGCAGACGTTATTGAGGAAGCTTACTGCCAGGGCAATGACCAACTGTTGTACATAGGAGTAGAACATCTTATTGATACACCGGCAATTGTGACGCAAATGTTATCCACAATAAACTAACTCTCAACCAAGCGTTGTCTGCATTTTGGATATGAATGCCCAGCTCTTCGACTAGTTCTATCATTTAGCTAGCAAGGATAACAATGATTAAATAATGATGCATCTGAAGACGAAGTGACTCCAGTTCCCCATTCTCACATCCAAAACCCTAAACAAACTCTAGCGTTCAGTTTGTAATGAAGCATTCATTTGCATCATATTTGTCTCTAGACGTTGTAGGATGCCTTCCATGCGTGTCATACTATTCAGTTCATTTGCATCAGGTTCGCTGCCAGTATTATCCATGTTGTTGGTAGTTGTCAATATTTTCTTGGATTTTTACTTCGACCTGGTACGGGTTTCCATGTAATAATAATGTGTGGGTGATCACAATATGGCCATGTCAAAATTCCAAAGCATTAGTATTCTGATATGCTCTGGTAGACACGGATGATTTTAGATATTTTGTGTAGGCCACTCAACAACACTTCTATAGGAAAACATACAGAGGTTGACAGTACAACCCTGAATACGAGGTGGGTGTCAAAAAATTACTGCCCGAGGCAGTTAGACTGAGGGCTGTTATTTTTCTGACATCCCACCAAGTATACAGGGTCGTACTGTCGACCGAGGTAAGTTTTCCTTATATCATATACAATATTTTATGTGTTATACAGAAAATAAAAAGGAAATTACCAGTGGAGCAAAGTGGGCAGTAGCCCAATGTATTGTTTATGCACACACTTTGACTGGTGTTAAGCAGTTTTCCCTAATATTCATTATTTCCTCTCAAATTAGGCCTTTATCACTACCTCCATTTAATCAGACTGCATTATTTTACCTGACATTAAAAAAATAATCATGCAAATCCATTTAGAATTCACAAAATAAGGAGAAAAACATTTTACACAGCAAAGCAATACTGCCCACTGTGCCAACACACCAAAGATACTGAATGGCAGTGTCAAGTTAGTGTTCATAACTTATTTTGGAATTGGTATATAATATTATGCCATCTGCGCCATAGTTGCTATTATAGTGATTAGTTCTCAATCTTAATCCACCTTGAACATTGCAGTAGCATGTGTCATACCTAAGTTTAGGCATGGCATATCCTCCCTCCAATAATTACAAGTATTCACTTAATGTATTATATGAATTATATTGTTATCATAATTTCCTAAATAATAATCAAAATATATGTCAAATATGTACATACTACATCATAGAGTTTATGGTAATTAGACAGTTAGCACTCCCCCTGTCCTGATTGGTCAGTTGTAATTAGGTCACTGACCAGAGGTCAGGTGGGAGGTGCAGGTATGCTGTAGGACACTCTGGGTCCAGCAGCAGAACACTCAACATGTAACAACTTAGCAGCAATAGGCCTTTGGCCTACACTCCTGGTTCTGTAGAGAAAATATATTTAACATCAACAACATCTCCTGCCTTCAAGTCTTCTCTTCAATTTATACCATACAAAACCCAAGTTCACAATGGTGACAGAATCCGGGTACCTTATACACGGGAAGAATTTGATCTCATACATTAGACAATCTCGGGCCTGGTTGAATCGCTTTGCTCTATACCGCCTCAATAAGTGTAAGTTTTCCCCCACCATTAACCCCGCAAGTGCATAGTATTACAATCTGACTTATTGCACACGCAGTCTTTATTGTACTATTGCTACTATTTTACTCCTACTTTCTAAGTTTCCCTACGCCTTCTTGGGTGTCAAGAAGTGTTGATCAGAGTGTGTTAACTATATTGTTCCACCAAAGTCCGTGTAGCTCATAATACTTTTAAGACCCTCAACTTTGGCGGCGTCTTAATGTGTCTACACTCCATGTAAGCACCAATTTAATGGGCGCGTCTTTCCGCAGTTCTCCTGACTCTGGCCATATGCATGTGTGGTGCGACCTGAAAGATTGGTTTCCCCTAAATCTAGTAGAACAAAGGTTGGTTTGTGTGTAATCTCTGCACTTATACAAATGGCGCTTGGTAGCACTCAGCCAAGCGAGTAGCTCATCCATCTATCAACAGCCGAGCAAGGATGACCTCGAGCTCTTGGAATCTTACTCCGACTAAGGGCAAGCGCAGCCTAAGGCTTAAGCTCCGTGTAAGTTACATTTAAATCACACCACTTCAATAGTTCATTCTCTTTTGCTAAAGATATTTAAAAGATAATTTGTAATAGCCTGTTTTTGTTACCGCCTACCCACCGCATCCCGTAGCGTTGGGTGGGTTTTGTAGCGTTTTTCAGTTTCATTTAATTTACAGTTGTCACGCACTCACGCACTCTATATATATCCGATCTATATTCAGCCAACCACAAGTCCCAAAGTAGTTGATCGCGAACCAGTGGTCATCTTGGACGATGACGGTCAAAAGGGGGAAGAAAAGAAAGCCGTGGACTGCAACCAGGAAACAAGTCCCAGCCAGGCACCCACATGTCCCAAAGTTCAGTTCTCTGATCAGGAACCAATGGTCATCGAACCGATGGTCATCTCGGATGATAATCGTCCAATTGCCACCCATGTTCAGCCCCCCGCGGGAGCGGGAGCTCAATATGAAAAGAAAGCCGAATGCAACCCGGAAACCAGTCCAAGGTGAGTCTGCCTTTACCCTAAATCAGTTAAAATTTGAGCCAAATGTCCCATATGTATATATCTGTTTACGGCTGTATAACATTCGTTATAAATGCAAAAATTAATAAACATTGATTAATTAATTTATTAACGTTTCTTAATGTAAAAATTCTAATCCCTGAATGTGCTCCTCAATTCTTACAATTAAGTAGGCACCTTCCCCCCCCCCCCCTTCGTTTTTTTAAAAATCTCTGGATGCTTCTCCTTGTTTTACCGAGCGCATCTAACTCATATTCTGTAATAAAAAAAGTTATTTACCCAAAACAAATTCGTATATGTTGTTCCGTCACCATAATTTCGTGTCGTATCGTGTACACGTACGCCCTCCAGTTTTAGTGGCTTCGTGCAGAAACCTATTATTCTATCTTAATCCTTTTTCTTATTCAAGGGTCTCTTAGTCACCTTCTGTAGTAAAAATGTCATTTAAAAATGTCATTCAAGGGTCCCAATGGTTCAAAACGGTGCCATGTGGGCCCTCTTTGCACCATAGGGAATCGGTTGTAAACATTAGCTTTTCTCTAAATATATTCATTTCCTACATATGAAACTCACAACATATAGAAAGAAGCATGTCATAACATGCATGGTCATATCAAAATTTCATAAATATGTTTATTTTTGACACAATCGGCTTGGGTTTTTTGCCCTGGTCTATTGTCGGCACTCAGGGCACCGGGTGCCGGGAGTGACCACTCCAGTGGTGGGGGACTGGGGGCTAATTTGAATCACCCGACGCGTGTCCGGCCCCCGATAACGCGGCACTTCTGTGGTGTAAGACTCCAGTAGGCTCACGTCACACAGGACGCCGCGCGTGGCGGGTGGTTCCACACTGGGGGGCGGTTCTCATTACAGGCCCGTCCTCTGACCCCCCTGCCGGGCCTTCTGACTGGCCGGGCCGGGGGGGGGGGGGGGGGGGGGGTTGCCCGACATCAGACTGGAGGGGTGTAAACAAACGACATACTTCACTTATCAACCCTTTTTTTCATAATTTCAAGGGTATGAGGGTTATCTATATGTTATCCCCAATATTTAGGTAGCTCCGTTTATAAATGCAATACTTGATAAGGAAATGATTGAGTCTGACAGCTGGTTCTTCTATACCCTATAGAGGAACCACATCCTGTTTTTCAATAATTGCATTTTGGACAAAAATTTTTTGCCAACGTCAGAGATTAGGCTATAAAATGTCACTAAACAAGTGAAAATGGAGATTAGAAAATTAATATACCTGCTCCAAACGATTGTCATAGGTTTTTATATATATCTTCAATACACCATTGCAATATGCTATTTATAGTCAGATTAACCAAAAAAGCTTTTAAAAATACTGTGAAACAATAACATACATGCAAAAAAAAGGCTCTGTGGCAATTGGGATGCATAAATTTGTGCATTTTATATGAAGCGCTGCGTATTATCTTACATATTTAAAGTCTACTTTTTCTTATACAGAATTTTCCAAGGAACACGTTGGTCACTCATAGTCCATTTCCCCCGTTACCAGAAATCCATCGGCGTCAATGCCTTGGAAAAATCCACGTGCACACGACTGGGGGATTTCGAAGTCGTTTTCTTCCGCTATTAGAGCTACCAAGTTTGAGTAATTGAGAGCAACACATGGTATACAAGTTTTGGCATTTTATTACTTAAGAGACATGGTTATATGCGAGTAGGAGCGAGCAAAAGTGAGTAGATGCGAGTAAATATGAGTCCTAAGTCTAAGTGTTCACTATGAGGCGGTATTGGCCGTCCTGGCCGTGGTGCCGTCTCTGTCCCGATTTATGGGGCCAAGGGCCGCCGCGAGGTGGGCTGGGACAGAGGTAAGGCGCTCAGGTGGTACATAGGCTGAGAGGCCAGAGCGCCCCGCCCACGACGTTCCGTGATGGCACAGCTCCTCCAGGGTGCTCCCGGCCTGTGCGGCGACACACGCAGCCCCCCGGCGGAGGGAGTGCATGGTCACACGAGCAGCATGGGGGCTGCCCACACGTGTTAGGGCCTCCCCCATCACTGCCACTAGTGGGGGAGCTGTGAGGGGGCGTGGTCCCGGCAGTAGGAAGGCCGGGGCTGTTGGTGGAGCAGGGACCTGGTCGCAGGCGAGCTTCCATGCTGAGACTGGGCAGTATGGGGAGTGAGGTACGGCATAGACGATGAGGGCAGTAGCCTGGGAGCGGGCTCAATTTGCAATTAAGCCCAATTACCTTCAGTAGATCCCGAGATATTGAAAAGTTAAAATGACACTAAAATTGAGGCTGAAATCTCGGCAGGTGACAGAATACAGGGCCCAAACTGTCCAGATCCTTTACCCGGTGCTGTCGTAGTACCTACACACAGCATGTCATGAATACTACATGTACACGTTGGTCACTCTGACTCATAGTCAATTTCCCCTGTTATCAGATATCCATCGGCGTCAATGCCTTGGAAAAATCCACGTGCACACGCCTGGGGGATTTCGCAGTCCTTTTCTTCAGCTATTACAGCTGCCGGCGCCTGCCCAGTCCGCAGCGCTTCAACCGTCAGGTTGTCAAAGTGCCGCTTAAGCCTCTCCTTGACGTCGTCATTACCAATGTCCTGAAGGTTCATAAGGAGAAAGCGCGCCCACTGGGTGTCCCGGTCATCCTCCACCTCCTCTTCTTCGGACTGGAGGGGGTCAGAAAAGGTGTCACATCCCGAAGAAGTGCGCCGGCTGGTTGACGGGCAAGCCCCCCGGCAGCAATGGTCGTTGGTGGGGGCTAGTTGCCCGAGCATGGCCTCTAGCCGGTCGAAACGGTCGTGCAGTGATGTGAACTGAGCTGTTGTTGATTCCCTCACTGAGTCAATCGAGGCAGCGTTGATTGCCACTGTGCTCCTCTTCCTCTTCCTCTTAGGGATTTGAGCAGAGAGGCCGTTATGCGGTTCAGTTTCCCCTTGGTTTGGGGTTGAAGGTGCGTTTGTAGACATGTTGATGAGTCGGGAGCTAGTTCGTGTGTCGTAGGCGGTGGTCAGTGGCTAACTGATTAGCCCTCATCCCCCAGCCCCCCCTGGGTTAGCTAGGGTCATCCTCCCACAACGGGGCCCGTCCCTCCCGCTCCTGGGGGGGGGGGGGCACTGACTCTTTGAAGGTTGTCCCCACTGCCAAAATTACCGCTCCTGAATTAGGTCCCCCTAATTTTGGGGACCACAGATCACCGCCCTCCAAAATACGAGTGTGTCAATACCAGAAAATATACATAAATAACCAAAATTTTTACATTCCCCGCCCCCGCTTGGTGGGTCCGTTTTGCAGTGGTTACCTTTTCAAACCCAAGGTACTGCACTTAGAAACGGAGCCACCTACACATTGGGTATATCATATCGAAAACCATCATACTAAAGAAATTGAGAAAATATTATGAAAATAGGATAAATTAGTGAAATATTTTGACTGTTGACACCCCTCCAGTCTGTTGTCGGGGGTCCCCCCTGGTCTAGCTGGCCACAGGGCCGGCAGGGGGGTCAGTAGCCGGCCCTGTTAATGAGACCCGGCCCTGGAGTATGGAACCACCCGCCACGCGCGGCCTCTGTGTGATGTCAGTCTACTCGACTCTATGCCTTCAGGGCTTCGGCTTTGGCTGAGTCATCCCCGAGGTCTGTTTTTGTTTTATTGTATACAATAACCCAGGAAAATATCCTATTAACCCATGAAGAGGGGATTAAAGCGGGGGAAAAAAATTTGGATTATGTTCTTGCAGGGAAATAACGCTGACCATATGCATTAGCCCAAATTTGCTAGCGGGAAAGGACACTGATGAATTCGAACGTATAGGCGCTACGAAGTTGGTATAGAATAAATTAAAATAATTATCCTTGAGCTATTCATCCTGTTGGTGATTAGCTACCAACTCACTGTATATCTCTATGATCATGAGTTACATCGATCGCAACCCTGCTCCACTCACCAGGGCACATTTTTTCACGTAACCGACAACGTGACCCTCAGTTTCGGAGCATGTGTTGCATTTTCTCATCAACAGGCCTAGGGTGCAGGCACATTGCGTTCGTTTCAACTTGAATGTACTCGAACTAGCGCCCATTCACACATAAAACTTAGAGAAGAAACATCTGAGTCATGTCGACCCCTCCTCTGGAAACCATCGAAAGTCCACAGTCACCGGGACCCTCTCGGGAGGTCAATCCTCCCGCGACAATCACTAAAGATTGTGCTGACACTAGGCCTCCTTTGAAAAGGAATCGCGTAACCGTTCATCCATACTGTCGCGCAATGAGCACCACTACCATGTATGATCGTCGGCAGTCTGTTCCCCTGGCCCGGGCTTCCCTCTCTCCGCTCGTGCTGCGGGCATTATCTAGTCAGCTGGGAGACCATACCCAAAAGAGTGGCCACCCATCACCCCCTCCATCCAAGTGAGGTAAGAAAGAAACTCTTTTTTTTTTTCAGCAACATCCCTGTAAAGCGTGTACATGTTTCGGTTAATTATCTAATAAACCGTTTCATCTTTCCTTTTCTGGTATACTTGCATTTTCAATAACCTACTAATTATTGATCGGGTGCTAACTTTTTATCCTAATTACATCTTTTCCCGGTACCGAGCAGTCTGTGCCAGAATCTACTTTCCTTCTCCGTCTAGTCCTAATCACCTTCTATTTAATGATTTCAGTGGCGCCCATCTTCTGAGATAGCTCTTCATGGTCAGGGCTTCCGAATTGATCAGAATATCTAGTTCTTCTGAACCTGGCTGGTCCTCGTCGACATCGCTTTGCAATTTTTCCTTTGGTCGCTACCTGGTGGATCAGGGCCAAGGGCGGATCCCGGAATATGTACAGGTGGGGGGGGGGGGGGGGGTGAAGTTCCCCCTTCCCCTCCCCCCCCCCCTGTCATCGGCCCTTTATCATCAGTTCTCGGTGGTACATTTCAATTCATTTACCTCATCAACTCTCTCAACATATGTCATAGTACTAGTGTAAACAATTAATCGTAATAAAAGAAAGTATTCTCGCGATTTAGTGCCTTTTATCATTGTTTTCTCATCAATCACTGCATTGATTTGTGCATAATACTGTGAAGTGTTTACCTAGTAATAAGAGTGCTATTTTAAATTATCTTTGATTAATTATCGGCTCATGGGTTGTGTAAAGGGCAACCAAGTGGAGTCCTGCAACACTTCCAGCAT
The DNA here is from genome assembly GCA_936440205.1 of Lepidonotus clava. Classification (NCBI taxonomy): domain Eukaryota; kingdom Metazoa; phylum Annelida; class Polychaeta; order Phyllodocida; family Polynoidae; genus Lepidonotus; species Lepidonotus clava. The sequence continues at coordinate 34,026,273 of OW387150.1, forward strand.
GATAAGCCTACAAAAATGAACCTCGGTTGGCTAAAGAGAGGTAATCGAGTGTAATTGATTGTTAAAGGAATTGTCTTATCATCAAGGAATTCAAGTGAAACACTAACTTTATGGAAAAGGTGTTTATAAAAGTTCAATTTCAAGTACAAAGATTCAGAATATTATGCTTACATCCTGACATATTAAATCATATTATTAAACGATAAGAGTCTTTAGGCATTACTGTAGACTAAATGTTTTAAGAACAATATACATATTCCATTCCATATATACCTTTCGACTTCATCAACGTTGCCATTTGCAGTAAATAGTGCCATCTTGTGTTAACTTTGCCGATAGCGTTAACCTTAATTACGTGACCCAAATTAGCGTTATCTTTCAAGTACTTGAAGTCTGAGCCATCTAGTGAGTAAATGAAATGCCAGCTAGCGTATACTTAACAGAATCACCGCCTGTTGATAACTAGAAATTTCTTCACAATTATTGATTAGCCATGAATTTTGACTCATTCTATAAGACAAAGCACCTGCCGGGCTGAACGATATTGTATTCAATATATTAGAATTCAGGGTTCATTTTCCTGACTTGTCTATGGCGATATGGCGAATATTATTCAAGTCCTATATGCTATTACTTCATCGAGCCCAAAGCAGATGGGGGGTTCCTACCAAACGTTGACGACTTACAATACAACAATACAATACAATAATTTATTCACAGCCCTAATTCAGGCAAAGGAAAGAGATCGTTTAGCCGATATATAGTTACTTGGAATCCCAGATTAAGAATAGAAAGATCTAGATCTAGAGTCAGCTAGCTACTCGATGATAACACTAAAGACTATGAAACAGATCAATTTTCAAAAGGGGGGGGGGGCGTGCTATTTTGGAAATCTCCTCCCGCACCATAAAATAATTAAGTGTAATGGTTATCCAGAGTATCCCCTTTGATGGGGATTGAATAGTGACATGGCTTGGGCAGCGTAGTTATTTTGAGGTAGCACCTTGAGACTAAAATACTTTTAACATGTCGACTAAGTTGTTTAGAGCTGAGATTCTACGCCCCGAGAGGTGTACCTTGCCGCACTACCCATAGTTGTAGACAAAGTATTCGTCCCTGGATATTGCCATTCCTATACAGCGGAGGTGGTTGAGCAGGGGAGGGGATGCATCGCAGGCTAGTGCATTTCATGCTTTTCCCTTAGGCTTCGGGCCTGCGCTCTTCTCTGGCATGGAGCCGCATGCTTTTGTTTTTAGAGGATTTAGTTTTTTTTTGTTTTGTGGTCCAGCTTTTCGGCCACGTTCTTGTCTGAATTTGGCCATCATAATGCTGCAAAATTAATTCTGTCAAATTGTATAATGTTGCATGGTTTTGAGTTCAGAAGAGCGCTTCCATGGTTAGGGCATTTTCACGTCACAGGCATGTGTGAGTAAGAGATATGTACATCGGTATCTCTTTGGCAAGGGATTGGCAGTTGAATAAGTAATGAAACTGATGGGACAGGACATGACAGGTTTGACACCGGGACACGCCTCTATGATGACTGCGTCCAGCTGTTGGCCATCTGAGGCGGCGCATTTCAACTAGCTTCTGTGTCAGGTCCCTCATAGGAGTACCTGTCGCGTTTCACACCGGGACGCGCGTCTATGATGACCGCGTCCAGCTGTTGGCCATCTTAGGTGGTGCATGTCAACTAGCTTTTGGTCAGGTCCCTCATAGGAGTACCGCGGCCCACTTCTTGACACGTGACGTAACAGGCCTCAAACGGGGCGGCGGTCATGGTGTCGCTCATACTCCTAGGACGTAACTTATGGTAACTTATGGTGTCGCTGAAACCCCTGGGACATACGTAACTTACGGTAAAAGTCTTGCCTCATCGATAAAAGATCGCTTCCGCCAGATCATGTGTCCACAGGAGAGCCAGCCGGGGATGTATAAATACGGCGTGGCATATGGCTATAGATCACTGGAAAACCTGCTGCCACCATGAACGCATCAAATGACTGTCCTGACTCTGTCCTGTCCAACGGTGACCCGAGTATCAGCCCGTGCAGGATGATCACCAGCAGCCCAAAATTGGGTGGCGCGCAAATAACAGATCTTGATCTGTCTTCGGATGATTCCCTGTTCCCCATGGATGTGTTTCACGTGACCAATATTTTTGACGAGAACCTGGAAGCGTCTGACTCTTCACGCACCTCCGCCATTTCAAAACCAACCATGACCGATGTGTTGGCTAAGATGGATCGCCTGGAGGCGAAGTGCCGAAAGGTCGAGTGTGAAGCGTCTGCGGTAAGAGCAACGGCCGAAAAGTTCGCCAGTATGCAGCAAGCCAAGCCTGCGCCTGCCGAAACATCCTTGGCATACGAACCGAAGCCGAGTAATGCTATAGCTGTAAGTTGCGAAATATGTTTCAACGGCTCCTTATATTATAAAACTGTACATATTAAACATAGTCTTGGTTTATCAATTATCGACATATCATTTAGTAAGTAATCAAATTCCATCTTAAATATATTTACAATTCACTGCTTAATGCTTGGTTTCTTTTGTTGTTTCTAGTATTCTGTTCGTTCCGCTTACAAGGGCAGGTGCAGGGAAAACGCTGGCTTCACGCTTACTGCTGGGTAGGTTCATGAATTCGAAGATCATATAAGGTGATAACGATCGATGTGAACAGTGGAGACCTTAATATTGTTTTCCCTTAATATTGTAATCTAATTGTAGTGATAGAGCACGTGCACCCCAAGCGATGCCGTTCATGACTATAATACATATGATTATATTCCTACATTCAGGGCGGGGATGAACCATCCTCAAAACGCTGCGGTTATCCAGGATTTGGTTAATAACGTCAGCACCGGCGAAGATGCCCCCAGACCCGAGGTATTAGGTAAGTCTGATCGGTAGCAAGTTTCCCTGTTAACTAATTACCTGTACAGGTACATGAGTGGATGGATCACGCTCCTCCTAGTCATCTTGACTTAATACCTAAATTCAGGTTATCGGAAAAAGTGTTGATATACCTATGTAAATGTTATAATTATGATGTAACTGTACTACTCGCTTGGCTTATGCGTGTCCATAATTGTCTATTAAATGAAAGATGACTTGGAGAGTTAATACAGGTTTAATCCATAATTTATTAATAAAGGCTCACTCCCGGAGGAGATATTGTTATTACAAATAGGACATGTAGAACTAATATCATATACATTGAGTGTTGCAAATGTAAAGTGTCACAATATAAAGTATGACAACATAAGGTATTACAAAATATAAAGGGTCACAACAAATGTGACAGTGGCAGTCTCTCTTCATAAAAAGTCCTATCACAGTGTTTTGACACCTCTGAGTGTGTATCACAAAGAAGAAAGCTTAGGGCTAATACGCTTTGACACTAATTAAAAACCTGGTAAAATAATTCCATACAATGTCAAAGTATTTCATATATATTTCCTCTACCATTCCTATAGAACGTTTTTGTCCTTTCCCGTGCTTTGATTTAACATGTAAGAACCCCTTATATCCTTTCTCAAGTAGTGGCTTGAATTGTAAGCTGATTTCAAATCATTATTTATATAGTCGCTACCCAGACGTATTTCCGCACTCAGCAAACCAGGGCGAGGCGAGAGTGGGCCGGGGAGATCGAGGAGAAAAACAGAAAGGCCAACCTCCGTCACCATATAACCCAGGTAAATCAATTTTGGTCGAAAGAGAATGCGCGCTCGTGCAGGCATTATTTCGTGAAGCCCCGATCCTATTAAGCATGTACTTTTCTTATAGTTGCCATCTCACAATTGAACTTACACTTATTATTAGATCTAGAGTGACCAATTAATATTGCAACCCTTGTTAATACTGAGTTGCACTATTTAAATTCCAGCAAGTAAGATCCAATGCTAAACAACTTCTTTGTGTTTGATGTTGTTGGCCAAGTATGTCTTAACTATATTATATATTTAATAACTTTGCAGAAGATACAAAGACGGCGTGTCGCACTGGACGAGCTTGTTCATCAGGAGTGGGACGAGGATAGGAGGTCGGCCATGAGGGCCGTCCTCACACCAGACTATACAAGTGATGAGGATCGCGTCCTTGATGAACACTCCCCGCGATACCACCGCCTAATCAAAACCCTGGTGTGGGAAAGTGACGCCCTCAGATCCTCTAAAGCGCACCTAGACGACAAAGAGCACTCTGTCACCACCACACATCAGCAGTCCGTCCGATTAGCTGTGGAGCGCTCGCCGACCTGCGACCCAGCACCAGAACGCCAACAGCCTCCTCCCGGCGCCCCAGACTGGGCAGTGAAGCCTGCGTATCGGTGTGGGGGAGGCGAGGCCTAACACCCCAGCTGCCCAGACATTATCCCCGCCAGTCAGCCATTTTGCCATAATTTGTTCAATTCGTTATAAAAACTGTTCTCCAAAGTACTTGGCACTTCTTGTTTTCACTTCGATCTTATTATTTACCCCTGCCTGCTAAGCAGGGTTGTTCAAATGTAAAACTGACTTTTTAAAAATATATCGGTACAATCTAGGTACACTCTATAGGTTACCAATATAAAGGCATTTAAAATGTTTCACATCATCACTCCATTATTATCGTAAAACCACAATTAACAAGACTAATAGGACTAGCTTGATGACAAGATTTTTTCCTTGACTAGAATGTATATAATAATGAAATAGAATAGAGCACACTTTAAATTACGAGTAAAGAGTAACTTCTATCTCAAAAGATGACTATATTTGTAAATATAAATATCACATCACTCTAGCCGACTACCATGATTTAGGAATAAACTTCCAATTGGATCCTCTGTCGGTCTTTAGATATATTATCAGCAGCGCTACGTGGTAGATACAGCACGAGTGTGTGTCTGTACGCGATATAATCACGAGGCGCTAGCCGAGTGATTATATCAAGTGCAGACACACACGAGTGTTGTATCTAACATAAACCACGGGACATTCTTTGGCATTTATCATCATAACTTTTGAAATCTTCATTGAATCATCCAACAATATGGAGTGACTTGCAGTCAGGAATCTTGTGAGGATAACCCATATGTCAAATCTTTAATTTCTAGAAGGTTTCTATTTTTTATGATTTAATGGAAAGTAAAAGTGGTTCATTCCCATTACTTTTATTTTTCAATAAATCATAAAAAATAGAAATCTACTAGAAAAAAGATATGTGACACATGGGCTATGTTCAGAAGGTTCCTAGCAACATCTACTTGCTTACTGTTCACATTTATAATGAAAATTAACAAACTTAGATGCAAAAGTGTAAAAATAAGGGCCACATCCCCTGTGGCAGCAAGGTGTACGCTATGAGATTATACCGTTCCACTTCACTGAACTCACCAATACGTGATATATTCACAGCCTAGATCCTTTGTTCTCCCCGTCAACCGTGGTTTATATAAAAGTAAAATAGCATGACAATTAGGTACAGTGTACCAGCTGTACCAGAGACCGAGTACTAGTAAACATTTCAACAATTCAATTGCAACCTGCACACGACAACCTATATATGTAAATTGTAATAGATATAGCCCAGTCGGCTGCACACCATACACGTACGTGCTGTGCACGTGCACACAAACATCGGCTCTAAATGCACCAGCTAATAATACATACAGAAAAAACAAAATTTCGAATACAACACAGTGCACGTGTATACTTATGATAGGACTAGGTCTGACACTTTACAAGACTGTACTTTGCAGATTAAACACATTTCTCCCTGCGACATGTTAGGTGTACAGTGTTGGCGACCAACTTTTTGGCCTGTGGGCCAACAGGGCCGACTATGCCAAGTATTGTCAGTCCTGAGAGAATTCTGACAGCCCTGATTTTTACTTGTTAGGATAGGCCCATTCGGTCTGGGGAATTCAAGCGGTAATTTCCAGCTGCCGTTGGTAGACCTCGCACAGCTACCGATCCGACGCCACAGACCGGCCCTAATTGCGTCTGCAGTCGTCGGAGCGGCAAATGTACGAGGACTGGTTCCGCATCGCTGTCAAAACCTTGAAGACCAGGAGGTAGCTAGGTGTTGGTATGGATGCATTTCTCCCTGCGACATGTTATGTATACAGTGTTGGCAACTAACTTTTTGGCCTGTGGGCCAACAGGGCCGACTATGCCAAGTATTGTCAGTCCTGAGAGCTTTCTGACAGCCCTGATTTTTACTTGTTAGGATAGGCCCATTCAGTCTGGGGAATTCGAGCGGTCATTTCCAGCTGCCGTTGGTAGACCTCGTACATTTGCCGATCCGACGCCACAGACCGGCCCTAATTGCGTCTGTGGTTCATCGGCTCGGCAAATGTACGAGGACTGGTTCCGCATCGCTGTCAAAACCTTGAAGACCAGGAGGTAGCTAGGTGTTGGTATGGATGCATTTCTCCCTGCGACATGTTATGTATACAGTGTTGGCAACTAACTTTTTGGCCTGTGGGCCAACAGGGCCGACTATGCCAAGTATTGTCAGTCCTGAGAGCTTTCTGACAGCCCTGATTTTTACTTGTTAGGATAGGCCCATTCAGTCTGGGGAATTCGAGCGGTCATTTCCAGCTGCCGTTGGTAGACCTCGCACAGCTACCGATCCGACGCCACAGACCGGCCCTAATTGCGTCTGTGGTTCATCGGATCGGTAAATGTACGAGGACTGGTTCCGCATCGCTGTCAAAACCTTGAAGACCAGGAGGTAGCTAGGTGTTGGTATTAATCCCCCTCTTGCCCCCTCCCCCTTCCCTGTCCTGCTTGCCCCCATCCCCAGACCAAAAATCCCATAAAAAACAACAACTCAAACAAAAAAACAACAAACTATGTATAATACTATAAATTAAGAAACTAAGCTAAACTAAACTAAACTATTTACAAAATGTACAAAAAAAAACACCTTCTCTCCCCCTCTTGCCCTTGCCCCCCATTCCCTGTCCCCCTTGACCCCTGTCCCCCTTGCCCCCCCCCCCCCCCACCCACATACACACACACATGTGTAAGGTCTAGCCATGGAGACGAGGATTAACAAATATTGCATGGAAAGTTAAACCAACGAGGGTAACACGAGGTACTATTGCCCTGAAATTCCATTTAGATAAAGTGGTTTTACAATTATATCGTAAGAGTCCCTATTCTATAGGGGCGTTGGCATGGAACCAATTGGCCATGCACATTATATCAAGCTGAAAGTCTACAACAATTCAAACCATGGTAAAGATATGTATTGAGGAATATGTAACGTGACTCTAACACCTGAGATAGGCAGGCTTAACATAGTCCTGCTTACTCGTTTTGTATAACTACTTGACTTTTTTCAAGTGACATAATATATTTAATTATTATAATAATATAAACCGGGATAAATTCTTAACATAGACAATATCCCTTACTCATTAACAGTAGATGATAAATGAGTGTTATATTTGCTGAGTTACAAATATTGTACATATATATTACCTACATCGAGAACTTTGTTAAAAGAGTGTGGTTAAAAAAAAAAAAAAAACTTTACTCTCTCTGGTCCGACTCTCTGGTCTAGCTATTTGAGTCGGACCCTGAGTCGGACGAGAGAGAGTAAACAGACGCAGGGCTTGGCGGTGGTGGCGGTGGTGGTGGTGGTGGTGACGGACATGGTGACGGTGGTGATGGTGCCTGGCCATGGGGCTGAGACGGCGGTGGCAGCTGGGGGTACCGGTGGGGCGGCGGTAGCTGGGGGTGGGCCGGTGGCGGCGGCGGCGGGGGCGACGGTGCTGGTACCGGGGACGGTCCCTGGGGCTGGGGCGGCGGTGGCAGCTGGGGTAGCATCAGCATGACCACCTCGGCCCCTGCGGGCGGTCGTACCACCCTAAGAGAAAAAATACAAATTTACAAAATTAACAAATATTGCCTTTGCTTTCTAAATAAGGATGTAAGCTCGTAAAGTGAAAGTTGTTCATGGGAAATTTGGACGAAGATATTTACATATGCATGTCCACTGACTTTTAATTATATATGCAGAGTATGTATAATAAGGGTGAGGTAGCATGGCGTTACCTTGTTACAAGGGAAAAAAGTTACAAATGAAATGAATGGATCAGAATTGATTCTAATACTAATTTATGGAATTCGAAGTTATATTTAGATAAATAATGGAGTGTTATAACTATATATTATTAGACTCACTGTATGCGTGGGGCTGGCCCGCTGAGGACAAGAAACACAATCCCCGGCCCCACCTGCTGGGTGTACACCAGGCCTCTGAAAATTAAATAGTGAAGCTTAAGGTCATTTCATGTCTATCAATAGTAATCAGCTCCAGCCGAAGACGCTATCCTACAAACAGACACTATCCAACAAAACTTTGTCACTTAGAACCATATTTTATGGGATAGCGGTTGCACATGTACAAGCTGCTAAGCCGCAAAATTGTTGCTAATGTAAGTGACAAAACATTAATTTTGTCACTTAGCGACTTCTTATGATGCTAAACTACAAAGAGATGCTAAATGACAAAACATTAATTTTATCGTGTAAATTATTTAAAATGGTACTTTAAGGGTCATTAAACCATGCAAGGAGGGGTAAATAAGGGGCAGGGCCACCTAGGCCGGCCATTCAGCCTGAGACATTCTCCCCGGGCATTCTCCCACCTTCCCGTCCTTGCATTGTCCAGGGGCGGATCCAGTGGAGGAGGGGGGGGGGGGCGGGGGGTCGATTTTGCGCTAGGGGAGGTCAGGAGACTCACGGGATCTAGAGTGGACATGTCTGTAATAAGTGTCGAAAAGAGGGGGGTGCGCGCTATTGGAAGTGTTTGCTTCTTAATTACCTTTTGGACGAGTTTTAAATTAAAAAAAATGTAAAATTGGTCCCAAAAAGGCACCCGCGCAACCCCCTCTAAATCAGCCACTGCCTCCGCCAGATCATCTCTTTGCCCAAACAGCCAACTAAAAACCATCGAAAACACAACAGGTTTCTATATATTATAAACCCTTGTTCTTGGGAAAATAGGGAACATAACTAACAAATAAAGACTTACTGTTGATGCCCGGGTCTATGTGCCATTGTGTGGTAATCCTGAACCGTAATCCTAGACACTCAAAATCAAGGTGTTTACGTGTCTGGGGTCTGGAGCCTTCTGCGCCCCGGTTGAAATTCCGCTTATCTGTTTGTCCAAGACGTCGACGTATTCTGATATCTGACGTCATGACGTACGACGTCAGGTAGAAGCTAGCGCGATGCGAGCGTGAGAACTTAGTTAATTAGCGGAAAACAACACTCTTTATCTCACACACTTACGTTCACACGCTATAAATAGCGCAATTAAAACACATATTATCGAAACACAATAAGGAATCAGCAAAGATACACTGGTTTTATATAATCTCTTGTTCAAAGATTCTGTTCACAGACCAAAGAGCTCGAGATAAGTTAAAAGGCATAACTACTTAAACTGCCATCTTATCGACTTCATGTTACAAAATAATTGGCGGGGAATCACCAGACTGGTATGTTCTATGATAGCCGTTAGAAACGGACGGGGTGAGAGGGGCGGACCCAGGAATTTGTAGAGGGGGGGGCCCAAAAACATGAATGTACAGGGGGGTGGGCCCCCCATCAAACATGCTTAAACAGGGCAAGGTGGGGGGGGGGGGGGCAAGGCCCGTCCGCCCCCCCCCCCCTGGATCCGCCCCTGGGGTCAGTCTACCCCCCTCCATTGACACACTCTTATTTGGGAGGGCGGTGATTTTTGGTGTCCAAAAATAGGTGGCGGTCGCCTAAAATTCAGGAGCGGTAAGTCATGACCCTAAATTATATAATGGCTGGAAGGGACCACCCTCGCCAACTCCCACTGGAAGACATGTGTGGGACTAGAAACGGACGGGGTCAGTCTACCCCTTAGTCTACCCTAACCCAGACCCTAACCCATCTTCACGGGTCAGGCTCTGTGCGGCTCCCGTCACCTACGTAGTGTAGGAGCGGGAGCCCGGTAGGGGGGGGGGGGCGACTTGGGTTTGAAACGGACCCACCAAGCGGGGGGCCCCGGGCGGGGAACGTAAAAATTGGCGGGCGGTCAGCAAATAGGGGGGCGGTGAACAATATGCAGAGAACAGTATAGGGGCAATAACTTGGTAATTAGCCTTATTGTTACTTTATTTCACCCAAAAAAATAAAGTTATCTTATAAGAAGTTTTGTTGCATTACACAGGGGCAGACCCAGGAATTTGTAGAGGCGGGGGGGGGGGGGGGGAGCAAAACATGAATGTACAGGGGGGTGGGCCCCCCATCAAACATGATTTAATAGGGCAAGGGGGGGGGGGGGCCCCCCCCCCTTGAATCCGCCACAGATTGGTAACTATAAACAAATAAAGGCCGGATTGAGTGTCGACACCCCCCCTTCAATACATTCTGCTACAGACTGCATGCTTTAAGCCGGATGCCAGGTGCACACGGAGACTAAATGCGCGGATCCAGGGGGGGGGTCCAGACGGGCCTTGGCCGCCCCCCCCCCGCCCCCCCTCCCATGTTAAATCATGTTTAGGGGGGCCCACCTCCCCCTGTACATTCATGTTTGTGCCCCCCCCCCCCTAATACGAAGTTCTGGATCCGCCCTGTCACCCCTGTAACGACCCACAGAGACCGCCTCTCAGACTGGGGCAAACTCATGGGGCAAACTGCAACACACCTCAGATTCCGTCCCAATCATCGGTTGAGACCGGGGATAACTTACGCAGTGCAACGGGGCGTGGTGGGGCGTGGCCCGGTAAGGGTTCCACCATCCGGCGGTCTCTGGGTCGGGCCCCAGGGTCGGGCCCGACCGGATTAATCCTCCATCACGCAGGGCTCTCTCGCTCCCTCCCTCCCTCCCAGTCTATCCTGACAGATAACTAGTTTTACCGGCGCAGGAGCCTTGATTTGTGAAGACGTGGAGAAATGGCAATGTTTGACCCCATTGTAAGGCCCGTGGAGGAACCTACCCGTCTGAAAATCAATCACCTGCAGCATCAGGTCGGCGGTCAAATGGATAAGTCATTTCATTGACGACCTGATGTGTTTTCTCTCCGTGGGTTCGAATCCTGTAAATGCCTTGGTAAACTTGACGCATCGTCCGTCATACGGCAATAAGCCACGTGCGCCTTTTTTCTTTTCATAATTTTTAATTGTCATCGTCAGTACTATTTTATATCAATATTATGTAATTCACGAATATGTCTTGGTAGGGAAAGCCAGTGTTTAGCACCCCGGTAATAAGCTAAGGGGATTTCCAGAGATGAAAGTGGTCCATGAGAAAAAAACCCAGTAAATTCATGCGCGAAGAATTGCATGCATAAAGGGAGGGTCGAGTACTAAAATATTATTATTTGTTTAATTCTCCGAATTTTGTATTTATCTTAATTATTGCTCATTTTTGACTTTTAACATATCAATTTGTTCACAATTATGTTAAAGAATGTTGTCCTTAGAAAAAATCCAACTTTCATTTATCATTTCAAGACTTTTCTATCATCACTGTCGGAATAATTTAATGCTCCACAAGAAGAGAGACCACACGCCCAACCCCCGTTCTTCCCCAAAATCACATAACCATCTGCAGCTGGTCACCAGACACCCCTGACCACAGCGCTACCCATGACGGGGATAAGACTACAAATTCAGAATGTAAAACTATAAATATTTCATATGGAAAAAAACACATAATAAGTACATTTTCCTTGGTGTTAAGACTAAGAATGAAAAATATATACAAATGCTCAGTAACTTGTGATGTGAAATTTGTTTCTGACATTAAAGTGTGAACAAAATGTTGTATAAATTTATATTTGCAATACCCATGGGACTCCCCATATGAATCCGATCCTCCACTTTCTCCTTTTCCAATTTATACTGGGAAGGGGGCTCTTTCAAGGTTACTACCCACTGCCAAACTACCGCCCGCCCCTTCTTATTCTCACCGATCCCTCCTGAATTCTAGTTGACCACGTGCACCCCTTGTTACAAAGGTCCCCATAGGTCTCCAGAAATAAAAGCAGGAGAACCATTCAAAAATAGCGTGTATCTGAGGAAATCTTCATTCATTTTCCCTGTGTGGCTGGTGTCTGAGGGCCTCCACTGACCGTTACACACACCCCTCCCAGGGGCGGATCCAGGAGTTCAAGAAAGGGGGGGGCGCCCATATTAAAAATGTCCCAGCGCCCCAGCTGGGGGCAAGAGTTTTACATTAAAAAAATCTAAATTTGGCCAAAAATAGGGGGGGCGCGCGCCCGGGGCGCACCCCCCTAAATCCGTCCCTGCCTCCTCCAGGCGGCCCTTTGATAAGCCATAAACCACGGGTGGTAGGTCTCAGGGTGGTGATAGGAGGAGGGGAGGGGGAGGGTGCATCTGTGACACACATTTGTAACCGTCCTGGTGGATTCAAAATATGTACAGGTCGTTTCATTAGATAAGGGGTAAATAAACCAAATTCAGTGTTCTGATTGATTCAGGTACGTTTGGACACATAATATAGGCTGTCTGAGCAAGTCGACATAAAAAATAACTATTCATTTTGGGCATAATGGTCAGGGACAATCACATTGAGCTCCTGGGGATGTGCACAGAGCAAAGACCGGGTGTGCAGTGAGGGCCACACAACTGGAGGATTGGTAATATAGGTGACGCGCGGTGTATTCTGGGTAGGTCCCGATACCCCCCTGGTTACTACCCACTGCCAAACCACCACCCGCCCCTTCTTTTTCTCACCGATCCCTCCTGAATTCTAGTTGACCACGTGCACCCCTTGTTTGTCAGGGAAGAGTCACATAACCGCCCCCCCAAAAAAACTGGTTGACTGTTCTGTACATGTCAGTACCAGGATTACAGGGGCGGATCCAGGATTTTGAAAAAGGGGGGGCGTGCTATTGGAAAATTTTCACCTGGACCCCTTGGGGAGAAGAGTTTTACATTAAAAAAATCTAAATTTGGCCAAAAAAAAGGGGGGGCGCACGCCTGGCACGCCCCCCCCCTAAATCCGCGCCTGAGGAAATATGCCTAAATACCCCAAACTGCTTAATATAATCATCCTCGGTATGCAGAAGGTTTAATTCAGTTTGGCAGGTATCCAAGTCTATCAATACTAGACTTTATCTCTTGATGGCTCGTGGTTGATATGTTTAAATCCATACAGTCAATTACACTAATCTATAAGTTATGATCTGATCAGGATGGGGGAATCACTCGACCCATTTCATATATATATTTAACCGCATAGTTAAGCCCCGTTCATACCGGTTGCTGCTTGGATGGTCCCTAGCCCGGGTAAGTTAAGCAACATTGAGACCGGTTGGTATTTGGATGGTGGCCTGCCCGTGTTCGAATCCCCATTTGAGTACATTTTTTTCGTTCATGGTCGTCCATGTTTCAATTTAATCCACCAGGTGTCGCTGGAGGAAAGATCAGTCTACACTATCACTCTGCCACCTCGACGCTCGCTAACTGCGAATCATGGATGTCGATTCTGGCGCGGAGGGGTTATTCGCCGCAGATTGTCTACACTATACTAGAAGTAGGACGCCGTGTATTGCATCAGTCCTGTGGTTCTGATATAAAAGGCCTCTATCGGCCACACCCGTCCGGTGAGCCGTGACGCTGGGCCACTAATGAATTATTCGAGCCCCTCGTGGGTTCGAACCCCACTAGATTCGTTAGGCCCGGCCTAACAAAACGATTGTCGTTTCCCCAGCGTCAACATGACACTCACCACTTTTGTGAGTTTTTACTATAATATGTATTGAAACCAGATATATATATACGTTGATAAGTTTGAGACATAAATCTGTACGATTCAAAACATGTCAATATCCCCACCCCCCCCACCCCCCCCCCCCCGCTTTCCTCCATTAATTACACTTACAGAATGTTGGCATTTCTGTAATCATGTAGCCTACATGTGTCGCTGGCCGGGGGGGGTCCCAAAACTGCCAAGATTTGTGTGTAGATTGAAATTGACAGGAATCAATTTGGTTTAATGAATAATTCTATATATCGCATATCCCATAGGGAAAAGTTCCCAGTGTGCACACCCCCGTTGAATAAACGCTGCATTTTAGCTGCATTTTCTGCAGCGTTGCTTATGCTCCATGCAGCTGAAATGCAGCTGTCAGGGGCCCATCTGACCGCTGCTGCTTAGCCAGACTTTGAGAAATAAAAGTATACATATCTTGTTAGATTACTTTGTAAATTCGATGTAGATGGCCTTGATTCTTAATTTTAATAAATTGTAAAACAAAATCAGTGCATTATAAAGATATGCAACCAGCTGCTACTAAACGAGTGTTAGGCGCTGCATAGCCACTTCATAACAGCTAGGATAAATTTTACACATATTTGAGGATGCGACCCCCCTAATTTTTTCTCTGACACTATGTTACATAGGTGTATGGGTCTGCATGTGCGTAACATTTTTTAACGTCCTGAACATCCTTTTCAGTATGCGTGGCTAATAAATGAAATACAATGATGCAGACACCGGGGTTAAATCTTTTGCACATAATATATAGTATTTCTTCCATACACCGACCCAGATATCACAATGATATTGGCTACGACTTGGCCTTTGACATACAGGGTATACCATATATAGTCATTGCTCCTCATCATTAGCGTCTCAAACATTGTATAAATATAATTATTATACTGATTTATAAATCCTCAATCAATCACTTAATATCTGGAAGAGTATGTGAACACATGAAGATGTTAATAAAATGTTCTTTAAAAAAAAAGATTAGACCCCCATCAGCAATCACTACCGCATGATAGCCGAGTAGAGACAGATCAGTGTAACCTTTCTTAACATTTCAATGTGCCAATAGCGTCTAGGGGTCAGATCTAGACTCTTATCTCAAATGCGGCACCTACCCCCCCTCCCCCCAACCCCCCCGTGCTCCACCACCATCACTTTCACCAACGGACCTGGAGTTCCCGCCTTCCCGGCCCTCAGGAGGGCTAATTATGGATGTTTCCACCCGGCAACAGGCGGCACAATCTGCCGCTTCCACCACCTCCGTGTGAGATGATATGTTGGGCGTGATGACCATCCTGCTGCAGAGTGCAGGCAGGGACGACTGGCCATGACCGGACGTAGTCAATTAACACTCTAACCGCTACTGAGACAGAGGTTTGCATTTAGGCGGGAAATGCAGGAGGACGCCCATAACGGCCAGAGACGTTTATGGATGAAGATGTATGGTAGGTATGAACTTGTTTTGTGTTTCAAGAGTCAAATCTTAGATATATATATATATATATATATATATATATATAATATCATATAAATGTATGGTCGTACATTCAGATATTTATTTGAGCTCTATTCAATTACAGCTAGGAGGAGGCTGTAAAATGCAATGTATTCATGCAATACAGAATGGGTATAACCAAGAACCAATCTTACTTTGTATAGCTTTGGAAGTCTCTACAAAACGTACATAATTATGCATATCTATACAGATATAGGAAATCAATAAATAATCATGGGAATCAACATGAACATCTCTTAATCACTAGCATGAATTAATAAACTTAAGGATTTGTTATTAATGAGGTAAAATCACAAAAGCCTCCATAAATTTGAGGGGGGTAAATATGCAAAATTATTTTAATATTAGTTTTTCCTGTATGTACTTGTGCATGTCTTTTCTCTGAAGTGGTGTCTTTTGTATGTATATACATGATTGTTGACGTGAATCATTGTTCTGTTTGTAGGTGATTAAGGGAAAAACAGTATAGACGAGAGAAGTTATCCTAGAAGACAGAGTGATGTCACACAATTTCACTTGTCCACGCCTTACGAGCTCCCTATGCTGCCTTCACACCTACAACAAGTGAACACTGAGGGGGCAAACAAACTACGAGGGGGACACTGCTGGTGCCTGCATTCCCCTCTCATGATCAGCCTACCCTCTACCCCATCCTTCAGGAATGGAGACAACAGGCTTCATGGGATCTAATTGATGAAATTTGCTAAATAAAGTATAAAAGCCTAATTGACAATGCAGCACTTATTACCCACAGCCAAAGTAGTGCTTATAACTCGCTGCAAATGCAGCACTTATGACCCACTGCACATTTAGCACTTATGACCCACTGCAAATGCAGCACATATTATACACTGCAAATGAAGCACTTTTTATCCACTGCAAATGAAGCACTTTTTATCCACTGCAAATGCAGCACTGCTTTAGACTTTTTTTTCGCCTGGTCAATAAACGTTTATGCAGTGCTCTAGTGCAACACTGAATAAACGTTTGTTAAGTGGTTCTGTGCACACTGGGTTGCTTGATATCGTTAAATAAGAAACTGATGTTACCGGTGCCACAGGGCTATGCTTTAGTCATTGATACCATTTCTAAGCATTTCTTCTTTCACGTGAAATTTTAAATTTTCAGCCTGATAAGGAGAGCTCTTTGTCTGCGGATGGTTCCGTACAACACCTCTGATATCATTTCTAAACATTTTTCACGTGATACTTAAATTCCCAGCCTGATAAGGTAAACTCTTTGTCTGCGGATGGCTCCATACAGCACCTCCGCACAGGGATTGATGTTACTTGTGTCGTTGATAGGGCTACTTCTTAACCATTTATATCATACTAGAGCAGCCTTGTTTTATGTGATATAAGTTTCTCAGCGTGTTAAAGAGAATTGGTTACGGTTATTATGTAGCACCCCCGCATAAGGGCTGTCAACACCTGTGACGTTGATAGGGCTGTGTGTTGATCTTGACAACTTGTTTTTTATTACCCGATTATGCTAACCAGGATACCTCTCGAACTGGCCTTAAGTGAAGGAAAGGAGATGAATCAGTCTTGTTCTTTCTCTTTTCTGACAAATAAGGTTTGGGGTGGAGGACTTCCCCTAAATCTTATAATTAGACAAATTGAGTCTAAAGATCTGTTCAAAACGCACATAGGACAAATGCTGACAAACGGTATGATCAGTTATTTATGTATATATCTCCATTGTTTTCCTGTATACCGCCGCAATGTAAAAACCAACAGGCTGGGCGGGGCCGGAAACAAGTGGCTTAAACTGAAACTCATCCAGCTAAATAAACACGTTTAAAAAAAAAAAAAATCGCTAGTTAGGGTAACTGGGGTACCTGGGTACCGGGGTAGCATACCTTTGGATACAGGTTGTCAGATTAGAGGTAGGTGCATTAATGGAATTAACACGTTGAAGCTGGAAAGCGGGGATTGTTTTGTTAAAGCCGCACCTACTGCAATGCAATAGTGTGAAACTATACTATGTGGTAGGAAGGTGTGTATAATACTATTCCTGCAGGAGGGCTTGTAACATGAACGCACATCAAAGAATAAATTGGTGGGGTAAAACTTCCGCGCCCGTTGTAAAAGTTTAGGATAGTCGTTTTAAACCGGGCGAGAGTATAATGATAGTTTGCTGTTGGAGGGTTAGTGGTGGAGTAGGACATACACTCCTTGACAATGTTTGGAGCAAGTGGATTCAGACACGGCCGAGCCTGTCTAATGTATGAGTTCAAAAATTTGCCGTGTTACTTCTCTATGCCAAGCGAAGCTCTACCATGAACCCCAGCTAGAAACTCCCCACAAGATTGAAAGAATGAAGAAGGAGACCCAACTCTACAAAGTCTGCAGTCCAGGAGAAAAACCTACAACATACAACAACAAGACAACAAGACCTTCAAATCTGGTGAGAGTATTTTGCATCCAATAATTGACTTGTGAATCTTTCTTTTATTCCAGGAAAATCGGCACTAGGAACGGCCGTGATTTTGCGGTATTCCAACTAGGGTGTAAGATTGTCTGTGCTGCTAGGAACGTACATCTTGAAACTAGCTATCTGCCAGTGAAAACGGCAACTTTCTAGCTTTAATAGAACCAAAGTTATTACGAATTACAGGATTATTTATAAACGTTTTCAGAAATACCCACGCCCCTACGCGTGGAGATGCGCGGACTAGCTTGTCCAAGCCCTGTGCTTCCTCGAGTTCTGATATTTCTCCCTTTGACCACTGGTACCCGACAGCCAACATGTAAATGGTCGGCAAATTTGTCCCCTTTTCCAGGCACAAATTATCCCAACTATATGATAATTTCTGGCACAAGAACAGCCACTGTTTTCAGTTTATTTCAGAAAAAGTCGGCACTGGGAACCAGCGTAATTTACACTTTTCTGACTACGAAATAAGTGCTCCCTGAAATAATCTATTAATCAGTGAAAGTTACAAGCCTCTAGCATAAGTTTACACTGCGATATGTATCATTAAGGATCTTGCTTATATATTTTTTTCCTGAAGAAAAATCTAATTGGCGGCATTCACAAACAAAGGTCCCCGACCTTCATCCCCCCCACTCACCATCAGAAGATGCACTGACAGCTACTTCACACGAACAGGCAGACGCTATAGGGACGCCCCTATCTACCTTGCTGCATTCTACCACAGTCAAAGAAACCAACCAACGGCCACTGGAGCCTTATCTAACCTTCTTACAACAAACAGTAAAGCACAAATTCTAATCATTTATTTTGGCTCTGTTATTCACCTTCATATCCAGAACATGATGCTCAGTCAACCAACGCTACAGCAGATGTTAATAGATACTATAGATTATACCTGTGCATAGGTCAAACGTTCGTTTTCATTATCTCAATGTCCCGCAAGGTTTCCTATCAGGGATGCACTTGCATGACAGTATTGCTACTATATATATTACATTCATTTTCTTTGGAAATCATGTGGTTTTCAAAGACGAAAGCAAGTTTAAAATCTGACTACAGAACAAAACGTACCTATTGATATTAGTTATTTACGATCATTTTAACAACCAAAATTTGGGTATTTTAACAAACAACCATCAATCTGCGCAATCTACCACTCAAAATATTGGAATGCATTAGGCATATTTCGAATCTTGTTTCACAAATCTTATTCAATTTCAAAAAATTATTTTTACAACAAAATGACAATGTGAATTTACAAATCAACTGAAACAAATTTCAAATTTCAACAAAACAAAGGCATTGTCTTATATGATGTTATGATCTGAATGTTTGCATTTGATGTGTTAAGGCATGGTTTGTGTTATATATCACTACATGATAAGTCATATTATGTGTCACTTTTGAGGGACGGAGAACGACTTTTGAGTCACTAATCAAAAAAGTTACATTAAAGGCTTTGAGAGACGGAGAACGATTGCACACAATTACCTGCTTTTTCATAATCTTTGCATTATTCAAATCATATACCAAATGATCTGTTCATTAATCCATTGCTTATGCTACCTATATGTTCACTCTATTGCCTGCACCATTTATGGTGTTCGAGCCTGTTTTTTAGAGTAGTAAAATGTGAGGGTAAATTTTGCATGAATTAATGTATATAAAGTCTAAACGTCAACACTTCATACAAATCAAATCACTCCCAAACAGACTGATTAACCATAGAAAAGGATTTCAGTCCACAAAAAGTCCTAAAACAAAATGCTGATTAACCAAATTAAATGGATTTCAGCCGGTCCATAAGGCATGTCTTACAACTGGATTTAAGTTGCGTGGTATCATTTATGGTATCGCTGCCTGGATATACTTGCCAGATTTGTTAAGGCATGTTTCACCCCTCATATCATTATTTTGACAAACTGACCATCAACAGATCATGATTTAAATTTTAAAACTTGAGAAACAAAGTGATAACAACAACAAAATATGAGGTTGAATAAGAGATTTAAAAGAAAAGATGATGAAATTAAATATAATGTACTCTCAACTAAACACTAACAACATTTGAACATTCTGCCCTAAAAGATTTTTCTAAATTGAGTTTCAGAAAGATGGTAGATGCTGTGAAAGATGCCTCATCCCTCCCACAGATGCCCCAACATCAAATCTACACAACTACAAAAGGCCTCTAGACAACCTACAATAGACAACCAACAGGCCAGGCCTACAAGATTCAACTCAACCTTATCGTTGGAAATAGGAGCGAAATTAAACTGGCCCCAAGAACAATGAACAATCGATTGAACTCATAAAAATTATCCAAATATCTATATAATAAACAATCAACAGAATCCAAATGCAATATCAATGCCTCAACTATTATCACTTCAAAATGGACAACAACAACAACAACAATAGACAATATTACCTTTCAAATAATTTTACTGCTTAAACTAACCCATGTAATGCATAACTTATGTCTAATTCTCTACTTTCTTTTCAGCTAGGATTAAGGTTTCCTTTTTCAGAGATTTAGAAAGGGAAAACAGTTAGGGATACTAACAGTAATTTTAATATATTCAATTATTATCGAATACCTTTAATTTTAAGGTCAGGTGAAACATATTGTATTAGAATTTATAACCTTGTCATCTGTGACCTGGTTTAGATAAATTAAAAGTTAAATTAGAAAAGATAGATAAGTCCATAAAAGTTAAAGCTTTCATTGTTTTAAAATCCCATGCTATCATTATATAATCGATATCTTATAGAAGATCGCTATCATTGTTTAGAATACAAAATTCCAGGTGCACATGAGAAAGAACAAAAATCATAAACTCTTTATTCCCTGAAATATCAATTATCAGAAATTCAGAAAACTAAGTTATTTGTGCGGAGCCAAATTTTATCAGGGAAGGGGGGCATTATGTCATACCTAAGTTTAGGCATGGCATATCCTCCCTCCAATAATTAAGCAAGGTGGGCAGTATACACAAATACTGCCCACTGTGCCAACACACCAAAGATACTGAATGGCAGTGTCAAGTTAGTGTTCATAACTTATTTTGGAATTGGTATATAATATTATGCCATCTGCGCCATAGTTGCTATTATAGTGATTAGTTCTCAATCTTAATCCACCTTGAACATTGCAGTAGCATGTGTCATACCTAAGTTTAGGCATGGCATATCCTCCCTCCAATAATTACAAGTATTCACTTAATGTATTATATGAATTATATTGTTATCATAATTTCCTAAATAATAATCAAAATATATGTCAAATATGTACATACTACATCATAGAGTTTATGGTAATTAGACAGTTAGCACTCCCCCTGTCCTGATTGGTCAGTTGTAATTAGGTCACTGACCAGAGGTCAGGTGGGAGGTGCAGGTATGCTGTAAGGGACACTCTGGGTCCAGCAGCAGAACACTCAACATGTAACAACTTAGCAGCAATAGGCCTTTGGCCTACACTCCTGGTTCTGTAGAGAAAATATATTTAACATCAACAACATCTCCTGCCTTCAAGTCTTCTCTTCAATTTATACCATACAAAACCCAAGTTCACACATGTTACTCCGTTCATCAGGAGAGCAGCTCCCGTAAATCTCTCCAAGTCCACAACAAGTTCTTATACTTTGTTCAATCTCTTTGTATCTGTATGACTGCGCTTTAGCTGATCAAATATCACTATCTATTGTTCATTATCTAGCTCCCATCTGTCCTTCTCAATGGTTGATGTAGTCTCCTCGCTCGCCTAGGGTATGGTCTTGCCCTTTATAAACTGCCTATCACCGACTCTTACAATATGTTAAATGTCTGTTGCTAGTACATGTACTCCTAACTCCTATCTATTTATGTGGCTTACAGGGTTCATATTACCTCTGAAGTCTAATACCAAAGTACAGAGTTGTAACTTTTTAGGATTAAGTCTTTATTTTCAGAATAAACATTCTATCATAACATCCTCCTATCAATCGGAGCTACATAACGTCCTCTCTATAGGCTCTCGGAATTGGAGATGCACAACGTGCCCTAAGTCCTGCAATGATGACTTGTTGTTTTACCTATCCGTTACCTTATGATTTAAGCTAACTCTACTCTACTTTGTTCTCACAGCGTCACTCGGGGGCGCCACTGAATAGTACATTACTTCACTGCTGCTGCCTGGTGCGCTCACGATACATTGACACTTCTACTCACTACGTCTCCTTGTCAACGTTTTACCCCAGAAAGCCTTATGTATGTGATGGCTATTATGGGGGGGAAGAAGAAAAAAGAATGGACTTTTGGACGCCAGCTACGGCCAACTTTATTTGTGTGTCATGTTATTTACTTAATTACATGTTATCTAATCTTCCATGTTTCGGGAGTGTTATATATATATATTCAGTGCAACCATTAGAATGCCTTCAACATGACCAAGGAAAAAAAGACATTGCAAAGTAAAGCTTATCTGCAGTTTTTCTTGTGAGCTTCCAAAGTGAAATATGATCTTCATATCCAAGTAATTCACTATAAATGAAAATAATACTTATATGAATAATCTTTTTACTTATCCTCTAACTTTATTAAAATAGCAACTGCATACAGAGCGGCTTGCTCACAAGCTCGAGACAAATAAATAAGTCCTTCTTCTGATTTCATGGGACCATCATAAGTTATAATTATATAAACTTGACTTCTCATGTATGGGTTCTGCACACCTGTATAGCGAATACCTATAGCCACCCATATCCTTATGTAACCCCCTCGCCCCCACCTTCTGGTCACTGACTCACAAATCGTGTGTGTAAGCAGGAAGTAGAAGGACTCTCACTGTATACCTTTCCGTCCTTTGGGATTTAAGGATAGACAGCTGATAGAAAACATTGACCTATACAGCCTTCACCATTAAATACATAGAACAATTTTGAGCATACAACAATTTCCAAACTGAGTCCAGTAGAGGATTGAGGGGGGGGGGGGCGTGCCAGGAGCGGCCGGCCCTCTGCTACCCCTGTCATCTTTCTTTTAACTCTGTAAGCCGACCATTATTTCTTGGCCCTCAGTTACCCTTGCTGGTTCAACTATTGGCCACAGTTGGATTGTGGTCCTCCTCTGATGCGGCCTTCCTTTAAACACTTTAAAAGGTGCAGAAGTGGCCCCATAAGATGATTGGCCGCTGGTGAAGGGCAGACAATCAGTGGCGGAGGGGCGCAGGGGGCTATTTTTGGCAAACATCGATTTTTTTGATGTAACGTTAACGTTCTCTGACTTGGAGGTTCCAGCGGAAATCTTTGCAATTCGGCGACTCTCCCCCGTCCTCCTTTCGAAAATCTCTTGATCCGCCTCTGACAATATATACAGTATATAGACTCTTTAATATGACCACCAAAGGTCTAGGCTAAACGTGATCTTTATGTAAGGTGGTCGGCCTGGTGAAGTAGCGGCCTGGCTACATGAAAAAACAATAAGAAATACAAAACTTACTTAACAATTTAAATATCATGTATATGTATGTATGTGTGTGTATTATTTGATCACCTTACCTTCCGCTATAGCTTTGTGTCACTATGATAGTGATTAATATGTGAATGATAAATAATAATGTAAACATTTATGTAATACTGCTGGACCAATGAAAAATTGCCTAATTGGCTAGATTGTATGACCCAGTATGAATAATACCCCCCAAAAAATATCTTATATCTGGTGGTGTCCTGCAGTGAAAGGTTTATGGTCTATTGGTGTCCTGCGGTGAAAGGGTTATTGTCTGGTGGTGTCCTGCAGTGAAAGGGTTAAATAACCCTTTCACTGCAGGGTAATATTGTCTGTTGCTGTCTTGCAGTGAAAAAAGTTATGGCCTGTGTGTGATGTCATGCAGTGAAATGGTTATAGTTTGATGATGTTCCCCAATGAAAAGGTTATGGTCTAGATCTGATGGTGTCATGTAGTTAAAGGGTTCTTGTCTCATGGTGTCATGCAGTGAAAGGGTTATGGTCTGGTGATGTCCTGCAGTGAAACGGTTAATATCTGGTGGTGACATGCAGTGAAAGGGTTAATGTCCGGTGATGTCCTGTCTGTCGTGAAAGGGTTAAAGGTACTTGGGCGTGTTCAACCTGATTTTTATTGGCCAGTCAAATTTCTTAGATATTTTTTTTAATCAAAGCTTATATCTATAGGAGTAAATTGAAACTGAAATTTTGATCTTTTACCATTTGTGAAAGAAGTTACAGCCTAATTAACAAAATTGCCTTTACCATCGGTTTCTATGGGAAAAATGGGTTTTTGTAAAATCACACAAAAACTACCAGTGCAATTCCCACCAAACTCAGTGTACACCAAGAATAGGCAATTATACAAATTTTAGAAAAAAAAACAACAACATTTACCGTTTGTGAGATTAGTTATAGTGAATAAACCTAAAAATGGGGGTATTTGAGCACTATTTGCTTGGATAATACTAGGAAACATTACTTGATTCAAAGAAAATATTTGTGCATTGTATTTTGTCAAGTGTCAATATACCTAAGATAGCATTGAAGTTGGCTTAAAATTAGATTTTTTTTCTAGTTCTTAAAACACCTCCCAGGTGGCGCCCTGAACGCACCCCATTACCTTTAAGGTGTGATGGTGGCCTGGGGTGAAAAGGTTATCATGGGTTTCTGACCCATCGGTTAACAATGTTATCAATATGGGCCAATGTGATCTGAAGAAAAAACACCTGGACAGCTTCCTTGTGCCGCAGGACATTTATCTAAAGGATTATCACCCGCTCTGTCGACGAGCAGTGCGGTTTTTTTTTTTAATTTAATTTAATTTATCCTGTATCAATTTCGTATAAAATACGGTTTTCGTCATAATACAGCATCTTCAGCGGCCAAATACATATATGATATATAATAGTATAACAATAATCAGCAAGAGGCCATATAATATGGCAATTATCTGAGATCCAAGTCTGATCCCTAAGTATATATAAAGTGAGCCAAACAGCAATCATTAAATTTGATATACATACTAACCATGATACCATATTGTGAGCAGTGCGTATTGCCAGGCCATATGCACCGCTCACAGGACAGTCTTTGCTCTCACTATTTTAACAGATTTTGATAATTTCTTGGTTAATAAGATAAAGAAGCACATAAGAGGTCATACTCGGGGATCGTACGTACCTCCGGCTTTGACCTCGGTTCGTGACTCTCCCCTATGGGTTGTACTGCCACCCTTGGACGCCCCCCGCGGTGCTTCTTATTATATTATGGAACGGCAGAGAGGGAAGTGGGGTATGAGAGGCCATAAATATAATGATGTAAGAATGACGCCTACTTCTTTTTCTTATTGTCAATGATTCATTCTTAAAAAGCACAAACAGGATTTACTCTAACAGAGTAATATCGTGACGTTTATAATAAACTATACTGGCTTCCGCTTCAGGATCAATGTGATCAACTACTCTAATATTCACATGAACCACCAAGTATTAAAGCCAAGTAAGTTGAAGTGGTAATAGATGCCATGTGAATATTTAAGCCTTTGTTTAAATTCTTATACCCATTATTGCGTTATATCCAGTCCTAAGCTTATAATGTTAAACGGTTGTATACATGTATAAGAGTCATCCCACTTATTCCTGATACGCTTTGGTTGTTTTTACCAACGTAGAAACTGTTCAGACGTAATACTGTTATATAAATCAAACTACGTTGTGCGTCACTTCCCATTCTACTATATCATTGCCCGTCTATTTCACTTTTATGTCAAGTGTAATATCGCTTTTACACAGTGTATGTTTTATTGCGCTGGTGACACCCGTCACCCTCCAGTGAAGGCTGAACAAAGAAACCCACGCGGTGTGGGGTAGCACAACACCTGATTGATAGGGGCACTTAAAGGGAGCCAAAACCAATAAATGTGATGACATTTTCCAAACTCAAATAATCATGGAAATCCATTCCTTGAGCCTATTTCCGGCCTATGTTAAAATCTAAACTATGAAGTATGATACAAAATAATTAAAAGCATGTCTTTCTTGCTAAACTCAATTAATGTGGATCCGCAAAACTAGGGTTTGTTTACAAACAATTTAAAAAATGCAAATATTACCATCTCTTGTGGCATTCTACTTCAGTTTGAGCTAGTTTTCACAGCTGATACTTTACCACCGACCTTACCTGGACTCATCCAACATATTTCCATACTTATCTGAGTTTTGAAAATTTTGTCAACTGTATTGGTTTTGGCTCCCTTAAGATTGACACCTGTGGTTGGGTGATGTTTTCCGGTACTTGAGACTTTTGTATTTTTCATAGAATATATCTCTATCTTCACAGGTGTAATAAATATAGTTCAAAGGGAAGGGTGTCTTCAGTCTTTAAAAAAACATATAATGTAAAAAATAGAAATAATTCACATTGAAGTTACCCATTTTTTTGGCATAAAATAAAAACTAGACCATAAATAATATTATCTGAGACACCCTTCCCTGCATTGACAAGTTTTTGACATGTTTGAAAAAGATTGGGCATGTAGCTTCTTTAGCTAATTGGAAATCCTTGTTCAGAAAATAAAAGTGGGAAAATAGATTTTCGGGTCACAGTTTTTCAAATTCTCATCTGATTTTCGTATAACATATATCATTGAATAGCAGAAATTCAGACCTTTAGAATGATGTATAGGATATACAGAGTTACATGCCAAAAAGTGAACCATGCTCCAACCACCACTGTCAATCCTGAAACACTTCCCATTAGCTAAAAATAAATCAAAACATTTAATAATGAAAACTATTTATGAAACACAAGACATACATTCACAAGCATGATATATCAATAAATAAATCAGATTCTGAACTATATGACCATTGTTACAAGTTTCTTTTATTAATAAAGGATTTGTAGGTAGTTTAATATGGCCCATTCACAAGGGCACAAAAAGAAAAGACCCTCAGCTTGGCAGACTGGCAACTCTTGGACCGAGCTACACAGTAGCAGAGAGTATTATACTACTAGTATAATTCTCTCTGACAATAGGTGGCATGGTCCTGATTCTACCATATTATTGCCTGCCTAATTCTATTCTATGTCAAGTGTAATGTCGCGTTCGCCCCAGTCTTTCAACTTCGTGGTGTTCCGGTATGACAGCCTCACCGTAACATGTTATAATTAGAAATTGACGTTATTAATAAAACACCATTATTGTAAAACCTTTATAAAAGCTTGCCACCAATGACCTCAGCTTGTCTAGCCGGCAATTCTTGAACTGAGCTCCACACTAGGTGGTGTGGTCCGGATTCTACCATAATATTGCCTGCCTATTTCTGTTTTATGTCAAGTGTAATGTCGCATTAGCCCCAGTCTTACCACTTCACAGTTTTCCGCTATGACAACCTGACCGTAACACGTTATAATTAGAAATTGACGTTATTTATAAACCAATAACATTATTGTAAAACCTTTAATAAAACCTGGCTACAAACGACCCGTCCATTCTGGTGGCTATGTAACCATCAGGATCTATTGCACTGGCTGATTTTACTCCCGATATCAAACGTTGGCAGTGGAATTATTTGTTAATCATAGAATACCATTAGAAAGGTCTTTGAAATTCTCGTTCAAATAATATGTAGAATGTGCAGACCTTTGCAATATTACTGGTAACAAATTCTAAATTACCAAGTGGCCAGTAGTGAGAATCGCCTAGTGGAATTTAGTCAAGAGAGACATATCAAGAGAGTTATAGCTCACGATCAATACTGACAGTCCATGTCACAAAATTCATCACCTGCTTGGCCGAGGAGCGGTGTATTTAGAGGGCTGTGCATATTGACAGGCTGTACCTACTGCTCCTTGATTTCAGCACTTTCAACAGCTTTTAAACAATGCCTGGGTGACAAAATTTAGAAGAACCTTAGGGGTCGTCCTCGGGTTCGTCTTATATTAATACTAATATAAGAAGACCCGCAGGAGGTGTTAGAGGGTCGTAGGACGACCCACTGGGCAGCATACTGCCCGAGGGCGAAGCCCGAAGGCAGTACGCTGCCCAGAGGATCGTCAGAAGACCCGAGGACGACCCCTAAGGGTCTTCTATATTTCATCACCCAAGCAAAATAAGTGTTGAAAATCATGAATACAAGGAGCGTTACATAGAGCCTGTCAATATGCACAGCCCACTATATATATATGCACCGCTGCTCGGCCGAGTGGGTGATAGAACACCGCATAGTGGTTAAAGAGATTCAAGATTCAAGAATGTTTATTGACTAATGTAAAAGCTTACATTTATGTCACTACTAGGTTTTTATAAAGACAGTGATAACTTATTTACAATACCATAAACATGGCATACTATAATAAGAAGGACCGCACGGGGCGTGCGAGGGTGTCTGTACAACCCATAGGGGATCGTCACATACCGAGGGCCAAGCCCGAGGTTTGTACGATCCCCATGGGTCATACAGCAACCTGAGGATGCCCCATCAGGTGCTACTCTATTCTATCACCCAAACAAAATGAAAATCATGTGAAAATTCCTGAAAACAAGGAGTTCACAGTGAGCGGTGCATACAGCCTGTCGATACGCCCTGGCCACAATACGCGGCGCTTGTCGCTTGCCATGCAGGTGATAAAAATCAATTCTCCCAGACGCAATTCTCTGGTTTGTTGTGTTCTGGTTTCCCCATACTTTTGCCAACAAAATACGCCAAAATACGCCAAAATTAGCCTGCAGGTACATAAATTACAGGGAAACTTGGAATTGCGCCTGCCTGAATTTGTGGTTTGGCAGGGCGCGCCCCATAGTGTGGGCTGTGGGTGAGTACAGGTGTGACGCCCACCCAGGTAGGTCACGACCGGCGGGCCGCCTACCTTAACCCACCTGAACCAGGTAACAACACAGTTCACTTTAACGGAGGAATACCCTTAATAGGTCCTTACACCCTAATGAGTCCATGGCTACTAGTGGTCACTACAAATTTGTAACGAATACTTTTATTGGCCCTCAATAACTAACATGGGGAACCCCTTTGATGGTTGTGACGTTGCTGGCTGGTCTATGGTCCTACCTGTCATAAACCAGCGGCCCCAAAGCATGCTGGGATGCAGGGTGGAGTTCCCATCTAAAATGGTTGCTGGTGTACAGACTTACTTTGGGAAACAGTGGGTCTGACTGCGACAGACTGACGGCACGTTAAGAGGGGGAATACCTGCCCTACCTTAAGCAGGTAACACACGGTGCTTTAAGGGGGAATACCTGCCTCCTACAGCCCATACACTACTCATGAGACAGGAGGTACCCCACAGGAGCACCCAGAGGGGGCAACGACCCACACACATACACACCACCACACCTGGGGCCTTAACAAACCACCCGTGACTCGTTAAGGCCGTAAGCGCCACACTGATACATAGTACAGGTAGGAGTGGTGTAACCTGCATGCAGTGGACTGTCAGAACAGCTGTGTGTGTGTATTACTGTTAACGCGGTGTTTGGTAACTGCTGAGGGCGTCGTATACGTTAGAACCTAGCCAGCAGGCACCCCAAAACCATCCTAAATATAGGACTAAAGCACCCACGGCACCAAGCATAGGACTAACTGACATGGACGATTGGCTGTACTTTGAAAGGTTGTAAACATTACCACGGAGCTGTATTATTGCCTTATCAGGCCTGGAGATATATCGATGTCACACACTGTTGTCTTAATTAAACACTTCAGGATTAGTACCGAGCTAGCAGGTACGCCAAAACCATCCTTAATATAGGACTAAGTGTTGTGGACGACCTATAATTTCACATGTACACACATCGGTAAGTGAGTTGAAAAGTGATCAACATTGCCCCGGAGCTGTATTATTTCTTGCCTTATCAGGGCTGGAGATATATATCCATGTCACATACGGCTTGCTGTGATAAACACTTTAGGATTAGCATACAGATAAGGGATGTAACACGGCTGATTTGACGCACCAAAGCCACCACAGGATCATCAACAAAGGACAATACAGGGCCAGACATCAACAAGCATAAACATTCACGGAGGTCTGGTCAACAGCCATACACATGATCCCAGGTCTGGTCAACAGCCATACACATGATCCCATGGACAGAGCCACACACACAACAGCCAGTGGTCCTCTGGGGAACTTTGATAACTCTGTCTTGTCACAGGGAGAACGCCTGATACCACAGCAACAGGACTGCGATAGGCAGGAGTGAGGGATTCTCCTCCAGTGTTCTGACCCAGGAGGAGAGGCGGCCCACAGCCGGCCGGTCATGGAGGAGATCGATGGCCCATTAAGGGGAGTCGATAGGACGGGTCAATAACCAGGCCTGCCGCTATACCCACCTTGAGGGTTCCGCCAGCTTTTATTTCTAAACCTATCTATATCGAATTATCGTTATAGTCAGAGGACTTATTGTGACTTTTTCTTCTATTTTTGAAACTGAAATTATCCATTTAGGTTTTTTCAATTACATTTTCTTTGACGTACCCGTCAAAGTTGCAGACTTGCAGAGTGGCTTCACAAACTGCTTCCGGTCAGAGACAATGTAGTTCCGGTAACTCTGATTGGCTGACTGGGGACCCTCATAAGGTCTATACCGCCCACGTCACGGCCGTGTGGGGCCGCAGGTACGGGCCGGGAGCCGGAAACTAGACTGTAGTTACGTCCAAGTCCCCTGGGGACTCAAACTAGTATGTAAATGATAAGTAGGTCAGGGACGGACTAACCAGAACCAGGAGTGCTAGGTCCTACCGTGCCTCTGAAGGTTTGGCTTCCGATGCGTCACATCCCTATTATTTCATAGGGGTCTTTGAGTTCGAAAGGCTACCTATATAAGGGACTTTCAGTATCTCTTATCTACCTATTAGTGTTCCAGGGTAGAGGTGTACAGTTTAAAGTTATACAGGATCATCCAGAATAGTTGTGTAATAGTATACCAATGAAGAAATATACAATATATAGGCGGAGAAAAAGGATCCCTTACGTTCGTGTTACGTCACACCTTGAGATATCAGAAACTCCCTAAGTAACTACCTGGAGATTAAGTTGGAACCACCTTGGATATAGTCGGACTCTTTGGGATTTTCCACAAACCTATTTTGGTTATCACGAGTCTGTGTGTATAGACCTTATTAGACCATCTTGTTTACATATATACATATATAGGCCTGCCTAGGTTACCTGAAGGCCCACTTGGATTACCTGTAGGCCCACTGGGGAAGGCCTACCATACACGGACCACACAAAACACACCGGTCAGCCTCGTCCATGTCCGCCCTCAGAGAACTGACACCGAGACCTACTCCCTTTGTCTGGAGTGCCCACAGCTGACCACACGGACGGACAGGAGTAGAGAGGCGGCGATGACGTCACAGCGGGGGATTTCCTCATGTCGGGGGGTATCCCCATGGCGGGGGATTTCCTCATGTCGGGGGGTATCCCCATGTCGGGGGGTATCCCCATGTCGGGGGGTATCCCCATGTCGGGGGGTATCCCCATGTCGGGGGGTATCTCCATGCCGGGCTGGTCAGGTGGTGTTGCTGCTGTTGCTGATCATGTGTTCAGGTGAGTGGTCAGCTTTAGCTTATACCTGGTTTACCTTTACAGTTAACAGGGTAATTTTAACATGCAAATCTGTAAGTCATATTGCCAACTATTGATATAGGGTCAAAACTTATACTTTCTTATAGAAAACGATAGCAACTGATAATAACTTTATTATGGTCCTCCTAACATTACACTGCGTTCAGTATATTATGCTGCTCACCTTGCTTCATTGTATAAAATAGTTTTCTCTTTATTTTGTGAATTCTGTATTGATTTGCATGATTATTTTTATAACGTCAGGTAAAATAATGCAGTCTGATTAAATGGAGAGAGTGATAGAGTCCTATAATTAAGAGAAAATAATAAATATTAAGGTAAACTGCTTGAGACCAATCAAAGTTCGTGTATAATCAACACATTGGGATACTACCCACTTTTCTCCAATGGTAATTTCATTTCTATCTTCCTTATAACATAAAATATGGCATATAATATAAGGACAACTACCCTCAGTTGACCCTGTATACTTGGTGCAATGTCAGAAAAAATGGCCTCAAGCAGTAACTTTCGACAACCACCTCTTATTCAGGGTCGTACTGTCAACCATTGTATGTTTTAGTATAATACCTTTAACAGCAAAAGTGATACATCAAGGAGGGTAAAGCCATCTTTAACAGATCTAGGTGTGCTGTGACGAAGGACCTTTCACAGTTGGGTGATGCATTAAGATGTAAATGTGTCTGTGATATGGTATGGGCGGCATTGACCCAGTTTAATTCAAGGTAATCGTTGCTGCTTAGAAGGAATGTGAAGGACCTTGGGGAAGTGGTGACATAGTTATACATATATACAGATATATAGATGGTGATTTACAGCGAGTGAGGCATGTGAGGGAGCTTGGGGGAAGGGGTGACATAGGTACACATAAATATATAAATATATAGATGGTGATCTTCTGATCCAGATAATCTAGCAACTGCTCCCGATAAATAAAACAAACACAAAAAAAACTGTACATAGGAAAACAGGTAAAGTGTTAGTCGTGACTAAGTCTTGTCAACGATAGATAGTGATATGATAATGCACCTGTCGACTAAATTATGGGCACCATTTGTAAAAAGACACCTATGAAGGTAAGCTGACGGTAAAAGGACAAGGATCGAACCAATATGATCATGCACCAACGTCAAATAATAAATACATACAGATGATAACCAATAACCAAAAACTTTTTTGGGATACAGGTAATTAAAGTGCATATACATATTAATATATATATACATCATATATGCATTTATATACATATATATGTATACTTAATGGATCATTGTAAGAAAAGCCAAAAACCTTCAGTGGCACCACAGTTAATAGTAATGTCCACAGAAACATTAAGAATTGATAATAATTTGAACGATAAAATAATGTAGTTGAAGCTTGAAGCAGAAAGGGGGGACGTCTGGAATTCAGCCAGAGTTCACCCTTATCTAACGCCATATAAATTGGACCGAACAGAATCAATCAGTATAGAGTCACAGACAACCACCTGTTTATCCAAGAGATATTATGAAATACTGCTTTGATTGGCTAGCAAACCTTTATTTATTATGATTCATTAAATTTATCAACTAATTATGTTTGAACAATTCTTGATGAATTAGAACACCATGACAGATATGTATTCAAATGAAAAATTCTGTGAGGACTGGTACGGACAACCAGCCAAATATTGTCCAACCCTGGTCAAGTCCAGTGGTATATACCCATTGTATAATTCGGCTGACCAAGAAAGGACAAAAATGCTTAAAAGCCGAAATGTGTTGTGTCCTATTATAAAAGGTGATTGCAATTTCACAATGTTTCTGTCAATACCTAATCTATATCGGAGAATTTTTAAATATGTTTTAATTGGAAGAGGTTGCCCTCCTAGTGTATTTAAGAACTCTTAGTGTTATAATCAGATCCCTTGGATTCTTTGTAAAATAAAATAACATGAACAAAATCAGTCATTTCTTTACCAACAGACCTTTAGGATAGGCAACTTTTCGAGGGAGTTGTCAGATGGTGTAAACCTAGCTTTAGCTATTGGCTGTTACCAAGGAAGTTGTTGTACCCATCACAGCCAGTAATTTATCAGGAAGTGTAAACCCAGCTTTGAATAGACCTAGGTGTGCTGTCACCAAAGACATTGTTATACCCCCAGTGAAACATGAGACATTATCATAATGTTGCAGCAATGTTCTGGTTGGTTCTGTATTTGGTTCTTTTTACTTTCTTTTGATGACCCAATGACGTTGCTGCAATGCACTGCCATGACGTTGCACTGTGACATTATAGCAACGTTCTGGTTAGGTTCTTCAACCCAAACAGAATGTTCTCATAATGTTCTGTTTTGGTTTTGTCCTAACCTCACCGAAGAATGATGTTATAATAGCATTCTGATTTGGTGAGGTTTCAGCCTCACCACCAACGATATAATTGTTATGTGCCATCTTACTAAGTAACAGACTGACTAAAGAAGTATGGTTGCAGAACGTTTCTGTTACATCACAGCTTGGCTGGGTGCCCACTTTCCTCGATCTCAGTTTCCTTTCTATTTTCCTTATAACATACAATATTGCATATAATATAAGGACAACTACCCTCAGTTGACCCTGTATACTTGGTGCAATGTCAGAAAAAATGGCTGCAGGCAGTAACTTTCGACAACCACCTCTTATTCAGGGTCGTACTGTCAACCATTGTATGTTTTAGTATGATACCTTTAACAGCAAAAGTGATACATCAAGGAGGGTAAAGCCATCTTTAACAGATCTAGGTGTGCTGTGACGAAGGACCTTGCACAGTTGGGTGACGCATTAAGGTGCAAATGTGTATAATATGTGAGGGTATGGGTGGCACTGATCCAATTTAATTCAAGGTAATCGTTACTGCTTAGAAGGAATGTGAGGAACCTTTGGGGAGGGGGTGACATAGTTATACTTATACATATAGATAAAGATGGTGATTTTCTGATCCAGGCAATCTAGCAACTGCTCTTAAAGAGAGCCAAAACCAATATAATTGACAAAATTTTCAAAAATAAGTATAGAAATATGTTAGATGAGTCTAGTAAAGGTCAGTCGCAAAGTATTAGCTGTGAAAACTAGCTCAAACCAAAATAGAATTCCAGAAGAGATTGTAATATTTGCATTTGTTTGTAAACAAACCCCGTTTTCGCGGATCCACATTAATTGATTTGAGCAAGGAAAACTTGTTTTTAAGGATTTTCTACCATATTTCATGGTTTAGCAGTGTTCAAAATTGAGGGCGCACCCTGCACCCAGTGTGCACAATTTGGCTGCAGGGTGCATTCTCTTTGGGAGGAATGCACCCGGCAGGTGCATGCTTTTTCATCAGCATAGATACCATTATATAATGGTGTGCCCATCATAAGATATCTGGGTGCATAATTTCAAGAGCCTTTGCACTGGCCATGTCCATAAAATAAATCCTTAATTTCAAGCACTGTTTAGATTTTAACATCGACCAGAACTAGACTCAAGAAATGGATTTCCATGATTATTTGACTTTGGAAAATGTTATTGAATTTGTTGGTTTTGGCTCCTTAAAAAAAACAAAAACCTGTGCATTACAAAACAGGTAATGTGTTAGTCATGACTTAGTCTTATCTCCATTAGATAGTGATATGATAATGCACCTGTCGACTAAATAATGGGCACCATTTGTAAACATACACCTGTGTAGGTAAACTGACGGAAATAGAGCAAGGATCGAACCAAGAAGATCACAAACAAATCATAAATACTAGTACCTACATATATCTTATAGGCCTATATAATTATAATATATATATATATATAATACAGGACTTTATGTATCATAATAGGCATATATATATATTTATATATATATTTATATATATATTTATATATATTTATACATTTATATATATATTTATATATTTATGTATTTATATATTTGTATACATGCATGTATGTATATACACACGCAGCAATACATTGTTGTAAGTAAGGCCTTAGTGGTAGTTAACAGTAATGTTCACAGAAACATTAAGAACCAATAATAATTTGAACGATAAGATAATGTAGTTGAAGCTTGAAGGAGAAGGGGGGAGGTGTCTGGAACTCAGCCAGAGTTCACCTTTATCTAACGCCATATAAGTTGGACAGTACAGATTGTCGGAGAGTAGAGTGGAATACTGCAAGTGGGTTTTATACCTACACAATATGGATGCGATATGATAATGTCACAGCCAAGTCACACAGGCTACAGATACAATTTTTGATTCCACATGTGTTAATGGTAAAATTAATCAGTATAAAGTGACAGACAACCACCTATTTATCCAAGAGATATTATGAAATACTGCTGAACTGATATCTGAGAGATGTAAAAACCCCTTAAATGCTATATTCCACAATGGGGGATCTGGTTGCACAGTCCTTGTAAAAAGAGTAATTCGTGTATTTATACATAGAGAGGTCGAACACTTACATAAGCACGTATCCCCATGAATCATTCGAAAAAGTAGTTCAAAATGTGTTACCTGCTCAAGTTTCGGTCTCTTGACAGGTATTTTTATGAGCTATGCAACTAGCCAGGGGGCTGAAGATTGATAGACATGTGCAGTAAGAAAGTGTTGAATTAAAAAGTATGGAAAAAGGCTTTTCTTCCTCAAACAACCAGTGTTTTTGTTGTAAACGAAAAGCTCCTATGTCCTCCAACGGCTAGTGTTTTGAAGATAAATGAGATACAGTACTTTTTATGTACCACAGAATTCAGAATAAATTGAACAATCAATTCAGTTTGGTTTCACAAAAATAACATTCTGCTTAGGACCAAAATCTAGAGACAAAAATAACCCTCACCCCAGCCAGCTTGTGAGTTACAGAAATGTTCTGCGACCGTACTTTTTTAGTCAGTTTGTTACTTACTAAGATGAAATGTAACAATTATGTTTTTGATGGTGAGGTTGAAACCTCAACAAATTAGAACATTATTATAACATTATGTTTTGATGAGGTTAGGATAAAACTAAAACAGAACGTTATAAGAACATTGTGTTAAGGTTGAACACAACCAGAATGTTATAATAATGTTGCAGTGCAATGTCACAGCAGTAGGTCGCGGCGACGTAATTGGAAGTCAATGAAAGAACATAACAAGAACCAACACAAAATGTTGCTGCAATGATATTATAACGTCACACCTCCAGCTAACCCCCTCTTTGTTACTGAGGCAGCCTGCTGGCCCGCACACATCACCCTTACCCCTCTGTAACAGGGCCGGATACAGAATTTCAGAAAAGGAGGGGGGGGGGGCACATATAAGTTATAAGTACTAAAATGGCGTGCATTCGCCCATACACACGCACCATTTTTTTCTCCTTGGTAAGTTTAAGTCCCAACCAAAGGAGGGGGGGGAGGGCTCAGAATCCCAGGGACACCCACCCCTCCTAGATCCACCCCTGCATAAAGTTTTTACCTCTCTTATACTGTATCATATGATAATCTACCATATGATATATAGTTTCTTCATGTCCCTCTACCAGTCCAGGGTATTTGTGTGTCAGCTGTCACTTTTTAACACTGTTGGGATCTATACTCACCCTACCAGTCAAGTGTTCGCGTTCAAGGACACTGCCCAGCCAAGCATGTGACGTTATAATTATATTGCAGCAACATTCTGTTTGGTTCTATATTGGTTCTTGTTATATTTTCTTGATGGCTCCCAATAGCGTTGCTGCAATGTACTGTTGTGACATTGCACTGCAATGCTATCATAGCATTCTGGTTATGTTTTTCAACCTAAACAGAATGTTCTTATAATATTTTGCTTTCGTCCTAACCTTACCAAAAAATATTGTTATGATAATGTACTGATTTAGTGAGATTTCAACTTCACCATCAATAATGTGATTGTTATGTGCCATCTTAGTAAGTAACAAACCGACTAAAACAGTATAGTCGGAGGACGTTTTTGTTACGTTTGCAAGTTGGCTGGGTATCCTCCCGTAAACAACAAAACACTGTTATATAACCAAATATATCATGCTTGGGATCAGTGGTTTTGTGGGACAAAGCCACGGGAGAGCTTCTTATTGAAAACCTTCATGCGTAGGAGTTTCTCTTGGATGTTTTTACAAATAAAAGCAAAATATATCTGCCCCGCATTAATATATATATAGCCTAACATAATTGTTAAGCCAGCATTGGTAGATACATCTAGATTGCTTTATTCCAGTTACATTTGGAAAGGACGTTGAATTCTCTCAACATCACTTTACCTATGTAAGCAACTATGTAGTATACGAAATAGTCTATTGAAATAAGAAGTGTTAGTGCTGTCACACTGACGCAATGCCCATGTTAAAGAGGTTGTAGATCATCTAGGTGTGAAATGTCGGTACTAGATGACGTCAGCGTTATCAAATAGGCCCATCCTACATTGCGTATATCCCAAGGTTGGACAAGGGTTGGACACAATAACAGTATAAGCCACCCTTGTCTCCTAGAGTTGGCGATACTGAAATAAGCATATATTTTTTTCTATCCCTAAATGTTGCTAATGATTCCTTAAATATCATCAATCGACAGATTTACAGGTTTGCCAGCTAATTAAAATCCTGTATTTGAGAGCAAAGAAGGGTTGGACATTATAGACTTTAACACTGGTTCCTATAGTAAAAATACAAATTTATATATAAAGCTGCAATTTTCCAATTTTAGATGGAATTTGTCAACCAAATTGCTTTGGTTAATTTTCTGTTATGCAACTGTCTTCATGGAATATGCACA
This sequence comes from Lepidonotus clava, assembly GCA_936440205.1. NCBI lineage: Eukaryota > Metazoa > Annelida > Polychaeta > Phyllodocida > Polynoidae > Lepidonotus > Lepidonotus clava. Next base: position 34,064,363 of record OW387150.1, read on the forward strand.
GAAGCAAATTGGAAATGTTTTATGGTAATCTTTGACGTTTGTATGAACTGGAATGGGCTTATTAGAGTGGCTTCAATGACCTGTACATGGGCAATGGAAATCTTCATCCAAGTATTTCTACTTTGACTGATTTTATGAAGCATCATTCGGACAACTTATACTACTCCAGGGGCGGGTATAGGATTTTCACAAGGGGGCGGAGGGGTCAGCATAAAGGCTAAATACTAAAATGGCGTGCACTTGCACGTAGCACACATGCAACATTTCCCCCTCTTTTTGTAGTTTAGGGGTCCACCAAAGGTTGGGGGGGGTGTCAGGGGGTCAGGACTCCAAGACCCCCCCCCACCATGGATCCACCCCTGCATTCACAGTCTGTAACTTAGTGTAAGATCATGAGTCATTCCCAAATATACTGAACATAAGGCACTTGCTTTATGCACTCATTATAGACTTAGACTTATGATGCTTTTTCCATGAGCGCAATTTTTCTTATTGCAAGAGCGGTTGCTGTACATAAAATCTTTGAATGTGTGTCAGTCAAATAGGTTTATGTGGTTGTTTACATCTACACTGCATGGTGTGGGTCTAGACCCCTTAAATTGATAGGGCAACATGGGCATTTCTTCAATTTGACAGGGCGATATTACCGGTTTTTAAATTTGACAGGCAACATGGCAATTAAGTGACAAATGACATGGCCCTTTGCTTAAATTTGACATCCGACAGGAGCTTTAAAAGGATAGTGACCTGGTGACATGGGACAGGGTTATTTCTTAAATTCCACATGTTGCACAAAGGTAGAGAGTAATTCACTTTGCGCATATAACTAATTGTTAGAGATATAATGAAGAAAACGTCACTAGTTGCACATAAGGGAAGTAGAGAAAGTATTCTAAATTATATGAATTACCATATTATAGTATAAATATAGCATGAGCTGCTGGTAGGTGTAAATATACCTGTCGAGCAGTGGCAGACAGGCGAGCGTCAATGCTCGGGAAAATCAATACCAGACTGCTATATATATTGGGAAGAACCTATTGGTACGGCGGAGAACACTATTACATTTGGACAACACAAGTCTTAAGGATTCAAAGTAGAAAGGACATCTGGTGACTGTTGAAGGAACTACTGTGTTGCAGCTGGATGTAAGATCATCCGGACTTTTAGGAGAAAGCTTACTCTTCATCAACTGGACCTGTGATCTTAGGATTATTAACCCATCATCGTACTGGCTTTATATGCATCTATGTGATCCACGAAATAAACCTGACTTTCAGCCAAGCGCTGTTCGCGTTGTGGAAATGAATGCCCATCTCGTGAACTTACCTACCACTTGACTAGCACTTACGGAAGAAGTGAGAAAGGCAACATTGTTGAACATCATAAGAACAGTTCCCCAATTATTGATTAACCACATAACAACAACTAGCGTTCAATGTGACATGGGTCTACAGAGATATAATGCCAGGTGACACAGACGTTTTTTAAATTGCACACACGACATGGACCCCTCCCTCTCCATCCATACCCCCCTGATAGTCTCATTTAGTGTGTTAATGTGTTTATACATATTGCACAGCTATAAACTCACCAGACTATGACCGAGTAGATCTGTAGATGTCAACCAGCAAAACGATTAAGTACTGTCGAGTTTGGCCTAGATCAAGTAAAAACACTGGTTGGTGTTTTAAGGCCATATTCCACTTTGCGGTCGTTGACATTTGCAGTCGCTATCTTTATGTGTCGCAAGCAATTTGCAGTTTTGATACCAACCTGTTGGTATCTGTGGCTGCCATAGAAAACCTATGTAAAACAGCAGGTACCACAAGAGGGTGCTTCAAGGAGATGCCGCAAGTACCTATATTCCTCCATGTGGTAACCTACCGCAAGAAAGTTAGCGGCAGTTTGTTTGCATCTTTTCATGGTGTAGCAAGCAAAAACCGTACGGTGGAATATGGTCTTTAGGCTCTTGATAGCATAGCCCTTTTACATTTCTGTTGGAAGATTATAGAAAGATCATAGGAAACAGAAACGGTTAATTCTCTGAGAACCACATGTTGTCAGACAGTCACGAAGAACTATAATATAGTCCTTCACTACCATATATTATATGTATGTATGTTTTAAGCCTGGTCTCCACAGGGTGACCAAAATTGGTTAAGTCACCAGCGACTAAGGTTAGTTAGTAGCCCAGCAATTAACTAAACACTGGTACCGTGATGTCTGGCGACTAAACAACTAAATGCCGTGGTTTGTGGGTGAATTATTAAGGAAGTTTAATATGTCACCAATGCTGCCGACCAAAGTATGGTGACTAGAGCTAATTGCTGGGTGACTAAATTGTTTAGTTTCTGCCATTTAGTTGCCATGTGTACCCCAACTTGGCTAATAACTTTTTTTCCATCGGTGACTAGATAGTTGCCGGATGACATACTAGTTTGTTAGTTGCCGGGTAACTAATGTTTATCGACGCTGTTTAGAATAGTCACCAAATGGGAACCAGGCTTTAGCCATGCTGTGGTTTGTTTTGAATGCTGTGAAAAACCTCCTACCAATGGCTCAGGGAGTCTTCCAGATTTTCTGGATTCTATATCGATAACATTCTATTTGTTTACCATTTTCCAAGCGTAGGTAGGGTGATTAGTTGACCCACGGTCATTTTAGGTCTTGAAATTACAAAAGTCAGCCAAAGTCAGAGTTCATGGTATTTCTCAGAATGGTAACACGAAATAAATATTGAAACATGAAAAAGTGTATGCTTTCAATATATGCCAATTTACCAATTCCTGAAAGGTATAATAAAATAGAGGTAACACTCCAAAATGGGAGAAGAAGGGAATCAGTCTAGAGAACTGAATGTTTCTAGGACAAAATGCTGTAGAAATACAGCGTGAAATCAATACAGAAGCAGTAGGGTGTTGCAGTAGGATTTCCGTAGATGCTCAGTAGTTTTTCTGTAGCTAATTAAAATATTTTAGACATACTGATTTAGGAAGCATCTACTGCAGTTTGGCCCAGTGTCGCATCCCTGCTGGGGCACCACCTTGGCTGGCACTTTTCTAGTCTCAAATATGGTTTTAACGGGTATCATGTTGTAACGGGTGTCAAATTGTAATGGGTAGCAAATAAGAGATATATCCCTCCCATCTTTTACCTTTTTGGGATTCATACCTAAAAGGCTAACTCGTCCCTACGCCACAGTTTGTGGAAGGGGCACATGTCAAGGCTATCTCTGCTGGCCAATAGCATGCCAGTAGGCGCTGGCTGAGCCTGCCAAGATGGTGCACTAGCGGAGATGCTACAACAGGTTCATTTCACTTTCAATGCCTTTCACAATTAGTTCTGTACCTTGTTTATTCTCATACCAGTGATGCTTGGTTGTATATGACTCCATTCCTGCTGATGCCACCTCTCCAACAGTGAATACGGTGTTCTCGACGTGCAGTTGTAACCTACCCACAGGTACCGGGTACCTGGTTAGTGACAACTACCCGTTTAACTAATATACCAAACTACTTTATTTCACTACATTACTGCTTTGCCACTTCTCCCACAGTGAAAACAGTGTTCTCAACATGCAGTCGTAACCTACCCATGGGTACCGGGTACCTGGTCAGCGACAACTACCCGTTAAACTAAGATACCAACTACTTTATTTGACTATATTCCTACTTTCCCTCCTCTCCCACAGTGAAAACGGTGTTCTCTTCGTGCAGTCGTAACCTACCCGTGGGTACCGGGTACCTGGTCTTCAATAACTACCCATTTAACTAAGATACCAGCTACTTTATTTGACTACATTCCCACTTTCCCACCTCTCCCACGGTGAAGACAGTGTTCTCTTCGTGCAGTCGTAACCTGCCCGTTGGTACCGGGTACCTGGTTAGTGACAACTACCCGTTTAACTAAGATACCAAACTACTTTATTTCACTACATCCCTGCTTTGCCACCTCTCCCACAGTGAAAACAATGTTCTCAACATGCAGTCGTAACCTACCCATGGTACCTGGTCAGCGACAACTACCTGTTTAACTAAGATACCAACTACTTTATTTGACTATGTTCCTACTTTCCCTCCTCTCCCACAGTGAAGACGGTGTTCTCTTCGTGCAGTCGTAACCTACCCATGGGTACCGGGTACCTGGTCAGCGACAACTACCCGTTTAACTACACCAATGGCCTCTCCTGCACCTACAGCTTTGACGTACCAGAGGCCACCACCGTCTGTTTCAGGTAACCAGGTTCATCTGGTACTATAAAGTCAGATGTATAATCTGTTATTATCATAGCGTTAGCCCTCCACGGAACTAGTAGTAGGACCCTTAAGCTTAAAGGGATAGTTTTCTACAGAAACAACTTCAATAAGATGATAAAGTTATCTAAAGTACTTAATATGAGTGAGGATAAAGTGTAAAATTATGATAATTGATAATGATAAATACCCACTAAAGCCCAGCTTCCTGTCTCACTATACTGTCCCCTAATGCCCCCTGGTGGTCTTTTAGGGTGATGACATCACACCTGAACCATTGATGCTAATAACCCTCTTACCCCTCCCTCTCTGCTGCCCCCTCCTATCTCCACATAAACACTCAGGGTAGGACATAAAACATACATGATTGACCCTAAGTGGCCAGACTGAGCTGTATAGGGTGAAATGTACAAGATGAGCGAAATGAACAAGATGAGGCTGAGTGGCCCATTGACATGAAATGTACAACATTGGGGATCACAGCATAGACTGAGTGGTCAGGCCCATGGGAAAGGTGGAGGGGGGTAAGGAATAATTAGCATATATGGTTCAGGTGTGATGTCATCACCCTGAAAGGCCACCAGAGGGCAGAGTATGTTGAGACAGGAAGCTTGGGTTTAGGGGGTGTTTTATATGATTAATGATAAACCCTACACGATTGTTCTTTTATATCTGCACATAATGAAAACGTTGAGTCATGTGAACGTCATAATTTTGTTGTTTCTATAACAAACTATCCCTTTAAATTGTAGAGATGAGAATGCAACATATTTCTATAGATCGGAGCAGCAAATTGGGAACTTTGGACTAGCCACATTCAAGGCTATCTCAAACAAAATAAAAACTTTTTTTTTTAACCCAAAGAGTTTTCAAAAGAATATTACAGTCCTTATCTCTGATACCATACAATACAAATCTAATTTAAAGACATTTTTTGGGTCAAATTATCAGCAAAATAGCAAATACCTGTGTTTAAAGCCCAAAACTGGCAAAAAGCTGGTCCTTTCAAACACTATGATTCAGCAAAAATCTAATAAATCTGTGAGATACCTTCCATAAACATTCTCCAGGACCCTCTATTCATAATGGTAGGGCTTATAAACGATAGTATGTCTTGTAGACAACTTTTAGTAATATGTTTGTATTAATAGAAATATAAAAGACAGAATTAATTCATGTTTCCAGCCATTAATTTTACCTGTTCTGATAAGACTGCTACCAATCTGTCATGACCAGGCCATGACTCAGATAACTGGGTCATGACCTTGACCTCTGTTTCTTAATTCTAAACCATAAAAACATGACAACTTGTCAAGACATCAAATATTTTGTACTTTAGACCTGCAAACATGTTTGTAGTTGACATATCTCCCTCATGTTGTTTAATTAATTAAATAATCATCAAATTTATCATGAAATATGTGGAAATAGTGTAGATACAATCAATGGCATCAGTGTCAAAAAGCATCAAAATGGCAACGTTTTGGGAAAACGTAATTTCTAAACAAATGTTAATAAATCAACAAATAAAAGGTGCATCATAAAAAGGAAGACATTAATGGAAACTGTGTGAGACATTTATTCATTTAAGATGTAAAAAATTGAGATCATAGAAATTCATTATGAATTATGATGCCAGCTTAACAGATATGTCATAACGTTTTGATGTTTTTTCCATATTTTTTTGTTCACTTTGCAAGGGATTATGGGTAATATCCTATATAAATACCATGATAATACATACCATGAGGTAGAGAATTTATATTTTATTGATAATAAATATATAATCATCTCACGAATGAGTTTCAAGTTGGAACCACATCCCACATAATTCTTGTGAACCGCTTTAGGAACACATTGCTGAAAACCTTTCTGTATTTCCTTTTTGACAATAAATCATATATAAGTGATTTTTGCAGGTATCTGTATTTGCTGAGAGGGGGGTGGGGTGGTCTAGTGGTTAGAGTGCTAGCATTGAACGTGGGTAGCCCAGGTTCAGTTCCCAGTACTGACCACCTTACCTTGCCCCGTTCTCACCCCCCAACCAGAGTTGGTCTGGGTATAGCTGAAAAATTGCTGGGTATACCTTAAACGCCATCAATCGTCATCATCATTATTTGCTGAGAAAATAATGTATACTCCTATATTTTTCTCGGCAGGTTCCAGGCCTATTCGACCGGCGGGGACTGGCTGCTGATCCGGGGGCGGCCGGTGGTCGACTGGGGGGTACCGGGCCCGGGGGACCCCCCCTACCGCTACAACGGGCAGGGCAGGAGGGACACCCCACAGCCCCCCGCGTCCGTCTTGAACGAAAACTTCTGCTGTAAGAGACTTATTCATTTAACCACTCTCACATAAATGTGATCTTCTGAGTAAGTATACATAGTTGTAGGTCAGTGTCAATTATAATGATAGTGAAGTACTTTAGTTTTGTGTTCAGGGGAGTAAATAAGAGTTGAAGACAGGGGGAGAACTTTGCATGTACAGGGCCAGTGGGAGCCTGGACACCAAGGAGGACACCTGTTCTTTGTGTAAGAGCCTAGGCTTAGGCCTATGGCTTATAACCTGTGACTGAAGAAATAATATAACATCATCAAGATGTAGATATGACATCAAAATAATAATTATGCTATTGGCAGTAAAGTGAAAAAAAAAACTTTTAATTTTCAGGGGTGCCCCGTGAAGGAGCGCGCTATTTGCGACTGCAGTTCGACACGGGGACCAGGGGACGGGGTTTTTATGCCACCTACTACTACGTGAACCTACGCCAACACAATGTCACCCAGAACACTAATGATCCAGGTAGGATCCAACAGGTTGCTCTTTATCAGCATCATAATAATCCAATCCCAGTACACATCAATATCACATTTTACCATGAAATTTCATAGCAATTTCTTTTTGATTTAATCCCCAAAGAAGTGTAAAATAAAACAAACCATGGTGGTTTGGTTAACAATTGCTCCTAAAATGTGTAAAATACAGATTCATTTATTATCCATTATAGGAACCGATGTTAAAGCCTGTCAGCCCAACCTAGATGTCTGTCCCTATTTTCACTGAAATGCAACATTTTGATTGGCTGCCAAAGAGTTACCAGGACTCAATGTGGGCCACTGGGACTTGAGAACTGGCATAACAACTCAAAACAGATCTGGCCCTAAAGACGACAACCATTGCCCCCCCCCCCTCACCCCCCCCCCCACCCTTACCCATCCCCCCACCCACAATGAGTTATCATTGAGCCAGTGAGTGATGGATGTTTAACGCTGGACTGACAGCCAGGGTCATTTTCATGTGAAAAAAGTTATGGTGAATTCTGACTTTCCAGACACGTGTTTTAACTTGGTCAGTCTTTAGTGATTGTATATATGAGATGAGGGTACAGGGCAGGCAAACAACAGGGGATCAAAACCTGAGAATCATTTTTGCTGTACCTCATCCCTAAGTGAACGCAGACACCAACCAGGAATCAAATCCAATGAACCACTTGGTCAGTGCTATCCCTATCTTCGCATTTTATGAACAGCAGGGGCTACTGGGGGCCTATATTCTTCCTGGGAGCAGAAGCCCCACCCCAGTACCCCCATGGGTAAGTTATCATTGATGACCCCTAATATTGACTGATTCCATTGCAGATATACCTCCCTTACAAACAGGATACATACAGAACTTTGACCAGTCCTGGACCGGTTCACTCTGGGAGCAGCACGGTACATTGTCCCGGCCATGGTACATCAGGAATAAAGCAGTCACCAGGGATGGCTTCAGGTCCAGCAGTGACCACACCAGGGGCATGCCCCAGGCCAGTAGGAACCTCTTTTTATTACAATGTATATACCAACTTCGTAGCACCTATACCTTCAGCATTGTACCGCCCCTTGAGCAAAGGTGGAATAACTGATGGCGTTATGCCACACTGTGCAATAATAAAAAAGTATTGCCCCGTAAGTCTCCGTAGGGCAATAAAGATGCTTGCCGGCATGGAAACTATGTAAACAACCCTCAAACCACACCAAAATTGTCTCATTTGATCAAAAAACAAAGTGAAATTGATTTAATGACCGTCAAATTCAGCGAAAACGTTGCGTGACTGCCATCTTTGGTCTCCTCTGATCTAGTTCATCTCATGAAACACCAGACGGCGGAGCAGTGGTTGTCTTGATGCGAGTTATTTCCTTTAAATTTGCAATTCTATTCATTTTTCATGCGTAATAGAGCATAAATTCATCAAAATATTGAAAAAATGCATGAATTGGCCGAAATAATATGTTTAAATTCGTAAATAAGATGTTTGATGCGTAGAGCAAGCGGTAGCAAGGCTTGAACTCTCCGCTGAGTTAAATGCATGCATGCAACAATGGCGGACCCCACAATCGGAGTTTCCGTTTTTTTATATTGGAAGTAAGCAGCATTTATTTTCCCAACAGTGAGAGCTTCAGTTTCCTGATAATATGATAATAAGTATTATGTATGAGTCATCCAAAACAGAAGCCACTTACTTTGAAACTTAGATTTCAGTGGATTAACCAATCACATTTTCAACATATACACATTTGATATTCCCACCAATATTGCAGTGTGTTCTATATTTAATTTCAAGGAATTACTGTGATAACATTTGGATAGAAACTTAATTAAAAAGTATTTTATGATTTTATAAAAAATACAGATTGCGAGTTTGACAGTGTAGGAAGTCTTAGGATAGTTATGAAGTTCAAGAGCAACCAATTCATTAGGCTCAGTGATGGCTCCATGAAATCTTCCAAAGAAAGCAATGGCTATATATATATAGAGCAACCAATATATATATATATATATATATTATTAATATCTCTTTATAATGGCACAATATTACATAATATGACATAACAATATCTGTTTCAGGGAGGGGCGTGTTCCTGGTGGCTGACTTTTCACGTTCCCCTAGCGCGCCCGGCCGGCACACTGCATTCTTCCCTCTCACCACTCAAGCGGAAACCAAGTACTGTCTCTCCTTCTGGTACCACATGAATGGTAAGTGCCCAGCCAGCTTGCTACGTAACAGAAACGTTCTGTGACCATACTTTTTTAGTCAGTTTGTTACTTACTAAGATGGCACATAACAACTATGTTATCAATGGTGAGTAATCAGAACGTTATAATAACATTATTTTTGGTTAGGTTAGGACAAACCAAAACAGGATGTTTCATGAACATTCTGTTTGGGTTGAAGTGAACTGGTACCACATGAGAGTTGAATTTAAGAAATAGCCCTGTCTCATGTCACTAGTGGTAAAATATTCATGTCACATGTACTTAAAAGGAGCCAAAAGAATGTAGTGTCAACATTTTCAAACTCTATTAACTATTGAAATATATCCTATGGCCATAACCTATTATAGGCCTGTGGTAAATCATAACCTGTGAAAACTGACTTAAACTACATTGAAATATGAAAGGTTTGCTTGCTAACAAACATTGCTGTCTACAGACATACATGACATGAGTTTTGAGGAATTCAAGAGAAGTTAAAGCAAGTTATCACTGTTTATACTGTACCAATGGCTAAAGTTAGACTCTTAGAATGTATTTTGATAGGTATTCGGGTTTGCTTAATTTTATCGTATTTCTACACAACATTGCTTTTGGCTCCATTTAAGATTCATAGATGCTAATGTAATAATACTTTTTGTACAGTTGATGTAAATTCTGTATTTTGCATCAAATCTTACTAAAATGTCAAAGACAATCTGCTTTTTGTGAAGTTCAAGTGAGATATATCTGTCATTGCGTTTTTTCCCTGATAATTTCTTAATAGATTTGAAAGCTTAGGTAAGACCTTAAATGACCCATGCAAACCCTAGCTGCACCATATTGACCCATATTGGTTATATTTAAGGGTACGGTGGAGGACAGTTGAATGTCTATCTTGAAGGGATTTATGACACTACCATTGTGAGCCGCGAAGGCAGCTTCGGGGACTTCTGGCACCACGCACACATGTCAGTGTACATCGACGACAACGTACCAACAGCAGTAAGTGTCATCTTCACTTGTACTGCAATAACCAATGTTAATCCAAGCAAATTTTGATGAGTTAAAACTTGTAATCCATAATGACCTGATATAGGAACTATTAATGTGTGATTTGCATTACTTTGTTGTTGGAATAGTGAATGATAATAGCAAAATCAAAGGCTTCTATCACGATGAACTTTCATCAATGATTTCAAACCAGTTTTTAAAATGTTTTTAAAGCCACCAATTACTCAACTTTCATGCATAATTGAGATTACACATGATTCTTCTATTGAAATCATACCAGACATATAGGAATGTAGAGTCTCATCATATTTAATTGAAATAAAATTGTTTATTTTATAAGCCCATTCCACATTGGGTATATCCTAGGGTTAGGCAAAATAACTGTATAAGTGACCATTGTCTCCCAGAGTTTACTCAAATAAGCAAGAATTATATTTTCCATATCCCCAAGTACTGCTAAAACATTATGATTTCTATGACAGTGGTTCCTATGGGAAAAAGACCAATCTATAAAGCTGCATTTTACAGAGTTCAACAGCAATTCTGTATTATACATCTGTGTTCATGGAATAAGCACATATTAAATTTTAAAGATATTTCATGGTAAACTTTGATGTTGGTGTAAACTGGGATGGGCTTTAATGTATCACCTTGCGACCATAGCTATTGTTATTATGTAAAATGTCAGTCTACAGATCGCTAATTACTGTACATTTCCCTCTTTGTTTCATCAAAAAGGGCATCCTTTTCGAGGCCCTGCGGGGGGACAACTATAATGTACCAATGGCTATTGATGATGTCAGCTTCATCCCAGGGCCCTGCCCCTACTACGGTGAGTGGACAACTACGTGCGTCGTGTCCCAGCCAAGGATATGACGTTCTAATAACGTTCTAACAACGTTCTGGATTGATTCTTGTTACGTCACACTGTTAGGTTACAGCGACGTTCTTTTGATGACTCCCAATTACGTTGCAGCAACCAAGTGTTGCGACATCACATTGCAACATTCTGTCAACGTTCTTATTACGTCTTTTATGAGGCTGAAACTTAATAAGAATGTCACAATAACATTCTGTTTAGGTGTGGTTGAGACCTCACTGAATGAGGATGTCACAATAACGTTCTGTTTAGGTTAGGCTGACACCTAACCTAATCACATGGTCACAGGAACATTCTGTTTAGGTAAGGTTAAGACCTAACATAATCAGAACGTTACAATCATGTTCTGTTTAGGTGAGGTTGGGACCTCCCCTGGTCAGGAGGTCATAACAATGTTCTGTTTAAGTAAAGTCTTGACCCCACCTAATCAGAATATCACAATTCTAAGTAGGTTTCTTTAGTGTCAAAACGTGTGTTGTTATGATCAAAGTAACAACTATTTTACTATTTTCGTTGTTATAAAACTCATTGTGCAATGGGCCATAGGGAATGGGGTGGGGGCACTTGTAGCAAATATTTCTTCTCCCTTCTCCCCCTATTCAAATCGTCCAGTGATATCTAGTCTATGTTAATTTTTGGAAGTTGTATGTACTCCGTCCACCTATCCTTTACTTGTGATTATGATTATAACAATCAAATATAATCATTAGCTCTAAAAGACAAGACGAAGATAAGTTTGACAAGTAAGCTATATTTAAGACTGTATCATGGAACCTGTATATGTACCTACCACTGTCTACAGCTAATGCAGGAATTGTGAGGTTCAGGGCCTTCGACTGACCCCAACACTGTTAAAGATACTTGTAACTAGTCCCAACACCACCACCTGGTGTTTTTCAGTGACTGGCTCTATATGCTATTTACATACTGCTGTTCAGAGGGAGAGTTTGTCATTTCTTACCATAGAGATGCTATGGGAGCATCATGTTTAAAACGGTAAAATTCAGTAAAACCTTTTTAGTATGTTATCCATATCAATACTTGAGATCTGTATCAATTTTGTGTAAAAAACACTGGATAATATGTTTCCATGAATTTTGTAATGAAAAAAGTTCCCATAGGAACCTATAGTAAAGGTCTTTATTGTATCCTATCCTCTAGGTGAAAAACCGAATGGTAAATTGTAATTTCCTTTTGGCTATGGATTATTGACATATTGAAGAATATTTGAACCTGATATAGAAAAAATATCACTGGAATTTCAAATCCAGCTAGATAGGTACAAATACCTTTAAGCTAATGTTGGCATTGTGATTGCGCAGGGTCTTACCCTTACTTCTGTCTTTTTATAGATGACGTCTCGTGCACCTTCAACGCTGGGTACTGGTGCGGCTGGACCTCCAATGGACAGTTCATCCTGACAACGCCAGCTGGTCTGACTGAAGGTGAGTCGGGTGATAGTGATAATGCAGAAACGTTCTGTTCAGTTCTGTTTTGGTTCTTGCAAATTATTTCAAAGCACCTAATAATAATTATTATTGCCTCTAGAGCCTACCATTGCGATGTCACTCTATGATATTATCTTACCATTCTGGTTACATTCTTCTTACTAAAATGGAATATAATAAGCACACTCTGTTTGAGTGAATCTCAGCCTCACATGAAATAATCTAACTTCTACATAGATAATTAGCAAGTAACAGACTGACCCAAAAAGTGTGGTCCCAAAAGCTGCCCATTGGGGTGTGTAACCTGTCCTGTATATCAGGTGACCCTTGTATCCCATCCAATACATTATATGACCACTCTATCCTGTCCCATAGACCTTGTGCAGACGTGGTCACGTGACCATATTTTGGTGATCACCACGTGGTGATCAAGAGCACATGGGCATGGAATAAATCAAAATCTATGATGATTATAGTTAAGTATTATTCAGTGGGACCTTTTCAAGTCAAAGTACTAGAAAAATAATGAATGTTTCTGAAAGGTAAATAACAATGGTTATAGATTGACCACCAATATGGCGACCATAATGGGCAGTAGTGACGTCACCTGCACAGCGCTATATATTAGATGACCCCTGTACCCCATCCCCTACATTATGTGACCACTGTACCCCATTCCTTGCATAAGTTAACCCTTGTACCCAATCCTATATGTTAAATGACCCCTCTTCCCCATCCCATACATTAGCTAACCCTTTGTCCTATACATAGGTGCTCCAAGAGTGCCCGGAGTGGGATGATTGCCTGATGGCTGCTGGGCTGCTGACCAGTCCCCCGATCGCCCTGCCCTTACCCCATCCCATACATTAGATGACCCTTGTAACCTCTCAGGTGTGGATCCTGGGGGTGGGGGGTCCAGGGGGTCCTGATCCCCCCCTTTTGGTGGACCCCTAAACTACAAGAAATGCGTCATGCATTTGTGCGATTGCACTCAGTTTTAGTACTTAGCCTTCATACTGACCCCTCTTTCGAAAATCCTGTATCCGCCCCTGCCTGTACATTAGGCACTCTAGCTTTGTCTGTCATATAATCCACAGGTCAGTATGTGGTCCATCAAGAGTGCCCGGAGTCGGATGACTGCCCAATGGCTGGGCTGCTGACCAGCCCCCCGATCGCCCTGCCCTTAACCCATCCCATACATTAGATGACCCCTCTACAGAAGGTTACCCATGAAGTGCTTTAGTTCTGTCTGTCATATAATCCACAGGTCAGTATGTGGTCCATCAGGAGTGTCCAGAGTCAGATGACTGCCTGATGGCTGGGCTGCTGACCAGCCCCCCGATCACCCTGCCCTTAACCTATCCCATACATTAGATGACCCCTCTACAGAAGGTTACCCATGAAGTGCTTGAGTTCTGTCTGTTGTATAATCTACAGGTCAGTATGTGGTCCATCAGGAGTGTCCAGAGTCAGATGACTGCCTGATGGCTGGGCTGCTGACCAGCCCCCCGATCACCCTGCCCTTAACCCATCCCATACATTAGATGACCCCTCTACAGAAGGTTACCCATGAAGTGCTTGAGTTCTGTCTGTCGTATGATCTACAGGTCAGTATGTGGTCCATCAAGAGTGCCCGGAGTCGGATGACTGCCCGATGGCTGGGCTGCTGACCAGCCCCCCGATCGCCCTGCCAGACCCCGGCTGCCTCCTCTTCTTCTACCGCTTTGACAAGTTCACCGGGCTCCATGTCAGCTCCCCCTGGGGTGGGCAGCTCTTCACCCTGTACCCTCAGTCTACCCGCGACCCGCAGAGCTGGACCCTGGCCAGGGTCAATTTGGGGGGCAACATAAGTCGGTCCTATCAGGTGAGGGCATTAGTGGGACACTGTCATTTAAGGGGAGTCAAAAGCATTATGTCAAGATATAACAAAATTGTACAAACTGAAATAACTATGAAAACACATTCTAAGAGTCTAACCTTAGCCATTGGTACAGTATAAATCATGATAGCTAGCTATAACTTCACTTGGATTCAATAATACTCATGTCATGTATGCCTGCAGATTGCAATGTTTGTAAACAAACTAAATTTGGTGGGTCATCAAAATTGAACAGGGATGAGTTTGCATGTATTTTAATGTATGTAGTTTAATTCTGTATTCACAGTCATTTTACCACAGGCCTAGGCAATGGCCATAGGACATATTTCAACAGTTATAAGTTATTTGATAAAATATCATATTCACAGTATCCCTAGGCATTGCTATTCACTTAGGTAAATGTATCATTTCTTATTTTCTGGCTGAATTTAGGGGTTCATCAGTTCCATGTTCTTTACAGATTGAAATAAGAAGTTTTCTAGAAGAAGGTGGTTATCTGGACATCAGCAACATCACCTTTGTAGGCAGACCATGCAACCATGTTGGTGAGTCTTTCATAACTTTGGGTGATATAGATTCAGTATTTAACAGTTTAATGCAGCACTGAGAAAGGGAGGGTGATAACCAAATTGTTATCACTGTGGAAGGTGAAATAGGGACTAGTTGAGGCACCAGAAAATAGTTTCACTAGTTTGTTAGTCTAAGCTTTATTTGGTTGGGGTTAATATATTACCTGCCAATGTGGGTGTGTTGAATAGGCTTATCAACCATCTGAATCCCTCCAGGCTAACAGTCTCTGTACAACATTTCATGTTCAGTCCCTGCAGGTTAACAGCTCCTGTACAACATTTCATATTCAGTGCCTGCAGTTAATAGCTACTGTACAACATTTCATGGTCAGTGCCTGCAGGTTAACAGCTCCTGTACAACATTTCATGCTCAGTGCCTGCAGGTTAACAGTTCCTGTACAACATTTCATGCTCAGTGCCTGCAGGTTAATAGCTACTGTAGAACATTTCATGTTCAGTCCCTGCAGGTTAACAGCTCCTGTACAACATTTCATGCTCAGTGCCTGCAGGTTAACAGTTCCTGTACAACATTTCATGCTCAGTGCCTGCAGGTTAACAGTTCCTGTACAACATTTCATGCTCAGTGCCTGCAGGTTAACAGCTCCTGTACAACATTTCCTGTTCAGTCCAATCCAGCCCTGTACAACATTTCATGTTCAGTGCCTGCAGGTTAACAGCTCCTATACAATGTTCCATGTTCAGTCCCTACAGGTTACAGTACGTGCAACCCTGGCCTGTTTACCTGTGCCAACAAGCGGTGTATCAGTGAGCACTACCGGTGTGACGGAATCGACAACTGCGGGGACAACAGTGATGAGGTGTCAGGATGTACCACCCGTAAGTAGAACAGGGCATACCTCGGTTCACTGCTGTAACAAGAATCTTTTACATGACCCACTATGCAGTGAATACTGAAAATTTTATCAAGAAGCTCAATGCATGTATATGGTGAAGTATATGGTGCATGCTGTTTTACTTTTAATGTTGGATCTATAATGATTTACTAAGTAATGGAATTACATGAATCATTAATGCTTGAACTTATAATACTTAATGTTCTATCCTCTGTTCTCAGCCGCCCCAGATGGCACCCTGTCTGGCTTCTCCTACTCCCCTGTTGTTTATAATAATTCATGTTCTCTCCCCTGTCCCTAGCTGCCCCATCTGGCATGCCATCCCACTCCTCCTACTCCCCGTCACTTATAATACTCAATGTTCTCTCAGCTGTACTCAGCCACCCCATCTGGTGCCCCATCTGGCTTCTCCTACTCACCCATTGCTTATAATACTAAATATTCTCTCCCCTTTCCCCAGCTGCCCCAAATGGCTCCTCCTACTCGCCCATCTCTTATAATACTGTACATTCTCTCCCCTGTCCCCAGCCCCCCCAGGTGGAGCACCATTTGGCTTCTCCTACTTGCCCGTCGCTTATAATACTAAATGTTCTCTCCCCTGTCCCTAGCCACCCCAGATGGTGCCCTGCCTGGCTTCTCCTACTCCCGTGTCACTTATAATACTTAATGTTCTCTCCTCTGTTCTCAGCTGCCCCAAATGTCTTCCCATCTGGCTTCTGCTACTCCCCTTCACTTGTAATACATAATGTTCTCTCCCCTGCCCCCAGCCAGCCCAGATGGTGCCCTGGGTAGCTTCTTCTACTCCCCCCTCACTTATGATATTCAATACTCTTTTCCTCTGTCTGCATCTGGTGCCCCATCTGGTGCCCCATCTGGCTTCTCCTACTACCCTGTCACTTATAATACTAAATATTCTCTCCCCTCTGCCCAACCACCCCAAACTTCACCCTGTCTGGCTTCTCCTACTCCTCCGCCACTTATATACTAAATATTATTTCCCATGTCCCCAGCTGCCTGAGATTTTGCCTCTAGCTTCCTCTACTCCCCCGACACTCATAATACTTAATGTGCTCTCCTCTGTTCTCAGCCGCCCCAGATGGTGCTCCACCTGACTTCTCCTACTCCCCTGTCACTCACTTATAATACTTAAAGTTCTCTCCTCTGTTCTCAGCCACCCCAGATGGTGCCCCTTCTGGCTTCTCCTACTCCCCCGTCACTTATAATACTTAATGTTCTCTCCCCTTTCCCCAGCCAGCCCAGATGGTGCCCCGTGTAGCTTCTCCTACTCCCCCATCAATTATAATACTTAATGTTTTCTCCTCTGTTCTCAGCCGCCCCAGATGGTGCTCCAACCGGCTTCTCCTACTCGCCCGTCGCTCTCATTGCGCTGGTCGCTGGCTGTGTGCTCGTCTTCCTCATCATCATCATCAAGATAGGGCTGTGCTTGCATGCCAGGTACCGGAGGCGCCGGCTGGAACAGCTGAGGGTGCGGCGTCTAGAAGCACTGCGCAGCCGCGGGGTCACGGTTGAGGTCAACGAGGAGGACTTCAGGCCACCACCCTACGATGAATGCATCCGGGACAATCCAGCCTTCGAGCTGGGTGAGGAGCCCGACGACAAGCAAGGCCTGCCTAGCTACAGCCAAGTGCTTGCCGAGCGCTATCACACCATCACCAGCCCACTGTCATCGGAGCTGAGTCGCCTTAGGCGCCTCATGATGGGAAGGGGCAAGGAGGGGGAAGAGGGGCAGGGAGGAGAGAGCAGAGAGGGGAGAGAGGGGCAGGGTGAGGGGGGGACAGCAGTACAGACAGTTGAGGCAGCTGAGACAGGGGACCAAGTGCCACAAATACCTTGGGCCACAGGGAGGCGGTCTTCGGGGTATACACATACTGAACCAGGGGAGCCACCAGCCCGCTCGGATTGCGAGGAACAACAGGTGGACTCAGAGCACCACCAGCAACAGCTGGGTCCTGAAGGGGGGACCCTGGCCCCTCCCAACCCACCCGAGCCACCCTCTGAGGAGGACCAACCTCATCCTCAGGTGTTCATCATTGGAGCTCCTGATGACTATCGAGTGCTTCACCGACCAACTGTCAATGGTTACTTATCTGCTCCTGATGACTACCGATCAACTGTCACTGGTCACTCATCTATTCCTGATGACCACCAAGCAACTGACACTAGTAACCTACCTATTCCTGACGACTACCGACCAACTGACACTGGTCATTTACATGATCCAGACAACCATCAACCAACTGTTAATGGTCACTTATCTGCTCCTGACGACCACCGACCAACTATCAATGGTCACTTACATGGTGCTGATGACCACCGACCAACTGTCAATGGTCACTTACCTGACACAGACGACTCTCGCATAGAGACAGATAAACTTACATTCCATAGACAGCCACCTAGTTTAGACAGGGGACCCTGTGACAGTCTAGGGCAGTCTCAGTATAGAGCCAGTGCTGTGGGTGACCCTGGGAGTCGGGGGGTTGACGAGGGGGCAGGAACCCCTGTCCCCCGGGACCCTCCTCCTGCCCCTCTCAGGGCATCTATTGGCGAAGTCTCTCTTGCCGTGTGGGACGACAGTGAAATTGAAGTTTGAGTCCCACATAATTATGAGTTTTTGATAGGGTTTACAGTATATAATTATAAGGTTATATATTCATACCTGCTGTGCTTTCTATATAAAAAGCAGTGGAAGTTACCGTGGATGAAACATTTTAAACATATTTTACACAGTCTGTCTACAGGCATTATGTTACCAGAAACTATGCATCTGCTACTTTGTGCAGTTTTGAAACAGAAAACTGAATTCCTAATAAACTAATTATGAAGGACCCCAGGAAAAGGTAGTGATGAAAATATGGTGAACAGACTTCAAAAAGGAAGTCATTGGTTGTGATAATACCTATCCTTGGAGGATATATCTGTGTTCGAGCCAGTTTTATGGCAATTGTAAGGGTTTAAAAGATAGAAAACATAAGATACAAATTGATCTGTAAGCATTGGCCATTCATTGGCAAAATATTGGATGTACATAATTTGTGTAGCAGATTATTTGTAAATGTTATACAGAGGCAACATGTATTTGTTCATATAAATGCCTAAGATTGTGCTGAAAGTAGAATCCCATTTAGTAAACCTGATGGGAAAGTTACTGCTTTCCAATGGCTACTACAGATGTTCTGTACTTTCATATGCAATCCTTTATCTCCCTTAGATAGGGAGACCAATAGAATCCAAGTGTGTGATATTTACTTATACACAAAGCCTATCTTAGGGAGCTATATAACCAGTACATATCCAACCAATGGGTCATAAGGAGTGCTCATTGTCCACAAACACATTGTTAATTGCATTTTATAGCCAAACTCTGCTCCAGGATGAGGTACTTTTTATGTTTATAATTATGGGGTATGTACATGTACATGATTTTAAATCCTGCACCCAAATTGTACCTCATTTAAAGTAGACCAGAATGTGTGCCAGGTGCTTGCTTAAGCAATCACTTATTGCAAAGCTATTTATACATTTTGTGTTGACTGCATTCAGTAATTGAAACAATGTCAGTTCACTTCTTTTTTTTCTGAATATGACTATGTTTCAAGTCAGTTTCTCAGTGTATGATATGTGTACCATTCCAATATGAGGCAGGGGACATCTATGTATCAGTTACACAGTTGCAATAAGCCAATAATCTGTGCTCATTCTGCCTTCTCTTCTGTGCTTATATGATAGTTTAATGATGATGAATGGACAGTAGTTTTATGTAGAATATGATGTAGGTTTTAATCTTAATTTTCAAACAAGTTTAGCTCTCTTGCACTTAGAACACACATTCAGTGATTGTCCAAATGTATGAATGTTATTGTCCTTTAAAGCCTGGTCCCCACTTGAGCGACTAGATTCTGTTGGTCATCAGACAACTTAGGTTGTTAGAAGCCCAGCAACCAACTCCACACTGGTGCCTTAATGTCTGGCGATTAAACTATTAGTTGCCCTGGGTTTAGGACAAAATATTTGACATGTTTAATATCTCCCAATGGCCACAGACGATTATTTGGTCGCCGGGTGACGTACTAAGTCATCCACAGATTAATAACAAGAGCATCCCAACGTGGGGATTAATTTGTTAGTAGCCTGGCGACTGCTTAGTCGCCTGGTGACCAATGTTCATCCTTGGTCGCCGGGGAAATGGATTAAGTACCACCGTTAGTCGCCAAAGTGGGGACGCACCTTTAGTACACATTGTCCTGAGGTCCACTGTCATTTTAGGCCCATGTCAACAGGAGTGTCAGTGGGCATGAATGGCATGACATGTAACGCTGTGATGTCATACCTTTGGGCTGTTTATAAGATGACCCTTAAAGAATGATGGTGTAAATTATGGAATCATGGTTATTCATATTGTTATAGGTTGTGATGTTATAAGATAAAACCCACATATGAAAGCTTGTCTTAAAGGGAGATGAAACCACTGAATTCAGCAAAATTGTCCAAACTCAAATAATCATGGAAATCCATTCCATGAGCCTATTTCTGGCCCATGTTAAAATCTAAACCTTGAAATACGGTAGAAATTCATTAAAAACATATTTTCCTTGCTCAACTCAATTAATGTGGATCCACAATAATGGGGTTTGTTTACAAACAAATGGAAATATTACCATCTCCCATGGAATTCTACTTTGGTTTGAGCTAGTTTTCAAAGCTAATATTTTGTCACTGACCTTGACTAGACTCATCTAACATAATATTATTTCTACACTTATCTGAGTTTTAAAAATATTGTCAATTATATTGGTTTTGGCTCCCTTTAATTTAATATCTGAGACTGAATTCTCAGTGTATTGTTATTGATCGGAAGTGATAATTTATGTGACACAAATATCGTTGAAGTATTAAATTGCAATCACACTGCATATAAGGATAAATGAAGTCCAACTTGTATAGTTTTAATCTTCAAGTATTCTTCAGGTTCTGTAGTTTCCTGTAAATTTCTCAAAACCTCTTGTGTTACTCTTTTGCTTAATGAATATAGTGTGTAATACTATGGTTAAGAATCTCTGATTTTGTAAAAACCTGATTGTGATAGTTCCGGTGATTACGTTAAACATTTACTGGTTGTGATGTATGAGCATGAAGCTTAGAATAACCGTTATTTATGTCAAACTTAAACATTCCCTCTCAGTGAATCCATATAATGGTATACTTATGAAGGTCATATGTGGCCTGTTGCACAATGGATTTTCGTTGTGAGGATCAAACAACGAAAGCACAACGAACCTTTGCTTAGTAACGAAATGTTTCGTTGTAACAAAAATGCAATATCTCTGGTTCTAATGAATGAAATTTAAATCTGTAAACTGTTATAATAAGGGAAAAAATTAGAAAAAAATCAGTAAAAGTTACAGCTCTTTGAGGGCATTATCAACATAGAAAGAAAAAATGTGTCAAAACATTTGTTGTTAAGATTAAAGTAACAACTAAATGTTTTGTTGTTTTTTTATTTTCTTTGTTACGAAAATCATTGTGCAACGGGCCAATGAGGTCGGACTAGACCTCCCTCACAGTGCTCCGTCGCATAACCAAACACTTCCAACAGTGAGGGTTCTGGGAGGGTGAAGTTAGCTACAGGGATATCTGTAGCCTGTCGCATAACGGGTCTCGCTGTAGCAACGACTGGCACACTTTCAAAGACCTGTCCCTGTTCAGCAGGGAGCGAATCCACCTTTCATCCTTACAGGGTCCCGTGCTCTGTCGCATAACCAAAAGCTCGCAAGAGGGAGCGATTAAGGATCCTTCTTTAGGCAATGTGCCAATCCTCGCTGTTGCGATGGTTTTTCACATATTTTGATTTGATTAATTGGCTAATAAATTATTTCTGCCGCTGGCCTCCTATACATCTTATAAGTTTAAGGACATATCTAACATTTACTGAAAATCTTAAAATGTTAACCCCAAAATGTCCCTCTTATAAATTGAAAAATCGGGTGTGCAAACCATCGCTGTAAGGATGAAAGGTGGATTCGCTCCGTGCTGAACAGGGAGAGGTCTTTTGAAATGTGCCAATGTTTGCAACAGTGGAGGCCGTTATGCAACAGAGCACCGGCGGGTGTGAACGAAGAAATATTTTATTACTGTACATTCTCAAGAAGGAACATTCTCCAAAAACTCAATTTCATTGTCAATTCCATATGTATAAGACATGCATGAAGCAATATTTCTAGAGATAAATATTCTAACATGTTGGCTGAAACTGCAGCCTGCTGAGAGACTGTCAACTGTTAACACTTATATGATTTAAACAAACTGCGGTGCTTTGTTTTTATATACATGCGGAAATCAAGAATAATAAAAGATAAATTATATGCAATCATGTTGTTGCGTTCCGTCCTTGTATGTTTTGTTACGATCTATGCTGCTGTAAATGGAGCAAGGACATGGGCGACAGTGGATCTAACAAACCATCCTTAAAGTAAAATAACCAGTGAATGGTACAGGGTTTAAGGGTTTAATTGATAGTAAAAGGGGTCTCAGGGTGGTGGCCGTATTCAGGCACATCGATCTGTGATAGGGGCTGGGATTATACACGCGGGCATGGCAGCAGATAGCCGCGCACAAAGAATTACCTGTATGCGCGGGGGTCAAGTCCGCGTATACAGGTAGGGCTGGATACGCGGTGTTGGAATGTCCGTGCAGACAGGAAGGCCAGTATGCGCGGAGTTATGGTCGCGCATACAATGGTCCTTATATACGCGGATATTATATTAAATGATTTATATATCATATCATAAAAATGTTTTATAATTTTATTTAAGTCGGGGGCTAAGCCCCCAAACCCCCTTTTCTTTTCTTTTTTTCTATGTTTCTTTTCTTTTTTTATCTAGATTTGAGCTCATTACTGCACATATAAATATTCAAAAATTATGTCCGCGTATGTAAGCAGATCTGTATGCGCGGACTTTGCTTCCGCGTATGTAAGAAATTCTATATACGCTATGGCCGCGTACGCGACTATCGCGTGTATAGTCACCCCCTGTGATAGGGGACCTCATGATGACGTCTCATACATTAAAAAGAAGGTATCATTTTGTGTGTTCTCAACTTTCTCCTTATTTTGAAACCAGCCATGTCTTCCTAGACATTTCAAAAACTGAGATCATAACAGTTACGTCTATAACCTTGAAATTCACACTATAGTTTTGGATGAAGATTGATATTATAAGCATTTCCGCTTGTCTAGTTGCATTTTTTTTATAGCGACATTTAGAACATTTTTTATAGCAAAAGTCAGCCATATTGATTTTTTTGACACCCCCTTCCAGATTTCAGGGTTATGCCTCAGAGATGCCTAATACCAAATTCAGTGTTTTCATCTATTATGTAATGAACATTTAACAGACTCCTTTAAACATTCATTTTTAGCCTACCCCAAACATTCAATCACTCTATGCATCTCACAGGACTTGCCCATTGAGCAAACTTGGTTTATAGAACAGGAAATGGGAAATGAACAAGCTTGCTACATGTACAGAGTGATGATAAATAAAAGAAGAGTACTCACAGGCAAGAACATGACGTTATAATAAAGTTAGAGCTGTCACTAGCTCAATTTTTCTTTAGCAATATCCTGTCAAGACCAGTTGTTTACATCAGAAGACCAGACCAGTGTATAAGACTATATTAACCATTTTCTTCTAAAACTGAAAAAAGAAATTACAAAATGAAAGATCAGGCTTTGTGTATGAAAACTTTTATTTAGAAATAATCATTGACACAAGACAGCCTTAGATAAAATTGCCATCTATAGGATGGCTTCATATAGACTTCCAGACTCTCATGTCATCTGATCTATTTAGAGAGTGAAATGATAAGGAAGAGAAGGTATATCATACATTGGCGGATCCAAGTTTTCGATCCCGTGCCCCCCTGTAATTCCACCACTAGCTGTCATATAGTTTCTGTTAATAAATCATATCAAATTATTCCTGGGTGCTCCAGGAAAATACTCTTTTTTGCATCATGGACCTTATAGAAACAGTTAGCTGCAAGCAACATTGTTTACTTGTAATTAAAAATTTTCATTTATTTCAAACCTTTCCAAACATACACTTTAGTATTTTCATTTTCTACCTTTCATATAAATGATTCCACTTTGAAAATGATAATTTTCTTTTTTTTTCACAATGAAAACTATTTTGAAGACCAACGTAACACTTGTAAATAATACAAAATAGAGAAATACATATTAAAACATGCTGCAGGTCTGCAAGATTAGCTTCACTATTCAGGAACACAGGTATGGAAATGCAAACCGGTGACACATCACTGGCATTACTTACAGAATACAGTTAAGTCCCCACAGTTTGAGGTAAGGAGGTTGGGATCAAACCACAGTGACCAGGAAACCCAAGAAAGCAGAAGCACTTAGATAAGTTAGTTCAATTTACTTTAATTTCTTCGCTTGTGGCACATTGAAAGTCCCCGCTGCCAATAACTTTTTCATTACACACACACACACACACACACACACACACACACACACACACACACACACACACACACACACACACACATACACACATATATGACACACACATATATATACATATATGTAATAAGCAGATTCTAACTGGGCTGGGATTCTGGCACCATATTTTGTCAAGGGTTCTATAAATCTAGGACGCAATAACGTGAACAATTTCTGTCACCTGCTGTTAGTTCATCTGTTCCTATATGCACTTGTGAATTCACCAAAATGCAACGCTATTGGCAATTCCAAAGTGTAATGACAATATGAGTCCTATTAATGTACAACACTTTGTATAAGATAATGTAGACATTTATAATATCTAGCCAGAACTCTTATCTATCGCTATGTCACAATAAAGGGAACACAAAAAGAGCTGTTTCTCGCTGACAGGAGCTATAGTTATGCTCGGTCCCACCAGAGGACTGTAGGTCCAGTGGTGGGACCAGTGTAACTGGACCAAGAGACAAAATACAAGCCAGAAGATCCCAGTGCCCGTTGCCATTGATATTCGATATGACAATGATATATAAGAAAATAAAAAAACAACAAAACATTTCCTTGTTACTTTTATCTTAACAACAAACGTTTTGACACATTTTTTTTCTATTTTTATAATGCCCTCAAAGAGCTGTAACTTTTACTGATTTTTTTTCTAATTTTTTCCCTTTTTATAACATTTGACGGATTTAAATTTCATTAATTAGAACCAGAGATATTGCATTTTTGTGTCCACAAATCATTTCATTGTTAAGCAAAAGTTCATTGTGCTTTCGTTGTTGATCCTCACAACGAAAATCCATTGTGCAACGGGCCACAGACAAGGTTAGTATTAAATTTATTTCACCCCCTACACAGCTTTTGTTCCTCAGTTGTGCGTTTTGAACCGGTATTTTGTGATAATATTGCAAAGTATGTTATGCTGATATAACCAATCGTAACTTCCAGTTACAGAACTGGGAGGAGCGTGACCAAATCCCAGATGAAAACATTTGTCAATGTGCTGGTATCCTATTATTTCACCTCCTCTTATTTGTGCATTTTAAATGGAAATTATGCGTGCAATGGGAGAATTTCATGCGTAGTTGTTTACAGTTTTTTTTATGCTTTGTCTGCTTGTGATTTAACGATTGGGTGGTATGGGTTTCGTGAAGTCACAACTTGGTGAAACAAAACCTGTATTATCCCGATTTTCTTTGAGGGGTCTGGCAGTGTTACAGCATAGAAGACTACGTATGGGGGGTGAAATAAATATACGTAAATGTATTTGCAGTGTATTTCCTGTATCACACATTTAAATCGATACAAATCTGTTCGAACATGTATTTTTTGTCCCGCATTTATACACTTTTCACAATTAGAGACAGATTAAAGTGTTGGTTATATGTAGTTAGATATACAATTTTCATGGCAAGCTTACGGTTACACATCTCATTTAATAAAAAATGTGGCAAGTCAACAAGATATGAACTAACAACAGGTTTTAAAAGTCAGTTAGGTTTATATACAGGGGTTTGGCCAGATGGCTTTGGGTTGCTGCCTGGCCCTGGCCTGTATTGGATTACTGTGACCTCTAACTGTGAGGGGGCCAGTCACCCTGCAGGGGCAACTTCCCTTCTGTGTGCCCTGATCTGTGTGTTTGGGTTTTGAAAACAGACACATTTTGAAGAAAATCTCAAGTGAATGAGCCATATTGTGATGAATTAATGTGACCCTGTATACATTTTTCCACATCTATAAGTGTAATAACTCTGAAAACCAATGGATTATTACTAACAAAAAATCTTTAAAATAAAAATTGTAAAACCTATTCATAATAAAGGGGTGTATTTTATTGCCTATTCATTCCTATATATTTCCTATGAAATACATAGAAAGTTTTCAGGATTCATACCCATTTTGAATGAAATTTTCCTACTTATTTCACTCACTTGAGGCTGGAAATGGACCCATCTCCTTCACTTTCGGCACACACATCCGGGCAGGTTTGAGACCAAGTTGTTCCCCCCCCCCCGAGCTAGACAGCCTCAATAGGAAGCAGTATGGAATGATATATAGCTGCTTCTGAGTAAACAATGATTCTGCGTGCGCTCACTAGTTACCAATAATTGTCTTTTAGATAATGGCAAGTTCTTAAAACAGGGCCGTAAGATAACGTCACGTGGCACTCAGCTGGCCTTCCTTATAAGATAATTATAATGAACAGCTTTCAATATTTTTGGATTGATGTCATATCACCATATAGGATATGAAGAATAATAAAGACACATTAAGTATCGATTCAAAACATATCACAATATTTGAACAACTCCCTAGAGAAAATGTCATTGACAGCTCATGCAGAGCCATACACCTACCCCACCTCCCATTGGCAGTTGACGCCATGTACACCTAGTGCTGCCTCGTGCCCCTATGATAGCTCGTGGTAAGCAATACACCTACCCCACCTCCCATTGGCAGTAGAAGCCGTGCACACCTAGTGTTGCCTCGTGCCCCTATGACAGCTTATGGTGAGCCATGCACCTACCCCACTTCCCGTTGGCAGTAGAAGCCGTGCACACCTAGTGTTGCCACATGCCCCTATGACAACTCTTGGTGAGCCATACACCTACCCCACGTCCCGTTGGCAGTAGAAGCCGTGTACACCTAGTGTTGCCTCGTGCCCATATGACAGCTTATGGCGAGCCATACACCTATCCCACCTCCCACCGGCAGTAGAAGCCATGTACACCTAATGTTACCTCGCGCCCCTATGACAGTTTATGGTGAGCCATACATCTACCCCACCTCCCGTTGGCAGTAGAAGCCGTATACATCTATTGTTGCCACGTGCCCCTATGTCTGTACAGAATCATAGGAAAGTATCCATAAAATATCAACCTCTCATAAAAAGACATATATATGTATATATATACATATACTAGCAACTTCACTTTGTTGGGAACTCATTACATATAATTAAAGTGACATAAACAGGTACATTGTATATACTATACTCGTCAACACTAAAAGAGCACCATACCCACTAGGATACATTGGACCTCGGTGATAGTTTTTTTTCTGATCCCCCGTTAGTATGGTACATTCACATGGACATGTTTGATCAAATCACCTAGTGAATCCTCCAGCGATTTTCTCAGTGATTCAGATCAAACATGCAGAGTTCAATACGCCATACTGAGGGGTGGTCAGAGTAAAATATGAGCACTGAGGTCTAACATGTCCTAGTAGGTTTGGGGCTTAAGCTATTTCCTTTATTATAAGAAATCTAGTTTTTGATTTCGCTGATTGATATGTTTCAATGACACGAAATAACATTTATCGTTTAATTGTAAGTTTCAATAAACATATTGGTCATTTGCACACACATACAAATACATACTAACTTACAAACCTATGCATATAAGTCTACTCACACATTGCTATGTGTATGTACATAAGTACATACATTACATACAAACATGTACATGCAAACATACATACATAGGCCTTCATACATACATGCACACATGCCATACACACCATACATACACACTTGCACGTACATGTACGCAACCCCCACCACACACACACGCGACATGCCAGATAGGTTATATGACAAATATACTAGATGCATCTAGGCACAATGCATAGCCAGGTGCCAACAGAAAATAGCACAAGGTCAGATCCAATGCTGCTAACCATCTGACATGCAACATCTCAGGGTGCTAGGCCTTCTTGAAGCTGCGCTTTTTTCGGCAGTAACGGCAGCAACAGATGGCGATGATGATGAGAATGAGGACGGCAGCACACAGCCCCGCGATGAGGCCGTACAGAGCAGGGTCGTGGTCCAGGAAGCCCTCGTACTGCACACACCCCACGGAGAACCGCAGGTTGCCGTTACCGATCCTCACCTGACACAAGGGATTGGGAATTAGAATTATCAGTCATGGATGAGACGGAGAACACTCTATGTGACACAGAGAGAGGTCATCAGTGGTGGATTAAGAGGAGGGGCAAGGGACATGTGCCCCCACTACTTTTGGACAAATATTAACCTTTTTAATGTAGAATTCTCGCACCTGGAGGGCCAGGGCGAAATTTTTACATTAGGGTGCCCCCAACCCCTTTTAAAAATCAATGGAACAGCCCCTAGTCATCCACATATATTACACATATGACCACATTCATGAGGGAAAGGGAGAGAAGAGACAAGTAATAGACATATTGCATTCATAGCACAATATCATTACAGACCTTATGCAGTAGCGGTCACATAACCAGATATTGGTGATCACCATGTGGTTTTCAATTCCACTTGGTAACAAAAACAACGGAAAATTTATGGGATCAAAATTCTTTGTTATGATTCAGTGAGTTAGTGTGAAGTGAATTTGTCTAAACTTGTCTGCTAAATGTTTTAGAAAGGTAAATAATTATGATATCAATTTGATCACCAATATGGCAGCCTGCCTATTCTGAGAGATATGGTGTCACCTAGAAAATATCTATAGTGAGGATCAAAAGTGGTATGAGACATCTCTGAGGTAAAACCATGAAGCCTGGAAGAGGAGCCATCTTGACGAATTAATAGGACTGACGTGGTGGCCCAAAAGCCAATATGGCTGACTTTTGTCCTACACAGTCTTATATCTTAGCTTCTAAAATGAATACAGAGGTATGGTTAATGTTAAAATGAGGAGGTTAAGGATCCTCAATTATCAAATTCAATTATTTCAATTGAAATCAATGCAGGAATCAAATATCCAAGATGTCTGACCAATTTTGAAAATTACCATGTTTTTCAGTTGCATAAGCATCTAAACGAGTGGAAATGCTTGCAATATAAAGTGTTTATGACTTAGGCCTATATAGCTCAAAAGGTAAAGTCTTCACCCCATACAATACCACAAATTTCAAGATGGCTCAAATTACTTATGTTATGCCTCTGATAATGACTTCTATACATACCTCAACCCCAAGCTGGTCAGCTGGCTCCCCCGGGGCAGGCTGGGGCTCCCCTCCGGGTGGACTGCAGATGAGCTGGTTGGAGAAGAGGTCCTCCATACGGCACTGCCCCACCCCGACCCGCACCGCATACTCGGCGCAGCCCAGGCCTGTGTTCAGGCGACTCCCCTGCAGGACAGAAGGCACATAGCTGTTATATAATCTTATATAGGCACACACACACACACACACACACAGTGGAGCAGTTAGTGGGGGAGGGAATTCACTCTTTGGAGGTTACTACCCACTGCCAAAGTACAACCCCAATTTTCAGGCCAAAAAATAATTAATGGTTGTGTTCAGGGATCAAAAAAATGAGGGTAGGTATATAAAAAAAATAGACTGAGGAATTCCAGAAAACTCAGAAACTACTTCACAACAATTTTAAGCATCTATAGTACATCTCTTGATAGTATAAAATCCATTACCTGTTCTTTAAATCATTTTTAATCAATTTTCATTATGTTCTAGTAAAGATATCACAAAAAGTTAGGTTAGGGCCAAAATATCAGGGCAGGTCGGGTCATCTGAGTCCAAGAATTTGTTGTTAGAACTCTTGAATGACTGATCCTTAATCTTGGTACAGTTGGTACATTAGAAGTTTAGCGGTCCCCTCAACAGTCAACAGGAATTACATGTATTGTTGTAAACGAAGAGCTCCTACATCCTGATCTAAGAATATTCAATGCTCCTCCTGTGAAACTGGTTTTCAAATTAATTGATAAAGTCTCAATATATCTTGGTGGTGAATTGCTGAAAACATTGCCAGCTTGTGTATCATATATAAGCTGTGCATCATCACATCTCATCCTCATTATTTGCAACACATACTCCTGGAGAAACCATCTTTAAAACATGTGATCTCTTCCACCATAAGTTTAGTAGTTCTGTGCTTCTTACCCTGATGTCGAGTGTAACGGTCTCCCCCAGCCTCCAGGTGGGCAGGGCGCGGCACCCTGGGGACTCTGCGAATATCTGTATGTCAGGGTCAGCGTATACATCCATGTTACCGCCATTAACCGACTGCCCATCAAGGTCAAACGTCACCTCATACCTGCCCCATACAACAAAAACTGTATTCATGTACATATATCTACAAAAACACATATATAAATGTACATATAATTATATATGTTTACATTTAGATTTTTTAACAGTCTGTATTCACCAGTTCAATACCATTTAGTCACACTGTGTCTTAACCTCTAATTCATAGGTGACAAGGGGCCAAAGGAACACAAAAGGGAGGGTGAGCGACATTTTGCTTGGAAACAAGTAATCATTTTCATCATAATGGTTAAACTATATATTATTCTCATATAATCAGTCTTCCATGGGATTTGTTGTTCATTAGCCCCCCCCCCCCCCCCCATACACAGTCGGGCATATGGATTGACCCCCTACTGTAGTGTACACACCAGAGCTCATTGGACATGTTGATCAGGGACTTTCTTACAATAGTATGTGTACCAGAGCTTGCATATTGATAAGGGTCCCCCCATAGTACATGTACCAGAGCTCGCCAGGCATGTTGATCGGGGTTCCCCTATAGTGTACATACCAGAGCTAGTCAGGCACATTGATTAGGGTCCCCTAGTTGTGTAATGCCTGGTCACCACTTGGGCGACTAGATTTCCAAAATCGGCGACAACTAACGTTGTTAATCATCCGGCGACCAACTCAACACTGGCATCTTGATGTCTGGGGACCAAACCACTAGTGGCCGTGGTTTCTGAGCAAAATATTTGACATGTTAGATATTTTCCACTATTCGCCGGCGATTAAAGCAGTTGGTCGTGGAGCTAGGCGACTAAAGTCACCCCTAATTGCTGGCAGTTTCATGACAAGAGCGTCCCAACGTGGCGATGAACTTTTTTGGTTGCCGGTGACTGATAAGTCATCCGATGACGTGCTAATATCTTAATTGGCGGACGACTAACGTTAGTCGCCGTAGTTAAGAACCAGAGCCCACCTGGCATGTTAATTTTCCCCCACCCCCACCATTTGAGGTAAGGAACATAAGGGAAAAACTTTAATTCATTTCATTACACTTATGCTAATCCGTATGCTATATAATCGAAAAATGTATCAGAGTGAAATGTCATTATTATCATACATGTTCATCTATTCATTAATGGATTTCGCCCAATGAGTTTTCATTTATGTAGTTGTGCTGAGATGAGTTGAACATGATAATGTAAAAATGTGTTTTCTATCTACATATATTCTACTTGGGGAGGGGGAGGAAAATCACCTGAATGGTGAATCCCAATTCCCGAATAAAAGTCAAAAAAAAAGAAAAAGAGTGTACATATGAGAACACGTCATGTGTTCCCTAAGCAAAAACTTGTCAGACTCTGATGGGTTTGTAACAATAACTGAGTTGCTCTTTGCCCTTTGCTGGATTGTCTTAATTTAATTTTCCAATTCTGCAGGGAATTAGGGCAGACTTTTCAAAGGAGATGATGCACCTATCGACTTCATATATGTTTTTACAACATATTGCCAAGGTGTCTAAATAAAACGTTTATTGATGAAACTAATGTGAGCAAAAGATACTTTATGAAAACAAACGGGTATCATTTCACAGTGAACTGTTGTGGTCATTGTGCTGTTCTTTGCACAATCTAGATGAGATGTCCTTTTATAATTATTAATAAGGGCACACTTTTATCCCCCCAACTTAATCTATTTGGCCAAACTAGGAAACCTACCAGAGCTCGTTGGGGACGTTGATGGGGGTTCCTCCCTGAGAGTCACAGGCTGCCCGCTTGTGGCGCCGTCTGGCGGGGTGTCGGCCTGTCAGGTGCAGCACCGACCGTCGTCTCCGGAAGTCTTCGGCTAAGATGGGCCCGCCTTTGTTGTCGTTTCCATCCTCCTGTGTACTTTCATTGGCCGGCACTGAGCGGCGTCTCCGGAAGTCTTCGGCTAAGATGGGCCCGCCTTTGTTGTCGTTTCCATCCTCCCGTGTACTTTCATTGGCCGGCACTGAGCGGCGTCTCCGGAAGTCTTCGGCTAAGATGGGCCCGCCTTTGTTGTCGTTTCCAGCCTCCCGTGTACTTTCATTGGCCGGCACTGAGCGGCGTCTCCGGAAGTCTTCGGCTAAGATGGGCCCGCCTTTGTTGTCGTTTCCAGCCTCCCGTGTACTTTCATTGGCCGGCACTGAGCGGCGTCTCTGGAAGTCTTCGGCTAAGATGGGCCCGCCTTTGTTGTCGTTTCCATCCTCCCGTGTACTTTCATTGGCCGGCACTGAGCGGCGTCTCCGGATGTCTTCGGCTAAGATGGGCCCGCCATTGTTATCATCTCCATCCTTCCCTGTACTTTCATTGGCCGGCACAGAGCGGCGTCTCCGGACACCCGTATGGACATCCCCATAGATGAACCTATGGAAGTCTGTGTCTCCTTCTAGGATGGACCTGTCATTGTTTCCATTGTTCCCAGTGTGCAATTCCCCAGCATCCTCCCTGACCCTGCCCCCATTGACTGGGGCTGCACGGCGTCTCCGGATGTCTTCGACGTCATCTCCGATGATGAACTCTGTCATACTGTCCTCTATCTTGTTGTCATTGTTGTTCCCATCCTTCCTGGTACTTCCTCCACCAGCGTCACCATCTGCCTCACGGCGCTTTCTAAATATAACCTCATCTTCTACAACCTCCTCGTCCTGCTGGGCCTCCTCCTGTAGCTGGAGGATGAAGCGCTGTGTGGTGGTGGGGACAGGCGTGGCAGGGGCAGAGTTGGCATTGAAGATGGGGCTGGAGAGGTTGGCGTTGAAGATGGGGCGGGAGGCGTTGGGGGTGAACTGTACGGGGTCTAGCAGGGCAGGCACCGGGCACCGCATCATGGTGTCGGACACCACCCAACAGGTCTGTCAAAACAACACATACTTCAGCACTGGGTCTGACATAAAGTATACATGGTCTAATCTTTATTAACTGAATACATTTGTTTGGCCAGTCTAGGAGTTTGTGAGTGTCCTTTTCAAATGTTTCGGAGGATAAATTTTGTAACCCTCTCCTTTCATTTTTAGATTCTTATCCACTGCTTTACCCAGTCTTTGGCTGTGCCCCTGAGAGAAGCGGATTCAAATGGAGATGTATAGCGTGTACCATGTACACCCCATTTTTGATAAAATATTAACGTCTGATGCCATATTGATAGCATATGATTGTTCATGCACATTGTTCTCATGCTTTAATTTTATCTAGTAACCATGGTTAATGTCTGCTTTTTTTTAAATAATTATTTACGGGAAAGCAACATCAGCACATGTTATGAATGTTTGTCAAGTGAATTAGAAGAGAATTGAGAATTTGCCATTCTGAAATCACATGACCCAAGAACTTACCACTGAGAAGTTACATCACTTGAGAACTTACCATCAACGAGTAACATGACCCAAGAACTTAGTGCCTGGAAGTTACCTGCCCCGAGAACTTACCATTCAGAAGTCACATGCCTTGAGAACACACCTGTATGGAAGTCACATGACCTGAGAACTTAGCACCCGGAGATCACATGACCCAATAACATACCACCTGAAGGTCACATAAGCAGGAAACTTACTGCCTGGAAGTCACATGACCCAAGAATTTATGCCCGAAGTAACATGACCCAATAACTTACCACCCAGAAGTCACATGACTGGAGAACTTACCACTAAGAAGTCCCATGACCTGACAACTTATCACCCAGAGTCACATGACCCAAGAATTCACTGCTTGGAAGTCCTGAGAACCTGAGAACTTACCACCCAAAATTCACATGACCAGAGAAGTTACTGCTCTGATGTCAAGTGACCCAAGGACTTACAACCCAGAAGTCACATTACTCATGAACTTAAAGCCTGATGGTCACATTACCCAAGAATACTGAAGGTCACATGACTCAACAACTTACCGCTCGGAAGTCCCAGGTCTGGAGTTGGTTGTTGTTGTTGTAGTTAACCTTGATGGTCATGGAGGCTTGGCTCAAGGACATCAGAAACTTGCCCTCTACAGTCACGTTAGTACCCCCACTGAGGAGGAGCATGGAAAACGGTTAGGCTCAAGAAATTATAGGCAACTTATGACAACCACGTGCAAGAAAATATTATCTTTATAGGCATTTATAGATCAGATACCACATTCTATTTGTATGCCAGATTCAAATGAGATATAATACTATAGGACTGATGTTGATGTTTCTCTTAAGTTTTCCAGTGTTCATAAAACATTTTATCTGTTATTATTCAATATATGTGGGGCAATAGTTTAGGGAAAAGATAGTATCTAAAATAAACATGCATTTCTGTCACATGGGGATAATAGATTGAGAGTTGGGTATTAGCATAGCAAAAGAAACACGTTTAGACTACTGGTAGATCTAGCTATAGAGCGAGGGGTTAATGGGCTAAAAGATTAATAGTAGCATAAGGAATGTAATATGTTAAGAGATCAGTAGACTGAAAGTGCAGCAGTAGTATTGGGGGATGATGTTTTTTTTATTATTTCAACAACTTCACATAAGACATACATGTTCTTCCAGTTATATACATTAATACACCTATGCATTGTGTCTAAGACAAAATTATTTCCAGGTGACATTTGTTAGAATAGAGGGACTTATATGATTGATAGCTGGGTTAAGCCTGGACAGCTGGTCAGGGTGAAATGGTGCAAAAGAGTGTCCCCCTCTCCACCTCCCTGGACTGCAGGGGCAGATATATCCTTTTGGAAGAGGAGGGCCACTTACAGGCTAATTACTGAAATGGTGTACGTTTGCAGGCGGGTTTGTGACATATATATTTTTCTCTTTGGCAATTTTAAGTCCCCAACAAAAGGGAGGGGCAGGTCAGGATGTGCCTCTGGACAAATTCTTACCTGACAACTGTTTTGAGTCCATAGATGGTGGTGACCTCAGCCTGCTTTCTGTATGTGTAGGTTATGTTCAGGCTCTGGCGGGAGCGAAGGCCTGCTAAATACACCGACACAGTCTTCTGGGCGAACGTCCCCAGCCCCCCTCTCAGAGGGGGCACCTTACATATCACCCTCTGAGGAGAGCTGCAACACATATGCGAGTAGATTAAAAAATCCAAGATCTTGAAGGCAGAATTTAATAACCAGAAAGTCTTTATTTGTTAGAATAAAATATATAAATGAGTAAAGTGACCTGTTGAAACTCTATCTCCACCCCTGACTGAAGGTTGCTCCCCTGCTACAATCAAACTTACTTTGCCAGTATTATGAAACTAAATGTGTCAATCCATGTCTGTGGTCCCCTCTGCTGCAACTCATTTACATTGCCTTTAGTAGACAGGGTATGTTGTCAAACTCTATATCCTTCCATAACAGTAGTATTCCCCACTGCTACCATCCAACTTACATTGCCTGAAGTGGACAGGGCATGTTGTCAAACTCTATGTCGACCCCAGCCCGTGGTATTGCACCTCCAACAATGGTCACATTTGTTCCCCCAGACACAGGGCCGTACGTAGGGTAGATTGTCACAAGCTCTGAAAAAACAACATGAAGTAAAATAGTTACAAAGTTCCACTCATGCATGAGCAATAGTCGTCCCTCAGTAAACTGAAGGCCCTCCTAATAATAGAGGGCTATGTGTAATATGGACTTTAGGTGCTGACCACCACCACTCCTGCTGTCACACACAACTCAGGGAGGGGTTTGAGAAAGGGCATGCAATGCCCTACACCTAGTACTGGGTGACCTATCACCCACCTGGGACTGCCCACATACAGGTGACAGTAGTGGTCCTAATTTGATGGGGTAAGGTCTATTTCGCTCAGGCATTGGTTATGTAAACTACTTCTAGCTTCTCACACTGCCTGATTCTAACAACAATTAGAGTACAATACCCTTCAACTACAGAACATGAGATTGTGTAACCGGTCATTAAGAACGAAGAGATTTAAATGGTTAAAGACATGACTGATCGAGGGAGACCTCACCATTAGCTACTATACTATATAGATGTAACTAGGGACTCCCAAAAATGTCTCAGCAAATGATAAAATTCACAGACATAAGTCAGTTTATTCAGGATTATGAAACATGAGATGAGAGACTTGTATCTTGTGTTGGTATGCAGTAAAGACAGTTTACCTTGTATGGGGCAGCAGTAGCGCACCCTGTAGTCACAGCAGGGACACTGTCCCTGTGTATTCCGGGGCTGCTGTCCCTGTTGGCATGTCAGCCCCCGTGTCACGCAGAGAACATTCTAAGAATGTCAAACAATAAGTACAGAGGTCACTCATCAGTTGTTACAGGGGTAAAATCACATATAGAGTGGTTTTCCCTCCCTCTCTGCACTGTTGGGTGGCATGGTGTTGGGTGAAAGAATGACTATGAAATGAATGTAAGGTTTATAAATTCTAAATATCAATAGATATTAATAGGGGCTCTCCTTATTTATACATTTGGCAGAAATGAACATCTTATATTTTTGAGATGTAAATAAGAGTTAACAGGTAGGTGTGGCATCATCTATGCAACGTTTATAATAGATTTTCCCCTAGCTCCCCAGTTTTGATACACTTTCATTCTCTTGTATGTTGCAGGTACATACCTGAGTTAGACTACAGTTGGCCTGCAGACACAGCTGTGAGGAGCTCTCAACCACCGAACATTCGGCTGACACTGGACTGGCCCCTCTGTTACAAGTAGCCTTGGGGAGAGGAAGAGAACGGGCCATGAGGTACTGCACATAGGATCATTTGACATGTTGACATGACAAAAGATCATGAGACTTGATACACATTTATTTCACATGTTCACAATTGAAGATTAGGATTATTGCAGTCCCTCTACAGTCTTTATTTATCAAAAATTAAAATTCAAGCGAAACAAAATGATTGTGTGGGTGAGTGTGTGGCCTCACATGGCTGTCTCATGGGTCCAAATGTTTTTTTGTCAATCCAGAATACTTATTCCAAAACACTGATGAAATCAAATTTTCATAAAGCAAAACGACTATGCCAACAATTTAGAATATGCTTAATGTTCTCGGTTTAAATATTTAAATTATCAAAGTAAATATATCTGAATATCTTTGCTTTTTTTTCATAACCTAAATGTTGGAAAAATTCCAATATTTATTGCAGATGTAAACAGCTGGTAACTTACAGCAGGCTCATAGTCGCTGGCATTATTTGATGTAGGTTGAAAGGTGTTCATCCATGGGGTCCACTTTCCAACTTCGGAGGTAAACACAGACATTGGATAACAGTTACCTTCATGTTTCATGAACATTACAGTCACAATACCAGCAATCAAAATACAATGCATTATAATTATGATATTATATCCCAGCATAAACAACAATTGATGCATATAATGGTAATGCATATGTAATTAGTAGAATCTCTACTTGGTTGAACAAATACTGGACAAAGGTTTGCAATATAGAGATAAAGTCAGATTTAAAAGAAAAATACATGCATGCAGTAAGTAATGAACAGCCCTTTATAGAGGTGGTTTATCATGGGTCAAACTACCACTAGAGCTATCAAATAATGATAGTCTGATTATCAAGATGATATTAATAAAGATGCTCTTCAAGGAATTGGGATTGAGAATCAGAGGGGAAACTATCCCTGTCTGATTGAATTTATTGGAAGACTAACGACAGTAAATAAATATGATTCCTGTTCAAGAATGGTAACAAACCTGATTGGTGTATACATTTTGCTATATGTATCATGAAATATTGGCTAGGGAGAACTGTTCCTGTAGTCCTTATGCTATTCACTTACTACTGGCAAGTTAGTATTAAAGTAAGAGTATTTTCCTCTGATGGGTATATTAGCTTGAATATTATATCTATATCAATCGTAACTCATTACCTTACACATTCACCTCATTTAAGGCTATTGGAAGAGCACATGTTGTGATGTACATATGTTTCAATACAAAAATAATAAAAAATAAGATAAAATTTCAATACCTAAAAAACACTTTTTTAAAAGGTTTAAGAACAATTAGCGTTACAACAGTAGGAGAGTTTATACAATATGTGTTTACATTTATGGTTATGATCTTTTTCAGTTAAGCTACATCTTCCTATACTTTTGCTTGTAACTTAAATGAAATATTTACATTTTTAAAAGTATCATGCCAATCAACGTTAAAACACTTACCTGGGCCATGTCTCTCCACAAATGAGGTGAGCGAGTAGAGAAGATTTGTCCGGCTTGTCTCAAAGGCCCCCTTCAGGTTCTGTGCAGCAAAGTACTTATTTGACAGCACGGGCATGGCAGTGTCACAATAACGCTGGCCCTGGTTCACTGACATTAACACACACTCTTCCATACTGTTAACATCTCTAACAAGGTCACTGAAAATCAAGATATCAGACATGAATAACCCTGTCAGGACAGCAGTGGCGGATTTAAGGGGGATACCGAAGGGGTGCACCTCCCTATTATGGATCAAACATTGCATTTTTAATGTAAAATTCTTGGACCCAGAGGGTCTGGTGGGAAATCTTGTAATAGGGCATTATATTCTAACAGTCAAATTCAGCTAATGCTACAATTAAAATAATTTAGACCATTATTTTGCAAAAAATATTTTGCTATATACAATTTGCCAGGACTTTTAATTATACAACTCTATGGCAATGAGCATTCAACTAGTTCAGAGTTTGGGTTACCTGCAGGGCTGTGATCCTGTTTGCAGGTCACTGGCATCCTCCAGCAGGACTCCAATAAAGCCAGCCAAGGAAACGGGGTCCAGTTGGGTACTGGTGGGCAACGGGATGCCCATGTGGGGCAGCAGGTAGCGGTTATAACACGCAGTCAGTGGTCGCAGGGTACAGAAACCCTCAGGGCCTAAAACAGCAAAATTAATTGACACTTTTTGATACAAGCTACCACAAATGGCTGATTTACAGTATTTTAAGTACCTGCAGGCTACTTCTGACTAATTTTGTTGACAAAACACCTGGAAAAACTAAAAACTGGAAAATTAATGAATAATTGTGATATATTCACCTATATTGAATGAATTAAAACAAAAGAAAATAATGATCTCTTCATTTTTTTATGTTGAACTAAAAATAGTGATTTATGAAAATTCCTATGCAACAACCTTGTGATTTGTGTTGACATATTACTCATCATTGGCTATATTGGCTATCACTGGTTGGGTGAATTTTCTTTGAAAAGGGAAAACTTAAATTATTAGAGTTTGCTGCATTGAAAGATATCTGGTTTGCAGCAAAGAGAACTTTTAGCTGTTTAGCTATTAGCACTGTTTATGATATTCATCAAATATACCTCTAAAATACACTATGACAATGCTCCTAATCTGTTTCTAAACAAGAGGAATTTCAGGGCTACATCAGTAGGGCTAAGCTATTCCCCAAATGGTTTGATCTAAAGAGGTAGGCCACTGTGTGAGGTAAGTCAACAGAAAGTATAAGATTGCTAGCCTGAGAGGAGTACCATATACTTCACATGATAAAAGGTTTTTTCAACCAGAAGCGGCAAACACAAGAAGGTTTGGTTCACAATTAATATTCAAGAAGCCTTGATATAATATATCAATAGACATTTTTGAATTTTATTATAATTCAATAATGCCTAATTACATACCAAACAGGCAGGATTTGTAGGCGTCAAAGGCTGAGTAGGCAATAAGTTCTGAGTTACAGCCATCCTTCAGGGCAACTAGCA
Source organism: Lepidonotus clava (assembly GCA_936440205.1). Lineage (NCBI taxonomy): Eukaryota > Metazoa > Annelida > Polychaeta > Phyllodocida > Polynoidae > Lepidonotus > Lepidonotus clava. Next base: position 34,104,479 of record OW387150.1, read on the forward strand.
GGCACTGCTCCAATTGGCTGCAATAGAAACAACAATCAGAATGACAGAGGGCACCAGGTGTGGGAACAATGTTCATAATGTCAGTGCAAGTGCAAGTTAAGCCATATCAAGATGGAACAAGTCTTAATGTCAGTTTAGACATATCACCAAGGAAACTAGGCTTAAAGAGAGGAGCCAGTGAAATTTCAATTCTGGTTATTTTCCACTTTATATGTTAGATTTAATGCTTATTTAGTAGTATGCCAAGTTCCAGTGTGATTAATTGATCATTTCATGTTAAAAATGGGCTTCAACTTTTGATAAACTTTATATCCCTCTGACCATCAGGAAAACACACATCCGTGTGTGAAGTCACACAAAAGGACAGTTATATTCAAATTTCAAATTTGTAAATTCAATAAAAACTATATTTTTTCACATTTTTCTTTTAAAAATCATTTAATGTTGTGATTTTAATCTCTTTTACACTTATAAAGAACATTCTTATCGCATTTATTTCAGTTTTATAACTTTTCAACTGTTCTGCTTGTGCTGTCACATACAAATAATTTCTCTGTGCAGTCAGTGTCAGATGCAGAAAGGGAAATTCATTTTGATGGAGACAAATGTGAATAAAGCAAAAACTAAAATAGATAAAAGCATAAAATTTGGTATGGTTATTCCCTTGGTGGTAAAGATCATTTAAGGTCACTGGCCCTCCCTTTAATGTCAGTTTAACTATATTACCAAGGAAACCAGGCACAAGGTCAGTTAGCCATATCACAGAGAGAACCAGGCATAATGTCACCTTAGCCATATCATGAGGGAACTTGGTTTAACATCAATTCGGCCATATCCCAAAGGGATCAAGGCTTTATGTCAATTCAGCCACATCCAAGTGGGAACCAGTTTAACTATATCACAAAGGGAACTAGGTCTTACGTCAATCTAGCCATAATCATGAGGGAACCAAGCTTAAAGTCAGTTTAGCTATATCGCACAAAGCGAACCAGGCTTAGTGTCAGTTAAGCCATATCACCAAGGGAACCAGGCCTGATGTCAGGTAAAATAATCTTAAGCATTATATTTTGATTATGTTTTGTTGATCATAGGGTCATCAATACAATGTTGTAAACTAAATTCAACCACTGCAGAATTATCAAAATTAGAATTGTGTTATTAAGACTATGAATAATGTGAATGAATATGTTGCTATGATTTGATTGCATAAAGAACTCAAACGTGAATTTTATAAGGCACCAGAAAGGTACTCAAAAAATGTGTAAATATAGTAGGCAGATAGAAGATTTAGATGACAAAAGCAAGACTACATCAGCATTTGAGGATGCTTAGGAAACTGAAGTTGAAAGTTCATATACGAAGAAAAATGTGTTATGAGAAGCCCAGATTATTTGGAAGAAAAAATAAAGGGATCAAGGATATTCAAGAGTTTAGATTCCATCGCTGACTATCAGAAAATTAAAACTGAGTAAAATCACATTGAAACAAAGAATAACATTGTTTGAAAATGTTTTAAACTGTTGAGAGAACTGCTGAAGAAGTATGTTGTCCAAGAAAGAGTTAGAAGATAGAAAACCAACTGTCATAAATACAGATTTAAGGTCTTGACTCTTGATTATTTTCAAAGTGTGAAATGTTTTCTGAGCAAGCTATATGTTTTCTCTTTTAGCAGTTTAAAATCGTTTCACACCATTTTTCCTTTGCTTTTACTTGGTGATAAGATGTAAATGTGATATTACTCTTATACAATAAAACTTTAATTGTTATAGAAATAAAATAAGCCTGCATTATGTAACGATAAAGAATAAAAGTCTCTGTTTAAAGGATAACATGCATCTCAGGTAATCAGATCACCTTTTAATTTTTCTTAACTGAGCTGCTGTGGAATGTTTTGGACGGTAAGGGAGGAACAGTTGTTGAACAAGTTGTCTTAACCTTAACAATTTTACATATATTATGACTATATATATATATATATATATTATATATATATATTATATATATATATATATATATATTATGTATATATATTATATTACTTTACAGCGATCTTACCATAACAAGCATTAAACACTATCATTTTGCCTAAATAATTGTTGAACTTTATACATTGATGAATCCTTCGTAAACCACAAAGATGTTTTTCAAAAATGATAATTCTATATACAAGAAGATTGCAATTGTAGCTCAGATAGGAATGGAAAAGTGCTAAGGGTGAATGGAGTTTCTGTGATAGTGACATCCCATACTCACCCACACCGCAGCGGCTGCAGGCAGGCGGCGAGCTGGCAACGATCGGCATTCTGGGCCCGGCTCACTGAAGGACAACCACAACTCACACATAATCTACCACAATCAGACCTCCGTCTGTCATTATTCGTCATGATAATTGAAGGTTTAGTTTTTCCAAAAGCTGGAATCTTCATGGTCCAGAGCCCAAATATCCCACCCACTTTTAAAAGTATACTTTATGTTTTAACTGTGGTCCATTGCATAATGAATCATACACTAGCGAACAATATCCTTGTCAAAACAGCCACTGTTGTGCAAAAATGAAGCATCAGAATTAACCCACTTATAATGCTTTTTCTGGGCTGGAAATCCTAGGGATTCTAAATGGCAATATCTAGCTTTCAGAACTGTTTAAGGAACTAAAATCGAAGTAGTAGAATAGTCATAATTCAACAGTGGGACCCCTGACAATAGGGACATCCCTGTTGCGACACATTGAATTGTTTTATCATTGCATTATACGAGGGGCCACTGCATGTTGCTGGTAGATAACAATGTCAAACATATTGTAGGCTTAAACGTGGTGAGGAAACGAAAAAATCGAATAGTGCGTGATAAAAGTCTAAACGCTTCCCATATATCAAAACTTATGAAGCACATTCAATTGCTGAAATGTGTTAGCGTTAGGCTTCAGTGCACCATCATGAAGATATGGTTGAATTATACTTCCTTTTGTACCTTTACAAGACGCACAAAGAGTAGACTTTTGCGTGTTAGAATCTAACAATAGCATAACGTCGTTGTATCCTTCCTCAGGTTAGACACACGTGATTAGAATTCCTGACATCTGACACACGGCATAAAAAGTATATAAAAATAAGTAACCCATGGAGCAACGTGATAAGAAAAAACAAGTTAATTGTTGGAGACACTTAATCTTACAAAACTGACGTCGTGGGTCCTGTAATGTGTGACATGACTATTGATAGACTTTACCAAACCTGACGAGGAGCTCAGTGGTCCATTACATAATCTTCTGTGCCCTGTCGCATAACGGGTCTCGCTGTTGCGAACATTGGCACGTTTCAAAAGACCTCTCCCTGTTTAAAATCGAGTGTTTTTGATGTGCCGGGGGGGACATTTTGGGGTGTGAATCTTAACATTAAATTTTGTCTTTCAGCAAATGATAGCTGTGTCCTTCGGCTTATAATATATACAGGAGGTAAGTGGCGGATATGTCTTTAGGGTAAAAAGGCGGTATATCGAGCATTTTATTTCATTTTCACAGAAAAATGTCTTCCACATAAAAGTCTTTCAAAATTTACTTCCCCATTTTATTTTGTGATAGACCCATATGAGACGTACATAGATTCATATAATTTTTTTCACAATAGCCCTAACCTATATCACCTTAGGATAAGGTAATGCAAAATACTTTTTTAAGCCTTGTATCGCACATGTCAGGCTAATGTCGCGCATTTAGAAAGTTTAATATCACTTATCATATTTAAAATGATTATAAATTAGAGGCAAATTGAAAATGCCATGCTAAAAAAAAGGTTTTGGAGACTCAAGAGACATACATATGTGATTATAACTTCAATCAAACATTTCACATTGTGTTTGATAGTAAAGGCGACTGTTTATGACATGATATCTCATAAAATTTTACAAAAATTTATTTTAATTTTATTGAAATATTTATAATCTATGTTTTACAGCCCACATTTTGTCCTTGATTTATTAGTTTCTTCAGATATGACCTCCAATTTTACTTTTTAATATAGAACTATATCAGGTCTATCTGCCAGGGCCATTTGCAATTTTCTACTATCAACCTTTTATGAATAGCGAGTGAAAATGTAATAATCTATTTTTGTGGATTTATATCATGCACATCAGGCTAATATCGTGGATAACATATGGGTTATATCGCACAGAAAATGGTGAGAAAATAACAAAATTATTATTTCTTGATAAAAAATGATTTAAATGTTGACTATGGGTCTATAATGTGTTCACCTGTTTAATTGATACCCCTATGCTCAGGTCGATGTATAAGTGCAAGCACAGAGGATATGATACCTAATAAAATTCTACAAAATAATTATTCAAAATTTCAGAAATTATTAAAACAGGCTTGTATCGCGCACCCTCCATATGTGCAAATAACATTTTTTTCATTACTAAGTATCTGAGGAGGTTTTAAAGTGATATTATGATTTATCTCAAATACCAGGGCGAATTTTACCCATTTTTAGCATTTTTTTATCATATCATATTTTTTTCCTGTATCTAAGGGCAATTAACAAGAAATGCGCGACATACTACTGTGCGTGATACAACCCTATTTTACCCTATATGTTAATCAAATGTCTTCAAAATGTGTCCACAACAGCGAGAGAGAAACTAAACCATTTTTAATTGGTCGCTGTTGCGACCTGTTGCGTTGTTTGGTTAAGCGACATGGCACAGGCTGTTGGGAGGGTTGGCACAAACAGCGAGACCCATCCTTGTTAACAAATTTAAACAATACAACCTGTCTTAACAAGGACAATGCTGTTGCAATGGATCCCGCTGTTGATTCGTGGCTGTTCTACTGGACCAATTTTAATTCTGTAAACGGTTCTAAGAACTAGACATTTATATCTAAAATTCCCATAGTTTTCAGCTTGGCAAACTTAATAGAAATGGGTGAAACTTGATGCTGAAATTTGTGTATAACAGCGAGACTTTGACGAAACCCTCGTTAAGGTTTGCACTGTTGCGAGACCCATTTCTAAACTCTCCATTGTTGTTACGAGACCCATTGTTGTTAGGACACCTTTCATAGCCTTTTCTTTGTGCATTATAATGCGTGTTTTGAAATTCAAATAACCTATTAAGAATGCTGTGAATGACCAGTGGCCCGTTGCACAATGGGTTTCGTAACAACGAAAATATTGTAAACAACGAAACATTTCGTTGTTACTTTTATTGTAACAACGATGGTTTTGTACAATTTTTTTTCTATATTTAGAATGTTCCCAAAGAGCTGTAACTTTTACTGAATTTTTTATAATTTTTTCTTAGTTCATAACACTTTACAGAATTTAATTTCATTCATTAGATCCCGAGATATTGCATTTTCGTAACAACGCAACTTTCGTTACTAAGCAAAAGTTCGTTGTGCTTTCGTTGTTTTATCTTAGTAACGAAATTCTATTGTGCAACGGGCCACTGTAATCTTACAGGGCCCTTTTTACATCAGTTTACAGATTTCAATTTGAACCTTTAGAAACAAAGATATAAGGGGTATCACTACAGTGATAGTTATCGTTGTAACAACAATTCTCTTAAAGTTATTTTAAAGTTATCGTTGTTACAGTAACTCATTGTGCAACGGGCCTTAAGGACTTCTTTGGCCGCTTACCCACATGACTGGTAAAAACGCATTAACAATTAACTTTCTCTATTTTTGTTTGTGTGACTCTTTTTCGGACAGTTACTCATCAGGACCATGGTGCTACATACATATTAGATAGACAGTAAATAAAGACAAAGAAAGTTATAACATTACTCAGACTTGTTGATACATGTAACGACAGATGAGATCACGTACTCCAATGAGCAATCAATTGTTATTATTTTTGGTTAAATTTGATCATATTATTTCTTAATATCTATTTCGCTTTGATAATTATGTGTATTGTTTTCTTAAAAGAGTGATTTTTATAGAGTGTCTGTACGTAAACTACAATATTATCATATGTAATATGATATATTCGATTCTCAGACTGTCTATACCTCATGTCCTTGATGATGTTCACACCGCCATAGATGGGATCATACTACTTTGTAAACGTCATTAAATTTTGATCTTTATTTAGCTGAAATACTGCTGAGCGGACCTTTACATATAATATAATGTTTAAGTTAGAAGGGATGAGTCAGAAGAGGACAAACGGTAATAGTGAACACAGGTGCATATCAATGCTTAATGAGATACGGTAAGCCTGACTGCCTTCATTCTACATCGAAGTCAATATGATAGTTAAACAAATAATGAGTCATAAGCCATTCCTTTTGCCTCTTGTATAATGTCTTTGTTGGCATAGGTCTCAAGTTCACCAATAGGTTATCCCCTTTATACGTTTGTAAACGCTTTTTAATTTTTTTTTTTTTTTTTTTAGTCAATTTCATTATCCTGAGAACAGTACAAGTAGGCTTAGAGCCTGTTTTCATTGCAATCTCAGCATTACATGGATATACTGGGTCAAAAATACATAGAATTCAACATAACATTCATAATACATAGACAACTTTTACATTGTATAACAACATTAAATAATCAAGAACATAATTCAAATGATCTTTAACAATACTTATCCCTTAAAAACCCTTCCCACTATAGCATAAATTTCAGGCGGACGAGGAGTATTTAACAGGCTAAATTCTGATACATGAAATACATATCATTGACAAATATATAATAACATCACATAACATCAACATCACATCAATTTGTTTATTCATACTGGTAAAATGTTTTTTTGTATATTGTTTGTTATTGTCATCAATCATGGCAATGAGTAATTAAAGAAAAACCGTTGTTTCAGTCAAAATCATTAGAAATTAAGGATCCAAAGTTAAATTCTGGAATTGATAAACCAAGAGCTAGGTATACTTAAAGGGGATCTTTAGGCAGTTTTTAAAGAAGGTTGCATCTGATTTCATTGGAAATATAATGTAGAAATCATTTTTTGCTGATTAAATTCTAATCGACTACAGGCTCATTTTGCACTTATATTTCAAAAGGAGAGATGATATCATGAAAAAAACACAATATATCTTAAAGAGATGGGAAAATTATTATCACCATCTCCCTAAGCTGGTATTTCAATGTTTTCTGAGCCATTTAGTCCATTTACAACATTGGAGCTGTAAAATAAGTATACATTAGCAAGAAATATGTGTCCATGTAATTTGCAGACAAGCTCCTCTTTGTTGCCTGATCAAACTAGTATAGTCATTGATTTATTTACTCAAAAGGATATGGATGGTTCTTTATGTTGCCAAAGATTCACACATTGCAATATGCATCAAACAATATGCAGCAAACTTCTATTTATATACCCCTGTACCCACTCATCTTTAAAAAGTATGTTCCTATAGGGAGAGTGGGAGTTGTAGGCTGTAATACTCTTTCAAATCCCCCCATTGCTGGCCCTAATATCTAATGTTTACCTCACCTGGCAACAGGCCTGAGGCCTGGAGAGACAGAGGAATGATAAAGATGGCAGACTAGGGTTCTTATCTCCCTGGTGTGTGAGTTAACCCATTGGTAACCCACTGTGCTTACAACCTAGTAAAGGTTCCCTCAGAGAGAGGGGCAGGCTTAAATTTTGGCTACTTATAACTGTCTTATTATTCAATTTTATCACATAATTCCACAAAGAGCATGGGGTTCATCACTGCAGCTGGTGAGATAAAATGATAAAGTTAACTGTTTAGATAATGTTGCCTTCCAGCTGTAAAATGAAGGTAGTGGATCTTCAGAACCTTCTCAGTGGTGGAGAGGTCTAGCCTTTCCCCTGAGCGACCTGAACTGGGGGATAAGGGCAGCCTCCCATGGTGCAACACACTGCAGGCCTATATACAGTGTGCCATAAACTGTGGGATTGCTGACCACCTGCTGTACTTTTGTTAACATCCTTCCACCAATCTGCCAAATTAAACTTTGTTACCCTTTTGCTTCTACTCAAGGGTTCACAGTTCCAGGCTCTATGGGTTCATTGATTAATGACTCCCTTAGTTTTGGGTCTCTGAGTATTTACCATTTTGACCTTTCCCTTAGTATCTAACTATAAGCTGTCTCTTGCTGTTGGTTAGGGATATTGGATCCTTGTTCATAGCAGTCTAGAAATGAAAATGGTCAGTTATATTTTGATAAGGGAATAATGTTGTTTCTGAGGTTTGTGGAACAGAAAGTTTGAGGTTACAACCAGAATCACAGCAATTTGTTGCTCTTGTACATTCTCCTAATACCGTACTGCCTTAGTTATGGTCCCACAGCAAGGGTGCTGTGCACATGCTGCTCAATGTGGTAATGCTACTAGATAGAATTGGGAAACCAGTAATGGCTATACCAAAAATTTGTAATTTTGAAATAGAAAGATATTATCAGGTACTTCTGTATTGTTTCAGGTTTTGATATTTGTTTGAGGTCTTGCCAATGATATTGGTTGTATATACACACACAGAGGTCTCAGTTCCCCTGGTACACCTCCTGATAAAATAGGATATATGGCAGAATCTTGTCAGTTGATATGATGAATCTCAGTGAAGCATGACCAAAGGCTGGTCATAACTTGTATTGGTAATTTGGGAGGATTTGAAGTTTGGCACTCAGGAAATGAACTGTGACCATGATCATAATTTAATATCAAATTACTAATACCAGTAACCCATATATAGAACAGAATATAAGATGTCCATTTTGTGTATGGTCAAGCCAAGTTACTCATTTATATAAGCACATGGGTCTAGAATCCAAGAGTGCAATCTAGTAATTTGTTAAAACCAACAATTTGACAGAGGTAACACACCTATCAAGTTTACAAGTTTAACAAATAGCATGCTTGGTCTTTTTGCAGTTGACATATTGATACAAGGACTCTTTTCTAAATTCAGAAGCTTTGATTATGACAGCATACTTTTTGAGATTCATCTCTTCTTTAAAGTAGTATACCCTCACAAATCTGGATTGAGGTCAGGTAATGGATGAGTCTGCTACGAACTATTCTTTTCTTTATATAAACAAGAAGTAGAGGGAACTATAAGGGGCCTTCCATTTAATAAGTACACACATTTTCAAAAATCTCAGATCCCCATCCCCCTTTGGTCAAAAATATGCATTGGAGTTGTACTAGAAAGTACACATATTTTCAAAGATTTCATACCTCCCTCCCCCCCTTGATGCATAAAAACTTAATGCAAGGGCCCTAATAAGATGGTTTGTAATCAAACTGAAACATTATCATGGTATTTTGCTGAGGAAAGAAATCTTACTCAAACCATAGTTTTATTGTAACACATCTTTTACTGTGATCTAAAATGCTCTCCAAACCGCTACCATATTATATATATATGCCCAAATGGCTCAGAAAGCACTGAAATACCAGCTTCGGGAGATAGTGATTATCATTTCCATATCTCTTAAGGATTTATTGCATTATTTTCATGATATCATCTCTCCTTTTAGAACATAAGTGTAAAATGAGCCTGTAGTCGGTTAGAATTTAATCAGCAAAACATAATTTCTACCTTACATTTCCCATGAAATCAGATGCAACCTTCTTTAAAAACTGCCTAAAGATCCCTTTTAAGTATACCTAGCACTTGGTTTATCAATTCCAGAGTTTAACTTTGGATCCTTAAGTTCTAATGATTTTGACTGAAACAACGGTTTTTCTTTAATTACTCATTGCCATGATTGATGACAATAACAAACAATATACAAAAAAATCAGGAAAAAAATTACCTTTCAGATGACATATAGCATGTTATCATATCTTACATAGTTCCAGAGAAATTTAGAAATAACGCGTTTTCCAATTTTTGCTAATTAAGCACAAATCGCGTAATTAGACAGTGTTCGCATACCTAAATTCTTTGGAACCATCTTGATTCATGGTCCCTAGGATGCTATAAGATGAAAAAAATCAAGAAAATCCAGGGGGCTCACCGGGAGGGTAAATCCTTATTTTGACTGATTTCAGGATTTGGCTCCTGGACTATAAGGACATGTTTTGTAAGGACTCACCGACACATACAATTGAATCTATTTAGAAGGTGAGAAAATGTAGAGTACTTAGGAGTCAATGCCGTGTCTTCCCCAGCCAGCTTGTGACGTAACAGAAACATTCAGGGACCATTGTTTTCTTGTCAGTTTGTTACTTACTAAGATGGCACGTAACAATTACGTTATTGATGGGGAGGTTGAAACCTCACCAAATCAGAAACATATCATAATGTTAGTTTTTGGTAAGGTTAGGATGAAACCAAAACAGAACATTATGAGAACATTCTGTTTGGGTTGAAGAACATAACCAGACAATTGTAATAGCGTCACAGTGCAATGTCACAGCAGTAAGTTGCACCAACGTAATTGGGAGCCATCAAAAGAATGTAACAAGAACCAAATACAGAACCAACCAGAATCTTTCTGAAATGTTATAATAACGTTACATCCCTGGCTGGGTATGGCTACAACTACAATATGGCACTTTTATGACAAGTTCATGGCCTTTCATTGAAGTTCCAAGCATATATACATACATACATTGCTCATCATCTCATTTATTTCTGTAATGTATTGGTTCTATAAATACATTTCTCACCCTACACTTAACATCTGGAAGAACATGTAATACAGGTGAAGCTTTTATAAACAAATTAAAAAGAAAAGAATGGATGGAAAAGAGTGGGATCATTTTGATACCATACTGTTACATTGTGTTACAACTATTTGTTACATTATGAGAACTGTCCATTGGTCTTTCTCCCGTTTCGGTGTGTGGAGGGAGATGTTGGATATCTGGGAGGAAAAAGCCTGCCTCCTACCAAACCGGATCCTGGGAGAGAGGTCGGACCCCTGGAGGCCCTCGCACAGAACCCCTACTCACGACACCTTATGTACTACTCCAGGTACCCCCCAGGACAGCCTCACAGGTGACCCTGTGAAGGTAAAGAGTTTCGGCCTTACCTGACAGAAGGCTGAGGAGTAGACACACGGCCCTCTTCACGTCCATCCTGGTACGTCGTAAGTCCACAGGGAAGTGTTACCCCAACCCTCTCACAGTCTGTCCCGCTGAGGTTATTCCCTGTACACCGCGCGTGATTCAACCACCTCCCCCCTCCAAGACCTTCCCCACCTGTCACATGGCAAGACTCTCTTATTACTGCTACCTACAGATAGCACCATCTCCCGCCAACTGTAAACCAGCTTATTTCAACATTTACATTTTATTTTCAACATTATATATAGAGTTTTCTGGGACATTTCTAAGATGTAGAGAATATATATTTTTTATCCTGTGTAAACAAAAAAAATATAACGTCAAGGTCCATCCACTTCTTGGGGAGATGGTAGGGAGGCCACCCCAATATGCCCTCCAGAAGGTGACAGCCGGCTCGGTACAAGCTGTGGTCGTGAGTTATGCTCTAGTAGATAAATGGGTCACCAGGTAAGTGCAGGGGGGGGGGGGGGGGGGGTGTCACACAGAATAAAAATAAACAAAAACTGGGGGAGGAGATGTATAATGGATTGTGGAACGGGAAACATAACGTCTAACATTAAGTTGGAGTGTTAAGTCTGTGAGGAATGGTTCTGGTATGTTTTGTTCGTATAACATGTTTTAGATGTCAGACTGTAGCACAGAGTATGTCTAATGTAGGCCTGGTTCGGATCTCTTTCTTCCTCTATACACTGCACGAACTTTGACATTTACTTAGATTAACATGACACTTAAATCTAATGGAAAGTTGGGTAAAATTGTAAAAAACTACTTTTGATCACCTTTTATTTGACTTCCCTGTATAGTTACATTTACTACACATTTAATTGTTATGCAAATCAATTCTAATATGGACCTTTGGTTTATAGGCACTGTCCTGTGTGACTAGTTTCATTATCCAGTTTACAGGATCATATTGTAAAAATCATATTCCCTGACAATGGGGGCATTTCATACTAAGCCATGTAAACAACCCTAAATGCCAAGATAAAATGTTTAATTTTCAACCACCTGTACTATTCCAAGGGTCATATCTATGATGTGATCTCATGTCTTGAATATCTTTAAATATCTTGGTTTTTACTGTAGACAAATTGAATGGGGAATCACCTTTATCCAAGGGACATAGTAGACTTATATCAAAGAAAACAAATGTGGTACAAACTGTACCATATTTGTTTTCTTCGATTCATTCTGTTTATTTGTTAATGCATTTGATTATAATTAGACATACTTATTCCTTGCAGGCTTTGTATTTACCCACCACTGTGAAAACAATCCTCCATCTAGTATATAATGTATGAACTAAATAGGCTGTCAATACACCTTGGCTAAGTTACTAGGACTTAATATATGTTATTTAGCTTGAAATGACAGCTTCTTACCGCAGAAAACCAAGAATCTATAACACTTTGATAACTTCAATTTTTATTATCGTTACCTTTGATATGGACACACAACATTCATTCGATATTGCTTTACATAATTCAAATTCTGATCACGGATGAACAAATGTACAAATTGATTAAGTTAATCTTAAAGTTATGATTGCCAATGGGTAGTAATAGCACACGTACAATGTCATATCAATATTACACTCAAAGAAAATGGTGTGAAACAGTTTTAGTCTACTCAAAGAGCAGACAAATATCCTAACCTATTTGATTGACTAAAGAATCCTTGCTTAGAAATAGAAAGGTCATAAACATTGGTGCAATATTGTACTTCAATTATTTAAAGCGGCATAGCCACAAAGCGATTTTGCCTGAATTGGCGTAGAAATTGGAACAGAAATTGGCATCGGTGGTCGAAATGATGCTGACACCAACACTGATTTGTTCGCTAAATGTGTGTGGGTATGCCTTTTTCAGTCAAAGTTGGCTGTTGGGTACACTGATGAGTATGCCGATGGGTATGCCGATCCATATTAAGCATGTTTGATAATTTTACGCTGAGCCGTCAGCTATTGGCGTCAGCCGTTGGCTTCTGTGTATACCACTTAAGATTAGAATTAGGCTAGTTTGAAATGCGCCTCATAACTTAGATCTTTCATGACCTACTTACCACTTACACATTAGGTCCTTACACACACAGTAGCCCATGGGCCTCAGTGGTCAGTTAAGAATTTGCATAATTATTATGGCAGGATTATTTCCATTGGGTATTCTATTTATAGAATGGGTAACACCTTTGATGGTGATGCAACTGCTGACTCTTTATGGCCTATTCCTGCCATAAACCAGCAGCTGCAAAGCACTCTGGGATACAGGGTGGAATTCCCACCTAAAATGGTTGCCAGTTAACAGTCCTAGTTTGAGCACCTAGCGGACTTGGACGTAGCTACAGTCTACGCATGACTGGGATGTTACCTGCCGCTAGGAACACTCAACCAGCCGTGACATCTGGCATTGTGCCATCACATTATAACCGACACGACCTACTGACTACTTCATTAAACAAGTACAGTAGTGGAAAATCGTTTCTTTTTATCTATGATATATAAGATATATATTTTTGTGTACATATCAATACAATATATATTTATAATTATCTTGCATATATATATGTATACACATAATATATTCATATATATTTCCCCCCCCCCCATTATATTTATATATATATATATGTTCATGTGAATATATATATATATATATATATATGTTCATGTGAATATTTTTATGTATAATTGTTCTATGTATACTTCCTGTTTCTTTCAGTGGAGGACATGGAACTCATGGAGTTTCTTTTCTATTCATATTTCGAAAAACATTATACTGCCCCTTCAAATCTTTTTAAGCAAATGATTAATGCTGTAGATATAGAGAGCCCTCGATTATAAAATCATGCATAAGTCAACCTGAAAGACCGCAGTGTTCCTCCCTATGGTAAAAAGTTATTACTAGTAACATTTTTTGTGGTTGCACAATTCTAAACTATTGATTCTCAACGTGACTATTTGGATGGAATATAGTTCTATTCACGTTATGATGAAGATAAGCAGGATACTGTGTACTTACGCCTGAAGGCCCACAGCGCTGTCCTCTGGTGGTAGCTGGGGAAACATGCATTCATACAACAGCAGTCCCAGCCCAAAGGATCCTTCTTCTAAACAGGGAAGGACATGTCAAACATACAAAAGGAACACCTCTTATGTTGGATGTGATACATTGTTGCACTGTCACAAAAACAAATTGAAATGAATTCTTCACCCATAGGAAAAATATTATAGACTAAGAAATCAAGATTCTGTTTAAGGTTACATAGTCATACCTGTTGTGCTTTCACTGTTAAAAACAGTGGACGTTACCGTGGTTGAAACATTTTACACACATTTTACACAGACTGCGGGCATTAATTTACCAGAAACTACACATCTGCTACTTTGTGCAGTTTTGAGAAAAATAAATTCTAAATTAATTAATTATTAAGGACCACAGGAAAACATTGTGATGAAAATGTGTTTAGACGTCTCCCAAAAGGAATAATACCATCTGGATTTCTAAAGAAAATCTGATTTAATCTTTTTTTAAACATCAATATCTTGTTACTTATTCAAGCTCTTGTAGTAAACTTTTGGGTGTGTTCTTAACTTTCTCCTCTTTTGACATTTGACATTTCAAAAGCTGAAATCATTACACTTGATATCTGCAATCTCAAAATTTATGATATTGTTTGGGAAAAAGATTTTATCTATTAAACTGTTTGAGATATATCCAGTTAATATCGTAAGCATTTCTACTTGTCTAGATGCTCTATTATAGCTGAAAACATTGTATTGTTCTAAATCAGTCTGCCATCTTTGATTTTGGTTTGCAGCATCAACTCCAAATATAAATAATCACTTTTCATCTCGCAATTTTAACACAACCATGTCTTTTAACCTTCAGAGACATAGAATTTCTCACAGCAAAAGTCAGCCACATTGGTTTTTCTGGTCCCTATGTGGTCCCTGTTTATAATGTGATGAATATTCTGTTGACGGACCCCACTAAACATTATGTTTTTACCTGCACTAACCCTTTAATCACTCATTTTGTTTTTTTCATGGGATTCACTGCTTAGTTTTTAAAGAATATTTTCTGGTCTAGACTAGTTGCTCAGACAGAAAGACCAAACCAGCTCATAAGACAAGTTACTGTTTATTTCTAAATGCACAAAAAAAAGAAACTAAAAAAGTGAAAGATCAGGCATTTTGCGTGAAAGCTTTTATTCAGAAATAACAATTTGACATAAGGCATTTTTTTGATAAAGATACCATCTAAAGGATGGTTTCATGAAGGCTTCAAGCCTGTCATCTCATTTCATCTATTTAGAGAGTGAAATAAAATGGAAAAGAAGTTTTATAACATAGTTCCTCTCATTAAATCAAATATAAATCATCCATTTGTTAAAATCCGTTTTTAACATCTTGGGGCTTACTAAACACATAGCAGCAAGCAACATTGTTAAATTGAAATTCCATATACTCCATAGCTTTCAATAAATACACTTTATTATTTTCATTAATGATGCTCTTTTGGAAAATCTGTTTTATGTATAACGAATACTATCTTTAATGAACTAAGCAACACTTGTAATGATAACTTGCAAAAAATATTTCATCAAAATTTCTGCAAGTCTGTAAAATAAGCTCCACTATTTGGGAACACAAGCATGGAAATGCAAATCTGTGACACCTCACTGGTACTTTTTTGAGAATACATGTACAGTTTGGTCCCCACTGTTCAATGTGAGGGAGTCAGAGTCAAACCACAGCGACCAGGAAACTAAGAAACCAGAAAGTGCCACAAGTATGTCAGTATTGAGAAACACAGGTATGAAAATGTGGACCCATGACACCTCACTGGTATTATTCTCAGAATACAGTGAGGTCCCCGCAGTTCGATGCGAGCAAGTCGGGGTCAAACCACAGCGACCAGGAAACTAAGAAACCAGAAAGTGCCACAAGTATGTCAGTATTGAGGAACACAGGTATGAAAATGCGGACCCATGACACCTCATCGGTACTATTCACAGCATACAGTTAGGTCCCTACAGTTTCATTATGTATGCAGTGTATTTCCTGTATCAGATTTGAATCGATACAAATCTTTTAGAACATGTTTTTCTGATCCTATATATACATGATACTTTACACAATTAGAGACAGAGTTAAGGGTCAGTTATATGCAGTTAGATACACAATTGTGATGGCAAGTTTACTATGACAAATCTCATTTGATTAAAATAATTATGGCAAGCCAACAAAATAGGTAGCAATAACAAGTTTTGTAAGTCATTTAGGTTAATATATAAGGGTTCAGCCATATGACTTTGAGGTGCCATCCGGCAGTGGAAGTATCATATTACTGTTAGCTCTCACTATGAGGGGGCCAGTCAGCCTCAACAGAAACAATAAGAACCGAAATGTTGCTGCCTCTGAGTAAACAATAGTTCGGTTCTGCGTGCAATAGTTACTCATGATTACCTTTTCAATAATGCCACATCAGTCAGCCACGCCAGTCAGCCTCAACAGGAACAGTAAGAACTGAAATGTTGCTGCCTCTGAGTAAACAATAGTTTAGTTCTGCGTGCAAAAGTTACCCATAATTATCTTTTCAATAATGCCACATAGAACTATGTACAGTTCTATGTTTTAACAGAACAGTTAACCTTTCTTATAGATAAAATATGTCACCAACATTATTCAATAATCTCAATTCTTGGATTAATTTGTCATGTTGAATGTATCAAAGAATAGGGTAAGTGAAGTACAATAACACACAAGTATCAGAAGAAGACATATCACAATATTTGAACAACTGGTGAGCCATATGCGTATCCCACCTCCTGTCAGCAGTAACTAAAAACTCATTGACCCTAAAGCACCACTCCCACTAAAGCCCCATACCCACTAGGTGATTTTGCCGGCAGCAGGCGACAGCACAAGGGTCAAATCGCCCAGCAACTCTGATAGCTGGGCGATTCCCAGTGGGTATAATATATTAGAATGTAGCATGTTTGATATGAGTCAGCGCTAAAATTGGCCAACTCTCGTAGTAGAGTCGGCCAATTTCACAGCAATCGGCCGACTCAGGTCAAAATCGCCTAGTGGGTATGGGGCTTAAGACACATTAGACCTCCGCTATAGTATTCCCCTGATCCTACATCAGTATGTTTTATTGACATCGACATGTTTGATATAATCGCCAGGAGAATCGTCCAGCAATTTTCCCAGTGATTCAGATCAAACATGCAGATTGCCATGCATCATACTCATGGCCAATCAGAAAGTTCGAAAATGCTACAAAAAGAACAGATCTGGGTTGCACAAATTTTTCAAATAACCCCAGAGTTTTATCACATAACCTGTGGAGGCTTACTACAAAACGTTGAGAAGTTTATCAGGTAACCTCTGGAAGTGTACCTGCTCAGACACAGGAGGTTACGCTCAGAAACCTACTGTATATACAATAGAAGTGTGGGCCAGGAGTAGTATAAATATGTATGCACGTGTGAGAAAATATTATACAAGACAACTCCTAGAGCAGCAATGCTACACATTCGGGTGCTAGGCCTTCTTGAAGCTGTGCTTGTGGCAGCAGTTGCGGCAGTAGCGGCAGCAGCAGACAGCAAAGACAAGGAGGAGGAGGACGGTGGCGTAGAGTCTGGCGATGAGGCTGTACAGGGAGCCAGGTCATTGTTCAGGAAGCCCTCGTACTGCACGCATCCCACGGAGAACCGCAGGTTGCCGTTACCAATCTTCACCTGACACGGGGGAGATGAGTAATAGAATTATCGGTCAGGGAGGAGACAGAGACCACTCCTCATGTGACACACAGAGAGGTCATCCATATTTTTGGATTTGGTTATCCAGGCATTTTGCAGTAGGAGATAAATATTTGTAATTTATCATCTAATATTTGTATCCACATTCTAGCAAAAGTATTTAGATACAGGATAGTATGATTAAGATAATATCTAAAAAGTAGACAGATCTTTACCATACAGATTTATGAAATCTTTGTTTAAAAGTTTTTGATCAATAAGGTTGTTGTATTTATACCAAGTGATGTAAACAAATCTAACAAGATGGCACATTTTTTTTTATGATTCAGTACTCATTTTTGAGCATTTCAAAAGCATTCTTCTGTACTAAAGTTATATAATGAACAATTTGGGGGCAAAAAGTTTCTTTTTTTTAAATGTTAAGCATTCTATACGCTTAAATAACCATAAACATGGTTATTAAACACATCTGAGGAGAAATCAACAGTGTTGGCCTATCTTGCATCGTTGCATAATGCTGCACCCGTGCAAGAAAGCAGCCCGTCCCTAACCTGTTAATGACATAACATGTCTGTTGGCAAAATTGTCTTTACAGAGTGGTTAAAAGCACCAAATTTAGTATTAGGCATGCCAAGGTATGAGGCATAACAATAAAATCTGGAAGGGAGCCCACCTTGAAATATCAATAAGACCAATGTAGGGGCCAAAAACTAAAGCCTGACTTTTGCTATAAACAATCTTCTAAATGACAAGCCAGACTAGTGTCATAATTAAGAGATTAGGGGTCTGCAATTATCAAATTCAATAATTTTCAATCGATACCAATGCGAGAATCATAACAATAATGGGTAAATAATAAGGTGTCCTACCTCGACCCCCAGCTGGCCAACCGGGTCGCCTGGGGCAGGCTGTGGCTTTCCATTGGGCAGGCTGCAGACGAGCTGGTTGGAGGAAAGGTCCTCCATGTGGCACTGGCTCAACCCAACCCACACAGAGTACTGTGCACACCCCAGGCCCGTGTTCAGATGGCTGCCCTGCAGGATGAACAGCACACAGCAGTTATATATCTTTGATATTGGTACAAGTATATGGTAGGGCAGCTGGGGGTGGGGGGTGGGGGGGGGGGGTCAGGGGGGACTGACTCTTTGTGAAAAGGTTACTACCTACTGCCAAACTAACAACTCAGTTTTCCAGCCCCCTTAGAATGTTGTGTTCAGATAACATGGGAAAAATCATTAGGGTAAGTAGGTCAATTTAAATTGACACCAATAGACTCAGGTATTCTTGAAAATTCAGAAACTGTTCCAGATACCCTCCACATAAATTTTTAGCATCTAAAATACATTTCTTGGTCATATAAAAGCATTTCCTCTTCTTTAAGACATTTTAAAAATAACAATTTTCATCTTGTCTTAGAAACAAATTCTTTAAAAGATATTAGGGTAGGGCCAAAATATTAGGTTAGGTTGGGTAACCTGAACACTGACCGCACATTAATCTTAGCAGACTGCCCCCTATTTTCTGCTCTTAAGGGAGATGGGGATACATATCACAATCCACCCAAAACAAGTGTGTTTCAACACCATGGATGGGCACTTTTTTTTAAGACTTTAGTACCCCCCCCCCCCCCGCCCAATTGATCTAAAGGAAACGAATAGAAATCTAAGAATATTTAATGCTCTAACTGTGATGCTGAAACAGGTTGGAAAATCTATGTATGAATTATCAATATATTTTGGTGGTGAATTGATGAATACATTGCCAGCCTGTTTACTTTCATATACAAGCTGTGCATTGATCTTTCATCCTATTTTCACTATCATCAAATAATGTTTGAAAAAACATTTTTAAAACATGAGTTTTTTTAATATTGGTTGTGTCATTATGGAGTGTGTCATACCTAAGTTTAGGCATCCTCCTTCTAACAATTACAACTATTTACCAAATCTATCACATAAAACATGTTAATATTAGAATTTCCTTTATTAAAAAATTCTATGTCTAAACAATAATAATCAAAAGATAATTGAATACATATATAGGTACTTTATCATAGGGTTTATGGTAATTTGACAGTTAGCACTTTCCCTGCCCCTATTGGTCACTTGTAATTAGGCCACTGACCAGAGGTCACGTGGGGAGGTGCATGGTTGGTGTGAGGAATACTATAGAACTTTGGCTGGTGACAAACTTGGACTGGGTGAGGTCAGGCTGCTAGAGAACTGGGGCTACTTGTCGAGATCTCTTAGGATAATCTTAACTTTGGGCTTGTTCTTGAAATATAAATGGATATAGGATAGATCTCCCTTGAGATGTATAGTTATTGCTCAAATGCTTTGCCAAATTTGCAACATGACCAATAATGCCATCGAATTACGTTTGGATTAGGGGTTATCAAAAATCAGGTCTCAATTCAGTGTGACACTGGGCAAAGGCACTTGCCCGAGTTCTCCAGACCTGAGATGGTCATCGGCCCGAGTTCTCCCCACCCCGTTACCACCCCGAATTCTCCAGTTACCACTTTGAAAACAGTCTGAGTTGAGCAGCAGAAGTGAATAGTCATGTAACAACTAAGAACCAACAGGCACTTGGGCCTACACTCCTGGTACTGTAGACCACAACCTCATGTCTTAAAGGCTTTATTCATACACACAAGAAAGCCGCAACCAAAAAGAGTCTCACAAATGTGGCTCACCCTGATGTTGAGCTTGATGACTTCCCCAGGGCGCGCGGTACGGCAGGCGGGGGCCTCGGGTAATGTCATGATGTCAGGGTCGGGAAACACATCAAGGTTACCACCGGCCATGGTCTGCCCATCAAGGTCAAATGTCACTGCATACCTGCGGTGCACAATGTACACGTATACATTCAGATATCATTTTAAAAGACTATATTTACCAGTTCAATACCTTTCAATCAGAATTGGTCTTAACAGCTAAATAGATAATTTAGGGGCAAAAGGGACACAAATTGTAACAAATTATCATATTCATCATAACCATTTAAATTATATATGTTCATCAGATTATCATGCAGCCTCCATAAAATTGACTGTTGGTTATGGTCTCCCCCCTGGTCCCCCCCTCCCCTTTGTGTACTCATATGGCACGTTAATCAGGGTGCCCCCTATAATGTGCATACCAGAGCTTGTCAGACATGTTTATTGGAGTCCCCCAAAGTTTAATTACCAGAGCTTGTCAGGCATATTGATCAGCCCTGTCCCCTTCACTAAAAACACAGCATAATCAAATATATTTCATACTGGCAAGTTTACCATTTTCAGGGTGAAAATGGCAAAAAGTCTGAAGATTTACCTTTAAAAAACTCATAAAAAAAATGTGTTGAGTCATACCTCTGATGGCTTTACAATGCTTATTAAGCTGCCCTTCACTCACCTGCTGCCCCCTGCCTCACCTGCCCATGACCTACATTAATCTAGACATTCCGAATTTAATAAAGCTGTCAACTTTCGAGATAATGGAGCTGTCAACTGCATTAATGTTTGAACAACATCTTGCTAACTTCTATCCCCTGTTAAGGTTTATTTATCAGCAAAAAAAGTAAAATAAAATGTTCATATGTTGATAATAAAAGATACTTTGTGGACGAAAGTGGTTATTGTGCTCAATAAGATGTCCTTTTAAAATGATTAATGAAGCTACACTTTTGGTAATTCATGTAACCAAAGCAGAAACATACCAGAGCTCATTTGGGATGTTGATGGTGGTCCTGCCCTGAGAGTCACAGGCCGCCCGCTTGTTGCGCTGTCTGGCAGGATGTCTGCCTGTCAGGCGTGGCACTGACCGACGTCTCCGGAGGCCATTCTCATCTATGATGATGGCAGCCATACCAAACTCGGTCTTGTTTTCATTGTTGTCATTCCCATCCTTCCAAGTGCTTCCTCTCCCAGCTTCACCATCTGCCTCACGCTGTTTTCGAAAAGCAGTCTCTACAATAAAAGGATCCACTTCCTTGTCCTGCTGGGCATCATCCTGGAGCTGCAGGATGGAGCGCCGCCTTCTGGAAGCATTGGGTGTGAACTGCATGGGGTTGAGTAGGGCAGGCACGGGGCACTGCATTATAGAGTCGGACACTACCCAGCATGTCTGTCGATGAAACACAACCTTCAGAACAGTGTTTCACACAAAATGTACATTGTATATATTTTTTATCAAATATTGATGTTTGATATTATATAGTTAATATGCAATTAGGAGGAGAATAACTTTTTTGGGGCCACTGGTAACTACCCATGGGTTATTGGTGTACACTCTGGGTCCCATTGGCCAAGAAATATCCTGGCATGCTACACTGATAATCTACTGCTTGTACCCAGTGGCCCAGAAAAGTAGTTCCCCTAATCATCTTTTAGGTAAATTGTTTTGATGTTTTAATGGTATCTAGTAACCATGATATTATTCATGGATGTCAGCCTTCATTTACATAGTTACTTATTGCAACACAATACAAGTACATGTTATGAATGTTTTTCTATGAAATAAGAAGAGACCTGAGATCTCCTGGAATGATCCGGGAAATTACTGCTCAGACGTCACATGACCCGGGAACTCAAATGCCAGAAGTCCCATGACCAAAGAACTTACAGAGCAGAAGTCCCATGACCAGAAAACACACCGACTGAAGGTCACATGGCCTGGAACTTACAACCCAAAAGTCACATTACCCGCCAACTTACCGCTCGGAAGTCCCAGGTCTGGAGTTGGTTGTTGTTGTTGTAGTTAACCTTGATAGTCATGGAGGCCTGGCTCAAGGATGTCAGGAACTTGCCCTCTACAGTCACATTGGTACCCCCACTGAGGAGGGGCATGGAACACGGTTAGGCTCAAGAAATTGTCGGCTACTTATAACACCCATGCACAAGAAAATATTATTTTTCAAGCCAATTATGGATCAGATACAATATTCTATTTGTTCGCCAGAGTTAATTGAATGAAAAATACCATAGGACTAATAATGATGTTTCTCTCAAGCTTTCAAGTGTTGATAAAACATTTTATTTTTTATTATGTATCTTATCTTACCCTGAAATAGTTTAAACAATTCCTTCTTTACAATCTATGATTGCATCATACAGTAAATTAGTAAAAGTTTAAACATGGTAGTTCTCCATCTATGTAATTTCAGTACTACATTGTATCCTCAGTTGTTTCTAGGTTCACCTCATTACAATGTTAAATTCTTATCCTATTGATTTGATAGTTAATTGTAGATCTGTAGTTAGGGGTTAGTAAAGTGAAGGTATCAGGAAAGTGAGGTGTTTGAAATAAATATGCATAAAGGCCCTGTTCCACTACAGGACGTAAGCTGCAAAGTCATAGTGTCCTAAGATACTGTCCATATGGCATCAGTGTAATAGGGTATGTCCCAGTGGGCTGTGACAGAAAAGTCAAACGATATGATTTTTTTGCGATAAAGCTCTGGAAAAGTATTGCACTGTAATGGTAGCTGTATTACAAGGAAAATCCTAGAAAATAATCCTCTATTATAGTACCACAATGAGACTACAATATACAGACTAGCACTTCCTCTTGCAATACTAGCAATATAGCCTTTACTGTAGTGTGGGGCCAATAGACTAAAGGTGGAGCAGTAGCATAAGAATAGTAATGTGTTTGAAAAATCAAAATGCATTACTCTCATGTTGGGCAAACAGACTGCAGAAGCATAGGAAAAGTGACGTGTTTAAAAAATTACTACTGTCAGGGGTCAAGAAACTGAAGGTGGGGCAGTAGTATAGGGTAAGTGACATGTATAGTTATTGTAACATGTTTGAGAGAATAACATTAGGAAGGTTAACCATAAGTTCACTTATGAGACATATTATAAGACAAAACAATTCCCAGTTGACATTGGTTACAATAGCTGGAACAGTTGGTCAGGATGAAGTGGTGCAAGAGGACCCCACCCTCCCGGAACTTAAGTCTTACCTGACAATGGTTTTGAGTCCATATACAGTGGTGACCTCAGCCTGCTTTCTGTATGTATAGGTTATGTTCAGGTTCTGGCGGGGGCCAAAGCCTGCTAAATACACTAACACAGTCTTCTGGGCGAATGCCCCCAGCCCCCCTCTCAGAGCAGGCACCGTACATATCACCCTCTGGGGAGAGCTGCAACATATACCAGAAAAGGATCCTAACTCAAAAATTCACAATCTTGAAGGCAGAATACAATTATTAGAATGCTGTTATTTGCTAGAACAATATGAAAAAATAGGTAAAATGACCTGTTGAAACTCAAACCCCACCCACGACTGAATGTTACTCCCCTGCTACAATCCAACTTACATTCCCTTTAGTGGACAGGGCATGTTGTCAAACTCTATGTCGACCCCAAACCGTGGTATTGCCCCTCCAACAATGGTCACGTTCGTCCCCCCAGACACAGGGCCGTACGTTGGGTATATTGTCACCCTCTCTGAAAACACAAAAATGTCTTAGCAAATGATAAAATTCATAGAAATGAGTCAGTCCCTTCAGGATCTTGAAATAAGAGATGAGAGACTTGTATTTTGAGTTGGTGTGAAGTAAAAACAGTTTACCATGCATGGGGCAGCAGTAGCGCACTCTGTAGTCGCAGCAGGGACACTGTCCCTGGGTATTCTGGGGCTGCTGTCCTTGCTGGCAAGTCAGCCCCCCTGGCACACACAGGACGTTCTAAGGATGTCAAAGAGTAAGTACAGAGATAAGGGATCTAAATACATGCTTATAGTGAAAGAACAACTTTGAAATGACTGTAAGATTTATCTAAATACAGATAAATGTTGATAATGATCAAAGGGGTACATCGTATTTACATATCTGGAAGAAACTAATTTCTTAGATATTTTGAAATGTAATAAGAGTTCCTCCCAATCAATCGTCATTTTGATGACACTCCCACATTGGGAGTTGTAGAGTAATCTGTACAATGTTTATCACAGGTTTCCCTCTAGCTCTCCAGTCTTAATACACTTACATTCTCTCTGATGTTGCTTGTACCTACCTGAGTTTGCCTACAGTTGGCTTGCAAACACAGCTGTGAGGAGGTCTCGACCACTGAACAGTCAGTAGACACAGGCCTTGCCCCTCCGTCACATGTAACCTGGGAACAGGGAGAGAAGGGGCCATGACATACAGCACACAGGTTTATCTAACATGTTTACAGTCAGCTGACACAGCCCTGGAGACAGGGAGAGAAGGGGTCTAAGATATACAGTCAGCATAATTTAACTGCCTAGCCTGGGCTATCACTTCCCTGCTGATTGGCATATTCATCCTATGTATCAGTTGCTGGTAATATTAGTGCACTAATCCTTGATCTTAAATAATCAATCTTGAAACATATCACCAATTACACCACCCAACAGAATTCAGCTCACTACCATACTCCCATACATAATCCTAGGAATCGTTCTTAGAATGCCCCTGAGCCGATGAAAACCTATCTTCATATAGTGATTCTCACCCCGCTCTCCTCATTTATCAATCCGGCCTAGGGCTCTAGGATTTCCAATAAACAAGCTTTCAGTTATGCTAATACCCAACCTATATCAAAAGTGTGTTATTAACTATTCACAACTACTCCGGTTTCATTAGTAATGCGTTCCTAACTTTAAAGTAGCTTGTCAATCTTTTTGTCATGACTGTTTTGATATACAGTCTGACATATTCCAATCTTAGTGGTGACTGTGGGGTGATGTGGCTACATCTCACGTATATTCCATCCATTAACAACCTACCAATTATCTTGTTTATGTGCTTTTGTTCTTGAAAAACCAATATGTCAGAGCTGTATCTCTTATTCCCTATGCACCTAGCTAAATGACAAAAAAACACTTCTAAGCAAACACTGTTGCCACCTGGCGTATCACCGATTAACTATACCTAGCATTGTATAGTAAAACCCTTCTACATTAAATGCATGTGTATGTGACTTCAGTGCAATTTATCAGAACATAAATTCAAACAAAACTAAATAAATGTGTGTGTGAGAGTGGGGCCTCATGTGGCTGTGTCATGGGTCAAAATATTTTCCAAAACACTGATGAAATAAAATTTTCATAAAGCAAAATGCTAATGCCAATTTAGAATATGACTAATGTTGTTGGTTTAAATAATCAAATTATCAAATTAGAGTTTATATGAGTATCTTTACTTTTATCATTTCATAGTCTCAATGTTGGAATAATTCCAATATTTATTCCAGATGTTACAGCTGGTAACTTACAGCAGGCTCATAGTCGCTGGCATTATTTGATGTAGGGTGAAAGGTGTTCATCCATGGGGTCCACATTCCAACTTAGGAGGTGAACGCAGACAGTGGATAACAGATACTTTCATTTTTGATGAACATTACATTCATAAAATCAACAATCACAATACAACACATATATGATATTATATCATGGCAATTTGTGCATATGGTGATGTAGATATAATCAGTAGAATCTCTACAAATACTGAACATGTAAAAAAGGTAAAAATATTAACAACAAAAAATACATCCATGTAATAAGTAATGAACAGTCCTTATCATAGAGGTGGCTTACCATAGGTCAAACTACCAACAGAGCTGGTTTTTAAGATGAAATTAAAAAAGTTGAAGCTCAAAGCATTGGGACTGAGATAACTTTGGATTAGAGGGGGAGCTATCCCCATCTGATTGATTGGTGTGAACAATTTGCTGTATGTATCATGACATAGTGGCTATTTAGTACCGACAAGTTAATATTAAGATAAGAGCATTTCCATATGATAAGTATATTGGCCTAAATTGGATTATACTACATTCATATTGACGATAATTCAATAGCATAAAAAACTTTGATCACCTCATTCAAGTCTATCGGAAGATCACAACATGTTTGTGGTATAGCTATGTTTCAATACAAAATAAGAACAATCAGAGTTACAGCAATGGGAGCATTTTTGCATAAGTTGGTACGATTTATGGTTATGATCTTGTCCAGTCTAAGCTATATCTTCCTATACTTTTGCTCGTAACTTAAATGAAATATTTTCACAGTATAATCATGCCAATCAACATTAAAACACTCACCTGGGCCATGTCTCTCTACAAATGAGGTGAGTGAGAGGAGAAGTTCCGTCCGGCTTGTTTCGAATGCCCCCTTCAGGTTCTGTGCAGCAAAGTACTTATTTGACAGCACGGGCATGGCAGTGTCACAGTAACGTTGGCCCTGGGTCACTGACATTAGCACACACTCTTCCATACTGTTAACATCTCTGACAAGGTCACTGAAAATCAAGATATTATATGTGAATAACACCACAGGGGCCGAAACAGAATTTTGGCCATATATTAGCTAGGTACTATGGCAAGTATATGCGTACATATTTTTCTCCTTGAGATGTTTTAGTCCCCACCAAAAAAGACCCCCTGGATCTCCCCACCACTGGAACTGTCTCTGTAAAGGCCCTATTACACTACACGACATGAGCTGCGATATGACAATGTCGTAGAGAAATGACATATTAGAGACAAAATTTTTGGTGACACATATGTAACATGCTCCAAATTGCCAAATTTTAATAATTATATTGCTGGTTCATGTATATTAACTGTAATATCAACATAATGTGTCAATATCGCAGCTCAAGTCGTGTAGTGTAATAGGCCCTTGACATCATGACAGTATGCAAAGGGTGGAGTAGCATCATAATACTGTGAATAGCTCTGACTGTGAAAAGCGAGACATTGGAACACTTAGGAATAGCACTTAGCAATAAACAATAATAGCTATTGTATATAACAGAGGCATGAGACATGAAATAAAGACTTCTAAGTTGAAAAAGGTTAGGTATTGTTTTATAATTCCCAGCTTATACAGGAATTGGTAACACATTATATTATGAAAGATGGTGAATAGTTTAACAAATTCATGTAGATAAGTGTTATCGGAATGAACACTTTCACCTCTGTCACTGTGCCAAGTTAAAATGGTAAAAGTGTTTCAATTGAAACTAACAATTTTTCTCAATGACAGTGTGCAACCTGGTGCAGGTGGCACATAGCATATATCTGTGTGTGGCATCATAAGTTGGAAAACAATCTAAGATAGAACAAATTAAAACATGTGGATTTCTTAAGCACTCCTAAAAAGTCTTTACATGTTTACACTCACATGATTTAATGATTTACAGTTAAAACATGTTATGTCAAGGTTTCTCATTTATTTCATACTTTTGAAATTTCAATCTCACGGTTTCTTTGTCTGATATCACACAAAGACCTCCATTTAAAGGTGCACAAGACACTTATGAATTGTCCTAAATGGAACCTGAATCATACATCGAGTAAGCTATTCAAAGTAATAAGAATGTATTGTAGCTTTAAATCAGCAGCATCAAATCAAAGGTGTAAAATGACAAGTTAATAAAATTCCAATTTCACTGCCCCCACTCTTTAAGGCTAAAACCAATGTAGCATTCATAACATACCAAATATTTTCTAAGAGCCTAAATTCAGCCAGTGCTACAGTCTATCTTACTGAAACCATATTTTTGTATATTTCATATAGTTCATTATATACAATTTGCCATGACTTTAAATCACATAGTTCTACTGCAATTGGCATTCAACTTGTTCAGAGTTTGAGTTACCTGCAGGGCTGTGTTCCTGTTTGTGTGTCACTGGCATCTTCAAGCAGGACTTTGATAAAGCCAGCCATAGACGTAGGGTCCATCTGGGTACTGGTGGGTAGTGGGGTGCCCATGTAGGGCAGCAGGTAGCGGTTATAACAATCAGTCAGCGGCTGCAGGTTACAGAAACCTTCGGGGCCTAAAATAGCAAGAAAAGACATTAGTTATTTTGTACAGCAAGGCAAAATGTAGACTATTAGATATGCTGCATTGAAAGATATTTGGTTATCAGTGGAGAGGATTTTAGCTGTTGTGTTTTAAAACACAGTTAATGATATTCATCAAACTTATCATTGTGGTGTTGATGTTACAACACCATCTTTAATATCTGTAAGATATACTATGATAATGCTCGTAATCTGTTTCTAAATAAGAGGAATTCCAGGATACTAACCTATTCCCCAAATGGTTGAGGTATAAAGAGGAAGGCCGATGCATGAGGTAAGTCAAGTATACGAAAGCATAAGATAGGAAGCCTGAGAGGACATAGGACTTATGTGCTTCATGTGGTACAAAAAAATATCAAACAGAAGCAGCAAAAACAAGTAAGTTTTATCCAAGAAGTCTTGATATATAATTCAATGATGTCTATGTACATACCAAACAGACAGAGTTTGTAGGCGTCAAAGGCTGAAAAGGCTATAAGTTCCGAGTTACAGCCATCCTTCAGGGCCACTAGCAGGCACTGCTCCAGCTGCCTGAAACAGGGGCAACAATCAGAATGACAGAGGGAACATGTGAGTTTAGCCATATGAGGAGGAAACCAGGCTTAATATGTTAGTTTAGCCATATCACAGAGGGAATGAGGCTTAAGGTCAGTTTACACATAATTATACCAGAGGGAACCAAGCTATCAGCTGATATGCTGGTATGATAAATGTGCTTAATAATGCTTAAAAGAATGTTTGCATTTAAGCCCCGTACCCAGTAGGCAATTTTACCAGTCATGGGCAACAGATAACTGGGAGAATCAGCTGATTCTCATGAATGCTGTCAGTATGGTATATTGAAATGTGGATGTTAGATCTGAATCGGTGCTAAAATCGGCTGATTCTAGCGGCAGAATCAGCCAATTTGAGCACCAATCAGTTGGCCAACTTGGTAAAGATCGCCTAGTGGGTATGGCACTTTAGTAGGCAGATATCTAGATGACAAAAGCTAGGGCACATGTGCATTTAAGGATGCTTGGCAAACTGAAGCTAAAATTGCATATAAACCACTTGGGAGAGAAATTAAAGGGATAGTCTTGTTTCAAAAGTACAGGTTCAATCCTGAACTTACTTCGACTATAAGAAAATTGAATCTGAGTGATTTGACATTGTGATGAGTATACATAATTGTTACCCTGGGTAAGAGTTCTGTATCATCTTCACACTTGTTCTATTTCTAGTTTATATAATATGCTTTGTGTTCTTGTTAATGTTAGCCCCCTCTGTATGTAACTATCAGTACTAGTAGGAAGAGCCCTTGTATGAAATAGATGATTGGATAGAATAACTTGGCCAGGTGCATTAAACACCTAAGAACATAAATTTACATCTTAACTCAAAATGAAACCAAGAATAGTATTGTGTGAACCAGGTTTAAACTGCTGAAAGAACTGCTGACGAAGTATTTAGTCCAAGAAAACGAGGGATAATTATCCATCTGTCATAAAAATAGATTTAATAGAAGAGGACAGTGTGAGGGCCAAGGGCAGGGGGCAGCTTTCAGGGGCAGGGGACAGGGGGCAGAGGGCTATCTCAGGGCACAGGGGAGGGTGTAGTTGTCTAAACCCTAAAGGCCTTATGATATGGCCAGTGTGAAATGTGTGCTTGCATCAGTATAGGGCATCCTCCCCAATTGGATATAACAATTGTGACGTTCTCTGGTAAGTCGGGGTTGCCGATTCTTACAACAGAGGAACGTGGGGGTTGTTCGGGTCTCGGGGCGGACGGGGAATCCGGGCCAAGAACCGAGATGTGTTTCTAGAGTCGTGCCTCGCGCACGAGGGGGGGCTGAGCGAATCGATCGGGAATCGGCACTCGATGTCGACGGAGGACTGCGGGGGAGGGAAATTATGGTAGGGGTACGGGTCGGCCGGGGGGCGGTCCACCCCTGAGTTCCGGTCCGCGGGGGCGACGGGCCGACGGTCGCCTATTGTTTGGTAGCGTGGGGCCGAGCATGCCGCGCCCTCGTCCCCGCGGACTTCGCTCCTTCGTTCCGTTCCCCATGTCTTCGTACCATACTACGCCTCGGTTTCCGGTACTACTTCGGGCCTTCGTGCCTTACTCCGTTCCCTCGTTCCTCGTTCTTCGGGCCGTCGGGCCCCTTACCCTATGTTTCTACTACCTATCTCGAACTTCGACTGTTTTGTCCTAACTTCGGCTTAATTACTCTGATCGGCTCATCTTTAGCGGTTGTTTCAGGAAAGAGGACACGTCTGGACTCCAGGAGAACTGTTAAAGAACTCTGTTTATTCGGGCCTCACCGCCCCTTTATATACTAGAGAGGTCAGCCCTGATTGGCTGCCTTCGGTCACGTGACCTACAACTGACGTCACTTCCGGTTTATATATTCCGTTTCCGGTTTACATTTCACTTCCGGTTTACATATTTCCGGGTTTCGTTCCTTTACGTTTTCGTTCCTTACATATTCGTTATTCGTTCTTTACATATTCGTTCTTTACATATTCGTGCCTCTTTTTCAGGCTTTCTATACTTTCGTTCATTATTACATATTCGTTCCTTTACATCTATTTCGTTCTCTTACATATATTTCGTTCTCTTACATATATTTCTATTATTACCTTATTTCTATTATTTTAACCTCTATGTATTTTGGCTGAATAGCCGTTCATCACACCCTCCCGCACCTTCTTGAAAGGTGGGAAAACACGTTTTACAAAATTTCAAAACAGTTCATACAGCAACGACAACAGAACATACTCTAGAACCAGAAACATTTCAATCCTACGCTCCTTATCGGCAGAGGAGGAGGTGTCACCCTCTGTCCTCCCCGGTCTACTTCGGAGGGCCCCCGGGGCCTATCCGGCTAATTATTATTTCTCTTCTTTCTTCGTTTTTCGTTCTTCGTTTTTCTCTCTTCGTTTTTCTCTCTTCTTAATGAAAGTTCATATAATTCGTTTTATATATCTTAGTCTCTTTTTATCTTCGTCAGAGTTCTCTATCCTGGATCTATTAGGACCCGTTTTACACCTCCTCTTTTTCTCGTCTTTAGGATGAGCGAGCCGGTCGTGGCTCTCCCACCCGGGACTGGGGATCGGTCGTGACCCCGTCGCCCCCGCTCCTCTCCTCTGGGCTCTATTTACTTAGCCCCTCGGCGCGTTTTTCCTCGCCTTTTTACCCTCATTAGGACAGAGGGACCGGTCGTGGTCCTCCTGCCCGGGGCCATGGGTCGGTCGTGACCCGCAGTGCCCCCGTTCCCTTCGTTTTTCGTCGTCCAGACGTTCTCCCCTAGTTCGGGTGGAGAATCGGTCGCGACTCTCCCACCCAGAGGCCAGGGCCTGTCGTGACCCTTATGCCTGGTCCCCACTTGGGCGATTAACTTTTTTTTTTCGCCGGCGACTAAGGTAGTTAGTAGCCCGGCGATCAAGTCCTCACTGGTGCCTTGATGTCTGGCGACCAAAACGCTAGTCGCCGTGGTTTTGGGGTGAAATATTTGACATGTTTAATATTTTCCACTAGTCGCCGCCGATTAAGGCAGTTAGTAGCCGAGCTGGGGGACTAATGTGTCCTCTAGTCGCTGGCAGTATCATAGCAAGAGCGTCCCAACGTGGCGACTAACTTTTTTTTTCACCTGCATCTAGTTGGTCGCCCGACGACGTACTAATTTTTTAATCAGCGGGCTACTAACGTTGGTCGCCGTCGTTGATCGCTCAAGTGGGGACGCGGCTTTTGTCCTCTCGACCCTCGGTCCGTTCTACCGTCGTCCAGACATTCTCCGTTGTTTTTGGGTAGAGAATCGGTCGTGATTCTCCCACCCGGTCGGTCGTGACCCCTCGTTCTTCCGTAACTATTACTCTTCTCTGCGTTCTCTTAGGTGATGATGATGATTTTAAGGATGAGTTGAAGAAGAAAGACTGAAGTTTTTGTAGATAGAATGTTCTTTTTGGACTTCGCACCCTCGGTCGCCTCGGCATTCAGAGCCCTCCAGTGACTTTTTCACGTTTGGCAAGGACAACATGTTCGAGCCAAAGGCCAAGGTACCCAAGGAAGAAGATGGCGTTGTATGTGGAAAGGAACTTAACTTCATGCATTAAAGCTTAGAGTGGAAGCTTCAGCAGACAACGTCGCGGGTTTCGTGCTATTTGTCACAGTGAAACTTTGAGATGGAGTCCGGGTGAAGGTAAGACTGAGAAGATTAGAATCATTAATTATCGATGAGGTGTCCGTTTTCCGTACAGGAACTGAAGTTTGACTTTTACGACACATGTCCTCGTGGTTAACCCAGCACCAAGACGTTCAGTCTTCGACCACGTCGACACACTCGAAGATTTCAGGATTTCAGAAAGAGATGTCGGAGAGAGTCCACCATAGTAAAGTATTTCCGTCACCGTTCCGGGCCCAAGTGGCATGACAACAACCGGAACGGAGACCCGATTAAGAAGATAATTTTGATGAAGTTTCTTTTTGATGACAGGAGCCGGCGCCTCTCATCCCTCCCCCCCTCCGTAAGCAACGGCAGGAAGACAATCCTCTTTGGGGCGAGAGGGAGGCTCCTTCGTTCTACTGATGAGATGATTTTCCTAAGAAGAGGATTCCTGTTTCAGGCACTCGGGCCCTCGTTCGTTTCCTAGGCTCTCGGGCCTCGCTCTGTTTACTAAGTTTTTCTCTTCGTCCTCCCGGAGGACCGTGCTTTTAGACGATTTTCGTGAGACTGTAATACCAACAAATAGTTCGTTAATAGAAGTAAGTTTAAGATCTGGTCTGGTTTGATTCTGGAGTAAGGCCACAGTCGTCCACGGTGCCATGTCACATTGCATGAAGCCACTATGCCTATGACGAACGCCGAGACAACAGCTCCGAGCCGTTCCGGGCTGCTCCTAGGTACGGCGGTTCGAAGTTGGTAAGTTGAAGATATTAGTGAGAAGGAGAGGAAGAAGCCGTAGAAAGTGAAGATGGACGACATCAACTGGGATCTGCACCCAACGTCAACCTCTGAGATCCGGAACGGGCCCATTCTAAAAAAAATAGCATATATAGAGAACTCATCCGATGTCGAACTCCAAGAAGGATCGCTCCTCGTCGCTCTTTGCAGACCTCTTGAGGTGTCTATCAAGGCATCCGCGGCCGACGTTCCAAGCACCACCTCCCTGTATATTTCAAAGACTACTTCCCTATATGTTTCGTTCCTCGAGAAGAAGACATCAGGAAATACGACATGGAAGCAGTCACTGTCGTTACTGCAGGTAAGATATTAATATAAGTTTTTTGGTAAGTCTATTAATTTTCGTTTCTTGTTCATGTATTGCTTCGGTCGGTCACGAGCCAGGGCCCCTAAGTTATCGTCCCTGCTCGTGCCTTGGTCCTCCGGGAGACATCTACGACTCGCCGCAATCCTTTCACGACTCGCTGCATCAACTCTGGCACGATAAAACCAGCATTCAGGTCGAAAAATTCCATTTTGCCGCTCTTCGTATGCGGTAAGAGGCTGAAGACAAGGAAACTCAGAAGATGATGGTACATGAATCCGGGCTCATCCACATTCTGATCGATCCATCCAAGATCAAGAAGACAAAGTTGCAGGGAGTAGAAGTGCCGCTAGAGGACAGAGGTCGTCTCCTCCTCGCCTCCAGATCGCTCAAGGCAGCGCGGGAGAAGGGTTTTCAGTCTTGGCCCGCGCCAGCCTTTCCTCCAGCGGCGAGTCGCCGGCCCACCGGTACCTTATTTACCCCGGCACGACCGTCGACTCAAAGACTACAATGACAACACTATCTGTCCATTCTGATTTCCTTTCCTCGATTCCGCCTCCCAACTTTCACTCTCGCTCCTGGGCCGCCCGGCCCGCTATCCATTTGATTTCCGCGACCGGACGATCCCGTTCCACTTGCTCGGTCCCAACCAACGCAGCGGGCTCCAGGGAAGAAGAGGAACAGCTACAAACTTGTTTTTCCTCCTAGCGCCTCCTTCCGTCCCGTATTCGCCCCGCAGGCTTGGTAAGTTCGTTCCAGTCATGGACCCTCCAGCTCGTTGATTACACTCAACACCTCCTAACACATGTGGTTTCGTTCACTTCCGCAAGAAGATTCCCATAAAGAAACTAATAGGAATAAATTAAGATAAAAATGTTCGAGCCCGCCAGTCCGTTCCCGATGAGTTTAAGTAAAGTTTCGGGCCCGTCCAGCGGTCTCCAGGAGAGTCTTTTATCCAGGCTTCGGCCTCCTGTGCGGCTCAGGTACCTCCGCCTCGGCCCGGTTCTCTCCCTGGGGGTTTGACACTACGGGTGAGGAGCCAACGCCCCGTAATCCCTCCCCACCCGACTCGCGACGCGCCATCTTCCGCCTCTGGTTCCGTCGCGCTGTTTTTCTTCCATGCAAGACCTCGAGCAGCATCTACTTCACCCTTCTTCTTGGCGCCGGATCGGTAGCAACAGTCTCTCCTCCCTAGCGGGGAGCTCGAGAAGCTGATCCACCATTCCGCTCTGTTTTTCTGCCTCTCTTGTCGCCTTCAACAAGTCATCCAGTTGATCCTCGTTTTTGTACATCACTAGGGTCTGAGCCAATTGGACGGTCCGGTTGTGTTCGTTAACTAGCCGGTCGACCCCCGGGAACTCCCTGGTCAACGGCCCCAGTGCCGCCGTCGGGAACTGCGCCATCGCTTCTTCAAATGTCTCTGGCTTGCGGCCCGTTTCTAGTGCCATCAGGAACGCCATAGACGCCGAAGCCATTGCTCTTGTCTTGGCCGTCATTCCTCGCACCTCCCTCGGGGGCCACACCAGTTGCACCCGAATGGCCTCTTCCGCGTCCCAGTCTCGTACCGCTCGCGCCGTCACCGGAAAGTGTCCCTGTAAGACCTGGTGAATGGCCTGTGTCCGTAATAACTTGAGTCTCGGTGTTTCTTTAGATGGTCCTGCCGTCGGTATCTCCGTTCCTATGGACCCGAACACTGAATCCGCTCCCGACTCGTCCAATTCTTGCTTCTCCGGCTCGTATCCTCTGGTCTCGGCCTGCCCCAACTCCATGTCCTCTGAGTCTTCCACCTCCGCGTCCATGGACTGGGCAGCCGGTATTTGTAATCTGTGTATCACAACCCGCGGTTGTAGCGCCCGCCCGTGTTTATCCTCGTCCTTGAGTGGGGTATCTGGTCCTGGCGGCGATCCCATACGTTCGGGCGACGGTGGTCCCGGGGTCTCTTCCGATCCCTGCGACCCGAAAAACGAGCTTCCCAAACTGGCTCGCGTCAGGTTGTCAACCGCCGCCCGTGTCTCTGGCGTGTCTGGTGCTACCGTAATGTCTCTCATTCGTTTTAATCCCGGGGGCGGCACTATCGGCTGCTTACATACCATCTTCTCCAGGGGTGAATCCGCTTTCGTCGGGGTAGGGGTAGAGAACAGCGGCTGTGTCGAGGCCATCGACGCCGTGTCCTCCGGTCTGGCCGCATGCCGAACATACTTTACTTTCTCCACTCGCCCCGACGGTTTGAGTCCCTGCCTTTCTGCCATCTCGCGTAGAAACCTCCCTAGGTACAATGCTTCTCTTTCCACCAGCCGGCCTCCCTGTGCTTCCCGAATGCTGTCCTCCAGCTCCCGGTCGGATCTCGCCTCGTGGTAACCCCTGAACGATCCCTCCCGGTTCATTGTTCCTTTTAAATATCCGGGGTACCTCGGGTGTCGTGATTCGTATATCACTGATTTCTTATGAACTGTCATCATAGTAAATTGTGCGTCGCTACAAGGTGGTTCTAGTCCCGTGGTCCGTTTGACTCCTGTCGAGGTCTCAGGCTGTGATGGTCCCAGCTCTCCCGTGCTACTAGACTCAGCAATAATCAAGGACCGATCGCTTCGGACCGACATGCTCCTGCCTGACTCCGACTGGTCCGAACTCGTTCCCTCCTCCAATTCTCTCGGGACTTTCTTGACCTTTTTCCACTTCTTCTTTCGCGACGGCTCCTCCGCCGGGCATCCCTGCGTCGGGGGCCTCTTGAAAGCGAGCGGCTCCTCTTCCTCTTTCACTTTCGGTCGTTGGTCGTCGGACGAGCTCACCAATTCCACCACCTCAGCCCCCGGTGGTATTCCTGAGCAACCCGGCTTCGGGGTGGGTGTGGATGTCCGTCCTTTTCCTCTGCCCGGGAGTCCTCGTCCTCTCGGTTCCCGTGGTTCTCCCTGGGCGTTTAACTTCTTAATTCGGCTCTGTACTAACCCTGATATTTGGTCTGGTGTCAGGAGTGGTTTCGGGTTGACCACGGCTCGGCTCGCGCTTCGCGGCGACTCGGTGGCTTCCTTCCGCACTCCTTTCGCGGCCCTCCGAGGGGAACGACGCGTGGGTGTCGATCGTTCCGCTACCTCGGCCAGGGGTCCCTTCCCTGCTGCTTTGGCTGCTTGGGCTCCCTCGCCGGCCTCGTCGGCCTCTGATCCTTCTTCGGTTGCTACCTGCTCCAGCTGCTCGGCGTCGCTGTCCTCGGATCCTCTCGACGCCCTCGGGTAGTAAGGTATGCGGATATGCCGTCGCGGCCTCTCCGGTGCCTCCTTATCCACCGCCCTCTCAGGGGGTTGAAACCCCTCCGGATGGCGCACCGCGTAGTCCCGTTCCATGTTGGCTACCCGGGCCGCCGTTTCATCCCCAGCAGCGAAACTGGTGTACGGCGGTCGTCCTTTCGGGTCCAAGGCGAACGCCGCAGCATACTCCAGCCTCAGAAGGGGGTCTTGCTTCGGCATCCCCCTCTGCAGGTTCCCTTCGTGTGAGTCCGTCATGTGCTTCTTCCAGTCCTGGTGTGTCGAATAGGCTCGATTCGAACACACCGGGCACATGTAGTACTGCTTCCGTAATCCATCGTGCTGGCCTTTAATATGCTTGGCCAAGTGCTTAAACTCCTTTCCGTGACAATGTCCTTCCCAGCACTGTCCGCTCATCGTGTCCGTTTTCCGGGCTTTCGGGGCTCGTTCCAATCCTGAAGCTCGTCCCGTCAGCCGTTTCCGTTTTTGTCTCGTGGTGATGCTGCTCGTCTCGCTTCTCTGCTTTTCCTCTTGTTTTCTTCTCCTTAGCTCAGTCTGCTCGTCTGCGATTTGATGAATCCTGATCAGCTGACCAGAATGACCTGCTCCGGCGAGCGCTCTGCCTTTTATAGCCGCCGCAGGCGGAAGTGGGCGTGGCCTGCACTAGTGACCCCTAGCGTCAGACTCACCATCCACTTCTACGGTGGCGCCCCCTACTATTTTCCGGTCCCCGGGGCCCGCCGCTGGTCACCGCCTCGCCTGCTTTTTACCTCGCGGCCCTTCGCCCGTCCACGCATTTTTTCCTAGGCCTTTTATTGCCCCACCGGACGCCCTCGGTCTTTTCATCCTCCGTCGCCTTCTCTTGCCTTTTTCATCTTGGCCCTCACAGTGCTTCCGCACACTTCCCGGAGAACACAGGGGCTCGGCGTTATCATCTCCTCGCCGCCGCCCCGTTCTCTTTGTCCTCTTTTACTCCTTTTACGACCTACTTTAAAGCCCGTCCTCGTTTCAGGCCTCGCCTTTTACAGCCGTCCGTTCGTTCCTCCGGCGTTCCCGAGAGTGCCGCATCTACTCTCCTCCGGTCTCCTGGACGCTGTAAAGCGGTATTACCAAGTCGGCATTACTTCAGAAGTCTTCACCAGCTTGCCACCGGGTCTGTCTTCTGTTGTAATCCAACCATCTTTTCCACGCTGTGGTTCCTCCGAACTGACCGGAAAGCGGCTCCGTGGGACTACTTTAGACATTCGGGCCGTCGTGGCTCCCGAACGCCGTTTTTCGTTCCAACCCCGCATTTCCCACCTATATTACATCCGCAAGAGAACCAATCTTCAGCTAGGTAGCAAATCTCTACAGCCTAACGACCTGCACTCCTACTGTAGTGGTCAACGCACCGCCCCGACTCAATGGCCCCAGGTTGATCAGTCCTTTTTGGCCAAAGCCTTTTTGTGTAGCGCCGATTTGGTCGTTCCCTTGGTCCTCTTCCACCTGCGGAATCGAGACACGAAAACGACTTCATCACAAAAAGGGGTGCCCCGTTTCCTTACGTGCCCTAGCGCGCCCCACCCCAAGCATTTACTGTGCAGCCTCGTATCCTTGCTGGTCAGCTACCATCCAGGCTGGCGCAGCGTGTCCTCGGTAGGGTTCCAGGCGGTCCACATGGACTACCCCCACGGTTTCCCTCGTTTCTTCCGTACTACCACCCGTCCTCGGTCAAGCACCTTGACGATCAGTGCAGGGCCCATCCATGGAAATCGCAACTTCGTTCCTTTGTCCCTATCCACTACCGTATCGTGCATCCAGACCAGTTCTCCGGCGTGGTATTTCCGCCGAGTCACCTTCCCATCGTACTCGTGTTTCTGATGGATGGCGGCTCGTTTCAGCCCCGTCCGGGCCTCCCGATAGGCCGCGACTAGCCCTTCCTCCAGGCTTTCCACATAGTCGCCTACCCGTCGGGGTTCCTCCTCTGGTCCTAGAGGTCTCCCATAAATCGCCTGTCGCGGCATCATGGTCTGTCGGCCCAGCATCATCATATTCGGTGTCACTCCCGTGCTGGCTTGCGGCGTTGCTCTATAACTCATCATCACGAGCGGGACCATCTCGTCCCATTCCCGGCCTGTTGCTCGGCAGCTGGCTTTCAAACAACACCCCAAAGTACGGAAACTTCGTTCTATGTACCCGTCACTCCTGGGGTGGTACGGCGTCGTTCTTGTTTTGTGTATTCCGAATAGTGCACAGACCTGAGCCACCACCTCGGATTCGAAATTCGTGCCTTGATCCGAGTGTAGTTCCCGAAACGCGCCGTACCGTGCTACTACTTCTTCAACCAGTTTGTTCGCCACTGTCGTTGCCTTTTGATCCGGGATCGGGAAACACTCCAACCATTTGGTGAAATAGCTTCCCACCATCAGGCAATACTTATTTCCTCGTTTGGTGACTGGGTACGGGCCCGAAACATCCATGGCCAGCCGTTCCATCGGCTCCCCCACTATGTACTGATGTAGCGGCTCCCGTCTTCCTCGTCCTTTTTTCAGCAACGCGCAATCACATTCTCGACATTCCTTCCGCACGTCTTCCCGGAGTCCCGGCCAGTAAAACCCTTGTTCCAACAGGGCCGTCGTCCTGGCGACTCCTAAATGCGCTCCTGCCGCGCCTCCATGGTATTCCCTTACCAACTTGGGTCGTTCCCCGAGGGGAACGACCAACTGGTTCCTCCAACCATGTCCTTCTAGTTCCCAGTACTTCCGATGCAGCACGCCATCCCTGAGGCTTAATCGTTCCCATTGCCTCCATAGGATCTTTGTTTCCCGGGATTCCGGAGATATGGCCTCCCAACCTGGCCGGTCCGCATCCTTTTCCATCCGTGCGACAATCGGCCCTATATCTCGATCCCTCCTCTGCGCTGCTCTCATCTCCTGCGGGGACCATCCGGGCTCGTACCCCCGGGCCCGCGTCACTACTCTCACTTTTTCGGTATTCTCGTGCTCCTCTCCACATTGTTTGCACGGATACCGGGACAACGCGTCAGCGTTCCCATGCTTCCTGCCCGGTCGGTGTTGGAACGACACATCATGCGAGTCGATAATCTCAATCCACCGAGCAGCCTGCCCCATCGGTTCCTTACTTCTCTGCAGCCAACTGACCGCGCTATTATCCGTCCGGACTATCACGCGTTGACCATAGATGTAGCACCGAAAATGCTTCAAAGCTCGCACCACCGCCAACAGTTCTTTCCGCGTGGTGCAATACTTTCGTTCGTTTGACTCCAGGGTTTTG
Organism: Lepidonotus clava; assembly: GCA_936440205.1. NCBI lineage: Eukaryota > Metazoa > Annelida > Polychaeta > Phyllodocida > Polynoidae > Lepidonotus > Lepidonotus clava. Next base: position 34,144,842 of record OW387150.1, read on the forward strand.
CTCGTGTAAGCTATCACCCGTTCCTCCCCTCTCTGCTCCTGTGATAGCACGGCTCCCGTTCCCACGTCACTGGCGTCTGTGTCAAGCCACCATTGTCCATCTTCCTCCGGGAATCCCAACACCGGGGCCTCCGTTAGCGCCTTCTTCATCGCATCAAATGCCTCTTGTCGTCTCGCGCTCCACACGAATGGTTCCTCCTTCGTTGCCAATTCATACAAGGGGGCAGCCAACTCCGTGAAGCCGTTTATATGCCTTCTATAGTACGAACATAATCCCACGAAGGCTCGTACCTCGTGGAGATCCCGCGGGACCGGCCACTCGGTTACTTGCCGACACTTTTCGGGGTCGGGTTCGATCCCGTTGAATGAGACAACGTGCCCCAAGAACGGAATCTTCTTCTGGAACAGCTTGCATTTTCGCGCCTTTAACTTCAGTCCTGCAGCGTTCAATCGGTCCAGAACCCGTACCAATCTTTCCAGAGTCACTTTAAACGTTGGTCCAAAGACCAGTAGTAATCCCTCCCCACCCGACTCGCGACGCGCCATCTTCCGCCTCTGGTTCCGTCGCGCTGTTTTTCTTCCATGCAAGACCTCGAGCAGCATCTACTTCACCCTTCTTCTTGGCGCCGGATCGGTAGCAACAGTCTCTCCTCCCTAGCGGGGAGCTCGAGAAGCTGATCCACCATTCCGCTCTGTTTTTCTGCCTCTCTTGTCGCCTTCAACAAGTCATCCAGTTGATCCTCGTTTTTGTACATCACTAGGGTCTGAGCCAATTGGACGGTCCGGTTGTGTTCGTTAACTAGCCGGTCGACCCCCGGGAACTCCCTGGTCAACGGCCCCAGTGCCGCCGTCGGGAACTGCGCCATCGCTTCTTCAAATGTCTCTGGCTTGCGGCCCGTTTCTAGTGCCATCAGGAACGCCATAGACGCCGAAGCCATTGCTCTTGTCTTGGCCGTCATTCCTCGCACCTCCCTCGGGGGCCACACCAGTTGCACCCGAATGGCCTCTTCCGCGTCCCAGTCTCGTACCGCTCGCGCCGTCACCGGAAAGTGTCCCTGTAAGACCTGGTGAATGGCCTGTGTCCGTAATAACTTGAGTCTCGGTGTTTCTTTAGATGGTCCTGCCGTCGGTATCTCCGTTCCTATGGACCCGAACACTGAATCCGCTCCCGACTCGTCCAATTCTTGCTTCTCCGGCTCGTATCCTCTGGTCTCGGCCTGCCCCAACTCCATGTCCTCTGAGTCTTCCACCTCCGCGTCCATGGACTGGGCAGCCGGTATTTGTAATCTGTGTATCACAACCCGCGGTTGTAGCGCCCGCCCGTGTTTATCCTCGTCCTTGAGTGGGGTATCTGGTCCTGGCGGCGATCCCATACGTTCGGGCGACGGTGGTCCCGGGGTCTCTTCCGATCCCTGCGACCCGAAAAACGAGCTTCCCAAACTGGCTCGCGTCAGGTTGTCAACCGCCGCCCGTGTCTCTGGCGTGTCTGGTGCTACCGTAATGTCTCTCATTCGTTTTAATCCCGGGGGCGGCACTATCGGCTGCTTACATACCATCTTCTCCAGGGGTGAATCCGCTTTCGTCGGGGTAGGGGTAGAGAACAGCGGCTGTGTCGAGGCCATCGACGCCGTGTCCTCCGGTCTGGCCGCATGCCGAACATACTTTACTTTCTCCACTCGCCCCGACGGTTTGAGTCCCTGCCTTTCTGCCATCTCGCGTAGAAACCTCCCTAGGTACAATGCTTCTCTTTCCACCAGCCGGCCTCCCTGTGCTTCCCGAATGCTGTCCTCCAGCTCCCGGTCGGATCTCGCCTCGTGGTAACCCCTGAACGATCCCTCCTGGTTCATTGTTCCTTTTAAATATCCGGGGTACCTCGGGTGTCGTGATTCGTATATCACTGATTTCTTATGAACTGTCATCATAGTAAATTGTGCGTCGCTACAAGGTGGTTCTAGTCCCGTGGTCCGTTTGACTCCTGTCGAGGTCTCAGGCTGTGATGGTCCCAGCTCTCCCGTGCTACTAGACTCAGCAATAATCAAGGACCGATCGCTTCGGACCGACATGCTCCTGCCTGACTCCGACTGGTCCGAACTCGTTCCCTCCTCCAATTCTCTCGGGACTTTCTTGACCTTTTTCCACTTCTTCTTTCGCGACGGCTCCTCCGCCGGGCATCCCTGCGTCGGGGGCCTCTTGAAAGCGAGCGGCTCCTCTTCCTCTTTCACTTTCGGTCGTTGGTCGTCGGACGAGCTCACCAATTCCACCACCTCAGCCCCCGGTGGTATTCCTGAGCAACCCGGCTTCGGGGTGGGTGTGGATGTCCGTCCTTTTCCTCTGCCCGGGAGTCCTCGTCCTCTCGGTTCCCGTGGTTCTCCCTGGGCGTTTAACTTCTTAATTCGGCTCTGTACTAACCCTGATATTTGGTCTGGTGTCAGGAGTGGTTTCGGGTTGACCACGGCTCGGCTCGCGCTTCGCGGCGACTCGGTGGCTTCCTTCCGCACTCCTTTCGCGGCCCTCCGAGGGGAACGACGCGTGGGTGTCGATCGTTCCGCTACCTCGGCCAGGGGTCCCTTCCCTGCTGCTTTGGCTGCTTGGGCTCCCTCGCCGGCCTCGTCGGCCTCTGATCCTTCTTCGGTTGCTACCTGCTCCAGCTGCTCGGCGTCGCTGTCCTCGGATCCTCTCGACGCCCTCGGGTAGTAAGGTATGCGGATATGCCGTCGCGGCCTCTCCGGTGCCTCCTTATCCACCGCCCTCTCAGGGGGTTGAAACCCCTCCGGATGGCGCACCGCGTAGTCCCGTTCCATGTTGGCTACCCGGGCCGCCGTTTCATCCCCAGCAGCGAAACTGGTGTACGGCGGTCGTCCTTTCGGGTCCAAGGCGAACGCCGCAGCATACTCCAGCCTCAGAAGGGGGTCTTGCTTCGGCATCCCCCTCTGCAGGTTCCCTTCGTGTGAGTCCGTCATGTGCTTCTTCCAGTCCTGGTGTGTCGAATAGGCTCGATTCGAACACACCGGGCACATGTAGTACTGCTTCCGTAATCCATCGTGCTGGCCTTTAATATGCTTGGCCAAGTGCTTAAACTCCTTTCCGTGACAATGTCCTTCCCAGCACTGTCCGCTCATCGTGTCCGTTTTCCGGGCTTTCGGGGCTCGTTCCAATCCTGAAGCTCGTCCCGTCAGCCGTTTCCGTTTTTGTCTCGTGGTGATGCTGCTCGTCTCGCTTCTCTGCTTTTCCTCTTGTTTTCTTCTCCTTAGCTCAGTCTGCTCGTCTGCGATTTGATGAATCCTGATCAGCTGACCAGAATGACCTGCTCCGGCGAGCGCTCTGCCTTTTATAGCCGCCGCAGGCGGAAGTGGGCGTGGCCTGCACTAGTGACCCCTAGCGTCAGACTCACCATCCACTTCTACGGTGGCGCCCCCTACTATTTTCCGGTCCCCGGGGCCCGCCGCTGGTCACCGCCTCGCCTGCTTTTTACCTCGCGGCCCTTCGCCCGTCCACGCATTTTTTCCTAGGCCTTTTATTGCCCCACCGGACGCCCTCGGTCTTTTCATCCTCCGTCGCCTTCTCTTGCCTTTTTCATCTTGGCCCTCACAGTGCTTCCGCACACTTCCCGGAGAACACAGGGGCTCGGCGTTATCATCTCCTCGCCGCCGCCCCGTTCTCTTTGTCCTCTTTTACTCCTTTTACGACCTACTTTAAAGCCCGTCCTCGTTTCAGGCCTCGCCTTTTACAGCCGTCCGTTCGTTCCTCCGGCGTTCCCGAGAGTGCCGCATCTACTCTCCTCCGGTCTCCTGGACGCTGTAAAGCGGTATTACCAAGTCGGCATTACTTCAGAAGTCTTCACCAGCTTGCCACCGGGTCTGTCTTCTGTTGTAATCCAACCATCTTTTCCACGCTGTGGTTCCTCCGAACTGACCGGAAAGCGGCTCCGTGGGACTACTTTAGACATTCGGGCCGTCGTGGCTCCCGAACGCCGTTTTTCGTTCCAACCCCGCATTTCCCACCTATATTACATCCGCAAGAGAACCAATCTTCAGCTAGGTAGCAAATCTCTACAGCCTAACGACCTGCACTCCTACTGTAGTGGTCAACGCACCGCCCCGACTCAATGGCCCCAGGTTGATCAGTCCTTTTTGGCCAAAGCCTTTTTGTGTAGCGCCGATTTGGTCGTTCCCTTGGTCCTCTTCCACCTGCGGAATCGAGACACGAAAACGACTTCATCACAAAAAGGGGTGCCCCGTTTCCTTACGTGCCCTAGCGCGCCCCACCCCAAGCATTTACTGTGCAGCCTCGTATCCTTGCTGGTCAGCTACCATCCAGGCTGGCGCAGCGTGTCCTCGGTAGGGTTCCAGGCGGTCCACATGGACTACCCCCACGGTTTCCCTCGTTTCTTCCGTACTACCACCCGTCCTCGGTCAAGCACCTTGACGATCAGTGCAGGGCCCATCCATGGAAATCGCAACTTCGTTCCTTTGTCCCTATCCACTACCGTATCGTGCATCCAGACCAGTTCTCCGGCGTGGTATTTCCGCCGAGTCACCTTCCCATCGTACTCGTGTTTCTGATGGATGGCGGCTCGTTTCAGCCCCGTCCGGGCCTCCCGATAGGCCGCGACTAGCCCTTCCTCCAGGCTTTCCACATAGTCGCCTACCCGTCGGGGTTCCTCCTCTGGTCCTAGAGGTCTCCCATAAATCGCCTGTCGCGGCATCATGGTCTGTCGGCCCAGCATCATCATATTCGGTGTCACTCCCGTGCTGGCTTGCGGCGTTGCTCTATAACTCATCATCACGAGCGGGACCATCTCGTCCCATTCCCGGCCTGTTGCTCGGCAGCTGGCTTTCAAACAACACCCCAAAGTACGGAAACTTCGTTCTATGTACCCGTCACTCCTGGGGTGGTACGGCGTCGTTCTTGTTTTGTGTATTCCGAATAGTGCACAGACCTGAGCCACCACCTCGGATTCGAAATTCGTGCCTTGATCCGAGTGTAGTTCCCGAAACGCGCCGTACCGTGCTACTACTTCTTCAACCAGTTTGTTCGCCACTGTCGTTGCCTTTTGATCCGGGATCGGGAAACACTCCAACCATTTGGTGAAATAGCTTCCCACCATCAGGCAATACTTATTTCCTCGTTTGGTGACTGGGTACGGGCCCGAAACATCCATGGCCAGCCGTTCCATCGGCTCCCCCACTATGTACTGATGTAGCGGCTCCCGTCTTCCTCGTCCTTTTTTCAGCAACGCGCAATCACATTCTCGACATTCCTTCCGCACGTCTTCCCGGAGTCCCGGCCAGTAAAACCCTTGTTCCAACAGGGCCGTCGTCCTGGCGACTCCTAAATGCGCTCCTGCCGCGCCTCCATGGTATTCCCTTACCAACTTGGCTCGTTCCCCGAGGGGAACGACCAACTGGTTCCTCCAACCATGTCCTTCTAGTTCCCAGTACTTCCGATGCAGCACGCCATCCCTGAGGCTTAATCGTTCCCATTGCCTCCATAGGATCTTTGTTTCCCGGGATTCCGGAGATATGGCCTCCCAACCTGGCCGGTCCGCATCCTTTTCCATCCGTGCGACAATCGGCCCTATATCTCGATCCCTCCTCTGCGCTGCTCTCATCTCCTGCGGGGACCATCCGGGCTCGTACCCCCGGGCCCGCGTCACTACTCTCACTTTTTCGGTATTCTCGTGCTCCTCTCCACATTGTTTGCACGGATACCGGGACAACGCGTCAGCGTTCCCATGCTTCCTGCCCGGTCGGTGTTGGAACGACACATCATGCGAGTCGATAATCTCAATCCACCGAGCAGCCTGCCCCATCGGTTCCTTACTTCTCTGCAGCCAACTGACCGCGCTATTATCCGTCCGGACTATCACGCGTTGACCATAGATGTAGCACCGAAAATGCTTCAAAGCTCGCACCACCGCCAACAGTTCTTTCCGCGTGGTGCAATACTTTCGTTCGTTTGACTCCAGGGTTTTGCTCGTGTAAGCTATCACCCGTTCCTCCCCTCTCTGCTCCTGTGATAGCACGGCTCCCGTTCCCACGTCACTGGCGTCTGTGTCAAGCCACCATTGTCCATCTTCCTCCGGGAATCCCAACACCGGGGCCTCCGTTAGCGCCTTCTTCATCGCATCAAATGCCTCTTGTCGTCTCGCGCTCCACACGAATGGTTCCTCCTTCGTTGCCAATTCATACAAGGGGGCAGCCAACTCCGTGAAGCCGTTTATATGCCTTCTATAGTACGAACATAATCCCACGAAGGCTCGTACCTCGTGGAGATCCCGCGGGACCGGCCACTCGGTTACTTGCCGACACTTTTCGGGGTCGGGTTCGATCCCGTTGAATGAGACAACGTGCCCCAAGAACGGAATCTTCTTCTGGAACAGCTTGCATTTTCGCGCCTTTAACTTCAGTCCTGCAGCGTTCAATCGGTCCAGAACCCGTACCAATCTTTCCAGAGTCACTTTAAACGTTGGTCCAAAGACCAGTATGTCATCCAAGTATACCAGACACTCCTCCCACACGATTCCTCTGAGGATTCTTTCCATCAGTCTCTCGAAGGTGGCTGGGGCGTTCACTAGCCCAAATGGCATCACTTTGAACTCATACAATCCTCCTTGAGTCACGAAGGCCGTCTTTTCTTGGTCCTCCGGTGCCATCTCCACCTGCCAATATCCGCTTGCGAGATCCAGACTGCAGAAGAATAGGCTTCCTCCCAAGGTGTTGAGGCTGTCCTCTATCCGTGGGAGCGGATAGGCGTCCACTTTCGTAGCCTGGTTCAGTTTTCGGTAGTCGATACAGAACCTCGTTCCTCCGTCCTTCTTTTTGACTAGAACGGTCGGGCTACTCCACGCACTCCCGCTCTCCTGGATAATCCCTAGATTTAACATATCCTCCACCAGTGCTCGTTCTTCCTCTCTCCTGGTGGCCGGATACCGTCTGACCCTCTGCTTGATCGGCATCTGATCCCCCGTTTTAATTCGATGTTGTACTAAATCTGTCCGTCCTAACTCATGTTTCGAGGTCGCAAACATTTGTTCCCGGGCCATGATGGCTTTCTCCAGCTCTTCGCCTTCCTTCGTGGTCAGGTCTTTCTTAGCCTCCCCTATCATTTCAACGAGCGCTCCAGGGGGTTCTTTTGCTTCACTTCCTCTTCCTCGTACCTCTTGTACGAAGGTGGCTTCTCCGAGTACCCCGCCGGTTTCCAATTTCGCACTCTCGGTCCCTCGGTTGGCCACCCAAACTTCATTTTCTTCTCCCAATGTCACCGTTCCTGGGATCACCTCCAGTCCCATAGGTAATCCAGCGCCGGTGATGACAGCCAGCTGTCCACTCTGTCCTATGTCTATTCTCGCTACTACTGTTACTCGGGTCACTTGGAGTGGGGGTATTTCCGTCGTTTCCTCGATTCGCACGACCTGTCCTCCGACGGTAACTGCCCGAATCCCATCCGTTCTTTGTTCTACTCCCGGGATTCGTTCCCCCTCTCCCTCCCCCTCGGCGGGCAGGAAGATAGCACTCGCGTGGGGCTTAACTGTTAGCCGGTATTTCACCGCGAAGTCGTTTCCCAGGATCCCTTCATCTCTACCGATGTCTGCCACCATGAACGTCCACTTCAACACGCGCGTTCCCAATTTTACTGGCAAGTTCGTGCATCCGTAGCACCGCAACGGACTACCATCCACCGAGCAGAGACGTCCTTCATATCCATCCAGTTCTTCCCATTTTCGTCCCCACTCTCTCCAGAGGCGTTCCGACAGCAGACTGATCATAGATCCGGTATCAACCAAAAAACGGACGACACTCTCTCCCACCATCCCGGCCACATAAAGTCCACATTCTCCCATGCCTACTACTTCTCTCGCCGCGCCCGAAGGGGGCCCCGCGCTTACTGCGACGGCGACTGTCCGTTTCCCTGACGCTGAGAACACTCTCTTGCGAAATGGCCCTTCTGGTGACATTGATGACACTCTAAATCTTCTTTTCGCTTCTTAAACGCCTCCCTCCGGGCCGTTGCTTGTCTTCTAGCTTCCCGTTCTTCTGCCAATTCTTTCATCATCTCCTCCAACTTACCGTTTAAGGCCATGATCTGTGTATTGGCGTCCTCCTCGGGCTTCACTGCCCGCAGGAGGCGGCGTGAGTATCGTTCCTGTATTTCTACCACCTCTACCGCCTCCTCTAGTGTCTTGCATCCTTTCTCTGCACACTTCAGCTGAAGGTCTTCCCCAACTGCAGCCTGGAACGCATGTAATGCTGCTTTTTCCTGGCTAGCGTAGTCGTTGGAGAAGTAGGCTCTCGATGCCAGTCGCCGGGCATTATCAGCCAACTCCTTCGCTGTCTGGTTCTTTACACGTTTCAATCCCGCCAACTCTTGCAGGGCATTACACGTGTCCTTCTCCTGACCGAACCTCCGGCGCAACGCATCCACCCTCGCTGAGTAACGGAGTCGCTCCCTGTCCGGGAGTCCGACGAAGTACATTCGTGCCGTTCCCGTCAGCGAGAGAAAAAGCATCGCCGCTTTTTCCTCGGCCGTCCAGCGTCCCAATGTTGCGTACTCCTCAAACTGGTTGATCCATCCCTCGAAATCCGGTTTACCGTCATACTTCTCTGGTCGTAAACTGAACTTCTTCAAACTCGCTCCTTCCTGGCCGGTCTGTTGTTGTTGAGCCCGCACATTCTGCTCATCCGTCGGGGTGGACGTTCCCATAAAATTAAACTGCCCACCCATGATGGTCGTGTCCTCCCCTTTGGTCTCGGTTTTCGCACCTCCTTTCTCCTCCCCACCTTCCTTGAAGGCGACGTCAGAATCCATCTGCTCGAAGACTGCCGCAGTCGCCATGAGTATCCAATACCGATGAAACACCCAAGATCCACAAGTCCGTATGTGCCTATTTCAGCACCACCGCTGCCACCAGTGTGACGTTCTCTGGTAAGTCGGGGTTGCCGATTCTTACAACAGAGGAACGTGGGGGTTGTTCGGGTCTCGGGGCGGACGGGGAATCCGGGCCAAGAACCGAGATGTGTTTCTAGAGTCGTGCCTCGCGCACGAGGGGGGGCTGAGCGAATCGATCGGGAATCGGCACTCGATGTCGACGGAGGACTGCGGGGGAGGGAAATTATGGTAGGGGTACGGGTCGGCCGGGGGGCGGTCCACCCCTGAGTTCCGGTCCGCGGGGGCGACGGGCCGACGGTCGCCTATTGTTTGGTAGCGTGGGGCCGAGCATGCCACGCCCTCGTCCCCGCGGACTTCGCTCCTTCGTTCCGTTCCCCATGTCTTCGTACCATACTACGCCTCGGTTTCCGGTACTACTTCGGGCCTTCGTGCCTTACTCCGTTCCCTCGTTCCTCGTTCTTCGGGCCGTCGGGCCCCTTACCCTATGTTTCTACTACCTATCTCGAACTTCGACTGTTTTGTCCTAACTTCGGCTTAATTACTCTGATCGGCTCATCTTTAGCGGTTGTTTCAGGAAAGAGGACACGTCTGGACTCCAGGAGAACTGTTAAAGAACTCTGTTTATTCGGGCCTCACCGCCCCTTTATATACTAGAGAGGTCAGCCCTGATTGGCTGCCTTCGGTCACGTGACCTACAACTGACGTCACTTCCGGTTTATATATTCCGTTTCCGGTTTACATTTCACTTCCGGTTTACATATTTCCGGGTTTCGTTCCTTTACGTTTTCGTTCCTTACATATTCGTTATTCGTTCTTTACATATTCGTTCTTTACATATTCGTGCCTCTTTTTCAGGCTTTCTATACTTTCGTTCATTATTACATATTCGTTCCTTTACATCTATTTCGTTCTCTTACATATATTTCGTTCTCTTACATATATTTCTATTATTACCTTATTTCTATTATTTTAACCTCTATGTATTTTGGCTGAATAGCCGTTCATCACACAATCAAAAGAATACATACATATAACCAACCAAGAAGGGAGTACGAGGGTGGTTATCACCCCGAGCCGGGACCCCGATATCAGCCCGAGGCCAGTGCCCGAAGGGCCGGCCGAGGGCTGATATCGGGGTCCCGGCGAGGGGTGATAACTGCCCGAGTACTCCCTTCGAGGTTGGTTATGGATTTATTATACCTTTTCTGTTAGATTTGAGCTCCCAAGGAAGGATGCACAGCAATCAGTGATGGTGGGACTGTGATGCTGCACATTTTTTTAAGTTTTTTCATATAACTCTTTTGATATCCATCAAATCCACAAATAGTAAGCAGTAAAATGTAGCTATGAACGTTGTACAGATAATGCATACGTTAGATTTTTTATTTCTTAAGTATTTCCTTTTTTTATGAATTTTAGAAAAATAAAAAGTTTCTGTATCACACTGCAGTGTGATACAAGGCTGGTTATCACCCAGGTTTGTATCACCCTGTGTTAAACTCTTAACTACTAAACTTGTATCACCCTAAGGTGTAATAAATAATATATCGATATATTCATATACAAATATCATATATTTTATATGTACACATAATACATACATTTTTTAATACAAATATCATAATCTATGTAGTATATAGGTACACACACACACAAATTATGCATAATTAAAAGAAGTATCCTTGGTATCTCTGTGACAGTGACAGCCAATACTTACCCACAGCGGAGGGGCTGCAGGCAGGAGGCGAGCTGGCAGGGATTGGCGCCCTGGGCCTGGCTCACAGCCACTGAAAGCAAAATCAACTCACATATTATCTACCACCTTACAGACCTCCCTTGTGATTAAATGTCATGATTATTGAAGGCATTGAATATAATGCCTGAAGTGGTTTTTCTAAATACTGGAATCTACACTGCCTCGAGTCATAAAAGCCCACCACCCTATGTCAAAACAGCCGCTGCTGTACAAAAATCCAGCTTCAAAATTTACCCACTTATGATTCTTTTTCCGGGCTTAAAATCTTATTATTAGTAGAACAGTGGTTAGCAAGCAAATACATGGAATAGTGTGTGAGAAAAGTCTAAATGCCTCTCATATATCAAAACACATGAAAGAATTTCAGATGATAAAATATGTCGTGGCTAGCCTTCACTGCACCACGATGAAGATAAAGCTAAAATATATTTCCTTTTCATACCTTTATGAGATGGGCAAAGAGCAGCCGGTAAGTGTTTAAGAGGAGGGAACAGGTGGCTGTCTGAAGGCCTAGGAAATGGGGCTTTGTCAAGACCCAGGGATGGGGGCTATATGAGGACTGGTAAAGGAGGCAGGGGGCTGTCCCAGGGTCCAGGGTCGGTGGAAGTGACCTTTCTGAGGGCCGGAGGACTGAGACAGGGGGCAGGGGGCTTTCTGAGAGCCTGGGAGAGGGGGCAGGGGGCTTTCTGAGAGCCTGGGAGAGGGGGCAGGGGGCTTTCTGAGAGCCTGGGAGAGGGGGCAGGGGGCTTTCTGAGGGCCTGAGGCCTGGGAGAGGGGATAGGGGGCTTTCTGAGAGCCTGGGAGAGGGGGCAGGGGGCTTTCTGAGAGCCTGGGAGAGGGGGCAGGGGGCTTTCTGAGGGCCTGAGGCCTGGGAGAGGGGGCCGGGGGCTTTCTGAGGGCCTGAGGCCTGGGACAGGGGGTAGGGGCTTTCTGAGGGTCTGAGGCCTGGGAGAGGGGGCCGGGGGCTTTCTGAGGGCCTGAGGCCTGGGACAGGGGGCAGGGGGCTTTCTTAGGGCCTGAGGCCTGGGAGAGGGGATAGGGGGCTTTCTGAGAGCCTGGGAGAGGGGGCAGGGGGCTTTCTGAGAGCCTGGGAGAGGGGGCAGGGGGCTTTCTGAGGGCCTGAGGCCTGGGAGAGGGGGCCGGGGGCTTTCTGAGGGCCTGAGGCCTGGGACAGGGGGTAGGGGCTTTCTGAGGGTCTGAGGCCTGGGAGAGGGGGCCGGGGGCTTTCTGAGGGCCTGAGGCCTGGGACAGGGGGCAGGGGGCTTTCTGAGGGCCTGAGGCCTGGGACAGGGGGCAGGGGGCTTTCTGAGGGTCTGAGGCCTGGGACAGGGGGCAGGGGGCTTTCTGAGGGTCTGAGGCCTGGGACAGGGGGCAGGGGGCTTTCTGAGGGTCTGAGGCCTGGGACAGGGGGCAGGGGCTTTCTGAGGGCCTGAGGCCTGGGAGAGGGGCAGGGGGCTTTCTGAGGGCCTGAGGCCTGGGAGAGGGGATAGGGGGCTTTCTGAGGGCCTGAGGCCTGGGACAGGGGGCAGGGGGCTTTCTGAGGGCCTGAGGCCTGGGACAGGGGGTAGGGGGCTTTCTTAGGGCCTGAGGCCTGGGACAGGGGGTAGGGGCTTTCTGAGGGCCTGAGGCCTGGGACAGGGGGCAGGGGGCTTTCTGAGGGTCTGAGGCCTGGGACAGGGGGCAGGGGCTTTCTGAGGGCCTGAGGCCTGGGAGAGGGGCAGGGGGCTTTCTGAGGGCCTGAGGCCTGGGAGAGGGGGCAGGGGGCTTTCTGAGGGCCTGAGGCCTGGGACAGGGGGCAGGGGGCTTTCTTAGGGCCTGAGGCCTGGGAGAGGGGGCAGGGGGCTTTCTGAGGGCCTGAGGCCTGGGACAGGGTGTAGGGGGCTTTCTTAGGGCCTGAGGCCTGGGACAGGGGGTAGGGGCTTTCTGAGGGTCTGAGGCCTGGGACAGGGGGCAGGGGCTTTCTGAGGGTCTGAGGCCTGGGACAGGGGGCAGGGGCTTTCTGAGGGCCTGAGGCCTGGGAGAGGGGCAGGGGGCTTTCTGAGGGCCTGAGGCCTGGGAGAGGGGGCAGGGGGCTTTCTGAGGGCCTGAGGCCTGGGACAGGGGGCAGGGGGCTTTCTTAGGGCCTGAGGCCTGGGAGAGGGGGCAGGGGGCTTTCTGAGGGCCTGAGGCCTGGGAGAGGGGGCAGGGGGCTTTCTGAGGGCCTGAGGCCTGGGACAGGGGGCAGGGGGCTTTCTGAGGGCCTGAGGCCTGGGACAGGGGGCAGGGGGCTTTCTTAGGGCCTGAGGCCTGGGAGAGGGGATAGGGGGCTTTCTGAGAGCCTGGGAGAGGGGGCAGGGGGCTTTCTGAGAGCCTGGGAGAGGGGGCAGGGGGCATTCTTAGAGCCTGAGGCCTGGGAGAGGGGGCAGGGGGCTTTCTGAGGGCCTGAGGCCTGGGACAGGGGGCAGGGGGCTTTCTGAGGGCCTGGGACAGGGGGCAGGGGGCTTTCTTAGGGCCTGTGGCCTGGGTGAGGGGACAGGGGGCTTTCTGAGGGCCTGAGGCCTGGGTGAGGGGACAGGGGGCTTTCTGAGGGCCTGAGGCCTGGGAGAGGGGGCAGGGGGCTTTCTGAGGGCCTGAGGCCTGGGAGAGGGGACAGGGGGCTTTCTGAGGGCCTGAGGCCTGGGACAGGGGGCAGGGGGCTTTCTGAGGGCCTGAGGCCTGGGACAGGAGGCAGGGGGCTTTCTGAGGGCCTGAGGCCTGGGACAGGGGGCAGGGGGCTTTCTTAGGGCCTGAGGCCTGGGACAGGGGGCAGGGGGCTTTCTGAGGGCCTGAGGCCTGGGACAGGGGGTAGGGGCTTTCTGAGGGTCTGAGGCCTGGGACAGGGGGCAGGGGGCTTTCTGAGGGCCTGGGACAGGGGGCAGGGGGCTTTCTGAGGGCCTGAGGCCTGGGACAGGGGGCAGGGGGCTCTCTGAGGGTCTGAGTCCTGGGACAGGGGACGGGGGCTTTTTGAGGGACTGAGGCCTGGGACAGGGGGCAGGTGGCTTTCTGAAGGCCTGAGGCCTGGGACAGGGGGCAGGGGGCTTTCTGAGAGCCTGAGGCCTGGGACAGGGGGCAGGGGGCTTTCTGAGGGCCTGAGGCCTGGGACAGGGGGCAGGGGGCTTTCTGACAGCCTGAGGCCTGGGACAGGGGCTGGGGGCTGTCTGAGGGCCTGAGGCCTGGGGCAGGGGGCAGGGGGCTTTCTGAGGGCCTGAGGCCTGGGACAGGGGGCAGGGGGCTGTCTGAGGGCTTGAGGCCTTGGACAGGGGACAGGGGGCTTTCTGATGGCCTGAGGCCTGGGACAGGGGGTAGGGGGCTTTCTTAGAGCCTGGGAGAGGGGGCAGGGGGCTTTCTGAGAGCCTGAGGCCTGGGACAGGGGGCAGGGGGCTTTCTGAGAGCCTGAGGCCTGGGGGAGGGGGCAGGGGGCTTTCTGAGGGACTGAGGCCTGGGACAGGGGGTAGGGGGCTTTCTGACAGCCTGAGGCCTGGGACAGGGGGCAGGGGGCTTTCTGAGGGACTGAGGCCTGGGACAGGGGGCAGGTGGCTTTCTGAGGGCCTGAGGCCTGGGACAGGGGGCAGGGGGCTTTCTTAGAGCCTGGGACAGGGGGCAGGGGGCTTTCTGAGGGCCTGAGGCCTGGGACAGGGGGCAGGGGGCTTTCTGAGAGCCTGAGGCCTGGGACAGGGGGCAGGTGGCTTTCTGAAGGCCTGAGGCCTGGGACAGGGGGCAGGGGGCTTTCTGAGAGCCTGAGGCCTGGGACAGGGGGCAGGGGGCTTTCTGAGGGCCTGAGGCCTGGGAGAGGGGGCAGGGGGCTTTCTGAGGGCCTGAGGCCTGGGGCAGGGGGCAGGGGGCTTTCTGAGAGCCTGAGGCCTGGGACAGGGGGCAGGGGGCTCTCTGAGGGCCTGAGGCCTGGGAGAGGGGCTGGGGGCTGTCTGAGGGCCTGAGGCCTGGGACAGGGGGTAGGGGGCTTTCTGAAGGCCTGGGGAATGGGGCTGTCTTAGGGCCCAGGGCAGGGGGCTGTCTAAGGGCCTGTGGCAGGGGTAAGGGGCTGGGGATAGGGGGACAGGCCTGAGTAAGGATTATTTGAAAGGGGGCAGAGGGCAGGAGTCTGGTTAAGGGCTCAGGGAAGGGGCAGGGGGCTTTTTGAGGGCCTGGAGCAGCGGCTGTCTGAAGGCCCAGGGCAGAGGGCTGTCTGAGGGCCCAGGGGAAAGGAGCAGGGGGTAGGGGTCAGGGGGCTCACAGTAGGGGGCTGTCTGAGGGCCTGGTGCAGGGGGCTGTCTGAGGGCCTGGGGCAGGGGTCTGGGGGTTGTCTTCAGGGTCAGGACAGGGGTCAGGGAGCTGTTTGAGGGCTCACAGTTTGGGTCTATCTGAGGGCCCAGGACAGGGTTGTCTGACAGTAGAAGGGCAGATTCGGGCCTTACCTGATAGAATGCCGAGGACTAGACACACGGCTCCCTTAACCTCCATCCTGGTATGTTGTAGGTCCACAGGGAAGTGTTTCCCTGACTGACTCAGTCTGTCTTGTGCAGGTTATTTCCTGCACACCGTTCGTGATTCACGCCCCCCTCCCTTTCGGACAACCGGCCTCCTACCCCAAGTCAGCTGGTATTACTGCTACCTACAGAGAGCAGTGTCTCCCGCCAACTGTAAATCAGCTGATTTAAACAATAACATCTAATTCGATCACATATGGATATTTCTATGACTTTATCTAAAATGTAGAAAAAAATCTGTTATCTATCCTGAGTAAAGAATTAAAATAATGTCAATTAAAGCCTCAGGGAGAGAGGAGGGAGGCCTCCTGGCAGCGACGGCCAGTGCTGTATAGGCAGCGGTCATGGACCAGTAGGTAAACGGGTCACAAGGCAGGGTGGGAGGGGGGGTGTACACAGACAAATACACAGAGGAGGAGGGGGTATAATGGATCGCCTAACTGCAAACATAACGTCTAGCATTATGTGGAATTGCTTTGAGCTATTTTAAGCTGATATTATAAAGGAAAGGCTGTGGTATGTTTTATCATGATATCATTATATGTTTTACATGTCAGACTGTACCACAAAGTACGGCCGAAGTGGGCCTCATTCACAATCTTAGATACTCCATAATGTCTTATGTCTTTAGTACCTTTGGTTTATAAACACTGCAGTCCTCTATGACTAAAGCTGTGTATCTGTTGTTTGTTGGCATCATTTGAAAGGGTTAATAGATATATCATATATAAGATACATCTTTTTGTATAATGATTATATAAAATGTATTTATATGCATCTTGCTTATATGTACAGATATATATATATATATATATATATATATATAGCCATTTATATCCCCCCCACACTTTTTTATGTATATATGTATATACATATACATATTTTTATGTATAATCATTCAAAGTATACTTGGCTGGTATTTCACTTCCTGTTACTTTCAGTGGAGGATCTGGAACTCTTGTATTTATTCATATTTCGAGAAAAATCATAATCCCCCTTCAAATCTATTTAAACAAATGATTAATACTGTAGATATCCAAAATGATATGATGAGCCCTGGATTATAAAATTGTGCATAAGTTGAACTGAAGGAATGTAGTATTCCTTCCTATGCTAATAAGTATTGCAGGTATATTATTCAAGCTGTGATAGGGAAAAATAGGAAGTATTGTTTAGATGACACCACCCCATCTGATATTTACTTAAAATGGTAGGACTCTGAATTGGTACCCAGAAATTTGCACAGATGTCAATTTTTGATAAATCACCACGAACTTATCACATCCACCTGGCTATCAACTCGATGGCACATTCCTTAATTATTCTAAATAATGATAATTCCGTTATAACCATTCCATGAGTTAGTTTCAAGTTAATTTTGTCTCAAATGCTGTTCTAAATGTTTTAGAGTTATGAATAATGACAATCTTAAATTGATTAGATTGATGGCCCCCAGTCCATTTTGGCGGTTGTGATATGTCTGAGCAGTATACACACCACATTATATGCCATATGGGTAAAGGCCGTGTTCCACATACCGATTTTGATGCTGCAGATTTTATGTTTTTATGACATGGCATCTTACATCCTATATATCATTCAAAAGATTATTGTAAGCTCTTTCTATTGATGTAGAATATAACTATGTTTAACCCTTATTTTCAAAATCGGCAGTAAAATCGGTATGGGCAATACGGCCTTAATGTAGTAAACGATATATATGTATGCCCACCACATATTAAGGGGTGTTGGCATGCACAGGCATTTTTAGGTCATAATCTGATAACGCCAATGTTCGTTGTGTTAACTGACGAGACAATGTCCAGGTTCTTCTTAATGATTGTATATTTGAGTCATGATGCAGCAGTAAAGGAGAGTGACAGGGGTTCCCCTTGGGACTTGGCCCCAGCTATGAAAGCTGCTCTCCCTGCTGAGCAGATCGACATATAAAGGGCCCTCTACACACAGGCCCTGCCTACTGGTATGTACACTTGACAGATAATAATGTGTCTTAACATTTGTACCTGCTCAGGACCTGTGGGGCTCCGAACAGAGATAGAATCACTACTCTTTTACAGGCAAGCAGAGATTATTATTCAAGAACATGTATTCATTCAATAAATAACTTCAGAACAAACTGTTTCACTTTATTTTATACTTATACAATGGGATTCAGCGATCACCTCAATAGAGATACCCGGATACTCCATGCTGAAGTACATGCCCTGCTATACTGTTCACAGCAAACTCTCTATACATTCTTGGATGGCACCCCATTTCCATGGCAAAATTTTTTGTATTACCTCAAAATGTACATAACTAAAATATCCTAATGAAAGAGGGACCACTCAGTAAATTTCTATAAAAATGTCTGAGCAAGCCTGAAACATATCATGATTTGTATAATATTTGTTTTATTGGAAAAGAATTCATTTCTCTACATTTCTGCAAAACTGCAACACCCATATATTACCTCTGACATGAGAGGTGTTCCTATTGTACTTCTCTGTTTTTGTCATTTTCTTCCCTGTTTAGAAAAAAAAGAACCTTCAAGGTTATTTCATAATTTGTATAATATAAAATAATATTTGGGGGTCATCTTTGTATGGCCGTACAACCTATTGGGATTGTACAATGCTTGCGCTTATTCCTATGTTCCTGATATATGAGGGTGTGTGAAGGTGGGACGAGGAGGGACTAGGCTCCCCTGGCTTCTCATACTGCCACACCATGGTTTGTGAAGGTGGGACGAGGAGAGAACGGTAGACTTGGCACCCATCTCAGATTGTCATATGAGGGTGTATGAGGGTGAGCTGAGGAAGGAACGATAGCCTTGGCTCCCATCTCATACTGTCACATAAGGGTATGTGAGGTTCAGAGGAGGAGGGGACGGTAGACTCGGCTCCCCTCTCATACTGTCACATAAGGGTATGTGAGGTTCAGAGGAGGAGGGGACGGTAGACTCGGCTCCCCTCTCATACTGTCACATAAGGGTATGTGAGGTTCAGAGGAGGAGGGGACGGTAGACTCGGCTCCCCTCTCAGACACTTATATGAGGGTGTGTGAGGGTCAGAAGAGGAGGGGACGGTAGACTCGGCTCCCCTCTCAGACACTTATATGAGGGTGTGTGAGGGTCAGAAGAGGAGGGGACGGTAGACTCGGCTTCCACATGAGACTGTCACATATATGGTGGCCCAGAAGAACAAAGTGCTGTGCCAATAGCAGAAATGTCACACTGATCCCAGAATCGCTGCGCTGACACTAGAAATCACCAATCTGATACCAAACTGTCATGTGAGTGTGTGTTAGGGTGAGAAGACAGACCCTGGATCCGCCCCTGACTCTGCCCCCATCTCAGACAGCCACATGTATGGTGGCCCAGAAGTACAACACTGTGACGATAGCAGAACTGCCACACTGATCCCAGAAACACTGATACTAGAAATTGTCATGTGAGGGTGTGTGATGGTGAGAGGAGGATGGGATGGCTGCCTCGGCTCCCCTCTCATACTGTCACATTAGGGTGTGTGAGTGTCGGAGGAGCGGAGGACGGCAGACTTGGCTCTTCGGGCAGTCCGAGACGGCTGTTTATGGCCATCAGTTCACGGCTCAGGGATTCCTCCTCCTTGGCAGAGTTCACATCAGAAGAGCGACACCTGAAGATGAAAAGAGCAATTATATGACTGCCTGTACAGATTATTTAGCCAAATAAGTTGACTAATGAGTTTTACAATTGGCTGATTCTAATCAAATAATCAGCTTGCTTTTGAGCTGATTCTGATAAAACATGTCTTCAATACCCAATACTGAGCTGCAAAATGAATGAAAAGTATAATCCTGCTTCCTAATTTTAACCACATATCAATACTTGTGGAAACAAACATTAGTTATGTGATATATATAAGTTAATTGTACATCATCATTGAAAGAGTATATTGAAATGGCAATGTACTTACTTAAGCCGTATTTTCCCCCAGTTTATGTAGATGATTACAGCTGCTGCTATAGCAGCAATGGTGGCTAAGCCTAATACAACTCCCAGAGCGATATAGCCTGTGTTCAATGAGAACAATGAAGATGTGTATACTTTACTCATCAGTGACAGCTTATGTCTCAAATACATTAGCTTTAATGATGAGAATCAATCATTCTCTATTTTATTATAAGTTTCCTAATTGAATCTTAAGAATATAAAATCATAACTGTACATGGGACTACCTGCTAGGTGAGGTGGCCAAAGTTGTAGGTTTTCAACAATTTCAAGTGCGTTGATGATAAAGTCAGCCCTTTGTTTAAAGGGTTCCTAGCATATGAATTTACAGGGTTCCAATTGTTTTCGTTTTTATTCAGTTAAGTATACAACAAATATAAGAAACGAAAAAGTGAAATTTTCAAAAAGGTACAGATTAACTCAAAAAAGAAAATTAAATTTGGGGATTTTTAAAAGTGACACATGTGAATGACATTCTGCACTGATTCGATTGAAGATAACTATTCTGTACTTATGTGCAAGGTTTCATTTCAATTTAACCTACCTGTTGGTTGTCCTTCGCATGAATTATCCCCTGTGCACCTAGGGAGAGTTGGATAATAATGTGCATTTATATTTGATTTGGCTCTATGATCCTAGGAAAACTGTTACACAAAATTCTTGATAAAATATAAAATTTCGCCTGATGTGTTGTAAGGTCTGTCATGGGGATATGAGGATTTTGGAAAATATGAATAACTGCATTGACGACCATTGTGTGTTTAGAAACGTTAAAACAATAATAATCCTTGTAACATCTGCCACAGATAAAGGTCTTCTACTGGCCTTCCCAACCTCTCTGTAATAAATTGTAATCTTCGTGTTCATTAATTTATCCCAATCATGGATATAAATCTTCTTGTGTGTTACCTGCAGGTAAGCCTAAAACATGATGCATGGTGGGTTATATTTCCACAAAACTCAAGGCTTTATCATAAAAATTTTCATCAATTGTATCATTATTTTTAGATTAATATTGTTTGAAACTTGACATCGTTATTTTTCAAATTAGTATCATCATTCATTAATATTTCCTGAGTAGTTTGAATATTATCAGCCAAGTCAAATACAATTATAAAATGATAAATAACCAAATGAATAGCTTCCCATTAATCATGAGTAGGAACAGGAGACATTGAAAACAGATTCAACACCACCTGTGTCCTGTGTCCTTACAAATGCTATTAGAATGGAGGATCTGGCATTCTGGTAACTATAGGGGCCTCTCATTAAGTCCATATTCCAGTTTGTCTGAGATCTATAACCCTGATCCCACCTTGATAGAGACATGCTCAATGGGAGCCCTTGAAAGCGCCGTCCACATGTGAAAAGGCATGTACATTAAAACGTGAGGATGGGAGGATGGAGGGGGGCGGGAGTCAGGGCACCCTGGGCACCCTCTGGGACGGGTCCCCGATTATCTTCCTCCAAATGTCAGGTCGATTCTCCATTATTATTCAACACTTTTATACAGTTTTGTGGGCACATAAAAATAAAACCGAGTCACAAGCAAGGCAGATATCATCCGGTAAAGGCCCTCTTATACTACACGACTTGGACTGCGACGGCGGGTGAGCAATGGTGATATTACAGACAATTCACATAGAGTAGTGATATGATTGTGGAAATTGTGGAAAAAAAGGGAATTTGGAACCTCTCACATGCGTGTAACAGAAAATTTTGTATGATGTGTGTGACTTCTCTGCGATATCGTTATATCTCAGCTCAAGTGTAGTGTAATAGGGCCATCATACACATTTAGGCAAAAGTGCCCCCAACACTCACATGCTGCTCTAATACACACTGAGATAGCTGATAAAGTCACACTTAATACAAAATATGTCTACTCACTCTTTGGTAGAAAAAAAGATAGAACAGTTACATATAGGAATATAGTGGCGGAAATGTCTTTGAGTCCATAGAGTAGTCAGCCATGAATAGTGTTGGCAAATGGTTACTACCAGTGGTATGTATTCACATAATGCACAGTGCAAATTCATTTAGGAAATGTCAATAAATCAATAAATGTATTCAATCAAGTGAAGCTCTAATGACCCCACACTGTCAGCATATCATAACAATGATACACGGTCCTGGCATACAATTCTTATGATCTCATTCTACAGGCCCTTGATAATATAAATTGACCATGTCAGAGTGGCATCAAGTTTTCTCACCTATAAACCTTGTGCAGACAGGGTCACATGACCAGATTTTGGTGATCACCATGTGATCACCACACCCATGTGGCTATTAGATATATCCATAATTTTTAGATAATAATTGTTTATTATGATTCATTGAGGTTTCCCTTGATGAAATAGACAAAAATATCCTGCATAGATGGTATAGAATTCAAAATAAGGATGAATTTAAACTGATCACCAAGATGACTGCCATCCTAATTTGGGGGTGTGTGACGTCATGTGCACAACGTCTATACGAGAGGCTGCGGTACTCCCTCCTGATGACGAAGTTGGCACTTCAATACAAATGGATCATTGGCAGCAAGGGCACATATACAATTTGTTTTATAATTCGTTTATTTGTACTGTCACTGCATCAAATGACTTGGTTTTCATTGTAGTTCCTGTGTATTTTCTACTTTATTATGGTATAAATTACATATCTGACTAAGGTACATGCACTCTAGATTAAAATACACTATTCGAATTTAACACATAGTAAAGTGAACTAGAACGCTGAATATGGATATATCAACTTTGCAAACATATCAATTAAACATAAACTGTTTTTGTTAATGTCTGAAGCTGTTGAAAGAGTCAGTATTCCTTAAGACCATAGTCCATATACTTATTTTGCTGCCGATTTTGAAAATGGGCAGTGGGAATAATGGTCAATATAGATAATTATGTTATACACAATTAGAAATGTTTTACAACTCTCTTTTGAATGGTGTAAGATCCTCAGAGAAAATCAAACAAATATAAAATCGGCAGAATCAGAATTGGTGTGTGGCATCCTTTAATTGGATAGGTATACTATTCCATATACCTTTGTAATAGATATTTTCTTTAAACGTTTTGCATTGTGGTCTAGATACAGAGCGCATAGGGACAGTTTTGGCTCTAGTGTTAATGTACACGTGTTGTTCAGCCACTAGCACATAGGCCATGCTATCAAAATAAGAAGAACCTTTAATCATTTAATCATTCAGCTCTCTAAAGATATATGAGAATGAAACAAATTGAAGGGAGCCAAAACTAATAAAATTGACAAAATTTTAAAGACTCAGATAAGTATAGAAATATGTTAGATGAGTCCAGTTAAGGTCAGTGGTAAAGTATTAGTTGTGAAAACTAGCTCAAATTGAAGTAGAATGTCACAAGAGATGGTAATATTTACATTTGTTTGTAAACAAACCCTATTTTTGCAGATCCACATTAATTGATTTGAGTAAGAAAAACATATTTTCAATGATTTTTCACCATATTTCATGGTTCAGATTTTAACATGGGCCTGAAATAGGCTCAAGGAATGGATTTGCATGATTATTTGAGTTTGGGAAATTTCAATGAATTGATTGGTTTTGGCTTCCTTTAAGCAGACAGAGCAAAGTCTTACTCCCGCCTCCTGTGATTGTTAGGGATGTAGTTCCCCTCACTCCTCCTTCTGTTGTTGTTGCTTCAATAACTGAAAGGATTAAAGAAAAATTACATGACAACACTGGAATGAGAACTATGGGAAAGTAAATCACACTATTGCCATTTTTTACCCTTCTTTGAAAAATGTACTTTCACACCATTTCAGGCTAAGATTTATGGCCCTCTCGTAGAGGTGGGAGGTGACACTGAATTACTGACAGTTACACTCAGAGGGTCTGGCTTTGTCAAGAATAGAAGTAGACATAATTGTATTCGTCTTTTTGTATTCTTTTGGCAACAAGCAAGTTCTTCCAGCATCAGATGTCAGCAATGTACAAACAATCATGATGCTAATGATTTTCATGATAATATGACATGAGACAATTTAGATTCAGGTTTGTTATGTCTTGCCCCTTGCCCTCACTACACCTAATACTCGTACCTCTATTGGAGAGGCAGTCGTCCCTGTCCTGCCCCTTGCCATCGCTAAACATAATATACTTACCTTTATAGGAGAGGCAGTCATCCCCGTCCTGCCTCTTGCATTTTGCCCTCACAACACCTAACACATGTACCTCTTTCGGAGAGACAGGTGTCCCTGTCCCATCCCTTGCCCTCACTACACCTTATACACGTACCTTTATTGGAGAGGCAGTTGTTCCCACCTGCCTCTTGCCCTCACTACACCTAAAGGTGCATCCCCACGAGGCGACTAAACCCTGTCAACTAACGTTAGTCGCCAGATGATTAAGAGCTTAGTATGTTGTTGGACAACTAGCTAGTAGCCAGTGAAAAAAAAAAGTTAATTGGCATGTTGGGACGTTCTTCCCTTCAAACTGCCAGCGATTAGAGGTAGCATTGGTCACCCTGCCCAGCTATTGACTGCGCTAATCGCTGGCGACCATAGGAAAACATTAAACATGTCAAATACTTTGCCCAGAAACCACGCCGATTAGTGGTTTAGTCGTCAAACATTACAACACCCTTGTGTGATAAATCGTCAGGTGACTAAACTGCCGAAAAAGGATGTTGGTCACCGTGAATTTTTTTTCAAACTAGTCGCCCTGTGGGAACCAGGCTTAATACACTTTCTTCTATTGGAGAGGCAGGTGTCCCATCTTTCCCCTTGCCCTTGTTACACCTAATACACTTACCTTTATTGGACAGGCAGTCGTCCCCTTCCTGCCTCTTGCCATCGCTACACCTACAGGTCCTAGATTGCCGGTCACACTCACTGTTAGAAGAGGCTAGTGGCCAGCAGTCAAAGTCACTGGTGCAGGGGTCCCCAAGGTGGACTGAAACAAGAAGTGTAAAGGCAGGTCCCCACGTGGCGTCTAAACCATGGCGATCAACGTTGGCCGCCCGCCAATTAAGCAGTTAAGTACGTCGTCGGACGATCATTAGTCGCCAGTGAAAAAAAAAAGTTAATCGCCGCATTGGGACACTATTCCAATCAATAGCACGGCGATTAAAGGGATCATTTGTCGTCCTGCTTGGCGATTAACTGCACTAATCGCCGCCGACGAGGGAGAAATATTAAACATGTCAAATATTTCACCCAGAAACCACGGCGACTAGTGGATTGGTTGCCAGACATCACGGCGCCTTTGCGTGATAAGTCGCCGGGCGACCAAACCGCCGAAAATGACATTGGTCGCCGTCGATTTTGTTCAAACAAGTCGCCCTGTGGGGACCAGGCTTTAGAGGACACTTTGTGTTTGTTCCCACTGATCATTAAATAATTTCACATTTCGTGTAAATGTTTTTAGAAAAGATACGACCATTTAGAATATGGCATTTATCCAAGCTAGTTGCTTTAAATAATTACATACCTGTTCATCTATACATTCTCAAGGTACTTGTATTGGACAATGATCTTTATTTATCAAGAAGTGTAACATGTGACCAACTAAACAAATTTGGGGCTTATCATAACATACTCTGATAAGTCTACGGTGAATAAATTGAATAGAAAATGACCATAGATAGTTTGATGAGCCAAAATTTGGCCTAGAATTTATTTGTGTGTAGTTTCATAAATCAGTTAACATCATTGGAAATTGTGTATATTATTGCCATGGTAACTCCAGAATGGTCATGGAACATCAAAGCATACATATACTGCTAAGGATGAAAGAATTCGTTGCCATGGAAACTAGGTCATATCATAAAACCTTCATATTAGGAAAACAGAAAGGGAGGGCTTTCAAGCTACATTGTACAAAAAGCAACTTGATTAGAAAAAGCAATCTTGAGACTTTTTATTCAAGTTATAGATTATGCTTTACCTTTTTCACCAGTTTGATTTCCCATAAAAAGGGGGATCAAACGCCAACATGCACACTGAAGCTGATGAGATAGTATCTCATTATCAAAACCTTAAGTATTACTTTGTATACATGACAGCTGTTTCTGTCTATGATTGTCCAGTTGCTGAGTTTCTCACACGAGAGATTTCCTAAAAAAAACTTGTATTTGAAAAGGTAAAACTATATTTTTATCATGCACTACAATATATGACTTACCCTGCCTGCAGGTCTGGCCCTGCCTGTAGTACCCCGCCTCACACACACAGACCCCGCTGTCACAGACACTGTCTGTCACCGCGAACCGACACGGGTTGTCCGCTGTCACCGAACAACTGCCACCCAGCTCATACCGAATACAGGAAAAGCCACCATTTCTCACTTCATAAGCTGGCAGGCACTGACACAGGCCACCATCACAGACACTGTTGGCGACTCCGTCACAGAGACCGTCACGGGTACAGCTGTCAACTCCGATTTGACGCAAGCGACAACCATTGCCAGCATTGTTGAGGACTTGGTAATATGGGCAGGTGATCTCCACACAGGTAGACCCAGAGAGCTGGGAGGAAAGAGAAATAGAGGACAATAAAGGCTATATTTCATGTACCGAAAGTGTGTTGCCGATTTGACGGCGATACAATTTCACTACTGCTGATATGATATATTCGGCGGCACTGCCAATAAAATTTACCAACACGTTGGTCAATTTTACCTGCCAACTTTTATATCTGCAGCCGATTTTACAAGTGTAAATTGGCAGCATTCACTTTCTGTACAATTTCAGCACTGAAGGTATACAGAAATTTGATGACCCCAAAGTAGAATATTACCATGGAGAGGCTCAATTTCGGTACCACACACTTTTGGTATGTGGAATATGGCCTTAAACTCATGAAGTAATGCCTCAGGTAAACAAAGTTTTGAGGTATACAGCCAGTAAGAAATATCACAGAACCTTCATCTATTCTTTCTTGCTAAGCAACTTGTGATATAGCTCCTGATATCATTATTGTTAATGTTATATTATATCACTGCAAAAAGAAGAAAATAACAGTGACATTCTCCTTACGTGTGACCCTATCCTCACACTATAATTTAGGTCTCAAGTAATGTTGGATTTGAAGCAAGGCCAGGCCTCACCTCATCAGTATACATGTACAAATTTGGGATCTGGAACTCATGCCCGGAAATCATGTTATGATATAATTTTTTAGTATAATGTAAAATGAGTATAATTTATAATGGTTACAGAATGTAGGCCTATTCTTTGTAGTTCACTTACGAACTTGAAACTGGATGCTTATTTTTATACATGTTCAGATTTAGTAGGATTAGTTCATCAGGATAAACTATGCCAAACTCACGGCATGTGCATGTGGACATGTGCATTTACTGGAGACACAGACTGAGTTGGTCACGGCATCCGAACAGTCAGTTGTCACCACGCATGCGTCACCAATAGTACCTGAAGTCAAGTTGTAGAATTAGATTGTGGCAGGCGTATTCCCTCAGATGACTATAAAACATGTCTTTTTGGTACATGCAAATGTACATGTTGTGGTAAATGTTATGATGTTTGTTTTGGTACATGCTGTGGTTATGGTACAAGGTATAGGACATATTATGAACATATTATATTGTTATATAGTACATATTATGAAACATGTTATGTTGTTATAAAACATATAACAATGAATAGGTTTCACAGTGTAAACTGCTAGCATTGGCAACAGAGATTGACCCTCACTTTGACCATTTAGCAGTATCAGAGTTATGAAAATCAGAGCTCATTTCAGGAACGTAAAAACAAAGAAGTAAACATCATAGATTCTCTTTTTTGAAATCAGAAATGATAGAAGGTGTCGCAGGAGTTTTCATTCATTTCTATGAAATGACCATAGGTTATTATCTACAAATGTAAATCAGGCATTCCCTAAGTGACATTTTAGATGACAACTACAGCTTTGATACATACCATCAAGTCATATTCAAATGCAAAATATATATCACCAACCGTGGAGGGAGTGCAAGATGGGTTATCAACCCAAGATGTGTCAGGGATACCAGCCTGCTAGCAGGGCTCATGGAGAAACCTAGAGGCTAATATCCTTGACATATCTTGACATGGCATAGGTTGATTAACCCATTACAGACCCATACACCAGTTTGTTATGTATTCATCACAGCCCATACACAATATCATAGTGAAATTGTTAAGCTTATCCAAACTGAAATGGTGAACTATTCTACCTCTTAGAATTGCATTCTGTACCATTTTCCAAGGTTTGAACACTTTGGTTGTCACCCCCTGTGTATCTGTGCTGCAAAAACTAACGAAACTTTATCACCCGTTCTGCTGACGAGCGATGCGTATTGTGAGCAGTGCATATTGCCTTGTCATATACACCACTCACTGAATACTCTTTGTTGTCAGTAATTTTAACAGATATTGAAGATTTTTTTGGTGATAAAATAAAGGACCTAAGGGGTCGTCCTCAGGTGGCTATACAACCCATGGGGATCGTACCAACCTTGGGCTTTGCCCTTAGTATGTGACGATCCCCTATAGGTCGAACGGCCACCCTCAGATGCCCCCGCTATCCTTCTTATTATAGTATCCCCTGGGTATGATGAACCTTACGTTTGTTGCACGAAGAACTTCCGCTGGCTGCATATCCGGAGCGACACTGACAGACGCCAACGCCGGAAGTGACAGAGCATTCTGAGTCGGTGACATAATCCGAGCAGGGGCAGCAGGTGTGTGATGTGTCGCAGGCCGTACCCAGTTGTTTGGCTGTGTAAGCAAGAATATGACGGTATAGTAATGTCATTAGAATGTTCTGTTTAGTTCTGCTTTGGTTCTTGTTATGTTATTTTAATGGCACACAGAAACGTCTCTAGAACCTAACATTGTGACGTGGTCTTGTGATGTTATAGTGACATTCTTGTAATGTTCTATTTAATAATGGTATTATAACATTATTATTAAGGTCTCAACTAATATATAATTAAAATATAGTTTTATTCTAACATTCTTTTTTAGTAAGTCTCAACCTTACCTAAAATAATGTAACTGTTACGCGAAAATTGGGCAGGTTACAGACTAACCAAAAAAGTATGGTAGCAGAACGTGCTTGTTAGGTTGCTGCTTGCCTGGGTGCAGACGACAAGGTTAATACATACTTAGAACAGCTGGGCATGGCCTTTGCCCGTCCCACTTAGAACATAGGCAGTGGGACGGGCAAAGGCCATGCCCAGCTGTTTGTTCCAATATGAGCCTCATCAAAAGTGTCATTGCTCTGAGGATACAAAAGAGGAGCCTTTGCTGGGAGAAAATGCTAATATTGACACAATGAAAATTTCCTAGACTACCTGTGTATTCTTGGGACATATAGCTCATATAATACACTTTTAGGGGTGTCCTTCGATAAGGTACGTGGAGGACAGGGTTGATACAGGCAGTGGGACGGGTCACGGGTCACAGGCTGTGCCCAGCTGTTTGGCTGTGAAGGACAGAGTTTGATGGCATATTGTGATACAAAGTAGGTATAATTTTAGTAAGCTTATGGAAACATCAAAAGGAATACACACTGAATTCAAACTATTTACATATCAGTAGAATATTTCTGGGAAGTGTCGTTTTTTCATAGTGATTTCCACTTACCCCTGCATTTACAGACCTCCTGCATTTTGGTAACATCTTATACAAGTAAAAGACAGTCAAAATATTACGTAGGCATCAATTTCGGGGGGTGGGGTGGGGGGTGCGGGGATGGGGTTGATTTGCATACTTAATGGAAGGACACCCCCAAAAGTATCCTCAGAACAATGACACTTTTGATAAGGCTCATAGACCATGAAACACCTTTATCGCAATGTTCTTAAATTAATTGTAGTATTATCAATTGCGACAATGAAAGGATTCCTTATTTTCACAAGTGATTAGTTTAACTATCATATTCTCGTTACAGTTAATAGGTTTTAATATCTACCCAAATATCTTGTTCTGGTGTCAACAATAATCAGTGATCACAACGAAGCAATTAATGAAAACATACTTTAGTTTAATCATGGCAACAGCTTATAAAGTGAATTATGGAAGCTGATTGTGTAATGGTCTTTGATGTGTTGTACATTGTGAACATAGAGGTTTTGTGTGGTATAAATGAAGAGAAGATTTGAAGGCAGGAGATGTTGTTGATGTTAAATATGTATTCTCCACAGTCTCAGGAGTGTAGGTCTAAAGGCCTTTTGTTGTCAAGTGGCTACATGTTGTCTGTTCTTCTGCTGGACCCAGAGTGTCCTTACAGCAAGGGTACACCTCTCCACCTCACCTTTGACCTCTGACCCAATTACATTAATTAGGCCAGTTGACCACTGGGGGGAGGGGGAGTGCTAACAAGCATTCTGTATCATTGATTCCGATAAACTCTGTATACATATTTCATATATATACTTAGATTATTATGTAGGAAATTATGATATTGAAATATTTTATATTATAGATCTGGTAAATACTTGTAATTGTTAGAGGAACTGAATATCTATATGTGCAAGTCACCTACCTTCGTCGTCACCATCGCGACAGTTCTTGAAGCCATTGAGGACCAGGGAACAGGTGATGAGGTTGCCCGCAGTGCACGTGTAAGTGCCTCCTGAGCAGCTGCAGTTTCCCGCTATGGAGAGAGCGAGTAGAGTCAGCACGACATGTAGAAGATATCACTTGTAAGTGCCCCCTGAACAGCTGCAGTTTCCCGCTATGGCGAGAGCATACATGTATGTATGTATGTATGTGGGTCAGCATGACATGTAGAAGATATCTTTTTGATTATTTACCGTTTGATCTTGTCCCTGAACCATTTTCATAATTTGGTGATGAAACAGAGCAAAACAATCAATGCAACTGTTTGTGAATTGGATTAAGCCCCAAACCCATGCACTAGACATTTTCACTGGTGACAGCCGACCAGTGATCATTAACAGAATTGCCGGAAAAGTCAACCTAAGAATGACAACTAAAATGTGTACAAAAGTCTACCTGCCACCGGCATATCCCTTGTAATCTAATGTGAGTAGTGAGCTATTATTAACTTGACGTGTTTGATATAGGAGCACGGAGAGGAGAAGTTGTAGCTCTTCTGGACACTTTTTTTTTTAAATTCTTTTATTTAACCTGAAGATAAGTTAGCATAACAATTGCTAGTATTCTCTGGCCTCAAGGGGGGAATTCAAATATGCAGTGTATACATATTTACAATAAAAAAAGGAAATTTCTCTCTTTCCAGGGTTTGTCAAGGTACAAATGGCTACTACAATTGAAAAATTTTATCACCCACACAGCCGAGGAGCAGTGCATACAAGGTGTGATGCGTATTGGCAAGCTGTATGTACTGCCCCTCATTTACAGTAATCTAAACAATTTTGGAGCAATGTTTGGGTGATAAAATATAGA
Source organism: Lepidonotus clava (assembly GCA_936440205.1). Taxonomy (NCBI): domain Eukaryota; kingdom Metazoa; phylum Annelida; class Polychaeta; order Phyllodocida; family Polynoidae; genus Lepidonotus; species Lepidonotus clava. The sequence goes on from OW387150.1 coordinate 34,175,384, forward strand.
GGACCCTTAGGGGCTGTTCTCGGGTGGCTGTACAACCCAGAGGGGATCCCACATCCCTTCGGGTCATGGCGAACCACTCTGGGTCGTAGAGCCACCCTCTGACGCCCCCAGCGGGTGTTCTTACACACTTACGCGGTTTACCATATATGGAGATATGATGTCATATTTGCGAGTAAATTCATTCTCTCAAGAGCGTCCTGCAAGACATTAGTCCAGTTGGTGTACTCACCAGAGTGGCTTCTGCGTGCTTGTAATTGGTGGAACCATGTAAGTGTGTATTAGTACGTATCTGATATCATAATACGTATTAAAGTATCTAGTTATAAACAATTTTCCACTATGCCATGTTATTACTTTTCCCATTTATGCCCGCATATCCCTAGTTTAGAAGACAGGCCTCTGGTGTTGAGTATGACCTGTACCGACATCACAGTGAGATAATATATGATGCCACAAACCAGCCTATTCTGACAGATATGTAGATGTGATGTATATAATGGAGCATATCATGTGATTAATGTACTACAAATATTAACATAATCATCTTGAATCCAGTTGTACCTCTAATTTCAACAGACCTATCCGTTTTTCTTTTTTTCTTCTTAATGAGCTGATAGTGTTGAATGCCAAAATGGGTGATTTGAGAGCTAACTTCAGATTGTCAATGTTTTGTACTTTATGTTAAGATCACCTCACCGACTTGGAAGATGCTTTTCCGAACTTATTGTTGTTAAAATAATTTTGTTGTTGTTGTTTATTTCAACTGGAAAAAGATTAGCATAAGTGCTAGTTTACATCTAACTCCAACAACGCAGGCTGATGATATAGTAGTCATATAAATCTTGACATGAATAAGGATATATGGAAGTGCGAGACTCTAAAGGGGTACATAGTAAAAACATTAACAGTATTCCACTAGTTTAGCATAACTACTATATCAAGTAATTCGTAAGTACAGTCATGTTAATATGAGGTATTCAAGAGCAAAATACTGAGACAGAACAGGTGGAGAGACCTGAATATTAATCAATTTTTCTAGCACTAACAGACAAATCTGAGTTGTTTGATGCACACAAAAGTTGGCCTGTAGCTGTAATTCTTAGAGATATCAAAGAAACCTTACCTGAGGGGAGGAGGATGAGGCAGGTGAGGGTGAACGCCGCCCAGGTAAAGGTGGTATGTCCGCTGAGTGCAGGTGTACCCATTCTGTAGGAGGCCTCAGAGGTCTATGGACACCTGCCCTACAGTGCTGGGGTCTGGGGCCTCTAGTAGACTCTCCTGGCCTGAGGTATAGCAGGAACCGTTTTTGTGTGTAATATTATATGATGATGATTGTTGGAGTTTAACGTCCGCTCAGCAATTTTTCAGCTATATCGGAACCACTTCCATTTTTGACTTTACACAGGTCAATGACCGAATCTATGGTGGTGGAAACGACAGCAAGGTAAGGTGGTCCAACAGGAAGCACTGGGAACTGAACCATGGTCGGATGTGTGCAATGCCAAGACGCTAACCACTAGACTATCCCACCCCCCCTATATATATATATATATATATATATATATATATATATATATATATATATATATATATCAGGACTGGCTCCTCTATTTTCCTATGTAATCGTTCCCCTGGAGGCCGGTTGGAGCCCAGCAAGTCAACCGTGACCATGGTCTGATCATTACAAATGTAATTTGGGGAATATTAAGTAACAACATGCAAGCCTTTCTTACCACGACCATATTGATCAGTCCTATGGGAAAACAAACGGAGGTTGACAGTACAACCCTCAATACGAGGTGGGTGTCGAAAAAGTTTCTGACAGGGTTGTACAGTCAACCGAGGTATTAAAATTTGTACTGTCAACCAAGGTAAATTTTCCTTATATTATATACCATATTTCATATGTTATAAGGAAATTATAAAGGAAATTACCAGTAGAGCAAAGTCGGCAGTATCCCAATTATTGATTATGCACACACTTTTATTGATTCAAGCAGTTTTCCCTAATATAAATTATTTTCTCTTAAATTAGGACTCTATCACTACCTCCATTTAATCAGACTGCATTATTTTACCTACCCAATAAAAAAATAATCATGCAAATCCATTCAGAATTCACAAAATAAAGAGAAAAAACATTTTACACCATGAAAAAACTTCCTGTCACAAACACTGCCCACTGTGCCAATGCACCAAAAGTACTAAATGGCAGTGTCCGGCTAGTATTCATAACTTATCCTGGTATTGGTATATAATATATCAGGTTTCCAAATGCCTTTCTGGTCCAGTTATATCTATATGGACTAGAGGTTAGATTAACTGTTGTTGGTGAGTAGTTGGTGTCTCTAGGAGACTCCCAGACAGTCTATAGTTCTGATGGCGCCAGGGACTTCATAGCACCGACACCTGAAAGAAAGAGCAGCGATCGAACTCTGACAAGTACCTAATAACAAGACAATACTTGCGAGTTGTGGTCAGACATGCGGAACCTGACATCAGCTTCTAAAGCCCGATACCCACTAGGCAATTCTGACAAAGTCGGCTGACTGATCGGCACTAAAGTCAACCGATTTTACAAGAAGAATCAGCGGACTTTCGCACAGTTTCATATCAAACATGTACATTTCAATATTGCATACTAATTGGTGATCTGATTCTGAATCAGTACGAAAATTAGCCAATTATCAGCCTATTTTAGGGCGATGAGCCAGCCGACTTGGTCAAAATTGCTTAGTGGGTATGGGGCTTTAGGACCCCCCTTAAATTGTTTTGTTCAGGTATCCCGACCGACTCTAAATCATTGGCCCTATCCTAATATTTTTGGGAACTTCTTATTTAATTTTACTAAACTTCAATAGAATTTAATGACCTAATGGACAGAAAATTACATGTTTCACTTGAGAAAACTCACTCTATAGTAAAACAACTATTGTAGATGGTGTATAGAAGAACTTATTAATGTTCAACATTATGTGTCACTAATAATTATTTGAGTTTGCTTGTCATGTTAACTGGTTAAAGGAAAAATTAAAAAATCCGACCTACCTACCCTACTTCCTTTGGCCTATGATACCTGAAAACTATTCTTTCTTTTTGGCATTGTGAGCATGGTGGGTATGCAGTGTGAGGGGGAACTAGATAAAGAGTTTACAGTTATGGAAAGACAAAGCTACAGTTGTAGGGGGTCGGTCCATTACCAAGTTATCTTTTGTGCATAAATGGATTCGTGTAACAATCCTTCTATGGGTGTAACAATCCTTCTATGGTACGTAAAGCGTTGGCAAAGTACAATATTGGACATAAGATCTAGTTTGTATTGTCAGTGATTTTTAATGTGTGTATTGTCATCAAAAGAGTAATAAGGTCCGCGGTGTGCTAGAGGGAGACTTTAAATGCTTCTAAAATAGGCCCTGAAATCGTCTACAATGAGTAACATGTGATACGTGAAAGTAAAAACAGGCTCAAAACTAGCAATTCTTATTTTTACATATATAATTAGTGAGTCATTATAGACTTTTATTTGAAGACAGTCTTTGATATGACATAATAATTATGTGTGTTGTATCAGTTTATTCCTCGCCCTACCTCGGGCCACCTCCAGCCCCCAACACATCTTGAGCTGCTGCCCCAAACTGCAATACCAACACAAAGGTGCTTTCAATGCTATAAACGTTTGTATCAAATTATATTTAGGTCAGACTTTATTCGGCATTATCCATAGAAAGGGTATGGAACGAAATGAAGTGCATTTGTAAGGTTTAATATTTTTGCAGAACTGGAGCATAGAACTGGTAGACTTGCAAAGAGCTTTAATGGAAGAAAACTTATCGTAATCTTTCACTTTATTGCAACCTTTCTGAACGTAATTTCCACTTTAATTGATAATAGATATGGCCTCAATTTTATCAGATTTTATTTCACTTGAAGTTTTACATCAAGTTGAGACCACAACTTACACTATGTCGGCTGGAGACCTGTTCCATTTCAATCATTACGAAGTATCCCCATATTGCCCAATAGGAAAATAAATGGTCGAGTTGTTTCATATGTTGATCTTAATGATGAGAGGTTTTGATGACAATGTTATATCTAATCATGTGTCCTGCAATGGATGCCTACCTCCAAGGAAAGTCACATTAATTCAGAGTGGTGTAGCTAGGAGGGTTCCTGGGTATCTGGAACCCCCTTTGGTTTATCAAAATATTAGTAATATTGAAGAAAATCACTGTTGGAACCCACCTTTAAATTATCTGGAACCCCTCATCTTTAATATGAACCCCCTTCGATTTAAGGCCTGGCTTCGCCCCTGATCCCAGAATACTACTTCCTTGGCAATACTTGAATATTGATTTGTGTGACGTTCCTCGGTAGTTCGGGGTTTCCAATTTCTACAGCAAAGGGACGTGGGGGTTATTTTGGTTCTCAGTCGGGCGAGGAGTCCGAGCAGGAAGCCGAGATGTAAGATCAAGAGTCGTGCCTCAGGCACGAGGGGGAATGAGCGGGTCGATCGGAAAATCGGTATTCGGTGTACGCTGGGATCCGCGCCTTGAACTCACGCTATCGCTGTACGTCACGAAAGGGCGCAGGTTGAAGCCACCGCCCAGTTCGTCAGATTTTGGCTAATTCGGGGTCACGTGACCACTTCTAGACCAATCAGAGCCATCGACACAGTGGGCTCCACCTGCACTCTCTCAGGCCGTGTCCTCCTAGCCGAGAGAGAAGGGAGCCCAGCATATATTCGGTGATGGGGGAGGGGTGTCTTGGTCGGCCGGAACCGAGGTATTTCGGACATCAGGACCGGGAGACTGGGGCTTCTGTTAAGAGGCGGAAGACACGTTGGATGGAAATGATGGGGAAGGATTTGGTGATCCTTGGCAGTCGATGCCCTCTCTCGCATGTCTCTCGAATGTGCCAGCTCTTCAATGTGTCGGGAGTATCGGGCTGACGCTCACCTAAAGGGTGGAAGCATGGGGCCAAGCCGGTCGCGCCTTCATACTGCTCACTATCTCAGGTTTCCGGACCTGTCCAGTCTTCCGGCTTCATACCGCCGCTCGGGCTGTTTCGGGCCTTCGGGCCATGTTTCGGTCCTTCGGGTCTTCGGACCCCGTACTACTTCTTAATCTATTTTCTGTGAACTTCTACTAATATTATCTCGCATTTGTTGAGTTACCTAGTTAGTTTCCAACCATCTCATCGACTTAGACCCCATTCAGGGTGATACCAGAGAAAGAAGACACATGTGGACACAAGGAGTACCAAGATGGAACTGTTTATTTCGGACCTCATCACCCCTTTTTATAGTCTACTGCTCAGCCCTGATTGGCCATTAGAGGTCACGTTGTCATTATGACGTCATATCCGGTTTACAACTTTCTGGTTTCTGGTTTCCCGGGTTTCGGGTTTTGGTCCCTTAAAAATACACTTTTACTTTACATCATTCTATTTGTTTTCGATACCGACGCTGACATACTGATGAATTGACATTCATCACAATTTGTATGAAAATGATTTTCAGAATAAATGGGCAGGGTCAGATTTTCATGTCACCCTTATCCCTTAATACTTTAATATCGATCTCCATTATCAAACGTCTTCTCCTACTCTGTCACTGACCTTCAAGTGACCTTCAAATGACCACTTTCAATTAACCTTCATCTGACCTTCCCTGTAAGTCGTCATTAATGACCCTGTACTGACCAGGCCCACCTGTTCCCCTACCTCCTGGGTTAATTGGGCTAAGTGAGGTGGCAGGTGGTGGCAAATCCCAGGGGGGGAGGGCACCCAATCTTTGGGCTTGGCTAACAACTGTGGGACTTCCCGCCTATCATTTTGGGGATTTCAGAGACGCTGACAGCTCCTCAAATAGCTGAAAATAGACTAACTGTAGCTCACCACCTATTGTTTTTATTCCTATTCAGTCTTAAGAATCTAGACAAAAACAGGACAAACTCCTCAGTTAACACCTCTGCTACTCAATTACACTGTTAGGCCCAAGAATTGATACTTAAACCTAAGGTAGAAAATTTCAAACAGGCTGTGGGATCACCCCTCATTTTAAGCTTTGAGAGCGAGTGCACCGCCACCGCTCCTGAGGACTGTGCCTACAGATGCTACCCAACCTATCTCAGAGTGCCCCCCCCCCCCCCCCAGGTGGCACATCTGGGAACAGGTAAGAGGTGTCATTACTAAGTCAGTGTTAACTCAGTACTAACTGAGTGGTCAGTCAGTAGAGTCCTGTCCCAGGCCCTGTCCCAGCACCATGCGGTCCCCAGCGCCCTCGGCGGTCCTCTACATGCTCCTAATACACAAAGGTGAGGTCGGAGGTACAACCTGATGGATAAAATTTACAGAGTTAGTCATATGTAATAATGTATGCAACTTCTTAACCTTTTCGTCAAAATGTACACAGTTGGTGACATGAAAATAACATGTATGTAACTCCTAAAGTTTGAAATGTACACAGTTAGTCACATAAATAATTATAACATGTATGCAACTCCTTAACCTTGTGGTTCAATGTACATAGTGGTATGTATAATACATGTAACTGGTGGTGTCCATACTGTTTGTATTACTACTCAGACTTTGTAGTGATTCATTGATAGATAACTCATATAATATTATGATTCAATATGCATTAATCTTTATTTATATATCTAGTTTTATTTTCCTGTAACCCACACAATGTCTAATTGTTCCCAATAATCATTTTGAATTTCGTTGATCAAGGTGCATGGTTTTCTTTGAAATACAAAATTTGGGTACATTTTGGGTTCCAATTGTGATGCCACACAGTTGTAAACACCTAATTCTCTGGTTAGGAAAGCCCCTAGGTCAATGTATCCACGGTTCAAGGTGCACCAGTATGTATGTGAGTGAATCATGAAAAACAGTCATTAATCATACCGAAGTTGCTCGCTCCAGAATTTCATATATTATCAAGCAGGCATGAAGTTACAAGTCAGTCCTATCAATCCTTCCTGCAGCTTATGGGAGAGATGTTGCCATCTTAACATGTTAGGGAGAATTGGTAATATTCCTTACTTTTTAAAACACTGAGTGTACTCACTCTTCCCCCAGGTCTGGCGTGGCAGTGGTGCTACGTGTGTTCAGGGGTCGGTCGTGATGAGGTGACATGTGAACACGCCCCGGAGAGGGTGGTCGACGGACCCGGCGTCATCAACTGTACGGCTAGTCACTGTACAACCATCAAAGTCACCAATAAATGTAAGTCTCTGATAATTGATGTACATTTACTTTGAGCCAGTCACTGTAACACTGTAAAGGTCAACTACAAATGTAAGTCTATGATGACTGAGGTACATTTACTGTACAAGCAGTCAGTATACTAATCACTACCGTCAATGTCACCTTCAAATGTAAGTCCCTGATAACTGACATACATTTACAGTCACTGAATAACTATCAAAGTCACCTACAAATGTAAGTCTTTGATGACTGATGCAAATTAAATGTCCAGCTAGTCATTGTACTACCGTCAAAGTCACCAATAAATGTAAGTACCCTGTGACTGATGTACATTTACTGTACAGCCCGTCACTGTACAACTGTCAAAGTCATCTATAAATGTAAGTCCCTGATGACTAACATACATTAACTGTATGGCTAGTCACTGTACCACTGTCAAAGTCACCTACAAATGTAAGTACCTGATAAATGACATAAAGTAACTGTTAGTCTCTGATGACTGACGTGCATTTACTGTACAGCTAATGCACATTCACTGTATGGCTAGACCACTGTCAAAGTCACCAATACATGTAAGTACCCTATAACTGACTTATATTTACTGTACACCTTGTCACTGCACCACGGTCAAAGTCATCTATAAATGTACCACCCTCAAAGTCAGCTAATGTAAGTCTCTGAAGAATGACGTGCATTTACTGTACAGCTTGTCACTGTACCACCGTCAAAGTCGCCTACAAACATGAGTCCCCTATGACTGATTCTATTTATAGTGGCAGATAAAAGGGGGTGGGGCAAAAGAGGCAGTTGCACCCAGATGCAAGTTAGAAAATTTGGGGATAATAAAATTGGAAGAAATGTAAAAATTGTGTTTTTATTTTTCATTTCTATAAGGGGGGTCAGAATTTGCCCCCTAGAACACTGACTCTGGGTCCGCCCATGATTTACTGTACAGTATGTCACCATTCCACCGTCAAAGTCACCTATAAATGTAAGTCTTTGATGACTGATGTAAATTTACTTTACGGCCAGTCACTGTATGACTGTCAAAGTCACCTACTAATGTAAGTCTCTGATGACTGACATACATTAATTTTACTCTACAGCTGGCTAGTCGCTGTCTAAATTTTAACAAGCACCTGAAATAGGTGGACATGTTGATTAGACCAGAAAAAGTATAGTTGGGCACTTTGGTATGTAAGGACCACTATTAAAACAATATAAAAAGGTACTAAAGCTAATAGGTCCGTGTTGCTTTGACTTTTACAATTGTAATTTTGTGCCACCAAATCAGACTTTGTGGTATCTTATCTTTCCATTTACCTCACTGCCATGTCATATACATGACTTTTGTTACAAATCATCACAAACTGCGTGTCCTCTTGCCGCTAACCCCTTTCCCCTCCTTTCAGCAGGTGGTACCCACTCGTTCGCTCGGCTCTGTGAGGACGTTGACCGTGGCAACTGGTGCCTCCAGGACCCTACCTTCACCTCCTGCTACATGACCTGTAACAGCAACTTCTGTAACCACCGCATCCCCAACCCATTACAACTTCCCGATGGCGGGTACCTCCATCCGCCACAAGGGGGCAGCACCGGGATGGACGATAATAGGGAGACAGTGGAGCAGGAGGAGCCGCCTTACTCAGTACTGAAGACTCACATGGGGGTGGGGTTAAAGGTCAGATCACAACAAGGTCAAGGTCAAGGTCACGCCCAAGGTCATAGCCAAAGTCAAGGTTATTCCCTAGATAAGACTCAAGGTCAGAGTGTAAGCACTACAAGTAAAAGCAAGGTTAAAAGCAAGATCCATTTTCAGAATCATGAGCACTCTGAAGGTAAAGGTCAGAACACTTTACAAGGTCAGAGTAGAGGTCAAGGCGGGGTGAAAGGTGAAGGTCACGGTAATGACGTGAAGGTGAAGGACACCGACCCAGGTCCGTACTATAAGTACACCATGGAGGAGGACCCGACTACGGGGACCACCACTTTAACGTCACGGCAGACGACTACCTTAACGTCACTTCAGGAGGAAGCAGCGTCGGCAGAGGCCCTGTCTGACCTTCACAAAGATCGCCAAGGTCACAGCGGCGCCGTACCGACAGAGCTTAGTACGTATCTGATATGGGGGTTGGCTACTATTCTACTGGCCTTAAAGTGAAAGCACATAAATCAATTTCCACACGATTCATTTTGATGACATTTGAAATAGATTTACTGAATATACCATGCCGTGGTTTTTACTTGATGGTTTTATATACATGTATTCCATATTTCTGAAGTAAGGCCTACTCATGACAATGAGGATGCAGCTATTCATTTTATTTCTGTACACTTGGGTTATTGTAAGGTAAAGCTTTCCTAATTGGGTTGACAGTGGGTCAAAGAAAATCCCCTAATAGACTCCACAGGTCGGAATCATGAAAAAATTTTCTCTCCAACATGTGAGATTATGGATGAAATGATAAGTTAGCAGCAAATGACTGTCGGACTATCTGGTATATTGCCGTTATCAAAGGACGGTAACGTATGTATAAGAGGAAACATTACTCATTTAATAGCATTAAATCTTTTCAGTTTTCTTTATTCTGGTTGTTGTCTCCTCCAGTTGGCATGTCATTGTCCAAACAGACGGTGTAACTGGTGTATGTGTGTATGTTAAACCTGTTGCACCTTCAGCCTCCACTCACCTCCGGTAGGAACAGTGAGAGTATCTGTAAATAAGCATTTCACTGCCGCAATATTGTCGCGACTAGAAGCAACACAACGACTAGGCCTATGTCAACATTTTGCAAACTGTAGTGACTACCAAAATAAAGTGATCCATCATGATCTGGAAAAATGTCGAAAAATAAGTAAATGGAAAACCAACGGAAAACCAACTAGTATACCGCACAGGTGTTCTTTTGTTGTAAAATGGCCACATCTCCAGGTTCGTTATTTAAAAAATGTTTATTTTTCCTTGATAATATGACATAACCACTGCACTACCTGAGTCCATTGCTAGTAACCTCACCCCTCAGCCTGCCATGAAAAGCAGTTTTAACTTATTCACACCTGTTTAGAATCTCTGACCGTTCTATGTATACTTTCTGCCAGTGTTTGGTGATCGAGGAGGGTACCCAAAGAACAATATGACATTATTATAGTGTTATTATAACCTTCTGTTTAGTTTTGCTTTTGCTTTTGATATGTTCTTTTGACGGCACCCAAAAACGTTTTTAGAACCTGACATTGCGACATCGCACTGTGACATTATTGTGACATTCTTCAAACATTCTTTCACATTATAATAACGTTATTATAACATTCTTTATTAGTAAGGTCTCAACTTCACTAAAATATAATGGTATTTTGACATTCTTTCTTCAGTAAATCTCAACTTTATATAAAATAACATAACTGTTACATGAAAATTAAAAGGTGACAGCCCAACCAAAAAGGTTTGGTGGCAGAATGTGCTTGTTATGCCACTACTTGCCTGGGTATGTACCCTGTAGGTCATACCGTCATGATATAACACCTGAGATCATTATTCTTTTGTACAACTTCCCTGGTGACACCACGCTCACAAAGACTACATATAAATTCCATTGCCAACATAATTAGGTAATGTGAAGTAATCTAGTTTGATATGAATCCAATAAACACCCTGTATTACAATGTCTACTGCATGAATATTTTAGAAACAGATACTGCAAGAACACTGCCAATGTAAGAGATCGCAGATGAATTATGTTTGTGAACCCATTCATGTATCGTGAACTGAATAAATATGATTTTATTAATTTTGTTATTGAATATGTATATACAAAATTAACCTAGACTAAGGTCTAATGAAAGTCTGTAGACCTGAAACATGTTGATCCAATAAACATTACTTCATTGATAAAATGATAAAAATAACGGTTCATGGGCGTTTGAAAGTAGAGTTTGATACATTTTACCTCCTTTAAGCTAGATAAGTAGCACAAGTGTTTTTTTCGTATAGATCATTAGGACATTCACGGTAGGCTAATATGAAAAAATACCTGGTTTGAATATAGTTCAGACAACAAACTAAATCATACATCTAAGAAGCTTAACATGTTGAGTAAATCAAGATAGCTGCCGTGACACACAACCTTCTCCAGCAAATAAAAGGCTAAAAAGCAATATCAGTGCTAATGAATATTTCCAAATATTTCCAAAATGTAACTTGCCCCCATCCCCCTCTAGACCCAGGGTAAAAAAAGTTGACATCTTAAAATTGGAAGACCTGCGTAAATCTGGTGTTTTTACTTTTCATTTTTATAAGGGGGGGGGGGGGGGGGTGTCAGGATTTTTATATGCCACGGACTGGCCTCGGCATTCATAGCAAAACTTGGCTATTCATAGCCTGACATTGTATATTTACAGCCTGCATGCGCATTCTAGAATTTGGAATTTCAGACATCACCTAGGGAACAAACTGGGTGATGTGTGAAGCGCTGCAATGCACTTTGAGCCTGCATAGGCCTATATACGTATACCCATTACACTCTTCCCAGAATTTATTTTATTTTCTTTATCAACCGACAACTTCACATACAATATACATGTTCTTCCAGTTGTACCTTAGATTTTCAGAACATAAGCAAGTCAATTTTTTATTACACATCAAAATTAAACAAAATTACATAGAAGAATGATAATTGATGGAAAATGAGATGAGATGAGGTACTGCAATTTCCATGGATGAGCCTCTTTGACATAAGAGTAGTTCATATCATTTAAGCTATTCTTGACAACTTCTTGAATTTCACCTTAGTTGTTGATTTTTACACACTCTCAGGTAATTGATTCCATAAAAGTCAGGTTGGCTTTCCATCACTTTTGTGAGCTGTGTGCGTTTGCATTTAAATTTGATTTTTCAGTATTTCTCAATATCATACCCTTGTGTTTCTCATCCAGATTTTATTCTTACTATGTTGATATATTATTATACGCAGATGATCATTTCTACGTTCATGCAGATCACATATACCCTATAATTGACGTAATTCTTCATGTGACATGTTCTTATTCTCACAGTTGTTAATCAATTTAATAGCTTTTTGCTGTAATGAGTTTAGTATATCCACCCTTGTACTAGGACCACTATCTATCAGGAAGTCAGCATAATCAAAAATAGTTTGTTTCTCTGAATTGAGAAATTTTAAATATGGCGCCTAGTGCTTGGAAGAAGTAAGTTATAACTGGATCCTGTACTTTCATTGGGGGATTTTGTTAAATATGCACTGACAGCTTCAGAGCCTTGCCGACGGTACAGGCCAACAGAACTACTGCAGTATCAGACCAAAGCCTACCCAGCCAAGGATTTGACGTCGAAGAACGTTCTAATAACGTCGCAGAACGTCACAGAACGTTATTAGAACGTCGCAGAACGTGACCGTTACGTCGCACCTTGCCTGGGTATACACGTAGATCCTGCATGACGTGCCTATTCGGCCTCTCTGCTCACCCAGCCTCTTAAATCACCTGACTCACTCTCTGACTCTACCTGTAGCCATGTCCGCCACATTCTGCCCCCGCCTCCAGCTGCCGCCGCCAGGGTGCGCCACCATCAGACGACATTTTCCGTTTTCGCGCGAATCTCGTCAGCTGAGATGCTGTGAGGGTCTGGACCCGGGAAACGGCATGCGACACGGAAACTATTGAAAGATTTATCAAGTACCTAAATGATTTAAGTGTGTAGAAAAGATGATACGGTAAATATAATTATGCAACTGTTTGGCAAAACACAACAAAGCAAAAGGCAAATTTTCATCATTTTAAGGAAAATAAGATGATTTTGGCATAAATCTTAGATGCTAGTCGTATATCTATGTACATGATAGATGTTTGCATCTGGTGGTACACAACCCAGGCAAGCAGCGACGTAAGCAGATTCTGCAACTGTACTTTTTTGGTCAGTCTGTAACCTGCCCAATTTTCACGTAACAACTTGTTATTTTAGGTAAAGTTGAGACTTACTAAAAAGGAATGTTATAATAACAATTTATCTCAGTGAAGTTGAGACCTTACCAATAAAGAATGTTATAATAACATTATAATAATGTGAAAGAACATAAAATGAATGTCATAATAACTTTACAAAGCCACATCGCAATGTTAGGTTCTAAAAACATTAGGTTTTTGGGTGCCATCAAAATGCTATAATAAGAACCAAAGCAGAACTAAACAGAATGTTGCTGCAACATTATAATAACGTCATATTCTTGCTTGGGAACTACCAATTTACTTTCCTATTATCAAATAAGAGAAGACGCTCCATCCGCCCCTGAAACTACAAATTCATTTTCCCATTATTAAAGAAGACGTCCCATACCCCCGTCTCTAGCCTCCTCACCTCCCCCCTCCCCCCCCCCCCCCCCCCCCCCCCACAAATCACGCCCCCTCCCGTCATGTGGCACGTGGCATGTATGACGTGCGCGGTATGCCCGGCGTCCCAAGGCCGACAATCGGTTCGCCAGCTGGGCTTTACGACACCCGTTACGACACCGGGCAAACAGCCGCACTGCATCACGGGAAGGGCCAGGAGCATCACGGGAGGCCGAGAGGATCACGGGAAGGTGGTTCTTTGATCAGTGGTCAGTGGACTTTCGGTAGCAGACGGGAGTGGATTGAGTTCTCAGCAGACAGACGACCAAGATGACGGACCTCCTTACCTGTCTGTACAGGACGGCCATGGTACTGGCCACTACCTCAGGTACGTTTTACAGGAGAACTTTATGCTTTAGAATAACCTCAGTAAACGACGACGGGACTGTAGTTGGTTTAAGCCTATATTCTGCTTAAGGCCATATTCCACTGTACGGACAACAAATCTGCCAAAGATCGGGAGGGGTGAGGACCAAACATCGGAAATGTGTACATTTCAGCTATCAAAGATTGGGAGCATTGCTCGAGATAGTTACGAAAATATTGGTAACTGTCGGTAAGAAGATTTCTAATCTTTGGCTCCTGATTTTTGGGATGCCAAAGAGCGGGAGTTTTCTCAGGTATATCACACCTAACAATATTTGGCATGAACCTCTAAAATCGGGAATACCTCCCGATCTTTTGATTTTTTTTCAAACATCGACAGAATTTCAAGGGATCGGGAGTCAAAGATTGTGTAGTCAAATACACTAGAATCTGACAAAGATCGGGACAATGGGGCATCGATCATCTGCAGGATGTTCATTTCAGAAATAAGAGATCCTGAGCAGATCTAACGACATTTACCAATATGAATATATATGTTGGTAACTATTGGTCCAAAAGAATGCAAATGATATTGAGGTATTCTATCTGCCGATCTTAGTAAACACCGCCTAACTCGGCAGAAATGCCAAAGATCTGCAGAAAATGAAGCAAAATAACAAGATTCTAGGCCATTTGCATTCTGCGCAGTCGAATACGGCCTGAGGGTGAAGTAAGGGCTGGTGCTGTGGACTATTTCGGTACTACTTCCTTCAATTAATTTTGGCCAGATATTTAAAAACAATTGCACTGGTATTGACCAACTGGTCAGAATTGGATCAAACCTATCGGAAACATGTCACACTTCCCTAGATCCCAAAAGAAAACTGTTAAAGGAACATTCCTACATCGGTATGGAGCTTTAAAAAGACACGAACTGCTTTTAAGGAACATGTATTGGGAATGTACATATAATTTATGTATACTTTCATCAACTAGCATTCAACATGGCTAGCTAGTTGAATATCACAAGTACCAATGGCTAGGAATGCCCAATTAAGAAAAAACAATGTCTATAAAGTTAGAAGGTCCAATATACCCTTTTCACTTTGTAATATGCATGAAAGATTCTTCTTACTGCAATAAGAAAATGCTTACAGAAATGTGCTACACTTTAAATTTCAGTAAATAAATAAGGGTCACATGATTTGTAAAAACACACATCTATTAGGCATGAAACACGATTTACCATGGATACCTAAACCAAATTAAAGACATTTTCTTAACCCTATCTGGCCATTTTCCTCTTATTCCTGGGTTCATTGCAAGGCCTCGGGTACTTTTTCTATTCTGATACATACCAAAATACGGAAACAGACAATGAGAGTTTCAACCTGTTTATACTTTTAACCTGTCCATACCTTCCACATTTGTCACATTTTATTGTTGGTCGTTTCAAACCTATGACCAGGATTGGTTTAATATTATATCTATAAATTGCCCAAACATTATCGGTTCTCTCTTGAACAATTTATGTTTTGGATACCTATTAAACAGCTATATTGCGTTTAAATGTAAACATTTTATATGTGTATCTTTATTTATACGAGGGAAACTTTTGGCAAATTTACTATTGCAAAGCTGGACCCCTCCTCATTTCTAAAATAGCGGCAGTCTGCTTCCTGGAACCACCATTCCACGCAAGAGGCATAGAATGTTTTACCTTTTCAAAACCGAAGGTTTGCACTGAGGTCAACACCTTGTGCATGGCGAGATTAGAAAAGCTTAATAGTAGAGGTTATTATAGCTAGGACTCTAACAACTTAATTATTACTAGAAGTAGAAGGCTTACAGTAAAGGCTACGTAAATATAATAAAGGAGAATGGAATGATGACACATAAGAATAAATTTTAATAAAGTTAAGAAAAGAATTCAAATAATAATCGAAGCCTATTGATGGCTTAAGGCAGTGCCAACGGGAGATGAGACAGCCACGAGACCAATATCTAGAAGACAGTCCCACCTGCTGTCAGCAGCACTGTAGTGGGGTATACAAAATTGATAATGGTTAGTATATAAAGGGCCCAGACATCCTATATTCATTATCAGTTTTGGTGAATTACTTGTTTTTTTGACTTAGTACAAGTATATACATTGTGACCAAAATGTCTCAGGAATGTTCAGAACAGATATATAAAGATATGAAATATATGATGGTTAAAAGGAGTCAAAAGCAATGTTGTGTCAAAATATGACATTTTTTAAACTCAAATAACAATAAAAATATAATTCTAAGAGTATAACTGTAGCCATTGGTTCAGTATCACTGTGATAACTAATCATTATCTTACTTGAATTACATAAAACTCATTTCATTTATGCCTGAAAACAGCAATGTTTGTAAATTAACCAATTTTGGTGGATCACCAAAATTGAACAGGGATGAGTTTTTGCGTATTTCAATGTAGTTTAAGTCTATATTCACATTCTTTATTTTACCACAGGCCTAGGTTATGACAATAGAGTATTTCAATAATTAACAAAATTTATAAAGTTTTGATCCCACATTGCTTTTGGCTCCCTTTAAAGGTACTTGGGGGTGTTTAGCTTAAATTCTTATTACCAATGCAATCTTCTGCAAATTTGTAGGCAATTTAGCTTCTATATAGAGGATTACATAGAAACAATATAAACAATTTTCACCGTTTGTGATAAGAGCTAGAGCCTGATAAAGAAATTGATCTTCACTATTGATTTCAATGGGAAATATCAGTTTTCTTGCTCTGAGGAAAAAAAACTACCAATGGAATTCTCATGAAACTTCTGGAATAGTTAGCATTTACCTAAGAGCAATTATCTAAACACAAAAATTGAATATTCACCGTTTGTTAGAGAAGTTATACTGGAAAACATTAAAAATTGGGGTATTTTCGGTATTCATACTATGGTAATTTGATACCTTATTATTCTTATTGAGCAGAAACACCTTAATTTTACTAGTATCATTGGACCTATAAGTAGTTCAAAAAAGCTTTAAAAGAATATTTTCTTTGTATTTCTGAATTTCTGACCCAGGTGGCGCCCTGAACGGCAGTGAGTACCTTTAAGATTGCTTTGAAACTCCCTTTGATTTGTGAAAATGTATTTGTCGGTACATTCCATTTGCAGTGCTAAGTGCGTGGGCCCATGAGTGCTACGTATGTTCGGGGAACTTCCCAGAGCGGGACTGTGAGCTGTGGCCGTCCACCGTGCCCCATGGACCGGGCAAACAGGAGTGTGGGAGTCGGTACTGTACTACCATGACCAGGTACCGGGCCATGAAGCATCTACTGATCCCGCTAGGACCCAACAAACCCGCAGGTAAGAAGATGGGCAACTGCTCATCCCCCGAGGACCCAACAAACCTGCAGGTAGGAGGAGAGGGAAAAGGAAGGGAAGGGGGGGTGGGGAGGGGAGGAGGAAGGCTGGGCAAACAGGAGTATGAGAGTTGGTACTGTACCACCATGACCAGGTACCGTGCTGTCGCATTTGGAAAGTTGTCACATGTGTGAAGTCGCCGATGGGGTTTTGTAGGATCTGTGCATGCACACAGGAAGTCCCAGTGTTCGAAGTATATTGCCTCGTCAGGTATGTTTTCCATAAACTATGAAATAGGGATGAGTTAGCTTTTTAGGTATGAATCTCAAATAGGTAAAGGATAAGAGGTATATATATTTGGTTTGCTACCCATTCCAACTTTGTGGAATTAATTGGCAAAACTAGCCTTGAGGCTAGAAACTTCTCGCATTTGCATGTGTAGTACCCTACTTCTGGCATCGGTGACTTCTCAAATATGGTGACTTTCCACAAGTGACAGCACCATGAAGCACCTACTTTATGGTGCTGTCACTTGTTGGGTCCTCGGGGGATGAGCAGTTGCTTCATGGCCTGGTACCTGGTTGGGTGATGCAGTAACAACTCCAAACTCCTGTTTCCCCCCTCCATACCCCCAGTCCCCCGCTCTCCTACCTGTGGGTTTGTTGGGTCCTAGTGGCATCAGCAGGTGCCTCATGGTGCCATATCTTGTCATGGTGGTAAAGTATCGACTCTCATACTCCTGTTTGCAAGCCCCACCCCTTAACCCCTGCCCTCATCCTCCTACCTGGGGGTTCGTTTGGTCCTAGAGAGATGAGCAGATGCTTCATGGCGCGGTTTCTGGTCATGGTGATACATTACCGACTCCCACACTCATGTTGACCCCCCCCCCCCCCCCCAGCCCGTATCTCCTGATCATCCAGCTATGACCCAATCAACCCGCAGGTAGGTTGACGGGGTATTGGGGGGGGAGGGTGAAGGGGGGAAACAGGAGTGTGGGATGACCATGAAAACATGAAACACCTACTGATCTCTCTAGGACAAAACAAACCTGCAGGTAGGAGAACAGGAGGCAGGGAGTGAGGGCTTGGGGGGAAAGGAGTATGGGAATCGGTGCTGTACCACGATGACCAGGTACTGTGCCATGAAGCATCTACTGATCCCGCTAGGACCCAACAAACCAGCAGGTAAGAGGACGGGAGACTAAGGGGGGGGGGGGTGAGGGAGGCAAACAGGAGTGTGGTAATTGGTACTGCACTACCATGACCAGGTACCGCACCATGAAACATCTACTGATCCTGCTAGGACCCAATAAACCCGCAGGTAGGATGACGGGGGACATGGGGTGAGGGGGGAGGTGAGAGGGATGAGGTGGGGGGGGGGGGGGGCAAACAGGAGTGTGGGAGTCGGTGCTGTACCACCATGACCAGGTACCGCGCCATGAAGCACCTGGTGATCCCACTAGGACCCAACAAAGCACCTTAAAGCAACCTACATGGTGTTCAGTAATTACACACTGACTTTTTGGCCTTGACTTGACATACTGACCTTTACTTTACTGACCTTAACCCTCCTGACCTTAACCTTGACTTTTCTGATCTTGAACATACTGACCTTGACACCAGCCTTGTACATAGGATATAGCCCAGATCCTTATTCTATAAATCATCTTGACATTGATGGAGATAGTATTTAGGAAGTGTTCCTAAAATAAAATTAAATCCCCTAAGCAATCATCATAGATATAGACACTATAGGCTATAATAGTGCCTATGACACTCCCAAATCAACAAAAAATATTTCAGAATATAAAAGGCTTTTTGCATAATTATTTGACATTCATATTTTATTTTAAATGATGTACATCCGCGACCAACTAAGACATTGTCACATACTGCACACTATTACATTTCTTCTCTTCGTAATATCAGCTTCACTTTGTTACAAATCAAATAAGGGGTTTATTTTGGTTATTAATGACAGGATCTTTCTAGGCGTGGTAATAACCTTTTGAGGTTAATTAACATAATTACTGATTTTTGACTGTGACCTTGATATTGCAGCGACGGCGGCACCCCTACGTCCAGCCGACTTCGAGGCTCGGTCCATCATCCGGGACTGTGTAGAGCGTGTGGACACAGCGAGGCAGAACAAGTGTTTCCCTGATGCCGACGGGTTGGGGGCCACCTGCTTCACCGCCTGTACTACAGCCCTCTGCAATGGTGGGCTAAGGAAGCCCAACACGGACGAGCTCCACATTAAAGGTACGCCATTTTGTTGTGTGCCTCATGACTCTCTGTAAGTAACATGCGAATCAGGAAAATCAACACGGACAAGCACCCCATCAAAGGTATGTCTTCTTGTTGTTACTATTGTTGTCTGCCCCATGGCCCTCTGCAACGATCGGCTCAGAAAGCCCAACACAGACAAGCTAAAAAAAAGCTGAACATTAAAGGTATGTCTACTTGTTGTTGTCTGCACCTTGGCCTTCTACAATGGTGGGCTCAGGAAGATGCATGAGCTCATCAAAGGCCCTCTGTGATGGCAGGATCAGGAATTTTAACGGGGACAAGCTCCACATTAAAGGTGTGTCTTGTTGCAAATTAAAGGTATATTTCATGGTTGTTGTCTGCCCCATGGCTTAGGAAGACCAACACGATGAGCTCCACATTGATGATATGTCTTGTTATTGTTGGTGATGTTGATTGTACCAATGCCTTCTTTAACAGAGGGTTGAGGAAGCCTAATATATACAAGCTGTTAATCAAAGGTGCGTTTTGTTGTATTATTGTTGCTGTTGTTGCTGTTGTCCCTATCACCTAGTGAGGTCTGCAACTGCAGGCCCATGAAATCTAACACTGGTGCGTTAAGTTGTTGTTGCTTTTTTGTTGCTGCATCTATTTTCTTACCACCTCCACCCCTCTGAAGCTGAATCTCTCCCCTTGTTATTCCAGGTGACCGTCAGACCCTGCCCCCCGCCGGCCCCAACGAGTTTGACCGGTGGTCCCCCTCCCCCACCCACCGCCCCACCACCCCCGCCCCCCGCACCTCCACGGACATCCACGTGCTGGAGACCAAGACGGGCACCCCTGACTACGACCTGGACCCGGAGAGGGGGCCCGGGGGACGGGGCGACGGGGGACGGGGCGGGAGGAAGTTCAGGCTCAGGTAGGTGTATTACATCTTGCTTAGATACTTTATTTCACTGAGAATATTCAATTCTCCCTACCACGGATAGCCAATTTCTTGAGATTTGCCTGCAGGTAAGCCTAGATCAGGATGCATGATGGGTAATAGGTAGACAAATCACAAGGCATAAGTACAGGAGTTTTCATTACTCATTACAGTTTTAGAAGTTTAAAATGATGTTAAAATTAGTGTCTATTTCTTTTTAAATTAATATCGTATGTATTTAATATTTTCCAAGTATCTTGAAAATGTATTTATTAGAGATCCATATATACCAATTATTTGTTTATTTTTTATAGTTATTCTTTATGTTTTTTCTCCAAATTCAGTCTCAATTAGCCTGCAGGTGCGAAAAACACCATAAATCAGCTATCCATGGTAGGGAGAATTAGGCCATAGGCCTGTTTTCATTGTTGCTCAGTACATTTTGTAAGACATATATATGGTATTTGGAGGGTACATGGTATCACCAAGGTTAATAAAGCAAAAAGATTAATATATTACAAATGACCAAATAATTAGAAATAAACAGAATCAATAACAAATAAAAAAATGTGCACCACCCTGTTAATCAGATAAAGCAAAGACCAGTGTAATGTAATGGCAGTGATATATAGGCCTACATACAGCAAAGAGAGAAGGTTGTGTTTTGTTTTAAGTCCTGAAGTGAGTAAAAGAGTAGGTATTGTATAGTCCACAGAGTTCGCACTATAGCATTGGTAGCATCATCATGATTTTGGTTAGTTCTTTGAAATCTAGACAATTTAATTCGTTCCTACCAGTTTGTCCATAAAAAAATGTCCCATGTTTTTGAGGTGAAAGCGGTGGCCAAGTTTTTCACTAGTAAAATGAAGGTATAAGATCAAGAAGATATTTAATGAACCTGCAAGAATATTCATCAACATTATTTTCCCTTTAAAATGACATACAGCTGTGGTTTGTAAATAGCCCTCGAGCTGCCAAGTGAGCCCCCTAAATTCACATGTTATTGTGACCAAGCAAAACCAGAGTACCATGTATATAACTGGCTGTAACCTTTGAACGAACGTAGATTGAGATAAAATCCAAAAAGCATATTGAACTATACATCAAATCTGGCTGATAATACATTCCTCAATATTGTTTTGACCATTTTTAAATTCTTATATAATTTATCTACTTAAGGCCCGGCGGATCAAAACGAGGTGAAAAGGCCAACATCCGGGGCATGGCCGAGGATGCCGAGGGACACAGTGGAGCGCAGCGCGCATGCGTGTCGGCGCTGGTAGCGGCGTGTGGGATGGTTGTGTACAGTTTGATGTGAGAAGAAGGACGGATACCAGCCTGCTATTAACATTCCCTTTGCTAAAACGGCGACAAACAACACCGGCTAAAAATGTGATCAACCCTTGTTGTGAAGAATGTTGGCAAAATCAGTGCCAAATCAAAGAGAAAGATAAAGTACAGTCGCAATGCATCTTTCTGCATTTGATTCCAAAAAAAATCTATACATAACATATGGTGCTACTTGTGTTAAAACCTATGCTTCAAAGCCAATGAAGCATATGCTTTCGAAACACCAGTTTACAGCTGGCTTAAGACGTCCACGTTATTGTGTCAATGATTATTATAATCTGGTCTTATTATAATTACAATCTAAAGAAAACGAATTTCAGGATATTTAATCTTTATGAATAGCCTCAGTAAAGAAGGGAAAATAATGATTGCTCAGAAAATACTTTTCGGAGGCCGCGAGGCAATGCATTGTAATCTGTAGATAGCTGTGTATTATTCGCTGAGCTGTACGTATAATGGTTTCACATGTTTCACTCATGTACGTGTATGTGGTGCAGGGAGTTTCACTTCTCATCTATTTTTCTAAATGTGGTCTAAACATTTCATATGTTGTCCTTCATAATTATACATGTCTTCATCAATACTTATCTGAGCAGTAATCGCAGGGGCAGATCCAGGGGGGAGGGCCACCTTTTTGGTGGACCCCTTAACTACAAAAAAAAGGGGGGAAATGCCATGTGTGTATGTGTGAATGCACACTATTTTAGTTCTTATCCTTCGTGATGACCTCCCTTTTGAAATTCCATATCTGCCCCTGTAATGGTGCCCCACTCATGTTATCAAACCATGAGTGGCCTTGTACAGTATAAATCATTGATGATTTTTTAAACCTTAAGTTGTCCTCGAAGTTAAAGTTTCCTTTCCTTATGTCTAGTAGCTTGTATGTTCTTTGTATCTGATATGCTCTAACAATACCACATGTACTATAACCGTATTCATGTTGTATTATTATGTAGCTTTAGGTTATTCAGATCCTGAAGATGTAAACCCATTCTTCAGCTGGTATTCTGAAGATAAAACCTTCTTGACAATGTAATTTACATCAATACTCGCTCGCTGGTCAATGCCCTTCTACTCAGGGTTCGTGTCTAAAGGCCCTATTACACTACACGTCTTGAGCTGCATTAAGGCTATGTGGTAGAGAAACCGCACACGTCAGAGATAAAATTCTATGTTTGACATAAGGGACATGCTCCAGATTGCCACTGTTAAACAATTGTATCACTCCTCAGGGGCGGATCCAGGGGGGGGGGGTCCAGGGGGTTCTGACCCTCCCTCCCCTTTTGGTGGACCCCTAAACAAGAACAAGAGGGGAAAATGCCGCATGCGTACGCGCGATTGCGTGCAGTTTTAGTACTTAGCCTATATGCTGACCCCCCCCCCCCCCCCTTTTGATAATTCTGTATCCGCCCCTGCTCCTATATGCGGTTGTATCTGTAATGTCTTGATATGGCGCCGATATCGCAGCACAAGTCGTGGAGTGTAACTGGGCCTTCACCTTCCATGATATATACGCTGTACCTCCCCAATATAAGAACCAATGAAAATGACCGGAAGTAGTTCTATTTTGACCGGAACTACATATGTAGCCACACTATGAAGGTCGTTACTTTAAAAATACATTGAGAATTCACAATCCTGTGTGTGATTCACTATAATAAAGAAGTAAATCAGGTATAATATAGCGATTGCATTATTAATATGGCAGTGGTTTGCTTTACATCAATGTCTACTATAGGTCATGATCTTGTTATGTCAATGTCTAATTTAAGATCACATTCTTTCGTAAAAGTTAAAAAAAGAACATACTGAATGTCACACTACTATATTGTAAAACATCAGAGAGAAAGTCTCGTAATAAACAGATATACACTAACGCCTGTCTTTAGAATGAATCTTGATTTAGTCAGGGTAGAGCAAACTAGTGTGGAGCTATGAACTACAGGGGCACTATGGACTGCATCTACGTCCGGGAGAAGGGCTTACGGGAGTTGACTAATGACTAATGGTGGGACATGCCTCCCTGTTAGTCATTAGTCAGTGTCTCTTTGGTCACAGCTGAGGCATGTCCTACACCAAATTGTCTGTTTGTTTTGCGCCGAGGTTGTCTGTCGGTCATCTCTAGGTGTTTTTTTAGTTGTGAGTATAAAACATATTGTCATGTCTGAAACAATCATACTCCACCGCGTTCCTGATTCTGCAGTAATCACTGCTCCGAGTATAGCCTTTTTTTGTTATGTTAAAAGTTGGTATCACTACACACCATTGTTAACTGGGTCAACCGACTCGTCTTGCACTAGTGTAATATCAAAATGCTATATGCGGAGCGATAATTACAGGGACATGGGACATGATCAAGCATTGAGAATTTCTGCGTAAGTTCTTTAGTAGTAGTTCCTCAAGGAACTTTCCTTAGTTTCGTTGTAACTTCCTCTACGTCCACAACTAGGTTACTATACAGGGGCATCCCACATTATTTACGTCTAATTTCAGAAAGGAGCTGTTCAAATTGCTATATCAAACATTTCATGTGAATAGACTACATGTGAACATTTCGCAATCTATAGTAGGCTATATATGAGTGTCATGATGATCAGGTGTATCAACTTACAACAATATCTTTGTAACATGTGATTCTGTAAAACGTGGTACTTGGCAGGTCATCGAGTATCTACCTAATACGTTAGCCGATTAAGGTAAGACATTCCGTGACACATACGTAGTAGAAAAGGTGTGGTATTTGTAGAAGTCGCCATTCTGCCCCCCACCACCCCAATCCCACACGGCGGGGGTCACATGACCTACAGGTGTCACGTGATGTATAGTATCTGTCGCTGTGTGCAGATGGCGCCACCAGCTGTGGGCCGGGAGGAGGTGACAGTTGTAGGAGGGTGGGGGGGGGGGAGGGGGGTGTAGTACAACCACCACACCATTCAGTTACAAGTATGTGCAGCCTATATCAATAAATTACACCAAAACATCACAAACTGCCTTTCTTTTAGTGTTGACGTTATTGTTGTCAAAATGCACACATGTCACAGCAAAAACGTGAAATTGTGAAATTCTCTCTTTTTGACAGCCTTTCTCTGAGAATGTATCTGGATACTCCCTCGTAAAAGAGTTCACAAAAAGACTATTTGAAGATGTCTTGCCTTGTAGACCTAGCTATTCCTGTATGTGTTTACGAAATTGAAAGGAACATAAACTAACTGACAGAGTTTATGATATGCTAGCAAGACACCTATACCAGTTTATGATATTTACAAATACTTAAATACTAAATCACTAATATTTAAAAAGGCAGTATCAATAGTATGTATGCTACTTTCTCGGTTAGAAGATTTAGTATGGGAACATCACATGGGGCTATCAACTCGCATGACCTTTCTTCAAAGCTATATCTATATATTCAAAACGTGTGAGTATGATTTCTAGATTTGGGGGTAACTTTGTTTAGAAGTTGAAATTCTGTAAATCCCATAAACATCATTTATGTCATATGGATCGTACTATTTTTAAGCTTTAGAGTTCATTTAGCATGATATGGCAGTTAAACCGTTTTGACATTGCCTGAAGAATCACAAATTCTAAATCCCGAGCTTTGTGAAATCAAATACATGTTATATCACTTTGAAACTGATCTTGCCATTCAATTGTCCTTCAGGACATTGCAGAGATCAACAAAGTTGAAACTGTGTACATATCACTTTATTTCGGTCCTTTGTCCGTGTGGTACATCATTAACAGTTACATTAATGATTTGACTAAATGAATCACGTTATACTTTTGTAAATAATCATAAACGTGTTATCAGATGCATAAGTAAACTGTAGTGTTAGGTTCCCCTGCCATGTGTCTCTCGCCTATTTAGGGAGATAACTCCCGGAAACCGATGAGTATCAATAAGCACAAGGCCCCTAACCAGCGAAAAGTATAGAACAGGAGAGAGACCACCTGGGAACCAGCAAAATTTGCTTATGTTGACTTATTTTACTAAAGATAGGAGCCAGCAAATTACCCACAATTCTTAAAAGGAGCCAAAAGCATTGAAGGTTCAAAATTTTGCAAATTCTGTTAACTATTGAAATACTTACCATAACCTAGGCACGAGATAAAATATAGAATGTGATTACAAAATTCAACTACATTAACATACATATTAAAACCTATCCCGAGGCAATTTTGCTGACCTACGAAAATTGGTTTGATTACAAACATTGCTGTCTTCAGGCATAAATGACTTGAACATTGTGGAATTCAAGTAAAGTTATAGCTATAATGATTTATATTGTACAAATGACTAAAGTTAGACTCTGAGACTGTATTTCTATAGTTATTTGGATTTGCAAATTTGGTCATATCTTGACATAATAATGTTTTTGGCTCCCTTCAATAAGCCCATCCCACCTTGGGTATATCCCAGGGTTGGACAAGGGTTGGACAAAATCCCGGGACAAAATAACCATATAAGCCATCCTTGTCACCTAGAGTTGGGGTTACTGAAATAAGCAATGATTATATTTTTCTCTATCCCCAAGTACCAATGAACCATGATTTCTTACATTTTACCAATTGACAGCTTTGCAGGTTTGCCAGTCAATCAAAGTTTGGCTTGCAGGCTTTAACATTGGTTCCTATGGGTAAAAGGCCAGAGCTGTATTTTACAAATTTGAGGAGTAAGTAATTCGTCAACCCGATTGCTTTGGCTAACTTTGTAGTCTGCAACTATCTTGATACAATAAGCATGAAGGCAATTTTGAAAATATCTTACGGTAAACTTTAATGGTGGTGTAAACTAGGATGGGCTTATTGCCCGAAATGGGTTTGTATCTGAGTGCCCCCTACTGGGCCCCCCTGACGGTGGCCGAGGGTCTCCTCATGGGTGCTGCCCTCAAGCGGACTTTGGTGTAACTACTCTGACTGCTGAGCTGCTCCTTGGCCCCCAGGGCCCTCTGACGGCCATCCGCCGTACTAAACTCGATCTTCAGGTTGCCCGGATGTGCCGGGGAGCCGCCCAGACGCCGCGCATGCGTGATGGAGACATCCTGGAGGCCCAGACCCTCGGTGAGCAGACTGGAAGAGAAAATAGAGGAGGAATAGAACCAGGGGCGGATCCAGAGTGATCTCGGGGGGGGGGGGGGTGGCAAACCAACTGAACTATAAGGAGGTTAATTATCCATTTAAAGTTAGTGTGTGTAAGTGGTATTTAATTTGATAGATAATAGCTAGCTCCATTCGCAGTCTCCTCCTCGTCGACTGCAGTCGTCCAATACATAATTATAGTTCCCTCATCATGTAAGACGTGAACACTCGTTGTGAAAGGATTTGTTGTTTATTATCCAATGTATAGTCATTCCGTGACAAGAACTTGATTGACCATGATCAGTCCCAAGGTAAGAGTCCCCTCAAACACATTCAGTCAACGCTCCGCGCTCTAACACAGTTTCTATATGCCTCTCTCCAGAACCTAGACTGCAGGTTAAAGGTCCAACCTTCACAGGATGTTTACTCACACAGTGCTTGCAGCTACTCTGGCTAGCTAAGAGCGGAAAACATTATTATATGGTGGTACGTCACACCGTGATTCCTCCCTCATTTCACTACTGTCAAAGTGAAACATTGGCTTACACGTGCGCTTCTAAGCTCACGTTATGCTGCCCAAACATGGACTGGCCACCCACGTCAGTACACAACCCCCCTATAAAAAAGTGAAAAACAATTATGTCAGATTCGTACAAATCAACAAGCTTAGATTATTTGCCCCTTTTGCCCCCCCCCCCCCCCCCCCCCCTATGGATCCGCAACTGAGAACCAGGGCAGTAGCGGATCCAAGGGGGGGGGGGGGGTCAAGGGGCAATTGCCACCCCCCACAGGAAGAACATTTTGGCATCTTGAAATTGCAAGTTCTGCATACATCTGGGGGTTTTCATTTTCATGTTTATAATGGAGGGTCAGGGTTTGCACCCTTAGAGCACTGACTCTGGATCTGCCCCTGCAGGGTAAGGCCGAGGACGGGGGTAGGGGAGGGGCAATGGGCAACCCCTTCCCCTTCCCTTTAATAATTCTAGCGTTGGCTGTGTACAGGCCTAATCCAGTAAATTGGGCCTTGTCTGCGTGTCCACCATTTTGGTTCACAATAATTGTCACGTGCAGCAGTCCTGCTGTAAACCGTATAACCCTTAATTTAACAAGCACCGTAATTTAACCCGCAACTTGACTTTTGTGGTGTTCTTTTGGTATTTGTTTTCTTAATAATTTTTCCTCAATGCCACTAGGTTCAAGTTTGTGAAAACTCCTAATTTTAGCCGCACCATCATAGTTGAGGCCTAAGTTACTCTTATTTCTAAGATGAACCCTTATTTAAGCCACGGCATAAATTAGGGGTTTTACGGTATACATGCGACAAGTAAGTAGTATATGGAAATGGTTAATTGGAGCTTGTCGTGCATAATTGTAGTTGCTTGTCTACAAGCGAATCATGTACAATTTAAATTGCCTTAAATGAACGGCCTTATAGCTGTGTGATTCAAATATCGTTTCCAAAAGGAACCGACGAGGATGGGATTCGAACCCACGCGGGCAGAGCCCAATGGATTAGCAGTCCATCGCCTTAACCACTCGGCCACCTCGTCCTGTTGCAGTCTGATTGTACAATTATATGATACACTAAAAATACACAAAACTAAACGTTATAAAAGATCACCTCCCTGTTATTTTTCTTGATGATATAAATGAACTAACGCAGGAAAACACAGGATTATGTTTGAAGCCTGAGGAGGTCCAGATGAATATATATTGCGTTCTAGTATAAAAGTACGATGATTCCAGGCAGGTTAATTGGTTAATTGATGATGAATTATTAATCTTATTTAAACATTATTTAAGGTACACTGACTGAAAACCTTATGTATCTACATGACCTTGAGGTAGATTTTGAAGAAGCTGTATTGTACTATTCATTGCTTATCTGTCATGGGGGTGTAGACCCTTAAAATCGACAGGGCTACACGGGCACCTCTTAACCTTGACACAGCAACACAGCTGTTTTTTTAAATTCGACAAGCGACATGGCAAATAAGGGACAAATAACATGGCCCTTTTCTTAAAATCGACATGAGACATGAGCTATGAAAAAAAAGACATGGGACAGGGTTATTTCTTAAATTCAACATGTGACATGGGTCTACATGGAGATATATGGACAGGCGATACTGCCGATTTTCAAATTGGACATGCGACACAGGACCCCCCCCCCCCCCACCCTCGTCTATATCCCAGTCATATAAAATTCATCTTATGAAAATATACCATAATACTAGTTTGTCCATCTAACCTTTTGAAAACCATTTATAATGCATGAAGAAGTTAATAAAATTAAAAAAATAAAAATTAATACTTACCGCCGCGCCACCTGGTGAGCCACCTCGTCATCAGTCTGGGGCACGTGTTGGGCGATCAAGGTCAAGGACGGGTCAAAGTCTACAGGGCGGCGAGCGTTACCATTCCGCCCAGACCTGGAGGACAAGGAGTGGTATCAATAAGATGCTGAAGACTGTTTCATTAAAGCCCCATACCCACAAGGCAATTTTAGGGGTGACTGGGAGAATTGGCCGAATCTAAGGGACGCCCGTAAGTATAGTATATTGGAATGTACAGGTATTTTTTGAATTGCCTGTAAAATTGGCCGATTCTGAGGGCAGAATCGGCCAATTTTGAGGGTGATCTGTCGGCCAACTCAGGGATAATCGCCTAGTGGGTATGGCCTTTAAGGGGCATTCCATTTGTATGTATGCAAATTTTCAAAAGAAAATAGACCCCAGCCCCCTTGGGCTAAAGTACATTTTGAATTTGCACAGGAACATACGCAAATCTTGAAAAATGTCAGACACCCCACCTCCCTGTTTACGTATTGAATGGAAGGCCCCTAAGTAGGAAAACAGCTGTTGGGCTGTTATGTTACTTCCTAGCTTGACGTACACCCCACGGGATAGGTTCTAAAAGAGAAAGCTTTATCAAAAGTGTTTGCACCTTGTTTGTTATAAATGGTTGAAATAAGGCTGGAAGTCCCGTTAAAGGTCATTGCACACCTGACTTGGGACGTGTATAGGCGTTGTGCAGATGACGTCACACAACCCAAAAAGGGACAGGACGCCATATTGGTGATCACTTTCAAATGATTGCTATTCAATATAAAAAAGCATCTAGAACAGAAATTATGATAAATTTACCTCAGATTTGCCATTAGCTCATAATTATCCATTTTTATTGATCAGGTGTCATACATTCTGGACATTTTTTATTGACACATGGTTGTGAAGAGCACATGGAGATCACCAAAAAGTGGTCATGTGACCACGTCTGCACAAGGTCTATAGACAGTGGCGGATCCGGGGGTGGGGGTGGGGGGCAAAAGGGGCAATTGCCCCCGCCCCCTAGACCTAGGGGGCAAATGATTCATATAAATCCATCTACAATGAATGAATTTGCAAACAACTCAGCTAATTTTAATGTGTATGGATAATGATTTAACAAATGATGATGGCTAGTTTTTCACAATGTTAATTGACAAATAGTGATACAATTTATGAAAATTTGTATACTAAAGCCATAAGTTTTGTCGACATATTACACAGTATGTATCCTGTTTTAGGCTAACCTGCAGGCAAAACTCAAAAACCTAGCTGTCCGTGGTTGGGAGAATTGACCTATAGTGGCGTAGTCTGACCTACCTTCACTCCAAGTGCTGTCTCTAGGGCGTGTATTCAGTGGTTGAAGTGGGCGATACAGCCCTTTATTTCACCCCCGATACAAAGTCGCCTATCTTTTAACACGCACGGACACCTGAGAGCCGGCCCCGGCAATACATACATATAACCAACTGAGAAGGGAGTACGAGGGTGGTTATCACCCCGAGCCGGGACCCCGATATCAGCCCGAGGCCAGGGCCCGAAGGGCCGGCCGAGGGCTGATATCGGGGTCTCGGCGAGGGGTGATAACTGCTCGAGTACTCCCTTCGAGGTTGGTTATGGATTTATTATACCTTTTCTGTTAGATTTGAGCTCCCAAGGAAGGATGCACAGCAATCAGTGATGGTGGGACTGTGATGTTGCACATTTTTTTAAATGTTTTTTCATATAACTCGTTTGATATCCATCAAATTCACAAACAGTAAACAGTAAAATGTAGCTAGGAACGTTGTGCAGATAATGCATATGTTAGATTCTTTATTCCTTAATGATTTCATTTTTTCATGAATTTTAGAAAAATAAAAAGTTTCTGTATCACACTGCAGTGTGATACAAGGCTGGTTATCACCCAGGTTTGTATCACCCCGTGTTAAACTCTTAACTACTAAACTTGTATCACCCTAAGGTATAATACAAGGTTTGTATCGCCCGGGCCCGACGTCACGCCCGGGCGATCCAGGTCCTGCATTCTCCCTAAGGCCTCCCATACAGCGCAGACTGCGCGGGAGCCGGGACAGAATGGTCGAGGTGCTTACTCCCAGGTCCGCGCTCCCAAGCACAAGCATTCTCCCTGAGGCCCCCTGCTGCATGCTGCTCAGGCGAGAGCTGGGACAGAATGGTCGCGCATAGCACTGCAGCAGACGACAATCAGGAGCAAGGCTTCAGCGCAGGGCTGTAAGCGCAGGGTTAAACTGTGCAGGTTTAAAAGCGGGTTAAACTGCACAATTAGTGCACAATGATGCACAAGGGGGTGAAATTTGATACTGACCTTGGTCGTGCTCCCACTTGCAGTGGCGTACCCAGGGGGTGTTCCGAGGGTGCCTGGAACCCCCTCAGATTTCTCAAATTTTAAGTGATTTAACTACAGATACAGGAAACATTTTGAAAATAACTGGTCAGAACCCCCTCACTTTTGCATGGAACCCTTTTGGTTTACCTGGAACCCCCTCACATTTTTGAGCTGGGTACGCCCCTGACTTGCTGCATTTTGTCTCGGGGTTTGGTTCCCCAAGGTCCGCTCTCGGGCCTGACGGCCCTCTAGCGGACCTTGGGGAACCAAACCCCTCGGCCAAATACGGCGCCCGAAACCACGACCCGGTCAGTATCTACTTAGTCTGACGGGTATGTATTGACCTATAATGGCATAGTCTGACCTACCTCACTCCAGGGCGTGTATTTGGTGGTTGAGGTGGGCAATGGGGCCATGTCTGAGGGGCATATATTGACCTATAGTGGTGTAGTTTAACCTACCTAACTCCAAGCGCCATCTCCAGGGCATGTATTTGGTTGTTGAGGTCGGTGATGTGGCCCTATCTGAGGGGTATATATTGACCTATTGTTGCATAGTCTGACCTACGTCTGTTGAAACTCCATCTCCAGGGTGTGTATGCGGAGGTTGAGGTGGGGTATGTATTGACCTATAATGGCATTGTCTGACCTACCTCACTCCCAGCGCTGTCTTCAGGGCATGTATTCGGTGGTTAAGGTGGGAGATGCGGCCCTGTCTGAGGCCTTGTATTGACCTATAGTGATGTAATATGACCTACCTCACTCCGAGTTCTGTCTCTAGAGGGTGTATCCAGTGGTTGAGGTGGGAGATACAGCCCTGTCTTAGGGGTATGTATTGACCTATAGTGGAGTAGTCTAACCTACCTCACTCCAAGTGCTGTCTCTAGGGCGTGTATTCAGTGGTTGAGGTGGGGGATGGGGTTCTATCTGAGGGGTAAATGTTGACCTATAGTGGCATACTCTGACGTACCTCACTCCAAGTGTTGTCTCTAGGGTGTGTATGCGGTGGTTGAGGTGGGTGATACGGCCCTGTCTCAGGGCTGTGTATTGACCTATAGTGGCACAGTCTAACCTACCTCACTCCGAGCGCCGTTTCCAGGGTGTGTATTCGGTCGTTGAGGTGGGTGACACGGCCCTGTCTGAGGGGTATATATTGACCTATAATGGCATCGTCTGACCTACCTCACTCCAAGTGTTGTCTCTAGGGCATGTATACGGTGGTTGAGCTGGGTGACACGGCGCTATCTGAGGGCCGTGTATTGACCTATAGTGGCATAGTCTGACCTACCTCACTCCCAGCGCTGTCTCTAGGGCATGTATTCTGTGCTTGAGGTGGGAGATGCGGCCCTGTGCGATGGCCACTTATTGACCTATAGCTGTGTAGTTTGACCTACCTCACTCAGAGGGCTGTCTCCAGGACATGTATGTGGTTGTTGAGGTCGGTGATGTGGCCCTATCTGCGGAGTATATATTGACCAATAGTTGCATATTCTGACCTCTCCAAGTGCCATCTCCAGGGCATGTATGCGGTGGTTGAGGTGGCAATACACGTCTGTCTGAGGGCCATGTATTGACCTATAGTGGAGTAGTCTGACCTACCTCACTCTGAGTGCCGTCTCTAGACCATGTATTCGGTGGTTGAGGTGGGTGACGTGGGTGACGTGGCCCTGTCTCAGGGTCACATATTAACCTATAGTGGCATAGTCTGACCTACCTCACTCCCAGCGCTGTCTCTATGGCATGTATTCGGTTGTTGAGGAGGGAGATGCGGCCCTGTGCTATGGCCACTTATTGACCTATAATGGCGTTGTCTGACCTACCTTGCTCCGAGTGCTGTCTCTAGAGCGTGTATGCGGTGGTTGAGGTGGCTGATACGGCCCTGGAAGGCCTGTTTTAGTGCTGCCATCTCGCGGTCGTGGCGGCCCTCTAACTCTTTCAGGTCATCCTCGATCCGGGAAAGGTCCTGGTCATTACTGAATTGGATAAAGTGAAATAATTATGCCTAGAGATATTTTTCATGTAACCTTTGGAATATATCGTGAGGATATTCCTCCTGAATACGATAAGGGTTGGAATTTAAGCTTTATTTGATAAAACAGATAAAAAGAGAATTGACTTTGTGGGATATTGGTTGAACACAATTTCTTGAAATTGTATCCAAAATATGAGAATCGATTGCATTGGATAAAAGTGTTGCTTTGGAAAAGCCCTCTGAAGAGGTTCCACCATTTTCCTTAGGTTTCAACAGCACAATCGAAGATTATTTAGATAATGCAGTGGATACCATCATCAGGGTTTGACATTGCATAATGACTAGTAAGCATGAGGAGTAAGCTGCATTCTATGGTATGTACATCCAAAAACAATAGAAGATGTACATCGCAATCATTCCGAATAGTTTTTGACTATTTTTTTTAAAAATAATTAATGGGGGTCTTGGGGGGTGGGGTCCTGATGTCACATGTTGGACTGGCAATGTCGTGTGTCTCTTATTTATTTTTCTCAATGTCACATGTTGAATCAAAGAAATGTCCATGTTGCATGTCATTATGGTTTTAAAGCTCCCTGTCAAGGCGTTTAAGCTCAATGTCATATGTTGAATTTAAGAAAAGGCTGTGTTGGACTGTCAATTTTAGTGGTGACGACCCATATTAATGTTGTGATACTTACCCATAGCCGTACTTGTGGCTGCTGTAGTCGTAGAGCTCGTACTTCTGGCACCTGTTGTCTGACCAGGTGTCGCCCCATGGACACAGGTGGGTGCCCGCAGGTAACACTGTACGGGGGAAGAATACATGGTCATTAGTATTGTGAGACATTGTATGTAGCCGTACTTGTGGCTGTAGTTGTAGAGCTCGTTCTTCTGACACCTGTTGTCTGACCAGGTGTCGCCCCATGGACACAGGTGGGTGCCCGCAGGTAACACTGTACGGGGGAAGAATACATGGTCATTAGTATTGTGAGACATTGTATGTAGCCGTACTTGTGGCTGTAGTTGTAGAGCTCGTTCTTCTGACACCTGTTGTCTGACCAGGTGTCGCCCCATGGACACAGGTGGGTGCCCGCAGGTAAGGCTGTACGGGGGAAGAATACATGGTCATTAGTATTGTGAGACATTGTATGTAGCCATACTTATGACTGTAGTTGTAGAGCTCATACTTCTGGCACCTGGGGAGAAGACCAAAGAAATTTCACGAATTCCATGTCCACGATTCCACTATTTGGATGTGTGAAAAAACACAAAATTTTAGATTCATGACTTTTGTCTTTAATAGATATGATGAGCTATTTTACATAAATATTTATACTTTAAACATGTTTTCATATGGACATTTTCCCTCCACGAATCCATCACACATCTTTTTTGCATTTTCAGGCATCATTTTGTAGATGTGTACTCGTTTTCTGGATCATCTTGTGGATGCGTTTGGATGCGTGAAATTTCTTTGGTCGTCACTCCTGTTGTCTGACCAGGTGTCTGCCCACGGACACAGGTGGGTACCCGCGGGTAACACTTCAAGGAGGTAAATAATAGAAATGGATATTTTTGTATAGAATTTGTGCTATGAAAGCAAAATTTGATAAAATGTATACCCAGCCAACTTGTGATGAAACAGACATTTTCTGTAACCATTCTCAGTTCCCAGTAAACACCCAGTGTTGAATCAATGTTGAAAGTGGATTGAACCAGCAATCAATCATATCTAAATGCTGACCAAATGTTGATTTCCCAATATTGATTCAATACTGGCAACTGATGTTGATTCAATGTTGAGTTATCAATATTGAAGAATTTAACGTTGATCCAATGCCTTCATGCTAACATTGCCTAGATGTTTGATAATCAATCCTGAATCAATCCTTTTTTTACATTGATTTACAATTGAGACATCAATGTTGAAGCAATATTAGATTTTCAATTGCACATCAATCCATCACCAGGGGGCACTGTCTGCGAACTTTGTCAAAATGTTGACTATCTCATTATAAAAAGGAACCAAAGTCATAATTGTCAAAATCATTCAGATACAACTGTTGGTATCTCACACTAAGTTTAACATAAAAAATTCTCTCACATGAAAAGAATTTACACACATTTGTTAAATGTTTTGTAATTTTGCAATTTTTAAAGCGTGTCATGTAAAAACACCTTTTTCGTCGAAAATCAATAACATACAGGTTTGAACTAATAGAGTGCCTGCGTATCTCTTCCCATGCATTGTCAGACTACCTGACATTAATGCTACCTATCCATACAAAGGTTTTGGTAAGGGAAATACTAATAGATGGCCTTAATCTTGGTATTTGACCAAGAAAGGTTCAAAAAATTATTATGATATAAGAATAATTTAGTTGAGGGACAGAATTTTGTTTTTTGAATATTGTGAACCATTATTTCACCTTTCCCTTTATTTATAGAAGGGAAGTTTCAAGAACAGCAAATAAATATTTGCACAAATCTGAATGATGATTTAGCATTTATTTGTAATATTTAAAACAAATTTTATCAACAATATTGATTCAATGTCAGATTTCAACATTGTATCAATATTGAAAGTTGATATTGAATCAACATTAGCTTTTCATAGTTGAAAAAACTTCCAATATCAACCGATATAAAATGTTGATTCAATATTGATGGAAAGCATTGATTCAATATTGAGTCAACATGAGTGTGTTTACTGGGTTAGCTACTTACTATGATGGCATGTAATAATTATGTTATTGATGGTGAGGTTGAAATGTCACCAAATCAGAATGTTACGATAACAATGTATTTTGGTGAGGTTAGAATGAAACCAAAATAGAACAGGATAACAACATTCTGTTTGGGTTCAAGAATGTAACCAGAACGTTATGATAATATCACAGTGCAACATCACAACAGTATGTTGCAGCAACGTTATTGAGAGCCATCAAAATAACATAACAAGAACCAATACAAAACATTGCTGCAACATTATAATAACGTCACATGTTTGGCTGGGTAGAAGCATAAGTCATGATGGGACACAATGCCCCAACCCAAAACTATGAAGAAACCCAAGCCTTTACCCAAAACATAAACCACATGCCCAATTTTATACATTATACTATATTGCTTGAGATACACTGACCTTTGGGTCTGGCACAGATGTAGGGGGAGGTCCTCCAGCAGTTGTCAGTGGTCACTCCATCTGGGGTCATCGATCCGCACTGCCCTGACCGCAGCACCACCAAAGATCTGAAACAGGGGTAGTATTATAGGCCTTTGATAAACACGAATGATGTGAAACAAGGGTAAGTAAGGGATTGTCCTTGGGTGCCTGTACGACCCATGGGGATTGTACATACCTCGTATGCGTGCTTCACCCTGGGTATGTGATGATCCCCTATGGGTCAAACAGGCACCCTCTGATGACCCCTGTGGTTCTTATTGTTATAGTACTGTTTGCCCGACCACCCTGGTATCATTCCCTATACTGTCAGTGTTACTCACGCAGTGGCTGGCCTGTCCATGACCTGGCCGTCCTCCCACTTCCACGTCTCTCCGTCCTTCCTCAGCCCCAGCGCCCAGCTCCCCTTCCCTGTACTGTTGGCCCAATCACCTAAGGGATTGTCCTTGGGTGCCTGTATGACCCATGGGGATTGTACATACCGATGGTGAAGCCCTTGCTATGTGACAATCCCCTATGGGTCGCACAGGCACCCTCTGATGACCCCTGTGGTTCTTATTATTATAGTACTGTTAGCCCGATTACCCTGGTATTAATCACTATACTGTCAGTGTTACTCACGCAGTGGCTGGCCTGTCCATGACCTGGCCGTCCACCCACTTCCACGTCTCTCCGTCCTTCTTAAGCCCCAGGGCCCAGCTCCCCTTCTGGGTACTCGTCGCCAGGTTTAATGTCTGTCTCTGCAGCCAAGCCTGTAGAGAGAATAGACCAATGGTTGGGTTTCCTTTGATGCACCTGCTAATGCTTTGGGTAACAAGGAGTTTGTGGGAATGTAAGATAGAGTGGCTACATTGCATACCATCTAATTCCAATGCTGACAGGTTTAAACATTGGTTCCTTTTGGAAAAAGGCCAATATATATATAATTGCATTTGACAGATTTTAGGACCAATTTTTCAACCAAATTGTTTCGGATAATTTTGCATATGCAATTATCTTCATAGAATAAGCACAGTGGCAATTTTGAAAATATTTCATGGTAAACTTCAATGTTGGTGTAGACTGGGATGGGCTTATTCTCCTAAGGTTACGGACAGTCTAAAAGAGCTCCAATACTTTGAATTCTTATGGAGGTTTTACATAAGAATTCAGTCAAAAGTCTCTTCCTATGTAATCGTAGGGAATTTTCGAAACCACGACGCATGACGATACGTTGATGTATCTCAAAGCTTTCAAGCCACCTTACAGACTACCAGTGCAAGATTCATGAAAAACAAACACATATTTATTGATATCACAGGCAATGAAATGTTCCTCTAGAGATATAATTTTGGCATCAGTCATTACACCTGGGATAAGAGATATGTTGTGTGTGAGTTTGAGGATGCGTTGGGGGTTGCTAAAACTCCCTGTTCAAAACCCCCCAGGTACCCCAGTAAGCTGATCCCAGTTTACACCACTATTAAAGTTTACCATGAAATATTTTCAAAATTGCTTCTGTGCTTATTCTACAAGGAAAGTTGCATGATACAAAATTAACTTTATGTATTTGCCTTTTTCCCATAGGAACCAATGTTAAAGCCTGTCCAACCCTATTTTGCCCTGAAATACAGCATTTTGATTGAATGGCAAACCTGCAAATCAGTCAATTGATAAAATTTAAGAAATCATATTCTTTTAGCAACACTTTGGGATATAGCAAAATATAGTTGTTGCTTATTTCAATAACTCCAACTCTAGGAGACAAGGATGACTTATATGGTAATTGTGTATGACCCCTGTCCAACCCTCGGATATACCCAATGTGGGATGGGCTCATTCCTCAGACAGACCTTCACAGTGGGTTGGTGGGCCGTGGCCAGGTCGCCGTTCGCCGCCCGACACATCTTCTTGGCGTCGTCGTGGGACAGGGCATCCTCCACGAACCGGAAGCAGCTCGATGACGTCACCGGGGACTCCACCCAGCCCTCCGCGCATGCGCCCTGTGCGGGGGGAGGCGGGGTGGGCGGGGAGAAGGGCTCACAGGACCGGCCCAGCAGCACCTGGCCGAACGGACACTCGTGGGAGTCGGCCACCAGGGCTGGAAACGGTAAGGGAGAGTCTGCTTAGTCAGAAGAACTGTTGTATACAATACAACACACTGTCATACTTTGGTGACCATATGATAGGGCAATTCCTAGATCGATGACCAAGATTTAAATGTATTAATTTTTAAGAAGCTCTTATTCGTTAAAACCGCCATCATTTAGTTTTCTTCTATCCACTTAAAATGCAAATCAGTTACCCTTATGATTAATGATGGAACTAGTACAGTAAGTTTATGAGGAAAGCTATCCCTGTTGAAGGTAGTCGAAAGCCCCTATTATAGAGAAGTGAGATTAAAGGTTAAAGGGTCAAAAGGATTGCAAGATTAGTATGCAGCTGTTAAATCTAAATCAAATCTAAATCAAATAGCTGCCTCATCCCTCTTGTTACTATCCTTTACGTCTTGGGGCAATTTAAGATAATTAACCAAAGCTTGGCTGTGGATCCCCAGCTCACTGTCTTCTGCACTTCTTCCTGTGTCACCAACGAACCTCCACCCTGTAGCTATAATATTTTTGGTGTCACACCTCCACTCCGTCACACCCACCTTTGCTGCGCGCGCAGATAAAGCCGTACGACCTCCAGCAGCTGTTGTCGTTGAACCCCTTCATGTGCAGCTCGCCGCACTTCTCAAAGTCATGGTTAGGCTCCCCCTTCTGCCACCAGCTGTAATGCAATTATGATTTTCATTTTAGATTTCAACACACACAATTAGAGGAGATTGCGAAAAAGAACGTAGAGGTTTTTTTATAGTATAGATCAATTGTAATCGTCGTTTCGATTCTTGGATTCTATCAATACAAAAAAGAATTCCAGATTCTTCAGCAGGGTACAGCATTATAGGGGGTAGCGGGGAGAAAACTTGAAAGTTTGTTATTTGATACCATTGGATACCTAATGTTTTAGGGAAGAGCTTCATGATTATTCTAAGCCCCATACCCACTATTTTTACCGAGTCGACCGACTCATTGGCCCTAAAATTGGCCAATTCTACCAGGATACTGATTTTTGCAGCAATTCAGATCACCAATTACTATGTAATATTAAAATGTACATGTTTGATATGAATCGGTGCTACCGTCGACTGGTAGAATCGGCCGACTTAAGGGCCGATCTGTCAGCCGACCTAGTCAGAATTGCCTAGTGGGTATGACCCTTTACACAGCTGGGGTGTTAGTAAACTCACATGTCTGTGGCTGGTGTCTGGTCGATCCACCTCCAGGTGTTGTCCGAGCCCTGACTGTGCAGGCCGACCCACAGGGAGTCGCCAACCCGCTTCACCTGACTCACCGCCCAGGCCTAGATGGTGGGTAATAAAAGAGTGAGATTAACTAATGGCTCAGGACAAAATGGTGGTGAATAAAAGAGCAATATTAACTGAACGCTCAGGCCTGGATTGCGAGAATAAAAGAGTAAGACTAACTGACAGTCCAGGCCTAGACAGCAGGAAATAAATGAGAAAGAATGACTGTCGGCCAAGGCATAGGCAACGAGCCATTCCAGTGGGGTCTGTTAAGGTAATTTTTTAGTGAAATCGTTACATGGCGGATAAAAAACATCAAATTTGGTATGAGAATCCTCTGAGGCATAATTATCGAATCTGGAAGGGGAGCCACCTTGAAATATCGATAGAGCGGATGCGGGGGCCAAAAAACCAATATGGCAGAATTTTGCTATAAACAATCTTATATCTCAGCTTTTAAAAAGGCAAAAGAGACATGGTCGGTGTCAAAATTGGGAGATTATGGGTGAGAGAATTGAATTATATGCATTTGTTTTTTATAACCTAAAGGGCCTAATATAAATGGCTGAATTTATTAGCATAACACCTTTGACAATGACTGCTGGCTTCCAAAATCATTTAAAACAAAAGATTATAGACTTTACTCTTTTGTCACAAGTTTTCTTCATTTCATTTGGCATGATGATCTCCTAGGACCCCTACTTTGAATTTGAAAGGGGAGCCACTTTGAAATATCAACACAACCCCAGTAAGGGCCAAAAATCCAATATGGCCAACCTTTATTGAAATAATCTTAAATCTCAGCTTCTGAAATGCCTAGAAACACATTGCTAATGTCTAAATTGGTAGATTATAGGACAAGGAGTTCAATAATTTGCCTTTGGAATGTATGCAATAGATCTAATCCAAGCTAATCAATAAATTTGGTTAAATACCTTAAATTTCAAATGCTAAAAACATACAAAATTTGTCAAAATTTCATTTTGATATTTTAAGGTGGCTCCCCGTCTAGATTTAATAGTTGTGCCTTAGAGGTGCCTCATGCAAAATTTGGTGCTTTTTATCAGTAACAAAAAATTTTGTTAACGACCCCACTACTCGGGCAAGTGAAAGAAACTTCAAGTTCTGTGATGGAATGAACACCTAATGTGTGTCCGATGTCTGATATTACAGGTCTATTTAAGTTTCATATCACCAAATAAAGGTGTAAAATATATCTGAATTTCTCTCTTCATTATCTCACTGAGTCCATGTTAATTAAGCACTCCTCACCCGTTCTGCAGGGTTCCTCATAGTCAGCAGGTCTCCTCGGGCTGACTGACACACCCTCTGGGCCTCCCCCCACGTCTTCTTCATCTCCGTCTCCACGCGGTAACACCTGTCACTCACCGGACTTGACTCCGCCCACCCGTCAGGACACGCCCCTTGGGCGGGGACAGGGCCAGCCGTCACGCCCTCTGAGGGGAGGGTGGGCGTAGGGGTGGTGGTACGGGCGAAGGGCTGGCAGGAGGAGGGGCCTCGCGCCTGGCCGAAGGGGCAGTCGTTGGGGCCCGGCTTGTAGGCTAGGGGTGGGGAGATATGGTACTCTGGTATTAGCTTCAACAAGGGAAAATTGGCAATTAAGGGGGCCGTTCCATAGACATTTCGCCACTATCGTCTTTAGGATATGATACGACACCAAAAAACCGTTATCACCAAATGGATTTTGTTTATTTTTTTTTTTTCTTTTTTTTTCCCTTTTTAAAAAAAAAAAAAAAATCAAACTTAAACTATCTTTAGGATCCTTCCTTGGTCGCATAGATATTTTCATCTATAACTCTTTGTGAATATTTTTTTTAAAGTAATTGTCAGTCGCGTTCGAAGGCAAGGAGAGAAATCAAAATTATGATATCAAATATGAACAGATCACCTGGTTTCACTTAGTTTATGCATAAACTCACAACTAAACAGTTTTTAGATTTGTTTGAATTTTGAATTTTTACAATACAAATATCATATTGTAGAACCCAAAATAAACTGACTTGTTATTATTCAACATGCCCTACCACTGAACCGATTAACCAGCCCCTTCAGGTATACCCATTACCCCTACCTTTGGGCCTGGTGCAGATGAAGGGGAACTCGTTGGTACATTGGTTGTCGTTGAACCCGTCCAGGTGCAGCTCCCCACAGTTCTCATTGTACCTGTTGTTGGGCTCCCCACTCTGCCAGGAACTGTAGTAAGGTAAAGTGCAAAGATTGGTGCATCAACCAAATGCAGTTTCTTTTGGTCCATGATATGAAGAAAGTACAATTACGAAGTAGGCCCTATGTTAATAGCTACACAAAGCCCCACCTGAACATCACCAATTATCCCTATACTGATAACTGATTTAATGTATTTTGGCACCTGCAGGTTAATTTGATCTACTTTTGTCAATCAATAAAAATTTGCAAATATTTGATAATCTTTTAGCTTTAATGAATCGATTTTCAAATCAAGTTAAAGAATAAATAACACATATAGATACAAAGTGGAAAATAATGACGAATAGTTTTCCATCATGTAAAAGCTAAAATAATGCCATGATTTATTCAAATTTCTATACTTAAGGATCAAGTTTTGTCAACATATTTCCCAGCATGCACCTTGACCTAGTCTAGCCTGCACATAAAACAAAGAAAACATTGTAGCCTTGGTAGGGAGATTTACATACAATAAAGACGGTGGCTAAAGTATAGTCATCTGTATTATCCTAATCGTCAACTATGTAACTGGGGTGGGGGTGCTATGTGGTTGACTGACCAAAGCGTCAGGGCTATCAGATGGACAGGGCCCAAAGAGCGGCTCAAAGACTGATATTAATTTTCTCACACACCAAGGGTAGCTTTTATTGTTTACCATATTCCCGCACAATATTAATTTAAGACGTCAAAGCTTAGACCAACTAAACTAAAGAAATTAGCTTCTCCTGTTGGAACTACTTTCTGTATCAACTTCCAGCGTTATAACCTTCCCTTCCTGTATAAAGAGCAGCTTTCAATTCTTAACCACTTAGCCTAAAGGTCTGACGAACTAAGGTATCAACGCCTACACACACCAACTTTTATACCTAAGATACTCACATAAATGTGTCGTCCACGGCGGCCCCCGAGTCCCACGTCCAGGGGTCGTCGCCCTC
This sequence comes from Lepidonotus clava, assembly GCA_936440205.1. NCBI lineage: Eukaryota > Metazoa > Annelida > Polychaeta > Phyllodocida > Polynoidae > Lepidonotus > Lepidonotus clava. Next base: position 34,218,580 of record OW387150.1, read on the forward strand.
CTCCCGGTGCAGCCCGGTCCACCAGGAGGGCAGGGCCTCCCGACGGTACAGACCGAACCAGCTCGACTGTTCATGGCCAAGACGGCGCACCTGGCCCTCCACCCAGGTCTGTGGGGGCATAGCAAGATAGTACAAAGGAAAGATTAAAGACTGCATAAAATATTAGATATGTATGAACTGGACTGTCTCTGATGTACAACCATTCACCATGGGTGTGGTGTTGCAAACTAAATCCCAGAATGGGAGGAGGGAATCAGTAGGACAGGGAGAAGGTCATCATTAGGACAGGGAGAAGGGCATCAGTAGGACAGGGAGAAGGGCAATAGTAGGACAGGGAGAAGGTCATTAGCAGCACAGGGAGAAGGGCATCAGTACAACAGTAAGAAGGTCATCGGTAGGACAGGAAGGAGGGCATCAGTAGGACAGGGAGAAAGCCATCAGTAGGACAGGGACAAGGGCATCAGTAGGACAGGGAGAAGGGCATCAGTGGGACAGGGAGAAGGGAATCACTAGGACAGGGAGAAGGTCATCAGTGGGACAGGGAGAAGGGCATCAGTAGGACAGTGAGAAGGTCATCAGTAGGATAGGGAGAAGGGCACCAGTAAAACAGGGAGAAGGTCACCAGTAGGACAGGGAGAAGGACATTAGTAGGACAGGGAGAATGGCATCAGTAGGACAGGGAGAAGGTCATTAGTAGGACAGGGAGAAGGTCATCAGTGGGACAGGGAGAAGGGCATCAGTAGGACAGGGAGAATGGCATCAGTAGGACAGGGAGAAGGTCATTAGTAGGACAGTGAGAAGGTCATCAGTAGGATAGGGAGAAGGGCACCAGTAAAACAGGGAGAAGGTCACCAGTAGGACAGGGAGAAGGACATTAGTAGGACAGGGAGAATGGCATCAGTAGGACAGGGAGAAGGTCATTAGTAGGACAGGGAGAAGGTCATTAGTAGGACAGGGAGAAGGACATCAGTGGGACAGGGAGAAGGGCATCAGTAGGACAGGGAGAATGGCATCAGTAGGACAGGGAGAAGGTCATTAGTAGGACAGGGAGAAGGACATCAGTAGGACGGAGAGAAGGTCATTAGTAAGACAGGGAGAAGGTCAGTGGTAGGACAGGGAGAAGGTCATTAGTAGGACAGGGAGAAGGTCATCAGTAGGATTGGGAGAAGGGCATCATTATAACCAGAATGTGATTGGTTTTTGATGTGACCTATTTTCGTGAATAATTGGGGACTATATATTTGATATGAACATTAGCAATAACTTTATGAACACTGAGAGCAATCTCTTATATTGGAAAAATTTTGTCATAGTTAAACCAAAGCTGCAGAGATATCCATATAACCAACTGAGAAAGGGGTACGAGGCTGGAACCCTTTGCTGGACCCCAATATCAGCCTAAGGGCAGGGCCCACAGGGCCGCCCTCAGGCTGATATTGGGGTCCAGCAGAGGTTGCTGACTCCCCAAGGACAGTAGGACAGGGAGAAGGGCAATAGTAGGACAGGGAGAAGGTCATTAGCAGCACGGGGAGAAGGGCATCAGTACAACAGTAAGAAGGTCATCGGTAGGACAGGAAGGAGGGCATCAGTAGGACAGGGAGAAAGCTATCAGTGGGACAGGGACAAGGGCATCAGTAGGAGAGGGAGAAGGGCATCAGTGGGACAGGGAGAAGGACATCAGTAGGGCAGGGAGAAGGGCGTCAGTAGGACAGGGAGAAGGGTATCAGTAGGACAGGGGGAAGGGAATCAGTAGGACAGGGAGAAGGGAATCAGTAGGACAAGAAGGTCATCAGTAGGACAGTGAGAAGGTCATCAGTAGGACAGGGAGAAGGTCATCAGTAGGACAGGGAGAAGGGTATCAGTAGGACAGGGAGAAGGACATCAGTAGGACAGGGATAAGGACATCAGTAGGACAGGGAGAAGGACATCAGTAGGACAGGGAGAAGGACATTAGTAGGACAGGGAGAAGGACATCAGTAGGACGGAGAGAAGGTCATTAGTAAGACAGGGAGAAGGTCAGTGGTAGGACAGGGAGAAGGTCATTAGTAGGACAGGGAGAAGGACATCAGTGGGACTGGGAGAAGGGCATCAGTAGGACAGGGAGAAGGACATCAGTAGGACTGGGAGAAGGGCCCCCTTCGAGGTTGGTTATAGATTTATTATACCGTTTCTGTTAGATCTGAGCTTCCAAGGAAGGACTCACAGCAATCAGTGATGGTGGGGCTGTGATGCTGCACATCTTTTTACATTTCTTCATATAACTTTTCTTGTATCCATCAAATCCACAAATAGTCAGTAAGTAAAGTGTAGTTCAGAGCATTGTGCAGATAATGAAAATGCTTGATTTTTTATTTTTAATGATTTTAATATTTTGTATGAATTATTGAAAAATAGAAGTTAACTTGTTATCACCCAGGTTTGATACCGCATGCATTAAACTATTAACTACTAAACGTGTATCACCCTAAGGTATAACAATTGTGTATACCTTTTCGGCGGCTGAGGACAGGGACACGAGGTGCCCCTTGGCCAGGTGACACAGGTCCTTAGCATCATCCCACTTAGTCGGCTTAGCCTCAAACCGGAAACACAGGCTGGGCACATCCGGGGACTCCACCCAGCCGTCCGCGCAGGCGCCCTGGGCAGGTTCCGGTCCTGGGGTGAGGGTGGTGGTGCCCTGGGTGGTGGTGGTGGTGGTGGTGGGGGTGGTGCGGGTAGTTATTGGTACGCAGAGTCTACCCTCCAGAACCTGACCGAAGGGGCAAGGTTCACTGGGAATATCTGGGAAGATGAAGAGACATAGCTGTCAGTTTTCATATACTGAACACGGGAGATTCGCATTGGGTGCGGCCATATTGAACAAGGGATGGTCCTGATTGACTGAAAAGTCGTGCTTGGCCACCCACAGCTAGTGGGGCCAAAGGACCACGCATGTGCAGACCTAGACTCCAGACTGCAGTATAGTGCCTTCATTAATGATAAGATGTGTAGTTACCACACAAGGTTCCAAGTCATAAAATTAAAAAAAAAAAATTCACCAAAGCGCCTTGGTATTCTTGAGTCACTTTTTTGACAGAAATTACAAGAAAGCCCTTCTCTTAGTCTTATGCAAATCATTGTGGACACTTTTATCAACTCGAACTGACAATTGTATTTCATATTCCTGATGCAATTTATACTTCTGTCGTTCACTATACTTTTGGTCTTTATATAACTGGCACAGACAAGAAAAACTACACGCTCACTCTATGCTGCCAGAATTAGGTAAATTAATATCCCTGTACTATAATATTACTAATCATTATCATCAATCGGTGACACATGATTGTATAGGAAAGGTCCAATCAGGCTGTGCCTGTGTAACAGCATCTTTATAAACAACAGTCAATTTCCGGGGTCGATTACACACCTAGTTGTTTTGGTATTTCTTATGGTTTCAATGTGTCCACCCTTACCCCTGTCCCTGGCACAGATGTAGAGGAACACACACCTTACGCCTGTTCCTTCCCAGAGAAGCAGCGATGTAACAAGTACGTTCTGTGACCATACTTTTTTTAGTTAGTGTGTAACCTTCTTAATTTTCACATAACATTTAAATTATTTTAGGTAAAGTTTAGACTTACTGAAAAAGAAAGCTATGATAATATTCACTTTTTAATGCAATTGAGACCTTACCTTTAAAGAATGCTATAAGAACGTTATTATAACGTGAAAGAATGTTACAAGAATATCACAAAAACGTCACGGTGCAACGTCACAATGTTAGGTTCTAAAGACGTTTTTGGGTGCTATCAAAATAACGTAACAAGAACCAAAGCAGAACTAAATAGAATGTTATAATAACGTTATAATGATGTCATATTATTGATTGGGGTACCTCTATCCCTGGCGCAGATGTAGGGGAACACGGTGGCACACACGTTGTCATTGAAGCCGTCTCTGTGCAGCTCCCCACACTTCTCGTCAGGCGTCGCTGTGTCCGGCTGGTTCGGCCCCCACCGACTGGAGGAGACAGGCACACAATGTTAAAGAAGGCCATCTATTAATATCATGGGGGGTGGTGACATATTATGTTATATTTTTGGACACAAGACCTCAAAATTATTATTTCCGCAATGTGTAGTCTTCCGCGAAGTCTTATAAAGGTAATGTCATCTTCTCGAAAGATCTGCCAAAAGCTCAAAAACTCATGTCTGGGACTTATGCCTCATTATGTGGTGGGGGGTCACATATTATTATAATATGTCAATTTATAGTGGTGACCTACATGATAGCGCTGTCTATGGGCGTCCCGTTGGACCAGCTCCGGTCTTTGGGGGCGATGAGGGTGTTACATAGTATATTATTATAGCATGTCAGTTAGTGGTGACCTACATGAGGGCTCCGTTTATGGGCGTGCCATCAGACTAGCTCCAGTCCTTGGGGGCAATGAGGGCGTTATATAGTATATTATTATAGTATGTCAGTTAGAGTTAACCTACATGAGTGCGCCATCTATGGGCGTCCCGTCGGACCAGCTCCAGTCTTTGTGCCGGAGGGCATTATATAGTATATTATTATAGTACGTCAGTTAGTCGTGACCTACATGAGGGCTCCGTCTATGGGCGTCCCATCGGACCAGCTCCAGTGGCCCATTGCACAATAGAATTTCGTTGTTAGGATAAAACAACGAAAGCACAACAAACAAATGCTTAATAGCGAAATGTTTCTTTGTTACAAAAACCCCTCTACATAACAGGGAAGAAAAGCCTTTGCACAATGAACAAAGATATCTTTGCAACAATATCTTTACAAAGATATCTTTGTTACGAAAAATAACAAACTTAACCTTAATGACCATATTCAAATCCAAAATGGTTAGAAAAGAGGCGGGAAGTCTTTAGTTACATTGAGCGAATACAACAAGCTGTCAGTCGTCATTCGCAACGATGGCACCAACGAAGCGTGAGTGCTACCCCCGGAATACAAAGTTATTGTTATTAAGATATTGTTATAAAGATATCTTTGTTGTCATAAAGATATCTTTGTTACGAAAATACTTGCAATTCTGTCTTTATTAACAGTCAATCGTGTCACCGTCTACTCTTATCTTTGTTAAGAAAATACTTGCAAATAATTTATTTAGCAACAACGAACTCTTTCGCTATTTACAATATTTTTGTTGTTATGAAACCCATTGTGCAATGGGCCACAGTCCTTGGGAGCGCTGAGGGCGTTATATAGTAGATTATTATAACATGTCAGCTAGTGGTGACCTACATGAGGGCTCCGTCTATGGGCGTCCCGTCGGACCAGCTCCAGTCCTTGGGACCGCTGAGGGCGTTATATAGTATAATATTATAGTATGTCAGTTAGTGGTGACCTACATGAGGGCTCCATCTATGGGCGTCCCATCAGGCGAGCTCCAGTCTTTGGGGCGCTCATGGCGTTATATAGTATATTATTATAGTATGTCAGTTAGTGGTGACCTACATGAGTCCGCCGTCTATGGGCGTCCCGTCGGACCAGACCCAGTCCTTGGGAGCGCTGAGGGTGTTATGTAGTATATTATTATAGTATGTCAGTTTGTGGTGACCTACATGAGAGCGCCGTCTATGGGCGTCCCGTCGGACCAGCTCCCATCTTTGGGGGCATTCAGGGCATTATATAGTATATTATTATAGTATGTCAGTTAGTGGTATCCTACATCAGGGCTCCGTCTATGGGCGTCCCGTCGGACCAGCTCTGGTCCTTGGGGGCACTGAGGGCGTTATATAGTATATTATTATAGTATGTCAGTTAGTGCTATCCTACATGAGTGCTCCGTCTATGGGTGTCCCGTCGGACCAGCTCCAGTCCTTCGGTGCGCTGAGGGCGTTCAGTCCCGACCACCAGTGCCACACTGCGTCCGTCTTCTTCAGCGTGTAGCCCAGAACCTCCTCGTGTACCCAGTCCTGGGGGAAAAGAACAGGGAATCAGTTTTAAGGGGACAATGTAGGATCAAACTTTGGCGAACTATTGAAATATATATATTCCATGGATTTAACTTAGGCCTGTGGTAAAATATAGACTGTGAATACAGACTCAAACTACATCAAAATACATTAAAACCTTCCCTGGTCAATTTTGGTGACCCACCAAAATTGGTTTCTTTGCAAACATTGCTGTCTTCAGGCACAAAATTAATGATATGAGTGTTATGGAATTCAAATAAAGTTATAGTTAGTTATCAAGATTTATACTGTAGCAATGGCTACAATTAGAATGTATCTTCATGGTCATGTCAATTTTGTCATAATATTTTGTCATAACATTGCTTTTGATTCCCGCCTTCCGAAGTTTGAGATATAATTAGGTCTTGATTTCTCTATTACCAACTAGGTTTTTGTTTTGTGGGTACGCAAACAGTTAAACAGTTCAGGGGTGGATCCAAGTAAGGTCGAGGGGGTCCTTATTTTGGATGTAAACTACAAAAAGAGGGGAAAGTTCTGCGTGCGTGTGTGCCAATGCATCCCGTTTTAGTACTTAGTCTAACCATCCTCCCCCACCACCTTAATTTTTTTCAAAATCCTGTATCCACCCCTGAACAGTTGTATTAATTTGCATTAGTTAATCTGGTGGTCATATCACCAAAAGAAATGAAGGACTTTACAAATATGCCAAGGAAACTGTTCCTTACTCCACTTTTGTTTTACCATTATTTCCTCCCCTATATTAAACTCCTTTACTTTTTTCGGTCATTGTCAAAACAATGAGGTAATTTCACAACAAGTAGACGTCCTACCTGCTCAGCCTGGCTGCGTATGGAGAGCAGTTCCCCTTTGACCGACTGACACATTCTCCGGGCCGAGTTCCAGTCCAGACCGGAAGTCTCAAACCGGAAGCAGCGCTCGATGCGCCCGTTAGGCGGCGCTACCCATCCGGGCGGGCAGGAGGCGAGGGCTGGGGGCGGGAAGGGGGCAGAAAGTTAGGGAAAGGGAACTACCGTCACGGTAAATGTGAGGGGCCATCCATAAATTATGTCACACACAAGGGGATGGGTGGGTCGGTTGAACAGTGTGACGTTGCCTGAAAATGGGCCTTTTTCATGATCGACACTAACTTTTTATCCCTTCAGCTAATAGTGCCAACAGGGCCTTGAATTCACGTTTAAATGAGAAATTTCATCGGCCGTCCGGGCCGATTTAATTGTATTTTCCTCAAAAATTGTCGGCCCTGATCCTAAATTATCGGCCAATGGCCGACGGGCAGGCATTAGTTTGGAACACTGTTATTTTTATGTTTAGAACAGAAAATTCATTGTGACAAGGAGAGGGTGGGTCCTAAAAGTACCCTGAAAAAGTGAGTGTGACATCATTTTTGGATGGCCCCTGAGAGTGTAGCATGACTGGAGTTCATTGCTGATGAGAGTTCCCCGACGCTTTTGAATGGTCGGCTGCACATAGCCTTGGACAACCTCTACAGGTACCCGATCCACAAACTGTGGAATAGGGATGAGTTAGCCATTTAGGTATAAATCCTAATGATGTAAAAGATGGGAAGGATATATATGTAGATTGCTACCCGTTATAACTATGACTGGCTTCTCTGGCATAACATGCATCTAGACTATCTGAGGCTGGGATCCACCCCAAAGCCCATGTGTAACGAACTCTCATTCAGTCGGAACGCGTATCATGTTACAAGAGCACGGGACAGCATTGTCAATATTTGTATTACAAAATTAAAACAGCCATACGTAAAGAGTGATAGCAAATACCCGGATACTGACCAAATGAATGTACATATTATTTGAGCAAATATCTAAAAGTAAATATACAAATTGTTATGGCTAAAGACCATATAGGACTCAATTTAGAACTACAGCAAGTTACATAAAGGATCAGTACTAAAACAACTAAAAAGTCGCACATATGTGCCAATAACAACCCCCCTCACACACACACACACACACACACATGCGCACGCACACACACACACACACACACACACACACACACACACGCACACACACAGTTCTATACTTCTTTCTTCCAGGGAGTCAGGATGTGGATGTTCCCATATATAAGTCAAAAATGAAATGCAGAATGCGCTGGTCAAAAATTGGGTCCTCGTTGGAGTCCTTCTACACCGGCAATTATATCACAGAATTATGGGCGCTTTACCTCTGTTCATAATTGTCCTCTCTGTTTATAATTTATTTGGTAGAGGAGCCCTAGCTCTTTGCCAACCGATATTGCCAAATAATCGATAGCCTTGCTAGACCAGTAAAAGTATGTGACATCTCGGAACGTTATTATATAACATCTCAGATTGACACAGAATGCTATTTGAACATAAGAGTTGTGTTGCCCCTTGGCTGCGAACATGAAACGCTCTAACCATGAATCAGGGATCATGACACAATGCATCACTAGTTGGCAATGCGATCACAATATTTAAGAAGAAGGTAATAATAATTGAAGGTCAAGAAAAGAATAATAACTGAGGGTCAAGTTCTATTTTGATGTGTCTTAACTACTGAAGGGGAAAGGTAAATAAATCTCTATGTTATATTCTCCTTTCTTTTTGTTCAGGTCCCTTTCAAAGCTATAATATTTATTCTTAGTTTCAACATGACGCAGTAAAGGATCAATTCCTTTCGTGTTTTTTTTTTTTTTTCAATAGGCAATCATTAGCATAATGGTCTAAATTCATGTTCCATTTTAATAAAGTGGCACTTCGTCAGTTGTTCCATCATTTTATTGCGTCTGTCAGCTGATACATCCTACAGGTCACCTAATCATTGGTACTAGATAGGTCCTCTCTGGGCACAAGTAGTATGCGACCACAGATAAAACTTTCCTGATATCTCAGACAATCACTTTCCTACCCTCGGCTTAGTAAACAGAGGATCGATAGCAGGGCCAATGACTTTCCAACAGACTTTGGCTGGATATATATAATAATATATTAGGTCAAAAATTATGGTCACAGAATATGAGTCATCAATTACGTCCTCAATCCTCCCTACCACAGATAGCCAGTTTCTTTTGGTATTACCTGCAGGTTAGCCTAGAACCAGGTGCATTCTGGGTATTATGTCGACAAAACTCAAGGCTTAAGCGTGTAAATTTTCAAGAATTGTACGATTATTTGTAAATTAACACTGTGAAAATTAACCATCATTATTTTCTAAATTAGTATCCTTATACATGTAACATTCCTGAGTTATTTGAAAATGCATGCATTAAACATGGATATACAACGATTTTTTCTGTATTTTCTATACTTAATCCAGGATTATGTCCACAAAATTAGTCCAAATTAGTCTGCAGGTGCTTAAAATACTGTACATTAGTTATCCGTGGTAGGGTGAATTATCAAGGATTCTTTGGCTTGGCCTTAAAACGTGCATCAAAAGAAACATTTGAATAACAGCATTCGACATGTGAATATGCTTGAACCTCGAGTCCCCACCCCTCTTTGGTAAACTCTGCTTAGTTCTTTAACACAGCTCAACAAAAAACTTTAGACATCGATGCAGCAGGTATCAGTCACAGTTTCGCCCACTTAGTTAGTCAATACTGACCTGTGAAATATAAGACGTCGCAAAATAGATAAATAAAAGAAAAAATATATCAATAGTTCCTAAAGCTATTTAAAGGCTAACTGCATAATAGTTCTGCTCCAGTAATTGTTCTTGGATGATTCAAGACTTTCAGCTTACCCCCTGTTAGGAGCCCTGTTAGTAGTAGTACGATGTGCATGGTGCGACGGTGGGCCGTCTTCTGCCTACTGGAGGTCCTCCTGGAGAGGTGGGGGGGGGGGGGGGGTTGTGAGGGGGGAGGGCGATAACGCCCCCTATCGTCGTAAGCCGGTACTAAGCCCGGGTCAGGGCCTACCGATCTCTATTGTTAGGTATCTGTGAGGTAGGGGGAACAGGTAGTCAGGATGAACCAGGTCCTGAACCGGCCTATCTTAATCCCATCAGGCCTGTTTGTTATTGTTTGATCACTCACAGAGGGGCGTTACACTGTCGTTATCATACTTATAACTCTGTGTATACATACACCTTGAGCGCCGTCCTAAAAAAAATCTCCGATAATTCGGCCACACGATTCATTTCATGAATTTTTCTTTTCATTTTTTTCTAATCCCAAAAAAGTCATTGTTCCAATGTTCCTTCAAACATACATACATTGTGAATGATTTTAATAAGATTTCTCACATAAGTTCTATGTCCAAAATTGATTAGGCAAGGGTAGGGCAAAACGCCAACCCTAGGTGTTTTCTGGGTGGAATTTTTGTATTGTGGTCCCTAAAATACACCCCACACTAAATGTGTATCGTGGATATTTTTTGGTCGACACCCCAGTGGCCATACCGAACACCACTTGGCCAAAGAATTCAACCTATAATTCTGAGTCCCAAATTGGAGTATATTTTTTAAAGAATTTTATTGAGTAATATACTTCAGGGTTTCCCCCTGGTTTTCAGTCATATTACTATAAAAAATGTTAAAGTATATAGAAAGAAATGTGTAAATATATGATATGCAATATTGGAACAATTCATGGAGAAAATGTGTATTTTCAGAAATCATAACGATACATACTGCTGCTTCATAATGTTCCGAACAGGAAAAAGGAAACGTTTTGTAATAGTGACGCATAGATGATGTCTCTAAATACGTATATAGTACATACGTATATAGATGATTTTTTTTTGTTTTATTTTTTGTATTTCCATCCGGTAACAACAAAGAGGTAGAGGGTTCATTGGGTGCATGGGATCAAAGCTGGAAAAACATATGACATGCATCTGTTTTTATAATATGGGGACTATATAGGGCAAAGTGAATCCGTAAGGAGGAGCCAAGGATAAACAAGTCAGTTACTAGAATAACAGTACTGTTCTGGTTTATACAAATGAAAATACAAGTATATGCGCACTTAGGTTGTTTTATCACCTGCACTGCCGACTTGCCATAAATACTTGCTGTTTGTACCGCTCCTAGTATTCATGGTTTTCAATATAAATTGAATTTTGTTTGGGTGATAAGATAAAGAAGAACATTTTGGGTCATTCTTGGGTGTCATGGGAATAGTACTACCATCAGGTTTTGCCCTCGGGTCGTGACAATCCCCTATGGGTCGTCCAGACACCCTAAAGCCCTGTTTCCACCAACCGTTTTTACAACCGATTTAAAAAATCGGCAGTGGAATATTAGTTAATGATGATTTTTTTAAACCATTAGAAATGGTTTTTAATTCTCTTTTAAATGCTATGTAAGATATATAGTCTTTTGTTGTAATTGCTAGTTAAAAGTAATAAAATACCAACTAATCGGTAGTAAAATCGGCTGGTGGAAACAAGGCTTTAGATGATCCTTGCGGTTCTTCCTATCATAGGAATAGTACTCCATAAAAGTATAGGGATACATAATCAATTATGTCTATGCATATATCTACGTTAAAAGCTAGCAGTGTTGTAGGTTCATGTTTACCTAAGCGATGGAAAGAAGAATAAGCAAAATGAAAGTAGAGGGCATCAAAAACTACAAACTTCGTATGTAAACATAGACATTATAAAGTGTAAAATACACACTTTCAATATACATTCAAGCAGTACACTCAGAAAATGAGAAAAATCTAGTCAATAAGTGTACATTTGGAACTAATCTATTGAATAATTTAAATAATCGAGCTCTCAGGTATGTAAAAATGGACGTTCAATGAGGAAAAAAGTAATATGCTCAATAACACATTAGATATGCTTGACATCAAACTGATAATCAGTTGTATGTACAATGCACTCAATGATTGTTAAGATTGTGTACTCGATAATCCTAAAAGTAACACATTCAATGATTGTAAAAATTGAATAATACTAAATATACTTAGATATAAATGGGGCACATATTATGGTGAAAGTCACATACACCAGCCATTCACTTCAGGGAGTGGGGGGGACTTCAAGGATGTGACGTTATTATAACGTTGCAGCAATGTTCTGGTTGGTTCTGTATTACACTGAAAACACAAAGTCGTCAGAGAGCCACTTTAAAGTTGTCAGAGCGTTGTCATGGGTGACTTTTGGGTTGTCATAGGTGACCTTTGGGTTGTCATAGGTGACTTGTGGGGGCAGAGCAGGGCTCATTTCAGGCCATTGATGCTGTGTGACAACCTTGTGACAATCCTTTGACAATTTGGGGGTGGTCAGAGGGTTGTCATTGTGAATTTTGAGGCTGGATGACAACCCAAAGGTTGTCATTTTCTCCTGACTAATTTGGGCCAAAAAGGTTGTCAGAGAAGCAAAAACTGAGAATCGGGTTGTCATAGGGTTGTCACAGAACAAAATGAGAGTCAAAAGTACTGCCTGACAACCTAGGGTTGTAAGTGAATGGTGCCTAAAACGACAGCCCAAGGTTGTCATGGCCTCTGTCTATGATAAAGTATTGTAAGTGAATGGTGTTAAAAAACATACAACTCATAGGCCTCCTATGTGTAATGGCCATACCTAATAATTAGTAATAAGATAATAGGAAGCCATTATTATGTACTATGATATCTACAACATAAATAAGATTTTTTGTATAAAAAACACAGACAACATTGGGCTGTCGTTTTTGGCACCACGTGCACTTTTGACAACTCTGTGTTTTCAGTGTAGGTTCTTGTTACATTCTTTTGATGACTCCCAATTATGTCACTGTGACATTATTACAACGTTCTGGTTATCTTTCAACTGAACAGAATGTTCTTATAATGTTCTGTTTTGGTTTTGTCCGAACCTCACCAAAAAGTAATGTTATAATAACATTCTCATTTGGTGAGTTTTCAACATTACCATCAATAATGTAATTGTTACATGCCATCTTGACAAACTGACTAAAAAAGTATGGTCACAGAACGTATCTATTACGTCACAAGCTGTAGCCCCTTGTTCACAGGAGGAGGTCATTCACCCCTTTCTTATAAAAGGATGGGTTAGGCGATATGTTTACCCCAAAACTCCCCAATACGGATAGCTTGTTTATTGTCATTCACCTGCAGACTAGCCTAAATGAAGGGACACGACGGGAACTGTGTAGACAAGTCACAAGGCTTAAGTATAGAAATAATTATTTGGTAACTTGTGTTTACTATGATGAAAAACTAGCATTGACATTTTTTCCATTTTATATTTATATAATAACATCTAATATATTTCAAGTTGGTTTGTAAATTAATTCATTTCAGACAGATATGAAGCAAATGTTTGTAAATTGTCTTTAGCTTTTCCAAAGTGTTCGTCTGCAAAATCAGGCAAAAATTAGCTGCAGGTGGCTAATATACCGCATATCAGATATCTGTGGTAGGGATAATTCTGTATTCAGTACCTATACCTACTTCGGTTTACTTCTGTTATTTACTCTAGTTGCCACCTTCAAATATCAGTTCTAGCATTTGAATGGCATAGTCCCCAACAACTTGCTAGTTCACATTCTGGATTTAGGATCTGCTGAGGAATTCACAACTCAGTACTATCACCTTGAACTCATTTTACACACTATTTCTTTAAGTATATTTGACTCTGATGTCCTCGTGTTTGAGTATAACATTTTACGAATCACACAAACTCATTGTAGTTTCTCAGAGGTTCACTCAAGATTGTATAACCCTTCCTGGATCACATATAGTTATATTGAAGCAATCTGTCACCGCCTATCTCATCACACTTCTGTTGTTGGGTTTAACAGGTTTGTCATGTGACTTTGTTTAGTAAAGGTAATATACTGTAATAATATGAAATGCTATCATTTAAACATGCTTGTGGCTCCTGGCTCAAAGCAATCTTTAGGAGAAATGGACTATTCTATACAAAGAACTCTAGCTCATCGCAGTGCTAATACATAAGAATGTATGTACAGCCCTGACACTGCTAAGGGTCACCATTTTCTATACTGACCAAATAAGGAGTGGAGTTATATGAAATGATATCGCTGATTCCTGATGTTGAAAACGGTGCATTTAATGTTGAGCAAACCTAAGCTGGTTATTCTTCACTTGTTCTTCACTTGTTCAGTATTTGTTGAGTGGTCACTGAGTGATTACGAGATAAAGATATTTAAACCATTGCTGAATGACACACTGTTGGGTGGATTTAAATTGGCGATGTTGGTCATTATGCATGCCCACCAGATGGATTTATATGTAAAGAGTTGTTGAAGTAGATGAGGTCAGTGTGCCACACCTACTACTATACACCTAGTGTCACACACATGGTGTCTTATCACCACACCAGGGGGCACCACCCTTCTCCAGGACAGACCACTGAGTCCCATTTTGGTCACAGGTACAAGTCTTCCCTTGATTCCTTGTTTTATAACTTAAGACTTTCTCTCCATTAGTAATTTCTTAGTTTGAAGACATGCAACATAGATAAGTGGCTCTCCTTACTTCGAATCACTGATTGATAGATCAGTTAACTTTCTTTTAATGTCCTATGGATATTGCAATGGTGTATTGTAGTACACTGTTAAAAAAACGTAACATTAACATTTATATACTGTAAACCTCAACAGTATATTACCGTATTTTATTTCATGGTTATCTACCATAATATCATTGTAGTTTACAGTATATAACTGTATTTATTACTGAAATTAGCCTCACAGTAATATACCGTATTTGGGAATTATATAATGTATGGAAAAGAAAAATGGTCACTTTCGGATTAGAACCCACATTCGCCACATTCAAGGTAGAAGCCTAACCAACTGAGCTAACTTGGACTGCATGAGGTGTACACTGTCATAGTCAGCACCAATGAGTAGGATCAGTACTACTATACAGGTGTTCAACATTAGACAGACATTAAATCATTACTTTCATATCCCTACTTATTCAGTTAAGTAGCAAAGCTGGGCTCTGTCTACCTACAGGCCTCAATAGCTCAGTTGTAGAGCACAGGTTTCATATGTGAGAGATCCCGGGTTCAAACCTGGGCTAGTCATGTTATCAAATTACTACTATGCAGTAATGGTACTATCAGTAGTAGTGGCTTTCAGCATGCCCTCTGTATTTTGGACATATATCTTTTTCATACATTTAGGAATTTGGAACTTTGTGATTAAAAATGTTAGATTTTATATTTTTATGGCATTATTAAGATAATCACCTCATTGGCCTGCTATTTTTGGTATGGCCAACCAACCAGAACACCCTAAAACATTTACAAGATGTTTTAAAACACCTTTTCAGTAGGATTAACATGTAGACACCTTTATAGTTCAAGAACTCAGCTATAGCCCTGTAGGTTTTACCTCCAACAATCAAACAACCCATGCAAGGCTAAACCAAGAGCAAAAGGATGTACTTGGTTATTGGCTAAATTATCCTGTAGTGTGATTACAGGAAAAATAAAACTTTCAATGCTGCTAAAATTACATCCAGTGTAAACTGTATGGCATTTTACCATAGTATGTATTACAGTATATTATTGTTGAACTTAAACGGTTTTGATCCATAAGAATGAAAGTCCGCCGTATGTATTACAGTATATTACTCTTGAACTTAAACGGTTTTGATCCGTAAGAATGAAAGTCGACTGTACATATTACGGTATAATACTGTTAAACTTAAACGGTGTTCACCTGTAAAAAATACAGTCACACAGAATTATGGTCACCCATTCAATTTACGGTAAAAGTTTGGCAACATAGTTGTCAGTTCTTTACCGTAAATTTGACGGGATGTTTTAACAGTGTAGCATTGTTAAGTAAAATCCTTGGATTGTTATTTTAAAAGCCCCCTTACTGTAGCTTCCCCAACATTTTATTTTCCTAGAAAAAAATAACTATCTTCATATCAGTATCCTTCTTCACAAATATCTAAGAACTTAAGAATATTTCAAGATATGAAAATAAGACTCGTAGTTGGTTTGCACGCGCTTTATTGTTCTGCAGTTGGAGTTTCAAGCTGACTATCACATTGCGGTATACAGTGTGTGCACTACTCTACATGGTACACGCTACATGGTACACTGTTCACAGTGCCTAGTACATGGTGCACACTACACTTGTCCTGGCATTACACACTAAAGTAAATAGAGATCCATACAACCGTACATTAAAGCGAACATTTTGATACAAAAATGATAATATCTGATAACATTTGTATGGAATTGTTGTTCTGAACAGACACGTATGAAGATCACTAACTGAGATTCTAAATTGTTACACATGACCTACTCAAAGAAAGTGTAAATTGATTCTGAATGGAAAAGATCCTGAGCATGGTGAGTTATACACATTTTTAACTTATGAACAAATTGCGAACAGAAAATGAGTTTTATGTTTCATATCTTCCCATACTAAAGCCTCATACCCACTAAGCAGCTTTACCGTTGCTGGGACACAGGTGACTGGGAGAATCGGCATCAGCATCATCGTGAATTTACCGGCAATTCTACTCACCATTGCCCGTCACCCAGAACGCACATCATACCCACGGAGAATCGCCCACTGATCCATTGATGATTTAGTTGCTGGGTGACATCACAACTGATTCTCCCAGTTGCCTGTCACCCAGCAATGGTAAAATCACCTAGTGGGTATGGCCCTTAAAGAATATAAGTGCAAGTAGAGTAATGCAAAATTCCCGCCTCAAAACTGGCAGACTACTGCGGTTCTTTATGATATGATATTGTACCATTTGATGTATTTTTCTGATTGTTATTTCAATATTCAAACCTTAAAATCATTGTTGTCCTGGTCTCCCTATAAATTTCCTTGTATACTCAATCAAAATAGAGTAATACATTGTGTCACCTCTTGTCAAGTAGCCCATGGTGGCTAACTAATTCTGGAACATAGAATTTGATGTAACATGTGATATTAGTCAGCAGTCAGGAGTCTGATGAACATGAATGGTGTGTCCACAAGTAACAGTGTACAGAACATGTCGATGTCTGCTGTTCAGAAACCTATCAAGTGCTGGGTCTTCAATCAGAAACTTACCCAGCCAACTTGCGATGTAATAGAAACATTCTGCAACCATACTCTTTTAGTCAATCTGTTACTTACTTAGATAACATGTAAAAGTTACATTTTTGATGGTGAGGGTGAAACCTCACCAATTTGGAATGTTATTATAATGTTTTGGTGAGGTTTAAGACCAAACCAAAACAGAACATTATAAGAACATTGTGTTTCGGTTGACAAACTTGTTGTACTACCTGCAGTACCTTGTTCGAGTATAACATTTTACTAATCAGACATCACAGCATTACATTGCAGCAATGTTGTTGGGAGCCATCAAAATAATGTAACAAGAATCAATACAGAACCAAACAGAATGTTGCTCCAATGTTATAAAAACATTGCATGTTTGGCTGGGTAACGTCTTCAATTTCAAACTTAGTCATGTAGGTCAGATGCTGGTGCAAACCTATCCTTAACTACATCCTCTACATAAACAATATAGGTCTTGAAAAACAAGCTTGGAACAAACAATTAGCAATGTACAGATTTACTGGCCTGCCATAAGTAATCCTACATCAAGAATTGCCTATATTACAAATTAAGGAGTATCACATTGTGGTAGGTTACATTAGTGCCTATCATAACACATCATAAGATTATATTCTAATTACTTAACCTGTAACCAGTTTTCTCAACAACTCAACATTTTCAGTATTATATATATTTCTTACATTAAAGATCTCTATGTTTGCCTGACAATGATTTGATAGTAAACAAACATATCATCAACAGCATGATAGAAAACATGTCTAATGTCTTAAATATCAATCCTAAATAACAACAAGAAATGCTCTTGTATTGTGTATTTATATTAAATATAATCACATCATCACTTTGTAACAGATCTATATTCCTCTAAAAGGTATCTTTCTACTTTCAAATTTTGCAGACTACATGCCATTAGGAACTATAAGCATTTGTGAATGGGATAGTCCCCGACAACTTGCTAGCTCACATTCTGGATTTAAGATCCTCTAAGGTATTCACAACTCAGTACTATCACACTGAACTCTCATTTTACACACTATTTCTTAAGATAATTGACTCTGATGTCCTCATGTTTGAGTATAACATTTTACTAATCAGACAATTATCATTGTAGTTTTACCGAAGTTCTTTCAAGAAATGTCACTTAAGATTGCATATCCCTTCCTATATAACCTATATAGATATTGAAGTAATATGTCACCACATAATATTATCTCATCACAATTGTTTTGTAATTTTAAAGGGTATGGGTGTAACTTTGTTTGATGATAATATAAGAAGACCAGAGGGGTGCATTTAAGGGTTGCCGCATGACCCAGAGGGGATTGTCACATACCAAGGGCAAAGCCCTAGGTTCGCACAATCCCCATGGGTCATACGGCCACCCGAGGACAACCCCAAAGGCTCTCCTATATTTTATCACCTAACAAAGTACTAAAGAATGTTGAAAACATGAAAATGAGGAGTGGTACGTATGACCTTCCAATACACACTGGGCCCTATACACAAACTACTCTATACACAGGATGCTAGCTCATCCCAGTACTAAAACATATATCATGTATGTACAACCCTGCCACTGCTAAGGGTCACCATCTACTACTGACCAACTCGGGAGTTTGGTCACACAAATAATGTAGTTGATTCCTGATGTTGAAAATGGTGCATTAATTGAGCGGACCGAAGCTAGTTATTCATTTTCACTTGTTCAGCTTTTGTTGTGTGGTCACTGAGCGATAATAAGATAATGGTATTTAAATTGTTGAATGACCTGAGCGGCAGAGGTTAAGGTGGAGTTAAGTTGGCGATATTGGTCCTGATGCCCCCCACTAGATTTAGGTGAAGACTGGTTGAAGTCAGTCTGTCCCTACTACTACCACTACTCCCACTGCCCAGCTCGGAGTGCTACACATCCCACTACACAGCTTCTATCACACACATGATACTGACTACCTACACCAGGGGTGCCACCCTCCCGTGGGACAGACCACAGGATCTCCACTTTTGGCTGCAAATAGAAGCCTTTTCTTTTTTTCTGTGAAAATTCTGAATCTGAAGACATTACCATGTTATAGATAGATGGCTCTCCTCCCTATTTCAAACCACTTTTCTTTGGATATCCTGTAGATCCTACAATACACTATACCATTAGCTATTACAGTAAAATCTTTAGATTGTTATTCTATTCACTCCCTTATTCTAAGTATTCTACCTATCATTTTACTTGGCCTTACCCAATGCCCAATCTAAATCCCTCCGTACAATTCCCGTCTTTCACATGTCTATTAAATACCTCTTTATAGTTTGGTCTCCCTCCCTCACTCTTCCCCCAGATCCTGCTTACTCGCTCTCCCCACACTTCCTCACTCTCCTCCCAGTTCCTCACTACTCACTCTCCCCCCCACATTCCTGCTAATTTTTCACTCTCCCCCCACATGCCCCCAAATTGCTCTCCTCCCTCGCTCTCCCCCCACACCCCCTACTCAATCTCCCCCCACATCCCCCTACTCACTCTACCCCTACATCCCCCTTACTCACTCTCCCCCCCACATTCCTGCTTCTCACTCTCAACCCACATCCCTGCTACTCACTCTCCCCCCACATTCCTGCTACTTTCTCACTCTCCCCCACATCCCTGCTATTCACTCTCCCCCACATCCCTGCTACTTTCTCACTCTTCCCCCATATTCCTGCTACTTTCTCACTCTCCCCCCACATTCCTGCTACTTTCTCACTCTTCCCCCACATACAACCGCTTCTCACTCTCCCCGTAAATCCCCCTTACTCGCTCTCCTCCCCGAGTCTCTCAAGCTCCTCCAGTAGGAAGTCGATGTCGGCCTCAGTGGCGGCTGGGTTGGAGATGATCATCCTGAAGAAGTTGGGTTTGTCGTCCAGCGGCTGGTACCCCACCATCGTGTTGCCGCGCTCCATCATCCGGGCCTTGATGCGGGGCGCCACCTGCAGGCACACAGCAGAGGTAGAGATACCAGAAAAACAGTAAATCCAATGAAATTTCTCAAACTTATATAATCATGGAAATCCATTTAATGAGCCTATTTCTGGCCTATGTTGAAATCTAACTTTGAACTACAGCAGAGAATAATGCAATAATGGGGTTTGTTTACAAATAAAGACAAATATCACCATCTCTCCTTTAGTTCTTCTGAGTTTGAGCTAGGATTCACAGTTGATACTTTACCACTGACCTTATCTAGATTCATCTAACATATTTCTATAATTATCTGAGTATTACCAAAAATAATAGTACAGCTGTATTCAAAATTATGTTGAAAATACTAAAAACGTGCTTTTAATACTAAAATTTCGTATTTGCAAGAGCATAAAATGCCATCTTTCAACAATCAAGCACAACAACCCTATTTATGTATAGGAAGCAGATACCAGCCAATAGAACACTTCAGTGCTCCTTTCACCATTCTTGACCTTTGACCTACCTTATCCAACATGGCGTCCCTCTCCTTTCCGGGCGGCATACTGCGCATGCTCCGCGGCACGTACCAGAAACACGTGTTGATGAACTCAGGCTGGAAGGAGTACAGGGAAAAGGTACAATACCATATCATTATCAACTGTGAGGTAAATTTATTCTCTGATATCATAACTAGATTACCACCTTTAATTGGCATTAGTTTGACCAACGAAATCAGCTAAGCATGGTGCAATACTGTAATTTTCTGTTCAACAATATTATGACAAGTTATAATGACATTCTAAACAACTATTACATTTTTGGCTGAAGCTTGCATAAGAGTCTGGCAAAGCTTCAAGCTACATTTCCATATTTATATTTTGAACAAAGATATCTTTCTTAATAAAAAAAAGGATAGCCTTCAAAGTTGTTCATTGCTTAGTTCTAATTAAGGATAGACATTTGTGCTGGACCGCCTTTTCAGGAAACCATCCATGAATTCCTTAATGGTGTTTTAATTCTAACATATTTTACACAATTTAAAAGCTAATATTTTTCTCTATCTACTGATGACAATACAATTTGAAAGATATTCAAAATTTGGGAATTATGAATTTGTATATGATTTTTTCACTTTTATTTCTTGAACATGGATATCTTGGATGTTTTGATCAGTAGGTAGTGTTTTTGATTAGCTTTTTCTATCATACTTACTGCCACCATGGCAAAAATTATAGCATGAAACTTTATAGAATTTGTCTATCATTGAAAATTAAAGCAGGATATTCTGTGAGATGCAGGGTTGGTTCAAGTAAAGCCTAATGCCATTTGCTTGTTTAAGAACGAAAAACATACTATTATAAAAAAAATAAAAGTGACTTACGTTTTCCAAGACGTATTCAAAGCCTTCACGTCCAGTGATTTTAGATTGGAGATAGCTGAAGACGAGGAAAAGGTGTTAATGATGGTGTTAAGGAATGCACCAATAGATCTGCTGGAGATTTAAGCCGCAGCTGAGTAACTTAATGATCTTCATGATTGTTGGTTCTTAAACAATGTAAATGAACGTTAGATACAGATATCATGCCTATAGTTCTAGAACAAGAACTTTTCATGTCTTTAATTAAAATAGAAGTGTATAGAAATTAAAAATAATAGCTTTTAAATCATTCTTTTCATTCGGTTTACACATGAAATGGACTAGATCTGCTTACTTCCTGGGATATGGATATACGTCAGGAACACATTGTAATAAGGAAATGTAATGCATTTTTTTTAAATAAAAAAGTTGATGTTAGAGAAGGTTAAAAATGCCTTACTTTGATAATTCCAGCAGTCTGTCAATGTGTTGTTCAAACCCAGAATCGCCCTGTAAGAGGGAACAGAAAGGTAAATAAGGAGTTATTCTAAAGTGTGCAATTATGAATAAATAACGTGACTATTATAACTGTATGGTGTTTCTTTACATGATAGCGTTCTTACAGAACCAGTAGGCTATCTCAATGTTTTAAAGCCCTAATACACTATATGACATTGAGCTGCGATATCGGGGCAATATGATGATATTACAGAAAGTTCTCATACATGAGCGACATGACTGATTGAAATTGGCAGTTTGGAGTATTTTACATATGGCTAACAAAGAATATTGCCTCTAATATATGCCGTTTGTCTGTGAAAATCATGCCACATCTCATTTTGTGTAGTGTAATAGGACCTTTGAATTCTTCAACAGAGTAAAGCCCCATTCACCTTGGTCGATCTTGAATTGCACAGGATCTCTACGAAAATATCAAACATGTTGAATAATTTTACAAGGGAACAGGTTGCAGAGGGCTAAGATAATGTAATGTTTTCAACGTTCACATATCACAGAGACCTGCAACAAACCACATTCACCAGGGCGAATCAGGCTTTAAGTAGTATAACTGCATGGTGTTTCTTTATATAATATAGTTCCTACAGACAAGTATCTATTCTAATGTTTTATTCTCCAACAGAGGGATGGAAGCTGTACCTTTGCCCTCCAGAGAAGCCACAGTTTGAAGATGTCGTTATGTCGGCCGCACTGTATAGCCTTGTCCCCGGTGTCGTAGGAGATGTCATAGTGCTTGTCCTGCTGGAAGAGGTACGACGCCCGAAGAGAGTTACAGGCTTCTAGTAGACCCTGGTAAAGTAAGAGAGAAAGAGGTGAGAGGAGCCATTTAGAGAAGAGTGTAACATGGTGCATCATTTCAACATTGTAATTATATGATTAATGAGAGCCATGCCACTGTTTGTACCACTGACCGGAAACTTACTGATCTCTTGATCCCTAGTAGAAGGGGTGTTGTGATTGTTTGCAACTCTGGGGATAGCGTGAGGTTTGGTCTGCCAATGTCAAGTTCTAAGAAACTATGGTCAGATCCCGGTCTTTGATGTCAGCAGACCAACAACAACATAAAACCATTGAGATATTGCCTCAGTGGCAGAATAATGTGGGAGTCGACATGATAGTAAGACAGCAGGGAGATGACAGGCAAGCGTGTTCCCGGGCATTGGACTAAAAGTGGCTGGGCTCTGTACCCTGAATGCTGAGGGGGAGAGAGGGGAGAGTGACGTTACAGGGTTAAATTACAGTGAGAATACCTATTCAATTGGCGCTTTATAAGCAAAAATACAAGTATTTTTCTGTACAAATCTTTATGCATTGGAATAAGAAACTCAGTAGTACTATTATAACTATGCAAAGACTACGTGATTTATCATCTAGCCGCGAGCACAGTCCCGGGCGCTGAGTTATTCTGAAGTCTTCTGCACAACGTCTTGATCTACCAGAGCACAGGAATATTGCAGGCTACCCCTTCACTTTGCTGCATATAAACCCACTCTGTCACACTTGACTCCTCCGCCTCAGGTCAGTGAACGCATATATGCACCGAGTCGCAGTGAACCCTCTCACAAAGAAACCCTGTTCCTAACTCTTTCGATTAAAACCCGTATCCAGATCGATTGTTCAGGGCTTTGCCTCTGGCAGACACCACACTATTACCAAAGGTGTATAGTCAAAATGCCACACTGATAGTATGTGTGCACAATCCAAATCAACGTAAGTATTCATAAAATATCATATATAATACAAAAATGTTGTAACAAAAATGTTATTTCAACCTATCATTTTGAATTCATAATATAATCCATTATAATCTCCATCTGACTATTATAGGAAGAGCACTGTAAAGTGATATAGTTATGATTCAATAAAAGAAATTATTCAAAATTCCCCCTGCAGCCCCCTCCCCCTGCACCCTCCCCCCGGGTGGTTGATACAATAACCAGTCTCATCCATCTCACCCCAGCCGCCGCCATGACACCCCTAGTGTGAATACCCACCACCAGGGGTCAGTAGTGTTATAACCCGCCGCCAGGTGCTGCTGACGTCACTCACAGTTCACTGCGCATGTCAAGGAGTAAGGATTGGCATTATGATATTGTTTGGACGATTTCTAGGGAGGGTTGACTGTTGACACAGATGTGGGTGAGTGAGTGACGGGTGTTTTATGCCGTACCGACAGCCAGGGTCTTTTTCACAGTGAAAACAAGTTAGGATGAATTCTCTCTTTGGTGATTGTATCTATGCAACAAAGGTGACAGGGCGGGCAAACAGCAGGGGATCAAAACCTGGAAATCATTTTTGCTGTACTTCATCCCTTAGTGAACCCAGCACCAACTGGGAATTGATCCCAAAGAACCACTTGGTCAGTGCAGGACCCCCTGCCCTATCATCACCTTATACAATCAGCAGGGGCTACTGGGGGTCTATATTCTTCCCCGGAACCCCCACGGGGTGATGACACAGATGTGGGTGGCGGGATGGGGATGGGGGAACCACTTCATCTCAGACCCCTGATAGAGATATTGTAACAGGGGCCTCTCCTTGTCATGATCGCCAATATAAAACTACTAGTTGATGATGGTGCCCAAACTAGGCCCATTAACTAATACGGTAAATGAGCAAGTCTGGAACAGGTCTGTACTCTTCAGAGGCTGGATGAATACTGACTTTATTAACACATGGGGCCAAGAGAGAGGGATTGCATAAGTAGCTGTGGCCGTGTGGGGTATGTAATTTCAACTCTTTAGAGGTGTAACTGTAATTTCTGTTTCAGACTACCCCTGATGATGCACATCAAAGCACTTCACAGCGCAGGTTGCTGACTGGATTATGTCTGAAAGAAAGCGAATTCTACAATGCGCCTCAACTTAGGCTGCTAGGACAAATCCATCATGTTAGGCTACAAATGCGCCATGTTATGGTACAAACACCGGCGAGGGCCTGGCAGGTACTGTAATTGTAGATACGGTTCGCTTCGGTTCACTTCACATTGTCATGTAGTCTGAAAAGGGTATTAGCTGCTTATATTAGTCCCCTGCAGCTAACCCTACACTACCTTCCACACATGTTCATCAGCATAACTGCACATTCAATGAAATCACTGTATTAAGATTTCTAGTTCCAAAATAATTCATCAATGAATTGTAATACACATAGCAACACAACTCAAACTACACATGGAGAGATTGGGGGGCGGTGAGACGTGGCGTGTTTCCAATCCTTTGGGCAGGACCACAATGAACAAAGATTTCTCAAATTTGGTCCAAGTTTCCTTGGGCTGGCTCATCTGTCCTCTGATTGGTTAGTTTTGTTGACTGATCTGTCAGAATGATTCTCATTGGCTCAGGCCATTGGGGTTACTGCACACACTCTCCAAAAAAGACTGTGTTTTCTAATTAATTAATAAAACTAATAGGCTACGAGGAAAAAGGATTAAAATAATTATTGATATATTCCCCTGAGATAGGGAGAGATTGGCTATCTTGACATGGAGAGATTGGCTATGTTTACACAATGTCAGAGCCTCACCTTCTCCCGGAGCAGAATGGCGGAGCACTGCAGCAGCGCCCCCATCAGTTTGTGAGGGTTCCACGTCAACGAGTCCGCCCTGAGGTCAACAGAAAACAATGTCAAGCTTATTATTCAGTAGATACGTGTATGTTTTCTAACAAAATTCTACAACTCCTTACATTACAAGACCTAGATAGCTTCAATTGTAAATCAAAGGCTGTGTTTGGAGTCCAGTATAAATAATACTGGATGTCCACGAGGTGAATAGTTTGCATCTACTCGCCGACGACTAGGTGAGCCACACGGGCACCCTGCTGCCAGGTAAATAGAGGCACTAATCATTGACGAATGGGATGAAAAAATTGGTATTTCGGATACTTTGCCAACAACTAGCTGTAAATCATTGACTATCTGTAATTTATTAACGACAAAGATGTGTCGATGAATTACAGCTAGTTGTTGATGAATTACAGCTGGTTGCAGAAGATTATTTGATCATGGGGATCATCATCCACTCAGGCAGCAATGATTTTGATACATATGCAGAGTAAATGAAACTGGAAACAAAGAAAGTATATCTAGTACTATCTGCAAGGCCCGACCTACCTGTGAATGCCGTGGAGGAGCCCTCGGTACTTGGAGGACAGCAGAGCACTGCCGCCCCACGCACCCTGCAGGGAACAGGGGGATAGGGTTAAAAGGATTAAGGGGAAATTACCACGCTCTGAAGTGTCTTATTGGAGAAATGACAAAACTCTATAGTGCCTTTTTAATTGTGACATTTTCACCAGATTGATTTCAATTACTTTTAACTTTCATGAGACCGACTTAATAGACAATATCATAATGACCTCTTATGATGTTTAAAACACCGGTGATTTAGTTTGCAATAATCAGAACATCTTTCAGAATATACTTAATACCGTACCAAGATTAAACCATTAGCATTTGAAAAACAGGGCAAACAGGACGCATAGCTATATTATTTGGAATACCTTTCTTGGGGATTCAGCAGATGGGATTCCAAATGTTACAAATTATGACACACCTACTATTAATGCAATCTGGTGCTCTACGTATGCATGTGATTTGCATAGATATAACAGCATAGAATTATGTGAGGTAAAAATAAAGAATACCTATGACACAGCCACACATAAAAGCCTACTTACGTCAGCGTGGAGCCACAGGCCGTGCTTCTCGCAGACGTCGGCGATGGCGTCCACAGGGTCAAAGGCCCCGAGAACCGTGGTCCCAACGGTACAGGAGACGAAGAAGGGCTGTCCACCTGCCCGTTTGGCTGCAACGATCTGAGCATCCAACTCTCCCGGCTTCATATGACCCCTGAATTAAACACACACTGTAGGTTGGTAAATTAGAGTACACTGTAATATATGGTACATGAGACAAAGAAGGGCTGACCACCAGCCCGTTTAGCTGCAACGATCTGAGCGTCCAACTCTCCCGGCTTCATATGACCCCTGAATTAAACATACATCAAAGATTGGTATGTTATATAACACTGTACTGTATCGTACAGGACACAAAGAAGGGCTGTCCCCCGGCCCGTTTGGCCACTACAGTCTGAGGATCCAGCTCTCCCGGCTTCATATGACCCCTGAGTTAAACACACATGTTAGGTTTGTATATTATACTACACTGTCCTATATGTACATGAGATGGAGAAGGGCTGCCCCCCAGCCTGCCTGGCTGCTGTGATCTTGGCGTCCATTTCTAACGGCTTCATATGACCCCTGAATTAAACATGTATGCCAGGCCGATATAATGAGAAGTGTATTTCAAAGACTGAGAGTTAATCTAGATCTGTAAAGGGGAACTTCTAAGGCCAAAAAGTCTGTAATATATTTATGACTAAGAAGACACACTACATTAGATACCAGTTGTTGTTTTTTTTTACATAGTTTTGTGTTTGTTCTTTAATCTTAGATAGTAAATGTCATGATTTCTTAAAATTTATAGATGGCAAAGGGAGGCCAGAGGGATACAGGATTTTTGAAACGGGGGTTTCAGCATAAAGGTTAAGTACTAAAACTGTGTGCAAATGCATGTATGCACATGACATTTTCCCCCTATTTTTTGTAGTTTAGGGGTCCACCAAAAAAAGGGGGGGAGGTGTCAGGACCCCAAAGACCCCCCCTCCTGGATCCGCCCCTGGACCCCATTCATAAGTCAAAGTTCTATTAGTTCGGATTGTTGGGAGATCATTGAAATGGGTCCATTTAAAGCGGTGAACCACAGATTAACCTAATGATTATTTTCTTTAAAACAGCTTCTCTATTTGAACAAGGCCCTCATTTCCGGAGCCTCAAACAGCAATCTCCGACAATCTCCGACACACCCCGACACCCTCCGACGTTGAGGTAATTAGTCGTCATTAAACAACATTTATTTAAGATTCAAACGCTGCGTCGGTATCAAATCGAACCATAGTCTGAACAAAACTGCAGCTAGGCTTTACGGGTATTTAGGGTCTTGAGAAAAAACTTGAATCAAAGTATTGTCCTTTATTATCATCGATTATGAACGAATTTATGTAATTAAGTGTTTTACTGACATATATTCCCTGCGGTTGACTCAGTATCGTGTAGAAGCTATAGTAAAGTGTATTGTAAGTTACAATAATTGCAAAGTGTTATTCAGTTATAGACTATTACTATTTTTGATAAAAGTGTATGCCAGGTGCTTCAGAATTTTGAATAACAAGGATTTTAAATTGATCATCAATATGGCTGCCAGCCCATATGGGCAGTTGTGACGTCATCTGCACAAGGTCTATGATTGAACTTTATAGGTAAAACGTTAAAACTTTTGTAATTGAGGTCGAAGATCACATCTGCTCAGGAAGACTGGTGCCTTCAGAATTGATGCGGAAAGGATAGTAAGTCTCTAAGCCTGTTTGTACTTTTCTCATGTTAATAAACTTCAAGCTCTTTACCTCTCGTCGACGCCAATCTCGATGACGTTCTCGAGTCCGATGCCCAGCAGGACGCCTGCCCGTTTTATAGAGAAGTGGGCCTGGAAAGAAACAGGGAGAGGGTGTTACAATAACAGTCAGGGGAAGGGGGGTTGGAGGACAACCAAGGTAAGCAGCGACGTAACAAGCATCCATCTACATCCATTCTTTTTTGGTTAGTCTGTAACCTGCCCAATTTTCACGTAACTGTTATGTTATTTTAGGCAAAGTTGAAACTTACTAAAAAAGAATGTTGTTATAACATAATACTTTAGTGAGGTTTAGACCTTACTAATAACAAATATAATAACGTTATCATAATGTGAAAGAATGTTACAAGAATGTCAGAATAGCATAACTGTGCGACGTTGAAATGTTAGGTTCTAAAGACATTTTGGGTGCCATCAAAATACCATAATAAGAACCAAATCAGAACTAAACAGAATGTTGCTGCAACATTATGATAACGTCATATTCTTGCTTGGGTAGTTACATGATTCGACCATTATATATGTTTCATATTTAGATCACTTAGATATGGAATGCTCCGTTCAATACTACTTAGTGAAAGCCATTTAGTCAATCGGTTTTATTCTATACTTCAGCACAGAAGAGTTCCATTTTCAATATAACAGGTCTCAATGCACAAAATATAACATCATGACATCATGTATTCGGACTTCAATTGACCATCATCAGAGGACTCTTCCATGCAGGAACCATTTTCTGATTTCTCGTCAACTCACGTGTCTGGACGTGAACATGACGAGACGCGGCATTCCCGTCATGCCCTTCTCCTTGATTTCCGGCATGTGCTTCTGGCGGGCGGCGGCCACGGCATACAGGTTGGAGATGGCACCCCCTGGGACATATGGCATTCAACGTAGGGTTACTTTACTTTAAATAAATTAAATACACATTTTACAATAGTGTGGTGCCCTGCTAGCAGATAGACCAGAAGCAAACGATTGGGGTATGGGTTCCTATTGGCCAGGCTTAAATCGTTGGGAACAAGGTCCCTATGAAAGGGTCCACCGCGCATGTTCCTAGGAAAGGTGTATAATATGGTGGACCAGTTTTTCTAGTCATCATAACCTGGTCAATCAACTGTGGATAGAAGCTGACTCTGATAGCCCACATTAAATTAACTTGTATGTGATTCCTTATGTCTAGTCGGGTGTATTTTGATACAGAGAACCGATAGAATGTTGAGCTGCCGAAATTGAGCATCTCCAGGCATGCATCTCCAGGGTAACGTTTTATATTTGGAGCATCAACTTTTGGTGCATTTTCAGTTGCCAAAAGTGCCATATTGGCCGCCAAAAGTGCCATATCAGCAGCCAGCGCAAATTTGGCAGGGAAAATTTACCAGCATGTTTGTGAAATTCTATTGGCAATGTGCCAATTATATATCAGCAATGCAGAAAGTATACAGCTGCAAATCGGCAGCATACTTTCAGTATGTGGAATACAGCCTTTAACCATCATTACTGAATCATGCCCTTATCACTGAATCAACTCTAGATCTAGACCTATTGCTATTTATCAACTTTTGTAAATGCATTGCCTTAACTGCCTTAACCAAAAGATTGATTAAGAACTGACTATCTGGTAACAACCTTTTTACCTGGAGAAAAAATGCCGTCTCCGTCCTTCCAGCCGACCAGTTCTCTCATCTTGGTCAGCACGATGTCCTCCATCAGCGTGAACACGGGCGCGATCTCATACGTGAACCTGTAACAGCACATATTGTAAAGGTTAACATCAGTGTAAATACGGGCACAATCTCATATGTGAACCTGTAACAGCAGGTATTGAAAGGGTTAACAGCGTGAACACAGGTGCGATCTCATACGTGAACCTGGAACAGCAAGTATTGAAAGGGTTAACATCAGCATGAACACGGGCGTGATCTCATACATGAACCTGTAACAGCAGGTATTGAAAGGATTAACATTAGCATGAACGTGAGAGTGATTTTAAATGTGAACCTGAAACAGCACGTATTGAAAGGGTTAACATCAGTGTGAACATGAGAGTGATCTCATACCTGTAACAGCAGGTATTGAAAGGATTAACATCAGCGTGAAAGTGAGAGTGATTTCATATGTGAACCTTGAACAGTATGTATTGAAAGGGTTAACATCAGTGTGAACACGGGAGCGATCTTATATGTGAACCTGGAATAGCACGCATTGAAACGGTTAAGGATAGACAACTGTTGACAGAACGTATTTCAGGAAATATCACTTCTCTCTGTAACTACAACAGGTACATAAACAAATTATATATCATTTGAAAGACAATACTTTTCTCTTTAAAGTTATAGTAATATTATCTGGATGAAATGCTAAGAAAAAAAATTGTTAATAAAAAATCATTTTTTTCACTTTTATTTTTTGAACATGGATATCTGACTCAATATGGAAGATATAGTCATCAAATTTTATCTAGATGTCAATAACTGTCATTCAGAGGGAACATTGTCTCAGAATGTTTGTTTAGGCTTTAGTTTTTATTTTATGTAAAAAAACGGGTAACTTTTTCATATTTTTTGTAACTTAATTTTCTAAATTTCATAAAATAAAAACTAAGACCTAATTCAGAATTTTGAGACACGGTGCCCTCTATATGATTGTCATGCACATATATTCAAAATTTCAAGTCTCTGTATAAAATTTACACTGAGATATCCCTGTTAAAAAAAAAGTAGTCAAGAATGATTTTTCCTTATTTATGGCTTTCTTTCTCGGGCAGCGTTCCACATAAATTCATATGATTTACATCAATAGATAGCATTTTCTTTTAGCAACTTAATGATATGTAATATACGTAAAGGAGGTATAGTGCACAGGTATAGAGAACAGAATACCGCCACAATGGCAAAACACCTCTTATCAACAGTTGTCTATCCTTAATGTCAGTATGAACATGGGCAGAATCTCATCAGTGAACCTGAAAAAGCAAATATTGAAAGGGTTACCATCAGAGTGAACACAGGCTGCATTCCTGTATACCATCAGCTAAGTAGAGTCCACTAAATTCAAAGATGACAATGCAACCAAAGGCCATATGGAAGAAATGTAACTTTACAACACTCCATTTTTTTTTTTTTTAAACAAAACCATCTCGTTTACAAAACGCTTTTCAGACAGTTTAAGTGGTTAGTCACATATAATGTGTTAGTACAATTTGGATGATATAGAATGAAAAGGTGATGTGTTATGCAACTTCTGACAAATATATCCTAGGATGAAGGATCATTCATGGATTATGTCCTTATTATTCAAGTTTTCCATGCATAGGTATTCAAGTCCAGTAGCTTGTTTTTCTGTTTAAAAATGTTTACATCATGGAAATGTTGTATCTCAGATGATAATTTGTCCCATAGAATATACATCCTATAGTACGGACTATTCATAATATAGTTTTTTGCTGTGAAAGGTCTTTTCAATTTAATTTTTGCATCAGTTCGTAAAGTACGGTATCCAAGGAAAAAGGAAAAAAGCTTGGAACTCAATAGAATATTCAAGTTCTAGATATTTCACTGAGCCAAGTAGCATACCTTTGTTTATTGCGATTATATATGTATGTATTCCAATAAAGCTGTATAATTTAATATCTTACATATATCCATGATATATCAACTCTTATATCAATTACTTTATCATCTGTTTCTGATTATTGACTAAGGCATTTGAACGTTGTAAACCAAATCAATGATTTGAAAAGTAAAACAGGGTCAATAAAACTCACCAAAGACCAGGCAAAGTGAGAAAGCATGTTCTGTTTTCAACAAGTTGTCATCATCTACAGTTTGAAATTGACACAGTCCCATTTAACACCATGTTTATATCATCCTACATCCTAGCGGACGTTTTCAGAACTAACCCCCACACGTGACCCCACGTGACCTGGTCATGTGACCCCGGCGCAGTGCATGTCGGGACTAATGGCGGGGTTTCAGGACGCTGAATGGTCACCAATGACCGGTGGTCAGAGGGGGCGGTCAGAGGGGGTTAGGGTCCACCCCACCAAAATGACACGTCACACCCAAACGTCACAACCCCCAAACCTCAAACCCAGGGACTATAGACTTTCTAGTGCTTCCCACTGTTCAACAGGGGGACTTTGCAAGTCTGGGACAACATGGCGATGATTTGTGGATTTCCCAGTTTAATAGAAGGAATATTTTCATTGGTTGTCTATATTAGTAAGGAAAACCCCTTCGCCGGTTAACTGTTATGGGCCAAGCTTGCCAGAAACAAGTGGGCCGCAAAGGAGTGTGCAGAAAGTGGGAAATCTCACCTTTAGATGGCAGACTGTGATAGGCCCCGAGAACGAGGAGACGGCTATGTAATAGGCTAACTCGGGGACCTTACAATGGGAAGTCCCTGAATATCGCCCACAGAGAAAGGGGGCAGAGTGACCGGGTGACCTGGACGATAAAAGGTGAGGTCAGTGTATACTTGAGGTATATGACAGGGTCATCCTGCAACATTAAGATTAAAATGCTGGTTCAATGCTTCCAGCAAAACTCAATACATAAAGTTTTGATTGTAAAGGGCCATACCCACTAAGCTACTTTAGGGGCAATGGGCAACGGGCAATCCTGATGATCGGCGGTAAAGTTGCCGGGTGGCTGGATTATCAATGGATCGCCGGGCAATTTCCCATGGGTATGGTGTGCTTTCTGGCATGGATCAGAATCACTAGTAAAATCGGGTGTAAAATCGGCAGTGAAATATCAAAATTGCTTGATATTATAGTCACTCGGCGACGACAACAATGATTCTTTGGGTTGCCCATCGCGCATTGACAGTTAAATCATGGAGTGGGTATGGGGCTTAAGGAACATATTATAACACTTTCTACAGGACTACTCACATGTTAGTGTTTGCTGTGGCTGTTAACGACAGGACTACTTACATGTTGGTGTTGGCTGTTGCTGTTAACCATTCCCCGGCCAGGGCGATGATGTCCAGGCCTGTCGACAACTGGTTGAAGAACCGCGGATGACCTGTAAAAGCATGATGACTTTATAAGTATGAAGTATCGTAATTTGAAAACAGGAAAGTGGACCATTGAGAAATGATTAATTTGTGTCAGTATATATGCCCAATATCCGGATTGTACTGAATCAATGATCCAAGGGAATATTTTTGTAAGTAGTATAGGAAATGCCGAATAGTTGCAGACAATCGTTCTGTTCATTATGATGATGATTGTTGGAGTTCAATGTCTCAGCAGTTTTTCAGCTTTATTGTGACCAATTGCAACTCCGGTTTTTGACTACCAATTGGCTGACCGAATCTATCGGGGTGAGAACAATGGCAAGGCAAGGTGGTGTAGTGGGCACAGCCCAGACTCAAACCTGGGTCTCCCGCGTGCCAACCGAGGACCTTATCCACTACATCATCCTGCCCCTCTGTTCTGTTAATTATCCACATCAGTATGCATGGAAACTGCTGTTTGCAACTTACTTTTAGGATATATAAAACATCGAATTTAGGGTAGCCCTTTGTAAGAAATTCCTTCACACAAACAGAAAGTGATGGCCGTGGCAAATGCAAGGTTTAATGCACCATACCTCATAGTAAAACATACCCTTAAAGAACATTTTGGTCACCACCTGTTGCCAAGTGTTTTTATAAACAGTTCATCGTCCCCTAAGGTTCCTATAACTCTCTTGGGATTATCCCGTTTATAGATGACGGAGGAGGGTCCTAATCCCCCCCCCCCCCTGTGGGCGCCCCCCCCCCCCCCCCCAGCAGCCCCTCAGTAAGGACCTAGGGAAATATTAGTGGCAGTTTGTATCTTTAAGTGTGGCTGTAAGGATGTTTCCTACTTTGACTGCCCCCAAAGGTCATTGGATCTTCAGGACTCCATACAAGTACGTGTAAAGGTGACGTTGGGCAATAAGAAGGCTGTATCTCAGCAGATCTAGAAAGACAAGTTCTAGATTATGGGGCCTAAAAATTAGCAAGGGTTCTCAGGGTCGTCTCCAGACATTTTCAAAAGGGGTGGGGGCTAATATAACATTTTGCGGCACACCCTCGGGGACTTGAACCTTACATTTAAAAAAGATCGATATTTGGTTCAAAATAGAGGAGGCGGGCCCTGGGTTCTCTAAAATTCAACACAGGAATTCCACAAGTTTCATAACTTTTCCAACATGGGCGTATTTTTCACAAACAAAGCTTAGGTTTACTATGGTAATACATATGAAGCAACCCCGGAAATATTGGTTATATTCCTCAGACTGCACTTAGCATATCGCAAGGCACTCATAACCCGCAAGGAGGCCGTCAACTTTACGGTTTTAAAACAGATTAAACCTAAGGAACCTACCTATCAACCAATTTCAGATTTTTCAAACTGTTGCAAACTTTTGCAGTTTGTTTGACGCCCGAGGCCGTTCTTAGTACCCACCCGAGCCCGCTGGGGGGCGCCACTAGCCGGGGAGGATTGTGGGTAAGATCGGGTACCTATCGATCACCCCCCTCATCCCCCTCTCCCTCCCCTTCGCCTCCCCTACCCCCCTTAAACCCCCTACCCCCCCCCCCCACCCACCACCTCACCCCCCCGGCCGTGTACTAAGCCGATTATTCGCTAGTTCCCCGCCCACAGTCCGTAATCTGTCACCTCCGGCCGTCACCAGCGGACACGTCCTGAGGTCCGCTATGACGTCACTCAGTGGAAGTGAAATGTCCCGGATGTGAATTCCACTGACCTTGGGGTTTCTTAATGGATTTTGTCCGTGCAGCCCTTCTTATGTGGCTCCTTTGTTTTAGAGATACTATTGTTTTGAAGTTGCAGCTTGAAGTTTTTATTTCTTTTGATATTTCTTGTTGTGTAAGGAGTAAAAATGACCAGTAACTAAAACTTACTCATTCGAAAGTTGCAGCAGAACTCCTACATGGAAGTTAAAGGGACGTTCTCATTCTGCGGTTGTTAGGCTAATATACGCCGACGTTAGCCTAACAACACCGTTACTTGCGTCGTGTTTTGCCCTTTCAGAACGTAATAACGCAACGTCATTGGTCACGTCGCGAAATTGGCACGGCCCTCAGGGGGTTACAAGGTATCATAATCAAGATACGTCCGCCTTACAGACGAGAACGTCCCTTTCAAGCAGAATAGTTAGCTAATGGGGCAGGTTTACTAGCTTCCTTACCTTATCTTTCTACCCGCCCTTGGACCCCTTCCCAGCCTAGATGACAGTTTCTCCAAAATTTGAATTATGATATTTTTTCAAGCCTTTACATTTTATTTCATTCTATTATTTTATTCTGACATTGAGAAATACCTTATTAACATGCATCAGAATTTCTAAAGCTGAAATAGCCCAAATTCCGCGATGTCATATTTTCACAAAATTTGCTCCCAAATTGGTGCTGTAATCAAGTGTGCAGTAGGTTCCAGCCAACCACGTGGCATTATTCTAATGTTGCATCAACATTCTGTTTGGTTCTGTATTGGTTCTTGTTTTGTTATTTTGATGGCTCCCAATAAAATTGCTGCAATGCACTGCTGTGATGTTGCACTGCAACATTATTATGATATTCTGGTTATGTTCTTATTGGTTTGTCCTAACCTCACCAGAAACTCATGTTATAATAACAGTCTGACAAGTTTCTGACAGTCTGATCAATAATGTAATTGTCACGGACGCGTGCCATCTTAGTAAGTAACAGAATGACTAAAAAAGTACAGTTCCAGAATGTGTA
Source organism: Lepidonotus clava (assembly GCA_936440205.1). NCBI lineage: Eukaryota > Metazoa > Annelida > Polychaeta > Phyllodocida > Polynoidae > Lepidonotus > Lepidonotus clava. Next base: position 34,254,574 of record OW387150.1, read on the forward strand.
TGTTATGTAGCAACTTGGCTGGGTTGACACTCGATGATACTTAGCTGTAGATGTTTTAACACCACCTACCACATTGTAACGAGGGCCTATCACCCTCTTCTTGTATAAAGGGGGTATTCCACTACACGATAAAACTATCGCACGATGTCATTAGCTGGTATTGTAGGAGGAGATGCCAGTCTGTCTAACCTTGTACAGGCATACCGCAGCAATATTGTAGCCTCATGATATCAATCCGTACAACTTGACCTATGACATGACCTAAAATTCAAGAAATTTCAATTTTTCCTCCACAACATTGTTAAACATTGTGAATAAATGTTGTAGCCTTGGATAGTGCGCACAAGATTAATTTCCACGACTTTACTGCGATAAAAACCATATTGCTTGATTTCATATGGCATATACCCTATTAAACTACTGCGATATTGATGATGTTGTAGGGGTCTGCGAAATGCTTGTTATATTGTTGTAATCACAGCCATGTCACAGCCCAAGTTGTGTAGGGGAATACCACCTTAAAGGGGGTATTCCACTTCACGACATTGGGCTGCAATATCAGCATATTCTGACTATTATAGAAAATTTGCATATGAGTCATATATTATCTAAAAAAAAAACTGCAATTTGGAGCATGCCACATAGGTGTAAAATACAGTTTTATCTATATCATGTGCAGTTTCCTTGCAAAATCATTATATTGCAGCCCGTGTCGTGTAGTGGAATACCCCCTTAAGACGGCAAGCTTCACTGCCCACTTCCTCCTGGGAACTCCTCCCCTCCCTCAGCCCGCGTCATCAAGCCAGTTTCACTTTCAGTTTCACTTTCAGTACACAGAAAGTAGATCCCGATCAATGCGCCTTAATAGTCGGCGCGGAGTAACACCCCGGGGGTTCTCCGGTCACACCTGCATGTAGTCCCACCTGCCGGATCTACTTACACAGCCCGCGCAGGGATATCGACGGACTAAGTGCCCGGATGAGTCTCCGCGCTAAAACCTAGCACGTCGGTGGTGGAACTAATTAACGGCGCGGAGGGCTACGTGCGTGTTAAAGTAGTCCCTCGGGTAACGTCAGGGCGCGGAGGGATCCGTCAACAGCGGCAGGTGAGAGGGGCACTGTTTACAAATAGGGATTAATTCACCCGTTTAAAAGGTAAGATTATCTAGGGTCTGTCAGTCCAGTATAGCATTAAGTGCGTGTTTTGAAAGTGGATACGTGAGAATTTGAAACATAATCGTTTCAATGCTAATTACTATATTGTTTAAAGTTCTCAAGTTTCAAGATTTTCTCATCGCAGTCTAACCGGACTAGTTCTAGGTAACTGATTCTCTTTATCTCATAGACATTATATAACTCCTGCATTTCTGTACAATATTTCAGTTTTTTTACGATAAAACAGGACGCATTCTAAGTTCTGCTCCCTTACTCAACTGTCTTAATGTAGTATTTATATGTCTCTTTGCAGTCTGACAGGACCTGTTCTAAGTTCTGGTCCCCAACTTACCTGTGTTTACACACTACTTCAGGGTCTCCTTGCAGTCTGACAGGATCTGTTCTAAGTTCTGCTCCCTAACTTACCCGTCTTTACGCAGTACTTCAGGGTCTCCTTGCAGTCTGACAGGACCTGTTCTAAGTTCTGGTCTCTAACTTACCCGTCTTAACGCAGTATTTCAGGGTCTCCTTGCAGTCTGACAGGACCTGTTCTAAGTTCTGGTCCTTAACTTACCTGTTTTAACACAGTACTTCAGGGTCTCCTTGCAGTCTGACAGGAGCTATTCTAAGTTCTGTGGCTCAAGTAAGGGGTGACATTAAACTTCTGCGAACCGGAGATGTTGTGGCAGTCTCTGGCAAAATGATAGCTAAATTTCCAATCCCCCACTTGATAGCTGCAGCATTCCACATCCCATTTTTATCTCATCAAGGTTGCCAGACACTACCCTTTATCAATATATTGTTGGAGAGATTGATAGAATGGAGCTTCACTTTCAGGTCTGAATACATTGCATACTTAATCACCTAATTAGGGTTAATTATCTAATTCATTAATTAGATAATGAGGCCAGGCTACGACCTTCAGTGCTCACTGACCACTGGCTGCGGCCTGCTGTGGTGAATTTTGATGTCTCTCCTAACCTGTCATAATGCAGAATTTCAGGGTCTCCTTTCAGTCTGACGGGTCCTGTTATAAGTTCCGGTCCCTATAACCCCTTTCTTACCTGTCTTAACACAGTATTTCAAGGTCTCCTTGCAGTCTGACAGAACCTGTTCTAAGTTCTGCGGCTCCTCGGGGAGGTCGATGCAGTGCCCCATCATCTCCCGCAGCGTGCTCGGATGGTGGAAATCAAGCACCTAAAGACATGAAAAGTTTTGCATCAAAGATCATTTTGTGTGCAACATTCAGAAGTTATTAACTATATCCCAAATGCTATAGGTCCTTTCGAATGCCTGAACATCAAGAGTGAAATATGTTTATCATGATGATATGAAGCAAGTGTTTCTGAAACAATATTCTTTGTAGTACATATTACGTTTTTGCTTAGACTTGTATACATCTCTTATAGTCTTATACACACATAATTATCAGAATAGACAACTCATGGGCGGATTCAGAGGGAGGTTTAAATCTTGCGTTTTTTAACGTAAAATACGACCAAAATAATATTGTGATTAAGGAAAACATTTCCCAGTAGTGCCCTGGATCTGCCACTGTAATTAGTATGTAATTGTTACCTTTGTTGTCCTGTCATTGGTCTTCCTGATGTAGTCAAGCAGGATGTCGACCACTTCCAGTAGAAACTGGGATGTCTGTACATGACGACCGGGGGCATTTGGCACCAGGTCTGTGGGGGAAGAGAACAACGTATCAGGTACTGGGACGTCTGTACATTATGACCGGGGGCATTACGAACTAGGTCTGTGGCGGATGAGAACAATGTATCAGGCACTGGGACGTCTTTTAAAATGATCAGGGGCATTAGGCCCCAGGTCTGTGGGGGAAGAGAACAATGTATCGGATACTGGGACATTTGCACATGACGACCGGGGGCATTTGGCACCAGGTCTGTGAGAGAAGAGAACAATGTATCTGGCACCGCGACGTCTGTATATGACAACCAGGGGTGTTAGGCACTAGGTCTGTGGGGGAAGAGAACGATGTATCAGGCACTGGGATGTCGGTATGTGACGACTAGGGGTATTGGGCATCAGGTCTGTGGGGGAGAGAACAATGTATCAGGCACTGGGACGTCTGTATATGATGACCGGGGGCATTGGCCACCAGTGGGGCATTTCAAAATAATCTCTGTAGCTACGTAGGTTTAATGTGGGCTTACAGAAACTGTGCCGTACTTTAAAATTCCCGTAACCCACCGTTTCATGACTAAACTCTAGTAAAAACACCCAAAACTCTTGTAAATCCAACCAAAGCTGTCTAAAATCCAACCAAAACTTTCATAAATCCAACCAAACTCAAATAAGTAAAATCAAAACTGGTGTAGATATGATGGCGAAAAAGATGATCATAACTTTATGAAACGCAAAACTCATGTAGCCATACAGAAATTTATTATGAAACAGCCCAGAGGTAGGCCTATAGAGGGGAAAGAGAACAATGTATCAGGCATGGGGACGTCTGTTTATCATAACTCTATGAAACACAAAACTCACGTAGCCATACAGAGATTTATCATGAAACAGGCCACAGGTCTCTGGGGGAAGAGAACAATGTATCAGGCATGGGGACGTCTGTGCTTGATGACTTGGGGCGTTCAGCACTAGGTCTGTAGGATAAGAGAACAATGTATCGGGCACTGGGACGTCTGTATGTGATGACCGGGGGCGTTAGGCACTAGGTCTGTGGGGGAGAGAACAATGTATCAGACACTGGGACGTCTGTACATGACGACCGGGGGCATTTGGCACCAGGTCTGTGGGGGAGAGAACAATGTATCAGACACTGGGACGTCTGTACATGACAACCGGGGGCATTTGGCACCAGGTCTGTGGGGGAGAGAACAATGTATCAGACACTGGGACGTCTGTACATGAGGGCCAGGGGCATTAGGAACTAGGTCTGAGGGGGTAATAGAACAATGTATCAGACACTGGGACGTCTGTATGTAACGACTGGGGGACATTTGGCACCAGGTCTGGGGGATAAGAGAACAATATATCAGGCACTGGGACGTCAGTATGTGAAGTTAGATACCAGGTCTGTTGGGGGTAAGAGAACAATGTAACGGGTACTGGGACATCTGTATATGACAACCGGGGGCATCAGGCACCAGGTCTGTGGGGGAAGAGAACAACGTATCAGGAACTGGGATGAATGTATATGATAAACTTGGCATTAGGTCTGCAGAGGAATGAATAGGACAAATTAATATATATAATTATTATATATGGTGAATGGGGGTGTTTGATAATAAGTCTATTTGGGAAGAAAGCATTATAACAGGAAATGGGACGTATGTGCATATATATAATGATATTTGGAAGCAGTTTTGATACAGGGAAGATGAGAAAAACTCATACCAGGAGAGATATTCGTCGCTGGTCGTTATGTATATTCCAATAATTCTAAACATTTGTTGCAAATTTGTGAAATATTAAGAATAACTGAAATGCAAATGCAATACAATGAGGTTTCAATACAGATCTAGCCTAATGACAAGATACACTTTTTATCATAGTATTATCAAATTAAATGCTAGTCTTTGTTCTAGCTGTGTGATGTTTTAAAGCTAAAATGGCTTCACTGTTTGTTCATCCCGGGAGATATATGTATTGGTAAATAATTATGTATTCATGAATATGGCGAAATGCCATAATTCATCCAAGAGGGCGTGGAGTACATGCTTATCATTTAATGGTTTCTATTAAAAGCATTTTGTTACTTTGCATATGGACACAAAGGTTGAAATTGCAGGCCCATTAACTGAATGTTTGGGAGCTGGGGGATGTGGGCCAAATAAATTTAGAAATGATATTTTTACAAACACTTGCAAAGACCAGAATTGCACGTCCGGTTTCACAATCAGTTATATTATATACTTTGAACAATATCTAAGGAATGATGATTCTATTAGTTTTGCTACATATTGAAGACTCACATACACGTATGAATAAATGCTCTTGAAATGGAGGAAAACGTGTAAAAAGTCAAGCTGCTAGAAAGTGACGAAAGTGAAAGTGGGTTGATATAGATGTAAAGGCGTCATATAAGGAGAAGGAGACACAAGTTTGAAAAAGTCAGGTGTGAAACAACACATTCAAATAGAGTAATTTTTGGTAATAGTCTTGCGGCTAAAATGATATCTTCTGATTATATTCCTATTCTAGATAAAATTTAACATCATAATTATCTAAATTTGACAACAAATTAGGGAGGGAGCCGGATCCGTGCCTGGTCAAAAAAGATTTTAGGTCAAGAAAAAGAAGAAGTTTGTGTTCAGGTAACATGCACCCTGGCAGTCTTGAAAATATAGATATTTGTTCAAACATTCTCTAACACCATTTATAGCATCTTAAACACGTGCCCCGGCCTTCGTTAAGGTATTCCAAATCCTTATGGTTAATTATATTGGATTATTAAGGGGAAAAAGTCTGAAAAAGTTTAATATGGTAGGGCCAAAAATTAGGTCGGGTTGCCTGAACACAACAATTTTCTTTTGTTAGGCCTTAACTGCTTAAGGCTGAATACGCGGAGTATCATGTCAACATAACGAGAGATGGAAACGGGGTTCACAGAGAATTAAGCTTAGCTTATTAGCATGAAAACTTGTCTTAGCAGGGTACCTAGTCTAGTAGATCTATGCACTATGTAGGGTCTATACTGTCTCAGGACTCACTGTCTTTGGGGGAGGTGGTGTTGGTCGTGGGCCGCCCGTCACCTGCCGAAGGGCTGCCTAGGTCTGGACCAGCAAGAGTTAAATGTGAAAAGGATGACATGGTCAATATGGGGTGATCACTACACCTACCCACTGCCATATAAAGTCACCCCACAGAGCGTTAATGTAGTCTCTGTAAAGCTAACATCATCCAGGGGCCAGGTTAAACTTTGTAATTGCTGATCATAATTTTTATTTAAAAGTCTGTTTAAGAAATTGTCGTAATTGTTTTATTATGGTTTTGTCAATTATCAGAGCAGAAAAAACTTGGTATAAAGTATTGTGCAAAATAGGCCGAGTATTGTGGTATAGGTTGATTGTTTTCATAACAATAAGCATAGCAATAGCATTATGTAGTCTAGAAAGTTTGTTTAAAGGTGATTGCAATAACCATATGAATTGAGTGCAAAACAAAGACAAAGATAAGTTTGAAACTACAACCACTGTGTGCTTGTTAAATAGAAAATGGAGTATATTATGTACACAAAGAATGTCAAATGATAAGGTTTAAAAACGAACCAAATCGTGACTTGGCTTTGGGCCCGTTCTTCTCGTCGACGTCCGGGAACAGGGCGTACGGCAGCAGCTCTGGGGAAACAACACCTCAGGTTTTAACCAATCAGGGGGCGTGCTTCACATTAGCAAAGTCATAGATTAGTGGGGAAGTGAGTGCTGGATGTTTTACGCTTTACCAACAGCCAGGGTCATTTTCATGGCAAAAACAAGTTAGGACGAATTCTGACTCAGTATTTGGTGATTGTATCTATGAGATGAAGGTGACATGGGAATAAAAAACCATGAAAACAATATGTCACCATATTCATTTTCAAGATATATGGGTGTATAAAACTAAAGTTTTACTATAGGTTTCTATGGGAAAACAATAGTTCATGACCTCCTGAAAGATTTAGTCAACATACATTAATCATAGTTTAATATCATCTGTGGACTTCTGCAAAAATATTTCAGCAAAAGAAGTGGGGCTCACCATTGTTATCTAAGAGCTACAAATCTTAGAAACAGAAATATTGAGCAATTCCTGTAAATTGCTATGTAAACAAATTCCCTACAAATCTCTCATTTTCCCATTTTAAGACAACATTTTGTGTGATAAAGAATGTATCTCATTTGGAACCCTCTATATATAAACGTTGTGATAAGTGGTGTTTCTTATATTGGCGAGTTTTTGTTTACGGCGTTATGAATGAAGGGTGTGTACGTGACGTCACCTGAATGAGATGGACGATGTACCTCACAACAAGAAAACCATCTATAAATTTCCAATTCAATACACTACTAACATTGTCGCGTGTATAATAGAATGAATTCATGCGATTATGCTGCATGCATTATGAAGTGTACGTGTACGTGTACTTAACGTTGCTGTTATTATGAATAGAGTTTGGATGACGTTGTGCTTATCCAATAGTCTATGTAAGTGACACGTGTCAAATTGTGTAATGATAGATTGTTGTGTATGCAGTGGATCATATAAAAACCATGTGACAATCTAAAACATTCTGATTTCCATATACTACTAGCATTTCGCGTGTATAACGAAATCAATCCATGTTACAACGTGGTCTATATTATGAGGTCAATATAAGTGATGTAGGCAGTATATTCTACACAATATTGCTAATATAACTCACATGACGTCATCCAACTAGGATGGACAACGGAGGCGCCACAAGACACTGGAAGTACCAATATTGTGAAAATTGGTGTGATGCTTTTCTATCTTGTGAACTTATCATGAGTGGATATATCAAAAGGGAACTAAACCAAGACAATGAAAGAGTACTAATATTGTGAGCATTGGTAGGAAGGGTTTCTTTATTCGGAAGTGAGTCGATCTATGAAAACCTTATACCTGATTCTGGAATGACACTGAGAACAATAAATGGAGAAATCCTCTTATAAAAGAGTAACTCTGTCGTTTCAAAAGGTGGAACCATATTGGATAATGTGTGAGGAATTAATATTTATGTTAATGTGGCCGTTATTTCCGGCATTGGTAAAAAGAGAACAATTGCCAAGAATAGTAAACGTGACTAGTGCTGCCTTGCAGGTTGGGTTTTGTGTTATGCATAATGCGATACTGTCTGTGGCGACAATGAGTTGTGGGGATGGGGAGAACTTTAAAGCCCCATATCCACTAGGCATTTTTTTCAAATTCGTTGACTAATCGGTGCTAAAATCGGCCAATTCTACCAGAATAATCAGTCAATTTAGCATCGATTCATCTGAAACATATATTTCAATATTGTATAACAATTGGCCATCTGTATCACCACAAAAATTGGTTGAATATTTTAGTACAATCGGCCAATTCTAGCACCAATTTATCGACAATGTAAAAATCGCCTAGTGGTAACAGAGCATAACGGTATCGACCCACTGAGGACGGCGATTGCCCATACAATGCAGCAACCTACATCATTAAAGACTGTTTAAATAGTCATCCACTGTCACATGTCACCCTGTCAGGCTATTTCAGGCTATGGCAGTAACATTAAGGACTGCGTAACCTTACAATACAATAGAGGCCTGTCAGCCCCGCCCTACTGAAGTATCATACAATAGGTTATGCTGAAAACTGAATATGTCTCATTTGATAACAATTGACAAGAAACGTGAAAGTAACTAGCTCTTTTTTAAGTATCATGATTTATGTTGGATACACCTCAAAAATCCATTTACTGACTATCCTCAGAAATTTGCACAATGTGAGACTAGCAGGTAAAGGTTACTAATGTATTAATAAACTTACTCTTTGGCAGACTTTAATAAAATTTAAACCATTAGATTCATGCCAAGTTCAGATTTTAATGTAAAACTGGTCCCCCCCCCCCCCCCCGTGGGGGGGGGGGGTACCAGTTGGACTCTTTCATAAAGGTACCGCCCTTTCCAGAATTCCTGGACCCGCCCGTGCTTGTTATGGTGATCACCTAAAAGTGAACACCTGCAAGAGGTCTACACTGCACTGTCAACAACTACACATCAGTATAATACACATGTTGAGGTCAGTCCCTAAAGCGTATAATTAGTAGCTTATTACAGGTACCAACCGTGTCATGAAATGACAGGACCCAATCACTACATGTCGTCCTGTAAGATGCATCGCCTTAACAAGAAGTGTCTAAGCCACGTTTGGTTTCCACTAGCCGGTTCTGACTGTTGGAATTTTGGTAATATACTATTTTTGGTAATTAACTATTTTTGTCCATTAATATGACAAAAAAAACATGCACCCTACATATCATGTGAAAGAATTTAAACCATGTTTTGATGATTTATAACAAGTCTATGATTATTTCAAATACCAATCTTTTTTAAAGTGATCCGCGGCGAAGCCGCCACGGAGCTTAGCAACGTGATCGCTTTACCCCCTGTCCAGAGCGTGTTAAAGAGCCACTCTCAACTCCCCAATTCTAAGTTTTGTGTCGAGAAAAACAAACCAAACATTATTCCTTATCTTTAGTTTTCCCTTGCTTGTAAATCAGTATTTATATTTTCGTTTCTCCTTTGATAATTTCACAAACCAAGACTGAAAATAATCCTCAATTTCAGGTGATGGCCCTGTACATTTGACCCAATTCTGATGTCAATCAAGGGCAAATCTGGGTCGCTTTAAATATCCATTTCCCATTTGTAAGCTGCATTCTGATTGGCCCAATCCATTAGTTAAAATGCTGTCATGGTGAGGAACGTCGTCACGGCAACGGACGTCGTTAAGGCTGTCATAATTTTGTAGATCATCTACACATGGAAACTTGAGTTCATACATGAAAAACATAAACTTATCACAAACGTTAGTAAGTAGAAACGTCGTCACAGCCACAGACGCTGTAACGTCATTTGGCTCAATTTTTTGCCAAAGCAAGGATCGCTTTTCACCAGCAAACACTTTGCATTTCTTGTTTAAATTGGGAGCAAAATCGGCTTGTGGAAACCAGCCTATATCCAGCTAACTTGCGATGTAACAGAAACGTTCTTTAACCATACATAGTCAGTTTGTTATTTACTAAGACGGCACATGAAAATAATGTTATTGAGGGTGATGTTAAAACCTCACCAAATCAGAACGTTAATATAACATTACTTTTTGGTGAGGTTAGGACGAAACTAAAACATTGCTGCAGTGTTATAATAATATCACATATTATTATGGGGAATAGATGTCGTAGGCAATAACCTAACCCACGTCTTTATTCAACATGTTGAATAATGCTATGATATCACTGCGATGTATATACAAGGTTAGACAGGCTGGCGCCTCCCCCTGCGATACTAGCTAATTATATCGTGTGATATGGTCCTAATATAGTAGGCTGTAGTGTAGTGGAATACCCCCTTAAGGAACCATTGACTTTTATTTCTAAGACTCCTGTAAGTAACTCCCGGTCGTGGGCGGGCTGTTTTTGTACCAACTCTTAACACCCAGCGTCCCTCCCTACCCGGCATGCCCCGCGCCACCTGCCTCGTTCTCAGCCCGTGACGTCACTTTCCACTCTCCCCCGGGGGGGTTACTAACTCTCCCCCGGAGGTTGGGTCGATAAGGCGTTAGCAGTAAGTGCGGCTAACACTAGGGTGAGAGGCCACCTGGTGGAGGAGGGGGCTTCCCACGGACGGGGGGGGGGGGGGGCAACAGTGGGTCATGGGAGTCATGGAGGTCATATAAGGGTCATGTAGGGGTCATGTAGGGGTCATGTGGAGTTAATGTAGAAGTGACGTAGACATCAGTTAGTATTTTGTTGCGTGGAGTAAGCTCAATTGGCCGTCCGCGCTTGGTGCGACTAACAGCAGTATTACTGGTCCAATGGTAGGTTTCCAGGGGTCATTCCGAAAAGGAGGTGTGGAAGGTCACCTGGGGGTCATAGGGGTCATATGAGGGTCATGTAGGGGTCATGTGGAGTTAATGTGGAAGTCACGTAGACATCAGTATTTGTTGCATGGAGTTTGCTCGATTGGACATCCACGCTTGGTGTGACTAAAGGCCCTTACCCACTAGGCGAATTTTACCAAGTGGGCGGACTCATCAGTACTAGAATCAGCCTATTATTCTCATAGAATCAGCTGATTTTAGCACCGATTCAGATCACTATAGTCAGTATGTTATATTAAAATTGATGTGTTTGATATGAATCGGCGCTAAAATCGGCCGACTCTTCTAGTAGAAGATTTTACCACCGATGAGCCGGCCGACTTTGGTCAATTTGCCTAGTAGGTATGAGGCTTATCACCAATATTACTGGTCTGATGGTAGCTTTCCAAGGTTCATTCAGAGGTTATGCTTAGGTCAAGTGCTTAAAGTACAAGTCCTGTAGAAGTCAAATAGGGGACATTTGGGAGTTATGAAGGTCACATGAAGGTGATGATAAAGCATTGTGGTAGGGCCAATAACTTAACTTGGGACATATGATCTGGTGAGGTTATTTAGTGACCTCTTTTCCGCCAAGGTCAGTTAGAGCAATGAGTATAGACTGAAGAGAGACGTTACTCTGGGGGTACCTTTGGGGGTGCCTGTCCCGAGCTTACGTTCGCAATTAACAAGGGTCACTAGCACCTGCCTGAGATTCTGGGGGGCCTGAGACGGTGGAATTCAAAGGGATGATTGCTTCAAGGCCGGACATGGGGTCAGGTTTCTATTTAACGACCTATTGAGGGGTGGATGCGGTGGTTAACCCCTTATTATTTCTTTGTTTCTGTTCTTTTCTATCTTTTATTGTTCAATAAATATTTTGAAATAGTTCCGCACTGATTACACCATACATGAACATAGTGTTGAATGGCCAATGATCCAAGGATTGATATGGTGATGGTCCTATATAGGTGTAATCAATGCGGAACAGCACACAAAATTAAATTTTCTTTTGACCAAGTGATTTACTCCATGAATAATCAATGTTACAAATGTGCCTAAAGTTGGTCCTGAAGCGCATAGTGCACTTATATGCACCTGTATTGGATAGAAATGTCTACAGATAAGATATTTAGTGTTTTTAGTAATTTTTATAAATCATGTAGGTCAGGGGTCTGAAGGGGGATACCGAAATATCCATTGGTAAACGAACGTAGGTTCGGGCATGAGAGAGGACCGCCCCAGCAGGGTCCCTGGTGCATCCCTGGGCCGTGGTCAGGGCCTTAATTAGATAAATAGCCCCTGATAAGGGCCGGGGGTCTCTCAGATGACGCCGGCCTCAGAGCTGTGTCTCTCTTCAGTCTATACTCGTTGGTTAGAGGTCAGTTAGAGGTCAACTAAAGGTCAGTCTGTGGCGTCAAGTGCTGGTCAGTATGAGTTGGTGGTAGTTAAGGTCACTGTTACATGAGTGTTTACTTTGGTAGTAAGTGAAATATAGATAAAGTCAAATTGCCATAATCATCGAGTTCTTCTCAAGGAAATGAATGGATCCAATGATATATTATGCAACTGAACACCAACTGATTCTCTTCTGATTATTTTGTGTGTGTCTATGTTTTGTTTGGTCCATTATGCAATGACAATCATAAAGAATTCCTTAATAAAACATTTATTTGATCTGGATAACATTTTTCAGTCAATCTTATTTCAAAAGTCGGTCCCATTTTAGCATTATGGAGTATCAGTTTAAGTAGGATATAATTCTAATTATTAGGACATTTTTAAGATGCCCAAATGGCTGTTGCTTTTTGTTTTGATAAACCTTACTTGTGGCAGGTTTATAGGTTTTACTGACAACTGGCTGGGAGTAATCAGCTACTTGAATAAACCTATAAGTTATAACCTGTATACCTGGGAGTCAGAGGCTTGTGGAAGATGAATAATGAAACATGATACATGACCTTTGCGACGGATTCTTACATATATTTGCACTACATTCCAAGTTAGAATTCGATAAACGCCAACAACGAACCAACTAACCAAGTTAGAATTTTAGTTAGTCAGAGATTCAGAAATAATGTATGGTCCTTGACATAAGTGTATCGCTATCAATTAGGTATCATTAGTTCAGAACGAGGCCGCTAGTTGTCCAAGTCGATTATCCGGGCATTTCCCATGTCGGATCCCTATGCAGATATAGTCCTTTCATGACCTACACACCTCGCACATAATAGTTTGATCACCTAGCGGACTTGGAAGTGACTACAGTCTGATGCAGATACAGTAGCGTGGAGTGTGTCAGCCGGTCAGGAGGGGTTGGGTCGGCCATATCTCCGACAGTACATTGTAGTCAAAGACAGTTAAACCAATGTTATAGTTGGGTAATTAAGGATAGACACCAGTGGTTGGGGCGTGAATAGCACGGCTCCCTTTAACCACAGGCACAAGATTTCTTTCTGATTTTATTGATTAATAAGAGGAACCATTAGACAGCCAACAAATAACCCTATCTATTGATCTAACTTGTAAAAGAATATTTTCAGTAATGGCTGTTTAGATTGGTCGCAATTGTAAAAATCACAAAATTTAAATTATTTTTTTTGAACATCAATATCTCTCTTAATAGTTAACCTATAGCTTTGAAAATTTTGGTAGATCTTCTTGGTAGGTAAATGGAGGGAAGCGTGTCTCAGATTTTTTATTAAGGTCTTAGTTCTGATTTTATTAAATGTAGAAAATGATATTGTGAAAAAAATATAAAAAGTTTCCCGTTTTTTGCCGTTTTTCATCATAAAATGAAATCTAAGACCTTAATAAAATATCTGAGACACGCTTCCCTGCATATGATTGTTTTGAAGGTGTATGTAAAAGCTTATTCCTGTCAGTTGAATATTAACCGAGATATTGATGTTCAAAAAATAAAAGTAAAAAAATCATTTTAAAATTGATAAAATCTCTGTTGGGAATTCCTTTATAACTTTATTAATGTCAATCGATAGAGAAAAATGTGAGCTTTTAAATGATGTATAGTATGCTAGGATAAGAGCACTATTAAAGAATACATTGGTGCTTTCCTGAATTGGCCGCTGACCACTGGTGTCTATCCTTAAGAAAGGACACGTCGCAACAACAATACGGGGGGCCTTAATAGGGGGGTCCCAAATGTCACATGTCGAATATAAGAAAAGACCATGTCGTCCGTCATCTAAGTCCCCATGTTGCATGTCACCCCTACAAGTCTGCCATATCCCAAACAACATATGTCAAGTCATTTATTTCCTCATTAAGCCTCATGCCGCATGTCGATTTTAAGAAACGACCATGTCGCCGTGTCGAATGTTAGGGTCTAGGGCTCCAATACATTATGGGGGTATGTATGGTTGGCGTGGAACGCACCATAAACACATATCTGTATGTGATCCCCCACCGTTTTGGCGGATACAAAATGAACTCTGAACGAAATATGCATATGGAAGGCTAACTTCAGTTGTTCAAAACCACCTCCTTCATAAAAGTCTAGATAAACATCAGTCTAGAATGCTATGCGTGTTCTCCCACAGTTCCAGCAGCAGTGAGTGGATCACAAACGGGAGCAAGGGATCTTTCTATAGATCCAAGGAAACGTTTCCCATATATAACTGTGCAAAACATGAGGCGTCACTATTCACATGTTAGGTAAACGCTGGTCATAATTATATAGTTTCCCCAACCAACAACGAATCATCAAATGTACACGCCACTTCATCATATCACTGCTCAAAAAATTTTTCCTCCTTTTTGTATAACTGCTATCTGGAAGGTCATGTATAAGCGTGAAGATAATGAATAAACACTAAAAAAATATTAAAAGAAAAACGCCTTGAGCGATAATACAGGGATAATACACGTTACCTGTGTAGTGTGAAAGGTGGAGGCAGAGTACAGGGGTATCCCGACATGCCTCGGACACTTCCGCTTTGCTCTGCCCATGCGCGCAGGTGAGGCTGGCCCCCTTCCCCTCCAGACCCGTAGTAGCCGGGGGACGCTCCTTGTGACACGTGTGACGCGGGTGGCAGATCCCCATGGCTGCGGACGGCGGGTTCCGGTTCCGGTGGCGGTGGTCGGAGTGGTAACCATGGGGAGGTGGGACGCTGGGGATGGTGGGACGCCCACTGCAGCGTCCCCCCCCCCCCCTGCCGCCTGCGGCCCCACCCACCCGCCCACACGCCCCCCGCCCGCTCTAGACTGTAGTTACGTCCAAGTCCGCTAGGTGCTCATACTATTATGCAAGAGGTATATAGGTAGGTCATGAAAAGACTATCCCTGCCCGCCCTAGAGACCTAGGATTCAATTGCAAGAAGCAACTCAAAAACCTGAACGTTTTCTGTCACCTCCCATAAGTTTGTCTGTTCCTATATGTTCACCAAAATGCAACTCTAATTGGACATTAAAAGCGTAATGACAATATGTGCTAATGTACAAAACTTCATATAAAATGACATAATAATATCCAGTCAGAACTTTTAGCTATTGCTATTTCACAATAAAAGGAAAACAATATGAACTGTTTCTTGCTGACCAGATTATAGACTGTAGAACTGTTCAAATCACCAGCGGGGTCAAATTGGGAAAGTGTAGTAGCACTGTTGTAGGTTGGATTTCCCACCCATATCCCACAACCCCTTGCACTGCACTGGTCACTAGGTTCATGCAACCAACCTCACCAGGGACCAACAGGAATGTTAGCTTGTTACCAGTGTACAACCTCGAGTTAACATACCAGAGAAGCAAAAAGCGGCAATCAAAAGTTAGCGAGATTGCATCCCTTCACAAACTCACTGAGCGGAGCGCCCTGGTCTGTAGATGGACTATACCCACCCCTGCACCTCCCCCGTCCCTCCCCCCTTCCCCCCTCCCCCCTCCCCCTCCCCCTTCCCCCCTCTGCCCCTCCCCCCTGACGCTCCGGTTGGCGCCGACGACTCACCGGAAGTCGCCGTCGGTACTCAGCGACACAGGGTGCGGTCAATAAGAAGGGGCCGGGAACTAGCGGAAACACGGCGACGTCCACTCTGGGAGTTGTACTCGCCTGGCCCTGCTGCCCCCACTCCGTCGACTCACCCCCTGCCTCCCGTCCCTCTGTCCCACAGTCCCACCACTCCGTCTCTCAGTTTAGTGCCTGGTTATACCCCCTATACCGCCTCCAACCCTCACCTCGTCCACCCCCCCCCCCCCCCCCCCCATCCCGTTATTCGCGACGCCCACCCCGACGGCCCGACTCAGCGTCTATCTGTTAGCTTCCGGCCCAACGCTGCCCCATACATCGACTTGAGAGGAGGAGGGGGGGGTGCACAGAGGGGGGTACCGGGAGGGAGAAAGAGGAGCTAGGAATAAGGCGAAAAAGTAAAGTTTAACGAAATAAGGGGTTGAGGGTCTTGGGTAGGATTGTAAAAGTTGAGTGGGAGGGTTGAGTGGGAGGGAGGTGGGTTGGGTGGAAGGGAGTCAGGTGGTCGTTTCGAAGTGTGGGTGGACAGGGTAAGGCTATGGCGTAAGAGGGTGGGGAGGGGTCAGAGGTAGCCGATTAGTCGAGGATTAGGCACTAAGTGACTGGTCGGGGTTGAGAGGAGGGGGGTGGGAAGGCTTTACAGTGACGTCAAATTAAAGTTGCCGATAAGTAAAATTCAAGTTTGGAGAGTTAAGCGGTCCGATGCCCCCATGAACGTCCTCCTCTTGTATACACTAGTTCGAAGGTTTTTGCTTCAATGTAAACATAGTTAGCTTCAATGTTTTGAAGAGTCACTTAAGCTTAGATTCTAGGGCCTTTTATAGTGAAATAGCGCTTGCGAACCAACACATGTATGATCGGTATTCTCACACTTCTAAAAGTATACCATGCCACTGGTCCCCACATTGAACATCTGTTTGGATTAGAGAAACGTCTGCGAATCGAAAGTAGGTCTGAATTTTGATGACCACCTATAGAAACTAATCAAGTATCAATCATTTAGTACAAATATATAAGTATGAATTACTAGTGCATGTAAAGAGGTAATAGTCATCGCCTTGGTGTATTTGATTGGAATAAATCATCTTAGAAATAATTCTACTTTATTGTAAAGTTAAGCGCTCATAGTAGTAGAACGATCCTTTAATTTTATCTGAGATAAGGACACAATAACAAAATTGTTCCTTTCTTAACCGCAGACCTACAGTAACATCAGAGGTGGCAACCACAAAAACTTCACAAATATCCGTGAAGCTGTCACCAAACTAAAGTACGCCCAGAAAACGTTTACTGATATTAGTGAAAGTTTAGGAATGTTTGTGAATGTAATGAGAAAACTAACAAAGTATAAATCATAAAGATGTATAAATAAACATATTATATATGTGATACTATCTTATATGTGTTGGAAGAATGTTGCAATGTGATGAACAGTTTGGAAAATTGAAAACTCATGAATCTGCAACTTTCATTCGAGAAAATTTGTCTTTGATTTGGGTAGTAGAGTACCTTTGTGCAGTGGCCACGATTAATCAGCGTCAGATCTCCATTAAGAAAAGAAATGAGTTTTAGTATGATTCATGAACATTTGATATTAGAAGTACGAGTTGCTCATTTCTTGTTGTTCAAAAGTATGTCAGGAGTCTCTCTTGACAACTTAAACTGTAAAGGCATATGGGGTTGTATTAGTCCCACATTGCATTTTTCTCATTATTCCCTCCATGATAATTAACACCCTTTGTTGAAATAAGCGAAGCTTTAATGAGGCAAATGAGTCTGAAGTCAGGTTTTTCAAAAGGCAATTAGAAAGTTTTTGTTACAAACAATACGGCGTCAATCTCAAAGTTTGTTAGCGGTATTGTGTAAATTACAAAAAGGCTTATTTCTTCCCACCAACCTCCTGTCACAGCTTAACCCTCCGCTTAACCCAGGACTCCCTAATATCTCCCTGTTGTGACGTCACTTCCGTCAGACCCCGGGCATGTCGGCAGTGAAAGATCGCACCTGCTGCATCAGTAATCGGGCGTCAGAACCCATTACAACGGGCGGCCGGTGATGGGTGGAGTGAGCGATATTAGGATGACCCAAGTGTTAGCACCCTATCGCCATGGGTGTACGGGGATTGGTTTAGTGTGATACTGGGTCCCACAGGGCGAATAGTTTCCATCTATTTACTGATGACTAAGGTGAATCAACTGGCACTGTGCTGCCGGGTGAATAGAGGCACTAATCATTGACGAATAGAGTGAAAAAGAAAACGTACATTTCTGATATTTTGCCGACGACTCGTGCACTGTGGTGATGGTGGTTAGAAGGTATGTCGACGAATTGCATCTAGTCATTGATGAATTATAGCTAATCATTGGTGACTAATCGCCCCATGGGGATGCGACTTAACATGTATCATAAAAGTGTCTTATCTCTAGATTTGAGAATTCAATACATTTCTAACAACAGCTATAAATTGATATATTTAGAAGTACAACCATTATATCCTGATCATTATTTCGTGTCTTTCATATTTTAGGAAAATGTGAAAACTAATCAAGCGGAAGAGCAAAGCACTATTGTGTATTTTTAAATAGAAATGTATAGGCTCCTATTCTATATAATGGGTATTTTTACGTTTTAGTCGATTGAATAAGCCATACCATAACAAATAGGACGTAAAGGTTTACACACAGCGATTCATAAAGAAAGCGGGGGAGGGGGCGCTAAGTTATGAAGCGGAGGGACCTCGGCTTATGAAGCTGTTTGGTGGCGATTAATCCGCCCTTATTAGTTCAGCGGCCTGTCACTAGGGGGCAGGGTGTGGACTATCAAAGAGTCGTTTGTCGGGAAGGGATACTGCAGCACCCCAACTCCGCGGGTGGGGTTGCATACCCAGCCAAACATGTGAGGTTATTATAACGTTGCAGCAATGACCGTTTAGTTCTGCTATGGTTCTTGTTAAGTTATTTTAATGGCACCAAAAAATGTTTTTAGAACCTAACATTGCGATGTTGCACTGTGACATTATTGTGACATTTTTGTAACGTCATTTCACCTTATGATAACATTATTATAAAGTTCATCAAAAGTAAAGTCTCAACTTCACTATGATGACGTTATTATAACATTCTTTTTTAGTTTCAACTTTACCTTAAATAACATAACTGTTACGTGAAAATTGGGCAGGTTACAGACTTATCAACAAAATTACGGTTGCAAAAGGTGCTTGTTACATCGCTGCACGCCTGGGATGTTCTTGCATTTGTCATATTACTTGTGTTTATTGACATGAAGGCAAGTGAAATGTAAGCATTTCTAGGATTTTATGTCTATCCTTTTAATCTGTGCACATTTTTCCCACACTACTAACACCACCCCTTCCTTATTTTCCCTACACTTACAGCTTACCCTCTGCACGTTTCCCTATGCTACTTACAATACACAGTGTTCCCCTTTTCCTATATTACTTACAAGACTCCCTACCTCACTTTCCCAATGCTACCTACAACACATATCATCTCCGCTGTTCCTAATGCTACTTCCAACATATAGTGGCATCTCTCCCTTTTGCCTATGCTACTTACACAGCACCCTCTCCCCTTTTGCCTGGCAGCCTTTCCTTCCTTTCACTATGCCATGAGCAAGACAAGCTGTCCCCCTTTCCCCTATAACTTACACCACACGCTCTCTGCCTTTTCCCTATGCTACTTACACAATATCATCGCCCCTTTTTCCTTATGCTACTTACAGTACAACATCTTTCCCTTTTCTTCATGCTACTTACACTGCACACTTTCCCCTTTTCCTTAAACTACTTACACTGCACACTTTCCCCTTTTCCCTACACTACTTACACTACACACTCTCCCCCTTTTCCCTATGCTACTTACACCGCACCATCTCTCCCTTTTCACAACGTTGTCCTCCTTTATCCTATGTTACTTAGCTCAAACCCCGTTTCCCTTTTCCCTATACTACTTACAACATACCCTCCTTTCCCTATGCTACTTACAAACCAACCTCCACCCCCTTTTCCATACACTACTTACATAACCCTTTCAACAGCTACTCTTCTACCGACGCTTCTTACACGCTTTGATTGATATCAAATGTTTTAAGCTATTTTTAGTGTGTCAGTGAGCAACAGTGTTGCCCTGAGCAACATTTCTTTGCGATCTGTAGTATAATTAATATCTTCTTGTATTTAGAATTATCAATTTTGGATAAGATTTTGCTGTATACAAAGGAGTTCTCACTGTATAAGGTGATGTGTTTATTTTATCCTTGTCGATTTTAATATCTCAATGAAAAAATGCCCAGGGCGAACGGGACTTTAGAGTTGTATGCACACCTGAAGTCATGCTTGGTTTCAATGAATTTACATACATGCACATTCATTGAAATATATACTGCTAACCATGGGTTGTACCATTAACTGTTCACAATTCCCGTGCTGAGTTTATCCTGTACTGAATAATTAGTCCTGTCAGTGCTAACTGTCCTGGTCAACCCGAGCCCCGAGGCCAGCATTAGTAGTCCCATAACTAGGGGGGTGGCGGGGGTGGACCCCCCACAAAGACAATTTTTCCCTCAAAAATTCATTGTAAAGACCCTATTAAGGACAAACGCGCCGTTTGTTACCGCGCACCCATGGTGCGCAGCCTGCAGGTATGGGTGTGCAGTGAAGCATGACGACCAGTGACTCTGCCTGGTGCCTGTGGGAGGTGGGGAGGGGACAGTGCAACAATGGGTATAACTTTTTTAATATTAATCTGATCTTCACACTGTAAGCACTTATAGAATCCTTAAGATGTAAAGAACAATATTCTAATATAATACTTCAGGATATTTTGTATTTTGATAGGTTTAGGGACCATTAAATCAAATAGACCAGGTGGGTCAATTCCAGACTTGCAGGTACATAATCAATTTTTCTGGCTAAATTCATGCGGTGACCCCATGTTTTCTTTTTTGAAAATGAAAGCTAACAGTCCAACACACATTATGTGTGATTTTTATTGATTTTTCAACTTTGACTTTTTGTGTGTGGACATTCTTGTCAGAAATTTGATTTTTCTTATGAAATTGATTTGTAAGGAAAATAGATTGAAATGCAGTAAAATATAACATTTTTTTCCAGGTCATGCATAAAGTCTGTGAACATGTGTCTTAGCTTTAGATTTGAGTGATTAGATTGTTAATGTGAGGATTAGTATGACAGTTTTCATGAAAATTGCACCCATCAATATGGCTCTACAAAACCTTAGTTTTGAAGGAATTATGCGCATATTATTCCAGCTGTAGATAAAAAGTTAGCATGGTGACCCCCTAATTTTTTTCCACTTTTGGACTGTAAACATATTTAGCTGGTATTTCACTGAATTTCAAGAAAATCTCAACTTTAGATCCATAATGGCGCCATTGCCCTTAAACAAAAAAACATAGGAAAATGTTAAAAAGTTCCACTTGGAGAACCTCGCCACCTCACCCCTTTTGAGGTTGAAATTATTGAAATTATAAGCAAAAGTTCCATCCAAGGAACTTCGCCATCCCCCACAGCAGAAGCCGTATACATACATGCCTGATTAGTGACGTCATCGCCCTGATGACGTCACGCCGTGTGACATGCGCAGTGGGTCCACAGCAGCGTCCACTAAGTTGACATGGCGCGCTTTGACGACCGGGTGCCATAACTCCATAATCAGATCACGTACATCGATCGGGTGGGGGGTGTTTTCATTGTGGAGGGCTAGAACAGGGTGGGACAAGGTGGGGTTGAGATTTGGGCGGGTAGGGGGTCTGTTTTCTGTGACAACACCTCCAGGCATGTGAACAAAGCACCCGCCCTTTATTATAGCTCTGGGTGAAGTGACTATCAGATTTTGGACTGCCTTGTAGGATAGGGGTCCGGTGGTGGATTTTGATAGGACGATGGAGGTTTACCAGTTGAGGAAATCTATGTATCAAAGGTGTAGTTCCAAAGGTTCTGGGGGGGTGCCGACCTATGGTGGAGGGCCGAACTAGAATATCTGAAGGGGATGATCCACGATGTGATTTTGGGCCGATTTTGAACCGATTTTAAAAATTGATTTGTGAAATAATCGTATTTCTTTTTTATATAAGATATACAATTTTGTATTAAGCGGTTTGAATGATCCATAATGAAAATATGGTATTTCCTCAAGGAAATATCATACCCCATATATATGCAAACAAAAATGCATGAAAAGAAAATCGGATGGCGTTTTGTCGCATCATGGCCTTTAGGGGACAAGAACCCGGTTCACATCTGACCATGCATGTCGACAAGGTTAACGATTCAGACAATATCTACTTAGAACTATATAGGTCGGTAAAGAATCTCTTGAGACGAGGCTTTACGTATGATTAATCAAAACTCTTTTGACGATCATGATGATTCTTCTAGTGTCCCAAACAGTTCCTCCAAGATTTGTAACAGACTCTATATATAGCCCTGAACACAAATGTTCTACAGTAAAGAAGGGAGGGATGGTGTAGTGTGGTAGGTTCTTGCCTCTCACTCAGCCGGACCGGGTTCCAGCCTTGGCTGGGCCCAATACACCACCTCGCCGTGCTGTCGTTCTCATCCCCATAGATTTGATCATACAACTTTATACAAGCCAAAAACCATGTCGGGTGTCAACTTTAAGAAATTATCATGTCGCCATGTCAAATTTAAGTATAAGCCCTGTTGAATGTCGCTAATGGCTATGTTGAATGTCGATTTTAAGAATAAACCATGTCGCCATATCGAATTTAAGAATAGATCTTGTTGCATGTCATTAAGCCAAAAAATGAGTGTCGTCGTGTCGAATTTAGTGGTCAAGACCCATAATAATGTTTTAAGGACTGCAGCATCAGTCCCTAGCTTTGTGGGTTGGGCAGACCGGCAGTGGCTTTTCGCCACCTGATCCCCTCAATACAGCATTACAGGCATGCAGGTGCTCATATATAGAACGGGCAGTAGAGGATTCTGGGATCGAGGGTAATCAGGCAAATATTGTCTGCTCTGACTCTCGCCCGCGGTCACGTGTCCGAGACCCACTCTCGTCCGAGGTCACGTGGTCGAGAGTCTGTACTCCAACCAGGGTTCACGTGTCCGAGACTGACCGTGAAAATTAGTGGTGTGAGACCTGAGTGACGGGGACAATGACTCAGCAGATTAGAGCCGGTCGGACGCCATTAGGGTGGACAGAGAGAGCTGGGTTAGGGCTCGGCTGACAGGGTTTAGAGCAAGGGGGAGTTTGAAGTGTCCAGGCCATACCCAGCCAAACATTTTTGTTTTATTTTTATTTTCTTTTATTTTTTGTGTGTGCAAAAAGCAGTTAGACAATTCTCAACGCTAAGCGCTGATTTTCAGAATTATATACTGGTTTCTATAAAAGGTTAAATATAACTGTAACATTAGTGGCAACAGGTGTTTAACAATATACAAATTCATATACAATTTAATTATACATTTAAAGAAATAAGGAATATGGAGGAAGGGGAGGCGGATGGGACATGGATAATACATCTATACAGTCTATGTTATACCAAGATACACCTTACATCTAAATTTAAATTTGACGTAGGAACCCAATTGTTGCAATACAGCAGGAGCTTCATTCCACATAGTGCTACCAGCATAGATAGGTGATGAGAATGTTTTTGTTAAGACCACTTCAGAGACCTTCAAGACTAATTTAGCAAATTTAATTAGGGTGGACAGAGAGAGGTGGGTTAGGGATCGGCTGACAGGGTTTAGAACATGGGGGAGTGGGGAGTGTCAAATATTTGCCATATATCTATTTGTAATAATTGAATTTTCAAAGCAACTTAATAAATATTAAATGTTTACAGATGTGAAACAACAATATAGTCGTTGATAGTTTTCCATTACGATAAACCAAAAATTATGCCATATATTCTGAAAATTGGTATACTTTAGCATTATGACTTGTCAACATATTTCCCAGCATGCACCTTGATCTAGGCTAGTCTGCAGGTAAATTGTAGAAAATATGATATCCGTGGTAGGCAGATATTGATAAGTGATTTGATTCAGTGCAAAAGTCAGTCCATTATCCTGGTATAATCGGCCAACATTAGCGCCGATTTGTCGGCCGACTTGATAAAATTCACCTACTATTCCTTTATTCTACCAGTCAGGTGGAGCTTTTTGTCTCTCATGGGGACATATATTTACTTCCATTGTGGGAGGTTCTGAGAGAATTAGAACAGTTGATCTAAAATGGTATGTTCATTCACATTATGGTATGGCCATTCACATAATCCAAACCATTTCAACGGCGACATAATTATCAAAACATTTTTCATTCGGTGATAACTTTACTATACCATTTAGACATTTGAAAACGCTTTGTTTCATTTCAAATGTCCACCATAAAACGTGTAACTTATAATTATTTTCAGTTTTGTATTTTCTGAATTTAGAGTGAACAGCTTAAAAAAAAGCTGCGATTTTTTATAAAAAAAACATTACCTTTCATAAAAGCGTCTTTGCTGATGTTGCGACACTAATATTGTATGGATTGGGCTGCAAATCTCTAAAGCAATTAATTGTATGCAAAGTTATCGCAAAAACCACTGGCTTTTATGCGACAGACTACGTGCGTCTTCTTCATATATATACAGGGGTCTTCTGAAATACCAAACCTCCCCATCTCCCCTTTGATAGCTACGGGGCATCCTAAACCTTTACTTAAGACTAAGATGTATAATGAATGGAGTCGACAGCATTTTGGAAACGGGGGTCCACGTATATAGGCTATTTTCTCCCACCTAAGTCCCACCAAACATAGGGGAGGGGGGGTGGGGATCAGGACCCACTGGCCTCCCTCTCCCCCTGGATCCGCCCCAATATAACCCCTACATTTACGGCGATTCTAACCAATTACAATTAGGACAAGAAGGACTTTTATGGGCCACTGGGTACCAGCCATAGGTTTTTGGTGTACACTCCGGGCACCACTGGCCAAGAATAACCTACTGTTGGTACCCAGCAGCCCAGCAAAGTAGTTCTCCTAATTTTGGAACATCCAGTCGTTTTAAAACGAAACTAAAAATGATTGTTGGAAAGGGGAGGGTGGGGGGGGGTTCCACGTTAAGGATGTTCACACGCACATTTTTCTCTTAAAGGGAGCCAAAACCAACAAATTCAATGAAATTTTCCAAACTCAAATAATCATGGAAATCCATTCATTGAGCCTGTTGTTTTGCTCATGTTATAATCTAAACCATGAAATATGGTAAAAAGAAATCACTAAATCTTCTTGCTCAAATCAATTAATGTGGATCCGCAAAAAAAGGGTTTGTTTACAAACAAATGCTAAAATTACCATTTTCTTGTGTCATTATACTTCAGTTTGAGCTAGTTTTCACAGCTAATACTTTACCACTGATCTTAACTAGACTCATCTAAAATATTTCTATACTTATCTGAGTTTTGAAAATGTGGTCAATTATATTGGTTTTGGCTCCCTTTAAAGTCCCCATCTGGCATCAAAAATGGAGGGTGGGGGACCAGGACCCCCTGGACCCCCTCCGGTTGCACCCATATAATAGTACTTGATTTATGGCGATTCTAGCCATAACAGTTTTTAACATCCAGTCATTTTAATACAAAAGAAATGAATGAATTAAAATAAACAAATCAAAAAATTTAAATTGACTTACGCGAGGCGAAGACGTTCTCAAACTTGGACCAGTCCGGCTCAAAGCTGCCGAGGCAGGCGTTGGGATCCAAATCTACCGAGCCTTTCCCCAGACTCTGGGTCCTGAACAGGTGGGTCGCCCTCTTCACGTCCCGCTCGTGCATCCTCAGCCCCAGCTCCACCGACGTCATGGCGTCTGACGTCACGGCAGCGTCTCCCACAGCGTCCCCTCCGGATTTGTCCGGTTTCCTTTCCCTCAGAAACTCGCCTTTAGATCCGGACGCCAGGGTCAAACCGGAAGTGGAATGAAGTAAGAGTTTCCGGTTGCGTTCTGGTTATGTTTTTGTTAGGTACTTTGTTATATTATTTCCGATAGATTCCCGTTTTCTGTGAATGTTCCCTTGAGTAGTTTCCTAGGCTTAACCTGAGGTATATTGAAAATCTTCTGCTGAAGGGTCGCTGTTCCCGCGTTGTCTTCTTTTCTTGTTTTAGGTAGGTAGTTTGTTATATTTCCGACAAACTCTCCTTGTGGTGAAATTCCCCTTGGGTAGTTTCCTAGGCCTGACCTGTAGTATATTGAATGTCGTCTGCTAAAGAGTCTTTTCCCGCGCTTTCTTCTCCGTATTGGAATACCTTCCGCAAGTGGATCTCCCTGCCTGTAAATACAGAGAATTATAAATGAGTCAGCTCGCCTCCGTTTAGGATGATCTGAAAGCTGGAAAGCTGTCAGAGATAAGAGTGAGTGAGGTTTTAGTCAAGAGTGCCAGCCAGGTTTGTGTTGGTGACGAACTGACGACGTTCTGACGACGTTCTATCCTCCTCCACTCCTTCCCAGCGTTCCTGTAGTCCGCGCACGCGCAGTGAGTGTGGACTGAGGGCGGGGAGAGGGGACGGGGCGGGGTGTGTGCAGGGGGGAGAGGGGAGGGGGATGTTTGGGCAGTATAGATTATCGGGTGCAGATTTCAGGTGTTAAGACTAATAGTGCCCGCCAAAGGAAGCAGTAATTGTTACAGTGGCCGCCAGGTGGCCCGATTGTGCAACAGGTGTACGTCCGTACAGAGTAAACTATATAGGGACCTCCAGCAACGCCGGGGGGGGGGGGGGGGGGCAGAATGGCCAAGGAAAGCAGCAACGTAAGAAGCACATTCTGCGACCATACTTTTTTGGTTAGTCTGTAACCTGCCCAATCTTCACATAATAGTTACATTATTTTAGGTAAAGTTGAAACTTTTTAAAGAAGCATGTTATAAGAATGTGATATTTTAGTGAAGTTGAGTCCTTACTAATAAGTAGCATTATAATAATGTTATTATAACGTGAAAGAACATTACAAGAACTTCACAAGAACTTCACAGTGCGACATTGCAATGTTAGGTTCTCAAGACG
Organism: Lepidonotus clava; assembly: GCA_936440205.1. Taxonomy (NCBI): domain Eukaryota; kingdom Metazoa; phylum Annelida; class Polychaeta; order Phyllodocida; family Polynoidae; genus Lepidonotus; species Lepidonotus clava. The sequence continues at coordinate 34,281,363 of OW387150.1, forward strand.
TTTGCGGGTGCCATCAAAATAACGTAATAAGAACCAATGCAGAACTGAACAGAACTTCATAATAACGTTTCAATAACGTCATATTCTTGCTTGGGGGGTGCATCAACTTAGTAGTACTGTGATTCATAACGACATCATCATTCACATATCACTGAAATCCAAGATAACAAATTGTCGCATCGATTTTAAGATTAAGATGAAATTACAGAAATCAATAATTGGCATAATTACTATTTAAAAGCCATCACTGGTATAATTGTGTGTGCCTCCCTGAACTTTTTTAAATCTAAGGCTTTGTATTTTCACTGGATAAAAAATCTTCTCCCCTTGTCATATTTCCTGAGGTCCCTAAATAACCTGCCTACACCATCTCCTTGATTCCACTCAAATATAGCATTGTGTGCGGGGGACACGGAGGCGCTGATAAACTGGTGTAGTGAGACCTGAATCCACCGGATGTAGTGTGCGCAATGTGCGCGCGCACGGCGTTGGTGGCGGCCCCTGGTGGCGGTCAATGAGAACATTGATTGTGGGTGTTTGGGCGGATTAATTATGGACGCAGGGGAGTAAACAGGCCCGGACTACCTGAGGGGATAGCCCGAGGGGGGGGGGGGGGCAAGGGAGGGGGGGCGTCTTGATACGTTAGGGGGCCTTCCATTAAGTTCGTATGCACATTTAAGAAAATATTCACACCCTCCAGCCCCACCCCACTTTGACTTTAAAAAAAAAAAAAATTCGTGATAATCATCAGTTTCTCCACTGGTGTCAGGGGCGGATACATGATTTTCGAAAGGGGGGAGGGGGTTCAGCATAAAGGCTAAGTACTAAAACTGTATTATAATGTACTTTTTTTTATAAGTCTCAACTTTACCAGAATGTGCTTGTTTCGTCGCTGCTTGCCTGGGTACATACTTAATGTAAGGCCCCTATAGGTGAAGTGCGAAAGCTCTTGTGTGATTATTCAGTGATTGATTGTCTTCTGTGTCAAGATCTTAATCATAGAAAAGATATGTAACTGCCATTCACTGTATCAGCTAGGCCATGAATGGGCTTCATGGAAATCATTATTCTTTTCTGAGGGGATATTTGTCATTGATTCAAGCAATTTCTAAGAACTCAGAGGAATATTGAATTTTATTGCGTTGGGGCAACCCGCGTAGGAACTTAGGAATGTAGGAACAAATATTTCTATCTGGTCTTCTATGGAGTACTTATGTTCTGATGCAAACATATGTTGGTGTCTGAAATGCAAGCTAGTTGTGTTTCCTACCTAGAGCAAATGGACGTGCTTCCTAACGCAGAGTGGAATATACCCAGCCAGCTTGCGACATAACAGAAACGTTTTGTGACCATACATTTTTAGTCAGTTTGTTACTTACTAAGATAGCACGTAACAATTACGTTACTGATGGTGAGGGGCTTTCCATTTAGTACATATGCACGTTTTCAAAAATATCCAATCCCCCCATCCCCCTTAGGCAAAAATACACATTGAATCTGTACAAGAATGGATGCACATTTTCACAAATCTCAGACCCCCTCCACACCCTTGATGCGTACATACTAAATGGAAGGCCCCTAAAGCTGAAATCACACCAAATCAGAATGTTATTAAGACATTCTTTTTTTGGTGAGGTTAGGATGAAACCAAAACAGAACGTTATAAAAACATTCTGGTTGGGTTTAAGAACATAACCAGAACATTTTAATTATGTCACTGTGCAACGTCACAGCACTATGTTGCAGTGACGTTATTGGGAGTCATGAAAAGAATGTAACAAGAACCAAATACGGAACCAACCAGGACGTTGCTGCAACGTTATAACGTCACATTCTTCGTTGGGTATTCCACAGGCCTGCCAACATTTCACCACAAGTCAAAGGACCAAGACTGTCAAAACCAAAAATCAGGACATTTTGTCTTGAAATACATTTTTTCAGTTTATGAAAGAATTTTCACATACCATACCATATGGATGTGAATATTCACTCTAAAAGAAAGAGGATTTCCTGATAACTTTGATTTCTACAATAAGAAACTTCAACTTTTCATAATTGCAGAAGTAATCCTGAGATATTTTGGGGGAAAATAACATCAAAGACACATTGTCCCACATTTTAATCATATATTGACCATGTAAGCCTACTTACACTTCTGTTTATAAGACTGTACATTTTAAGTAACGAACAGGACACCCGGGACAAGGACTGAAAAACGGGACATTCCGGGCAAAAACGGGACAGTTGGCAGCCCGGAAATTGCACTCTGCGTCATTTCAGTTGCGTTGTGCATTTCACTTGCGTTTATTGACAGGAACACAATCAAACACAAGCAAACACAAGCAAACACAAGCAAACACAAGCTAATGCAAGCAAATTCTCAGAACGTATAGTGGAATATAGAGTTTGCTTGCGTTCTAATTGTGCTTTATTTGCGTTCTAATTGTGTTTTCTGGGTTATTTTCTATGGAATGCTTGTGTTCAGATACCAACATTACGGTATCTAAATGCAACCTAAATTGCATTCCTCACTATCATAGTGGAATGTAGCCTTTAAGTTGATGTTCTACTCTGCGTCATTTCACTTACGTTGGGCATTTCACTTGTGTTTATTGACAGTCTACTATTGACAGGAACCCAAACAAATGCAAGCAAATGCAAGCAAATACAAGCAATTTCTAAGAACACATAGTGGAATATGGAATTTCATTGCATTGATATACTTGTGTTGGGGCAACTCATGTAGGAAGGCAAGTACATTGGTCTTCTATGGAATACTTACATCAGATACCAACATGTTGGTATCTGAAATGCAAGCTTGAGCTACTTGCGTTTCCTACCTAGAGCAAATGCAAGTGCTCCCTAAAGCCCCATTCGCCATGGTGAAAGTGGTTTGTCATAGGCCTCTGCAATCTGCGAACATTGGAAATGTTGGATTATTGTAGCCCTCTGCGACCTGATCCCTTGCAAAATTATTCAACATGTTTAATATTTTCAAAGAGATCCTGTGCAATTCAAGACAAGATTGCTTGTGAAAATGATCGTAAGGCACCTGCCTTCTCAGTGTGAATGCTGGACAGAAACACTGACCATGACGAATGGGGCTTGACACATAGTGGAATATAGCGTTGCGTTTTCGTGAAGTGGGAGAGCCCTTATATGTGATTATTCAGTGACTGATTGTCTTCTATGTCAAAATCTAAATCATGAAAAAGACATGTTTGAAAATGAAGCAGTAACTGTCATTCACGACATCAGCCATGCCATATAGATATACTTCATAGGAATCATTATTCTTTTCCAGGGAGATATTTTTCATTGCCAATAGTGCACATACAATGCTGTAATGATCATCAGCCACCTAATATTATGATAACTTACGTGATCAAAAGACCTTCACGTTTATGTCCATATCCATTTACTCCATTTGATTTCTTAGTTTATTTGTACCTTGATTTTTAAGACGATAACATTGATTTAACTAAACCGTTTGGATTGTGCGGGGGTGACTGTGTTTGAAGCGACCTCCATGGACGCAACAGAATTTAAGAATTGATAATGATTTTTGGTTACCAAAATAGTGATGAACTGAATAATTGTTAATCTTCATTATTGGTTTTATAATTATGTTGATTAATAACAGAAAAATCAGATATCCCCCATATTTTCATATCCGGAAAGTGTTTTATCAATTTATATGGCCAGGCCAGGTTATCGGAGATAAATGACTAGCAGGATGCAGCTACATTTGTATTACCCGCACTGCCGACGAGTATATAGTATCAACGTGCTTAAGGACCAGCTTAAGGGAGGTGTTGGTCTTAAAGATGCCGCACTATTTGTATCAACGTGCTATAGGACCAGGTTATGGGAGGTGCTGGCCTAAAGGATGTGGCACTATTTGTATTAACGCGCTATAGGACCAGGTTAAGGGAGGTGCTAATCTAAAGGATGCAGCACTCTTTGTCAACGTGCTGTAGGACCAGGTTATGGGAGGTGCTGGCCTAAAGGAGGTAGCACTATTTGTATCAACGTGCTGTAGGACCAGGTTTTGGGAGGTGCTGATCTAAAGGATGCAGTACTGTTTGTATCAATGTGCTATAAGACCAGGTTATGGGAGGTGCTGGCCTAAAGGATGCAGCACTATTTGTATCAACGTGCTATAAGACCAGGTTATGGGAGGTGCTGGTCTAAAGGATGCAGCACTATTTGTATTAACGTGCTATAGGACCAGGTTATGGGAGGTGCTGATCTAAAGGATGCATTACTCATTGTATCAACATGCTCTAGGACCAGGTTAAGGGAGGTGCTAATCTAAAGGATGCAGCACTCTTTGTCAACGTGCTGTAGGACCAGGTTATGGGAGGTGCTGGCCTAAAGGAGGTAGCACTATTTGTATCAACGTGCTATAAGACCAGGTTATGGGAGGTGCTGGTCTAAAGGATGCAGCACTATTTGTATTAACGTGCTATAGGACCAGGTTATGGGAGGTGCTGATCTAAAGGATGCATCACTCATTGTATCAACATGCTCTAGGACCAGGTTATGGGAGGCGCTGGTCTAAGGGATGCAGCACTATTTGTATCAACGTCCTATAGGACTCTATAATCAGATCACGTTTTTTGAGCAGTCTCGATTTTGGTTTATGATATAGATGTTGTGCAGATGGCGTCATATCTTTCGGAATGAGCTGGCCGCCATATTGGTGATCAGAACATGATCAGTATTATTTGCTACTTTTAAATACTATTAATAAATTTGTATGCCGAAATTACTTAAAACATGTTACTGAATCACAAACAGCTATTGTTGTCAGGGAGAAATGATAAGTTTTGGATTCATTTCACAGCCGCATGGTCATGATCACCATGTGGTGATCACCAAAAACTGACCACGTGACCACGTCTGCACAAGGTTTATTTCATCGTTGTCATATAAAGTGAAGTTGCTTTAACATGAATTATGACATTTTCCAATAATTGACGTGACGATCCTTCTCTACAACCCCTCCTCCCACCGATAACTACTTCTTTGGTATTTTGCTGATTAATTCAAGGTGCATTCTTAGTAATATCAAAAATATTATAGCTACACAAAGATGGTCAAGTGTGGCCGTCGCCTTCAGGAATTACGTGACGTCGTTGTTAGTGGCGCCCCCTACAAGACTCCATGCAACCAGATATGATGTGGCCATTGTTATTACTGTTTTCATGACGTCATTGCCATTTGTTTACGCTATAAACTGTCGATGACGTCATGAAAATCGTAATAACAACGGCCACGTCATACCTGGTTGCACGAATTCTCGTAGGAGGTGCCACTAATAACGACGTCATGCCAAAATGAATCCAGTCATTAATCTTTCTTTTGTACAATTGTTGGTAATATGTCAACTAGATAGGGTCCTATTTATATAATCATTGATAACTAATAGTAGAGCGGCCAAACTCAAAAAGAGCCTTATTTAAGGAAAAACCCCAACCGGAGGTATAACAAAGCATGCCATACCTCATTCGAAAGATAAATATCTCAACTTTATGGTCTGATGGTTTGTACTAAAAAAGTGCGTCCCAGCATATAGTAAATCACTGGTTTCCATGGCAACCACCCAAAAATCAGGTAATTCTGAAATCAACACTATTTTTGATATATCTTCCTTAATTATCAAGGTAGAAGCACAAATGAGATATCAAAATTAAGCATTCCTAGAGTTCTATGGGATAGAAGGCTGAAATGGGTTGTCTTGGTTACTGGGTTACCATGGTTACCAGAAATAACTCCAAAATTGACCATAATTTCAGTTTCTCTTCTCTTCTTGTTACCTTGGCAACCGTAAATATGGGTTTAGCAAGGAACAACAAATCTCATCTCAACAGTACATATCCCCTCTATATGGAAACGAGTGTTTTTTGTCAAAACAATGATATGGAATGCAGTAAATGACTGGTTTCCATGGAAACAACTCAAAATTCATGTTATTTCAAATTTAACAGTATTTGGACAGTATCTGCCTTAATATACAAGATAGAAACACAAATGATATGTCAAATTGATGCACTCTGAGAGTTACATTGGATAAGAAACTGAAATTGGTTGTTTCTGTCACTCGGTTGCCATGGTAACCCAAAATAACCTCAAAATGACCATTTTTTTCAGTTTTTCTCTCATTCCCGTTACCATAGCAACCAAGAACATAGATTTTAAGGTATAACAGAGTACAGTCTATCTTATCTAAAGTGTATTAATCTCTCGTGTGTATATTTAGGGTTTGTACTGAAATATCTTGAGCATAGAATATAGTAAATGACTAGTTTCCATGGTAACCACCTCAAGAAAATAAGGGTTTCTTAAAATAAAGACTAAAATGACCATATCTTCCTTAATATTCAAGATAAAAGCACAAGTGAAACATCAAATTAAATCACTCTGGGAGTTCTATCGAATTGTATATTGAAATTGGTTGTCTTGGATACTCAGTTGCCATGGTAACCACAAATAACCTCAAAATTTACCATAGTTTCAGTTTTCCTTCCTGTTTCTGTTACCATAGCAACCATGAATTTAAGGTATAACCAACCAACAACTATCTCATCATAGGGGTAAATGCTCTTCCTTAAAGATTTGGATGAAATCATTTCAAAACCATGCTAGGAAATATAGTAAATGACTGGTTTCCATGGAAACCACCCAAAAATCAGGTTAGCTAAAATTCATCAATATTTCGGCCATATCTTCCTTAATATTCAAGATAGAAGCACAAGTGAAACATCAAATTAAAGCATTCTGGGAGTTCTATTGAATGGTATATTGAAATTGGTTGTCTTGGATACTCAGTTGCCATGGTAACCACAAATAACCTCAAAATTTACCATAATTTCAGGTTTCCCTCCTGTTTCTGTTACCCTAGCAACCATGAATTTAAGGTATAACCAACCAACAACTATCTCATCATAGGGGTAAATGCTCTTCCAGTTGGTATAGAAACCAAAGATGACCTCAAAATTGATCATAATTTAGTTTTCCTTTTATTTCTTTCAACATAGCAACCAGTAGTACAAGCTTTTCAAGTCCAAGAAATACAACGTATGATATCTATAAGGTGTACAGATTTCATCTATAGTCTCAAGAAACAGGCCTGAAGGATAGTCATCACAAGGTTCCAGGTAGATCTTATAGATTCACATATTGTTATAAAACCGAAAAACTCCATTCTATTCATTTTTATTTTGAGCATATAATATCAAATAGATTAAATATGTGGACTAGGAAAGGAGTTATTGGCGAAACAAGAAACAAAAAGATTTATGACCATGATGCTGATGCGGTCCTCCTGCCATCATCCATGTTGACATGCAGAGAGTACTAACCTTGCTGTCGATGCTGATCATGAATATTGACATAATTCTTCATTTCATATTGACCTGGACCAACTCTAAATATTAATAATCCATAATATACCCTCTATAATTCCTGTCAATACTTATTTAAAAGTGTACAAAGGGCTGAAATGTGTAGGATTGAGACCACAGTAACAACCAGGACCACACCATGTTGACATCAGCTGATGCCGACGGCGATGTTTTGGTAGCAGCGGCGATGTCGACATCTTGCTGGTTTTTTTTTATCTAATGGGCGATTTTCATTGGTTAATAAAGCCCATGTGGTGCAATTTTGTTTTGGAACGTCTTGGGGTTAGTATAATCGGTATATTTTTACCTCGGGTGCTGCGGTGCGTATTTAATTCGAAACGGCACAATACGCACCGCTGCACCCCCCAGCCATTACATAAAGCCTAAGATCAGCAACGTCATGACATAGTGACCCTCCCTAACGCCGTATTCCACATGAGGGCCCGGGTGTTAGGGGTTGTATTCTTGCTCTTCCCCCCATCCCCCATTCCTTTTTTTTGGGTTTTTTTCCTCAAGTCCCTCGATGGTAAAACAGGCTTGAAGTACATTTTGCTTTAATATATCTAAATTTGCGTACGCTGTTAGGAAAATAGACCATCTACCATGTCCCCTAGGTGTGGTCCTGAACTGGGACAGGGGTTGTTCCAATTGTATGTGTCAGTCCCGACTGCTTTCATTATCAATTATTCAAGAAAAAATTTACTTCCAATTTCTGAATTTTCTCTTACAATCCTCCGGGCATCGCTGTCAGGTCATTTTCAAATGTTATTAGATATTTCAAGAATTAGCCCAAAGGTGCTAACTCGGTCATTTAGGCTGAGGTTTACATTAAAATATATCGAAAAACGCCGGAATAACCTACAGATTTTTGAGGTGACGGCGGTCAGAAACCAAAACTATGGTGAAGATTGTAGGCTTCTATGAGAAATAGGTCGCCAAGTCATCTGCTTCAAGATTGACGCACTTTCATATTTGGTCATATCAGGGGGTCAAACTGTTAATATGGATCTTTAACCAGCTGTCCATTGTGAGAAAAGAACTAAGAGGTCAAAGTAAGTCGAGAATTTCGTAAACTGTGGACAAAAGTGCAAAGAAACCAAAGTCCCGTCTTTGTTTCTGACTTGTCCTGTATTGGTCCAATGCCATGGGGTTCCCTGTAATTCAGAGGTCTGTGGCATGGTTCATAAAAAACCTTGGTTAATTCGGAGTTTTTGTGCCTCCCTAATGGAAACGTAGCGGAAGTTGAAAAAAGGTGATTGGTAAAGAAACGGCCACTTGCAACCCCTAAAACATCCGTCGGGGCGCTAAAATCCTCCCTAAGGTTAACCTTTATGTTCTGTTAGGCAACCAGGGATACATATCCCATGCCCTGCCCAGGCAAACATGCATTTTTAGTCAGTCTGTTACTTACTAAGATGACACATAACAATTACATTAATGGTAGTAAGGTTCAAATCGATCCAAAACAGAATGCTATTGTAACATTATTTTTTGGTGAGGTTAGGACAAAACGAAAACAGAACACTTTAAGAACATTCTGTTTAGGTTGAAGAACATAACCAGAACATTATAATGACATTGCAGTGTAATGTCCGTCAGGATGTTGCAGTAACATTATTGGGAGAAATCAAAATAACATAATTAGAAACAAACCAGAACATTGTTACAATGTTATAATAAGATTTTGTCTGGGTTTCTCCCCCTGCTTCCAAAAAACTCAATGAACAGTTTATGAAATCTCTCCATGGTCCCTTATGAAACATGTCACTAATTTGGAAAAATCTTGGGGAAAGCTCTAGGATTAAATCTAAATCATGACAACCCAAAAATGCAACATATGAGGTTTCTTCTTGTCATGCACAAGAGACCAGGACAGTGATTGCCTGCTAAACATTTATAACTATTCTCAGCACTCAAACTTCTATAATGATTCTTTAATAGCCCAAGATCCTCAAGATGACTGAAAAGAAGAACTTCAAGTTAGCAGTTATTTTGTGAAAGAAAACTGAGGATTAACTTGCTTTGAATAAATTAGGTAAAATACTGCATGGTTAACACCAAAGGAGAAACTCAAGGTCGTTATAACATTGCAGCAACATTCTGTATTGGTTCTTGTTATGTTATTTTGATGGTTCCCACTAATGTTGCAGCAACATTCTGATGTGATATTGCACTGCAATGTTATTATAACATTCTAGTTACATTCTTCAACCTGAACAGAATGTTCCTATCACATTCTGTTTTGGTTTCATTCTAACCTCACCGGAAATAATGTTTCAATAATGTTCTAGTTTAGTGAGGTTTTAATCATCAATAACATAATTGTTACATGCCATCTTATTAAATAACAAAATGACTAAAACAATATGGTTGCAGAACGTTTCTGTTATGTCGCATGCTGGCTGGGTATGGTGCATACAAATCCACATTGATATTTGAGCCGTATTAGTAAAAGAACAAACCCTCATCTGAAAAAAATGTATCATTTAAAAAACGAACCCTCTGCTGAAATAAAAGCAACTGTTGGTTAAAAAACGAAACCCCCTCTGAAAAACACTGGCTAAGGGCCTGGGTTAACGCTAAAGGGGCCAAGACTTTTGGCCAGAAACTGCTGCTGGACCTCCCTTCCCCCAGCCACTATTCTCCCTCCCCCTCCTCCCCTAACCCCACCCCAACACCCCACACCCTCCTCCCCACCCCCCACCTGGAGTGGCCCCTCAATTAAGACGCCATGTTGTCGGGGGGATTAAATTGACGGTTTCCGAGGTATTGACGTTGTCATGGTAACGGGGGCGCTCAGGGGAGACGTCTAACGGCCAGTCTCAGAACTAATGGAGAGCTAGGAGGGGTGTGTGGGGGAGGCAATGTTAAAGTAACCCTGGGAGTCAAATTAGCTGAACTTTGATAATGAAATTACATCTGAAAAAGGAATATTGGTCGCTGTTCTATTATGTCTAAAGCCACGTCATGTAAATATTGAAGAATGAGACAAAGTTTCGACCTATCAGGTGAGAGTGGGAAATTATTATGCTGTAGGCAGTAGGTTAACTTAAGTCTAGTTCTAGAGATTTACATTGTTAACTATTAAATTTTCATTTGGGTATTTTCTATACTTTCACAATTATAAAGACCGGACTTAGTAGCAGAGTAAAAACAAAAGTTATAAAATAGTGGTTAAATAATTAAATAGCAGATCAGAACCAGGGGAATTATATATAGTACTGACCGTAATTTTATAGGAAATAAGTTATTCCCTGGGTCTACAGAGTCACGTGCCATACCATACCGCAGCAGTAATCCTTGATCTTTGAATTCTGAGACCTGATTGGTTTACATGGGCATGTCCAAAACAACGTCAAAATGTTTAGATGGTTTTCCACAGGAATAACTTTCTGTTATTACTCTCATTTCTTGTATTTCTTCTGCTTTAGAATGGTAAAAGGGGGAGTGGCCAAATGTCCGGATGTGTCATTGTTTTTCCCAGGTGAATAAGATTGTATTTCCCCTGATCCCTTTACTCAAAAGTTCGGATCCCAACCATGGCCAGCTACTAAGATAGCATGTAACAATTATGTTATTGATGGTAAGGTTGATGGTCAGAATGTTCTTATAATATTATTTTTGGTGATGTTAGGATGAAACCAAAAGAGAATGTTACAAGAACATTCTGTTTGGGTTTAAGAAGGTAACCAGAATGTTGCAATGATGTCACAGTGCAACGTCACAGCAGTATGTGGCAGGGACGTAATTAGGAGTCGTCAAAAAAACGTAGCAAGAACAAAATACAGAAACAAACCGGAATGGTTCTGCAACATCATGTAAACATCCCAACCTTGGCTGGGATCAGTATTTAATGAACTTAACATTGCTAGGTCGCTTTGCCAGGTGGAGTTGCTAAGTTGCTGGATAACATGATTACTATTTGATTGTAACATTTTTGTCTAAACCTTTCTAAACTGCTGGACGAGAATGGGGCTTTAACATTGATGGAATAGCGTCACAAACATGGATCTCTGCTTTAGCGACAATCTAAATAGCTATTGTCCCTCTTTTACATTATCATATTACATTATTTATTATTTCCTATGTAACTATAGATACATAGATATTTAAATAGATTGTTAATTAATGACAGTTATCCAGAGCATCGGTGTCTCTGGAAGGCTTTTATATACAGGTGGCCAAAATTGCCCCATCTGTGGGGCAATTTTGGCCGCCTACATTTTCTTCAAAATATAGTACAAAATCAAGTAAGTGAAAAATAGTTTTTTTATGGAACAAAGTATCTTTAGTAGCTCTAATAGTACAGCAACAATACATTTTGAGAAAAAGAAAACTATGCAGTAGGCACAATAAAAACTTCTAAAACTGGCCAAAATTGCCCCATTTGACGGTAACATTATCAATATGGATCACACTATAATGTCAGGTGAAGATCCCACTGTTTATTCAGTTAGTTGATATATTTTGATATACGGTAACTACCGCTATTCACTGGTCAATGGACCCGCTATTACTACCGTCATAATTAGTTAAGGATATCAGTTTATATATTTTAATATCCATTCTCAATCAGCCTCCATGATTTTACATAAAGCATTTAAAACCATAGTATCATTTTCAATTACAGGTCATATAATTATTATTTGAAAAGTTGTTATATTATTCGATTGAATGTGATAAATACTACAATAGGAAGACATTTTTATTGAGTATGAGTTCCCTTATATTCGCCAATGGGGGTGTTTTCCCGCTTTTCCACGCCCATTTGGATAGGAGAGATGAAATGATCCTAAAGATGAATGTATCTGACCAAATATGACAGAAAAGTTCTTCTTCATCTTATCTAAAGGATTCAAAGTTGAGTAATCATCAATTTGTTGAAAAATTGGGAACTTCTCTTTGTGCTCTAACAGGTAAGGTTACCAAAGTACCAAAGGATGCTCCCGTCACCACGAAGATGTTCCTGTCACAAACACAACAGAGCGATGGCGATATCAAAATCTTGATTGTTTACCCAAACAAGAATATGACGTTATAATAATGTTATTATAACATTCTGGTGAGTTATGCTTTCTGTTTAGTTCTGTTTGGTTTTTGTTATGTTAATTTGATGGCACCCAAAGACGTCTTTTAAACCTAACATTGCAATGTCGCAATATAACATTCTTGTGACGTTCTTGTAACGTTCTTTCACATCATAATGACGTTATTTTAACAATCTTTATTAGTTAGGTAACAATTTGACCAAAATATAACGTTATTATAACATCCTTTTTTGATCAGTTGAAACTATACCTGAAATAACTTTAAAAGTTTAGTTGCAGAATGTTCTTGTTACATCGCTGCTTGCCTGGGTACTTCAGTATTAATGCTGATTTGTGAATTAATGTCCAATGGGACAATATAATTTAGAATTCAAAAGAGGTTAGAATAAGATCAGATATATTTACCTCAGTGGAGAGGTAAGTATAAGATTAAACATTTCCTTCTACTAACTTTTACTACCCCCAGCCAATACATAAAAAAGTTTCCAGTTTAGGAACATCTAGTTTCATATGGCAAATGGTCACTTTAATAATATTGTACTCAAGCAAGAATATGACATTATTATAACATTGCAGCAACATTCTGTTTAGTTCTGTTTGGTTCTGGTTATGTAAATTTGATGGCACCCAAAGACATATTTAGAGCCTAACATTATGTTACTATTGTGACATTCTTGTTACCCTTCTTTGACATTAAAATATCGTTATTTTGATATTTTAAAGGTCTCACCTTTATTAAAATATAGTGTTATTGTAATGTTCTTTTTAGTAAGTTTCAACTTTACCTAGAATAACATAACTGTTACATGAAAATTGGGCAGGTTACAGACTGAGCAAAAAAGTATGGTCGCAGAATGTGCTCGTTGCGTTGCTGCTTTCCTGGATAGGTGTCTAATCACTAGGTCCATATTTATTACTACATAGTGTCTGGAAAGTCCACGAAGGTCCACATTAGATTTCAGACATAAAGCAAGAGACGGATTTGTAGGTCTGTGTTGCCAGGCACTACCACACCAAGTGTCAGTTACACTTAGAAGTTGCCAACAGTAACCCGCTTGACAACCCAGGTTTGTGTAGCAACCTTGGTTGTGACAAAATTGGATGTGAATCAGGAAATGTTGTGCTCCAGGGATCAGCATTGTTGTGTTGTTTCCCCGGTGATCCAAAAAGATGGAGTCAGCACATGATTTTATTTTAATGTTGGTATTGGGTGGTTTCACCATAAAAGGATCATCAGGTGCGAATGTGTGGGCGATCTTATAGAATAAATTCCATTGAAGATTCCCAAATGAATTTTTTAAGAAAATAAAATAAAAGTTTTGAATCTAAATGAATTTTAGAGATTTGTTGTGTTAGCAGGTCCATCCCAATATTCAAGTAATATTGGTTAATTCCCCCATTTTTAATCCATGCTTTTAATGAGATTTAGTAATGGTAGGGGGAAGATGGAAGTTGGTCAAAAGTGGTAGGACTATATCCATACACTGCTGAAGCAGTGTGTAATGTCACTGGTAAATACGGTATGGTCAAGGATAGAAATTATTTTGAACGGAGTGGGACCATATGGTATTTTCCTGGAATTAATCCATTAAATTAAGACCCAGTGGGACAACGGATGATAAGCATTGCATCCATTGTCTTTCTTCTCTATCTCTCTCAGACTGTGCTTTGGCAGAGTCAGGTGGGGAGGAAATGAAGGAGAGGACCGAGATGTTAAAACCTTTGGTCAGCTTTGGTTGGTCAGCTGGGCATTGATTAAAATGCCTAGCTACAGTGGTGTCATGGTTGTGATTAATGTCATGAAAGTGGCCTTGGAACTGCCTAGCTACTGGGTCTTAATTTAATGGATTAATTCCAGGAAAATTTCAGACATAAAGCAAAGTCAAATACACTGACATGCACCTAATCCCTTTGTTTATACAAGAAAGCCACCAAACAGTGCATTCTAACTCAAATTATGAAGCATATTGGATTTAAAGGGAGCCCAAAGCAATGTTGTATCAAAATATGTCAAATAACTATGAAAATACATTCTAATATTTAGTGACTGGTACAGTATAAGTCATGATAACTACCTATAAGTTCACTTCAATTCCATGATATTCATATATTGTATGGCTGTACGCAGCAATGTTTGTAACCAAACCAATTTTGGTGGGTCGCCAAGACTGACTTGGGACGAGTTTTAATGTATTTTAAAGATAGTCAAAGTCTGTATTCACAGTTTATATTTTACCCCAGGCCTCAGCTATGGCCAAAGAATATATTTCAATAGTTAATATAATTTGCAAAAATGTTGACCCTACAATGCTTTTGGCTCCCTTTAATCAGTGTTTTTTGTTTGATTCCCCGTCCTACCTCTACAGGTCTGGTCGACCACCTCAGCACCACCTAACGGAGGTCACGTGACTCTGCCAAATGACCTTCAGTTGCCCGTGAAGGTCAGATCAGCCCAAAATGGCTGGTAGGGGGCAATGGCTCTTGTTGTGGCCAGTGGTTGTCCCGCGTCCATCATTCTGCCGACTGGCTTTGCCTCTTGTTGCAGGGGTTTGAGTTATGCTGCAGGCACCGAGTGAAGGTTATTATTTATGATCTATATTGATCTACGGCGCTGTCCACTTAGTAAGATACAGGACACACAGGCATCCACGCACAAACACATAATATATATGCACGCATGGATACACCAACCTAAACACGTATTCCTAAACACACATGTATACACAAAAAGAAAATGTATACAGATTCAGACACACATTCTCTTACACACACATGTGCATGCATGTACATATCCAACTCCCACCCCCACCCTACACACAATCCTAACTTTGTTCAAAATATAATTATATATTTCATTCCAAACTTATTAAAATCTAGTTTCTAAGTGTGGTCCTAGTGATGTTTTGGCCCATGTCTTGGTGTATGAGGTGCACTTAGGGGCCGTTCACACCTTACGACTCTTGTAGTTAAGATCTGGCTTACGACAGGATCGTGACAAAATCAGGCAAGAAATTTGGTTAAGATTTGTTCCCGACACTTACGATTGCTTTTCTGGCAGGATAGATTTATCTATGCTGTTCACACGATTTTGCAAGGATGCTTTACCGATTTTGTCACATTTCAATACTGATCCTGTCACAACCTTTGTCGTATCTGGAAAAATCGTAAGGTGAGAACCAGCCTTAAGGGCCGTTCACATCTTACGACTCTTGCAGTTAAGATAAGGTTTATGACAGCATCGTGACAAAATCGGAAAAGAATTCTGTTTCAGATTTTTTCTCAACACTTACGATACCTTTTCTGACATTTTAAATTTATCCATGCAGTTGAAACAATTTTCGATCTTTTTTTTTTTACCGATTTTGTTATATTTCAAAAAAATGTTCGTTATATTTTCTTATTGCACTGATATCGCAGGTCAAAGTCCTGTAGTGTAATAGTTCAACGACCATATGACAAAGCCCCTCCATGCTAAACTCCCAAGAAGTGTTAAGAGCATCTAAAACATTCACATTACCATCAAACATAACTATCAAATGTGGCCATCAATAGAATGGACAAACGCCACAAACAACCAGAGTCGGCCTGATACGAGGGTCATACCTTCCGGCTGGGGTTATACGCGCGGACATAGCACCAGATGCCCACGGCCACAGGATTACTTGTATATGCAGGCGTGAGGTCCGTGCAAATAGATCTGCTTATATACGCAGACATTGTGGTCGCGTATACAAGTACAGTAATATACATGGATGTACCTTTTTTTTCATCATAATATCATAAGTAAATCGGAGGCTAAGCACCCGAACCCCCTTTTTCTTGTCTTATTTCTATGTTTTATTCTAATTTCTGCATATATAAGATTATAAAAATACAATACAAGCCACCTTACCTTATGTCCGCACCTGTATAAGAAATTCAATGTACGCTACGTCCGCATGCGCGACTATAGCTCTGCTTTTATTCTTCTTATGTTATTTCATGGCACCCAAAAACATCTTTAGAACCAAACATAGCAATGTCTCACTGTAATGTTATTGTGACATTCTAGTAACGTTCTTTCGCATTGCAAAAACATTATCAACATGTTTTTCATAAGTTGGGTCTGAACTTCAAAAAAATATAATGTTCTTTTAACATTCTTTTTCAGCAAGTCTCAACCTTACCTAAAATGACAACTGTTACATGAAAATTGGACAGGTTACAGATTAACCAAAAACGTATGGTCATAGAACACGCTTGTTACATCGCTGCTTGCCTTGGACAGGTTATCGTATTGTGTGCATTCCCCTCTGGAGACGTCAGCTGGAGCCCAGGCAAGCATGTGACGTTGTTATATCGTTGCAGCAATGTTCTGTTTGGTTCCGTACTGGTTCTTGTTACGTTATTTTGATGGCTTCCAATAATTTTGCTGCAACGTACTGTTGTAATGTGGCACTGCAACGTTATTATAACGTTCTGGTTACATTCTTCAACCTAAACAGGACGTTCTTATAAGGTTCTGTTTTGGTTTTGTCCTAACCTCACCAAAAAAAAACGTTATAATAACATTCTGATTTGGTAAGTTTTCGACCTCACCATCAATAGCGTAATTGTTACGTGCCATCTTAGTAAGTAACACACTGACTAAAAAAGTATGGTTGCAGAATGTTTCTGTTATGTCGCAGCTTGGCTGGGAGGGTATCAATATACCATGACCAGCGAGGCCGATCGGGGGATGGGGGCGGGGGCCCATAAAGAGCTCATCAACATTTAACTCCTTGTTTGTCACTCAAACCACTTGGGCTATTTATATATCGATCCGGTGACGTTATGGCATGGTGGCAGAGGCTAATTCAGACTGCAGTGTTTACTTAAAATCACAATGTGACATAGACTTTAAGTAGTTACCTTTAATATGAATAGATTAACAGCCCATATGTAAAGGCTATAACAATATTATGACGATGTAAATCCGTATAACCCTGTAGAAAACGCTAATAATAACACAATGACAACTATGTTGGGCAACTCCCAGTGGTGAATATTTAAGCGCCATACCCACTAGGCAATTTTGACCAAGTTTGCCAACTGGTTGGTGCTAAAATCGGCCGATTATACCCCAATAATCGGCCGATTTCAGCTCCGATTCGGATCAAACATGCACATTTCAATGTGCTGTACTAACAGGCAATCACAAGAATCTGCCGATTCTAATCAATTACCAGTTGCCAGTCGCTGGTAAAATCGCTTAATGTGTATGGGGCAAGTAACCGGGAAAGTAAAAAAAAAGCAGGCAAAAATATAAAGTTATTACAACATTATTATAACGTCATGTTTGGTCTTGCTTTGGTTCTTGTTATGTTATTTTGATGGCACCCAATAACGTCTTTAGAACCTAAAATTGTGACGTTCCATTGTGACGTTATTTTAACATTCTAGTCACGTTATTTCACGTAAAAAGGATGTTATTATAACATTCTGTTTTGGTAAGGTCTCAACATCACCAGAATATAATGTTATTATAACCCTCTATTTTAATAAGTCACAATTTAACCTAAAATAACGTAACTATTATGTACAAACAGGCAGGTTATGGACTGATGAAAAAAGTTTGGTTACAGAACATATACTTGTTATGTCGCTGCTTGCCTGGGTTGCAGTTCATGTAGCATAATGTCTGTCCAATCCTGTAGGTGGCACACCGCTACAAGTCTTCTAGGGCTATACTTCAATAGATGTTGGATCTATTGATACCAAAACTTTTAAGTTCAATCATAGTTCAATGGAATATACCCCTTTCCCATGAACCTGCCATGAACCTGCCCAGTCTGCCACTTTGCCAACCTTTGGGACTTTTGGAAACAGTCACTTCACTTCATATATAGGTTAACCTTAGATATATTCCCTTAGGATTGTTTCAAATTTAACACACCAGGAGGGCGGCACTTGTTTGATTTCAGGGTTGTTTTCTCGTCCCGGGCAATAAGCTTTCATCTTTGGGACAGACTTACTTCCTTAAGCCCCATACCCACTAAGCGACTTAAGCGGCGACTGACGACTGGCGACCGGGAGAATCGGCCTATTCTTAGCATCGCCTGTAAGTATAGTATATTGGAATGTGCATGTTTGATCTGAGTCGGTGCTAAGAATCGGCCGATTGATTACTAACAATTGCCACAAAATATGTAGTGTAAAATATGTAAATGTATTCTTGGTATATGCCTTTGAAATCCTCATATATTAATATCTACTATCTAAATTATAGTAATTCAGTGATGTCACAGTTATAGATTATTCTATAGAATGTCCCTTTTACAGAGGAAATCGCTTTGAAATACTTTAGTTTAGAAAGCTACTGAGAAACAATACTCTTTTTCAGTAAAAGAGTGCAGTTATTGTATAATGAATATTGAGAATTATTACCAAATGATATTTGGAATTAACATTCAATAATCTTATCTGACAATTGAAAGTATGCATTATAGCTTTTGTATAGTGCTACAGTCCTTTATAAAAATATCCTACTATTGTAGAAATGCAGATACATGCATATGAATCCACTGGAAGATCTAAGGTAACTCGTAGGAATTGGTCAAAACAAAAAAATGAAATACACAATATACTGACATACATCTGAAAACAAAGTGAAAATCAAAGGTAACCGATTTATTTGTATCCTTCTTGAAGATTTGTCCAACAAGTGGCCATCAATGTCACCAGCTCAAAGCAACGAACCATCTGGCGGTCATCACAGATATTAGAACGGTGGCTGAAGTGACACTAAGGTTGGTCGCTGAGCCTGAGACTTCAGGGTAGACGGCCAAGCTGAGGATCCCACAGTTCTGTGGGCTGTTACGGATGATCTTGGCGTAACCATCAATGCCCCAACCCTCTCCGTAACTGTGGGAATAAAGCAGACCGTCAGCATTACACAACATAACTGAGCCGCCAAATGGTCTCAAGACTGATTACATTGATCACACAAAACATATTATAGCTACACTAAGATATTCAAGTCCGACCGTACTTTGTATGATTTTTGTAACATCATCTACGGTGGCACCTCCTTTAGAGTCTTTTTCAAACCTTTCTTGAATATAAACAGATGATATATGATGCAACAAAAAAGGCAAAACAGACCACACTGTTGTAACAGTTTGGACGGATTCTCATAGGGGGTGCCATCATCACGACATCCGCGGCGAAATATCACCAATTATCAATCTTTGCTTACTACATGATTACTGAGCACACTTACCTTTTTTAATTTCACAGTCGCAAAATAGGTGAGACTGCTGCTTGAAAGGCTTCTTTGCAATGATGTAAATGCTGGGATCTTGAACACCAGAACATTAGGTTTAAGCTACTGACCGCAGGGAATATTATAGACTCAGGTGGTTACCTGTTCTTGATGAGCCAGTAGTCAGTGCCCAGGTTGGTCCAGTACCTGACTTACCTGTTCTTGAAGAGCCAGTAGTTGGTGCCCAGGTTGGTCCCGTACCTGACTTACCTGTTCTTGATGAGCCTGTAGTCAGTTCCCAGGTTGGTCCCATACTAGACTTACCTGTTCTTGATGAGCCAGTAGTTGGTGCCCAGGTTGGTCCCATACTAGACTTACCTGTTCTTGATGAGCCAGTAGTCAATTCGCAGGTTGGTCCAGTACTAGACTTACCTGTTCTTGATGAGCCAGTAGTCAGTTCCCAGGTTGGTCCCATACTAGACTTACCTGTTCTTGATGAGCCAGTAGTCAATTCCCAGGTTGGTCCAGTACTAGACTTACCTGTTCTTGATGAGCCAGTAGTCAATTCCCAGGTTGGTCCAGTACTAGACTTACCTGTTCTTGATGAGCCAGTAGTCGGTGCCCAGGTTGGTCCCGTACTAGACCTTCCTGTTCTTGATGAGCCAGTAGTCAGTTCCCAGGTTGGTCCCATACTAGACTTACCTGTTCTTGATGAGCCAGTAGTCAATTCCCAGGTTGGTCCAGTACTAGACTTACCTGTTCTTGATGAGCCAGTAGTCAGTGCCCAGGGTGGTCCAGTACCTGACTTACCTGTTCTTGATGAGCCAGTAGTCAGTTCCCAAGTTGGTCCAGTACCTGACTTACCTGTTCTTGATGAGCCAGTAGTCAATTTCCAGGTTGGTCCAGTACTAGACTTACCTGTTCTTGATGAGCCTGTAGTCAGTTCCCAGGTAGGTCCCGTACCTGACTTACCTGTTCTTGATGAGCCAGTAGTCGGTGCCCAGGTTGGTCCCATACTAGACTTATCTGTTCTTGATGAGCCAGTAGTCAGTTCCCAGGTTGGTCCAGTACCTGACTTACCTGTTCTTGATGAGCCAGTAGTCAATTCCCAGATTGGTCCAGTACTAGACTTACCTGTTCTTGATGAGCCAGTAGTCAGTTCCCAGGTTGGTCCAGTACCTGACTTACCTGTTCTTGATGAGCCAGTAGTCAGTTCCCAGGTTGGTCCAGTACCTGACTTACCTGTTCTTGATGAGCCAGTAGTCAGTTCCCAGGTTGGTCCAGTACCTGACTTACCTGTTCTTGATGAGCCAGTAGTCAATTCCCAGATTGGTCCAGTACCTGACTTACCTGTTCTTGATGAGCCTGTAGTCAGTTCCCAGGTAGGTCCCGTACCTGACTTACCTGTTCTTGATGAGCCTGTAATCAGTTCCCAGGTTGGTCCAGTACCTGACTTACCTGTTCTTGATGAGCCAGTAGTCAGTGCCCAGGTTGGTCCCGTACTAGACTCACCTGTTCTTGATGAGCCAGTAGTCCATTCCCAGGTTGGTCCCATACCCAATGACCAGTACTGTGTGGTTGGAGGCTGGGGATCCCACTGGGCACCGGTGGATCCCAGAACGGTAGGTATTTCTGCAATTGAGAGAAAATTAAAAAAGAGAAGTTTAGATATTTAGCATTGCTTATTGGATCTTGTACATTATGCTTATTTTTTTTACACATGTTTGTTAAATAAAGTATGTTGAATTCCTTAATGCCCCAGCAGAATGGGCTATGTGAGGCATTCAGTATGTTCACCGAATGGTAAGTATGGTCTGCAGGCCCACATTAACAAGTCAATGTTGAGATGTGCAGTGGGACAAACCTGCGCAGTCCCCCACCTTGCCTACCTTTTCGGTCTTTTGGTAACTGGGTCACTTTCTCTTCATACAGGTTAATTACAGGAAAAGCCGAAAGAGTTGTTTCAAATTTAATCAACCAGGATGGCGCCTTTACTGGAAAGGGTGTATTGACCAAAAGGTTTGTTAGTCTGATGTATTATGGATCAGACCTTTAACACAATCTGCCAAAGGAGATCCAAAACTCTAACACTTACAAAGAAATTCCGATTCCAATTTAAAGAACATATCGGTATATCCTGATATGCTCTAACAGACTATGAGTTCCGACTGCTCTCCTTCTTATGTACCCCCTATCTCCCACTTCTTTTCTCCTTCCCTTATTCAATTATCTGTTGCATACTTACTTTTTGTTGATAATACTATTATAAATTCTAGCTATGGTTCTTTAATGTAAGAGTAGACAATGTCAAACTGGCCCAAACCTGAAGCTCCCATTTCAATTGTGATTGACTGTAACAGGATAGAAACAGTGCATACCCGGAAAAGCAGCGCCTAGTGTTGAGGCGTGTCAACTGTATAAATTGTCAAAACAAAACAAAAATATTAAAAAAGTAGTGGCGTGAAGCATAGACTGGTGTACCTGAAGTGCTGGCTGAAGTAGATTCTCGCAGTGACAGGTCCTTTGGAGGTCACGGCGTCCCTCAGAGCGTCCTCCGTCTGGGGCGTCACCTGGTGGTACCTGACCACACTAACAGCCGACTCCTGGCGGTCGGGCCTACAGCCACCTCTCTGGGGGGTAGAGGCAGGTTTCCACTAATAGACTAGAATTCAAAACTCTAGTTAAACAATATTTTAGTGGATTGAATGATATTTGAACATTGATTTACTTTCCTCATTCATCCGATACAATCAGGTTTCCAATTCACACTTGGTGTAGTGTATTGGTAGTGCCTTTTTAGGCATCAGTGAAAGTAAAATTGAGGTAGTAGAGCCGTGTCCGTCGCTCGTTAGTTTGTTATTTTGTTGTATAATATTTGATACCCATAGATTTTCTATTGTATGTACATAATTGGTTGTAAATATTTATTTATCTATACCTATATTAAATGATAATATTCAACATGACTTATTTCCAAGAAACTATATTGTAACGTCTGGAAGAACAGTTATTATGTACTGAAGACAACAAATAAAATATTATCAAAAAAAAAAAAAACTAGTCAATTTTGCTCCCAATTTCAAAAATCAGCATTTGAAATTTTGGGTAATTATAGACATGTCATATTACTGGTGAAACATAAATAAATCAAAAATTCCGACTGTCAGAATCGGCTAGTGGATACCAGGCTTAAAGCACAGATAGCTTGGTGAGAAAGGCTCTATGCCTAAATTTATACAAGCAGTCTAATCGACCCTAAAATGAATTAAATAACATTGAAAAACCCTAGCCATGATAAAATCGGTCCAAAATTGGTCCAGAATCGATCCAAAAATATTAAACAGGTTAAACAATTTTATTGGGCCATAGTCGGTTGGAAAGCGGTTGGAATAATTTAGTCTCAAATATGTAGGTTGGAAATCAGTTTGAATAAAATTGGTTGACATGATCCACGCCAGGATTATTTTCCAAAGTGGACCGATTTTGGACAGATTTTGGACCGATTTTGGACCGATTTCGAACCGATTTTGGAGATTGGTTGCCTATTGGTTGACTATTGGTCCAATTTTGTCGTAACATGGATCACCGCCTTCATATTACTGGCAAAAAATAATTAAGAACCAAAAATTCCGACAGCCAGAATCAGCTAGTGGATACCAGGCTTAAAGCACAGTGGGCTTGGTGAGAAAGGCTCTATGCCTAAATTTATAAAAGCAGTTTGGTAGGATGAATCTTTCGGGTTAACACTTTAAAGGGGGCCTAAAACAATATAGGTTCAAAGTTTTGCAAATTCTGTTAACCAGTGATATATTCTACGACCATAACCCAAGCTTGTGGTAAAATATACATTGTGAATACAGACTTAAATGAAAAATGATTACTAAATAGATAGAAAATGGTAGATAAAAAGATAGTAATAATTAATGACAAGAAGACGCTAAATGGCAAAAGTATTTGTCATTTAGTGTTTTTATCTCATAAGGACCTTTTTGTCTCTTAGTGCCTTTTGTCACTTATGTTGGCCAGATTGTATAGTGGTGAACAAAGACCGGTTGATGGTAAAAACAGTTCTTTTATTATCCAGGCTCTCCAGTACTTCTGATGTTATAGTTGTATAGTTGCCCCACACTGGGCTCTGCTGGTGAGTGACCCATCTGTTCCCTCTCCCCACCGCCGAACCTCTGACTGTCCAGAGATGGTACCCGGCAAGTAAAGGGATGCTAAGTTGAGCTTGTAAAAGTAATGTAGTATACACAAATAAACATACATTGTGTAACACTTAGTGCCTTAACGACACCCTACCTGTGTTGTGGAGGGGTAGGAGGACTTGGTGCTTATACCGTTCTCCATCACATACTTGAAAGCACACACCGTGTGAGAAGTGCAAGAGTCTGAAACAGCCGAATAAATCCTTACAGATTGACTTATTTGTACATGTAATAACAAAAGTCAATGATTAACAACTGGGTGTTTACAGTGCGACCGAATATACAGGAGGTTTTTTTGGTAGTTTTTTTTCATTATTTATTTAACCACATTCGTTGTAACGATGATCTTCCATGTAGGTTGAATGTCTTTTATGAAATAAAATGCCATATTCAAGCAGCTTTAGCCCATCAAACACCAGCCTTTGTAACAGCCAGTTCTTCTGAAACGTTGATTTGTGTTTATTTACGAGGAAGTGCTTTCAATGACAGAAACCCTTGAAAGGCACTTAGGGTCAATCTTGTACAGTTCATGTCCTGCCCAGAATGGGTATGCAGAGGGAGGAGGGGGCAGCAGAGGGGGAGGGGCAAGAGGGTAATTGGCATCAACGGTTCAGATGTTATGTCATCACTCTAAAAAGCCACCAGGGGGCGTTAGGGGACAGTATGGGGAAACAAGAAGCTGGGTTTAGAGGGTATTTATCAGAATTAATTATAAACCTGAACAATTTCACATCTTATCCATACTCACAATAAGCACTTCAGGTTACTGTATTACCTTATTTAAGTTGTTTCTGTTGAGAACCATTCCTTTAAATCTCAAAATGAATTGTCTTAATTAATCTCTTCTTTCTTGTTAATCTATGTGGCATTGCTTTCATAAGTATTTTGCTATTCGGCGTTGGTTTCCAACACGTAATTAGAGTGGCAGCCTACCGTTGACACAGTCGACCAAGTTTTGCTCTGACAGTGGCACCAGCGTCTCTCCTGTGACCTTGGCCTGCTGCGCCTCAAGGGCACCAGTGACGGCAAACGCCCAGCCCGTGTCCCTGTCACCCTGGGGGTACAGAGGGTGGGAGCTTAGGGGGAAAACAGCTCAAACAGGATAAGTGATTATATAATTAACTGTTTTAATGCTAGTAATTGTTCATATCTTTTGTAATTTAAGAATTGAAATAGTCATCACAGTATACATTGTTATTGTTCTTACATGTACAAAAGGATGATTGGCAATATGAGTTAATAATACTACTAGCCCCATAGCTAACCAGTATAGTTTACAGTGGTTTTGCTATAACTTCTAATGAATGATAACATGATAACTTGCATGTAGTCAACAAATTTATCACCCGCACTGTCGACAGCAGTACGTACAGGGGGTAATGCCTATTGACATGTATACATATGGATACATATTGCTTGTTGTGTTCACTATTTTAAACATATATATAGGTTATTGTACTGGCTTATAAAATAAAGAACCTTTGGCGTCGTCCTCAGATGGCTATACAACCCATGGGGATCATACTAACCTTGGGCTTTGCCCTCGGTTAGTAACTATCCCCTATGGGTCTTACAGCCACCCTCAGACGCCCCCCGCGGTTCTCCTTAATATATTACTAACAACTGTTCAGCCGTTACCTGGTTGCCTACAGGGCCGACCAAGCCCTGGGTTCTCAAGTCCAGGATGACAGGGTGACCAGTACTCCCACTGCCAGTACCCCCACTGAAAGGAACATTAAATTTCTGTCATCGTGAGGAAATTTTTTGGTAGCATGACACCAAATTATGTTTACAGTACCTGTCATAATAACGAGACTTTTTTTAACTTAAACGTTTCCCAACGTGTAGAAAAATATGCAAAATTTTGAGGTTTGACAGGTACACATTTCTTCTTGTACTTTGTGAATCGATATGAAGAGAGGAAAAGGGTTGTATATTGTAAAATCCAAGCTCAATAAACGAGGACCCCTAATGTAAGAAATTGATTTTAGAATTATTTTGCACTGCCTTTATCTCCATTTTGTGCGATGATACCTTTCTTATTGATAAAAGTATAATCAGATATAATTCAAGGTTGCTTTCAGTTGTCATTTCTAGTGATAAACGATGCGTTTTTCATCAATTTTAATGTCCTTTCGATACTCACCCCGTAACCTCAGGTATGGCCGTGGTCAGCACCACCAACAGGACCCACGTATAATTCAGGGGAAACATCTACATGCAGAGAAACCGTAAAACTGACAGTAATAGGGAGTTTTAGACACCGCCAATGCATCCAGTAACGCTAATGTATCTCTTATCTCTGCTGTAATAACTGGTCCCAAAATGATGGCATACAAGGTACATTTCATTTCCTGGGTTATCAATAGATAACTGTTTAGTTTTTTTCATAATTCTAGAACAGGAAGTCTCTTATATGAATTGAAGGTTTTGAGATACGTCAATGCATTGGGGTTGCTAAAACTCCCTATTAATGGAATATTTCCTTTGAGCAGAAACACCCTTAATATAAGAAATATACATAGAGATATTCAAACAATGTTTATCATGACTACCTTTAAATCAACTGGAAAAGGTCACCAACTGATGTAATGTTTGTCAAAATAATAACAATATTTTGCATCTGTGATTTTTGTATGAGTACTCTTTTTTTGAATTATGTAAACACTCATGTATCAAAACAACAGCATAATATTGATGATCAGGAATTGTAATCCAAGTTCGTTTGGTTCCTTACTATCATTTTATATAATTACGAAATCACGAAATTTGAAAATTGAGTTATTGATTCCTCACTGACAAAATAATGTTATCACCATGTAATGTTACGGATATCATTATGTCATCACAATGTTATGTTGCAGATATCATTACAGATACCATGACTAATACATTACAAGTTGTGTCAAATGCAGACAATTAGAAAACAAAGTATGTAAATATAAAGGTCATAAATATATTATTTTCACCATTTCAAGTCATTTCTGCTACAAATAATTGAGACAAAAAACCTGTAATTATTGAATCATATCAACTGTACTGTCAGGAAGACCAGATCTGTATTCTGAAGTCAGTCAATAAAACATTTAAAAAACCCAGAAATGCATGAATGCAGCATTAAACTGCAAACATTAAACATTAGACATATCAGCAAAATAACAAAGCGCTATCAAATGTCTGTCCCTGTTATTTCAAGGGGTCACCTTCTAGGAACAAATAGATTATTTTGTTCTGTCCATGAACAAAAGCTGCATTACTTACCCTTCTAACTTGCCAACCACATTGGATACAATATAGTTGTTTAAGAAATCCTTTTGTTTGGGAAATATAAAGTTGATTTCAAATCCAATTCACAAAGGTGAAACTCTTCGTTTGCATCGGCTCTGTTTCTTATCATATGAAAACATTCTAAGATAAATATGAAGAAGGTTGGGTCTAGACCGGGTCAGACACACAGACAGACTATATCCTGTTCATGGAGGAGGGTACTCTATTATATCCACTTAACCTCAATGTGTCAACCATGTACACTATCCACTCTGCCACTACAAAAAAACACAGGAGTTAAGGATAGACACCAGTGGTTGGGGCGTGAATGGCGCGACTCCCTTTAATTACAATCATTTAACTTGTTTCTTATAGTATCAATAAATTGAAAACACAATTGAATAACCAACAAAGAACTAAATCTATTGATATAACTTACATAAAATCTGTTAGAACAATGCCTTTTTAGGTGGGTTGCAAACCTAAAAATCAAAATACATAATTACTTTTTTGAACATTGATATCTCACTTTATATTAAGCCTTGAGCTTTGAAATTTTTAGTACAGTTTCTTTATATATATAATACCGAGGGAAGCAGAATTTTGAAATAGGTCCTGGTTAAGTTTTTATGAAATGTGCAATATGGTATTGCCAAAAAATCTGAAAAAGTTTCCTGTTGTTTGCCTTTTTGGTCATAAAATGAAATCTAGAGATTTTATCAAAACTCTGAGACACCATTCCCTCTATAAGAATCTTATTAATGTGTGTGCAAAGTCTCATTCATGTGAGTCGAATAGTAACTGAGAATTCAGTGTTCAAAAAATATAAGTTAAAAAATGTATTTATATTTCATAAAACATGTATGTCGAATTTATTAAGAACGTCATTAATATCCTTGGAGAGAGAGAAATATGAGCTTTAAAATGATTTATTGTATGTGAAGATCAGAGCAATACTAACAAAATCATTATTGTTTTTCTAAATTGGCCCTGTATCACTGGTGTCCATCCTTATTAAATTGGGAGGTCCAATCCACTGGACTATTAATCCACTGGATTCTGCACGAGAACGGAACTAGGTCTGAAAAGACTTCAGTATTTAAATAAAATTGTTTGAAAAAAAATCCCTTGAAGTGTAATGTGTACCTATGATAAGACGAACCGCATGATTAATATTATTGCGTGGTCCTATTTCAACCCGAACCATACAGGCGAGGCTCATTATCATAGCCCTGGCCCTATATACGTCCGGGCACACCCCTAAGGGTTGGTTTTAATTTAGTATCCATCTTGTTTCACTATTTAACATTATTTTCACAATGTTGTGTATCACTATGGTGCGGGCCGGTGTGTGTGGATTGGCCTTACACCCCCCCACTGATAAACCCTTCTCCTAGAACCAAAGAGCAATAGCAAAAACCGAATACGTTATTCATCTGAGACTATTGTCAAAACCCAAAGTTTAAATATCATTTGGAAGCTAACAAATTGCTTGCATGTGGGAAGTAACTGTAAAACCATCTCAAAGTTACTTCCATCATTACCTTCCTTATATTAAACGGCATTGCTTCGAATCTTCACCTAGCCCCACCCGTTCAATGCTAGCTACCAGTGAACACAGAGTAGTCAGAGCCTGAGGCAGATTGCCAGTTGAGATAAATACTGGTATCTCAACTCACACAGGTCACTATAAAACACAAGGCAGAACACCAGTACCCAGCTAAATGACCCCCCCTACCCACACTGGAGCCCCTGCCACACTCCCATCAATGGTGGCCTAATAAGCCCATCCCAGTTTACACCAACAATAAAGTTTACCATGAAATTTCTTCCATGCTTATTCCCTGAAGATGGTTGCATGATACAAAAGTAACCAATGCAATTTTGTTGACAGATTTCTCCTAAAATTTCTATAATGTGACCTTATATTTAGGCCTTTTTTGGAACCAATGCTAAAGCCTGTCAGCCCAGCCTATAATGTCCCACCCTCTTTTGCCCTGATATACAGTATTCTGATTGGCTGGTAAACCTGCAAATCTATAAATTGATAAAGTTTAGGAAATGGTAAGGTTTTAGTAGTACTTGGAGATAGAAAAAAATATAATTCTTGCTTATTTGAGTAACCCTTACTCTCAGAGACAAGCATGGCTTATACATCTTTTTTGTCCAACCCTTGTCCAACCCCAGGATATACCCTGGATGGGCTTATTGGTAAGGTGCCGGACTTTGGGAGGCCGGGGTTTGCCTCCCGGCGTCGGAACGCATTTGTAACTATACTAAACTAGATGTAGTATGATGTCCTTGGAAAAATTGATACTTCAAAGCACGAGGCGACCTCCTGCACATAATATTATGGTATTTAACAACAATAATCCTGTAAAGAAATTGAGACAAATCTGCAGGCATGGTTGTAGTTTGCTCTCTGTGTAACCAGGTGGCAGTACTGTGCCTACTCCTCTCAGATAACGCCTCTGTCCTCGGCTATAAATAGATGTACGACCCATTGGGATAGTACAAACCTCGGGCTTCACCCTCGGTATGTGACGACCCCCTATGGGTCGTACGGCCACCCTCGGATGCCCCCTGCGGTACTTCTTATTATATTAAACCATCAACAATCTAGTAACTATATATAGTTTGATAGCACTCGTTAAATCGATTATGGAATCCATCTTATTGATTTCATGTTATTAACTAAACAAAACAACCAAACAAATGGTTATTTAACCGATAAAACTAGATACCAGAGGATCATTATTGGGAAAAGTGGCCAGTGAGGGTTATACCGGGCCACGAAGCATTGGAACAATACCATTTTGTAACTGTACAATTTTGGTCAGTCTATACATCCATAATGTTACGTAATACTTATATGAATTTTAGGGGGATATCAAGACATCTTATGCAATGAATGTAACAATCATGTAATGTGAACATCAGTTAGAACATATTTTTAGTGTCACATTACAATGATGCGCTGACCGGGTATGGTTGAAACATAACTTAAACAGAAGGTAGACACTATAAACTAATTGTGGTTGTCATGACCAAACATAAAAGGAATGTAACTGTGATGTGCTGATTAGGTGAGGTAGAGGCAACTTATATGATATAACTGGGACATTCTAATATTGTATAGTGGACAAAACCTACTCACATGATTCGCCCAAAGAAGTACTTAAAGAGAGGAGCAAGTGAATTTTCAAATTTGGTTACTTTACACTTTTAACATAAGATTTAATGCTGATATAGAGGTGTACCATTTTCCTTTGCCAGAAATTAACTTTTAGATGCAATAAAATAGGATTTAACTTTCAGAACTGTCTACAGATATGATCTCCCAGTCAAGCATATGATGTAAACGTAATCGTTCTGTTATGTTATTTACTTCATTCTATTGTTTGACATTCTAACATTGCACCAACTTAAAGGGAGCCAAAACCAATAAATTTAATGAAATTTCCAAACTCAAATAATCATGGCAATCCATTCCTTGAGCCTATTTCTGACCCATGTTAAAATCTAAACCATGAAATATGGTAAAAAATAAAAACATTAAAAACACTTTTCTCTTGCTCAAATCAATTAATGTGGATCCACAAAAATAGGGTTTGTTTACAAACAAAAGTAAACATTACCATCTCTGGTGGCATTCTACTTCAGTTTGAGCAAGTTTTTACAGCTAATACTTTACCACTCACCTTAACTGGACTCATCTAACATATTTCTATACTTATCTGAGTTTTGAAAATTTTGTCAATTTTATTGGTTTTGGCTCCATTTAAAGAGAGGAGCCAGTGAAATTTTGATTCTTGTTATTTTACCCTTTATACATTAGATTTAATCATTATTATTCAAGTATGCCAAGTTTTAATGCAAATAATTTACTCATTCATGTGAAAAATGGGCTTTAACTTTGATAAACCTCTTATTCCTGTGATCCACTGGTAATTAAAACACACATCTGTGTGTGACGCCACACAAAATGACAGTTATATTCAAATTTCAAATTTCTAAATTCCATAAAAAAAAAATTCACATTTTCTTTTATAAATAATTTAATTTGGTGATTTTAATCTCTTTTAGACTTAAAACATGCATCTAACGAATTTCTTATTGCTTTTCTTTCAGTTTTATAATTTTTCAACTGTTCTGCTTGTGACGTCACACACAGATAATGCTCTGTGCAAGGTGCATCAGGATGCACACAGGGAGACGCATTGTCATTCAGAAAAGTTTGAATAATATCAGAACTGTTAGAGATAAATGTATGAAAATTGGTATGGTGACTACACAGATGGTCACGGTCATGGCAATATGCTAATTCAAAGACACTGCCCCCCCCCCCCCCCCTTTAATATTGATGACTTCCTAGTAAGACCTACACATTGTGATGCCACAGAAATATATTTTTGTTGTATAATGTAAGGACACTGCACTATCGTACATTTGACGGCTCCTATAATTATATTGATGAGACCAACACTTTGATGCACAGAAGGATGATGTTCAAGTCTACGTTGAAAGAATGTCTACATGAAATGGGCTTAGATGAGTATAAACAAACACAAGACAATTTAAGCTTCAAGCGCTTTATTACAATAAGAAAATGTATCACAATTTCAGGTTTGGGAATCACGATTGATAGTTTTATTTCAATTCATCCCACCGTGAACTCTGTCTTAGCATTCTAGAGGTTCTCCAAATAGAGGTGAACTACTCTGTATTTCTTGTTGTAGCGCTACCTACTACCTAGCTGGGCTAGAAAGACTCTGAGACATTGACGGTGACGACCTATGGTTGCAGTATGTTTCTCAGTGTGTAAGGTTTCTGTAGACTACTTGGTAGCACAGCCTTTTAGAGTCAGGGCGACTATATGAAAGGGACATTAACAGTAAACATTACCAAAAAAAGTAATGAATTTATCACAGTTTGATGACTAAGACCAAGGGAGCTTCTAATAAGGCACTAAGTAGGCAGTTAGACCTCCTAAATCTAGCCTGGTGCAGCGGCGTAGCCAGTGAGGTTTCCTGGGTGCCTAGAACCCCCTTGGATTCCCCAAAATATAAGTAAAACATAAGAAATTGTGTCAAAAATGTAGGCTGGAGCTCCCTTAAATTTTCCTATAACCCCCTTTAATTTGACTTTAGGGCTGGCTACGCCCCTGTGGTGGCACCACTGCAGTGGTGAGGCAATGGCTGAGTTCGATTGGACCACCCGGGCTAGACCCGCGGGTACGACACACATTGTGGTTGTATCTTTTAACATTGTTTTCCGGTTCCGGCGGGCATGGCCTGGGCTGTGAATCGAACCGGCCTTGTATTAGTCGTCTAAGGCCTACGTCAGATGCTGCTGGTTCTTGGCAAGCGGGCGCTGGTTCTTTGAGTGTGGGCAGCTGGGTCTGGCAATGACATGTGAAAGAACTTTATTCACAATCTCCATGGGGCACAGGAATATATGAACGTATACACAGCTGCACCAAATTGGTGGGGAGCTAATACATCATGCTGATAAGGAGCTGAGGGGCTCTCTCATTGACCAGAAATAAATTCAAAACTTGTAATATTGAAAAATGTTTATAAAATAAAAGGCTCAAATCCAAAATACTGATTCATATATTGGTGAAAAGAGAATAATATAAAAAATACACATGGGGGGTGTCTGAGGTTCATCGGACGAACCACCGGGCAGTGTACTGCCCATGGCCAGAGGCCGTGGGTAGTACACTGCCCGGTGGTTCGTCGGATGACCCGAGGACGACCCCTAAGGGTCTTCTATATTTTATCACTATATTCTAAAGCTCTTGATAATAGTGAGAAAGTGTAGCAGTACGTACAGCCTCTAAATAAGGACCACCCCTTGTACGTACTGATCCTTGGCAGTGTGAGTGATAAAGTCCTGCACTATGCACCCATTGTTAAGGCATTATTTTACCTTGTATGTATACAAAGTTGCAGGTCGTTAAAAGTCACCAATTTACATCTGCTCCAAGAGAAAATAACCCCTTGTCTGACCAACAACTAGGGAACTGAGTTTCACACTAGGTGGCGTGGTCTGGAAACTTATGTATCAAACGTCTTTCTCGCTTCAGATACCCATGTAATCATCGCTCCGACTATAGCATTCTGGGAAGTGCCAGGACTACTTTTCACTGGTACTTGTTACCTGCCTGACTTAACAGTTTCTCTAAGAACTACATTTTCGCAGAGGGCACTTGCATGATGCGGTTGCGCAGTACTACAATAAAATTGCTTAATGAAAAAAGGCTATAGTCAGAGCGAGTATTACATGTGGAATCTGACGCGACAAAGGAGTATGCTTATGTATTGTTCCTACCTAGCCGAGCGGGCCGCTGAGAATGCCAGCCAGCACGCCGTAGACCTCGGTCCAGGCGGCCCGGGCATCTCCCGACCAGTTCCCACAACGCTGTTCCAGCACGTGCATCAGGTCCTCGCCTACCAGCTGAAAACAGGGGAGAAAGTGCAGGGATGTAAGTCAGGGATGGCGAAAAAGTGGGAAATAAAGCATAAAGAAAATCTGAATGCATCTTAAAATGATGTAAATCATGTAAAAAACATGAAATTAAGAAATCAATCTTTGAGGGAGTTTGATATGAAAAATTGCTAGATTGTGACATAAACACAATTTTCTTTATTGATCGGTTGTAGTTTCAAATTGTCTTGCGTTAAGCAATATGGCAATAATCTTAATCAAAGCTCACTGAAACAACATTTAAATACAGGTGCAGAAAGCCTCACTTGTATTTTTCGGACAAAGTTAATCAATAAAAGAAACCGTGTAAGAAGTACATAATACGGTGGTTACAAATCGGTCATTAAAAGCAAGAGCCTTAAATTCACTTTTTCGATTGATAGAATGAAGAAACCATGCTAGTACTAACCGGGAAGTGTGCCTTCTTGGCCCCAAAGCCGATGTGTTTCTGGGCGAGGGCCTCCAGTTTGCCGGTGATGGCGCCCAGGTTGTCCAGGTGGCTGATGGCCTCATCAATCTGGGTGAGGACGGCCGTACCCGTATGTGCTGCCCCGCCGCTGGAGGCCGCGTCCTCCCCTCCAAACGGGAACACCTTGTAGACATCAGGGTGTGCCTGGGAGATCCTGAAAATGGGAAAAGTAAAGGTAATAATTATAATAATTATGGAGTGCCCTGTCGGTGGAGGCCGCATCCTCGCCACTGAACGGAAACACCTTGTACACATCGGGGTGCACCTGAGAGATCCTGAAAACGGGAAAAGTAAAGGTAATAATTATAATAATTATGGAGTGCCCTGTCGGTGGAGGCAGCATCTTGGCCCCAGGTTGTCCAGGTGGGCGATGGCCTCATCAATCTGGGTGAGGAAAGCCATGCCTGTACAGACTGCCCCGCCGCTGGAGGCCGCGTCCTCCCCTCCAAACGGGAACACCTTGTAGACATCAGGGTGTGCCTGGGAGATCCTGAAAATGGGAAAAGTAAAAGTAATATTATAATCACTAAAACAATATGTGTAAAACATGCAGTACCTTGATGCTGATCTCAGCTAGGGGTGAGCATGATGAGTGCATTATATCTTTCTTGAATAATTACTTGACTGTCTTGCTGTACATTATATCATATGTGCTGTTTATACAATTTCACCTACATGGAAGATCACATGTATGTGAGTATGGTTTAATAAATAAAAAAAAAATAAAAAAATATTATAATAATCATGGAGTTAGAGAGAGAGAGCCTGAAAACAGGAAAAGTAAAATATATATGATATTGATGGAGTTTTAGAGCACCCTGCATTTGGATGCCATGTCCTCTCCACCAATCAGGAACACTTCGCACACGTCGGGATGCAGCTGGGAGATCATGGGAAATGGGAGAGTAAAATATAAGTTACGACAGAGGTAAATTAGAATGTTTCCCTCCCCCCCACTGAATCCCCATCCTGCCCACTGAACAGGGAACAGAAAAGGGATACAAAAGGCACGGTCAACATATCTTACTTTTTTCCAAATAGTGAGGACTTTTAACTAATTCTCTAATAATTATTCTCTTTAGCGTATCGTGTTTTTCTGAAGAGAGAAGTCAGGCCTCTGCATGACAGCATTGTCACCTTGTGAAGTGCCATGCCTGCCAGAAATCCAAACATGGGCACACTAGAGGCAATAAGCCCATCCCACATTGGGTATATCCCAGGCCTAGGGTTGGACAAAATAGACAATAAGCCATCCTTGTCACCTACAGTTGGGATAATTGGAATGCACTAAGAATTATGTTTTTCTATATCCTTAAGTACTGATAAAATGTTATGTTTTCTTAAATTTTACCATTTGACAGATTCGCAGGCTTGCCAGCCAATCAAAAGCTGCATTTTAGGGAAAATAGGGCTGGACATTATGGGTTGGGCTGACAGGATTTAACATTGGTTGCAATGGGAAAAAGGCCAATGTATAACGCTGCTTTTTAAAAATTCTAGGGGAAATTTGTCAATTAAACCACCATGTTTTGTTTTTTTACACTTTTATCTTTGGGGATTAATTCAGATAGAAATTGCTAAGTAATTTCATGGTAAAATGTGATGTTGATGTATACTGGGATCGGTTTACTGACTACAAAAAGTGTTAAATTATATGTCACCTTCTTTTAGCCTCATTAAAATACTTTCAAGACTGAAAACTTCTGCATTACTGAATGTTCAGTACATTCTTATGTTACAAAACATCTAAGACATCTAGGCTGTTAGAAAATAGCCATACAAATTGAATTCCGTGATTGAACATTGCTAAAACTGTCTCATCTAGAGTCCTACCTAGAGGATAATATGTGAAATAGCTCTTTGACCGACTCTTGAGTTGGAAATTTATTCTTTTTGATCTTGTTTATTCTCATCATCAATCATAAAACCATGACAACTTAGCTCCCTGTTAGACCACCTTACCTTCCTGCCGTTTCCATCCCCATAGATTTGACCGTGCAACTGTCTTCAGTCAAAACCACAGTTGGTCTTGATATAGCTGAAAAATTGCTGAGTACACCTTAAACACATCATCATCACAACATAATTATAATGGGTTCAGGGTGGCCAATGTTGTTGAGGGGTAGTACCACTCATTGGCATTGGCACTGCATGGGTTCAAGTCCCATGCAGTGCACCATGGAAAATAGGACATTTGGATGACCCCTGCATGGAATTGTGCCCAAATGCTCCACGGGACCACAATGGGAGACCAGACACTGTTTGAATTTTATCCTGTATAAATGAATAAAAAAAAATAGATAGATAGATAATCTTAAATGTTGACAATAATGTTGTTACACTGTTAAAAGAATCCCGTCAAATTTACGGTAAAGTACTGGCAACTATGTTGCTGAACTTTTACCGTAATTTTAACGACTGACCGTAATTCTGTGTGACCGTATTTTTTACAGGTGAACAGCGTTTAAGTTAAACAGTAATATACCGTAATATGAACAGCGGACTTTCATTCTTACGGATCAAAACCGTTTAAGTTCAACAGTAATATACTGTAATACATATGGTGGACTTTCATTTTTACGGATCAAAACTATTTAAGTTCAACAATAATATACTGTAATACATACCATGGTACCATACCATACAGTTTACACTGGATGTAATGTTAACAGCATTGAAAGATTTATTCTCCTGTAATCACACTACAGGATAATTTAGCCAATAACCAAGTACATCCTTCCTTCTTGGTTTAGCCTTGTATGGGTTGTTTGATTGTTGGAGGTAAAACCTACAGGGGCATAGTTGAGTTCTTGTACTAAAAAGGTGTCTACATGTTAATCCTACTGAAAAGGTGTTTTAAAAGATCTTGCAAATGTTTTAGGGGTGTTCTGGTTGGTTGGCCGTACCAAAAATAGCAGGCCAACGAGGTGATTATCTTAATAACACTACAATAACCTAAAAATCTAATATTTTTGATCACAAATTCCTAAATGTATGAAAAATATATTTTACTGATCATGGCCAATCAGAGGGCATGCTGCAAAGCACTGCTACTACTGCATAGTAGTAATTTGATAATATGACTCGCCGAGGATCGAACCCTGGACCTCTCACATATGAAGCATATGCTCTACCACTAAGCTGTGGAGGTCTGTAGGTAGACATCGCCCGGCTTTGCTACTTAACTGAATAAGTAGGGGTATGAGAGTACTGACCTAATGTCTGTGTAATGTTGAACACCTGAATAGAAGTACTGATCCTACTCATTGGTACTGACTATGAGAGTCCAAGTTAGCTCAGTTGGTTAGGCTTCTACCTTGAATGTCGAGAATGTGGGTTCTAATCCCAAAGTGTCCATTTTTCTTTTCCTTACCAGTGTACAATTCCCAAATATGGTATATTACTGTGAGGCTAATTTCAGTAATAAATACAGTTATATACTGTAAATTGCAATGATATTATGGTAGATAGCCGTAAAATAAATTATGGTATTATACTGTTGAGGTTTACAGTATATAATTGTCGAACTTACGGGTTTTTTTAACAGTGTACTTACCTGACCATAAGTGCCTTTCCGGCCTGGTCGAGGCCTCCTCCCTTGAGTCCGGACCACGTGCTCCTCAGCACCGCCTTGTGTGCATCACTCACCATGGTTACGATTACAGAACGGTTAACCTGGTTACAATACGGTTACGGTTGTACGGCTGATTACCCCTTCTCAGGATGAACCAGTAGTTCCGTCGATGTCCACCGGTGGCGCTGAATGCCAGGATTCTGGGGCCCTGTGTCTTATAAAGGTCTGTCCCACTGGGAGTGACGTGGTAACGATGGCAACGACGTGACGACGTGCATGGGGACATATGACAACACGTTGACTGGGTGAAAATGGGGGTATGTCCCCTAACATAGCCCAGTCTGTCTGACCCATGCTGGTTACTGGCGTCATTAGATAATCTAGTATGTCAGTCTGCTGTCTGGTAGCAAAAAGAAGAAACAGAACATGTCAAAGGATTTGACAGTTGGTCATTTTCTATATTTTATATTTTAATCGCAGTCATAACATTATCGGGACAGGCTTAAATGGACAAGCAACTTTATGTTCATGTCCCCCTTGTAGGACAATACGATTATTTTTGAATTTGAATTAAATGGTGAATGGTGGGAAAGTATTCATATAGGAATGAATATAAACAAGAACTTGTTAATATTAAATAATCTCCAACAATATTAATGTATTCAATGAGTTACATCAGAATAAGTTGATCTTAAAAGTTTGCTTAAGATCCCAGGTAGAGGGGCGGATCCAAGAATTGAAAGAGGGGGGTGGCCACAAACATGAATGTATGGGGGAGGGGGACCCCCCCCCCCAGATCCGCCCCTAAGATGCTCCAAGTATGTTCTCCTCCCAGACTCCTAAAATCTGGTTTTATGGTTAATAATTTTTGATATCCTCAATACCCCATTCATTGTAAAATGCTTACCCATGTACTAAACATTCATTCTTGAAAAGAATCTCAGTCCTGGGATGGTTATAAGGAGAGTACAATGGTAGCTTCTTTGATAAACACCTTTTCCAGAGTTCCTTTGCTTCAGTCAGGCTATTTTAGACACCTCATAGGGGTTGCAACTGCTGTCACAGCAGGCACCTTACTGCTGCCCACAGACAGAATATTTTCCATTTGGAAATGGCACTAAGGTAAAACATTATTTGCCATTCATACAACTGAGTGATGCTAAACTATTCACAGTCAACCTCTAAACAACAATTTATGTGGGTATGGCAAGATATATACCTATCTATTCATGTCAGGATATTAGAGGTAAAAATGAATATAACAATGTCCAAAATCAAAATTGGTTAAATATAAGTCCATATAGCTTTTTTTTTTTGCATTACAAATAATAATAATGAAATAATAATCCCTGTATGGATTTCCGTTGAAATGGTATAAAATGTATAATTTCTTAATATAAGAACTAACTATCAGACTTTCAGAAAACCTATAACTTTGGTGAGACTGAGCAGTTGAACTGGTCTTTTACTTTTTAATTTTAGATTTTCCGTACATGGTGTCGTGTTTAATTATGATGTCAATTTATACAAAAGTACAGGCAATAGACCAAAATCATCATTTCAGTAAGTTCGCTCTAATGGTTCACTAGTTTTGTTGTGGACCTCCAATTTCTGTCAATAATACAAATCTGTCATAATCTGATAGAGGTAAAACAAGTTCAACAGCTCTAAATCGTCTCCAATTAAATGCTGAAAGCCAACAAAAACAAACAACAACCTTTCCACTTAAGGGCTAATTTGTCATACAATTCATTAAAAACCAGAACAGTGATGTGACATTCGTTGTTAATGGGAGGGAGTTGTTGGGAACCTTCTTCTATGGCCAGACAGGTTTTTCTTGCAGTTTGTGAGTTGATAATTGAGACGCGTCAGTGTGTAGCAAACAACATGTAGTCACAAAAGTCAGATGAAAATGACTGTGAGCATGACTCCAGCTTATCATACTTTCAATTATTACAAAGGCTTAAGATATTGTAGCAAAATCAAAATCCAAAAACAAAAGCCCAATTTCTAATTATTCGTCATTGCGAAGTGCGTCTGACTAACCTCTGAGAATTTCACGAATCTCATGTTATATCAGAAAAGGCATAGTCATACTCACACAAACGTGCTATTTTTTCAATGTCCAAACTGTTTAATTAATTTTCAATAATATTCCAATATATTTGAAAAAACACAACGGGAAACGTTTTGCACTTCCTTAAATCGAGGTGACAATATCACCATCTCAATTATCATTTATCGTAATTACTATCGTAATGGGACATGGAAAACTGGCAATATAGGAATTACTACAAAGCAAGTGATGCGGGTTACGTTGTTGAGTTGTTGTATGAAACTTTCCCAGCCAAGTTGTGACATAACAGAAACGTTCTGCAACCATACTTTTTAGTCAGTTTGTGACTTACTAAGATGGCACGAAACATTTACAATATTGATGGTGAGGTTGAAACCTCACAAAATAAGAATTTTATTATGTTTTGGGCAGGTACGGACAAAGCTAAAACAGAAATTTATGAGAACATCCTCCCTAGGTTGATTAATGTAACCAGAATGTTATGATAATGTTGCAGTCCAACGTCATAGTAGTATGTTGCGGCATGGTTATTAGGAGCCATCAAAATTACATGACAAGAACCAATACAGAACCAAACAGAACATAGCTGCGATGTTATAATAACGTCACATGGCTGGCTTGGTTCTGTCCTGGTGCTCCAAACGTGCAACTATTTCTGGTTGTAAAAGATGTCAGAGATGGCACTTTGCTCTTTGTTTCAATTAGATATTAGAAATACGTTTCATCTAGCAATGATATTATCAGTGTTCGAGGTTTCAGTCAGCCCAGAAAGACAGTGTAAATGACGGCCAAAAATCCCATAAATGATGGCCGGAAAGTTGCATAAATTACGGCCATAAATAGCATAAACGGTGCATGAACGGTGGCAAAAACAAACTGAAAAGTTGTAAAATTGACGGTTGAAAATAGTAGCAGTCAATTCAGCAATGTTCTCCTACGTTTTTTGTCAGCCCTGATCCAAAATTGTGGGTCATTAGCCGATGGGCAGGCGTTTGTCTCTCACACTGTATTATACTTCAATGTTAAGTCATAATATCCTCACGCCATAGCTTTCTATGATATTGTATCATAAATTCACTGTGCATAGATTCTTATTACTTATTTACTTAATATCGCGAGGTCCCCTGATATATAAACCTTCTGTTGTGACTGCATGCACACTTGTTGAATAAGGGAGTGTTTCACACTGGTCTTAACTTTAAGATCGAATTTTTAGTTGAGATATTTATAATATTTCATGGTTGAGTTTCAGACTTTTTGATCTTATATTCCTGTTGTTATCTATATATTTTTAGAGTTAAGAATATTGAAAATTAAAAACATCGTATCTTAAATTTTATGAGATATGAGAAACGCATTTATGATACACCTATTGTGAAACGCGCCCTTAACCTTGCCCTCGTTGAACTGTACTTTATACTTTGTACTCGCACATCTCAGACAGGGTGATAACGATCAGCCCTGCTGAGTTATCATGTTTCCATGAACAGGTAGAGTAAAGAACAGTACATAAGCCATGAGGCTGGGTTTTAACATGCTGTATGATTATAATGTTATATTGAGAGCGGATTCAGGAATTTTCAAAAGGGATGGGAGGAGCAGCTAATGGCAAATGTCCGCTACCCCCCTCCCCCTCGTAAGGGTCTATAATTTTCAAACTCATCATTAATAGGGAGCGGCCTCTGCACTTCCCTTAAATCCATTTTCCAGGTATTAATGAAAAGTCAAGGGCGTATCCAGGATTTCTAAGTATCAATATATTTAAACGTGCAATTCCTTTTTGTCAAATTCGGAAATTTCTAACAAAG
Source organism: Lepidonotus clava (assembly GCA_936440205.1). Classification (NCBI taxonomy): domain Eukaryota; kingdom Metazoa; phylum Annelida; class Polychaeta; order Phyllodocida; family Polynoidae; genus Lepidonotus; species Lepidonotus clava. The sequence continues at coordinate 34,322,937 of OW387150.1, forward strand.
AAAAAAAAACAGAGCACCCATAATTTTTCAAAATTTTGGAGATAAATTTTACACATGCCCCTCTCCTTTCTCACCATGAGATGTGCAGTAAGGAGAGCCATGTATGTTTAGGGTCGTTGGCATAAAGTAGGTCGCCGTCCAACTAACCTCAGATGCCCCCCGGCCTCGGCGGAGTCAACCACAACACTCAGAGTCATACAGCCTATAGCGAAAGGTAGGGATCTTTAATACTTATTACAAATAATCATAAAGTATCCTACCGTGGTTCCCCTATACTCACTGCCCCCTGCGCCCGTCTGCTACTAAGGGCCCCCTAAAGACACTGCACACGCCCTACACATGCTGTATTTCTCCTACTTCTGTGGACGTCTCCTAAGCAGGGTACTGTGTCCTCTTTACCTGGCTAATGCTTGTCCCGGGTGTATAGACAGCCTGTACCCTGCATCCTCAAGGCCCTGACTACCCAGGCATGCAGCGATGTAACCAGCATGTTCTGCGACCATACTTTGTTGGTTAGTCTATAACCTGCCCAATTTTCACATAACAGTTATGTTATTTTAGGTTAAGTTGAGACTTACTAAAACAGAATGTTATAATAACATTATACTTTAGTGAAGTTGAGACCTTACTATTGAAGAAGATTATGATAATGTTGTTATAACATGACAGAACTTCACAAGCATGTCACAATAACGTCACAGTTTGAGGTAGCAATGTTAGGTTCTAAAGACATTTTTTGGGTGCCATCAAAATAACCTAACAAGAACAGAAGCAGAACTATACTGAACTAAGCAGAACGTTATGATAACGTTATAATAACGACATATCCTACCGTCTATGTTTCTAACTTTCTTTCTGTGCCTGTGGCCGTGCCCTACACATAGGCCGTGCCTACCCAAAGAGGCCCTGCCTGCAACCTGAATTATGTCCTTCTGTCCCTACACGTAGGCCAAGCCTGCCCCCTGCATGCCCTTCTCTCTCTATACATAGGTCCTACCTTCCCCCCAATGCCCTTCTGTATACATACACTAACTGAGTGTCGTGAGAAACGAGACTTTGACATACTCATGTATTAATAGAATAAATGAACAACCTCAGTACCTCAAACTACAAGTAGGCATATCTCTTCAGTTCTGGACAGTGTTGACAACGGGTAGGACACCAACTATCTGAATATTTATTGAGCTAACTTTATCTACATAAGGAGCCCTATATATACCATGTGTAGTCCTTCTGATAGTCCAAATCTCCCAACCACGGATGGCCATTTTCATTAAAGTTTAACCTGCAGGTTAATCTAAAACAGAATACATGCTGGGTAATATGTTGACAAACTCAAGGATTTAGCATATACATTTTCATGAATCATCATTTTTAGATTAACATTGTTGTTAAAAACTGGCCATCATTAATTTTTGGATTAGTATCCATATCTATTAATATTTCCAGAGTCATTAGAAAATTCATTCATTGTAGATGGATTTATAATAATTATTTGCTTTTTCTCTTTAGTTTCCCAGTGATTTTGTTAACACAATCAGTCCAACTTAGCCTGCAGGTCCTTAAAATACTGTAAATCAGCTATCTGTGAGAGGGAAAATTTAATATGGATTGTTGATGCAAGTTATTACTAAAATACACAGCCATTGGTCACTTTTAGACGCTCCCAGAGGAGAGAGACCCCCGACCCCCCATGGCACCCCCCTCTGGCCTCCAGGTCCGCCCGGCCACCTTCTCCGACTACAGGGGGGTGATGGACATTAACCGGAATGTCCACGACGGTTACGACTACCTCCCCGCCTACTACCACCAGTACATCCAGAGCACAGATGTACACTGCTTCATCGGAGAGGTCAAAGGGCAGATTGTAAGTAGGGGCAATTGGAACTAAAAGTAAAATCAATCTAATTAAGCTGCATCCCCACTTAGGCGACTAAGATTTTAGTAGCCGGGCGATTAGTGTTGACCCTTTCTTTCATGGGCGACTAGTCCTTATTTTTGGTCTTGGTCGCCATTGTTGGAAAGAGTTAACACCTATCACTGGGCTACTAAAATCTTAGTCGCTTAAGTGAGGATGCTGCTTTAGAGACTGAAAAAGCTGTACCAAATACGATGGCACCATATCTTTAATATTTAAGAGTACTGCTTTTTTTTTATGTAAAATGTAAAATATACCTGTAAAGCAGTACCAGTACATGTTGTATTATACTTCTAAAGCCTGGTTTCCACCAGCTGATTTTGACCACCGGTTATTCGGTAATGTATTACTTTTAATATGTAATGAGACAAAAGACTTTACATCCTACATACGATTTCAAAGAGGATTAAAAACCTTTTCTTATAGTGTATAATATGTTTATCATTTACCGATATTCCCACTGCCAATTTTTGAAATCGGGAGTAAGATTAGCTGGGGGAAACACGGCTTAAGGCTGTACATATGTACTTGTAAGACTGTATCTATCCGCATCCTTGTATACCTGTAAGACGGCATGCATATACCCCTTACTCATTCCCCCATCCCCAGGTGGGGTTCGCGGCCTTCCAGGAGCTGGCCAGTGGTCAGACGCTGTTATATAAGTTTTTCACCTGTCCCTGTGTGCCTGTAAGGCTGTACCTGTACATGTACCTATGCTGATCCTTTCCCCCTCTATCCCCAGGTGGGGTTTGCAGCCTTCCGGGAGCTGGACGGTGGTCAGACGCTGCTGTCGGTGGCAGGCCGGGTCAAGATGGACCTCAACAGGCAGGTAGGGGTCGACCTGGGCTGGGAAAAGCCCAAGTGCAATAACCTCTGCAACACTCTCAACTCAATAATATGCTCATTCGATTTAAAGGTAAATATGGGAATTCACTGCAGCGCCACCTGGTGTTCATAGTTTTACATTCCTCAAACTCTTTAAAATGTTACCAAAATGTGTTCTAATTATCATAAACTCAAAATATTTACAGTAATTTGCCCAAATGATATATTGTTGTTAATTTCTTAAACAAGTATAAGCTATTTTGGGGGGTTTTGGGGGTCAATTTTTGGTATTTTCATGAATACGTTTTTATTTTTGACAGTGACCCCATGTTTTTTTAATCTTAAAATGTGTATCCTGTTCCTGTCTACAAAGTTGGAGCTTTTGATGTCAAAGTTATGGATAATTATTTTTTTATGGGGAAAAAATTGATTTTTCCCATTGAAGCCAATGATAAACTGTCATTTTTTCAAACGCTAATATCTCTTAAATGGATATGGTGACATATGGTTTTTAAAGTTTTATTACAGTCCCTATGCATTCATCTAACAGCTGTGTGAGTTTCATAATTTTATTATGGTTATCAAGAAACCATGTTGAATACCCATATTTACCTTTAACCTTACACAGTGCTATAGTTGTGCTTGTGATTTTATTACCTGCCATGAGGATATGTTGGAAAATGGCAGTCATATGATATGGGTCTTGGTGTATGGCAGAAGTATAAGTGTTTTGTTTTTTTTGTTGTTTTTTTATTCAGAGCTACATCCTACAAAGTATGTTTTTCTTGCAGTTGATATAGAAATGAAAACTAGAATAGAACAAAAACCAAATAATTTATACAATGAAATTAATTAATAAATGACATGATAGTTACAGTAATGATTATTGTCACCAAAGATATGCAGCAATAAGCATCCCTCGATGTACATTTTTTTAACATTGGTTAACTTAGAAAAAGACAACCTCCAGTGGTATTCTGGGGAGGTCATACTTATAATTGAGTCATTAAAATTTTCAGCCTAAAGCTTAGATATTGTTATCTGCAGTGAGTATGACCTTTTCTATAATTATGTGAAAGACACATTTCCAGACAGTGCGTATCATGTGTAGTTCTGTATTGAGGGTTCCTTCAAAGAACATCAATGCTATCTGCTTACACTTTGAGGATGTTACATAAAGCACTAAGTTGTCCCAACACAGGGTCTATACTAGACCCAGCCAGCTTGCGATATAGTAGAAACGTTCTGCGAACATACTTTTTCAGTCAGTTTGTTACTTACTAAGATGGCAGGTAACAATAATGTTATTGACGGTGAGGCCTAAACCTCACAAAATCAAAAAGTTATTATTACATTATTTTTGGTGAAGTTTTAACAAAACTAAAACTTTAGAGCATTATAAGAACAATCTGTTTGGGTTGAAGAACATAACCAGAATGTTGTAATAACATCACAGTGCAACGTCACTGCAATATGATGCAGTGACGTAATTGGGAGTCATCAAAAGAACGTAACAATAACCAAATACAGAACAAACCAGAATGTTGCTTCAATGTTATAATAACGGCACATGCTTGGCTGGGTATGCTTACACTTTGCAGATGTTAAATGTAGCACTATGTACAGTTTGAGAATGTTATGTTTAGCTCTATGCTGTTTCCCACACAGGGCCTATACTACCTGCTGGCGTACCGCTCAGTGAACCTTGTACAGCAGTCAGTTCCCTCCGTGGCCGCAGTGAGGCACGCCGGTCTGACCGGTCGGCACTTTGAGGACATCCCCAAGATGAGAAGGAAAGGCACAGCTATTGAGAGAGTCCTCATGAAAAGTGTAAGACATTTATTCTATATTCAGATTTTGAAATAGAAACATACAACAGACAAGCCTAGACAGATACAAAGTAGACTTCTGTTGAGGCATTAATGGATAGGGACTTTGTGCCAGTGGTAGGTCCCCAGGGGATTGGAGGGGTGCTTGGTCTAGAAGTGGGTACCAACAGAGGTCGGACCATCAAGGGGCTATAGCTGTCGATTGCCAATTTTGCTAAAAAAAAAGTGGGGCTGTCAAATCATCAGACCATCTTATAGGATAGCTATCAATAATAGATTATATTAGATACTAGATAAAAAATAAATTGTAGGTTATTAGATTCCTTCATTATAGCTTTCAAACAAATTGTCACCTTTTGGAACTTCATTGTGACCAAAAAATTAATATTGTAGGTTAATGCTTATTTGCAGGGGCTGTCCATGATGGATGCTGAAAAGGGGGGCTGTCTGAGTATCCCAGTTTTTCTGGGAACTGTAACATCCCCCACACGCGAGGGCTGGTATCTACATTCATATACTGAGTGCCCCCCCCCCCTCAGGGTTAGGTCGCATAAGGCAAGATCTAACATAAAAAGAAAAATGAATTTTTTTTTTTCAAAGATCAGGGCATAAGAGATAAGGTCTACGTTACCTACACTCACATAATCTCTGCATTAATGAAAGAAATTAACACAAATCTAACATAAAATAATATCAACTATCACGAGGATCAAGGAGGGATCATGAGGTTCTAAAATAATTTCATTGTTTCTTTTCAGAAATTCCTGGCTTTCTCTGGAAGCACACACAAACTGAGATCCAGCCATCTTCCCCCTGACCCCAGCCACCCCCAGACCACTGTCCTCCCCCCGGACAGGGCCGCTGCCATCTTTGATGACATCACCAACCTCGTCTGTCTCTGCCCATCCGGGTACCTCCTGTCCCACCAGAACGCGCGCCCCCAAAGGGCAACCGTGGGAAATATCAGAGAAGTCCTCAGGTCTCACTATGCTGTTTTCTCCTTCAGGTAGGTATAATTATAACATTCCACCAGTTTAGCATCAAAAAGTTTGTTTTTGAGGTAAATGCTGTGACTGAGTTTTTCACTTGTAAAATGAATATATGAGATTACGAAAATAGTTGATGAACCTGCAAGAATATTTATCGGCATTATTTTCCCTTCAAAATGACATATAACTTTGGTTTGTGATTTGCCTTTGAGATGCCCAGTGAGCCTTCTAAATGTACATGTCATTTTACAGGGTAAAACTAGAGCACCGGTCTATAACTGGCTGTAACTTTTGAACCAATGCAGAAAGAGATAAAATCTGTCCAAAATCTGTCGAGCATGTTAAACAAGACACCAAATAAGTCTGATAATATGTTTCTCAACATTTTTTGAGCCTTTTTCAATTTTTATGTAATATACCTACTTCAGGGAGAATTCGTCCCGCAAGCTCTCAGCCTTCAGCCTCAGTCACTGTTGTCACACCCCTAAAGGTCTCCGATTCGACGTCTACTACTATGACGTCACGCCGGACGCAGCTCTCGTCAAGAGTCATGTGACACGTCATTTGGACCGGCTGAGGGCCGTGGTGCCATCTGACGGCGAGTACAGGATGCTACTCCATGTGCCCTTTTCTTGGAACCTGGAGGAGCTTCGCAGAGCATTGGGCGGGGTGGTGAGAGGGGTGGGGGGTCGGGAGGTGGACTTCCCCTCTCAGATTATGGTGGTTGGGGAAGGCCCCACAAATCCCCCACACATTGCTGTTGTGCCATCTAGATTATGATCCAAGCCAAAGTTGGTAATTATGATTAATTCATAATGAAATGTTATATTTAACTAAAGTTGCATCCCCATGTGGCAACTAAACCCCAGGAATTAGTTACCGGGGATATGACGGTGTTGGTAGCTTAGGCCAGCGCATACAACTAATCGCCAGGGTTTAGTGGCCACATGGGGATTATGTCTACCTCTTTTTTCTAATGATTTTGTTGTAATTCATATTACAGTCTAGTATAGGGACAGAGTACTTTTAAGTGTTAAACCCTTTTAGCAATAAGAGGTGAGATTTAGACTGCATGTGTTTGTTCATATATTCTTAATCTGATTTTGTCATCCCATACACAGTCGTCAGTTTTATGAATGATTGGCATTTGTTGTGACCTCATATGATACCAGTACCAAATGATCCTAATGTGATAATGCCAATGGGCATACGCTTTGCGATATACACTCATTGTTCAGATACACAAACACATTATAATTTGCATTGATTACATGTATCTCATCAATGGCATCTTGGATCTAGAGTCCAACAGATGTATGTTTCTGTTTATGTTTGTAGTCCGATTAAAATACTTCATGAAACCATTTCATCTATTTACTACCATGACAAAAATGACATAAATATGAAGTGAGTGTATGTGTACCACATTTATTTTGTGAAGTCTCAATAAAACATGGCAAGGATGAGACGGATAATAAGAGAAATCATACATACATGCTTTCAATAATTTTATTCCACGTAAAACGACATTGTAACACCAATCTCTGACACCCTGTTGTATCAATTCAACTGAAAATTGTTGGTATTCAAGGAGGCAATTTTTTAATAGTAAGGCACTTAGTGGTCAAACCTAGATTTGTCAAGTCGTTTTAGTAGATACATTGACATCATTAATATGTCACATTGATATTGTATGTAACATCATCCCTGCTGACAAAGTAATAAAGAGATTTTAACTACAACATGTTCTGAAATAAATATCCCACAATAATTATATTAAAGATCATTCATTTGCTGAGGTAAATCAGACAGATGGCCATCGAAAATGTCATCACTTCAATATTCAGACCGCTCAACACCACTCTAACTGGTACTGTTTGCTACGGTTGTACAAACAGTTATGCTTGTGATCCCTGATGCAACAAAGTGCTAACCAATTTTCTTCTCATGCATTTAACATATTTTTAGAATACATTTTTGGTTAATGATTTCCTTTGTGTCATACAAATTAGGAAAAGTTGATAAGAAATGAAAAGAATATTTGACAAGAATAAACATTATTTGTCAAAATGATTTCTGAAATTGGTCTATAATCCCATTGTGGATCACCAGTATTAGCCGTTTGAAACATAAAGGGGGGGGGGGGTACCGACTGTGCAATGAAATCTAAATTCAGGTTTAGACAGAGACTTCTAGCGACCCAATTCTATCATTGTTAGATATTTTCCAATCAATTAGGTGTTTTCAAGTAGATTACTGGTCGAATCGCCCAATGGAAACACCAATCCTGGTCGTTTCCAACTAGTTCTTGATGTTTCAACCAGAACAAAGGAAAGTGGTCAAAATGACCCGAATTTTAATTGAATTGCTCAATGGGTCCCCCCCCCCCCCCCCACGAGGGTACATTTCAGAATCACAGACATTAGGGAAAAATAAGCTGAGAAAATTAAAAGAGAAGAAGCGCACTGAAAAATTATTTACTCCACTATATGTCTTACCATTTCAGTCTTCAATTCTACATCTGTAGATATCATTACCTGAGAGGAGTCTGCTAGATACAAAGGGTTGGAGTTACAAAACTTCATGTTAAAAATGTTTGTTATACATTTCAATTATCAGGGCACAAAGAACAAAAGTGTGCATAGTTTCACATTTCATAATTTGTGAATCAGACAAATAGCATTTACATTAAATGATGTACATGTATTCTGTATTTTTCTATATTGATTACCGATAATAATAACGGACAATCTGATGAAATCCATCTTTGCAAAAAGCCTTAACAAATTTTGCAATATCTGTGATCATTTTTGCAGCACTTTGTCTCCATTACAGATCCATTAGTCATATTTTAAAGTTATGCAACTCCCTCTAGGGTGTGAAATATATACACTAACTACCTGGCACATGAGTGGACAGCAGGTGCCCTCTGCTCACCCCACCACCTCTGTATGTATGATAATTCTACTTTATTTTACATAACCTGCTGAATACAGGGTACACGTAGGTCGATATTTACATGGGTCGGAGGGCACAGCTGGTCGGGGAGGGTTATAAGGCCACCTGCGTAGTAATACCCACCTGTTGGCTGAATGTGATAAGGCTTAGGGTGTAACTTAACATCTATTGACTGTTGACTAGTAGAGGATGATCTCTATTCAACAACTGCGTAGTGAATGCAAATGACTGACATGTCACTTTACCTTTTTGCTACTTTAACATTGTATATGTATATACATATCATTCATGCATATTCATACATACAAATATAATCATTGAAATATTAATTCAGGGAATAATACACTGCATCACCTTCTCCATATAAAAATGACTTAGCTAACTTATACTATTTCACATAATCTCAGAATAGAAACAGGCCGGTACAGGCAAAACAAGACTGCCCCAGAAAATAGAATTTGTCTGTACTGCAATAGCCAGGCCATTGAAAATGAACTTCACTTTTTACTAATCTGCCCTTTATACATGGAACAGCGTTTACCACTCCTAGCTATAGCTGATATAGAAATAGAGGGGTACAGAAGTCTAACTGAAAAGGAACAATTTATTGCCTTAATGCGAAGCAAAAACATAAGCGTCATGAAAGCTATAGGCAAATATGTGTTCACTTGCCTGAAAAAAAGGGAGGGTTCCGCAACTTGTAATTAAAATGCCAAAAAGTTGTCTCTCTGGTGCTAACTACGCAGAACTATTAATATTATGTTACTATACATTTCTAAGGGGCCAGTCATCCCAAAGTCAAAGCACTCTCTTTAAACAAGGTAATACTAGTCAGTATGTATATAAAACCAAAGACAGATTAACACAAGACTAGTCAAGGTATCAACATTTGAACTATCCTCTACTAATAGATGTTCTCATATAATCACATACATTGTTTGCCACGTGTGAAGAGTTAGATCTAGTCTGAATAGCCTTAGGTTTAGTGTAGTATGCTTAGAAGTAAAGTGTTAACAAACTAGATGATAACCAAAACGAAGTGATGCTTCAATTGTATTAATAAGTTCCACTTCCAGGTGCTACTACTCATATTAAGATCTGATGTTCTATGTTTTATGTAATATGTATATTCCTATGTTTCCTGACACATGAGATCAAATGTAAATGACTCGTTGTTTGTCAATAAAAATCCTACTACTACTTCTATTTCTTGATATTACATTAAATATTAGATGTACATGTAGATTTAAACAGAAAGCATTGTATAAAACATGGAAGTACATCTAATATACTCTATCCAATAGAAACGCTTTGTCCTAACTTTTCAAAATCAATTTATATTCATCAATATTCAACTAGAAATGTTGATGCATTGACAGTAACAAATTTGGCTCAATAATGTCTCTTAAGAAGCTGTGCTACTGACTTGTTTATGTGCCTGTGTAGATTCAAAATAGGCCAAAATAGGTTCTATATGGCGCACTTGCAGGTTTGTGACATACAGAAACAACAGATGATGGAGGCTTTTATGGGCGATGAACATCAAAAGGTGCCCGTCTACTTAAACAACATTGAAAGACAGTTTTTTATACTTATGATATGACTAGAAAGTTGAGAGGGGAGTAGACCACAGGGCAGTGAATGGAGCATAGAAAAAGCATAACATTAACTGTTGGTAACCCAGGCAGCTTGTGACATAACAGAAACGTTCTGCAACCATACATTTTTAGTCAGTTTGTCACTTATTAAGATGGCATGTAAAAATTACGTTATTGACGTTATAATGTAAAATAATGTTGTTGAAACCTCACTAAATGAGAAAGTTATTATAACATTATTTTTTGGTGAGGTTAGGATAAAACCAAAACAGGACGTTACAAGAACATTCTGTTTAGGTTGTAGAACATAACCAGAATGTTAAAATAACATTGCAGTGCAACATCACAGCAGTAGGTCACAGCGACGTAATTCGGAGTCATCAAAAGAACGAAACAAGAACCAACACAGAACATTGCTGCAATATTATTATAATGTCACACCTCCGGCTGAGAAGAGAAGGGTTACTATTTCCCTGCTTAAATTGAACTCTGACATAAGCACCTCGCATCAGCTGATCCTAGTCTCCGTGCTTTGAGGATTTAAAGAGTAGACATACTGTTATATACATCTCGCTCACTATTGTTTCCTATTTCAAAGTTGAGTTCAATCCCCAGGTTTGATACACATAATTCCAGCAAAAACGGGGTAAATTAAAGTAGCTTGTTCTTTGTAATAATCACTTCCAGAGTCCATCAGAATAAGACCTTTTTCTAAATATTTCAGGTTTCTCATATTTAGTCTCCAAATATAGTAATCACTAATTAAATGGACCAAACAAATGTTAGGGACTTTCAAATAAGTGAAGTCCGACCCAACAGGTGTAGTAGCATATTGTCAAAAGGAAACAGTGCTGAAGGTTGTCAGCTAGATTTGTGATGTCAAACATTTCATTGACTTGTAAACAAACCCTTTGAGGTGGCAATGCTGTAACATCACTTGATTAATTGATCAAAATAATTTAATTCTGTATATTTAGCAGGACATGATAACACAGAGTAACACAACATTGTCTACTGAATCACTTTGGTCGTGGAGACTGTATGATCTACATGTTGTACTACATTCATGGCCAACCTCAGTTTGGTCCGTTGCATGTTAAACCTGGGGGTATTCCATAAAAATTTAGCAATAATCCTGTCTAAGATACAATACGATACCAAAAAATGATATTGCCATATGGATTTTTTGTTTTTCAATTCTTTTGTTCAATTTATATTTTAATCAAACATAAACTATATAGCATTCTTCCTTGGTGACATATACATATTTTGATATATTAATGTTTGTGAAATATGTCTATTTTTAAAACCGCGATATTTTTAAATTATCATCACGACACTGCTTTGAGGCCTTGACAATAATTTTCTGAGTATCGTGAAATTTTTATGGATGTGCTTTGACTCACAATAATTATCGCCAAATTCTTATGGAATGCATACCAGCTCATGCTGGATATCATTTCAAAGAAAATCTAAATGCGTTTTAATGCGTTTTAATAAATGCGTATGAATGCGTTTAAAGCTCAGATCCTGAAGGTGTTCCAGTTGAGGCGCGGCAGGGCGAACCTCTGGGGACGGTTGTCGGGCAGGTCATGGTCGGGGGGGTTTGTGAAGTTGCCCCTCCGTAGGCGGTGGACCAGGAGGGCAGAGACGAGGGCCAGTACCAGAAAGAGACCCAGGAGGAGGGTCAGCAGGGCCCCGAAGCCCGCCGACGAAAACAGCAAAAAAAAGACATTGCGTCACAATGATGTGCACATACTCTCATAGGGGGTGCCTTATGGACCACGTCACGAAAATACCATAGACAACATTCGGACTTGCCCATCTTTGTGTAGCTATAATATTTTTTATATCATTTCAAAGAAAATCTAAATGCGTTTTAATGCTCAGATCCTGAAGGTGTTCCTGTTGAGGCGGGGCAGGGCGAACCTCTGGGGGCGGGCCTCGGGTAGGTCGTGGTCAGGGGGGTTGGTGAAGTTGCCCCTCCGGAGGCGGTGGACCAGGAGGGCGGAGACGAGGGCCAGCACCAGGAGGAGACCCAGGAGGAGGGTCAGCAGGGCCCCGAAGCCCGCCGCCCCCATGGTCACCGACCCGGGGGGTGAGTCAGGAGGGGCCGCCTGCACCTGACGAGCTGCCTCTGTGGGGAGCAACGATGGCATGGTTTAAAGGTGAAGCGTAAAGGAGACAACAAAAATCCCAAATACATTAAAAACGTCTTAATAGAAGTACATTCTAAACAGCATTAGACTTTAATTGGCTCACTTGGATAATGAAATACAATAAATAAGCTTTTATTGGGAGTGTGAATACACTCTCACAGCTTATCTCACAGGGCTGTGATGTCATCTAGGCTCTCAGTCACAGGGTTATGCTTGGGCAGTCACCCATAGCAAGAGCCTTATCAGCTTGCCCTAGATATCTAAAAGAGCCTAGATGACGTCATCTGGATTCAGTAGAAACCACTATACAATTGAATCTTTAAGTATTAATTGCTCCTCTATTAATGACATGTTAGTGGTGATTAAGGTAATAGTGAGTTGTTACAGATTGTGAATTTATACAATTGTAGATGTAAGATTTTAGAAAATAAGATGTGTTTAATTAGAGAAATAAGTCCTTGATCTAGACGATGATGGGTGCCATATTGCCAGTTCAATTTGCAATGCTTCATCGTCTAGAACACATATTTTATGTATATGAAATTTATCTCAATCAAACTTGATTTGTTGTAAAATACAATCATCAGTATTTACATAATACACATTTATAATCAACGTGGTTATGAAAAATCATATGGTGATCATCAAAAAGTTGTCAAGTGACCTTATGTGAGCGAGGTCTGCGAGTTTTTCATCACTGTCACATTAATTAAGAAGAGAAACTCTCTTATAAAAGATTGGGTACTGGCCCCTCTACTTGATATCTCCTAAGAGAAGATTAACCCGAGCCCCTTTTACCCCAGTCTATCAGTAGTTCTCTGACTCACCGACATCAGCGCTCTCGTCGTACCAGCGCAGTTCCCGGGAGACGCTGGTCGTGACGTCGGCCTCACGACGTCTGCGTCCGTAACCGTAGTGACCAGCAGGCCGCGAGCACATCGCCTGCAGGAGTTTATAAGGAGTCGGAATATGAAAGGTTGATTTCTGTTACAAAAGTTTCTTTTAGTGTAATTTGAACAGATGTAAAATTGATGAAACGCCCTCCTCAAATGAATTGTTGGACTAATTCCTAGGTAGATATTATAGGTTGTACGGTGATTCTCGGGGAGACTCCGTGACAACATAAAGCTAAGGTTTTGGGATGCAATGATGATGATACGACAAAAATGTTTGTTCATTTTGAAAATCTGTTCATATAACTTCAAATCTAGGCAAGGTTCCCCTCGTGTGCATAGGTTTTGCCAGACCATTACAACCTTGAATTAGTGTTTGTGGATTGGATCAATCAGTTTTAACAGCTGCACAGTCTCCCTATGATCCTCTCATGCACAGTTTGATGTTACATTTTGTGCACAGTCACCCTCGGCCCCTGTCAGACTCTAATGCCACGTCCCCACTTGGGCAACTAAGGACGCCGATTAGAGGTTTTCAGCGGCTACCAAGGAGGAAATGATAGTTGCTGGGCGACTAACTAGTCGCCCGGCTTCTAAACAACTAATCGCCACATTGGGATGCTCTTGTAGTTAATCGCCCGACCACTAGAAGACACTTTAATATGTTGCCCGGCAATTAACTAGTCGCCCATGGGTATAGAGAATACTAAACATGTCAAATATTTTGCTCTAAACCCACGGTGACTAGTTGTTTAGTCACCAGACATCATGGCGCCAGTATCTAGTTGGTCGCTGGGTGATTAACAACATTAGTCGTCACCGATTTTTGAAATCTAGTTGCCCAAGTGGGGACCAGGCATTACAGTGTCGGAATACAGACTAATAAACTTACCAGTGCACAATCACCCTCAGATCCCCTCAGGCATAGTTTAACATTACAGTGTAGTGATACACACTTATAAACTTACTCGTGCACAGTCACTGTCGGCTTGTCTCAGACACAGTTGACCAATACAGAGGAGTAATACAGATGATAAACTTACCGGTGCACAGTCACTCTCGGCTCGTGTAAGACACAGTTTAACATTACAGCGTAGTGATACAGACTAAAAAACTTACTGGTGCACAGTCACTCTCGGCTCCTCTCAGACACAGTTTGATGTTAAAGCATAGTAATACTAATATAAGAAGACCCTTAGGGGTCGTCCTCAGGCCTACAGACAACCCACCAGGCAGTCTATCGCCCAAGGGCAAAGCCTGTGAGCCGTACACTGCCCAGAGGGTGTTCCGTAGGCCCGAGGAAAAGCCCTAAGGGTCTTCTATATTTCATCACCCAATCAAAGTATTAATTAATGCTGAAACAACATGATCTGAGGGGCGGTATGTACAGCCTGTCAATATGCACTGTCCCTCATACGGATCGCTGCTCAGCCATGCAGGTAATAAAGACTAATAAAGTTACTGGTGCACAGTCACCTGCCCTCAGACACAGTTTAACATTACAGCGTAGTGATACACACTAATAAACTTACCGGTGCACAGTCACTCTCGGCTCCTCTCAGACACAGTTTAATGTTACAGTGCAGGAAGACCGACGTTCCCCGTGACATCTTAAAAACGTTGACCAGGCCAGTCTGGATGTCGTTCAGAGCGCCCCCTACCGAGTGCCAGTTGTTGGTCTCATCTATGATGCTCTGTCCATCGGCTGGGCAGCTAGGTAGAAGAGGGAAGGTTTCTCTTATTTAGATTCTCTTTGCTATGCTGTACATTGGATTTGCTGGTCAGAATACTATTGGTATATGTGATATTTTTATATGAAAACTTTTTGACAAGCTTAAGGAAAGTACAAACGCAAGTAAATACCATTGGGAACCATCGAGGTTGACTGTATAACCATCTACATTAGCTAAAGTAATGTAATGTAATGTTATTAATGTCTAAATGATTAATTCATCATGGCGATTTTACATTGAACAACAGATCTATTATTTGAGATAAGTGACAAGGTTTAAAAAGGTTCAAAGCCAGGGTATTGCCCATGGGTTGTGAAGGTCCACCCCTTAGCGTAGCGACATTTTAGCTGGAATGTGAGAACGTAATCCAACGACCTCATTGGTCAAGTTGTGAATCTGGCATGCTCATCAGAGAGCCATAAAAGATAAGATAGAATGTTTCTAGGGACTGCAGAGGGTTGTCAGGGGTAAGACAGGTTTTACTGGGGTGGCAGAGGGCCAGAATATGAGAGGAGGAGGGAAATTGAATATAATCTACAGCTGAATATAATCTACAGCTATATGATATTTGGATATTTTTGACACCAACCTACATGGAAGATCATATTGTATGAATGTGGTTTAATAAATTAAAAAAAAAAAAAAATTGGATCTGGCCAAGCTCGGGGGGAGGTGATCCATACCCCACATCACCCCCCTCCCCCTCCCCCAGCTACAGGCTTGAGTCTGATGTGGGGCTGACCTGTTGACGTTGAGCGGCATGGTGACGGCCTTGGGGTCTGGGATGACCGGGGAGCTGGACGCCGCACACTGCTCCACGCGAAGCGCGCTGTATATACCTGACACGGAGATAGAAGTAGTATTAATAGGGAGTAGATCCCACAACGCATCTCGATACGTCAACGTATCTCAAATCTACCTAATCATAGCTAAAGCCCCATACCCACTAGGCGATTTTGTACAGAGTCGGCCGTTATTGGTGCTAAAATCGGCCGAGTCGGACGATTTTAGCACCTATTCAGATCAAACATGCACATTTTAATGTGCTGTACTAGCAGGCAATTACAAGAATCGGCCGATTCTAGTCAATTGCCAGTTGCCAGTCGCCGTTAAAATCGCTTAGTGGGTATGGGGCTTAAGGCTAAACATGAAATAATTGGTAATTGTAATTGAATCATCATTGTACAATTGAAGCATAATTGTACAGTGGAAATGGAATAATTTTGGAAATCCTTTATAATAACCAAGATAAAAGATATTTTACGTTTGCGTTACGTCACGCCTTTGAAATACAAAAAAAAAGCCTTCAAAACTTTAAAAGGCGTCTCACCATCGTCGAGGAGGCCCACGGTGAACCGGATCTTGTCGCCGAGTCGGAGGGCAACTCCTTCCGGTATGGGCGTGCCTAGCCTTGTTTCCACGCCCAGATTGAGTCCCGGCTGTTTGAACTCACCGCGGTTGTTACCGGGAAGTCTGTAGGGTAAGGAAAGATTCACAGTGCTATAGTAATTATCTTAAGATGCCCAAAACATCCCGTATCGACAAAACTAATAATCGTTTACTACATAATGGTTCTCATCTTTCCGATGACATCTGCATGAAGGAGCAGCTCAAGATGTGAGTGAGTGAGTGAGTGAGTGAGTGAGTGAGTGAGTGAGTGAGTGAGTGAGTGAGTGAGTGAGTGAGTGAGTGAGTGAGTGAGTGAGTGAGTGAGTGAGTGAGTGAGTGAGTGAGTGAGTGAGTGAGTGAGTGAGTGAGTGAGTGAGTGAGTGAGTGAGTGAGTGAGTGAGTGAGTGAGTGAGTGAGTGAGTGAGTGAGTGAGTGAGTGAGTGAGTGAGTGAGTGAGTGAGTGAGTGAGTGAGTGAGTGAGTGAGTGAGTGAGTGAGTGAGTGAGTGAGTGAGTGAGTGAGTGAGTGAGTGAGTGAGTGAGTGAGTGAGTGAGTGAGTGAGTGAGTGAGTGAGTGAGTGAGTGAGTGAGTGAGTGAGTGAGTGAGTGAGTGAGTGAGTGAGTGAGTGAGTGAGTGAGTGAGTGAGTGAGTGAGTGAGTGAGTGAGTGAGTGAGTGAGTGAGTGAGTGAGTGAGTGAGTGAGTGAGTGAGTGAGTGAGTGAGTGAGTGAGTGAGTGAGTGAGTGAGTGAGTGAGTGAGTGAGTGAGTGAGTGAGTGAGTGAGTGAGTGAGTGAGTGAGTGAGTGAGTGTTGGGTATTTTACGACGTACCGACAGCCAATATCATTTTCACAGCAAAAACTAGTTGAGACGAATTCTGTCTTTGGTGATTGTATCTATGAGATGAAGGTGACAGGGCGGGCAAACAGCAGGGGATCAAAACTTGGAAATCATATTTGCTGTACCTCATCCCTCAGTGAACCAAGCATCGACCGGGAATTGAACCCAAAGAACCACTTGGTCAGTACTGGGTCCCCCCTATTGTTGCCTTCTATGATCAGCAAGGGCTACTGGGGGCCTATTCTTCCCCAGAACCCCCATGGGGTAGTTCAAGTTGTTGCTGCCTGCTTGAAATCATAGGTGGGCTCTGAAAAGGAGATCCTTTTCAACAGGATTCTTATGATTAGATATTATCAGTTGTTTCGGTGAAAATTTCTGATTTTAGCTAATATTTCTATTCAAAATTCAATGTAGGCTTAAGCGGGTGACACTACATAGTTGTTGGTCAAGTTGCAGCCTTTGAAAACATTCAATATGATGGCTCTATGTTTATTTTAGCCATGCAGGAAAGAAATATGTAGTACAGACCAAGGGAGCACAAAGCTATTGTTATTGCCCTGGTTTCCACACACCATCAAACCTTTGCCTGAGACATGGGTGTGTGCAAACTTTGGGTAATAACAATTTCTCAGTGCACCCATAACCTGTACTGGATGTATTCTATATCAATTTCACAGAAAATGCTAAACGTTTTTCTAACTACACAAAAATGTGCCTTAGCATTCACAGACAGGTATTATTGCTCTCTTGGGCTATCTTTTATTTACCCACTCTTGAGAGGGCAAGACAAAGCGGGTGTAGGGGTTGGAATCCTGACTGGCCAATTGCAGTGCACAATACAAGGAATATTTAGTGAATACCTAGCCCAAGTCACATGACTGTTCTTCCCCTTTGTTATTATAAATAGTTGGCTCGTTGGCAAGGTACTGTGAACGACAACGAAAAATTGACCAGGACTAGCTGTAGGTCGGGTCAGCAAGAAACAGCTTGTTTTGTGTTACTTTTACTGTGACATAGCGATAGTAAGGAGTTCTGGCTAGATATTATAAGTGTTATAAAATATGAACTGTGCCATTAGAGTTACATTTTGGTGAATTTATGAGAACATAGGAAAAGACAAACTAACAGGAGGTGACAGAAAATGTTAAGGTTTTTGAGTTGTTTCTTGTGTCCCAGATCTATAGTAAGAGGCGCCATACCCGTTGACGTTGACGCCGGTGAAGGAGGTCTGGGCACTGGTGGTGAACTGACAGAAGGCTGTGAAGGTCACAGAGTTCATGGTGTCAATCACCGGCCCGCCTGCCGCAGCCGTCACACTGTTTTCAAACTTACGGACGTTTGGCTGTTAACAGAAACAAGTGGAACATTATAAATGTATTACTTAAAGAATGTAACAGAGGACTGACAGAAGGTGGTAACGGTCACAGAGTTCATGGTGTCATTCACTGCTCTCCCCGCCGCCGCTGTCACGCTGTTCTCAAACTTACGGATGTTTGGCTGTTAACACAAACAAAAGGTATGGTATACAAGTGTAAACTGACTAATAAAGAGGATGGCAACCTATACCTATTTCCCAATAAGTGTAACACTAACTATCAGTTACAAAGGTGGCAGGAACCACCTCTGGACTCCCTAAATTGAACATCGAAATACAATTGTGTGTTTGCCACACTTACATTGTCCCAATGCTGTTCATAAATTATTGAGTCTTCACCCAACATAATAAAAAAGGTAAATAAACATTCTTAATGTGACACTGTAGTAATAAATCTTATATTAAAAACCTACCCTCAGACTCTTCTCTACATACCCAAACATGACCGCTATCCTGTAAACTGTGTCTGGAACTGTTGGCAAAACTTAGGAAAAACCGTGAGCTTGGGTGGGAACATTTTATCTGAATATCAAAACAATGAAACCATCTTTGAGGAAAAGTCAGAGATCATTACGCCTGTCCACTTTAGGATGTATTGCTGGCATGGTACAGAGGTCAGACATAACTGCAGATTTTGAAAAGTCAGGCACTGACACAAATCTGAATGAATGAGTTAGTACTTGTGTTTCCTAAGTCAATAAGGTGTTGATAAATGAGGATGAATTATTATTTTCTCTCAATTAGGTAATTACCTACATTTCAGGTGAACCAAAATAAGGTACGTTTTTGTGATTTTAGGGTTGGACATTGTGGGCAAAACTGAAGGGCTTTAACACTGATCCCTATGGGAAAATGTCACTTTTGCTTTCCAGTTCTACAGCTACATATCTAACATCATATTGAAAGTAATAGCTTATAAAGTTTAGTTTTGGGTAATACTACTAGGATATTACTATGAATCAAGTATGATGAACATTTTTCTACAAATGTTGATATCATAGAAATAAGGGGTGGGCTACCTGGCAAAGTGGACACGTCTATTTCATAAAAAAATACAATTTAATCTCCTCACGATGCGTGTGATCTCCCGTGTGCCGCAGCGCCCCCTCCTGTCCTTGTGAAGGTCCAGAACCAGCTTGGCGTCCCAATCTGGGCACTGTGCATCACCGGAAGTGACATCATGGCCACGGCAGGTGTCGTCGTCATCTCGTCCCGTCACGTGGAGGCCGAGACTTTGCGAGAAGTCAATGTGGGGATGGCGCAGGTAGCAGATGACCATCAGGAATTGGTCTACGTCACAGCTCACAGACACTAGTTGGGGTATAGTAATGTAAACAATTAGAAACAAGGTCAACAGTGGTTAAACATGTAATTGACTGCTACAAGGATATGAATGTTGAATACATATTCTGGCATCAAAAAAAGTGTAGATTAATGAAGCTATATCATTCAGCTACTGCTTTGTCACTGAACATTCACTTCATAAAAATACCAGTCTTTTAGAAATGCAAAGGTTGTAATATGGCAATATGTGGTAATATGAGTTCATAGGCGAATGTACAAGGGTCCTGTTTGTCTGTAGCCAGTTATAGCAGACCAAAGGATGGGACGTGGTTAAAGATGCCTTAGTCCAAGGGGTATAAGATATAATTTAAAGTTGAATATCCAGTTAGAGCCCCCTCAGTTGTACATAGAACCCACTTCAGTTTCTTCAGAACCCTCTCAGGAGTTTTAACTTACCATGCTGAACAGAACAGTTACCACCGGAGCGTGTGATTGGACAGAGGCAGCCATCACGTGACCCGTCACCGTCTACGTCATAGCACGTGCCCTCGTTATGGTCACAATCATAGCAGGACCTGTCTGCGGCCACCGTCAACTTACGGGCTGTAAAGGGTAAATCATACATGAGTGAGTGAGTGAGTGATGGATGTTGTACGCCATACCGACAGCCAGAGTCATTTTCACCGTAAAAACAAGTTTGGATGAATTCCGTCGTTGGTGATTGTATCTATGAGATGACAGGGCAGGCAAACAGCAGGGGATCAAAACCTGAAAATCATTTTCGCTGTACCTCATCCCTTAGTGAACCCAGACATCAACCGGGAATTGAACCCAATGAACCACTTGGTTAGTGCTGGGTCCGCCGTATCTTCGCCTTTTACAATCAGCAGGGGCTACTGGGGGCTTATATTCTTCCCAGGGGCAAAAGCCCCACCCCAGTACCCCCGTGGGGAGGGGGAAATCATACATCATAACATGTCACCTGTCTACATCATAACACATACCCAGGTTATGGTCACACTCATAGCAAGACCGGTCTGTGGTCACCGTCAACTTACGGCTTGTAAAGGGTAAATCATACGTCATAACATATTGCGTTCTATGCCATATACACAATCCTATAATAGTCAAATGCCTAAAAGGACAGTTTATTGCAACAATGTGGCCCAGGCCCATATACTCCGGGAGGGGGGCTGGCAGGGGTGGCATGCCATCCTTCCAAAGGAGGAATCTTTTCAGAAAGTCCCACCTTTCACTGTAAAAACCCTAAAAAGGTGAGAAAATAAGGACAAAATCGACTTGGGGCATCTCGCCAATACCTTTTTGTGTTTAAAGTATTGAAATTATAAGCAAAAGTTACACTTAGGGTATCTTCCCGGCCCACCCTCTCAGTAGACCCTGCATACAGGCCTGATAATTATGCAGGTTATAGTAATTTGAATAAGACAATGGCTATAACTCCCTATCATTACACTTTTATCACCATTTGTACTCATGTTCATGTAATGCATCTTAAAAGCAGTGGAAACACTGCTGATTATTCCGAAATAAAATTGATTAAGTTTATAAACAGATTTGCTTCTCTATGACTTTCACACTTGATTTTTTTCTAATTGAAGCGACTTAAGAGTATAGGCCTAGTGTTGATTTAATGCCAGGTCTATGATAGATCAGTCAATGACAGATCTCCGAGGATATCTACTTCCTGAATGATAACAGACAAAACCATCTATACGTACCACATACAGTGCGTCCGTCCACGTAGACGCTGACGTAGCCATCCTCGCACGTACAGCGGTACCGGCCCACGTTGGTCCCGTCAGACACGCACTGCGCATGCGCGTCCACGCACTGCGTCGTGACGTCATTAGAGCACTGCCCCCCGACGGGAATGTGTTGAACTAAAGGCCAAGACATAAGAATAGAAGGGATGAGCTTCCTGTAGTGGACCCCGAGCCACAACATGCATGCATGATTAACAATAATATTGAATTTAGGGTTAGGGCATATATTGAATCATATATATATAAAGATTGTTAATTGGGATGAGAAGGACACATCTTTTTGAATAAGTCAATAATTAAATACTGAATTTTATATGATACAAGTTGTTTATTGGGATATTATATGATTGTTTAAGACGAATTTTTTTTTTAAATTATGTTTGAGATGTTGTTTAAGGATTTATAGAATTATAAATTGATCACCAAGATGGCACCGAGCCCCTTTCTGGCTATTGTGACTTCATCTGCACACCGTCTATATAACAGACTAGTCGATTTTTAGCCTTAACGTTATCAATTTGGATAGCTCGTTAAATACAAACCCTTGTTTCCTCGGGTCATGGATATCTATATTTGATTATCGGAATGTAGAACGATATGAGACTATAATAAATTTAAATCTCTTTATGTGTCTTCGGGCATTCCTATCTAACCACGTTAAGGATATCTGCATATTATAGACAAAAATTCATGGAAAGTAGATGAAATTTGTTTACGTACCACATGTGTTTCCCTGCTTGTGAAAGCCTCGATCTGAGTTACAGCGACACCTCATGACGTCAGAGGCACGTGTTGCTGACGTCATAGATATGGTTGTGACGTCAGAAGTGTTTGTTAACGGTGTCATAGACTCAGTGTTACCGTCGGAGCCGTTGGAGAATGACGTCATAGACTCTGTTGTATTATTAGAGATGCTCATATCTGACGTCATCGACCCGGTTGTGACGTCAGAGCTGTTGGCTAATGACGTCATGGAGTCGGTCGTGACGTCAGAATTATTTGCTGATGACGTCATAGAATCCGTCGTGACGTCAGAGCCATTCCCTGACGTTGCTGATGTCATCATTTGTGTAGCATTTGTCATGGCGTCAGTTCCTTCTGCTGACGTCATAACGGACGTGGCACCTGACGTGGCACCTGACGTGGCATCTGACGTGGCATCTGACGTCACCCCTGACGTCACCCCTGACGTCCCCCCAGAGAAGGAGGGGGAATGGGATGAGGAGGAGGAGGAAGGGGAGGAGGAGGGGATGTGGGGGTCGTAGTGGACGCAGAGGGCGGACGGACTCAGCCCCCCACAGTCAGCGTCCTGACTGCATGTCGCCGGAACCGGGAAGAAGTCACTGTCTGGAAGAGGAGTAGAATAAAGAAAGGGGAATATAATATAGAACGAATAGAACAAAACGGGGAATATGATGTTTTCCTATAGACGTTGTGCAGATGAAGTCACAACTACCCATTACAGACCGGCGGCCACATTGGTGATAAATTTATAGTCATTGTTATTCAGATTTGTGAAACATTTGAAACATTATGTGCTACATTTACTGGAAATGTCTAACTGAATAGTATAGCAATTATTATCACATGGTCATGGAATTGATATATATTCTTATCTATTTTATGGTCACATGGTCTTGATCACAACACAGTGATCACCAAAAAGTGATCACGTGACCGTGTCTGCACGCGGTATATACAAACTAATTTAATTGGTTAATCGATTGTGAGGTCTGTATTCTATGACATATGAAATTTTCCTTGCGATTTGCTACTGATACATTATCGCACGTTACGATGCGTAATCGCGGGCATCATTCATTTACATGTTGGTATATTCCTTCAAACCGTAATACTATCTCGATTTTCCGGATATTCAATATAGGATATGATTATTTGCAAGAAGAAAATTAATGTTGTTTTGATAGCATTTCTCTGTTCGAAAGGAAAAAGAATCGGTATGTGAAATACATGCTTAGGTTATTTTTATTCTATGCTAACCAAGGGTATAAATCGAAATTATGAATGCATTTAGTTCCGGATTCAAAATCAAAACAGAAATCTAACAGCGCTAACTTAATGTCCAGCAGTATCCTTTAACTAGTTGAAAATGTTTCTATTCAAGCAGGTGCAATATAGTAATTCAAATATTGAAGTTTGGTACTGTCTTCTTGCATGATTTGTCACTTTTTAATAGACCCTCATGTCTGATTCTGCCTAAGTCTAACATCATCTATTTTCAGACTTATCAACTTTCACGAAATTAATGTTACTATCAAAAGTAATTTTCCTGGATTACGTGTATCATACTCATTTGGCCATTTCAAGAATATATCTTTAAAGCCAGTGTATGGCCCATGTGGCGGACGTAATTTACTATGTTGTAACTCCTGTATGGCCGTGAAAAAATTGTGACGTGACCAATCATGTCAGCGGAATACATTCTAACGTCCCATAACGAGCCCCTAACGGTAGAAACAAACGGACGATACTCCGGCTTTAAGTCGTCTATGTCAAAATTAATGTGATTGCACCATTTTCCAGATACCAGTGAGATAAAATCTTCACATTACTTCTTACATTACGAACTTCTTTCAAAAAGGATTTGTGTTAGTGAGTTATTCTCAGAGGTAGTGGTTATTGAGTAAAGTACTTTTGAAAGTATCAAATTGCTGAAAGCATCTCAAGATGAAAGAAATAGCGATTGAAACGTTTCTATTTTTTCACTGCATTTATAAATAGCAAGAAAGGAATGTCTGGTAAAGATCCCACAAATGACAAAGATGGGTAAGGATGATACGGGCGTAAGTCTATATACAGATCATATAGACTAGATAGCTACCCATGATAAACGGGTTTGTGATCAGGCAGTTTCCCCAACCCAGTCAATCAATCTTAGAAACGACAACCCAGATGATACTGCATAATGATAAAATATTATATATTTATATGACAACCTTTGGTAAGATTCCTTTTTCATATTCATATTGTTAGAATGTTGAAGTCCAAACGCATGAAAAACTCTCCAACTTCAGAAATGTCTTTCCTGTTCACTCACCCACACCTAACGCCAATTGGTACTGACCTTTGGATGGTTAATATCTATTTTAATCGGAATCGAGCCTGTCCTACTCTAGGAATATCATAATTATCTGGGAATATCGTTTGGGTAGGACAAATGCACCGTACAGACCAACTTATTCTTTATTTAGTAACTTGACTGGAATGAGAAAAACGCGGATATTTCTGATTCATCAGATATTTCCGACGGCTTTTAAGGTTAAATTGATAAAATGATATTATCTGTGGGTCAATTGAAAAATTGTGTTCAATGCAATTAGGGTAGGGAATTATGTCATGGATTGTTATTTATCAGCCTTCTCGAATTGGGCTTTTACAGTTTTAGACGTGTACTTATCTTACCAATAAGATCAACTTGATTCATAATTATTGTGTCCTGTCAAGCTATTTAGGGACTAGGAAAATATTTCCTGATTTTGATTTAATGTTAGATTAGCTTTTCCAATATAGCGTAACCAGTAGCAAATGGAAATTGTGTGCCGTGATCTATAGTTCAAGATAATGAACAATGCAATATTCCATCAAACGGGACCTTTGTTTACCCCGCGTCCAGGGTACGATTCAATGTACTACTACCCAGACAAGGAGGTGAGGTTGGATTTGGGGTACAACCCTCTGTTTCTGTACATTTATTTTTTCTATACATTTTTTTTACATGGCGAGGTGTGCCATAGCTTACCTCCGTTGGGGAGTCCTGAGGTAACGAGACACAGGACACAGAGCAGGGATAGGGCTACACGGGCGGCCATCTCGTACTCCGTAATTAGTATGGTCACGTATACGTACAGTTATACGTAAATCCGTATGGTCACGTAGAGTTATACGTAAATCCGTATATGGTAGCGTAGATTTACACGTAATCCGCTATAAAAGATTATCGCCGTGATCAGAGCACAGAGATCTTAATATTTCTGGGTTAGTGTTTGGTGCGTATTGCCGCCCACTGAGGTGGAGTTAGTTTGTTCCTCGTGTTAGTTTGTTCTTCGTATTAGTTTGTTCCTCAGATGAAGGCTCTCAGAAGGGTTTTAAGCTCCTCCTGTGCTATGAGTGTAGCTGGGTGCATGGCGGTGGGAATCCCGGGTCTGAGGTGGTCAGGGGCTGACTGGACGGGCGGGGGGCTGGGCGGGGCCGGTGGTCAGGGCTGGGCAACAGGTGGTATGCCGTCACCCCTCCCACCCCTACCTCCCCCACCTCACCTTCACCTCCCCATACCGGGACCCTTGATGGGGGATCCCGATGTCGCATGTCGATTTTAAAAAAGGGCCCTGTCGCCCTGTCAAATTTAAGAAATAGCTCTGTCGCCCTGTCGCATTTAAGAAATAGCCCTATCGCCCTGTCAAATTAATCAATAGCCCTGTCGCCCTGTCGAATTTAAGAAATAGTCCTGGCACCATTTCTAATTTAAGAATTAGCCCTGTCGCCCTGTCGAATCTAAGAAATAGCCCTGTCACCCTTTCGAATTTAAGGAAAAGCAATGTCCCATGTAGACTTTTTAGTGCGTCCCACTGTTCGACAGGGGGACTTTACAAGTCTGGGAGAACATGGCGATCATTTGTGGAATCCCCAGTTAGAAGGAATATTTTCATTGGTTATCTATATCTAGTAAGGAAAACCTCTTCGCTGGTTAACTTTTACAAGTGCAGCTCGCCAAGAACAAGTGGGCCACAAATTATTCTGGGGGAGGTGGAAATTCCCACCTTTAGATGGCAGACTTGCACAGGCCCTGAGAACGAGGAGGCGGCCTTGCAATAGGCTATGTCCCATGTCACTAGTGCCTAAAATGGTCATGTCGCCATACCGAATTTAGGGGTCTAGGGCCATTATACCACCTCATCCTCACCGCCCCAATGACGGACAGTCACACGGTCGACTGACGATTTCACAGATCATTACACATTCCTAGAAATTTTAGAAAAATGTACGTAATGATGTTAATGCCCATCTTACCATGTGGTGTAATATACAATGACTAACCTACGTGACACCTAACACCTCTAGACACCACCCGGACGGCGGCACGTGACCTGGGAAGTACGCCTTGATCTTTAAACGGAGGCAATAGTAATGGAAGGTCAAAATTTTGTAAATTCTTTTAACTATTGAAATACATTTTATGGCAATAACCTAGGCCAATAGTAAAATATGGACAGTGAAAAATTAGGCTTAAACTTCATGGATCACCTTGATCCATGTTGATGACCCACCAAAATTGGTTTGTCTACAAAAATTGCTGTCTAAAAGCAGAAATAACAAGGGTCTTCTGGAATTCAAGAAAAATCAAAAGTAGTTTTCATGGTTTAAACTGTACTACCAACTAAGATTAGACTCTTAGGAAGTATCATTATAGTTATTTAAGTTAGCCCACTTTTGTCGTATTTAGCACAATATTGCTTTCGACTCCCTTTAAGCCTAGTAATGAGCCTGTGGTTGTAGTCGAAAGACTGTAACTTTACCAAGCTTTATGTTTCGCACCTGCGAAACATATGAAGAAAATGTGAAGTAATACTTTCATCGATAGCATTTGCCGGGGTAATGTAAAATCATGCTAAAGTATAATAAATGTAGGCCTTTACAGATTTCTACCCTGTTTTAAGCGTATACCATGCATGCACCAGCCTCTGTGCATTACATCAGGCCGATTCGCCTTTTTTTTTACATTTTGGGAAATCTATCTAAAATAATCATAATGTCATGAATTGTGCTGCAGCTAGCATCTTTTATACCTTGTGGTATACTTATAATGAAATATGCGTTACTGTATTATGTAAAGTGATAAGTTTGCAACTTATAAAGTAAAATAGGTTTGCAACTTATAAAGTTAGATGAAAGATAAGTTTGCAACTTATACACTGAGGTGATGAGACAGTCCGCGGCGCATGCGCGGCAGGAGCGTATCTATGTCCGGTGTCTGTAGCAAGGCGGCAGACATGTCACCTCCAAAATACCCCAAAACAATAGACATGGCGCCCTGTGAGGCGTCGGGTGGTGACGTCACAGCCGGCCCACTGTGACGTCACAGCCGGCCCACTGTGACGTCACAGTGCGTGTGGCGCGCCAAGTATCACCATGAAAACCCATATAATGTAACAGGTAGTCCCTGGGTGACAGGTGCTGGGCTGTACGAGGGGGGGGGGTGTCATGTGTAAAGGGGATCATCCACGATGCGATTTTGGGCCGATTTTGGGCCGATTTTGAAAATCAGTTTATTAAATAATCGTTATTGTATAGGGCGCCTAAAATACACAATTCACCCTACCACGGATAGCTGATTTACAAATTTTTAAGGACCTGCAGGCTAATTTGTCAAAATCCCTAGAAAAACTATAGAAAATATACAAATTTTTATTTTCTATAGTTTTTCTAGGGATTTTGACAAATTAGCCTGCAGGTCCTTAAAAATTTGTTAATCAGCTATGTTTATCCATATTCAATTTATATTTCCTAAGTTATTTGGAAATTCACTCATTATATTATAGAAGGATATAGCCAATATTAAATATGCTAAAGTCTTGGATCTTGTCGAGTTAATACCCAGCATGCATCCTGATTGAGGCTAACCTGCAGGTAAAGCTCAAGAAATTGGCTATCCGTGGTTGGGAGAAGTCCAAAGAATTTCTGATAATCCATATAAGAAAAATGGTATTTCCACAGGGAAAAATCATTCCAAATATGCAAAAACAAAAATGCTAGAGAACAAAATCGGTGTGCGTTTAGTCGCATCGTGGATGATGGCTTTAACAAGTGTAACAAGTGTAACAGGTGCGGCGGGTGTGTCAGGTTCAGGCGGGTGGGGCGGGTCCAGCCCCACTCAGATCAATGCCCAACCGGACTATCGGTATGTGCAGTCACCCGTGTCGAGCACGTCCAGGGCCCGTGTGGATGACAGGGTAGGGGGATCCCCGAGGGGGGGAGGGGTGGGGGCAGGGGGTCTGGAGGGGCTTCTGTCGGTGAGCTGTAGTAGATAGACCACAGGCTGTTCAGCGTATAGGGTGGGTATATATCTCTGGGGAAAGCCTGGACTGTATGTGTGATGCTGTGGTTTCTGTAGAAAAGTCGAATAGTTTAACTGCATGTTGGATAAATATTCATAATACGTGAAGGATCACTTTATCGTCATGAGGTCAGATCTCGGAAATGTGTTCAAGGTAAGAAACTTTCGGTTTTAAGGTAAGGAACAAGAGGATGGTCAACTTTTTATTTATTCGAAATCATGGTCCTTGATTAAATGCCATATTTATAAGTGATCGAGGAATTGGTTGCGAAAGGTATGTTTAAATCTGCCAAGCGGAATTATCATTGTTGTCATTCATTTTCATTTCACTTCCTTGTTGTTCCTTTCGCTTCAAGTAAATATTGAATAGACGTTGAATTTGAATTAAGTTCCTCTTCAATTTTTACAGGACCAAAATTAGGTAATTATCATGTTAATATTATGTGTTCAACCCTATTTCTGTTATATTTTCGCCCAATACCGTCTAGCACTTGCTGTTGTCTGTAGGTGGCGCTGCTGGTGGTCACGTGTTTCTGTCACCATGGATACGGCCTCATACCAGGTGAATATCCTTTTTAGTGGTTTATTTAGTATCTTCACATGTACACATGATCTTACAGATTATTGAAATATCGGGGGTATGGATGGGGTGGTCCCGTGTCGCATGTCGAATTCAAAAATCACAGATTAGACCAATGTTGCATGTCAAATTTAAGAAATAGCCATGTTGCATGTCACTTTGTTTTTAAAGCTTCTGTACCATGTCGAATTTATCAACATGGGCCATGTAATATGTCACTAAATTCCCATGTCGCATGTCGAATTTTAAAAAACGGCAGTGTCGCGTTGTCGAATTTAAGAAATTGCTGTGTCGTAATAGATATGAGAGACAATAATGAAATAGATGAGCAAAGTTCCTAAACACGTCAAATCTTAATCAATCACAGTGAGAACAAGTATTGATAGTGACCCACTGATCTTAAACAAATAACATAGGTGTTTAATATTATCCCTTCCTTTTGTTATTTTTTCGAGTGTGAGCGGCAATGGTTATAGTCAGAAATTGTTATATTGTGGTTAGAACTCAAAGAACTCGTTTTATTATGAGCATACTGGAGGAATATGTCCTTTTTATGTTTTCTTTTCCATTAAATGTTGTTTATGAATGTAATAGGAATTGAGCAAGGGAGGAACGTTAAACAATTCATCCGTTTTTATATTTAGAAACGTCCTACACTGATGTCCAAACTTTGACTTTTCTTAAGACATTACCACAACTATCAATTCTTAATGGTATAGCATTGTTTTTATAATTACATGTTTTAATTATGTAGGCCTATGTAAGCCAACTAACTGTCCTCCTCCCACAGAGTCAGAAGCCTTTGACGTCAGCTGTACAAGTGACGCCGACTGTGACGGCGTCATGACGACATGTCAGGATGTGATCGTGACGTCAGAGGGCGTCGAGAACGTGACGTCAGAGGACACGGTGAACGTGACGTCAGAGGGCGAGGAGAACGTGACGTCAGAGGGCGCGGAGAACGTGACGTCACAGAGCGTGATGACGTCAGAGGGTGTGGAGACCGTGACGTCACAGGGCGTCGAGAATGTAACGTCTCAGGGCATGATGACGTCACAGGGCGTGGTGGTCAGACGCTGCGCGTGCGACCAGAGTCAGCGCTACTTCCGACACCCAAACCAGGAGACCTGTCGTAAGCAATCTATTCCCCATAATGTTTAACTTACTCTTACTATTAAGATCTTCATTTGCAAAACTTTACACTTATTTGCATAACGAGTAGGCCTACAAACTATTAGTTGACACACCAAAAGTGGGATATATAAGCAATATTCCTCTGGTTTTTATGGCCGCAGGACTTCGCCCTTGGGCAGTACACTGCCCAGCGGTTCATCCTACGACCCTCGGACGCCCCCCTAGGGTCTTCTTATATTATTACACCTGTACGGCCGAGCAGCGGTCAGTACAAGGCTTGTCAGGCTGTACGTACTGCTCATCGGTTCTGAAAAAGTAGTTCCGGCATGATCCAAAAATGTGTAATTTGAAGGCAATTCTTTAATATTGGGTCTAAAATGCTGAAATTTAAACTGAGAAAATCTAAAATACCTGAGAAAAATATAGTACAATCGAAAAAAAAATATTTTTTTCTTTCTTGAATGCATATGAATACAGATCCTACTCCGCAAAGCTTGTCGCATTAAAGCTGGAGTATCGTCCGTCTGTTTCTAACGTTAGAGGCCCCACCCCTTACCCTGACGACGTCGCAGCCGGCGACATGTTTTGCGACGTTAGAACGTAATCCGGCGACGTTATTGGTCACGTCGCGAAATTGGCGGGGCAATCAGGGGGTTACAGCGTAGCTAGTCACGTTCCCCACACGGACGATACCCTGGCTTTAAGCAACAATGTTGCACTACACGAGAAGAATGAATACCTTGGGTTTTTCGCCACCGTCTGCCTCGACCAGGGTGACATCTGTGGGCATTAACATGTATCAAACTGGTGACTACATGTGTCTGGTTATAGGTCTCACGGAACTAATTGTTTTCCTGTATAGTTTAATATAACGGATCTTGAGAAAAAAAATATTCAGAACTTTGTGCCACATGAAAGTGACACAGAAACCTATTGTGGCCTCTTTGGCACACAAACTATCAAAATTTCAGGGTAGGTTCCCCATCAAAATCTAAAGCAGGGGTCCAAAATATTGATACACCCTCATTTTGCCAGTTCTGCAGTGGTCAAATTCGCAGAATACAGAGCCCATTTTGAAATCCCCCTGACACCTACCAACAAGCAGAGATCAAGGATTTATTTTTACCAAACAACTCACAAATGATAGGGGGTACCCTGTGATTTTTCATTCAATTCTGTCAGTTTTCCTTATTTGAATGCTAGCCACTCAAACCCAGTCATTCCCTTCACCTCGGGACAGAAAGGTATATGACACTACAGATGGCGCCACAATTAGTTCCGTGAGACCTAGTAGTACTTATCCTGTTTGTCCCTTTTTGCAGAGCTGCACGTCCAACTCGTCGATACGTGTACATCTGACGACACCACCATGTGCAGCGACCAGGGTGCCATCTGTGGGTATTAACATGTATCAGACTGGTGACTACATGTGTCTGGTAGTAGTTATTATCCTGTTTGTCCTTTCCCCCAGAGCTGCACGTCCATCTCAGTGAGACGTGTACATCTGACGACACCACCCTCTGCATCGACCAGGGTGCCATCTTTGGGCATTAACATGTATCAGACTGGTGACTACATGTGTCTGGTAGTAGTTATTATCCTGTTTGTCCTTTCCCCCAGAGCTGCACATCCATCTCAGTGAGACGTGTACATCTGACGACACCACCCTCTGCATCGACCAGGGTGCCATCTTTGGGCATTAACATGTATCAGACTGGTGACTACATGTGTCTGGTAGTAGTTATTATCCTGTTTGTCCTTTCCCCCAGAGCTGCACGTCCATCTCAGTGAGACGTGTACATCTGACGACACCACCCTCTGCATCGACCAGGGTGCCATCTTTGGGCATTAACATGTATCAGACTGGTGACTACATGTGTCTGGTAGTAGTTATTATCCTGTTTGTCCTTTCCCCCAGAGCTGCACGTCCATCTCAGTGAGACGTGTACATCTGACGACACCACCCTCTGCATCGACCAGGGTGCCATTTTTGGGCATTAACATGTATCAGACTGGTGACTACATGTGTCTGCTACTAGTACTAATCCTGTTTGTCCCTTTTCCCAGAGCTGCACGTCCGTCTCGGTGAGACATGTACGTCTGACGACACCACCGTCTGCGTCGACCAGGGCGCCGTCTGTGGGCACTCCGGGGACCTACACCACACCCTCAGGTGTCAGTGCAGTCTGGACGACCTCCTGGTGGACCATGAGGGAACTAAAGTCTGTGGTAAGATACTGTTGTCGTTGGGCGACGTTGTTATTATTCTTTATTGAGAGGATATGTACTTCCCAATTGGTTGGTAAACTTGGTGTCTCTCACAGGTACACTATCTTACTTAAAGGAAATTTACATCATATGAATAAGCAATGATTAAAGAATATTTATTCTATCCGCATTACTAGGGTTCCTTGCACATAAATTTTCAAACGCCTACTTTTTATTCAATTAACTTCTTTTTGGTATTCTGTAAATATTTCAAAAGAATAAATTGGAAAAAGTTGAAGAATTACTGAGTTATAAAAGAAAGAAAATAAATTTTGGGAATTCCCTAATTTCTGGTATCTTATTTCTGTCCTTGCTACGTCATAATAAAGGGAATTCCCTTTCAAAATAACTTGGGAATATCAGGTTATTGAATGAATTTAGGGAAGCAATTGAATGATGCAAGTATTTATAGCCTGTATGTGGACTGATATGAATATTTAATACTACAGCTACAATTCCTTTGTATACACTATTGAGAGTTAGGGATGCCCTTTTTTAAAAGCTGGGGAATCCCAATTACAGTCCTTGTGACGTCACAAATCAGGGGATTTCCCTTAAAAACCATCAAAATAGACCAAATTTCAATGTCTCACCATAGTGGCTACAATTGGAATATGCTTAAAATATTTCTAGCATTATTAGTTCTTGACACATATTCCATGCACAAAGAATTTCATTGACAAACATCTTTCCCTTGATTATGTGCTAGGTTTCCTTCAAGATTAGAAGAATGCATGGTATTTGGTATCATGTGACTACAAAGTGGTGTTGACCATGTGGCCACCATAGGCGTGTTTGTAGTTTTAAGCGGTTAGGCAGATGTATCATTATGCTTGGATTAGCTCCATCTTATCTATTTAAAGATTGACATTCAAAGTTTAAATAGGCCTATGTATTTGTTTTACTCTCATGTTATTCTTTATAATTGATTCTACGTCAAAGAGACGGTTCCTTATCACTTAAGGTTTGGTGATAACTACCCCATATCCTGTATTATTCACCGTCACTGTCACCACAATAAGAAATAATAATATACCCCCTTCCCCACCAGCGCGCCCCCTGACGAGACGCCAGGACCCCCTGTGTGAGATGTGCGAACAGAACACAGGACGCTGCAATATTTACCATTACTGTCATCACTATATATATACCTCCTCCCCCGGCCAGCGCGCCCCCTGACGAGACGCCAGGACCCCATGTGTGAGACGTGTGAACAGAACACAGGACGCTGCATTATTTACCATTACTGTCATCACTATATCAATATTCCTCCTCCCCCCGGCCAGCGCGCCCCCTGACCAGACGCCAGGACTCCCTGTGTGAGACGTGTGAACAGAACACAGGACGCTGCATTATTTACCATTACTGTCATCACTATATCAATATACCTCCTCCCCCCGGCCAGCGCGCCCCCTGACCAGACGCCAGGACTCCCTGTGTGAGACGTGTGAACAGAACATGGGACGCTGCATTATTTACCATTACTGTCATCACTATATATATACCTCCTCCCCCCGGCCAGCGCGCCCCCTGACGAGACGCCAGGACTCCCTGTGTGAGACGTGTGAACAGAACACAGGACGCTGCATTATTTACCATTACTGTCATCACTATATCAATATATCCCCTCCCCCCGCCCAGCACGCCCCCTGACGAGACGCCAGGACCCCCTGTGTGAAACGTGCGAACAGAACACAGGACGCTGCTATGACGTCACGGGCAATGGACAGCGTGATGGCTGTCAGTGTCCCGTGTCGCTCACTGGCGACGACTGCGAGGTCGTCCATGGTAAGTCCACCAGTATTTTCACCACCTACTGGTTAATCAAATGTATGGTATGGGTAACTGGTTAGTTTGGGGATATTTTCATTCTGTATGATGTGTAACTCATCATGATGCTTATATAAGTTTTATGGCCAGTAATAAGAAGTTTCAGATCCCACAATTGCAACGCACCTTGATACTTCAACGTATCTCAGATCTGCCTTATCATATTGAAGGCTAGTAGTGCCAAATTTCTAAACATGATTACATGGTTATGAATGATTGAGGTATAGTTATATACTCATAATTACATATTTTTTTCTAATACATTATTAAAGCTAAGAAGAACTTGACATGACGTTTTGCCTTGGAGTATCTAATACTCCCTGGTATCTTCTTTTACTGTTTTACCCCCCCCCCCTCCCCCACCGCTCCCCGATCCGCCCTGCTTAAAACTTGATGTGTTCTCTTCTCAGTGTTCGTGAACTGCACGGTGGCCGACTTCACGATGACAGTCTGTTATGACCCGCACGGCGGGGTCAACCTGACGGCCGGGGCCCGGATGTACGCAGAGGATCACGGGACGGACCCGGCCTGCCGCGGGGTCCCGGATGAGGAGGGTCTCTGCCACCAGGGGGCGTGGCGACTGGAGCTCCCCCTAGCAGACGGGCAGAGAGAACGCTGCGGGACGCTGAAAAACACACAGCCCGTGAGTTAGCTACAACTGGTGTGATTATCGCTATAGATTTTAATAGTATTTCTGGTCATAAGTTGTCATTCAGGGTTTCTAAGTTCACAGGACCTGTATTTCTGTATACCTATGATGTTGTATATTCATAGCGGTATTGATGTGGGTGTTGGGGGGAGTCACATGTCGCGTGTCGATTTTAAAAAGTGGCTGTGTCGCCTGGCCTTATATCTGAGTTTAGACCCATGTCGCACGTCCAATTTAAGAAATAGCCCTGTCCCATGTCATTATCTTTTTACAACCCCTTTGCACTGTTGAATTTAAGAGAAGGGCCATGCCATTTGTCACTTACTTGTCATGTCGACTGTCAAATTTAAAAAACGGCCATGTTGAATTTAAGAAATGCCTGTATCGCCATGTATATTGATATGCATTATAATGGTTATGCAAAGACCCACTATTTGTCATTATTTTCAAAAATAATAAATAAAAATTGGTTAATGGCTCTTCGAAGATATAAATTGGAGTTCCTCTTTATCCTGAATCAATGTATCAAAAGGTTACGGAGCTGCCGTCATGAAAACATCGATTTATAAAATATACATATACTTACATCCATAAACAAAGATGACAATCTACTCATTTACCTAGGACAATGGTTCAATAATCTATGTATTGGTAAAGAAATTGATGTTATAAATACATTGATAACCGTATAATTGATGTCCACTCCCTCTTCGTCCAGTCGAGCATCAAGTATGAGAACCGCATCTTCGTGGACCAGGGGACCGGCCGCCCCCAGGACTATGTACTCTTCACCACCTTCTGCCTCTTCCAGACCCACGCCACTGCATCCTTCGGCGGGCTGGGCGTCTTCGCGTGAGTACTGGGACAGGGGTGAAAGGTTTTCAGGGGTGGAATCAGGAATTTGAAAAAAAGAAAAAGGGGGGGGGGGGGGGGGGGGGGGGGGGCGTGCTATAGTAAAATTTCCAGCCACCCCCTCTGGGCACAGCAATTTTACATTAAAAAGAAATTAAAGTTTCGGGCAAAAAAATAAAAGAGGGTTAGGGCCTGGGGGGCTGATTTTTATTCACCCAGCTGATGGACATTACCCAAAGATTACATAGGTTTTCTTGATATGAGATCATAAACTCTTTTTGATAAATTAAAGTGAAGAACATTAAAGATTTCCATATGAATATTCAATAAATGTTGTTTATACTGTAGGTACTGTTTGACGGCAAATGCATGTGTGCTGTTTATTTAACGTAATTGCCAGAAAAATAATCCCATTCGCTTGATGTGTTACATTTTAATACATTTTAAGGCCTCCCTATGATGAAATGAATGAGAAAGACAATATAGTTCAAATTAAGGTAATAAACCCACTACAAAATCTCGGACCTGTCACCAATGGCAGAGATTAATGTAAATAGTATACAGAAATAGGGGAGGGGCATGAGTAGTGTACAGAAATAGGTGAGGGATATGAGTAGTGTACAGAAATAGGGGAGGGACGTGAGTAGTGTACAGAAATAGGGGAGGGACGTGAGTAGTGTATAGAAATAGGGGAGGGACGTGAGTAGTGTACAGAAAAAGGGATTGACGTGAGTAGTGTATACAAATAGGGGAGAGACATGAGTAGTGTACAGAAAAAGGGATTGACGTGAGTAGTGTATACAAATAGGGGAGGGATGTGAGTAGTGTAGAGAAATAAGGCAGGGACGTGAGTAGTGTACAGAAATAAGGGAGGAATGTGAGTAGTATACAGAAATAGGGGAGGGACGCGAGTAGTGTATAGAAATAGGGGAGGGAAGCGAGTAGTGTATAGAAATAGGGGAGGGACACGAGTAGTGTATAGAAATAGGGGAGGGGCATGAGTAGTGTACAGAAATAGGGGAGGGACGAGAGTAGTGTATACAAATAGGGGAGGGACATGAGTAGTGTACAGAAATAGGGGAGGGACGAGAGTAGTATACAGAAATTGGGGAGGGACATGAGTAGTGTACAGAAATAGGGGAGAGATGTGAGTAGTGTACAGAAATAGGGGAGGGACGGGAGTAGTGTACAGAAAAAGGGGAGTGATGTGAGTAGTGTACAGAAATAGGGGAGGGACGTGAGTAGTCTACAGAAATAGGGGAGGGATATTATTAGTGTAGAGAAATAAGGGAGGAACATGAAAAGGGTACAGAAATAGGGGAGGGACATGAGTAGTGTACCAAATAGGGGAGGGACGGGAGTAGTGTACCGAAATAGGGGAGGGATGTGAGTAGTGTACAGAAATAGGGGAGGGAAATGAGTAGTGTACAGAAATAGGGGAGGGACACAAGTAGAGTACAGAAATAGGGGAGGGACATGAGTAGTGTAAAGAAATAGGGGAGGGACATGAGTAGTGTACCGAAATAGGGGAGGGACGGGAGTAGTGTACCGAAATAGGGGAGGGATGTGAGTAGTGTACAGAAATAGGGGAGGGAAATGAGTAGTGTACAGAAATAGGGGAGGGACACAAGTAGGGTACAGAAATAGGGGAGGGACATGAGTAGTGTACAGAAATAGGGGAGGGACACAAGTAGGGTAGAGAAATAGGGGAGGGATGTGAGTAGTGTATAACAATAGGGGAGGATGTGGGTGGTGTACAGAAATAGGGGAGGGACATT
The DNA here is from genome assembly GCA_936440205.1 of Lepidonotus clava. Taxonomy (NCBI): domain Eukaryota; kingdom Metazoa; phylum Annelida; class Polychaeta; order Phyllodocida; family Polynoidae; genus Lepidonotus; species Lepidonotus clava. The sequence goes on from OW387150.1 coordinate 34,360,670, forward strand.
AGTGGTGTACAGAAATAGGGGAGGGACATGAGTAGTTTACAGAAATAGGGGAAGGATATGAGTAGTGTATAGTATTAGGGTAAGGACGTGAGTAGTGTACAGAAATAGGGGAGGAACGAGAGTAGTGTACAGAAATAGGGGAAGGACATGAGTAGTGTACAGAAATAGGGGAGGGACATGAGTAGTGTACAGAAATAGGGGAGGGACGAGAGTAGTATACAGAAATTGGGGAGGGACATGAGTAGTGTACAGAAATAGGGGAGAGATGTGAGTAGTGTACAGAAATAGGGGAGGGACGGGAGTAGTGTACAGAAAAAGGGGAGTGATGTGAGTAGTGTACAGAAATAGGGGAGGGACGTGAGTAGTCTACAGAAATAGGGGAGGGATGTTAGTAGTGTAGAGAAATAAGGGAGGAACATGAAAAGGGTACAGAAATAGGGGAGGGACATGAGTAGTGTACCGAAATAGGGGAGGGACGGGAGTAGTGTACCGAAATAGGGGAGGGATGTGAGTAGTGTACAGAAATAGGGGAGGGAAATGAGTAGTGTACAGAAATAGGGGAGGGACACAAGTAGGGTACAGAAATAGGGGAGGGACATGAGTAGTGTACAGAAATAGGGGAGGGACACAAGTAGGGTAGAGAAATAGGGGAGGGATGTGTGTAGTGTATAACAATAGGGGAGGATGTGGGTGGTGTACAGAAATAGGGGAGGGACATTAGTGGTGTACAGAAATAGGGGAGGGACATGAGTAGTTTACAGAAATAGGGGAAGGATATGAGTAGTGTACAGTATTAGGGTAAGGACGTGAGTAGTATACAGAAATAGGGGAGGAACGAGAGTAGTGTACAGAAATAGGGGAGGGACATGAGTAGTGCACAGAAATAGGGGAGGGACATGAGTAGTGTACAGAAATAGGGGAGGGACGAGAGTAGTATACAGAAATTGGGGAGGGACATGAGTAGTGTCCAGAAATATGGGAGGGAAGGGAGTAGTGTACAGAAATAGGGGAGGGATGTGATTAGTGTACAGAAAAAGGGATTGACGTGAGTAGTGTATACAAATAGGGGAGGGATGTGAGTAGTGTAGAGAAATAAGGCAGGGACGTGAGTAGTGTACAGAAATAAGGGAGGAATGTGAGTAGTATACAGAAATAGGGGAGGGACATGAGTAGTGTACAGAAATAGGGAAGGTATGGGAGTAGTGTACAGAAATAAGGGAGGGACAGGAGTAGTGTACAGAAATAGGGGAGGGACAGGAGTATTGTACAGAAATAGGGGAGGGACAGGAGTAGTGTACAGAAATAGCGGAGGGACAGGAGTAGTGTACAGAAAAAGGGAGGGACGTGAGTAGTGTACAGAAATAGGGGAGGGACATGAGTAGTATACAGAAATAGGGGAGGGACGTGAGTAGTGTACAGAAATAGGGAACGTATGGGGTATTGTACAGAAATAGGGGAGGGACATGAGTAGTATACAAAAATAGGGGAGGGACTTGAGTAGTGTACAGAAATAGGAGAGAGACGTGAGCGGTGTACAGAAATAGGGGAGGGACATGACTAGTGTACAGAAATAGGGGAGGGACATGAGTAGTGTACAGAAATAGGGATGTGACGTAAGTAGTCTACAGAAATAGGTGAGTCACGTGAGTAGTGTATAGAAATAGGAGAGGGACCTGAGTAGTGTACAGAAATAGGGGAGGGATTGGAGTAGTGTATAGAAATAGGGGAGGGACTTGAGTAGTGAGCAGGAATAGGAGAAGGACGGGAGTAGTGTACAGAAATAGGGGAGGGACATCAGTAGTGTACAGAAATAGGGGAGGGACGTGAATAGTGTACAGAAATAGGGGAGGGACTTGATTAGTGTACAGAAATAGGGGAGGGATGTGAGTAGGGTATAGAAATAGGGGAGGGACATTAGGGATATTAATAGAGTACAGAAATAGGGAAGGGAGTATTTTACAGGAATAGAGGACGAACATGTGTAGTAAACAAAAATAGCGGAGGGACGCAAATAATATATAAGAAAAGAGGAAGGACATTAGTAGTGTAGAGAAATAGGTGAGTAATGAACAGAAATAGTAGAAGGATGAGAGTAGAGTAATGGGGGGGATGTGAGAAGGATACAGAAATTAGGAGTGAAAAGTTCAATTAGTATTCTGAAGTTTAAAGACAAGCTTTAAGCTGTATACAGAATTGATAGTACAATCAACATGATAATGAATAACCACTTGTAGATCAAACGAATTGAGATTACTGTCTTGATGGCACATTGTTCAACTTAAGTTATATGTTTACATTTCTTCCTGAAGTTTGGCGGATGGCTGGGCAGGCCAGGAGAGTAAGCCCTACATTGAACTGACCTTGGAGGATGCCCTTGGAGACCCCCTGGCGCCTGAAACACCCATCAGGCTTGGTGATAGCATCCACTTCAAGATTAAGCTGGACCCTGAAGGTAAGGTCAAAGGTCAAAGAACTATTTACCAGAACTTGTATTGCCAGACAAATGAGGAATTACTGTAACATTTTTGGTAAGTATCTATGCACCACCCCTTATACGTATCGCTGCTCAGCTGTGCGGGTGATATAGTTATGGACAATTATTCTGTTTTTAACCACTGAAGAGTCAATTTTTATTTCTGGCATGTCTGATAGATATTCCATTCCGTCATTTGTTCTTTGAACTTGGAATGTCAAACCAATTTTGATTTACATTTCTACACATTTGATATTATACCCTATCTAATCCCCCTTCCGTAATACCACCCTGAAAGCCTGGCTGTTCTTCAGCCCCTACCAGTCACACTTTGACCTGGGCTATCATAATCTACCCCCCTCCCTTACCTCTCCCCAGGTGACTATGCAGCCATGCGGGTAGAGGCCTGCCTCTTCTCCAGCCCCTACCAGTAACATTTAACTGTTATAACGTATAATATAAACCCCTCCCTTACGTCCCCTAGGTGACTACTCGGCCGTACAGGTGGAGGCCTGTCTCTTCTCCAGCTCATACCAGTCATATTTAACTGTTATAACCTATAATCTAACCCCCTCCCTTACCTCTCCCTAGGTGACTACGCAGCCGTGCAGGTGGAGGCCTGCCTCTTCTCCAGCTATTACCAATCACATTTAACTGTTATAACGTATAATCTAAGTAACCCCCTTATCTCCCCCAGCTGACTATGCAGTGATGCAAGTAGAGGCCTACCTCTTCTCCAGCCCCTACCAGTCACATTTAACTGTTATAACGTATAATCTAAACCCCCTCCCTTACCACCCCTAGGTGACTACGCGGCCATGCGGGTGGAGGCCTGCCTCTTCTCCAGCTCCTACCAGTCACATCTAACTGGTATAACATATCGTCTAACCCCCTCCTTTACTTCTCCCCATGTGACTATGTGGGCATGCATGTGGAGGCCTGCCTCTTTTCTAATTCCAACCAGTCATATTTAACTGTTATAACGTATAATCTAACCTCCTCCCTTACCTCTCCCCAGGTAAATATGCGGCCGTGTAGGTAGAGGCTTGCCTCTTCTCCGGCTCATACCGGTTACATTTAACTGTTATGACGTATAATCTAACCCCCCTCCCTTACCTCCCCCAGGTGACTACGCAGCCGTGCGTGTGGAGGCATGCCTCTTCTCCAGTTCCTACCGGTCGAATGACCCCCAGGCACAGACGGTGCGGGTACTGGCTGACGGGTGAGAACTAGGGTTAGGGGATCGGGATTGGTGTTCGGGATGGCAGATACAAAAAACATGAAAGATAAGGTTCGCCTTTTGTGTAACGTTTGTAGAATAACAAAATGTATTTGGTTTTTGTTTTTATTTATTAAACTGCTCATAAATGTGATCTTCCAAGTAAGTACATATATATAGATTTAAAAGTGTGGAAGAGACACCAACCTTGACAAGCACAAATGGATGGACGACTTGTTATTTATTAATTATAGTGTAGACAATTTGCACAAAGATCAACAAGTTTCGACTGTTTGAAAGTATTCATCAGGATGAGTAAGAAAACCAAAGTTCATTGGGGTATATCTGATCAACGGTGTGGAATTGACACAGCGGATAATAGTGTAGAAGATATATATAGATTATACATCTATTTTATCTAGGTTTTTGGAGATGGGAAGTACCAGCTACAGACAGACAAAGATATGTTTGTTATAGCAAGCAATCTTTTAAGTGTATTTTTAGTACATACTTTTATTATTATCTTTACCTTTAGTTTATCTAATTATCTGTAATATTGTTACTTCTTATCGTTATGGACCTGAAAATTCCTCTTTGACCCGGGCGGTTGGGGCCGCCTTTCTGTTTGTTTTCTCCCTTCAAATATCCCACTGTCTGCACCCTCAGAACTGAGAACAGGTACCTTCCCTGGTCATGCTGACTGGTCAGCTTGTATGGCTGGCCAGTCACCGATGATCAGCCCCTTAACCCTGACCCCCTCTATACCCCCGACGACTGGTACCTTCCTGACAGCAGGCAATCCCTGGTCATCCCCAGCTGGTCAGCCGTACGAGGTGACCAATGGCCCAGTCAGCCCCTTAACCCTGATCCCCTCTATACCCCTAGGTGTCCAACGACAGGTACCTTCCTGACAGCATCCAACCCCTGGTCATCCCTGCCTGGCCGGCCATACGAGGTGACCACTGGCCCGGTCATGCCCTTAACCCTGACCCCTCTTTACCCCCCAGGTGTCCTACTACTGGTACCTACATGACGACGGCCAACCCTTGGCCCTCGCCACCTGGCTTATGATAACAACTGACCACTGGCCAAGTCAGCCCCTTAACCCTGACCCCTCTATGCCCCCTAAGTGTCCGACCACAGGTACCTTCCTCACGGCAGTCAATCCCTGGTCATCCCTGCCTGGCCAGCCGTACAAAGTGACCACTGCCCCAACCCGCTCTATACCCCCCAGGTGTCCAAACGACGGGTATCTTCATGACGGTGGTCAACCCCTGGTCATCCCCGCCTGGCCAGCCATACGAGGTAACCACCGGCCCGGTCAGCCCTTAACCCTGATCCCCTCTATACCCCCTAGGTGTCCGACAACCGGTACCTTCCTGACAGCGGCCAACCCCTGATCATCCCCGACTAGCCAGCTGTATGAAGTGACCACTGGCCCTGCCAACCCCTTTATCCCTGACCCCCTCTATTCCTCCTAGGTGTCCGACGACGGGTACCTACCTTACAGCTGCCAATCCCTGGTCATCACCACCTGGCCGGCCATACAAGGTGACCACCTGCCCTATCAGCCCCCTCTATACCCCTCTATACCCCCGGGGTGTCCGACGACTGGTACCTTCCTGACAGCGGCCAATCCCTGGTCATCCCCGCCTGGCCGGCCGTATGAAGTGACCACTGGCCCGGTCAGCCCCTGACCCCTCTATACCCCCTAGGTGTCCGACAACCGGTACCTACCTCACAGCAGCCACCCCCTTGACCTGACCCCCTGGTCGGCTGTATGAGATGACCATCGTCCCAATCAGCCCCTTAACCCTGACCCCTCTGTAACCCCTAGGTGTCCTACAACCGGTACCTTCCTGACAGCGGCCAACCCCTGGTCATCCCCAACTGGCCGGCCGTACGAAGTGACCACTGGCCCGGTCAGCCCACCCCAGATGAGGACAGGTGGCGCCACCTACCTGCACTGTACCGTCAAACTCTGCCTGCGGGGGGAGGTCAACCAGTGTGCGCCGGTGAGGGATTTTTCCACTTTCCTTTAAATTCTTTTTTTTACTTAAGTAAAGGCTTCAAATAATTGTAAATTCAAACTTTATTTGTTTGCAAAATTAGGGATTCTGTACCTGAACTTAAAAGGAAAATAACTAAATGACCAAGAATTTTCAGTGAAAAGCTCTGGCAATAGGGTGTTTACAACCCCCCAACACATCCCATAGAGAATGCAACGTATCTCTTATCTCTCTTGTAATGAGTGATACTGAAATTACATCTTCCTTTTTCATGTGATCAATAAGTAAATGATTGTGTTTCATATATGGCACCAGTAGTCCGATGTGGCTTGAAAGTTTAGAGATAAGTTAACGTGTCGAGATATGTCGTGGTTGATAAAGCTACCTAGTAACGTAACAATGGTGTAAATGTAATGTAAGTCTTACTAGAGTTACATCAATTAATCTAAAAAGGTTTTGCCCTAGATAGGCCTATACTACTTCTGCCATGTCAATAATAAGTATAAGAGTGGGTATATGGTATCGGGCACAGTTAGTTCTTAATATGACTTGGGATCTTTGGGATCTTAATTATGGAGTTGCGTCAAGGGTGCTGAAACTCCCTATGGATTGGAAGTTACTCTATGGATTTCAATTCTTTCACATAGAGAATTTCAGTATCTGGACAAACCGCCATAATCATAATTACTGTGAATGAATATTACATTCCCTCTTCGCGCAGAAAACCTGCAGCCCCGGGAAGGTCACTCAGCACCAAAGTAGCGGTCGGCGGAGACGTCTCGCAGAGTCTCGTGCCCAGCGGGATCTCGCGTTATCTCGCGCCCCACGTGACGTGGCGGGACCCACCGACGGGTCGTCCTACCTGGAACTGTCCAAGGGCATCTACTTCGACGATGACGTCACTTCCGGCGACCGACGGGCCCAGTACCAGGCCAGGGGTGGGTTGACACAAACCGCTGCGGGTTTCTTTTAATTCTTGATTTTGTCGTTGTTTCTTTGTATTACCAGAAGTATTATAGCTACATTAAGATATGTGACTCAGACAATTGGCTATGCAAATTTTCGTTACGTTGTTGATAGTGGTGCCCCCTACGAACATCCGTGCAAACCGCAACAACTCATCGTCTGTTTTGCCATTTTCGTGACGTCATCGCCGTTTGTTTACATTTAGGAAAAACATAAAAGAGACGCACGTTGTTTTGTTTGAAATGGTTTGCATAGACTCTTTTAGGGGGTGTCACATCGACGATGTCACGATGAAATATCACAAACCATTAATCTTTGCTTGCTATAGGATCGTTGGTATTTCTACATTGGAATTAGTTATATTTATAAGGGACCTCATCTCCTCCTGGGCATGGCTTAACCTTCGTCGACCTGTAATCTGATATTTTAACAATATCAATGATATACCAACATTATTCTTCAACCCTCCCTACCATGGATAGACTGGATTATATTTATTTCGGCACCTGCAGTTGAATTTGGACAAATTTTGTAGAGACAAAACGTGGGAAAACTATAGAAAATATATATGAATACTTGCTACAGATCAAAGTGTAATGAATCAATTTTCAAATAAACTCAAAAAATTATAAACATAATATAAATGGCAAAAGTAAAAAGTATTGATATTGATCTCCATTATCTTAAACTATAAATACTGCCATCATCAGTGAAAATTGATTTATGTAAGGCCTATGGTTTGTCGACATTTTTCCCAGCATGCACCCTGATTAGGGATAGTCTGCAGGTAAACCCCAGAAAATAAGCTTTTAGTGGTCGGGAGAATTAACTGACGGGGGTACATTTTAAATTGTGCTCCGCACTGTAACGTCGCGCACCCATAATATTGCCATATTATGGCAATGTTCCCTCCTTCTTTACCAGTTTAAATGTCCACCAAAAGGGGACGGGGACATAGCCTAGAACCTACCGCGGCCCTGGTACCTTTTGGGGGATGTTTTATAACGTTATAAGATATTAGGTACCCACAGGAAATGAATATTGACCCTGGGTTACATTTCAAATTTACCATCTCGCCATATAGGGGTTCGCTGACAAAGTGACTTTGGTAATTTTCCATTATTCTGGGGGTATCTCTACTGCAAATAATAATTATCAATAGATTGTTTTGTTTAAGCTCCATCCAGTGCCATCCCTGATCAGTTCTTGTAGTGATTAGGCCCAATATTCATAGTTTTATCTTCTTACATAACCCTAATATAGACCATATCGTATATTCCAGGATCCAAAGATGACGTCATAATCCTGTCCAAGATGCAGTTCGCCTCCGGGACCGCCATCTTGATATTACTACTCGTTGTTTTCATTACTTCAACTCTCGTCCTCTGCGTGACTCGCCGAGACCAGGGGTCAAAGGTCGGGGGTTTTACATCCGGGGCCCGCCGGCCGCCATTGTTCCACCTGCCCAGGAACACATAACGTGTGTGTGTTTCGGGGGGGGGGGGGGGGTACAGAAAAAGGAGGGGGGTGCTGACAAAAGAAAATATTACCAAAAATATTATAGCTACACTAAGATATGTGACTCGGACATTCACTTGTGGCTTTGTTGTGCTTATGACGATGACAGCACCCCCTATGAGAGTCCGTGCACATAGTTTCAGAGAAAATGACCTTAGTCTCTTATACACTTTTCCAAAACATATAAAACAGTAAATGACATCATGAAAACAGCAAAACAACCCAGCGTTGAAACAGTGTACATGGGCTCTCAAAATGGCCACTGCCGTTGCCACGTTCACGCCGAAACGTCACAAATTACTAATCTTTGCTTGCCTACAGAATCGTTGATATTAGTGATATATATTAATCCTAATATATCTACTTCATATTTATGAACCTATATGAAATATATGTTTAAGTATAGGAAATCCCTTGTCCAACCGTTGTCCAACCCTGGGATATACCCAATGTGGGATGTGGGATTAATGCAGATTGAGGTAGAAAATGAGATGTATCAAGATTGTAGATGAAACAGGTCAGGTAAAAGTTAAATCAATTATTGAGAGGGATAAAGAATTTAAGGCATTCATAATTGTGTATAAGAATATTTGCTATATAACATGTTTATGTCGTAGATTTTGCACACGTAGTACTAGATACTATCTACAGTAGATCTATGTTTATTGTAATGGTGACTTTGGTCTTTTTGTCGAAAGGAGAATATCAAAACCATTCTCTGGTTAGGTAGCTTTATCAAACAAACTGACTTGACGTTTCGAACGCATTCGTTCCTCATCTAGGAGCGTTGCCCCTTTTTTCGGTCACAAACAGTATGCGAATACGATTTCAACAGACTAAGTGCTTAGATCAAAATACAGCAGAGAAGACAACCTTATTCGAATAAAAACGAATAAGAAAAATTACACATCCTTGTGTTCACGATAACAATCCAATGACATGTTAACTGCCTAAGACTTTTGTGTAATGATAAATTACACGGACAATAAGAAACATAAATACCACCTTGTACAATTGCTCATTTAACTAAACATCAAAGTTGTGCCTTTCAAAACGTACCAATTCGTGGAATGACCTACATGTAACTATATACATTACTTTGATTGAGTAAAGGCCTATGTTGTTTCAGTACAAGACAAAAACAATCTGTGAAACAATTATAAAATCACATCTATGAATACATTCCATTTTGGCAAATTCTATGGGGTGCATAACATATAATATTATCAGTTATTTATTTTCACTTCAAGAATATCAAAATGGAAATCCGCCACTTCCTGTAGAAGTCTCATTAAGTACAGAAATAAACATAAATATACCAAAAACAAACGAAATAGTTTTCTTATCTTTTCTTCTGCACTACTTCAATTTTTACACTTAAGATACATTGGTTTTAAACGAAAAGCCGTTTTACCATTTCAACTCTATGCATAGGCGGCCTTTTTGTATACCAGCCACAGAGGATAAACTTAATACATGAACTTTATGTAAGTCGTCTTTCTGTATACAATCTGACACCGAATAAAGGCAAAATGAAAAAAGGTTACTGCCTCCAATGAAGCTGTACTGTGCACTTTGTAATATTAAAACGGGCTCCCCAAAATGTAGGCCTTATAGGGGAAACTGTCTAAATTGTTAGAAATCGTGAAGTTTAATATTCAAAGTAAGAACAATTTGATAGAATAGTCCGTAAAAATAATGAGTATGGGGGAAACTGCATACATGTACTTATTCTCCAGGCGTGTACACCCGTAGATCTGATATGTTTAAATGCACCCCTCTAATGAGCTGATCATTCCTCCCATGATGCAGCAGGATGCTCGAAAATTGGTAAACCAGCAATGGTGTCGAAAATTCGCCATCATGCAATGAACCAAGGGAGGTCTTGGTGAATTGCCTCAGGTATCTTAGGTAAGGCATGGGTGTGGCTCGGTTGGGGCATTGTAGAAATGATAGCAATGAGAGTCGGATTAGTTCAAATATACCTAAAGATGTAACAGGGCTATTCTCAAGAAATATGCACGGTTGCACATAGCTTTCTGTGAATTGTTTTGTAAATAACATGTTGAACATGGACAGAAAGGCTGTAGCCTTATACAAAGTGTGAATTGTGTCTCAAAAAGGCTTAAGGACTATTAAATCCCTCAGTTAAGGATGGATGGTAGGTCATATCAGTTCAGGGCAGTCAGGCGTTATGATATTGCCTGCCTCATTTGGTCTCCTTGGTTGGTGACGGCCAGGTGTTGAGATCAACCCACCTCACTTCGTCTCCTGCGTAGTATGAGAGGGCTCCACTTTAGTGACGGCCGGCCCCTTCCTCTTCTGGCCGCAGGTGATGACGAACATCCCCACCATCTTGTAGCCGTCGCGGTAGTGCTTATTGGTGAAGGCGAACACAATGGGGTTGGCGGAGGAGTGCATGTGGGCGAGCAGAAGGATATACAGGTGTACCTCCATGGGGGCCAGTCCAACAACTTGACTCTTCATTCACTTGACTCTCTGTACTACTTTTTTGTAACCTTATTAGGTGGAGGTGCATTGGTTATCTAAAATTCAGGACGGCTGTAAGGCTGACGTAAAGAGTCCAGTGTTGACATATTCCCCGCCTCATTTTGTCTCTTGCGTGGTATGAGACGGCTCAACTTTAGTGACGGCCGGCCCCTTCCTCTTTTGGCCACAGGTGATGACGAACATCCCCACCATCTTGTAGCCGTCACGGTAGTGCTTATTGGTGAAAGCGAACACGATGGGGTTGGCGGAGGAGTGCATGTGGGCAAGCAGAAGGATATACAGATGCACCTCCATAGGGGCGCGATCCACGAAATCTGCTACGATCAGCAGTGCGATGGGCGCCCAGCACAGCACGAACACCCCGAAGATGATGAAGAGCGTACGCGCAAGACGAACCTGCCCGTCTGACCCCTTATTATTCTTACTCGCCCCGCCCCCGCTCCCGCCCTTGGCAGCATCCATTTGAGCGAGGCGCTTCTTGCTGGCACGGAAGTGCAGGAAGATCTTGATGAAGGAGACTGAGATGATCATGACTGGGGTGAAAACGACCACCACAGTGAAGAAAACAGTGTAGGAAACATCGTGCAGCCGGTTAAAGAAGCATTCCAGATACTTGGGGTCGTACAGGTTATGGGTCCAGCCGACAAGAGGGGGAAGTGCCATCAGCACCCCCACTCCCCAGAAGGCGAAGCAGAGCCCAATGTTCATCTTGGGGGAGAAGACTTTGTCGAAGAGGTTGGGGTAGCAGATGTGGAGACACTGGTGGAAGCTGACTCCGCCGATACTGAAGAGAGCTGTGACGCAGGAGCCTAGGCAGAAGGAGGCCACGATGTCACAGAGGGCAGGGCGGGCATCGAAGTACTGCTTACCCAGCACCATGCCTAGGGGGACGGAGAGGGAGAATCAGTTAGTGTGTAGTAGAGAGTAAATCTTATCAGTAAATGAAAAAAAGGAGGCCACAATGTCACACAGCGCCGGCCAGGTGTCAAAGTACTGCTTGCCCAGCACCATGCCTAGGGGAACCGAGAGATAATTAGTTAGTAAGTTACTATAATAGTAAAATAGTAAAGGGAGGCCACGATGTCACACAGCGCTGGCTGGGCGTCGAAATACTGCTTGCCCAGCACCATGCCTAAGGGAATGAAAGAGAGAATCAGTGAGTAACTCTTGTTAGTAAAGTAGTAGAAGGAGGCCACGATGTCACATAGGGCCAGCCGGGCGTTGAAATACTGCTTACTGGGCACCATGCCTAGAGGGACAGAGAGAGAATCAGTGAGTAACTCTAATTAGTAAAGTAGTAAAAGGAGGCAATGATGTCAATCAGTGCTGGCCGGGCATCGAAAAACTGCTTGCCCAGCACCATGCCTAAGGAGAGGGAGAGAAAGGATCAGTTAGTGGGTAACTCTAAGTAGTAAAATATATAGTAAAGGCAGGCCACGATGTCACACAGTGCCGGACGGGCGTCAAAGTACTGCTTGCCTAGCACCATGCCTAGGGGGGAGAGAGAGAGAGAATCAGTTATTGAGTGACTCTTACTAGTAAGATAGTAAAAGCAGGTCACGATGTCACACAGCGCTGGCCGGGAGGGGGGGGGAATAGTTAAAGAGTAACTCCTATTAGTAAAGTAGTAAAGGGAGGCCACGATGTCACACAGCGCTGGCCGGGTTAGAAGTACTGCTTACTGAGCACCATGCCTAGGGTAACACAGAGAGAGAATCATTTAGTGAGTGAATATAATTGGTAAAATAGTAGAAGGAGGCCACGATGTCACAGAGGGCAGGCCGGGCGTCGAAGTATTGCATACCCAGCACCATGCCTAGGGGGACAGGGTACGGAGATAGAATCAGTTTGAGTGAATGTACGTGGCTCCCGAATAGATCATTGTAATAGGAGCGATGTCACATAAACACGGGTTTTGCAGAGGCACCAAGTGCACGGGGGGCGGACAGATAATGCTACTTCCGGAGCCAGTAGCTGGAAAATGCATACCTCGGAGCGGATAATGCTACTTCCAGAGGTGGATTTCGAATCGCCGGGTACGGAATTTCACTGTTATTTTACAAAATACCAAATGTATTTGAAATATAACTTGCCCACGGAATATTTCTCTGTACAGGCCAAATATTGTATCATGTTATTTAAGAAAATTCATGTACTTACATGTGAAAAGTGTGGGGGAAAATATTTTATTGGGGGAAAGGATGGGTCCGAAAAACTACTTAGAAAACCCACACTTTTCTCAGGCAAGGATGATAATCAAAATAAACTGAATGTTCTAAGTTGTATTAGTAACTTAGCATACATTCCATGGTTAGGTTAATATATAGTAATATTTTTATTATATGCAAAAGAACAGTTTGTTTATGTCGTGAAAATGCGGGAGGCTCCGAAGTATGCATTATCCGGGCCGAGGTATGCACTTTCTCAGCGCTGGCTCCGGAATACGCATTATCTGTCCACCAGCGTGAAGTGGAATTGCACCCAATGCGGGAAACCTACCGAAATGTAGTTCCCAAAATGGGAGCTGTAGGCCTATACTTCTGACCATAGAAACTTAATTTCTATCCATATCTATGAAATATAAACTTTCAAGTGTGATATCGGGCAACCTAAATATTGCATCAAATTAGATCACTTTATATTTATTGGCTTAATTGATAGCGATGGGCTTCATTTCGCGTATAGATCCCTAATTATTTTATCAGTTTAAACCTAGGCACCACTGGTTTTTGAATGATAGGCAATATGTATTAATGTTCGCTTACCAACAACGCTGAGGGGGTCGGCGAAGGAGGTGACGATGAGGTCGGCCACGGCCAGGTTGACGAGGAAGGCGTTCCGCGAGTGGCGCAGGTTCTTGTTCAGGTAGATGGCGAGCAGGGAGGCCAGGTTACCGAAGGTCCCGAAGATGGAGGCCGCGCTGGGGGTGATAGGTAATCAAGCAAGAATATGACGTTATTATAATGTTATTTTAATGTACTGTTTAGTTCTGCTTTGGTTCTTGTTATCTTATTTTGATAGCACCAAAAAATGTCTTTAGAACTGTATATTGTTACATCACACGGAGAGGTTATTGTTACATTCTTGTAACATTCTTTCATATTATAATAACATTATATAATGTTGTTATGATATTCTTATTTAGTAAGTCTTAACTTTACCTATAATGAAATAACTGTTACATGAAAATTGGGCAGATTTATACAGACTAACCAAAGTATGGTTGCAGAACATGCTTGTTACCTTGCTGCTACATAAATATAGCTACACGAAGATAGGTGACTCAGATGAATGCCTATGCATTTTTAGTGACGTCATTGTTAGTGGCGCCCCCTATGAGTGTCAATGCACATTGTTACAACGTGACGTCTATTTTGCCGTTTTTTGTGTGATGTCATCGACAGTTTAAACATAAACAAAGTGTCAATGATTTTACGAAAATGGCAAAATAGATGTTACGTTGTAACGGTGTGCATGGACTCTCATAGGGGGCGCCACTTTTGTCAATGTTCACTGTGAAACGTAATACAGTCATTAATCTTTTCCTTGTACTTTCATTGGGTATATTACATAAAAGCTTTGAAATGCTCAAAAAAAATACTGAGGAACGTATCATCAGCCAGATTCATTGTCTTATCATTATGTTTTATATGAAAAATGAAAAATGCTCAAAAGGTATTGAGGAATTTGTTATTAGCCAGATGCGGTGTGTAGTTTAATATGCTTATTGAATTTTATCTCTATCTGCATTCGTTCGAGAGTTACCGCTAGTTATATATGGTGCTCTTATTTTGCCCTGTCAAAAGGACGTGTATTTAGAAGGCTCACTGTGCAGTAAACGTAAAACTGTGTGTCATTGGGAAGGGAAAATAATGTAGATAAATATTCTTGCAGGTTCATCAAATATTCTCTTAATCTTATGTCTTCATTTTATAAGTGAAAAACTTGGTCGCAGCCTTTACCTCAAAAACAGGGGACACTTTTTTATGGGAAAACTGGTAGAATGTAAAGCCCTGTTTCCATCAAACGTCATTTTGCTAATGACCATGAACGAGAGTGAAGATTCACTAATCTTTTGTGGTCTTTAGTAGAATCATTCAGCGGAAACACAAAATCATTGGTTAAGACTCTGTAGATGACAGGAAATAACAGTAAACTACTGCAGAAATCTAAAGAGTTACAAACGACAATATATTTAACCTATTAAATATTTGTGGACGATAGTGACTCACGGTTTCTTTCCAATGCAATTAAAAGCAATTAAAGCCATTGTTCCCTAAGTTTTATGACTCTTGTCTTTGGAAACAGTCTTCCAGAACATCCAAGAGTCGGCCAGTTATCAGTATTTTAGTCGTTCAGTGGAAACAAGAAATCATTCCTATCTCTACGACAAGAATGACCAACGATTTTAATTTTTTACAGTCGTTTTTAGTCATTAAAAACTTTCAATGAAAATCATTCAGTGGAAACCCAGTTTAGGAGGTTGGGGTGGTCAATGTCGTTTAGGCATTGGTACCACTCGTTGTAATTGGCAGTTCATGGGTTTGAGTCCCATGGAGTGCAGCTTGGAAAAAGGACATTTGGATGACCCCTGCACGGAATTGTGCCCAAATGGTCCACAGGACCCAAATGGTCCACAGCACCGCGGTGGAAGAGCACTTAATAAAGTGCCTGTATAAAAATACATTAAAAAAATAATTAAAAAAAACAACTTTTATTATACCTGGCGATGATGATGTAGGGCCAGGCGGCCCAGGGGTGGTTCAACATGAAGTCGGCCCCTCCGTACGTCACACGCACGTGGGGCGGTGACGTCAGAGCCCACGTCGTGTTGTCAGGGGAGGCTGACGTCATCACTGACGTCATCGTCGTCATGTTGTGGCCGGGATCTGAAGTGGTAAAGGGTGCATTAATATGAAGTCATGTGTGCGACAGCTTGTCTTTGCTTTACTTGACATGATATTGATAATGTAAACTTGATGTCAACAAAGATACTTGTTCTATAGGAGGTTAAATCTTCAACAGAAAGCAACCATTCGTTCAAAATTCAATATTGGGTCAATTCGGACAAAAATGGTTCCATATGAGATTTTTATTGATGGATAAATGATGGAGATTGAGATTACATTTTTTGAATATGAATTAATAAAGATGTAGACACACCAAACTCAACGCCTTTGTTTCTGACTGCTAAAATTTTAATTATGATTAACAGCGAATCAACATGTTTCGTGACTGAGGGCATCTATCAGGATTATCAAAAGCATTTATTACAAAGAGTATATCGAAATTTAACACTGCAGATTCAACTAGTGCATGTGTAAAATTAACTAGTAGTATAGGCAGTTATTGACAGTCTGGTGTTTTGGTTTAAGTAGAATGATAAAGTTAAAGAACAACCACTGGAATATAAAATCGAGTTCAACTTACAAAAGTTAAACGTTGAAAGTGGCTAAATTTGAAACTGTGACAATTAACATCCACATGTAACAACAGTGCGAGATACCCACAGTTCATTTTTTTAACTTAAAGTATATTATACCACTTTAGCCCATTTTCGTCGAGATGCGAGTGGCCACAAGAAGGCAACAACTTGTATCTATATTGGGTTGCTGAAGGACCTTCTTTATGACTTAACTTATGCCATATTGGGCCTAAGATCCTATATAACTCAAAGCACCGCTCGTAAAATATTCAGTTAGACCTCTGAATGTTAATTGTGTTAATTGTGAGTCGGAAACCTCAGTTTGCCTGATAAAAAGATATAATTATAGTTATGCAAAATTTGCATGGTCAAGTAGGACTCAATACAAGGATGAGGGGTGCGGACATCCTGTTATAAAACGTACGGTTATAGTAAGTTTTATAACTAGAACCTTTCACCCCCCAAACACCCCACAAACTAATTGATCCTGACTTCCTCTACTTCCGCTCCCAGCATACACTTGGACCTTTGACTTCCGGTGACTTACTTCCGGTTGCTGGTTCCCGGTTGTAGAACCTAGTAAGGATGGTAAACAGCCGGTAACCAGCGGATCAATAATCTATAATACCGATATCCGACCGGACCTGATTTGTGCTTGCGTCCCTCCACACACATACTGCGTATAAAGATTTACAAAACGGACATTGACTGCCATATTGCTGTGGAACAATCTCCCTGTTGAATCTTATTTACAATTTAAAGTCTACACAAGGATCTGGATGCTTCAATTCTAAATTACTAGACAATACATCTTATACACTCTACTTTGACATAGCAATGTTATGCCCATATTGACTATGAAGTAACTGTTGTACTTATGATCATGTCTCTACTTTTTCATATATGATTTGAATGTACATACGTTATTGATATTCTGTACCAATATACCGCTGGACCTGTGAGAAAACCGACTATGTTGAAACAGGCCAGAATGATAAAGAGTTTAAGGAATATATATATATATATATATATATATATATATATATAACGAATTTCCTATACTAGGGCCTACTCTATGTCGAGTAGAATGTTGCATCGCAAGCATGTATTGGAACAAAGAGAGGAAAAACGAGATTTATCGAGAGTGTCGTATCTGATCCCCACGCACATATTCATATTCTTCCTTGATATTTATTCTTGAAGACATGATTTCATTACAAAGGTAAAAACTCATCTTCCATGTTACTGACTAGATTGTGTTATAACATGGTCAATGAATTATCCCAGGCAAGAATGTGATATTATTATAATGTTGCAGTTACGTTCTATTTGGTTCTGGCTTGTTTCTTGTTACATTTTTTTGATGGCACCCGATAACATCTTTAGAACTTAATATTGCAATGTTCCACTGTGATGTTATTATAACATTTTGGTTTTGTTACTGTACGTAAAAATAATGTTATTATTACATTCTTTATTGGTAAGATCTCAACTTCACCAGAATATAGCATTATTTCAACATTCTGTCTTGGAGAATCTCAACCTAACAAAAAGAGATATAACTGATAAAATTGTGCATGTGGCAGACTGACTGACCGAAAGAGTATGCTCACAGAAGGTGCTTGTTACATTGCTGCTCGCTTGGGTACGCTTCTAAATAAAACCGATGTTGCCTAAACCCTTCCTTCCTTTTTAGAAATCCCTTATCCGGCTTTGATTTAATATGAAGGCCAATATATAAAGCTCGATTTTACTAATTTTATTGGCAATCTTTCAACCAAATTACTGTGGTTATTTTTTTTATGCAACAGTTACTGTCGTCAGGGAATATGCGTGGGAGTGTGGAAAATATTTCACTGTATATTTAAATGTTGGTGTAAACTGAGATTGGCTTATTTGCCTTAATTGGCTGTAATTGCTCTATGGTTCAGGGTGCACGTTAATTTGATACACGTGTGGTTTGTGAGTTGACCGCTCAGTTCTCTGACCCCCGGTCAATGGCTGTATGTACCCTGTCAACAAACCCCTTTTACCCACCCCGGGCCCGCAACAGGAACCGACCAAGTGTCACTCAACACCAACATAATGGCTGGGAATAGAAAATCCATGCTATAATTATATAGAAAAAGGCCAAAGTTTTGTAAGACAGGATATTACATTAACCAATTTGCGAGTTGTTTACTATGCTATATCTCAACAAATGTAAATTATTAGGGGGTGGATCCACTCAGTATAGGGGGATGGGGGGGGGCAACTACCCCTTTAGCCCGCCTCGCCCCCTGGATCCGCTACTGGTAATCTAGTTTTCGCGCGTGGGTTTATCAATCTTTAGAAGTTGGACTGCTGATTTCCTTTATTCCTTGCGTGTGCACACTACAAAGATTAGTAGGGCCTATATACACGTTTGTGGGCACAAATATGGCTATCCCAGATGAAAACTCATTCTAATCGGCAAATGCAATAACGCACAAGAAACAGAGAGATGGTGAGATGTGGGAAATGTGTTCCACTTTCAGTCTTGCAATGTCCAGATTTGATTTTGTTTTCCGTTTCTTTTTTGATTATTTTATTGAGACTGGTAAGTATTTATTGCAATTCCGTTTCCATTGATTATCAATATAGTGTTTTTGATAATACTTTAACCACTTGTATTGTTGTAAAATGTGGCACGTATTAAATATTTAATGTGTGTATATTTATCCTGCTTAACAAAAATGATAAGGACACTTAAGTTTGAAATGCCATAATATAAGCTGAAACACTGCAGCAGTTACATATGTGTATTAGACATTTAAAGGGACCACAAACCAATGTAATTGACAAAATTTTCAAAGTTCAGATAATTATAGAAATATGTTAGATGAGTCTAGTTAAGGTCAGTGATAAAGTATATATGCTCTGAAAATTAGCTCAAACCAAAGCAGAACTGCACAAGAGACGGTGATATTTCCATTTGTTTGTAAACAAACTTTATTTTTGCAGATCCACATTAACTGAGTTGAGCAAGGAAAAGATTATTTTAATGCTTTTCTACCCTATTTGAATTTCATCACTTAAATTTTAACATAGGCAAGAAATAGGCTCATGGAATGGATTACTATCTGAGTTTGAAAAATTTCATTTAATCTATTGGTGTTGGCTCCCTTTAAAGAGAGGCCAATGACCGTAACTTATTATGTGGTGGACCTGCAGGGCCGTCTGCATGTCTCCGAGGTATCACAGAAATCAGACCCTCATTGGGTTAAGGCCGGTAGGTAGATTTGCAGTACCTTATTTTAGCCACCACAAGTAGTTTGCGTTTCAGATACCAACATGTTGGTATCCCCCACCACAAGCAATCCATAGAAAACATAAATAAAATCATTTCTGGTAGGACCTACTGCAAGCAAATACCACAAGTTTTTCCTATATTCCACCTTGCGCTACCCTATCACAGTCCTTCTTGTTATAAAACAGTTGATACCCCAGATATATATACTGGATAGACAGGTGTCACTAACCAGAACATTGCTACTCCACTGATCTTGTGGGATTAGTGGTGGAAGACCTTAATGGGGATGGGGTCGGTAAAGGGGTAAAGATCACAGGGACCCTCTGGGGTAGGGGTGGGGCGATGAAGTAAAGACTACGACCCGCGGGTCTGAGGTCCTGGTCATGTGATGTAGGGGGCGTGTTAAAAATAGACCCCAATAAACGGCGTCTATTTAGGGAGATTAACAGTGTAATTATGAGGGGTCTGGGCATGCTATACCCTACCCAGGTAAGCAGCGATGTAACAAGCACACTCCGTAACCATACTTTTTTGGTCAGCCTATCACCTGCCCAATTTTCATGTAACAGTTATGTTATCTTAAGTTAGGTTGAGACTGTGTGTGTATCACACATTTAATATGAGGTCAAAGAACTGTCATGTTCCGAAGCAATGCATCTATTTTAGCTATTTGATGTATCGGCTACTGCATGACCTGTCCTAGTACGGGTAGTAACCTGAGAACCACGCGGGTGGAGGTCTCTGTAGAGTACCTGCTTTTCTGGGCCTTAGGGACCAGCAATAGGTTTTTCCATGCTGGAGCGTGTTTTTTTTGTCACTGGGTCCTGGCAAGGTACACAAATACCCCAGAAAGGTTGTTCTCGTCCTCGGGTGGCTGTGGAGATTGTATAAAGCTCGGGCTTTGCCCTCGGTATGTGACGATGCCCTATGGGTCGTACGGCCATCTTCTGACGCCCCAGCGGTCCTTCTTATTATAAAACAGCTGGCACCCCATGTATACTGCATAGACAGGTGTCACAAACTGGCACGTTGCTATCCCGCTGATCTGATGGGATTAGTGGTGGCAGACCTTAATGGGGATGGGGTCGGTAAAGGGGCAGAGATCAAAGGGATCCTCTTGGGGTGGGGGTTGTAGGATGAAGTAAAGACTAAGACCTGCAGGTCTGGGGTCTTCGTCACGTGACTAACGTAGGGGGTGTCTCAAATAGGCTCCAACAAACGGCATCTATTTAGGGAGATTTATGGTGTATTTATAGGGGATCTGGGTATGCAGCCAGCTTGCAACGTAACAGAACCGTTCCATGACCATACTTTATTAGTCAGTCTGTTACTTACTAAGGTAACACATACCAATTACGTTATTGATGGTGAGGTTGAAACCTCACCAAATCAGAATGTTATTACAACAAGTTTTTTTGGTGAGGTTAGGATTAAACCAAAAAAGAACATTATAGTAACATTCTGTTTAGGTTGAAGAACATAACCAGAATGTTATGATAATGTCGCAGTGCAACATCACAGCAGTCCATTGCAGCAACGTAATTGGGAGTCATCAAAAGAACATAATAAGAACCAAATACAGAACCACCCAGAACATTGCTGCAAAGTTGAAATAACGTTGCATCCTTGACTAGGTATACTATACCCAACCGAGGAAAGCAGCAACATAACAAGCACGTTCTGTAACCATACCTTTTTGGTCAGCTTATCACCTGCCCAATTTTCATGTAACAGTTACATTTAATAAGAGGTCAAAGAACTGTCATGTTCCGAAGCATGGCATCTATTTTAGCTATTTGATGTATCGGGACCAGCAATAGGTTTTTCCATGCTGGAACGTTTTGTTGGGGTAGTGGGGTGAAGTAAAGACTAAGGCCCGCGGGTCTGAGGTCCTGGTCACGTGATGTAGGGGGCATGTTAAAAATAGGCCCAAACAAACGGCGTCTATTTAGGGAGATTAGCCGAGTGATTGTCTCTGGTCTGGGTACCCAGCCAACCTGCGACATAACAGAAACGTTCTGTGACCATACTTTATTACATACTAAGATGGCATGGAACAATTACGTTATGGATGGTGAGGTTGAAACCTCACTGAATCAGGATGTTATTATAACATTATTTTTTGGTGAGGTTAGGATGAAACCAAAACAGACGTAATTGGGAGTCATCAAAAGAATGTAATAAGAACCAAATACGGAACCAACCAGAATGTTGCTGCAAAGTTATAATAATGTTGCATCCTTGGCTGGGTATGCTATACCCAACCCAGACAAGTAGCTATGTAACAAGCATGTTCCATAACCATACGTTTTTGGTCAGTCTGTCACTTGCCCAATTTTCAAGTAACAGTTTAAATATATGTAACGTTAGGTTGAGACTCTCTAAAGCAGAATGTAATTATAACATCATATTCTGGTGAAGTTGAGACCCTACCAAAACAGAATGATAACAAAATGATAATGTTATTTTTACGTGAAATAATGATGTCATTGGGACCATCAAAATAAGACAGCAAGAACCAAAACAGAAGTTGCAATTTGACATCATTATAACATTCTGGTTACGTTCTTTCACATAAAGATAGCGCTATTATTACACGTTTTTGGTAAGGTCTCAACTTAACTAAACTATAATGTTATAGTAATAATCTGTTTTGGTGAGTCTCACCCTAATGTAAAATAATGTAACTGTTATGTGATAATCTAGCAAGTAACTGACTGAGCGAAAAAGAAATTAGTCACAGAACGTTCTTATTGCATCACTGCTTGCCTGGGATATACATTGTAACGATGCATAGACTCGCTTTAGGTGTACCCTATTTGGTATGCACAGGTGCAGGTACCAAACTGTTTCAGGTGGTATTTAAGTTGGCCTTTAATTTGCAATCAGACAGCAAAACTTATTTCACGATATGACATTAGCATTCATGGTACCCATCTGATAGAGACCATATGGTGACAAATTTCATACATTCTTACATTGGAGTCTACTTTTACTTGAAAACATACCAAATTGTTTTCTTTGATATGAGCGTTGGCTTGTCCCTCAGGTAAAGGTGATTCCCCATTAAATTTCTCTATAGTAAGTGTTCAGTTAAGACCACGTGTATAGAACAGTTAGTCTTAAGTGAAACATCTTATCTTAGCAGTTACAATCATAAAACCACCTTGGTGTGAAACGCCCCCTATGGCAGACTCTTTTTCAATAATCCTAAGAATTATGATAGCCCATGAGCAGTAGTACACTTAAGATCTTAAATGGACATCTTTTTCTTAAATTTACACCCAAAAAAACTTTGGTGTGAAATGGTTTTAAACAGCTCAAAGAACATACAAGTATGATATATCTTAATAACCACTTAGAAATGCAAATGCAAAGGTCGTAATTGATACGATCACGATTTGTACAGTGTAAAATGTCCCCTTAGTTTCGTCTTTTTTTAAGTAAGGCTTTTATCTCAAGAGTTTTAGTATTACATTTCTGTTAAAGGAGAACCGCAAAGGCAATTTAAATTTGCATATTATACTGAATATGTATTTATTTACATATATCAGCAAAAAACACTTTTAACATATCATAAATATATGAGATATTGGTATTTACAAATTAAGTTCCATAGTGGCTTCTACTGAGTGCATGTGACGTCATCTAGGCTCTTTCACACCTGTAAGGGAAGCTGATAAGGCTATTGCTATGGGTGACTGCACACACAGACACCTGTGACTGAGAGCCTAGATGACATCACAGCCCTGTGAGATAAGCTGTGAGAGTGTATTCACTCTCCCAAGAAAAGCTTATTTAGCTTATCATATTACCAAAGTTTGTTAATTTTGGTCAAATACTGCTAACAATATTCATCAATCAAGAGGTTTGTACC
The DNA here is from genome assembly GCA_936440205.1 of Lepidonotus clava. Lineage (NCBI taxonomy): Eukaryota > Metazoa > Annelida > Polychaeta > Phyllodocida > Polynoidae > Lepidonotus > Lepidonotus clava. Next base: position 34,383,939 of record OW387150.1, read on the forward strand.
ATATTTGGCATTTTCGTTTTTTCCTTTGCGCTTCACCTTTAAGGATTGAGGGCTGCCATACCTTTTGTTTAAGTCGTAAATTATAGATAGTTGAATTTCTAAAGACTGTTTCACACTATTCCGTGTGAAAGTCACTTTGGTGTGGGCCTTGCACCATGCCCCAATACCAGGTAGTGGTCAGAGATCAGTGGGCACCGGTCGTCAACAACTTAATGTGTCTTTAGTCTGAAACTTAGTCTGATGTTATTGATAAGTTGAGACAGGGTATACACGCAGCATACACGGATACATGGTATGTGAGCCGTGTGTCGACCAGGCTAAACGTGTACACACCCATTAAACGGTTATAACACGGGGATAAGGCAGAAATCAGAGGTCGGTTTGAGTAGGGGCGTGTTGGGTGACTCTGTTAGGGTGTAGGCGGGGGCGGTTGCCTTGGTGTCGGAAACTTTCACTTTGCAAATACATTATGGGGGAAATATAGAAGGGTTGTCTAGCATGGCAACCATTCACTCCGTGTTATCCTTTATCTGTTAGGCGTGTGGGGTGGAGTAGTGGTTAGAGTGTCCGTCTGTTGCGCGGGCGGCCCGGGTTCAATCCTGGGCTGGGGTGAGCTGGCTGCTGCCCCCCTCTACATGTCTCCCAGTGGCAACAACTGGGTTATCAAAGACTCCTAGAGAGTCATCGGCTGTTGTGTGTGTGGCCCTGTCTATGGGACCATGCACATTAAAGAACACCTACCTCGGTAAATGTGTAGGGGTATGGTCTCTATCTTCTCATAGATTCGTTCATTCCATAGATACGATCATCAAAGACAGAATTGTCAAATCCTGTTCTCGCCGTGATATGACCTTAGATGTTGCTACGGCGTTAAACCCCAATAACCAACCAACCTTTATCTGTTTGACCTTGTCTTCAGTATGACCCTTCATGTGACATCACAATGAGTCATTTGGGGTTTTAGAGCAGAACAGTACGCATCTCATAACACCTTTTGTAGACTCTTAAATTTTGATTCTAGTTTAAAGTAGAAGAGATAAGATGCATTTTATGCGTCAGGTTGCCGAACCCCCCACAAAGTGTACGTAGTGGGGCAAGTGGGGAATTCCTCCTTAACGCTCGGGGGGGGGGGGGGGGGGGGGGGCGTTCCAATGTGATCCCAGGATTCACTCTTAGATCCTAAGATATGTTGGTTCCAAGGTGGCCATCTTAGTTTTATAATATCTTAACATGCGATAGGAGGGCTAACTTAGGAGAAAACATCAAACTAGATTTAGAGGGTTTCTTATCTTAGTAAATGAGTTAGTTATCTTAGTACAAGGGAAGGATGACATTGGAGCCAAAATATCCTAGGATCATTTTCTGACAAAATTTAAGATACGATGATCGTCTTAAGATTATATTGGAACACCCCCCCGGCTCGCATGCTCAGTGTATATATACCCCAGTACCAAGTGCTAGTGTAGTACCTGGTTTTCAGTTAAGAAACAATAAGCGTTTTTAGGTGCTACTTTTGATATCTAGGAGGTCATTTCTCAAGAAATAATACCATGGGTGTATGGTGCTGTTTGTTCATCAAGTGGAACAAATTGTGATCATGAAAAGACAAAAATATACATTCATTCCTGGGGCTTTATATTCAACATCTAAACCGAAAAGGAAACAGAATTCTTGTTACAAGTTTGTTTCCACCCTTCAAACATGTCTGTCTGATACTTTAAATGCCACTCGATGGTTCCCAGTTATCCAAAGTTGATCAAATTGTTCGAATATTTCCTTGATCTATAATAGTACACCTAATTGAAAGAACACACGTATGTGAAAGTTGTTAATTGATAAACAACTATATTTTGTCCTTAGCATATAATTTTGGTCAACTTAATCATTATAACAATACTGTGTTTAAGTCATCACCATTGTATAAAGGTGGACAAAACTGTGGCATGAACGTCCTGTTTATGTACGTAAAATCAATGATTTCAGTATTTTTAAATCTTAATTCATACAATATCCATACTCGTATGGTACAAAAAACACTATACTGTACTTCGAAGTGGCATGTTAACTGCATGATCATCTCACCTCATTTAATCACTACAACACATCATATTCTAAATGATATATTTTAAGGCATTTGTGAAGTAAAACCTGGACTTCAAGGGAGACTGGGGATAATTAAGTTCGCCGATTTATGATATAACCAGTATAGATACATTTTGAAATAAAAAAAGATATATATATATATATATATATATATATTACATAGAGATACAGTATGTCTATGTATATACAGAGGGGAATTCCCGGTCATTTGCGTGCCCCAAACGTGTAGTGAACATAGCGACGGGAAATGCAGGGGGCAGCTCCAAGCAGATCCTCCCTACAACGCATTGAATTTCAGTTGCAAAAACTCCTCCTGAAGAGTGTGACTCAGGGATTCCCCAACAATTCTCCCTACCACGGATAGCTGATTTACAGTATTTTAGGCACCTTCAGGTTCATTTTGGCTAATTTTGTCGACTAAAACACATGGAAATGTATAGAAAATATATGAATATTTGCCATATTTCTATATGTAATGATTGCATTTTTAAACCAACTCCAAAAATTATAAACATATATACAAATAACATATGAAAAAATAAGTCAATATCCTATTTTCCCTCATACATTGCCATAGTAAATAGTCCCACCATAGCCGATCGCCATTTCCTCGAAGTGTAGGTGCGACATGCTTATCATATTATCTATAATTATGAGAAAGATACAAGATAAATAAAACGAATTAAAAAAACAATTGAGACCCTCATAACCAGTATACGCTGGAGGAGTGTAAAAGGTGCGACACTTACCTGCTGCAGGCGCCGGGCTGGCTGTGGTCGGAGGAGAGTGGTCAGAGTAGAGAGTCCAGCTACTGAGGCTACTGAGCAGCTCATTAAGACGGCTCCCAACTGACCACACGACTGACCAATCACAGCCCGCCCTCAGGGTCACATGTCCCGTACTGACCAATCAGAGTCCGCCCTCGGGGTCACGTGACCCGGACTGACCACCGACCCCAACATCCGTCCTCTGAACGACTTATGCAATAAAGACATACATCAGAAAACAGGGAGATATGTGTATAGAAATGTTATATAGCATGTATTCTTACATCATGAAAATAAGCCCATCCCATAATGGATATATCCTATACAAGGGTGGACAAGGGTTGAAAAAAAAAGATAACCATATAATCCTTCTATGTTCCCTACAGTCAGGATTATTGAAATGAGCAACTCTCATATTTTTCCATATGCCCAAGTTCTGCTTAAACATTGTGATTTCTTAAATTTTATCAATTGACAGATTTGCAGGTTGGCCAGCCAATGAAAATGTTGTATTTCAGAGCAAAATTGGGCTGGACATAATAGGTTAGGCTGACAATCTTTAACATTGGTTCCTATGGGAAAAGGCCAATATATAAAGTTGCATTTCACAAATTTTAGAGGCAACCTGTCATTCAAATCACTTTGGTTAATTTTGTATTATGCAGATGTCTTTAGTGAATAAGCATGAAGGCAATTTCAAAAATATTTCATGGTAAACTGCAATGTTGGTGTAAACTGGGATGGGCTTTTTGTGGAACTATTACCCGCCCTGGATATTGTGACTGAAGGCTGGTTTGTAGATGTAGGTGTAGATGCAATGATTATACCCATTAGGCGTCCTGAGCGGAGATGATGTTTTGATAAACACCAAACCCATGCTGGCTTGTGTTTTAAGGGTTCCTCCAACAGTGGACAGGAAATGAGACACGAAGCTAGCTGGTGCCAGGGTTTTATTTCATTTAGCCAGTTTGGCTAAAAGCCTTTGATTTTCTTTAGCCGAATTGAAAAGCATTTTGCCAGACCAAGGACATTGCTTTGGACTACTTAGCAGTAATTGATTTGTTTACGTTAAGAAACCCCAGGCGGATGCTTCTTGTTAATTACATTTATCTGACTAGCAAAGGTCAAATTTACCCAACCACGAATAGCCACCTCCTTGACTTTTACTTGCAGGTTAGCCCTAATCAGGATAATGCTGGGTAATATGTTGACAACTCACACAGTTTTAGCATAGGAATTTTCATAAATCATGCCATTATTAGTAGCTTGACATTAAGAAAAACTAAAATTCATTATCTTTTAAATTTGTATCCATGTGAGCTAGACTGATGTTATTTATCTTTTAGTTAATTCCAAGGATGTTTCGTTCTTAATGTTCATATTTATTAACATCCATACAAGGACGTAGAATCGTCGTTCGACTGCGTGATGTTTTATCGCTTATCATTTACATTTTACTTATTCGAAGATATCAATAAATGTTCGTTATTTTGAAGTAAAGGGGAGTTCTTCGTTATTATTCATCGAATTAGCTAGCTTAGTCCAGGCAGGTCTTCATCCTGGATAATAGTTCGTTCTTTAGTGGTAGAGATTCTAAGTAAAGGGGCTCAGACCTATACAAAGAACACGCGTTTGGCAAGAGGTAATTTTATTATATCCATGTAGACATTCTGAAGATACAAGTATATAGTTCTTCCATCCATACAATACATGCCATCCATCTCACAATGCTAACACATCAGTAATGCTCCAACCAGGTATAGCTATGGTTAAGCTTCCCCATTCATAAGGTATATACGCTCCGCAACTGTTGAGAGAGTCACCTCCCGTCTGTTGGAGACCATTGGTAGGATCTCCATCACGTCCAGTACTCCGTCCGTAAGGCTAAGCCTAAGCTGTCCCAATCCTTACTATCACCTAATCGTAGTGGTTACTACCATCTTGGCACTACCCGTCTTGATCCGTATGTTAGACTATTGCTCCCATGTGTTCTGATCGGACTCTATCTTGGTCTGCTCGTCCATCTCAAGTCTCATACCCCTTATATAGCGACAGCCAAAGGCTTGGCGCTATACACACATACTCTAACACCTATAACAGTGTTCCCTCTATCTTTCATACTTCCCATTCTCACTTACATCGACTAATTCTATTTCTAACTATGTACAAACTATCTTAGATGACAAGGCCCGTTATCCGCAGTGTTCTTTAACTGGGTATTTAACTCATAACGCTCCCAAACAGGTTTTCCATTGCACGAGTGTACCTGTGCGTACCTGCAGTAGGGTGAACCAACCCAGTTACAGCCTTTTACGCCTGAGGGCGTCATCATTCACGACACCTCCCATACATTCTACCTAAGCCACGAGACAGTGGTGCCGCTCGTCGTCTAGCACACGTATCAGCGTTACATGTTTCACTATGAACCCTTGCCAGTACTAACGAACTTACAATACTTACTACCAATTCCTAAAGTCTATAATAATTCTTTTGCACTGGACTTCAGTGCACATGTACATTAAATATTTTCCAAGTTGTTCGAATGAAACCAAAAAAGAACAAGAACAAGAACCAATACAGAACCAAACCGAACATTGCTGCAATGTTATGATAACCTCACATGCTTGGCTGGGGAGCGTTTAGAACTACAAAATATCTTTTATTTCATTTATTTATCTATTTATTTATTTTTTTATTTATTACAGTAAGCTTCCCGTACGCATGTGGCTCCAGAAGGGGAAAAGAAGTTTTCAGCATGAAGGGGCCGTCCATAAATAATGTCATGCTGCAGGGGGAAGGGGGGTTCATGCTTCCATGATGAAACATGACAAGGGGGGAGGGGGGTCATGTGGTGCAAGACTTTTTGTTTGAAAAATTCTAATTTCAAAAATGTAAGAGGAAATTTGTAGGTAAAGTACGGACTGCCTCCTGGGCAAGACAGTCTGCTTTTAAAGGTCTTTGGATCCTTGTTTACGTCCATCCCTGCTTATACTTTATCTGTGATTATATTTCAGGCCAAAATGCCTCCTTTTATAGTCTACAAGTCAATTCTGATTAGCCAATCTCAACCATGTGACCATTCTGACATCACATCCGGTACCCCGGTTTTTCAGTCTTTCATACCAGATTACAAGTTTCAGTCCATTTGCGTACCCGTTTTTCATTCCATTACATATTTCATCATTAACCACATTATTCCTGATTATACCTGATTTCTAGGCTTCTTATTTCGTTCCTGTAAAAAAATGAATGGACAATTCATCACATACGTATGCGTGACTGAGAGGGGACTCCAGCGTTGGGATGTATTAGGTGTAGAGTACCATCGAACCATAAAATAAAAGAGTTTTAATGATTTACTTAACTAAAGTACAAAATACAAATACAAAAAAAAGTACAAAAAAGTTCCATAAGATGAGAAAATGAACTAGAAAGAGTTTTATGAAAAGGACTCGTGGTATTTTTTTTTCAGATACTATCATTACGATAAACTAGCTACGAATGTTATTATCATGACTTTATTTGTATAATAATATTCATACTTGCACTTCTTTTATTATATAAATACCTAGGCCAGTACAAGAGGCCGGGTGGGCATTATGTGATCCCAGTTAAGTTCATGTTTTTCCTAACATCGTGGAATGGTTGTTTATCAAACAGACAATACAACTTTTTTTGTATATATAATGTGTAAGTATTAATCAGGGTAACAGACGCGTACACTTCATCACTGAATGTAACGTCCAGAAGACGTTTATTTCTAGTCAACGGTGGATTGAAAGGTGGAGTCTGGGCGCATCCCTCCTTTTTCATCGGAAGATATTCTCAAATGTAAAATTTGGCTCAAACTCGGTTCTAAAATTTCACCTCCAATATGTTCAAACTGGGACTATGAATACGGGACATGCGCATATATGTATAAGTAGTATATGAAAAGAGTGCTTTGATTCTTGTAGCGTACATAGTTCATGTTATTCAGGCGACGTCTTGTACACACACATGGAAGTGACGTTACATACACGGCGTGCCGTGCATATTCGTTATTTGTTTGTTATCGTTTGTTTTTTTAAATCTTTTATTTACCCTGGACAAACATTGGCACACGACAGTTTTCATTGCCTGTCCAGCTTTGGTGTTACATAAAGACCAGCTGGATATTTTTAAATTGTAATAAAGTTTAGTGGAATTTGATTAGTGAACACCAAGTAACATAACATATACAATCTTGTGAAGTTGATACTTCAACGACATAACATCTTAGAAGTTAGTTTAGAATTAGATGTCTTTATTTTTGTTTTTGGTGGTGGTGTTTTTTTACATTGTAATTGGATGGCAATTCTGTGAACTTGTGTGAGGATATGCAACAGGCAATTACAATGACTGAAAAACTATGCCGTATAGTTATATATAGACCTTGTACACACGTGATCACCCTATCAGGTTTTGGTGATCACCACATGGTTCTCAAAACCATGTGTCTATAAAAGAAATTAGTATAATCTAGATAATCAAAACTGTTGATAATTTTTCTCTGAGTGAATATTAAGTGAATTCTTCCTAAAATGTTGTCTAGATACCTTAAAATTGTAAATACTTAAGATTAAAACCTGATCATCAATATGGCGGCAAGCCTAATTCGAGAGGTGTGAGGTCAACTGGGCCACTCAGTATCAGCCTGTGGGCCCGGCAATTCTTGTACCCGCAATCCCGTTAACATAACGCTCTTTCTCCCCCAGACCGAGGCCTGCCCCGACCGTAGCGCCCTCTGGACGGAGACTGGGACACAGTGGTGCCCCCTGGTACATGCTTTGTGAACTAGACAAAGCACACTTCCACCTGGTGGCGCTTTTTGATGATTCACTCGGTAGGCCCCTACCATTAATTATGTATGATCATGATATGCTGTTAGGATTATGGACAAACTATGCACATGTCATTGGGTGATCTTGCTAACATAAAGTGTGACGGACGTTGAGCCACCCACAAAGGCCCCTTGCCGGGTACTACTCACAAGCTCAGCGTACATTATGGGCACTTCTCATGTGGTATGAAGGTTATGTTTTCACTAAAACTCCACAACAGGGGACGCATCATTAGAGGCCAGTAATCCGCTATCCTTTCATAAGAAGTATGTTTAAGGCAAGGACTCAAGGACTCAGTAATGATAGGACCGTTCACAGCGAGAAACTCTGTAACGGGTGATTGTAGCACCACGTAGGGACAAACAGCATTGGGCAACGTCGTAGCATTGGCGAGATAGGGGGCCTCATTTTTTCTCTAAATCTCGTTTTTGTTAAGGATGTAATTATTTGCATTAATCACACTTTTCTCCGTTGAAATCACCAAAAAATGTTTGTTTTCCCTTCAAGAATACTTAGCATGATGACGTTTTTGTCTGAATCGATGGCTGGTTGTCACAGTGCACCACAGGAAATGAGGGAATCAGCTCCATACTCTTATCATGTCACGTGGTTCCTCTCTAAGCTGATATCGGCGATGGACAGCTACAGTTTAGTCTCCTGTTAGGTTACCAGTGTGTTGAAATAGGTTACATGAGCTTGTCGGCGTTAGAGTACACCTCTATAATCGCATAGCTAAATCCTGGTCCCCACTGAGTAAAACCAACACCCTGTCGACTAATCCACAAGCGACCAAATGCTCTGGCGCCAGGTTGGCGGATGGCAATGTCTGTTTTTAGGGGTTTAGTCGGCTGACAAATCCCAAAAAGAAATATCAGATATGTTTGATTTAAGGGGAGTTTAGTTGTCCCGGGTGACTACTTTAGTCGTTCGAATGACATTTTACCTTTGTCGGCCGACCAAGTCACCTTCAGACCTCGGTGGGGACCCAGCGTTTTTTTTATATAAATCTTCGTTTCAGGTCTAAACGCATCGTGGAGGCGGAGTTGACATATCCCAGGCACCAGCTTAAGCCCACCGGATGTGACACACCGGAAGCCAATCTGGCACGTTATCAGCGACTTATAAGTCTCCAGACCTACCTTCATTCCTTTGCGGTTGAGTCATGTGGTACCAGACTATCAGAAGAAGCAGCCCAAGCAAGAATATGACATTATTATAATGTTGCAGTAACGTTCTGGTAAGTTCTGAATCTGTTCTTGTTACATTATTTTGATGGCAGTATTGGCACCCAAAAACTTCTTTAAAACCTTGCACTGTGACGTCACACTGTAACATTATTGTGACATTCTTGTAATGTTCTTTCACGTTATAATAACATTATTATAATGTTCTTTATTAGTAAGGTCTCAACTTCACTAAAATATAATACCATTATAACATTCTTGTTTAGTAGGTCATATTATGCCTAAAATAACGTAACTGTTGTGTGAAAATTGGGCAGGTTACAGACTAACCAAAAAAGTATGGTCGTAGAACGTGCTTGTTACGTTGCTGTTTGCCTGGCCTAGACAGTGGTGGTAGCCTAGGATACTGGTAGCAGTGAAATCTGGGGCTCTGAAAAATAGTTATATGGCGTACATAGATATTGACAGCAGATATTCATTGATAATCATTGTTGATATTAAACTTTGCTTACACTCCCTCGGTGAAATTTTCTAGACGGTTTAAAATCTCCCATTTGCTGTTGATTTATCTTTGGTTCAAATGTTTCATTGTAACCAGGGTCTTTGATAAATTGTAGGTCTGTCCTGGGGTGAAATAATACATGCCTGCTCCCCACTAATTCTCCCAGTTTGTGACTGACCAGAAGGCAAACGATGAGCCTTTGCACTGTTTGTGATAAAAGCATGCAGTCAACAATGAACCCCCTCTCTTCCTTCAGAACCTACGGCTGGGGGCTCCCTGGAGGCCCGGCGCCCTGTCCACCAACCCCTAACACGGTTAGGGCCATGTACCGGCCAGCAGGGGGACCCAAACCTGATTTCTGTCTCCAGGAGAGGAGCCACTCCGATTACCGGAAGACAGGCTCATATATCTACTGTCTCCGGTACGGGTTTCGACCCTATGTTTCCTCTGCCTTCGCTGACATGCATAGTTTACGGCTTTAGTCCATGGTCCCCCTATTCGTTTGGTTTATTTACCCATGAAGCCTGTATTTGACATCCTAAATAGTTTATGGGTCATTTCCAATAACATTTACTGTTGGTACAGGGGCAGACTCAGGATTTCGCAAAGAGGGGGGGGGGGTCCACAAATAGGTTAAGAACTAAAACCGTGTGCATTGGCGTGCTCGCACACAATGTTTTTTTTTCTCTTTGGCAAGTTTAATTCCTCACCAAAAGAGGAGGGGGGGAGAGTCAGGACCCCCAGGACCATCCTGGATCCGCCCCTGCTGTGGTATAACATGCCGCTTCAGGGGAATGTGGACATGGTAGACGTCGCACACAGAGTCCTCTCTGGTTCAGGTGATCGCCAATAGGTGGCAGCAGTAAATGGCGGATGCCGGAGACTGAGCTAAAGATGACTCAAACCACATCAGAACGACCACCTGTCATGTGGTAATCCCAGCCAACCTGTGACGTAACAGAAACATTCTGCAACCATACTTTTTTAGTTGGTTTGTTACTTACTAAGATGGCATGTAACAATTACGTCATTATAGTCCGGGAGCCAAATCCTAAAATCAGTCAAAATAAGGATTTACCCTCCGCGGTGAGCCCCCTGGATTTTCTTGATTTTTTTCATCTTATAGCATCCTAGGGACCATGAATCAAGACGGTTCCGAAGAATTTAGGTATGCGAACACTGTCTAATTACGCGATTTGTGCTTAATTAGCAAAAAATGAAAAACGCGTTATTTCTAAATTTCTCTGGAACTATGTAAGATATGATAACATGCTATATGTCATCTGAAAGGTAATTTTTTTCCTGATTCTTTGATATATTGTTTGCTATTGTCATTAATCATGGCAATGAGTAATTAAAGAAAAACTGTTGTTTCAGTCAAAATCATTAGAACTTAAAGATCCAAGGTTAAACTTTGGAATTGATAAACCAAGTCCTAGGTATACTTAGAGATGATCTTTAGGCAGTTTTTAAAGAAGGTTGTATCATGTTTCATTGGGAATAGAATGTAAAAATCATTTTTTGCTGATTAAATTCTAACCGACTACAGGCTCATTTTGCACTTATATTTCAAAAGGAGAGATGATATCATGAAAATAACACAATATATCCTAAAGAGATTGGAAAATGATTATCACTGTCTCCCTAAGCTGGTATTTCAATGCTTTCTGAGCTATTTAGTCCATTGTATACAACATTGGAGGTGTAAAATAAGTAAACATTTTTTTTTTTTTTTTTTTTTTTTATTGGATCTAACTATATCACTTTACAGTGCTCTTCCTATAGATGTATAGTGTTGAAAATGTAATGATATTATATACAATGGCAAGTATGATAAAGTGAGACAACACTTATGAGTCAGTACAATACATAAATATAGTTCAAGATCTTGTTATATATAATGTTTCAATCCAAATATTTGCTAACCAATCGCTTCCGTAACTAGGTAGGAATTATCCTTACCTTAAAGCTGTACAGGTTAATAAACATTAAACTGTGGTAATAAGAAGATAACTGATTACATCAGCTGAAATACGTAGTTGTTTGTCACTTATAAGCAAGAAATATGTGTCCATGTAATTTGCAGACAAGCTCATCTTTTTTGCCTGATCAAACTAGTATAGCCATTGATTTATTTACTCAAATGGTATGGATGGCTCCTTATATTGCCAAAGATTCACACATTGACAATATGCAGCAGACAATATGCAGCAAACTTCTATTTACATGCCCCTGTACCGACTGATCTTTAAAAAGCATGTTCCTATAGGGAGAGTGGGAGTTGTAAGCTGTAATACTCTTTTAAATCCCCCCATTGCTGGCCCCAATATCTAATGTTTGACTCACCCTGGCAACAGGCCTGAGGCCTGGAGAGACAGAGGAATGATAAAGATGGCAGACTAGGCTTCTTATCTCCCTAATGTGGGAGTTAACCCATTGGTAAGACACTGTACTTACAACCTAATAAAGGTTCCCTCAGAGAGAGGGGCAGGCTTAAATTTTGGCTACTTATGACCGTCTAATTATTCAATTTTATCACATAATTCCACAAGGAGCATGGGGTTCATCACTGCAGCTCGTTAGATAAAATGATAAAGTTAACTGTTTAGACAATGTTGCCTTCCAGCAGTAAAATGAAGGTAGTGGATCTTCAGAACCTTATCAGTGGTGGAGAGGTCTAGCCTTTCCCCTAAGCGACCTGAACTGGGGGATAAGGGCAGCCTCCCATGGCGCAACACACTGTAGGCCTATATATAGTGTGCCATAAACTGTGGGATTGCTGACCACCTGCTGTACTTTTGTTAACATCCTACCACCAATCTGCCAAATTAAACTTTGTTACCCTTTTGCTACTAGAGGGTTTATAGTTTCAAGCTGTATGGGTTCATTGCTCACTTAGCTTTATATCCTTTTGTATTATAGACTAAGTATTCAGTGTTGTATTATAAGAACGGATCATAGACTGGAGGATTATTCATATATTTGAATAATGACTCCCTTAGTTTTGGGTCTCTGAGTATTTACCATATTGACCTTTCCCTTAGTATCTAACTATAAGCTATCTATTGCTGTTGGTTAGGGAAAATGGATCCTTGTTCATAGCAGTTGAGAAATGAAAATGGTCAGTTATATTTTGATAAGGGAATAATATTGTTTCTGAGGTTTATATAACAGAAAGTTTGAGGTTACAACCAGAATCACAGCAATTTGTTGCTCTTGTACATTCTCCTAATACTGTACTGCCTTGGTTATGGTCCCACAGCAAGGGTGCTGTGCACATGCTGCTCAATATGATAAAACTACTAGATACTATTGGGAAACCAGTAATGGCTATACCAAAAATTTGTAATTTTGAAATAGAAAGATATATCAGGAACTTCTGTATTGTTTCAGGTTTCGATATTTCTTTGAGGTCTTGCCAATGATATTGATATGTATGTACACACACAGAGGTCTCAGTTCCTCTGGTACACTTCCTAATAAAATTGGATATATGGCAAAATCCTGTTAGTTGATAGGATGAATCTCAGTGAAGCATGACCAAAGGCTGGTCATAACTTGTATTGGTAATTTGGGAGGATTGGAAGTTTGGCTCTTAGAAATGAACTGTGACCATGATCATAATTTAATATCAAATTACTAATACCAATAACCCATATATAGAATAAAATATAAGATATCCATTTTGTGTATGGTCAAGCTAAGTTACTCATTTATATAGGCACATGGGTCTAGAATCCAAGAGTGCAATCTAGTAATTTATTAAAAGCAACAATTTGGCAGAGGTAGCACACCTATCAAGTTTTCAAGTTTAACAAATAGCACACTTGGTCTTTTTGCAGTTGGCTTATTGATACAAGGACACTTTTCTAAATTCAGAACCTTTGATATATGACAGCATACTTTTTGGGATTCATCTCTTCTTTAAAGTAGTATACCCTCAGAAATCTGGATTGTGATCAGGTAATGGGGTGAGTCTACTACAAGCTATCCTTTTCTTTATGTAAACAAGAAGTAGAGGGAACTATAAGGGGCCTTCAATTTAATAAGTACACACATTTTCAAAAATCTCAGATCCCCACCCCCCTTTGGTCATAAATATGCATTGGATTTGTACTAGAAAGTCCACACATTTTCAAAGATTTCATACCTCCCTCCCTCCCCTTGATGCATACAAACTTAATGCAAGGGCCCTAATAAGATGGTCTGTAATAAAACTGAAACATTATCATGGTATTATGCTGAGGAAAGAAATCTTACTCAAACCATAGTTTTATTGTGACACATCTTTTACTGTGATCTAAAATGCTCTCCAAACAGCTACCATATTATATACATGTGCCCAAATGGCTGTGAAAGCACTGAAATACCAGCCTAGGGAGATACTGATTATCATTTCCACATCTCTTTATGATGTATTGTGTTATTTTCATGATATCATCTCTCCTTTTGAAATATAAGTGCAAAATGAGCCTGTAGTCGGTTAGAATTTAATCAGCAAAAAATGATTTCTACATTATATTCCCAATGAAATCAGATTCAACCTTCTTTAAAAACTGCCTAAAGATCCCCTCTAAGTATACCTAGGACTTGGTTTATCAATTCCAAAGTTTAACTTTGGATCCTTAAGTTCTAATGATTTTGACTAAAAATACAGTTTTTCTTTAATTACTCATTGCCATGATTAATGACAATAGCAAACAATATATCAAAAAATCAGGAAAAAGATTACCTTTCAGATGACATATAGCATGTTATCATATCTTACATAGTTCCAGAGAAATTTAGAAATAACGCGTTTTTCACTTTTTGCTAATTAAGCACAAATCGCGTAATTAGACAGTGTTCGCATACCTAAATTCTTCGGAACCGTCTTGATTTATGGTCCCTAGGATGCTATAAGATGAAAAAAATCAAGAAAATCCAGGGGGCTCACCGCGGAGGATAAATCAGGATTTTCAGATTTGGCTCCTGGACTATTAATGGTGAGGTTGAAACCTCACCAAACCAGAACATTATTATAATGTTAATTTTGGTGAGGTTAAGACCAAAGCATAAAGGAATGTCATAAGAGCATTCTGTTTGTATTGAAGTACATAACCAGAACATTGTAATAACGTCACAATGCTACATCACAGCAGCAGGTCGCAGCAACATAATTGGGAGTCACCAAAAGAATATAACAAGAACCAATACAAAACCAACCAGAACATTGCTGCAGCGTTATAATAACGTCGCATCCTTGGCTGGGAAGTAGGACCATGCTCGGAAACGTAGTGTACCAAAATCTATTGTGAGACAAATTCGTGTATGGAACCACAAGGTGTTCAGGTAGTAAAACTCTGTAAATTTGGCGATGGAAACAAATGTGAATATAATGGAGAAGGAATTGGATTTTTTTTTATCTTATATAAATATAATATTCAAACAAATATGTCTGAAAAATCAGGGTAAACTGAAGATGTATTTGAAATATACATAGAAAAAAAACAGTGTCAGGTATGATTAGACCCTGCTCAACGAAGTTCAAAACAAGATACTGACATAATAATTCCCAGAAGAAGGGTTGGACAGTGTAGTGGTTAACCTCCTCGCCTCACACGTGGCCGGACCAGGTTCGAGCCTTGAGTGTGACTATTACACTGCCTCACATTGCCATCGTTTCCACCCCATAGATTCGATCAAGACTTTGTACAAGCCAAAAGCTGTGAGTTGGTGTCGATATCTATAGATGAAAATTGCTGTGCACACCTTAAACTCCCACAATCATCATCATCTAATTCCCTGATAGATTATTGATGGAGATTCGTTGTACATGTCAGACCACCACCCTACCAAACGTGTGATATTATTATAACATTGCAGCAATGTTCTATATTGGTTCTTGTTACATTATTTTGATGGCTCCCAATAACGTTGCTGCAACATACTGTTGTGATGTTACACTGTGACAATATTATAACATTCTGGATACATTCATCAACCTAAACAGAATGTTCTTATAACATTCTGTATTGGTTTCATCCCAACCTCACCAAAAATAACATTATAATAACATTATAATTTTGTGAGGTTTCAGTCTCACCATCAGTAACGTAATTGTTATGTGCCATCTTAGTAAGTTACAGACTGATTAAAAAAAATGGTTGTAGAACATTTCTGTTATGTCACAAGTTGGCTGGGCATTGATGTGGTGTTCTTGCATTGGCTTTTTTTTAAATTAGTGTAGTTGCCTACATTTTAACGTTCTACCTAAAGCCAGCCTTCATCGTTGCGTCCGGCGTTTTAACTACTCTTTGGTAATTACACTTATTGTCACTAATTACTGCGTTGTAATTGAGGAATGCTTTCAAGCAATTTGTATGATCATTAAAAATATAATTGGAAATGTAAGATACCTGGATATATAAGTAGGCCACACTTCAGGTTATGTAACTTCTGGTGTATCCATGCCGTTTTTAGTAAAGAATAAGTAAGCGAAATTAGCTTAATCATTATAGTTTATAATTAACTTATTTGCTTCACCGTAACATAATCTTCTAGGATAAATGAAACAGTTTAAAGATGTATCGTTTTTAGGTGGTCTGTATCCTGATATAAAAGCAACTTTTTGTCGGACTCAGTTGTTACAGAGAATGTATTTCTAGGCAATGCTTAGATCTACATCCTGATATATTGGCGCCACAGTGAAAGTGGTATTTCATTAATAAAACCACAAATTTTATTTTACAATAATGTTTGTGCTGCTGCACGCCAAACCTGGGACGCCAACCAAAAAACATCCACCATACATCAGAATTTATTGCGGGGTGTATTTTAAGGTCCATGATACAAAACTGCTGCCCAGAAACATCCATGAAACACTTTTGACATGAATAAATCTTATCAAAATCATTCACAATGTACATAAGTTCATATGTAATACTTCTAATGCATGTTTTAGGGACATGGGAGCAATTTGGGATAAGAAAACAAAAAACTGGAAAAAAAAATGAAAAGAAAAATCCATGTATTATCGTGGTGGACCACTAAAACCTCACGATCACGAATTTCGTGATCGTTGCTGTTTTAATGTAACATGGGGATGAATTATCGTGACTGTTTTCCTGGAAGCTCAGCTGTGGTGGGGCGGGCCTCGGTATGAGCAGATGGCGGCAGGAGGCCCCCATCAAACCACCAGCAGATGGCCGCAGTAGTCCGTTCTGATCCAGATAACCTCTGATCAAGTGGTTCTTTGGGTTCAATTCCATGTTGGTGCTGTGTTCACTAAGGGATGAGGTACAGTAAAAAATGATTTCCAGGTTTTGATCCACTCCTGTTTGCCTGCCCTGTCACCTTCATCTCATAGATACGATCACCAAAGACACAATTCGTCCCAACTGGTTTTCACCATGAAAATGACCTTGGCTGTCAGTACAGCATAAAACACCCAACACTCACTCTTTCTAGGGACGTAACTATAGTCTAGGGGCCACAGCTGGCAGCAGCTGGCCGCAGATGGCCGCAGATGGCGCCAGGAGAAAGTCGATGGTGGCGGAAGCAGCAGGAGGAGGTAGAGGAGGAGAGACGACTCAGCAGCAGCAGCAGTAGTAACAACAACATTGGCCGAGGCCCGGGCAGTGCAGGGCGAGGAGGGCGGAGGTACGGCCGTATACACTATACCCACATACACACTGAATATATACCCCACCCAGGAGGACGTACAGGGCGGGCAGCGGGTGATACCAGCCCCCACAGGTGAGTACGAGGGGGTTAGCGGGCAGTATTAGTATCTGGGCAGGGGGAGGGGACAGAGTTGGGTACAGTCATGGTGACAGTGTGGGCTATAGGGCGGTGTCACGCCTTCTTCCCCGACACGGGTCACAAGCTAGGCCTACCTACCTTCCCACCTCCTACAGGAGGGCCGACGACCCGCCTACAATCATCTTACCTCAAGTCTAGCTCAGGCCTACACTGATCCTTTCCTTTTGTCAAGGTAATATTCTAAAGGTATACCAGTATATCTTCTCCCATACACACACACACACACACACACACACACACACACACACACACACACACACACATATATATATATATATATATAGGTAGATAGAAAGATAGTACAATTGTAAAAGCCCATTAAATTTTGATGTTGGTATCAACGTCTTATAATAGACAACTATAGCCCGCAGCTGGTTTCAGTGGATGAAATTAAACCAATACTATAGCTATGAGTTGGTATATTGATAACATGTATACCTTGTCTTTGAATTCCATATTATGGGTATACCATGCCTAGCTCAGGTCTCCACCAAGTCTACCTCAGGCTCGTCCTTTAGATTTACCAAGGCAAGATTCTTAAAGAATATACCTTCTCACATACACACATATAGATTCATACACATATGTAATAGAGAGATAGATAGGTAGAGATGTATATGGTTGAGGGAGGCTGCAACCAACTGCAAACGAATGTATACTATTATTAGGTGACACTGAGCTTAGATTAGACCTACACCAAGTCTACCTCAGGCCTGCTTTTACCAAGATGATATTCTAAGGGTATAGTGGTATATCTTCTCCCATACACATAGGTATATAGGTAGATGGATAGATAAATTGTAAAAGCCTATTTTGATGTTGGTATCTTAGGTGGACGGCTTATAGTCCTATATATATATATATATATATATATATATATATATAGACCTAGAGCTGGTTCAGTGGATAAAATTAAACCAATACTATATCTAGGTGTTGGCATATTGATCATATAATATGTATACCTATTGTATGAATTCCATACATATGTGTATGTATATGAATATGTAAACCATACATTGATGAACAGCTACAACATGTTTGTGAGGTAAACAGAAGTAATATGTCAGAGCCTACAGGTTGTCCTGTAAATAGGGCATGTGGGTCGGGTTAGGCTGGGACTGGACTCACTCCTACCTGATGTCTCTGGACGTCTGAGGGAATCCAGACTCACCCCACGGGCCAATCGACTAAAGACTGGCAGGGTCGTATGGGGGGGGGGGGGATGTCTTAGATATGGGACAGGGGGGGACCATGTCTTAGACAGGGGGCAGGGGGCCATGTCTCAGAAAGGGGGCAGGGGGCCATGTCTCAGACAGGGGGCCATGTCTCAGACAGGGGACCATGTCTCAGACAGGGGGCAGGGGGCCATGTCTCAGACAGGGGGCAGGGGGCCATGTCTCAGACAGGGGGCCAGGGGCCACGTCTCAGACAGGAGGCAGGGGGCCATGTCTCAGACAGGGGACCATGTCTCAGACAGGGGGCAGGGTACCATGTCTCAGATAGGGGGCAAGGGGCCATGTCTCAGACAGGGGGCAGGGGGCCATGTCTCAGACAGGGGGCAGGGGGCCATGTCTCAGAGAGGGCGCAGGGGCCATGTCTCAGACAGGGTGCAGGGGGCCATGTCTCAGACAGGGGGCAGGGGGCCATGTCTCAGACATGGGGCAGGGGACCATGTCTCAGACAGGGGGCAGGGGACCATGTCGCAGACAGGGGGCAGGGGGCCATGTCTCAGACAGGGGACCATGTCTCAGACAGAGGGCAGGGGGCCATGTCTCAGACAGGGGCCAGGGGGCCATGTCTCAGACAGGGGGCAGGGGGACATGTCTCAGACAGGGGACGGGGAGCCATGTCTCAGACAGGGAGACAGGAGGACATATCTCAGACAGGGGACAGGGGGTCATGTCTCAGACAGGGGGCCATGTCTCAGACAGGGGGACAGGAGGTCATGTCTCAGACAGGGGGTCATGTCTCAGCCAGGCGGCCATGTCTCAGACAGGGGGTCATGTTTCAGACAGAAAACTGTGTCTCAGACAGTGGGCCATGTCTCAGCCAGGGGACGAGGGGCCATGTCTCAGACAGGGGGCAGGGGGCCATGTCTCAGACAGGGGGCAGGGGGCCATGTCTCAGACAGGGGGCCATGTCTCAGACAGGGGGCAGAGGGCCATGTCTCAGACAGGGGGCAGAGGGCCATGTCTCAGACAGGGGGCAGGGGGCCATGTCTCAGACAGGGGGCAGGGGGTATGTCTCAGACAGGGGGCAGGGGCCCATGTCTCAGACAGGGGGCAGGGGACCATGTCTCAGACAGGGGACAGGGGGCCATGTCTCAGACAGGGGGCAGGGGGTCATGTCTCAGACAGGGGGCCATGTCTCAGACAGAGGGCAGGGGACTATGTCTCATACAGGGGGCCATGTCTCAGACAGGGGGCAGGGGGCCATGTCTCAGACAGGGGGCCATGTGTCAGACAGAGGACAGGGGACTATGTCTCAGACAGGGGGCCATGTCTCAGAAAGGGGGCAGAGGGCCATGTCTCAGACAGGAGGCAGAGGACCATGTCTCAGACAGGGGGCAGGGGGCCATGTCTCAGACACGGGACAGGGGGCCATGTCTCAGACAGGGGGCAGGGGGCCATGTCTCAGACAGGGGGCAGGGGACCATGTCTCAGACAGTGGACAGGGGGCCATGTCTCAGACAGGGGGCAGGGGCCATGTCTCATACATGGGGCCATGTCTCAGACAGGGGGCAGGGGACCATGTCTCAGACAGGGGGCAGGGGGTATGTCTCAGACAGGGGGCAGGGGGCCATGTCCCAGACAGGGGGCAGGGGAACATGTCTCAGACAGTGGACAGGGGGCCATGTCTCAGACAGGGGGCAGGAGCCATGTCTCAGACATGGGGCCATGTCTCAGACAGGGGGCAGGGGACTATGTCTCAGACAGGGGGCAGGGTGCCATGTCTCAGACAGGGGGTCATGTCTCAGAAAGGGGGCAGGGGGCCATGTCTTAGATAGGGGGCAGGGGCCATGTCTCAGACATGGGGCCATGTCTCAGACAGGGGGCAGGGGACCATGTCTCAGACAGGGGGCAGAGGACCATGTCTCAGACAGGGGGCCATGTCTCAGACAGGGGGCAGGGGGCCATGTCTCAGACAGGGGGCAGGGGGCCATGTCTCAGACATGGGGCAGGGGGCCATGTCTCAGACAGGGGACAGGGGGCCATGTCTTAGACAGGGGGCATTGGGCCATGTCCCAGACAGGGGGCCATGTTTCAGACAGGGGGCAGGGGTCATGTCTCAGACAGGGGGCAGGGGGACATGTCCCAGACAGGGGGCAGGAGGACCATGTCTCAGACAGGGGACCATGTCTCAGACATGGGATATGGGGCCAATGTCTCAGACAGGAGGCAGGGGGTCATGACTCAGACATGGGATATGGGTCCATGTCCCAGACATGGGGCAGGAGACCATGTTTCAGACAGGGGGCAGGTGGCCATGTCTCAGACATGGGGCAGGGGGCCATGTCTCAGACAGGGAACAGGGGGCCATGTCTTAGACAGGGTCATGTCTCAGACAGTGGATATCGGGCCATGTCCCAGACAGGGGGCAGGGGACCATGTCTCAGACAGGGGGCAGGTGGCCATGTCTCAGACATGGGGCAGGGGGCCATGTCTCAGACAGGTAACAGGGGGCCATGTCTTAGACAGGGGGCAGGGGGCCATGTCCCAGACAGGGGGCCATGTCTCAGACAGGGGGCCATGTCTCAGACAGGGTGCAGCGGCCCATGTCTCAGACAGGGGGCAGGGGGTCATGTCTCAGACAGGGGGCAGGGGGGCATGTCTCAGACAGGGGGCAGGGGGGCCATGTGTCAGACAGGGGGCAGGGGTTGCATTATCTCAGACAAATGGAAGAGTGGTCTATGAATATTGCCATATTATGTCTCAGTCAGAGAGAATCAATGATGACACAAATGAGACAATCAGAGCATGTTAGTCCTTAAGCCCCCTGGGGTAAGGGGAACCTTCCAGCTTAGTAGACTGAAGATCCACTGCACATAGGACTCAATACGGCTTCTTGAGTGCACGTGCACTAAGAGAAGGTAACAGCCTTTAGCCCCGTACCCACCAGGCAAATTTTACACAATTGGGCAACGGATCGGCACTAAAATCGGCCAATTCTTAACGTCGCTAGCAAGTATATATTGAAATGTACATGTTTGATCTGGATCTGTGCTATAATCGGCCGATTCTAGAGGTAGAATCAGCTGATTTTAGCGCTAACTAACTAGTGTGTATAGGGCTTTACACGTTTTCTTGGGTATGCCCACACATCTCACTGCTCTCGGATATGCAAAAGGTGGGCACATCTCTTTCTGGAACCCAATAAAAGGCCCGTATATATTGTTTGGTACACATCAGGTGCGTGCTACCGAGTAGTGTTTTGACGTGTAGGTGGGAGAGGGAGTATCGAGGGGGGGGGGGTCTACGAGCGTTTCCCTTTGTATTATTACAGCACTTTGATGTAACATTCATGGCTGGGTGCATGTACCCTCCACCCTACTGCACCCCCACGCCTCTCTCAGCAGATATGTGTCTACCAAAGCAGATATGGTAAGCTCTATAACAGAGATACAGAACATATATATGAAGAATAGCACGCTGGGGCGGATCCAGGGGGAGGGGTGTCCAGGGGGTCCTGACCCTTCCTCCCCCCACCCCTTTTGGTGGACCCCTAAACTACAAATAGAAGGGGAAATGCCACGAGTGTATGTGCGATTGTGCGATTGCACGCAGAATCAGTACTTAGCCTTTATGCAGATCCCCCCTGCTTTCGAAAATCTTGTGTCCGCCCCTGGTACTTTGGGTGTGCCTGGTACCGTGAGATATCGGGCTATGTGGAGGTGGGAAAGATCGATTTTTGGTTGACCCTAAGGCTTTCGGTACAGTTCAGTTCTCACAGGCCTACCTGGGTACTTCCAATATTCCCGAATACTTACAGACCTACATATGTAAGTAGCTCTATAGTAGTAGCCTGAAGTAAGGGTTCACTGGTTTTGATCAAAGCAACATAATAATTATACAAGTAACCTTAAAGAGATCTGATGGTATATGTTGAAAAGGGTAGTAAATAGTCTCTATAGTCTCTAAGAAAAGGATAATAAACCTGACGGGTAGGTCATGTGGTTGGAAGTCAGAGTTGACGTCACTGGAGATCACTGAAGGACTCTTTTTTTATATACAACTATATATCCAAAAAATAAAATCCTCCAGTACATCGGGGTCACTATGCATCTCTCAAATAGGACATGCGACATGGGGGATGGACGTTTAATATTAAATTGACATCCGATATGATTGATATCCGACCTCCCCTCCCCCCAATCCAGGGCCCCATTGGTCCCTTTGGATCACCAGGGATCACTTGGGGTCACTGGAGGTTACTGGAGGTCACTCTGTCATGGTTGACCTCACCAGCTCACGAGCTTACAGGTGCGACATTGATATGCAATATTTTAAACCACAAAGTAGTACAACTATTTATTGACCCACACGTGTATACATACGCCCTCACTGTAGTACAGCAGGCCCAGGTGGTACTGGAATAACACTTTTGTCATATATCCTATCAGATGGATAACATATTTTTCCCTTCAAACATCATGCATGGGAGTTTCATATCATCCAAGGCGTGACGTGAGGCAAACGTAACGTATCTTTGTTATTATCAAGTAATTCAAAAATATTTCATTAACACTGTACAAATTATTCCTTCATCGTATGTGATGATTTATTTACAATTACAAAATTTTTCATGTTTAGCCTTACATATAGTTAGGTAGATTTAAGATAATGTTGACGTATCGAGATGTGTTCTGGGATCTGGAACTCGCTAACGTTACATTGCACAGACCAAGCAAATTGTATTATTCAGTTAATGTTGAACATTTCTGAAAGTAAATGTTGAAAAAGTGAATCACCCGCTTTGGGGAGGGCAGGACAAAACTGAAGGTATATGGGTTGAAATCCTAACGAAGAAACCACACACTTTGCCCCTCACCGGGATTTAGCAGGGTGACCCTTTGACCACACTCCTTCTAGAACCATCCACAGTGCCCTTTTTCTATATACTACTTAGATTGTGGTCATGAGGTTCCCTTCAATCCATAATCTAACCCATTCTCTTTTACCACTCTGATGTAAAGAACAGAACACGGTTTCTACCCCTGCCTTCCCCGGTAACCCTACTCTCTCCCCAGATCCCCAGCCAGGTGATGTCTGGCCGTATAATGCGACTATTTCTAGAACGTTGTTATTGTTCTCATCCGGGACCTCGGGTCAGTCTATTTTTAGCTCGGCGACCACGTGGTCGGCGGACGACGCAGTAGGCGGGGGCGGGGCCGGCGGGTTGGGGGGGGGGGGCATTTAGTCTTTGAATGTAGGTACCACCTGCGAATCTACAACCCACCACCCACCCATCCCCTCCTGTTTTTGTTTTGTTTTTGTTTTGTTTTGTTTTTGTTGTTGTTTTTTTGCTATAGGTATGATCTCAGGAATAGCAACTCCAAAATAAGCATTTAGTCACAACACTTTTTGGACCCCACTTGATTTCAGAGTGCCCAGAGTGTGTTGATTCCTTTTTAAAGACATTATAAAGGATTTCAACTGCATACCTTTGACTTTCAGTGTGGTATCAAATATAATCTATCTTTATGGGTCTGGACCACTAAATTCGACACGGCGACATGGCCTTTTCTTAAAATCGACATGCGACATGAAGCTTTAACGACATTACAGGGGGCTTTAAAACCTTAGTGACATGGGGCATGGACATTTCTTAAAATCGACATGTGATATTGGGTTTCACTAGCGACAAAGACATACGACATATCCATTTCTTATAATCGACATGGGACATCATGACCCCCTCATCAAGGGCCCAATCTTTGACAGCCCCCTAAAAGGTAGTTTGATTATCTGACAGCTCCCCCACTTTTAACCATATTGGTGATCGACAGTTACAGCTCCTCATCGACCCAGCCATAGTTGGTACCCATTTCCAGTACGAGTGCACCCCCCTCTGCTTGGGGTGGAGGTGGAGGGGTAGCAGGGGGAGGGGAGTATACAGTCGCCTCCTTCTGGTATTGGTCTCGTCTTGGCGGTGTTGTATACTGCTTATGAGGGTCCCAGTTCAGCCAATCAGAGAAACCGGAACTACATTGTCTGTGACCGGAACTAGTTTATGAGGCCAACCTAAAATAGGCCTGACATAAGTCTAATAAATATTGAAATGAAAATCATTTCAAAGTTCTCATATAATATATTATGTTATTACACCTAAATAGTTATAAGTATGATAGGCATGAAACAAATGTGAATGTATCCATAAACTTGGTCTGAGCAGGTATGACTAAACAGGGTGGTTGAACCCCCATGGCAAGCATACGGTGGTTGCATCAGGCATCAAAGCCAGGCGGCAGCACTGTCTTGGATCTCTCTAATCTTTCCTGTCTTATTTCTAATTGATATTATTTGCTTTTTGTTGTACCCTGGTATAGTGAATAGACCTGGATCAAGCAATTAGGTTATAGGTTCCCATGGGTTCACGCTTAAAGTTATGGGGAAAATTATTAATCTGTAGGAGGGTTCACTGCGCAGGTTCATCCATCATGAAAAAGGTGTATATTTTATTAGATGATACAGACTTAATGGTATACTTATAATTAGGTGTATCTAACTGATGATTATGGGTCTAGACCACTATATTCGACACGGCGACACAGCCAATTCTCTGCCTAGTGACATACAACAGGGGCTATTCTTAAATTCAACACTGTCACATGGCAATAAGTGACGATTGACAGGGGCAATTCTTAAATTCGACATGGCGACGTAGTCATTTCTTATAATCGACATGTGACATGGGGACCCTCCATCCAGGGCCCCATTATTACTATACGTCTTCATTACGTGGTGTATTAGAGCAAGAAGAGTGAAGCAGCTTTTTTTAAATTATTCTTTATTATACTGTATCAAGATCAAAACTAGTCTGGTCTTCCTCTTGAGTACAATTTTTAAGGACCAGCTAGTTATCTATACAATACCTTCAAACAATAAGTCAATGATTAAAGATTTTACGTCATGTCATATAAATGATATTACTGGTTAATGAAATGATATAATGGTAATGTAATGAGATGATCACATTGTTCACACAGTTAAGATATAATTCAAAAAAATATTGATGTTAATACACTAGACAAAATAATGGCATTTTATATTTACATGTGTCAGTCAAAATAATACAAAAGAATTCCAATTGCACCTTTTGTACCTAGTCCTTAAATTTGAATTGATTATGTTCTTGAAATTGTCTATATTTGGGGGATAGCTTTACCTCACTCTCTGCTGTAAGAATTCTCTCCGAACCAACGAGGTTGGATTGTACCCTACAGACATATTCAGATGTGCACAAAGCAAACTATGCAATATCCCCTCTCTCTCTCCCCCACCCACCAACACACACACACCTAGACTGTAGTTACGTCCAAGTCCGCTAGGTACTCAAACTAGGACTGTTAACCAGCAACCATTTTAGGTGGGAATTCCACCCTGCATCCCAGCATGCTTTGGGGCCGCTGGTTTATGGCAGGTAGGAACATAAACAGTCGAGCACCCGAACAACCAAAGAGGTTCCCCATGCCATTTATAGAGGGCCAATAAAAGAATTCCTTACATATTTTAGGTACGCTGGTGCCCGCGCATCGAACTCACGCTATCGCTGAACGTCACGAATATACGCGGGTTCAGCCTAACGCCCAGTTCGTCAGATTTTGGCTAACTCGGGGTCACGTGACCACTTTTTGACCAATCCGATCCATCGACACAATGGGGTGAACCTGCACTCTCTCAGGCCGTGTCCTCCTAGCCGTAAGAGAGAAGGGAGCCCAGCATATATTTTAGGTGGCCACTAGTAGCCATGGGCTCTTGTGGGTGTAAGGACCTATTAAGCAGGAGGTATCTAGGTCATGAAAGGACTACCACATGCCCCTTGGCTGTCTCTCAGGTACCGGGCAGTATTAATCAGCCAGTATTGACCGGGGGTATATAACCGGGTGTAATACTCACCGGTCCTCATACATGAGTGGTGGCATGGTATTAAATATACATGGAGTTACACCAACTAACGGGTGCCTACGTAAACAGACGGTGGGGGGTGGCATCTTTATGGAGAGCAAGGTGTAAAACGTATTATCACCCGCACAGCTGACAAGCGGTGCATATTGGGGGTAGGTCGTATTGCCAGGCCGTACGTACCGCTCACAGTGGACTTCTAGTTTTCAGTAATTTTTACATAATTTTGAACAATGTTTGGGTGATAAAATAAATAAGGACGTTTGAGGTCGTCTTTGGGTGCCCCAACAACCCATGGGGATTATAGAAACCCTAGGCTTTGCCCTAGGTATGTGATGATCCCCTATGGGTCGTACGGATGCCCCCCGCGGTCCTTCTTATTATAAGGCAGTCCATCAGTACCAACCACAGGTTGTGTGGAGCCTCACCGTCCATAGTCCTGTCAGTCCACTGCGTATGATCTTAGCTAACAAGTAAGGATCAGGGCTAAGAGTGACTCTCTGCTAGGGAAGACAGTGTAGCTGCCACCTCAGCATTAAGGTAAATAGAGGGGTAAACGCCGGCAGCCTCAGAGTGTGTATTCGGTGAGCTACAGACTACACCGTCTTGAACATTAAAAAGTTACTGTAGGTGTACAGATACAGATTAGCCCCTTGTATTATTAATGCCATTCGTATATTTCACATATCCAAGTGCAACAACTCAAAACAATCATCACAAGGTTACTTCGCAGCCAGATGGGCATCTAACGAATGGTGTACAATGTTAATTCATTACACGATGATGCTGGAAGGGTTCTGAAGCTGCATGCTGTAGATCTAGCGGTACATATCTGCTCCCCCCCCCCCTACTCTAGGCCCGCCCACCTTCAATCAGGTGTTTACCACAACTATGTACAGACACTCGGACTGGGGCACCCCCTCAACACACGCACACCTGGCGCACACACACACACACCCACCCCTACTCCTCCAGTACATATCCAAGCAAGAATATGACGTTAGTATAACGTCATTATAATGTTCTGTTCAGTTCTGCTTTGGTTGTTACGTCATTTTGATGGCATCCAAAAACGTCTTTAGAACATAACATTGCAACGTCACACTGTCACGTTATTGTGACATTCTTGTAATGTTCTTTCATGTTATGATAGAGTTATTATAACGTTCTTTATTAGTAAGGTCTTAACTTTACTCAAAATATGTTATAATATCATTCTTTTTTAGTAAGTCTCAACTTTACCTAAAATAACATAAGTGTTAACTGAAAAGTGGGCATGTTACAGACCAACTAAAAAAGGTACAGTTGCAGAACGTGCTTGTTACGTTGCTGCTTGCCTGGATGTGTGTGTGTGGAGGGGGGGGGGGGGGTCATACCATTGTCAAGTAATATAAAGCCTTGTTCACACCAGCCGATTTTGACTGCCGATTATTTCATAATTCATTACTTTAACTGGTAGTATGACAAAAAATATATACATCACACATACCGCTCGAAAGAGAATTTAAAACCCATGCTTATGGTATATTGGTATATACCGTGTTCAAGATTAACCAATATTCCCACTGCCGATTTTTGAAATCAGTAGTCAAATCGGCTGGTGGAAATGGGGCCCAGGGGGGCAACTCGATTCTATTTCACCCTGATGTGTGTACCAGATTTCAGAAAAGGAACCATTTTGAATGACCTTGACGTTTGAAAAGTGCACCCATATTGAAGGTATGACATACCACATAGGCACCTATAGTGAATGGATTGACTGAAAACACACCCATAGTGAATGGATTGACTGAAAACACACCCATAGTGAATGGATTGACTGAAAACACACCCATATTGAAGGTCTATAGCTGGATCCTTTTAGAAAAATCAAGGTTGATCTATGCTACATGTATTTTCAGTAAATAGTATGATATGATTATCATAACAACCATCAATTTTTTTAATCATAAAACATCACTACACCTTTAAAATTATAGGTCAATAGACAATACATTAAATCTCCCCCAGATTATTTAAGAATTTTGTTGCAAATGATGACCAGTATTCTATTAAGAAAATATTAATCTCAATATAATAGAAATGTCAGCTTTATAAAGAATATGGTAAAATAGTAAGAGCATTCAAATGCTTTTTGTAGATTTTGTAAAATTCCCTTTAATCAGATACTTATAAAACGTATTAGCAATGAATCATGCATCCATGCTCCACATTTTGCAAAAACTTTTATTTTTTTATGGAAAGTACAGGGCTTAAGTAACTGTGAAATTAGTGTAATTAGACCCCTGTGTGAAATTACCCTAATTTCCTATATTGTTAGCCCTAAAATGACACAGATTAAAGCTTAGCCAAACTTTCAGACTTGATCTGTTTCGAAATACTGGGCCTAAATGTATGGGAGGAGGGGGCAACTTACACCCATATTGAATGGGTCATGATGTAAATATCTACCCATAAAGAATGGCCTCCCTAATTTGACAACCATTTCGAATGAGAATTTATCCATTCATTCCATTCACTTCAGGCTGAAAAAGGACCCATTTCCTTCAAATTTGGGTACACACATCCGGGCATAAATGAATGCAAGTTGCCCCCCTGGGAAATGGGGCTTAAGTGAGCGGTGCGTACACTACAGCCCCATACCCACTGGGCCTAATCGGTGAACAAATTGGCCGATTACTCGCAAAAAATATAGGTCGATTTTTGCAGCGATTCTGATCACCAATTAATGTGCAATTTTGAAATTTACAAGTTTGAATTGGTGATAAAATCGGCCTATCATTCTGGTAGAATCGGCTGATTTTAGTGCCAATCAATCGTCCGAGTTGTCCAAATTCGCTCAGTGTGTACGGAGCTTTAAGCCCCATACCCACTAGGTGATTTTTACACAGTTGGCAAACTCATCTGTGCCAAAATCAGCCGATTCTTTAGGTCACCTGTTAGTATGGTATATTGGAATGTGCACGTTTTATCTAATTGCAGTTAAAATCAACCGATTCTACCCTTAGAATCGGTTGATTTTAGTGCCGATCTGTCAGCCGACTCAGGCAAAATCCTTTATAAAGTGCCTTTTTAGTACGGCACTTTATAATTAATCACTACCCCCGACCCCGGGGCCCACGACCTGCATTCCTACACCCCCCCCCCCGCCCCCCAGTTTATAATTGGTTATTTTCAGACAGTCAAAATAGGCGTTGATGAATAGTCCTTATCTTAAAATATCAATCAAATAAGACGTTTTATTTTATAATTTGATCAGGTTTCCAACCCCTATACATTCACTATGGTTCTGTCCTCTCAAATCTAATTGAACAGTCAGATCTGTTATTGACCCAGAGGCTAGTACTACATGTTTGTGCATGCATTTTGTGGCCACTGAAGGATTTTAACATTCTAAGTGTGCTTGATATAGAATAAATCAAGTTCAGACCGCGGGCACATGCACTCAGCAACTGTTGTTGCCCTAGTGTGCACACATTTATGTCTCGGGCTAAAGCCACAGAGCAATAATCATTGCTTCATGTTCCCTTGGTCTGTACTATGTATGAATTTAAAGTGGTATAAATATATCCAACTCGACGACTGACTGGTGGACAGGTGTTGATAAACTTTTTATTATAATGAATAAAATCGTGGCGTGATCAACATGTTTCGACTGGTCAAAGTCTTCTTCAGGATCTATGTATGAATTTGTTTTATCATTAGCAATCAAACGACCCATTCACTGAATAGTGGACCTCAATTTACAGCATAACATACCTCACACAATACATTTAAACAGATGTGCACGCGCACACTCATGTATACACAAATAAATGGCCACACATACAGGCATACTGAAAAGTATGCACGTGCATGTATACATACATGCATGCACTGTATATATACATGAATTAATAGACGCATGTTTTTTTTTATTATTGAGCTTAACATCATTACAATCAAGTGCTTTTCACGATGTCATTACAGATGGTATATATAAGAACATATTAACAATATTGGCAATAATATCACAATAATCACCTTCTATATAAGTCTGTGAATTATGATAAGTAAATACATCCAAATATACGCAACCATAATCTATCACATGTATGCATTCAAGTAAGCCAACGTATATATACAGAAACATAATACACATACACACACAATTACATACATACAGACAGACAGACAGAATTGTCAATCTAACGAATTATTCGACACATACAAAATTACATGCATGCAATTACATAATACATGATACACACATTCATTAATACATAAACACACACACAACCCACACGCCCCCAGAGGTCGCCACCCCCCCTCCCCCCCCCCCCCCCTCCATACAGAAGTCCCCCATGTATCCCCCAGCCCAGAGCGGCAGGTAACAGTTGGCCATCCGACCCGGCCCCATACACACCTACCCACCTCACCGCTACGGATCTACTCCTATACCACACGGTACACACAACTTATATACATTACAGACTCACTGTATACTATACATACAAGGCACTGCGGAGATAAGGTAGGGAGACAGGCACAGGGAGAAAGCTTAAGGTGAGGTGGGACAGAGACAGAGTCATTGACAGGGACATGGATGTAGGGGACAGGAGGGACAGGGAGATAGACAGGTGGACAGAGAGGCAGAGCTGCATCAGCGGCCGAACCGTGTGTAGTTGGGTACACATGTACTAACACTAGACAGGGACCGGGACAGGGACAGGGATGTAGGGGACAGGAGGGGCAGGGAGAAGGGCAGGGGTGGACAGGCAGGTGGACAGAGAGGCGGAGTTGTATGACTATGAGCTGCCTCGCCGTAGATGGATTTGGGTACACATGCACTAATACTAGAGCGTGTAATTGTTTCAGTAAGTCAAGGCTAGCATAACTAGGGCCTACATCTCATGATTATAGAGAGGCATATAGGAAAAGGGACAGGAGCGATAACAGAATAATACACTGAGGGACAGGAGAGTACACAGCGGCGGACGTACAGATGGGGTGACGCCCCCCCCCCCTTTTTTTTATGATTATTATTTGATTCTTTGCCAAATTTAGACTTTTTCAATTGATTGACAAGGATCTATTTTAGATAATGTCACCGTCATAGACTGAACATTAATTGAAATTTGCTTTAAAATAGCCATATTGTAATGAAGAGGATGGACAGAAAGATGCAATGATGGACAGGAGAGTATTAAACACGGGGGACAGGAGAGAAAGATTGAGACAGGAGCATAGAGTGACCCAAAACAGAGCAATAGTGAGGCCATGATTCGTTGAATAGTCAACCAAACGTTACAGCATAACTCATTAACTGTGTTGTTGGTGTATATTTACAGTCCATATGTGGGCTCACGCCATGCATCGCCTCCCAGGTAAAGGGGAGGGGAGTGGGGGGGGGGGGGGATACCGAGATACGGAAAGAGGGCACCGTGTCAGGGGATCGGGACAGAGGGAGGCTGGCATGGAGGTAGGCTGTACAGAGATGGATGGGGACAGGACAGGACGGGGATTACCCTCAGGCCCGTATACAAGTTCTGCTGTGCTGTGGGGGGGGGGGGGGGGGGGCTGACGGGGGTGGCCAGGTTCCCCAAGTGGAACTTTCTAACATTGGCTTCAAATATTTTTGGCATTTTATCATGCAATCTTGAAGGAAAGGTGGATTTTTTAACACCCCCCCCCCCCCTCCATCCCCGTATTACGGGCCTGGCCCTTGACACTGAAATCGACACGGTAACAGGGACTTCGACTTCCTGCTTAAGCCTTGGCAACATGTGACATGTCTCTTAAATATCAATTTCTTATCCACAACAGGCGACATCAAGGTCTCATGGGACAGGGTCCTGGGCGGAAACAAGGTATATGGACAGCCAGGGACCTCTAATATCCTGTCCAGACTAGCCTCAGATTCCATGCTTTTACGTGTACACGCGTTCACAGTTCAAAACATACATAATACACATACTCAGGGCAGATTAAGCCCAGTAAGCTGAGGCCAGACAGGCGTGCTACCTGGTCAGTAGACTGACCAAATATAGACTGACCATTACACCAAACGGTATTTTCTATATATAGTGCCAGCGGAGACTCAAAAATATACCCCAGTACCACCATTACTGGACATTCCATGGTCATGGGTCACTGGTTCATCCAGCCACTTGGGGAAATTATCACAGAGTCCCTATTACAGGCTTTACAGACTCTATGTGTATCTTAGTCCTTTCATGACCTAGATACCTCTTGCATAATAGTTTGAACACCTAGGGGACTTGGACGTAACTACAGTCTATGTGTATATTAGGGTCTCTGGGGACCAGCAAATGGGTATAGACCTTGTGCAGACATGGTCACGTGATCACATTTTGGTGATCACCATGGGGTGATCAAGACCACATGGCTATGGATGAAGTAAAAATATATGAATTCTTAGTGATGATAATTGCAAAGAACTATTCAGTGATGATGTTTTTAGTAAATGTTTGAAAAAATATTTATCATAAATGATTCAGAATACTGAATAACCTTGATTATAAATTGATCACCAATATGGTGGCCAGTTCTGTTCTGGGTATTGTGGCGTCATCTGCACAACGTCTATAGAGACAGAGGGGGAAGTGGGTGCAGAAAAAAATGACAGAGAAAGAGTATTTTTACTTTTGCCTTGGGGACCGAAAGAGGAGGGAGCAGAGAGAGGGATGTAAACAGAAAGGGGGATGAGGACAGCTAATTTCGGTTAGGTGTTATTCAATTGGTTGCAGGAAAAATCATTTGAAATATGACACTTTTTTGGGAGTCCCTTGTTATACTTATGATATATAGTATTGGAGCTATTGGTGGGGACTCCCCCAATCAGTCATGTCTTTGGTCATTGAATTCTCTTCGTTCTTAATCACCGGTTACACAATGTCATATTCAGTAGTTAAAGTGTACTGTCCTCCAATTGTTAGAATCAGGTAGTGTGAGAAGCCAGAATTGGGTTACATAACCAATACTTGAGCCAATCAACCCCTCACCCCTTCACCCCTTCATCCCTTCATCCCTTCATCCCTTCATCCCTTCACTGTTACCTGCAGGTGGCAGGTCTGGGTGGGTAAGTGATAAGTCACTCAGTACTAGGTGCATGGCAGGGCATGCAAGGACCTAAAGTAGTAGCCCTTTCCTAAACCCCTCCCCCAACTGTGTGTGACTGCAGAGTATGGTGGTAGTCAGTGCCCATACAGCCTTCTGTTAGTGGGAGGGGTATGATTAGAGGAGTGGATCCTGGTGGGGTTAACATAGGTATAATACTTTTGTTGCTTGTTTTAGCTTAATGAGGAACGACCATTGATCATGCACGAGCAGAACTTTGTAGATATTTTACTTCTTGTTTTTAGATCAGAAAGAGTCTACCCTCTCCAAAGGGTAAAGAGGTACATACCGGTATTTCCCTAGCATCACACACAGCAGAGGGCATGGGCCTGTGGGTTACAATCTCACATACCGGTATAACCCCTACATGGAGGTATAACACAAACATCAGAGGGTATGGGCTGGCAGGCTACAATCTCACATACCTGTATAACCCTAACGTAGAGATATAATACACACAGCGGAGGGCATGAGCTGGTGGGCTACAATCTCACATACTGCTATAACCTTGACTTAGAGGTGCACTACACACAGCAGAGGGCATAGGCCGGCGGGCTACAATCTCACATACCGGTATAACCCCTACATAGAGATATAATACACACAGTGGAGGGTGTGGGCTGGTGGGCTACAATCTCACATACAGTTATAACCCTAACATAGAGATGTAATACACACAGTGGAGAGCGCGGGCCGGCGGGCTACAATCTCACATACTGGTATAACCCCTACATAGAGGTGGAATTCACACAGCAGAGGGAGTCGGCCGGCAGGCTACAATATCACATACTGGTATAACCCTAACATAGAGGTGTAATACACACAGCCGAGGGTGTGTGCCTGCAGGCTGCAATCTCACATACCAGTATAACCCTAAGTTAGAGGTATAATACACACAGCAGAGAGCATGGGCCGGTGGGCTACAATCTCACATACCAGTATAACCCTAACATAGAGGTGTAATTCACACAGCGAAGGGCTTGGGCTGGCAGGCTACAATCTCACATACCGGTATAACCCTAACATTGAGGTATAATTAGAGGGCGTCGGCCAGCAGGCTACAATCTCACATACCGGTATATCCCTAACATAGAGGTATAATACACACAGCGGAGAGTGTCGGCCAGCGAGCTACAATCTCACATACCGCTATAACCCTAACATAGAAGTAAAATACACACAGCAGAGAGCGTGGGCCGGCGGGCTATAATCTCACATACTGGGATAACCCTAACATAAAGGTGTAATACACAAAGCGGAGGGATCAGGGCACGAGCTACAATCTCATATAATGGTATAACCCTAACATAGAGATGTAATACACACAGGGGAGGGCGTGGGTCATTGGGCTACAATCTCACAAACTGGTGTAACCCTAACATAGAGGTATAATCGGGGGGCATCAGCCGGGGGGCTACAATCTTACATACCGTTATAACCCTTACATAGAGGTATAATCGGAAGGCGTGGCTGACGGGCTACAATCTCACATACCGGTATAACCCTAACATAGAGGTATATTTCACACAGCAGAGGCCATGGGCCGGCGGGCTACAATCTCACATACCGGTATAACCTTTACATAGAGGTTTGATTCACACAGAGGAGGGCGTGAGCCGGGGGGCTACAATCTCACATACCGGTATGACCCTAACATAGAGGTGCAATTCACACAGCGGAGTGCGTAGGCCACGGGCTACAATCAGAACAGACGTATTGACCAGAGAGTGGGGAAATGGCCAGCTGACGCAGATGTGGGAGGGAGGGGTGTGTAGGTGGGAGGTCACTCTGAGATCATGAAGTCATAACAACAAAAACTAAAGCCCCATACTACAGGCTGAGTCGGCGCACATATAGGCTGACTATTACCGAAAGAATCTTTGGATTGTTTTAGATCATTTGAGTTAAATTTATATAATATTGAAATGTACATATTTGATATGAATCGATGATGAAATTGGCAGACTTTTCTGGTAAATCGGATGATTTTAGCTCTGATTAGTCGGTCGACTTGGTCAAATATTGCTCAATGGGGCTTTACACTCCAACTTTACCCAACAATTATGATCACTTACACTGATGTTTAGGTCAAGAGATGAACCATGCGCTCAATGTAGCCCATCGGCCAACTATCCAACCATCTACATTGGGTTATATTTGTATGAGTCTTTTGAAATCTAGTAACCCCCCCCCCTTCTCCATACACACACGCTGACTGTGACTCTGTGTGACTGCTCTGACGAATCGTGTGGGCTCTGGGGCTCTGACTGATAGTGTCCTATCTACCTTAGCCAGGTCTGACCCCCGGGGGGGTAGGGAATGGGAGGGGATGGAGGCGGAGGGGTGGGATTAAGACGTCTAGGCCCCTGTAAGGATGGCTTATAACGGACCTGGCAGGTGTCAAACATGTCACCGACTGTTGGGGGGGGAGCTGTCAATGATCAGAAGTAATCCTGAAACCATCAGCATCTACTTTGCTAGAATTTGAATAAGGAAATTGTGAAGCAAAGGGATGAATATAATTATGTTCAGGGAAAATTGAATTATCAAATCACTTGTTACAACATACTCATTGGAAATTGTGTCCTTTGGAAGTCAACAATTTTATGTTTACATTTTAATACGCTCTTCTAATTAGTCACTTGCGATAAAATCACTGATAATAATTATCTGTTAGACACATGTAAATTAAACGTATTTAAGATGTCGAAATCTCGATTAGGGCATTGAGGACCAGAAATCATTGTCTCTTATATATCAATCAAAGTGATCGTATTTGGAGTTTAAATCACGTCGATATGTTGACCTCAAGCCTTGAAGGCCAAGTCTGTATGACCTCTATTTGATCTTTGCCTGACCTCCATAATTATGACCTTCATCTACCCTCCATATGAACTTTATCAGACCTCTAGTTATCCTTTATCCGACCTCCATATGACCTTCGTCTGACCTCTATTTGACCTTTGTCTGACCTCTGACCTCTATTTGACCTTTGTCTGACCTCTGACCTCTATTTGACCTTTGTCTTACCTATATTTGACATTTGTCTGACCTCTATCTGCTCCCACAGACCTGAGGATCGCTGCATCCAGTGTACCTGACTGCTGAGGGGTGTGTAAGACCCGGGAGGACGGGAGACTTCACCAGGACCCAGGAGATACCCCCAGGACTACCCCACCCACAGGAGAACTACCTCCCCAAGGATTACCCTACTTAGCGGACGGACCATGGCGGGTATCGCCATCACTAAGAAGGCCAAGGCCCGGAAGGCGGAGTGGGAGCGGATCTGTAACCTCACCAAGGAGGAGAGGGTGAGTACGGCCGGCAGGGCTTATCTGAACATATTTGTTTTTATTTTGTAGGACGTGGTGACTGTGTTTTGTATATCATCACCCACACAGCCGACAAGTGGTACCCAATGGGGCCTGCCAGGCCGTACATACCACTCACTGTGAACTCCTTGTTTTCAGTAATTTTATCATATTTTGAATATTGCTTGGGTGATAAAATAAAGAAGGACCTTTGGTGATGTCTGAGGGTGGCCATACGACCCATTGGGATTGTAAAAACCTCGGGCATCGCCCTCAGCCTGTGGTGATCCCCTATTCTCGGATTCGGGACTCCTCCGTTGCTAGGTGCAAGGCCTTATCTCCGCCATTTTATTTGGTGACAACAACTTCTTGGATACCACTGATAAGGATAGGGGGAGCTATGGCGGGAAACACATATATAGTGAAAAAATAGTCTTAGACAATTCACCAAACTTTAAAAAAATCACAATATATCCTTGGATATGAAATAAAGAACATATCTTGACAAGGAGTTGCTAGCATTCTTAGATCATTAACAATCTTGAAAAAACGATTCCTTAAGCATTGAGTCTATGGGGTTGTATTCACCAACGTTCACACCTGATAGCAGCGCCACCACCACCAAATGCCCGGATAACCGAATCCGAGAATGGGTTGTACGGCCCCCGTGGTGCTTCTTTTTTTTTCTTCTTTTTTTCTTCTTTTCTTATTTCCTCATAGCTTTCAAGCTGGGCTTGATCTTCCAAGCAAAATGATATCAATTCCTATTTCAGGACATACCTCACTGTATATATTATAACATATAAATGATTTATATCATAATATGATATAGATTTTAAAGATGTGTTTATATGATATTATGATAAATATCATAATATATGATTTATATTTTTTAAATAAATATATTTGTATTCATGAATGCTTTATTTGAGGTTCAGCTTTAGTATTGCAGCAAAGCAAGCCCGAAAGATTTTCTAGTATCAAACGTAATGAGTATAAGAAAAGGAGTACGAGTGTTTCTGTGTAGTAGGCTCTACTTTAGTATGTTTAATTATAAATACCATTTATAGTGCAACTTATTTGAATAAACCTGTCTCAAGTTAAGAGAAATCCAACGGTTCAACTAGATGTGGGTCCTACTTTCAAATATATAAATAATATTTATAGTGCAATTTGATAAAAATCAAACGGGCTCTATGTCGAGAGAGATTGAACGATTATACTAATTATAGAAAGGTAATGGGAACAAAGAGTAGGCCAGATGGTAGAATCTATCATTTAGGTCGCCGCGGACGTTCTGTTTACGCACTGTGGGTACCCTCATGGATCCCCCCGATCTGTCTTCCGCTGGGATCCATGGCATCAACTCACGCTCCGCTACGCTACACTGTACTTCATGATAAGCCACGGGTACACCCTACCACCGAGTTCATCAGATTTTGACGAATGCGGGATCACGTGACCACTTCTCAACCAATCAGATCTCCAGAAAAAATAGGGTGAACCTGCAGTCTCTCACGCCAAGTTACTTAGCTGAGAGAGCGGGCACCAGCATAGATCCATCTGGTCCTTGGGTCTGCCACACTGGGGGAGGTCCATGCACGTCGGGTTAGTTCAGGGCTAGTCAGGCTTAACGTGCATTGTTAAGGCTCATGAGCGTTTGGTGGGTTATCATTGTTAAGGCTCATTGTCGCTTTGTCGGGTTATCATGCCCGTGGGTGGGTGTTACGTCAGTCCGCTTTAAGTCCACTCATATAGTTACCTGTCATGATCAGATCTATTATTACCTTAATTAGTGCATTGTTATCTGTCAGGTCCATTATTACCTTAATTGTTGAATTATTTATCACGACAAGACCCAGCAAGTCCCGCTCTGATTGGTGTGGTTTGTTGATCTAATTAGGGAATCCATGCGCAATACCGCATTCAGGAGAAGGTATGTTTCCTTCTAAAGTGTATTCATGCCCTGATTCCACCTTCAACCTAACATATAAGTATTTACTAGAAATAATTGTTAATATTCTACCCTTAAGTGCAAGGGGGCCACGAAATATTGGCCTAATTCCTTAGATATATATGGGTGATATGCAGGGGCGGATCCATAGTCAGTCATCTAGGGGGGCAAACCAAACCCCCTTATACAAGTGAATAGAAATAACATCAGATTTGTATGTATCAACAAACGTAGATTATTCGAGGAGGAGGGGGAGCATTTGGTCAAAAACAGCCCCTTTTGCTCTCTCCCCCCCCCCCCCCCCCCTGGACCCAACAAGTCCCGGTCTGATTATTGTAGCTTGTCAATCTAATTAGGGGATTCATGCGAAATACGGCATACAGGACCGTAGCCCCCCTTGGACGAACCCCCTTCTAAAATCTGTGATCTGTAGTCAAGAACATTTGAGCCCATTTAAAAAAAAAACGAACCCCCTTCTGGTAAAAAACTGGCTACGAACCTGGCACATGGCAGAAAGTATGTCCCCTCTAAATTATATTCATGCGCTGATTCCACCTAAGTTAAACATATGATATCAGTACTCACTAGATATAAAGTATCAATAATCTAATTACGAGTGCAAGCAGGTAATGAAATATTGCCCTAGTTCCTAAGTTCTATATGGGTGGGTCAAACATTGTTTTATCATGTTAAAATCACATGAAAACAAAGTCCACCCTCTGCCAACATTGACAATACCTGAATATTAGCTTTGGAGGCGTATTCACCATTGTGGGTGTGAGGGGTGACCCCCTTCTGCACTGCACACATCCATAGACTGGTTACATAACAGCCTTATTAAATATGAACCACCAGCTGACACGACCCACACAGACATGCAGGACGTTCTCAGTCCATCCACGTGGTCCGTCAGGGTACAGTAGGAACAGTACAGTAGGACCCCAAAGGCACAGCCCAAAATGTGACGGCAGTGCGTCCTAACAAGATGTGACTACAGTACATCCTAGCAAGGTGTGACTGCAGGACGTCCTAACAAGATGTGACTGCAGGACGCCCTAACAAGCTAGGTGTGACTGCAGGACGTCCTGACAAGATGTGACTGCAGGACATCCTAACAAGGTGTGACTGCAGGATGTCCTAATAAGGTGTGACTGCAGGATGCCCTAACAAGGTGTGACAGCAGTTCATCCTAACAAGATGTGACAGCAGTACATCCTAACAAGATGTGACAGCAGAACATCCTAACAAGATGTGACAGCAGTACGTCCTAACAAGATGTGACAGCAGGACGTCCTAACAAGGTTTCACTGCAGTACGTCCTAACAAGGTGTGACTGTAGGACATCTTAACAAGATGTGACAGCAGTACATCCTAACAAGGTGTGACAGCAGTATGTCATAACAAGGTGTCAATGCAGTATGTCATAACAAGTTTGACTGCAGTACATCCTAACAAGATGTGACTGTAGTTCATCCTAACAAGATGTGACTGTAGTCAATCGATCCCCGCCCCCGCTCCCGTCAAATGACGAGCCCGCCCAGCGATCCCCGTGCCGCCTGTTACATTTAATTAGGACCACTGGGGCTCTCTACCAACACGCCATTATGGCCTATGCCGCATCCAACAGAGGGTAAATTAACTACATGAGTTGTCATAGAACATCCCATTTCTGTTATTTTCATTTTTGATTCTTCTTTTCCTTTCTGTAAGTATATATGAAAAATCAAATCTTACAAATTAGTGCTTCAGGTAGAAAAAGGCATCCTTTTTTTCATATGATTCGCTTTTTGTAGTTGACATAAAAATTATGAGATAATGATGATGGAAGACTCTATCATTGTGCTGACCAAAATATTAAATATCGTCCAATCAAAATGTGTGGTAAAGAACCTCCATCGTTTCCACTCCTCTTTCATTCAGTACTAGGGGTACCGTCTCCTCCTACCTCTGTTGTCCCTCCACCTTCAGTGCTTAGGCTACCCTCTCCCATCCCTCCAACCCCCCTGTGCCGGTTTCATCGAGTCGTTGAGGGTTCTGTGTCCAGGGGGAAGGGGGTATTCGACTTGGTTTTTGGTACCCAGTGCAAAACAGCCCCTGCGAGCTGTGGCTGTGGCACTATTCGCAGCAAGGCTTACTGTCCTGTAAGGACTGTATAGGATAGCTTTTGTAGTCAGAAGATAGCATCAAGGGCACATTTTAGGCTGTTCAACTTGTACTTGTATTATAATGTTTGAGAACAATGCTCATTATATCAGAGCCAAGCACAGCAGCTGTGGTGAAAACAAGGGGATGTCCTTTGACGTCTCAGAAAAGAGGGGGCGGTGAACCTACCTCTGGAATTTCCCTGAGCTGTCAT
Source organism: Lepidonotus clava (assembly GCA_936440205.1). NCBI lineage: Eukaryota > Metazoa > Annelida > Polychaeta > Phyllodocida > Polynoidae > Lepidonotus > Lepidonotus clava. The sequence goes on from OW387150.1 coordinate 34,425,025, forward strand.
ATTGTGAAAAAGGGGGGCCTGTAGTTTTGCAGTGGGTACCTACCATCAAAGAATGAGTAGCCCCCCCCCCCCCTGCCGGTTCCATCGAGTCGTCGAGGGCTCTGTGATATTCATACCGGGGCCCGAGGGGTTATGTCCACACACACTGCCTGAGTCGGCACAATCCGAGCCCCGGCCGGCCCACGAGGAAATCACCACTTAGCTTTAAAATGTAATAGCCTGACAAGAACGCCAACAACAGGGAATTGGGAAGCTTCCCCCCTCCCCACCCCAAATTTGTGCATTTTATACCAGGGGTGGATCTAGGGGGTTGGGGTCCTGGAGGTCCTGACCCTCCCCCCTCCCCTTTTGGTTGACCCCTAAACTACAAAAGATGGGGGGAAATGCTATGCATGCATGCACAAATCATGCATGCCATTCTAGTACTTAGCCTTTATGCTGACCCCCTTTTAAAAATCCTGTATCTGCCCCTGTATTAAGATATTTTAGACTAAGAGGTCGGGAAAAATGTGCATTAACGCCCCGACCTCTGATATAACATTTCTGAATCCATCTTTACTCTAGCCTTTGTTATTTTCTTTTTTAAAGGTAGGGTATCCTTCATGGTCATAATTTGATAACTCTCTGATGAGCATGCCAGAATTGTGACATGACCAATGATATCGCTGGATTACGATCTAACATCGCAAAATACATCACCAGCTACGACGTTGCTAGGCTTAGGGATGGAGCCTTTGCAACTCATGGATGATACCATCCCAGCCCGCTTGCGACATTACAGAAACATTCTGCAACCATACTATTTAGTCAGTTTGTTACTTACTAAGAAGGCACATAACGATAACGTTAATATTGATGGTGAGGTTGAAACCTCACCAAATTAGAATGTTATTATAACATTATTTTTTGGTGAGGATAGGACAAAACCAAAACAGAAGATTATAAAAACATTATGTTTAGTTTGGAGAACATAAACAGATTATTATAATAACGTCACAGTGCAATGTCACAGCAGTATGTTGCAGCAACATTATTGGGAGCCATCAAAATAATGTAACAAGAACCAATACAGAACGTTGCTGCAACATTTTTATAACGCCACACCTCCGGTTGGGTTTGGCTTTCATTATTTTCATATTGGATATCATAGCTAACAAGAATGCCACATTAGACGTCTTCAATGAGGTTACGTCTTTGTCAAGGTTCGCCAATATTGGTTCAAATCCAGTTCGAATTCGTTATCATATTTAACCTCAATATTTACCGCTCTATCTGCAGCTCTGGGTTCTATTTACACCTAATACCCTTACCCTAATCCCCCCCCCCCCCCCACACACACACACACACACCCTTACGGCGATTAGCCCCTTGGTACGCTTATCCCTCCCCCGCTAATCCCTGAGGGAGGCACACTTCCCAGGACTACTTAAAGGATATACACCAGTGGTCGGGGCGCGGCTGCCTTTAATTTCTACCATTATATTTATTTCTTTTAGTATTAATAAATAGAAAACATTATTAGATAGACAATAAATAGCATTATCTACTTATTTGACTTATATACAAATCCCATGAACAATACCTCTGTAGATGGGTTGCAAACCTGAAAATTATGATATTCAAATATATTTTTGGGCATATTTTCTTGATATATATATATATGGAGGGAAGCGTGTCTTTGAGACATTCTACCCTGCATATGAGTCTTGTGAAGGTATAATTATGTGAAATTTTGTTCATGCTATTGGATTACTAAATCAGATATCTATGTTCTAAAATTAAAGTGAAAAAAATCATATAAAAATGTATAAACTCTCCATTTAGAATTATTTTCAAATTCCATGTATGTCAATAGATAGAGAATAATATGAGCTTTTAAATTATGTATAGTACGTTAGGTTCAGAGCACTATTGATGAATTCATGTACTTAGTTCTTAGCAGTCTTAAGACCCAGTTTTTATTTGTGACTGGCCTTAAGACTGGATAGTTTTCAGTCCTAATCAGTTTTTAAGTCCAGTCTCTGTATGTGACATAGCTTAAGACTCAACTCAACTGTCTTGAGTCCGTTATCCAATCAGATGAAGGCAAATAGCTATGCCTCTTTTGCCTATGTGGCATTGTGTTTATAGGTAGGAGCACGTAGACTTAAGACTATTCTGTCTCTATATATATACTATTGAAATGACCAAATACATCATATATATATATTTATGTGTTTGACTATGTCTGTGTGGCTCTATATTTGCGTCTGTGTGTGCATGTATCTGTTTAACATGCTTATTTTAGTACGACACTGCTTCCAATCTTTATTCAAGCCTTACCTGTTGAGTACTAGCCATACCTGGACACAGAGTGAGCCAGAGCCAGAGCTCCAGTGCCAGTTGAAATAAATGCTGGTATCACAACTCACACATGTTGTTGTGAGTCACAAGGCAGAATACCAGCACCCAGCAAAATGACCTCCCATTCCCATACTAGATATCTGCCACAGTCCCATCTGTGGTGGCCGGACTCCAGCGTGGGAGGCCACGCCTGTGTGTGTCCGCACATGCCCACCTGTCTATGTGTGTTTGTACTTGCGTGGTTGTATATTTATATTCATGTTTGTGTGTGTGCATATACCTACGTGGTCAGTGGCAATAAGCTAGGACGTGTCCATTATAGTTCATTAAAAGTCTTTGAACTTGATGTTCCCTATTAGAATACATTATATGCATTCTAATCCTAATTAGTGTACATAATATATATGTATTCTAATCAGGAACATAAAGGCGACACTTAGATTGGCATAATCAATTTAGTTTGGCATATTATGCCACACTAAGTACTGCCTTTGCACCAGCTAGCGGCGCTATGATTATATAAAACGAGATGTACATGCAAACAGACACACCTGGGCGGTTCTGGTACCTAAAACTTGTCTGTGAATAGGGATATACGACCCTGGGCGTCAATTAGGTACCTGTCCAAGTCGATAAGACATCCTCCGACAGGAGTGCACCTTGGCAAATGGGGGTCATCTTAAAGTTTTCTACTTTAATTTATAATTACATAATTAAAGATGATTCATAGTGTGCGTGATATTACATTCCGAGGGATATTTTCTTTTAATATTTGTCTGCTATTTGTATGATGTTATTGTTAATAAAACCTACTTTAATGGGAATTATTTGGTCATTCTAGTTTTCTAAATAATAATGGTAACGTAATTGGCTTGTGGAACTATACTGAGGTCCTTGGCTTGGGCATGGGGGATGTTGCATTTCGATTGTTGGAAATGAATACAGAACCCCAATACGATTTTAGTTATTTTTACGTATAGCAAAATATCACCTCTATTGTTTCCACTTCTCAAAATTATCAAAATGACGATACATGCATACAATGCCTATTCTAAAAGATGTATGTGAATATCTGTGTCACATTCATGGACCTACAGTCCCACTATCTCCCGTGATCATCACGGTGAACAATTGATCATGATCATTATAGAACCAATGGGCCCCTATCAGACTATTCTGTATAACCTATCTCCGTCAGTTAAGATGGACATGTATTTCGTCGTCAGGTGGAAGCCCATATACCTCAGGATTAACAACGTAGATATGAAAATACTGTGCTCCATCCATACCTGGAGCGATAGGTGCTATGCACTACCAAGAATTTATGCCCTCATCACTTGATACAATTATACTAAATCATGATCAACAATCAATAACATTCAGAATTATGAATTTTAGATTTATTTCAAATCCATGTGGTCATGATCACCGCGCGTGGCCATGATCACCACGTGGTGATTACCAAAGGTCTAAGTGTACCTCCTTGTGACTTGCCATATGTTGCTTCATATCTTACTGCTGAGATCTGTACCGATCAGTATCACTCTTTTCATTGTTCTCTCATTGTCATTCACCCACAGGTTGAGAAGATAAATATTGCAGTTCAGTCGATGGCCACTAAAATAGAACAGTTTTCTTGGAAACGTTGTCTCTTCTTAAGTAGTTGCAATTGGACCATGAGGCCGAGAGGCCACGGTTCTTATAGTCATATTACACTGAAAACGACTTATGGTTGTTTTGTGTGGTTGTTTTTGTGCTTTTTTTTATTTGATTTAAAACCTACACCACAAACAAGTTGTACTCTTCCAATTATTGTACGGATGATAATTGATATATTGATGGATGAATCACTATGTTTTATATAAACTGTTTAACACAGCCCTACTCTAAACATGGTCACACTGACCGCGGGTCCTTTCGTCAAATTATCAAATACCACAGGCCATTTTCCCATAACTAATTACTACAATTCTAGGTGTTACCTGACCTAACAGGTTGTTCGTGCCGTGCTCTCAGCCTCCTCAGTCGTGCGGGTATTAACTCCCCCTTTAATAGGCCCTTTCACATAACGCGCCTCCATGGGATGGTATAGACGATGTGCAGAAAATGACATCTTAAAGTTGCCCCAAAAATATACGGACGCTATATTTTTGGCAAATTGACAAGTTTGATAAACTGTAATTTGTTATATCATCTGAATGCATTTTGGGAAATTATTGATGACTATATATAGACAAGTACATTGTATATCCTTTTCTACGAATAAGTATATTTGGGTACCACTGCTACAAATAGGCACTGCCCTTGATATTACCCTGGCAGTTATTTGGGGCATAAAGCAACCAACAACCAAAAAAAACTTTTGCACATGACCGTATCTGCAGAAGGTCTATAGACCAGACGTATGAGTAATAGGCCCTATGACCTAACGCACCTCCTTAGGAGTATTGTCCATATGCCTGCTGGGTAAAGGCCTGATGGTCCTCCTGCAGCTGACCCCCTCACACAGCCCAGTGGGGGAGGGGGGCACTCGGGCTTGAGAAGGTACCCACTGCCAAATGGACCCCCCAAGTGGGGGCAGTGAACGTCAAACTGGGGGGAGGTCAGCCACTATTAAGGCAAAATGGGGGGGGGCGGTGAACAATATCCATAGAACAATATAGGGGCAATAAGTTAGGAATAAGCCTTATTGCTACTTTATTTAAATAAAACAGATTTATTACAATTCCTGAGACAAGTTGGTACATGTGGACTCTCCAAACAATGGCTGAGAAGTGACCAACCTAGTGGTGTAACCCCTAGTGGTGGGGTCCAGCAGTGGAGACCTCTGGTGTTGATAGTCACATGTCCCTTCTTGCAATTTATATAAATATATAATATATATTCTCACATTTCACCCAGAACAGACTAATGCAATTCAACGGACATTTTCTTTAACAATTTCGGTGATCTCTGCATATCTCCTGGTATTGACACACTTTGATTTTAGGAGGGGGGGGTGATCTGTGGCCCCAAAAAATAGGGGGCGGTCAACTAAAATGCGGGAGTGGTGATCGAGTCCTGAAAAGTGGGGGCAATAGTTTGCCAGTGAGGAGTAACCTTCAAAGAGTCAGTGCCCCCTCCTCCCAGTCATACACCCACCCCCCTCAGACCCCCTCTCCCCCCTCACCCCCCTCACCACCCCCTCAGTCCTGTCTGGACCATTGTCTGGACCTTACGTCACCTAGACAGAAGGTCCACAATGCGTCCAGCCACTTAGGGGTCAGCTGTGGGGAAACCTTAGCTCGGTAGTGAATGTTTGTTGGTTTCAGACTCAGTGGTTCTGGAGCACTGGGACATTTCACCCTTGCTCCTGGATGATTAAATCTTTGAGAATGTAGAGACCATAACCCTATGCTTTTACCGAGGCAGGTGTTCTTTTATGTGCAGTGTCCCATAGGCAGGACACCACATACAACAGCTGATGGTGCTAGACCTTTGATAACCCTGTCATTGACCACAGGGAGAATGTCTAATAGCACAGCACCAGGACAGAGACTTCAACCGCTAACCTTCAGATGATGAAGCCAACATGCTACCATTGTACCACCAGAACGCCCCCAGTTCAGTTGAGTAGTGTGACTGCTCCTTAAATAGTTTTTTTCTAGACCAACTTTGACATAAGCAGTATAAAGCCCAATACCCACTAGGCAACTTTAGTGGCAACAGGCGACAGGCGACTGGGAGAATCGGCCGATTATCCCAGTCGCCTGTAAGTATGGTATATTGAAATGTGCATGTTTAATCTGAATCAGCCCTAAAATCGGCCGATTCTAAAGGTAAAATCAGCCGATTTTAGGGCCAATAAGTCGGCCAACTCAGTTAAAATCGGCTAGTGGGTATGGGTCTTTAGGCTAGTGGCATATGCTCAGGAAGACTGCGGTGGTTCTGGGACTGGGCCATTGTCCTGACCTTACGTCACCTAGACAGAAGGTCCACAGGGTGTCCAGCCATGGGGAAACCTTAGCTCGCTCCGTGGAGTAGAGCGACGGCTCCTTAAATAGTTGATTCAGGACCAACTTTGACGTAAGCAGTATAAGGCTCGTGGCATATACTCAGGCAGACTGCGGTGGTTCTGCATTAGCCCATCCCATATTGCATTCGGTATATCAGGCGGGGGGGGGCGGGGGGGGGGGGGGGGGGGGGGGGGGTTGGACGGGCCTTGCCCCCCCCCCCCCCTCCCCTGTTAAATCATGTTTGATGGGGGGCCCCTCCCCCTGTACATTCATGTTTGTGCCCCCTCCTCCCCCTCTAGGAACTCTAGGAATTGGGGTTACTGAAACAAGCAACAATTATATTTTTCTATATCCCTAAGTGTTGCTAAAACATTATGATTTCTTAAATGTCATCAATTGACAGATTTGCAGGTTTGCCAGCCAATCCAAATACTGTAATTTAGGGCAAAATAGGGATGGATGTCATAGGCTGGGCTCACAGGCTTTAACATTGGTTCTTATGGGAAAAAGGCAAATATATATAAAGCTGCATTTACAAATTTTAGGAGCAATTTGTCAACCAAATCAACACACTTCATTTTGTTTTGCACCACTAGCCTTACAGATTAAATCAAGAAGACATTCTTATGTAATTTCATTGTAAAATGTGATGTTGATGTACACTGGGATGAGCCTGGGAGAGAGTGAACGTCCCCGGAGGTGCCGAGGGAGCAGTCAGTGAGACCGACAATAGTGAGGGGAGCGGCCAGTGCACTTCTTATCACTTATTGTTACAGCCCTTTTCCCTCATTTAATCTACTCTGAGAATGCAATTATTACAGGGTGTGCACACCAATGTCAGATAACAGTGGGTACAGAGGGTGTGAGCAGTGGTCACTGCTTGTCTGGCACTCGGTATAAAGTAAGAACCATGAAACATGACTGTTTGGGCTAGTGTCAGTATAATGTGACTGAGTGGGGTATTGTGTGGGCTCTGTGTGGCAGCACTATAAAAAGGGCATTGGGTCCCACTGCTACAAGTAGGCAGCTCATCTCATAGATTCAGTTTCCGCCCATGTGGCGTAAAACCAGCTGAGAAGCATTACCTTGTCCAATCTGGAAAGAACCCTGAAGGGTTGGCCAGACAATAAACTAACCCAACAAACAAACGGAGGGCATAAGGAGCAGGGAAGGATGCTTGAGAGATTTGTCAGGCAATACTAAGGGCTCCACTCCATACAGCGTCAACTATATGCCCTCACCGTGGTCATTTTCCAGCTATACGTCTAAGAACTTATCACTTATGTCATAAAATGTATAAAGATGGGGAGAAAAAAATAAAGATTGTAACACAAAGACTGGGTGTGGGTGTGGCGGGAGATGGAATAGCCAAGTCGTCTTAAGGTGCTGAAATTGGGCACGATCCATTGCAATACATTCTAATTACATTACCATAGGGTTACCCCTGACTCAAGTATAATAGTCATCTCAATGCAAGGGGATGTAGTGGTCAACGTGTTCAACTTGCACGCAGGGGACCCGGGTTCAAGCCTGTACTGTGCCTGTTATGCCTACACCATCTTACCTTGCCGCCATTCTCAACCCCAAAGATACAGTCATACAATTGTGTAAAGTCTCGATGTAGCTGAAAAACTGCTGAGCAAACTATAAACTCCAATTCATCAGCATCATCATCATATCTCAATGCATGTATCTAGACCCTTATTGGGTGCATACCGTTTGCTTGAAACCCACCTTTATATGGCCAGTATAAAACAATGGGTTCCTATTCTTACCAACCAGTCAATACAGAATGGACCCGAGCTACAGATGTAAACGGGGCATCAATAATTAAACACCTCATTCCCGGTACTTAGAATTACAATGCTGGTACTCAACTATTCATCATAGTGTTAGATGTTAGAGATAAGGCAGCAGCAGCTACCAAAACACAATGCACTACTGAGAGCTGGTGTATTGTGTTAGACATATTACTGTGTGTCTACTCCCAGCCAGATTCTCCGGAGCACGGTCAGAATGAGTACCAAGAATTAAAAATGAAACAGCTCAAAGACCGCGTAGGAGAGCAGTACAGACACTAGTAGGGAGTTTTGGCGACCCCCAACGCACCCATAACGCAAATGCAACGTATCCCTTATCTCTGCTGTAATGAATAATATCTAAATTAGGTCTTTTGAGGTACACATCTTTGCCTGTGCAATCAATAATTAAATTATTGCCTTTCACACATATGGCACCAATTGTCTACGATGTGGCTTGAAAGTTTTGAGAAATGTTATCGAGATATGTTTTGGTTGCTAAAACTCCCTATTGTGAAGCCTGAACGCTCCAATCTGTTCCTATACCATAATATGATCGTCTTGGTGGCTGCTACAGGGGCGGATCCAGGTTGATTTGTTGGTTATTGGTATTGAATGCCATATCAACATCTATGCTTATATCACGGCGAGAAGGTAGATTGGCCTTTGATATCCTGCCATTGGCACAGTGAGACATGCAGAGCGGTATAGTAGCCAGACCAGCCCAGGATCGAACCCAGGCCGCTCACGCACCAGTCAGTCGTTCTAACTACTTCACCACCCTGTACGCCTGGGGCGGATCCAGGAGGGTGGCACCTCAAAATTTTACATAAGGGCGCCTTCCCCTTTTTGAAATTCCTGGATCCGTGCCTGCTTCTTAGTAGTCTTCAATCCTCACAGGGATGCCTATATATATAGTGCCCTCTCTGTTCACAAAAATCTCTCAGTTTTGATGCACGTGAGACCTTTGCCTCCAGCCTATACCCGCCTTGTGGAGACTGTTGACGTATAATTGATAATTCACACTGACACATCTAAAGATAGATGCACTCCATCACTTCTTACTGAACATCCAAGACACCCTGACGGGAAGCAGGTCCCTAACATGTACAGTCCCTAAGGCAGGGTTACCTGTCAGCCCCTCCCATATACACATCACAACTGACTGTATAGCCTTTTGCGGATACAATGTAGGGCCTGATTGGACCTGAGTTGGACCAAGCACCCTGCAAAGCCCTTGACCTTCTACAGTAACTCGCCTTCAATTGTTAATGGCTGCCATCCACTAGTCAACACAACTCTCAGGGATCAGGGTCGGGTGGCAGTGCCAGTCAAAGTGTATACAAGAATTAGAAAAATACTTTCAAGGCAAGAATATTTGGGTTAGATGCTGATCGGCTAGGTACACAATCGTCAGGTGACCCTCCCTCCGTGAATACTGATGAAGGAAGTCCCTTGTCAGTAGCGCTTAGACACTGCTGGCCGCCGGGAGGGGTTCAATACACTGATAATGACATAACATGGGAGGAGTGGGGGGAGGGATGTTACGTCGGTGTCGGTCATTGGAGACCCACCCCCAGCTTTAATTACAACTCAATGGCGCCCAACCCGGCTGGGGGGGGGGGTTACTTTATTGGGAATATCAGACCCACAAGTCCGAGAAGATCAAGCTACGAAAGATCTTAGAGCTTAAACTTCGTCTGTAAAATCGTTGCCAGATGCAGGGTTCCCATAGAGACTGAATTCCCGGGCAATGAAAGTTGCCATGAAATGGCCTTGGATTTAGAAAAAGTAATACCAATTCATTAAAAGTTGTACCTATTTTGCTCCAGAAAACAAAATCAGCTTTTCTTTGAATCACAAAACTGAGCATCTCTTAAGAAAACACCTTTTTCCAACGTCCCCAAAAGACTGTCATTGCAAGTTTTGCAGAGAGGAATTCAAAGAAGTCATGGAAACTTCACGGAACCAATGTTTCCGAACAAATATTAGCGAGAAACATTTTTAAAGATCTATTTACCATTGTTTAAACTGGAAAACTTTCGACTGATATATATGTTTGAGTTCAAAAGGTACAGTCGGTATTGTCATTGTTATAATAAACATTCACTAGGAAAATTGGGCTTTTCTCAATTTTGACATATGACATTTGGCTGCCTCATCACCAGGGCACCCTCCTGCCCTGTCTTGCTGGCTGTGGCTCCAGCAGGCCCTATACCATAAAAAGAATGTGACATTATTATAAAGTTGCAGCAACGTTTTGTTTGGTTCTGTTTTGTTTCATATCATGTTGTTTTGCTGGCACCCAAAAACATCTTTAAAACCTTGCAATGTTGCACTGTAAAATTCTTGATATTCTTCTTACGTTATTTTGCGTAAAACTAACATTATTATAACTTTCTGTACAAGATCCTAACTTCACTAAAACGTTATTTCTTCAGTAAGTCCTAACTTCACTAAAACGTTATTTCTTCAGTAAGTCTCAACCAACCTAAAATAATATAACTATCATGTGAAAATCTAACAAGTTACAGACTGACAAAAAAAAGTATGGTTGCAAAATTAACGTGCCTGTTACGTTGCTGGTTGCCTGGGTAGACCCTTCCCCCTGCCGCAGGCTGTCTTATTCCTAATCACCTCTCCCCAGGACCTACCACACACCTCTGCCCCACTCATATCAGATGTCAGAGGTGGTATTTGCCTTAATACAGTTATTTTACCCAGAAAAGACTAATGCAATTTAACAGACATTTTCTCTAGCAATTTCGGTAATTTCTGTAAATTTTCTAGTGTTGACACTCTGTGATTTGGAATTGGAGAGGCAGTGATCTGTGGCCCAAAAAAATAGGGGGCGGGCAACTGAAATTCAGGAGGGGTAACTAATGGAAAGTGGGGGCAGTAGTTTGGCAGTGGGAAGTAACCTTCAAAGAGTCAGTGCCCCCCCCCCCCAGTCATACACCCACACCCCTCAGCCCCCCCCCCCCCCCCCCCCCCACTCCAGTCCTGTCTGGGCCATTGTCTGGACCTTACGTCACCTAGACAGAAGGTCCACAGTGCGTCCAGCCACCTAGTGGTCAGCTTAGGGAACCTTAAGCCTCATACCCACTAAGCAACTTTTTGGGCAACAGATTGACCCAAAATCCGATTTTTGCCCTTAGAATCGGCCGATTTTACTGGCAATTCAGATCAAACCTGCACATTCCAATATACCATACTTACAGGCAACCTTAGTATCGGCCGATTCTCCCAGTCGCCCATCGCCCGTTGCTGCTAAAGATGCTTAGTGGGTATGGGGCTTTAGCTCGGTAGAGGTTGTTGTTTGTTGGTTTAAACCACCAGACTTAGTGGTTCTGGAGCACTGGGACATTTTACCCTTGCTCCTGGATGATTGAATCTATGAGAAGGTAGAGACCATAACCCTATGCTTTTACCGAGGCAGGTGTTCTTTTATGTGCAGTGTCCCATAGGCAGGACACCACATACAACAGCTGATGGTGCTAGACCTTTGATAACCCTGTCCTTGACCACAAGGAGAATGTCTGATACCACAGCAGCAGGACAGAAACTTCAACGCTAACCTTCAGATGATGAAGCCAACCCACTACCATTGTACCACCAGAACCCCCCTATAGATCTGGTCAGCAAGAAACAGCTAATTTTGTGTTCCATTTATTGTGATATAGCTATAGTTAAGAGTTCTGGCTAGATATAAATGTTATTTTATATGGATTGTTTTACATTAACAGGACACATATTTTCATTACACTTTGAATGTGTAATTAGAATTCCATTTTTGTGAATTTAAAAGAATATAAGAAAAGACGAACTAACAGGATGTTCAGGTTTTTGAGTTGTTTCTTGTGTCCCAGATCTATTGTTCTGTGGTGGAGAGCGACAGTTACTTAAATAGTTGATTCCAGACCAACTTTGACATAAGCAGTATAAGGCTCGTGGCATATGCTCAGGCAGACTGTGGTGGTTCTGGGGTTTGTCTCTAACTGGACCATTGTCTGGACCTTACGTCACGTAGACAGAAGGACCACAGGGCATCCAGCCCACGTCGGGGTCAGCCAGGGGGAACCTTAGCTCAGTAGAGTAGAGTGACGGCTCCTTAAATAGTTGATTCCAGACCAACTTTGACGTAAGCAGTATAAGGCTAGTGCCATATGCTCAGGCAGACTGTGGTCGGTCTGCATGGGGCTCCTCCCTAATAAGCCCATCCCACATTGGGTATATTCCAGGGTTGGACAAAGGTCAGACAAAATTACGGTATAAGCATTCTTGTCTCCTAGAATTGGGGTTACTGAAACAAGCAACAGTTATATTGTTCTATATACCTAAGTGTTGCTAAAACATTATGATTTCTTAAATTTCATCAATTGACAGATTTGCAGGTTTTCCAGCCAATCAAAATACTGTAATTTAGGGCAAAAAAGGGATGGACATTATAGGCTGAGCTGACAAGCTTTAACATTCTTATGGGAAAAAGGCAAATATAATATATTTGCCTTTTTTCCCATAAGAATGTTAAAGCTGCCAGTTACCAAATTTAAGAGCAATCTGTCACATAAATTGCTTTGGGTAATTTTGTATTATACAACTGTCTTGAGGCAATAATCATGGAGGCAAGTTTGAAAATAGTTGACAGTAAACCTAAATGTTGGTGTAAAATGGGATGGGCTTATTGCTTTGGTTAATTTTCTGTTATGCAACTGTCTTCATGGAATAAGCACAGAAGCAATTTCAAAAATATTTCATGGTGATCTTTGATCATTGTCTAAACTGAGATGGGCTCATTGTGGCCTGGGAAAGCGTGAACACCCGAGCGATGCCTGGGGTGCCGAGGGAGCAGTCAGTGAGACGGACAATCGTGAGGGGAGCGGCCAGTGCACTTCTAACTTCATTATTATTACAGCCCCTTTTCCCCTCATTGAATCTACCCTGAGAAAGTGATCATCACAGTGTGTTCACACCAAGGTCAGATAACATCGGGTATGGAGGGACTGGAATGGAGGGGGGGGAGGGGAGGGGAGGAAGGGAGGGAGGGAGGGAAGGGGAAAGAGAAGGGGGATACTTATACTTTACACAGAAATAAAAATGCGTGCACATGTATGTATATATAAAGGCATGACGTATTAGTACATAGCCTATATATATATATATATATATATATATAAAATATACAGTGGAACCCTCCTTTTTTTCGAAATTCTGTATCTACCCTCGCAGTGCTCTCACAGTGGTCATTTTCCAAAAGAGCTACCAACTTTATGATTTATGTCATTATACACACACATATATATAAAGATAAATAAAGATTAAAACACACGCGATATGTGCAGGGAGAAGAGGGTAGTAGTTATGTCATTGTATGTAACTAGACCCTTATTCCTTAAACACATTGCTAAGAGTAAGCCCACGGTCATGGTTGACTGGATTGGTTCCATATGGCCACCAGGGAAACAGGCACATAGGGACATAGAGGAGCTTTCCAGTCTCAAAATATCTATGTGGTAGATAGACTGCCAATATCTTGACATGATCATCTTGGTAGCAGCTGCAGGGGCGGATCCAGGTTGATTTGTTGGTTATTGGTGCTAATGCCATATCAACATCTATGCTTATATCACAGCGAGAAGGTTTTTAGACAAATCAGTCCTTTTGATGATCTCATCTATGAATTTATCGAACCTATAACGAGGTAGAGACCATACCCCTATACTTTTACCGTGGCAGGTGTTCTTTAATGTGCATGGTCCCATAGACAGGGCCACACACACAACAGCCAGTGGCAGATAGACCTTTGATATCCCTGCCGTTGGCACAAGGAGACATGCAGAGCAGTATAGTAGCCAGACCAGCCCAGCCCAGGATCGAACCCAGGCCTCTCACGCACCAGTCGGTCGCTCTAACTACTTCACCACCCCGTACGCCTGGGGTGGGTCAAGGAGGGTGGCACCTCAATTTTTTACATAAGGGCGCCCCCTCCCCTTTTTGAAATCTCTGGATCCGTGCCTGCTTCTTTGTAATCTTCAATCCTTACAGGTATGCCTATAGTGCCCTCTCTGTCCACAACAATCTCTCAGTGTTGATGTACGTGAGACCATTGCTGCCAGCCTGTACCTGCCTTGTGGATGCCGTTGACGTATAATTGATAATTTACACTGACACATCTAAAGATAGATGCACTCCATCACTTCTTACCATAGAGTATGTCTATGCTTCTTTCTGAACATCCAAGGCACCCTGACGGGAACCTGGTCCCTAACAGTCCCTAAGGCAAGGTTACCTTTCAGCCCCTCCCATGTACACATCAAAGCTGACTGTATAGCCTTTTGCGGATACAGTGTAAGGCCTAATTGGACCTGAGTTGGACCAAGCACCCTGCAAAACCATTGACCTTCTACAATGATCTCAGTTGTGTAACTCGCCTTCATTTGTTGATAGTGAGTTCACACTTACAGAGGCGTACCCAGGGCGGCTGGGACTGATGGGAAGAGGAGACTAAGGATGACTTGGGATGGCTTAAGGTGGTGTGTGGCCAGGGAATGGGAAAATGAAGTGATAGGAGTGAGGGCCTCTCAGCCCTTCTGACCCCACCATGGGTACCACCTGCGGTTGGCCTATGTTCTCACCAACACCTTCTGATATGTTGGTTATAATCAAGCCGATACCCCTTGTCTATTCTGGGATCCATGGGCGTTAATTATTGAAAACAAAGTGCTTAGTCTGTAGTTGTTATCTGGTGATTAGTGCTTATAATACCACGCTGGCATGAGGCTTTAAACTCCATTCCCACTGGAATAGTTGTTCCTTATCTATTGTAGCTTTGAGGCCTTAAAATATTATTCAAATGTCTTGAGAAATTGCCTGCTGATTTGTAAATCGCCCGGCCACACTTAGGCAGCAATCCAGTCATAATTTGAAAACCGAATCTCTTCTACATTTCTCCAGGAAATGGCCCCATGCAGGTCTCATGCTTGAATTGTGATAAGTCTACAATAACGGACAATTCATTCTTTGATTGTATGATATATAATATGTATGTGCAAAATACTAAAGTAACTAACGCTCTTAGATGCTGATCGGCTAGGTACACAATCGTCAGGTGTCCCTCCTGATCCCTCGCTGAATAAGGAGGTCGGGAGTTGTAGGCTGCTACATCTTTTTAAATCCCCCATTCTGGCCCCAGTGACCTCACACCTCTCAACAGATAAGGAATGTGTAGACAGAGGGATGATAAAGGTGGCAGCCTAGGGTTCCCACCCCTCTGTTGTGGTAGCCAACCCATTCAGCCATTGTTTTATCTGATGGCTAAACCCCTAAAACAACATTCTCGCCTGATTCCAGATTAGACACTCTGCATACAACCTACTTAGGGGTCCCTCAGAGGGAAGGGGCAGGGGTAAATTTTACCCATCTATAACCACCTTATTATTCAATATTATCAAAATATTCCAAAAGGGGTATGGGGATTAATACTGTAGCTATTGAGATAGAATGATAAAGTTATCTATTCAGATATTGTTGTCCTACAATAGTGAACTGAAGGTAGTGAGTTTTTGGTAGCATATCACTGGTGGAGGGGTCTAGCTTGTCCCCCGACAGGCCTGAACTGGGGGACAATGGCCGCCCCCATGGTACATCTCCCTACATGCCTTATGACCAGTCTCCTGTCAGTAGCGCTTAGATACTGCAGGCTGCCGGGAGGGGCTCAATACACTGATAATGACATGACATGGGAGGAGTGGGGGGAGGGATGTTACGTCGGTGTCGCTCATCGGAGACCCAAACCGGGTCGTAATTACAACTCAATGCAGCCCAACCCAGCTGGGGGGGGGGGGGTTACTTTATTGGGAATATCAGACCAACAAGTCCGAGAAGATCAAGCTACGAAAGATCTAAGAGCTTAACAAGGTCTGTAAAATCCCTTGTCAGATGCAGAGTTCCCATAGAGACTGAAGTCCTTGACAATGAAAGTTGTCATGGAATGGCCTTGGATTTTGAAAAAGTAGAACCAATTCATTAAAAGTTGTACTTATTTTTCTCCAGAAAACAAAATCAGCTTTTCATTGAATTACAAAACTGAGCATCTTTTTAGAAAGTCAGCCTTTTCCAACATTCTGAAAAAGACTGTTATAAGTTTTGCAGAGAGGAATTCGAAGAAGTCATGGAAACTTCACGGAACCAATTTACTGAGTTTAATTTGCGTGCTGCTGCCGGGAGGTGAACCCCGGCCTCCCATGCTGAAGTCCAGCACCTTACCTATTAGGCCACCACTGATGGGACTGTGGCAGGGGCTCCAGTGAGGGTATGGGAGGTCATTTCGCTGGTTGCTGGTGTTCTGACTTGTGTTTCGTAGTAACATGTGTGAGTTGAGATACCAGCATTTATCTCAACTGGCACTCCTACTCTGACTGCTCTGTTTCCAATGGTAGCTAGCTTTGGACAGGTGGGGCTTGGTGAAGATTGGAAGCAATGCTGCTTTAATAAAAGGTAGGTAATAATAGCCTAGCAGTATGAATTTGATGCGGTGACATAGGCAGTTCAAAGATTCCATATGTGATATAGGGCCTCATACCCATCGATATGAGGTGTAGAAAAGTCGTTACGGATGACCTTAACATTCCTAAACACCAAACAAGGAAACACATATTAGTCAGAAACATTTTTTGAAATTTATTCAACATTTTAACGCTTTTGTTAGTAAGTCTTAACCTAACCTAAAATAACATAACTATCATGTGAAAATTAAACAATTGCAGGTTACAGACTGCCCAAAAGGTATGGTTGCAGAACGTGCCTGTTACATTGCTGCTTGCCTGGGTAGATGCGGGGACCACAGGCCATCCCATTCCTAATCACCTCTCCCCGGGGCATACCGCACGCCTCTGCCCCGGAAGACTCTATGTACACGAGGATTTTCACGATACACGAGGATAAAAAAGGACCTCGTGCGTATAGAGGTACCTTATATGCACGAGGTTGTTATTTTGGGCACCTCCACACACGAGGTAGAAATTGACTTTGTGCAATATCAAAAAACCAAAGGCAGTATGCACAAGGCATATCCCCCTACCTCATACCACCTCCCCCTGCCTCATACCACCTCCCCCTGCCTCATACCGCCTGCCCCTGCCTCACAGGGCTGACAGGGGTAAATGTTAAGGTTCACATGCCAAAACATTTCAATTGCCCTTCATTGGGGGGGGGGGGGGGGGGGGTCAAAAATGGTAATATTATATGACGTTATTTATGGACAGCCCCTTATCGAATGTAAGAAAAAGCCATGTAACATCGATTTTAAGGACTGATCATGTCGCCCTGTCGATTTTAGGGGTCTAGAGCCATCCTTAGGCCTGTAGAAAACGACCTCGTGCATATAACCTATTGCACAAGGTCCCCTCATCACCCATCTCTCAAAAGTCTATGCACGAGGGCTGAGAAGGACCTCGTGCATATAATAGGGTGTTATATGCACGAGGTCGTTTTCTACCTCGTGCCTATAGACGGTAGCCTCTGCCCCACTCATATCAGATGTCAGAGGTGGTATTCGCCTTACTACGGTTCCCCATAATCCCTCACGATTTGCCGTTTTGGAGCAGTCTCCGGTTGTATGCTGGCATTGTTATGATTTTTTTTGGAAGGGTCCAGCAATCATTTCTAATTCCGATACACTTTGGTAAAAGATATTTGTGACAAGATATATACCTGATCTACGATATACTGAAAAATGACTGCTTAATCGTCAGCAGTTCATGAGATATTGAGGAAAGAAGGGCGCTGCCAATGCTAAAGGATAGACCGGAGCCTGATTATACCTGGCAGTGTCACGCGCGATAGTCACCTGTCACGGGATAGGTGAATGTTTGGTGGCCCTCGGGCAATGCCCTCAGATTCACACAGGACAGTTATTAGCATGCAGTCTGTTATAGCACATGTCGTTAGGCTGTCTTAGCTAGCCAAGGGTGTGACACCCCAGAACGTTCTCATAACGTCGCAAAACGCCAGAAGACGTTATCAGAACGGCCCAGAACTAATAATTTCAAGGCAAGGATGTGACGTCATCAGTACGTTACAGAAAGTCAGAGAACGTTATTAGAACGTCACAGATCGTTACTGATACAACTAGTGATACTCAAGCAAGGATTCGATGTCCCAGAAAGTTCTCATAACATCGCAGAACGTCATTTTGTATCCATATATGTTGTTTTTGGAGTTGGTTTGAAAATTATTCATTACATATTATTGTAGAGGAAATATTGATATATTTTTTTTAGATTGCCCAGTGTTTTTGTCGACAAAATCAGTACAAATTAACCTGCAGGTCCTTAAAATACTGAAAATAGGCGACCTGAGGTAGGGAGAATTACGATGTTACACGGTCTCGTCTTAATCCATTATCTAATCAAAAAAGAGTGGGGTTGCGGGGTGGGGGGGCGGTGAGCTTTAAGATGAAAGAGAAGTAAGAACGCCACCATGGGATGTTGCATATAATAATAATGTCTCAATTAGCCCAGTACTTGCCGCTGTATGGTTAATCAAGAATCAGAGCGAATCAAAATTTAATAGAGGCTATTTAGGAGCCACATGATAATTCTTCATAATAAACCTATTTATGATAGAGGACCTGGGGGCGTCCCAATGTAACCCTACAATTCCCTCTTAGATATGAAGATAACTTGTCTCCAATGTGGGCGTCCTAGTGTTATATTATCTTAAGGTGAGATAACAACGCCAACTTATAAGGAGACAATAAAGTAGATTCAGGGTACTTCTTATCAGAATAGATGTGTTTCTTATCTTAGTACAAATCAATAATGACATTGAAACCAATTCTTGGATAACATTGAATCCAAAAAATATGTTTGTTGGTTTGATCCACCAGACTCAGTGGTTCTGAAGCACTGGGTTACTTAACCCTTGCTTCTGGTCGATCCATTCTATGAGGAGGTAGAGTCCATACCCCTACACTTTTGCCATGCTTTTACTGAGGCAGGTGTTCATTTTTATGCCGTGTCCCAAAGGCAGGGCACCGCATACATCAGCCAATGGCACTAGGCCTTTGATAACCCTGTCCTTCACCATAGGGAGAAAGTCTAATACCACAGCAGCAGGATAGTGACTTGAACTGCCAACCTTTGGATGACGAAGCCAACACCCTACCACTGTACCACCAGAACACCCTCCGAATTATATTATAACACCCGCCATATATATTGTAGACCCGGCCTGTGGTGTCAAAGGGTGCTGATCTGAGGTGTGAGGTTCTTTCTTTTCTGCGTGCATATTTTCCGGATTGCCGGGCCACTTAACACATCAGGGTTCTTACAGCACTGTATGGTTTGTATGGTGAGCTGTTCCCTTCTGTGGAGCTATGCTTGAGGAGAAACCCACCACCAGGTGTGATACCCTACTCATTTTGAAGAGTGGCAAGGGGTCTTTTATATACAATGTCCCATAGGCAGGGCATCACATACAACAGCTGTTGGCACTAGTAGGCCTTTGCTGACCCAGTTGTTGTGCACTGGGGTGTACAGCTAGTAAAAATGTTGGGACTGGAACCCACGACCTTCTGATCACTGGGCGAGGATGTTACCTCTGCGCCACTCACTGCTCCTAGGGTACCCTTTGATGGCAGTGCCCCCCCCCCCCCCCACAACACCAAACATCCCCTCCAGGCCTTCGCTCGTCAGCTGAGCAGGGACCCAGCCAATGTTGGCACAATATTCCATATCAATATTTACGACTATCCAGAACCGACATTGAATTATCACTCTATTTGATAACTTCACAATGAAAATTGTTTTCTATTCCATTAGGATCGTTTGTTATTCATTAATTACCCAAGTCCACAATTAACTAATACCTCATGAATGAGATAAAACATTGCCACAACAGTCCATCAGGTGATTCTATTAGACTGGTGTCCGTGTGTGTTAGATAACACAGATATAAACCTCCCCAGATACCATCTGGGACATGCTAGTTATTGATTCAGGAATTTTACATTCATTACGTTCTGCAGGTATTCCATCCTGTCGTGGTTTAACTCGCTTCAGTCTGCTGTGGAACATGGTTCCCTGGTTTCCCCCTGCCCCTATAAACTTATGTACTAAGCCCCATTCGCCCTGGTGAATGTGGTTTGTCGTAGGCCTCTGCGATCTGCAAACGTTGGGAATGTTGGATTGTTGTAGCCCTCTGAGACCTGATTCCTTGCGAAATTATTCAACATGTTAAATATTTTCGAAGATATCTTGTGTGATTCAAGACGGATTGCTTGTGAAAATGATCACAAGAGGACCTCCCTCTCAGTGTAAATGCTATACGATCAATTTCTCTGGCTTACGATAATTTTATCGCATCTGAGATTCTTGGCGAATCCCTAAGATAATTTTTTCACATGTCTCAGCGACAAAAACATCGACAAGGGCAAATGGGGCTTACATCCTCTACACCGATCAGCAGTGACGCTCTGTAGCGGAGACTATATTTATGATGATACTATCAACCCTCTAGTGACAGTTCCCTTGTTGCTGGTATGATCCTAAAGTCGTTTATATATGTATCTGTTGGGCATCTCAGTGGAATTTCAATAATTATTTGAAATGAAACAAAAAGTGATCAATGTCATCTGTATGGGTAAGGAGTCCTCAATATCGACCCCGGGGGTCCCAATTATTGCGTTTTACATTCCAGTAAAAATGTCCCTTAAATTCTAAACATGCACTTTAAAGTCTTTTTATACCATGACTTTGAACAAATAGTTTTCAATGACTTGGTTTTCCATACACTCTTGTAGGCCAATTAAAGCTTGTATTTTTAGGTTTATCCAAACATGTTTTTATTAGGTTTTGGATAATTTCTTGTATCTTCTATCTATCAAATTGCTTTTTGTAACCCCTTTATCTGTGAGCCAACACGCCTGTAAGATATGTCTGAGGAATACCATAACCACCTCACCTTAGTGAAGGTAGAGACCTCGTGAGGTGTGGGGAAGTAATAATGTCTCATTGTTTAAAAATAGATTTAATAGGCAGCTGAAAATAGACTTTATAAATATAGGCATACAACCTGGGCTTCGGCCAGACGTGTCTAAATACGGTAGTGAATACCTAAAGGCTATATTCTACTATGTGGTATTTGCTTGTGGTACCATGAAATGACACAAGCAACCACTGCAAACTTGCTTGTGGTAGGGCAGCACAAGGTGGAATATAGAAAATATCTTTAGTATTTGCTTGTGGTAGGTACTACTGCAAA
Source organism: Lepidonotus clava (assembly GCA_936440205.1). Lineage (NCBI taxonomy): Eukaryota > Metazoa > Annelida > Polychaeta > Phyllodocida > Polynoidae > Lepidonotus > Lepidonotus clava. Next base: position 34,446,425 of record OW387150.1, read on the forward strand.
TGATTTTATTTAGGTTTTCTATGGATTGCTTGTGGTGGGAGATACCAACATGTTGGTATCTGAAACGCAAATTACTTGCAGTGGATAAAAAAGAAACCGCAAATGCTACCTAACACAGAGTGGAATATGGCCTTAAACCTTCCTATATTACCCAACGCCCCTCCTATACCTTTGCACGACATATATACAAGGGGCTTATACAGAAATATGCGCGCATTTTGATAATTATGAGTGGTGTACTCCTATTTGTACGTAAAGGGATAAACGTATATTTTGCGTACAAGGAAGGTCAATGGTTTTGCGCATATGCTAAAGCCTCATATCCACTATAAACACTTTGAATCTCTGCAAGCATGTTTTCTTCTGATCGCCCATCAGCATGGTATATTGAAATGAACATGTTTGATAAAATCACTGGGCGAATCGTTCAGCGATTCTTCCAGCAATTCAGATCAAACATGCACAATTCAGTATACTATACTGCAACTGATCAGACGAAAGCACGATCACCAAGGTCCAAAGCGTCATAGTGAGCATAGGGCTTAATACGAAGGATATACGACATTCATCCGAATGCAGTGGCGGATTTAGAGGGGGCCCAGCCCCCCCCCCCCCCCCCCCCCCGCCTATTTCTTTTTCTCTTTCTCTTTTTGTGACAAATTTAGATTTCTTGATGCAAAATTCGGGGAAAAGGGAGGCGCGCACCTCCCACACCGCCCCCGATTTTCTTTCTTTCAATAGCGCGCATCCGCCTTTACACAAACCTGGATCCACCACCGGAATGCCCAATCCCTCCCAGCCCCCTTAGATGCGTGTGTAACTGATGAAATACCCCCTATGATGACGACGGAGAACTAAAAATCGTGTTTGTCTCCAGAAGCTGTAGTATACTTTAATGCAATAAGACCCATGAAGAGGGCCATGTTTGATATTAACCCGGTTCACATGACGTTATGGTAGAACCCTTTTACCGCTGGACTCGTGAGTGGCTGTTATGGCTCAGTGAAATGCCCCCAATCGACGTTTAATAACACGCTCACATGGAGATTACCCGTAGGGGCCTTCCATTTAGTACATACCCAACATGACCTCTTTTTTTTTTTTTAAAGGCATTGGATTTGTATAGGAATGTACGCAATTTTTTCAGACCCCCCCCCCCACCCCTTGGTGCCTACATACTTAATGGAAGGCCCCATAGCAGGACGAGTCCCTCTGGTCAGGACGTCGGCAATCAAAATCCGCTGACTGCGGAGAACATGGGGCTCTAAGCCCTCAGACCCTGCGTCCTCCGCCCCTTCATGTTCCGACCACCCTTACCAACCCCCTCCAGGCCCGGGGGTTAGGTGGGGGCGCGCTAATGAAAAAAGGGGGCGCGCGCCCTAATTTCCAGAATTTTAATCCGCCACTGCCTCCCCGTCCCGATGCTTGAAATTATGTTTCTGGCCGATTAATCGGAGAGACTTTAATGGGTGATCCATGCAGAGACTGGAGAATGGCATAGAACCTTTCAGCAAAACGATGCCTATATGCCTATATCACACTTCAGAACTGTGCATTAAAATACGTAAAATTGGGACATAAAAGGGCTCTGCTCTAGATCACCCTATACACCTACACTCTCCTTCTATAAGAAGAAGAGACAAAGGAGGTCTCGTCTTCTTGAAGGAGTCTAATTTCTTACCCCAACCTAACATGAGGCTCAAAGGCTGAGACCTGCTTCTTCGTTGTATGAGACCAGTTCACCCGTCTCTCCTCAAAGAAGCAGGTCTCAGCATTAGAGCCTCATGTTAGGTTGGGGTAAGAAATTAGATATCTTCAAGAAGTAGAGACCTCCTTTGTCTCTACTTTCTATAGAAGGAGAGTGTAGGTGTATAGGGTGTCTAGATCTTACTCCAAAATCCGACACCAAAAGTCCTAGGAATTCAGCTTTTATATCTCCGCTGTTTGATTTATACATAGAAAAATGTGCATTCCTCTGAGTCACAAGCGAAAGCTACAGAGTGGCAGATCCAGGGGGGGGGAGCAAAAGGGGCAATCGCCCCTCTCTCCCCCCTACTAGATGCGGGGGACAACATTTTGGCATCTTAAAATTGGGAAATCTGCGTTATTCTGGTGTTATTATTTTTCATTTTTATGAGGGGGATCAGGGTTTGCCCCCCCCCCCCCCCCCTAGAGCACTGACTCCGCCCCTGCTACATACGTCCAATCTCTCCCTGCTCAGCGCCGACTTTTCTGTTCTCCTATAAGAAGGATCCAGGACTTCACATCTAAATGATCTTTTATTTTAGCACTGATTTCACATGTCAGCCCTCGTTCCCCCACCTTACCTCCTCCCAGCCCCCTGTCCCTAATACCCCCCTCCCCGATACCGCCGTATCGATCGGAACGCCCACCACTTAGACGCCACCGGAAGTGCCGCCATCTTGTATCGAGAGGCATGCTGGGAGTCACGTGATCGCCTTGACGTACCGCCCTAGACTGTAGTTACGTCCAAGTCCGCTAGGGGATTAAACTATCATGAAAGGGCTATGTAGGTCAGGGACGGACTAATGCCGCCAGGGATTAAGAAGTGAACAGAGAGGAGAGAGAGACCCAGATATTGGTTTACAAAGGGCCACTCACATGAGGAACCAAGACAGAATAGGCGTTTTTTGGTTTTGTCTGTTGCTGGATGCTTTGATGTTAATACATGTATGTCTATTCATATGCTTTGGATATTTTGGCATTGTCTAGGAAGATACCTTGCTTCATGCGAGTATCAGTATAAGCCTAGTAAGTATACGATGATGGCCTACGAGATATATGCGACGAATATCCCAAGTGTTCTCAGTCGTTTTACTTGGTTGCAATGGGGCCTTTATAGTTAAGTAGGTGCACATTGTGAAATGAGCACTCCATGGTAACTACCTAATTGATGAATAGCCCCCATCTATTTACCATAATTATCATTACATAGTTTTAACTCTTAAAGTATTAGTAGTTATCATTTTGATCTCTGCTCTCACTGTCTATCATACTCTTACAGATCTGCTGAGAGGCCTACTATCCTACTTAACGAAGGTGTGGAGGCTTCATGGGGATGGATAGGAGTTCAGGATGGCCTTTTTCTCGGAACACAAATAACACCAAATGAGTGTGGGAAACATCTATCGGTATGCACACAAATACGCGACGGTTACCTACACCCCACCCCCAGTCCCTAATCTTTATTTTGAAATCCTGGCCCCTCGGCAAGCAGCGATACAGACTCAAGTCCCGTCGCCTCCTGATCAAACGGCCCCGGTTTACCCAGGTGTGGGGTATTGAGCGGGCGTGAAGTGAACAGCGCGTCGATCAGGGCCACATACTGCAGGGGCGGATCCAGGAGGAGGCAGGGGGGAGGGGCGGAGGAGGGGGTCAGGGGATCAGGACCCACCCCCTTTTGGTGGAACCTTAATCTTGCCAAAGAGGAAAGTATGTCACACACGTGCGCATGCAAACGCACGCCTTTCAGGGACGGATTGGGGGGGGGGGGGGTCTGAGGCTAATTTTGGCCAAATTGCGATCTTTTAATGTAAAACTCTAGTCCCCCAAAAGGGCCCCTCAAAATTTTACATAAGAGTGCCCCCCCCCCCCCCTAACCTTTCCGAAATCCCGCATCTGCCCCGGAATATTGCAGCATGTGCTCTGGTCGTCCTGTGTGGACCTGTATAATGTGTGCACAATGTGGGCCCGTGTATTTATTCATATTTATATATATATATATATATATATATATATATATGATTATTTATACACACACAGCTGGGGTGGTGTGCATGCGCATGCGGGCCACAGGAATACATAATGATTTGTTATCAAAGCAGTGGGCGGTTTATACAATATAAAGGACATTGAATTAAACTATTGTATAGGACTGAGTCAGAACAGAAACCAAGACTTTATGAATAGACGTTTTGAATTAAATGATAAGATCACAGGACAAGGCAGGATGAGATACATATCTGGGGGTCCAATATGTTGGTTATCAGTTGAACAGCCTGGGAAAATCACACGCACATAGGAAGACATATTGTATAATATTTAGTAGCTTTTTGAAGTCATTCTAAGATTTTATTTTTTTTATCTTAATATCATAATCTGGTATGTATTGTGCCCTTACAATCATCGAGGGTCATACCGGTGTAGGGCGACGCCAGCAGGAGTCTCTGCAGTTCTACAGAGAGAATATCATTGAGGTAGTTCTATTTCCAGAGCAAATTGATTCAAATATTGCAAATTAATTCCGAAAATACGTCTAGAAAATGCTTAGAAATGTACATAGACATTTTCGGCATACAACGTCTTTTAGAACTGATCGTTACACCATTGTGCCCTATTCTTGGATCCAAACTAAAGCCCCATACCCACTAGGTGACTTTTACACAGTTGACCGATGGGTCGGCGATAAAATCGGCTGATTTTAAGGGTAGAATCGGTCGATTTTAGGGGTAGAATCAGCCGATTTTAGCACCGATTCAGATCACCAGTTAGTATGTTATATTGAAATATACATGTTTGATATGAGTTGGTGCTAGAATTGGCCAACTCTTCTAGTACAGTCAGCCGATTTTAGTGCTGATGAGTATAGCCGACTTTGGTCACAATTGCATAGTGGATATGGGGCTTTAGAGACGCTGTAGCCTTCCCCTCCCCCTATAGACGTTGTGCAGATGACGTCATAAGTACCCAGGATGGGTTGGCTGCCATATTGGTGATCAGTTTATAATCACTATTTTTTACATATCTGAAGCACTTAAAATACAATTTTATGCAACAAATACTAGAAATACCCATATGTAATACTGTCAGCATTCAGAATTGATAAATTTTCATTTTTTCCATAGCCATGTGGTCTTGACCACCACGTGGTGATCACCAAAAAGTGATCACGTGACCGCGTCTGCACAAGGTCTATACGCCCTTACGTAGGCAGGCTGATAGATAGCATCGTCCCCACCGCATGCGAGGGTTTGGGGAAGGTTAGGGGAGGAGGACATGTATGTGTCGCATGTTGAAGTTAAAAAATAGCCATATTGCATGTCCACTCACGTAAAGCCATGTCTCTCTCCCTCCCCCCCCCCCCCGCCCCCTTATATAGTTTATTTACCTATATGGGCTTATTGACATTAACACACTTGGAGGTGGCCCGGGTGTAGGTTAAAACATTCAATGGTGTTGCGTTGAATTCCTTAGTGTGTCAAATCTTAGCCATCTTATAATATAAGTAGACAAGACTCGGGGCTAAAGCCCCATACCCACTAGACAATTTTACTGGCGATGGGCAACACGCAACTTGGATAGTCGGCCGATCCTTATGATCGCCAGTCAGTATGGTATATTGAAATGTGCATGTTTGATCTGAGTCGCTGACAAAATCGGCCAACTCTGAGGGCAGAATCGGCCAATTTTAGTGCTGATCTGTCAGCCAACTCAGGCATAATCACCTAGTGGGTATGGCCCTTTAGAGTGACTTCATTGGGTTGGAGAGCATAGAGACTATGTCATAGGTTAGGTAAAACAGGGGCGTGAGCACGGGTAGCTTCAGAGTGTAATAGAAAAAGGTGGGCAAATCCTCATGGAGTAAGTAGCACCATGAACTCTGGTTACTGTTGGGTGGGTGAAAGGAGACAAGTTGGTGGACTTGGTTAGGGGCGTTGGCTGCATGTGGATGAGTGGACAGCCTCTCTGGACTGATAGTTGTCAGCGGGAGCACAGCGATATGTATTACATGTCTTGGATTTAATAAACATTATCCTTTCATTTGAGAGTTCTGCCACCTCTTATTGCTGAGCTACATTTTTAGATGACTTGCAGCAGAGACGGAAATGAAACTGCAATATACACAAGCTAGCATACTGGAATAACTAATATGGAAACAGTTATTAGTAACCCTGTGCATAACCATCAAGTAAAACCCTATAGTTCGGTGCCACCAGAACACCCTGTGTAGGGCTAGGGCAGAGGGCCTAGAGATGTAGGGTCGGGGAGAGGTAAGTTGTGAGACCGGCCTAAGCCTCAATCACCAAGACGGATCCCCTATCATTACCCTGAACACACCAGTAGTGGGCCTGTAGTAGGGACCTGATACTTTACTGATTCCCCCACCCCCAACCTGACGGACACGTCAATGACGATTTGTAGAAACATGGATGGATCCAGGATTCTAAAGAGGGGGAGGATGGCCGTCTATATCATCCTCTTACACACGTAGTAAGTAGTATATGAGATGTTGATTTTTTTTCTTTTATTTTCTTTTATTTGGGTTATATAGGCTCAGTATAAGCGCGGAACACAGAAAAAAGAGAAGCTTATATATGTAAAGTTAACCAACTTCGTGGTCTCTGTCTGGCATTTCAATCATTATGTACAGACATCTTCCTCCAGTTGATAATAATGGATAGAGTTACAAATGGACAGTGAAAGGAGTGCACACTGGCCTGTTCCTCAGTATATAGTTACCATGGACTGTATACTTGCAGGTTCCTCTGTGTGATAATCACTATGGAGTGTCAGTACTCCCTGGCTGGCAGGTTTTTGTCTGGCCTTTATTGATAGTTTTAAAGCACACCTTATTGAGAACTGAACAAAAATCTTTTTTGTGGTTAATGGTCGCTCATATACCATTCAAATAATAAAAGATAGTAAAATAGTGCAACATAAACGTGTCCCTTAGCCTGCCTCAGCTACAAAAAGAGTACATAGTTAGACTCACGTTTTCAGCACACCTCCACTTTAGGCCCCCATACACTTTTACCAGCACCAAACCATGATGCACGCCATGAAGCCTTGTTTCCACTAGCCGATCTTACTACCAATTTCAAAAATCGGCAGTGGGAATTATATTACTGGTTAGTCCTTAACATGTTATATATTCCATTAGAAAGGGTCTTTTTAATTCTCTTTCAAATGGTATGTAAGACATATATAATCTTTTGTCATATTACTAGTTCAGGGGCAGATATAGGTTTTCAAAAGGGAGGTCAGCATAAAGGTTAAGTACTAAAACGGCGTGCATTCGCGCATACGCGTGCAATATTTCCCCCTCTTTTTGTAGTTTAGGGGTCCAGCAAAAGGGGCGGGGGACCTCAAGGACCCCCCCCCCCCCCCCCTTTGATCTGCCCCTGTAGTTAAAGCTAATAAATTACCAAATAATCTGCAGTCAAAATCGGCCGGTGGAAACCAGGCTTAACCCTCCCGCATACAGCAGCTGTAAATACGTTAAACATGATGGACCCAACCAATACCACCACGTCAGTCGGACCGCCCTGAACTGACTCGTTGGTGGTAGGAATAGTTGGCCTGAATCGATACGAGGACACCTGAATCCACTAGACTAGATTTACAATTGTGACAGCGTGAATCATCTTATACATTGGCATTGAATATATCGCTACTACTGATAAAAACGTTGAATGATATTCCAAGTGATGAAACGCCTGGTTACATACGCTCCCCTCTTGTAGATATTCAAATGAAAATTTCGAAATATATGAAGCATGAGAACGTTTCAAATATTTGTAACATTTCATCAAAGATGAGCCTCATCAAGTGCTTAAAATTAACTGCTTCAATAGTATTGGCAGCCTCTGGCACTTTATTGCTACAGTTCATTCATTGGCTGAACAAATTATATATGCTTAAACCTTTCATGAATTGAAAATCTAGTACAGATGCTATAACATAGAACAGATTTGTTATTCATTTTACATTCAAGCTTTGTAATGTGTTAGTTGATGGGCAAAGGCAGAAAAACTCTCTGAAAGCAGTTTCCAATTCCCAGCACCTGCCTCAGTAGAAGTAGTTAGCCCCTGGGAATCCTTATTAGAAGTTTTATATTTCGATCTGGCTGCTTTGCAAAATAGGAGCTAAAACGTTGGAGTAATTCTATCTTGGGCACAGGAAAAAGTATGCTTCTGGTTATTTCTCAAATAACCTCCTGCATATGTAACTTAAGGAGGCTTATTTGGTTAACCTGCTGGTAAACTGCCTCAGGAGATATGTTAAGTCAGAAGTGCAGCTGACACATATAGAAAGTGAAGCAAAACTCTTTTTTTTATTAATATTTATTACATTACTACTTCATGTATAGGCATGTATTTCCAGTAGTGCAACATAGTTTATCACCCAATTAATAAATTGAATCTTGTTTGGGTAATAAAATAAATAAGGACCTTCGGGGTTGTCCTTGGTTGACCGTATGACCCATGGGGATCGTACAAACCTCGGTATTCACCCTCAGTATGTGACAATCCCTTAAGGGTCATACAGCCACCCTCGGATGCCCCCACGCTCCTTCTTTTTATAATATACAAAATTATTATTAATGAGTGATATGATGAGCAATGGGGGAGGTTACCTTCGTCAAACCTCCAATCACAAACATACATAACAGGGTCAACATTTTTTTATGATTATTTATTGACCTTCTTCAGTAATATCTGATCTTCCAGACAATTCAATTGATAACAATTATGATAGTAATTATACACATCTCATATTTAGAAACAGTGTTTATCTATTTAAGTCATCAGAGTTGATATCATGTTATCTACACATTGGTCTTATATAATTCTTAAACTTAACCTTTAATTGTTTGTTGCACGTTGCACATATACGTAAGAAACACAAGACAAGCCTCTGTATACAGGGAGTAGGAGAATGACGTAGAGGCTGTCTGCAGCACTTCAATTCATTTCACAAGTGGTTAAAGCGATCGACTTTGAAGTAAACCTAGTTGAGGTTATACGGTGAGTGATGACCACAGAGTCTATAGGGGTAGGAAGAGGAGTGTGTGGAGTATGGGAACTGGCCAGCTGCCGAAGGGGGGGGGGGGGTACTTAAACCCCAGCTCCACTTGCAAACTCGAGCCAACTCAACCTCAACTCAACTCGACTGGCATAGGATCTAAGAGCGAAAGGCCCTACGACAGTCTGGTCTCAGCAAAAGAAAGACCACTGCCATGCCACAGACTAGGACTCAATCGTCGTAAATGAAAGGTTTAGAAGAATATATCCAAATCTACTGATAATTAAGTCCTATATCTTATATCGTATATAACAACTCAGCATTTACCAACATAACAGGCAAAACGAATATGGCTCTAGTCATAATCACTTGAAGGGCCGAAAATTGATTAATCTACGGAACTCTACAGGTTGCCCCGGCTGTATTGGCTTTATTGCACCTGAATGTACTGTGAGACCTTTTGGCAGACCTTCAATGTTGTTTAACGGGGCGTTAACATTAAGTGGGCAGTTATCAACAATCGATGTGTGATATAGGTATTGAACCTGGCCAAATAGAGACGTATAACGCTATGTTGTATTATCATACCTTTTGTTCCTTAATAACAGCAGGTTGAGACCCCCTCTAAGTTTAACGTTGCAGTGACTTACTGCTTAAACAACTTATTGGCATTATTTAGATACATCATGACTGAGATCTACAGATATGGTGAAGTCAAAATCAAATAGTAAGCCCAACTTAGCTTAACTCAATCAACGAATTGAGTTAAGTAAGAAAACCCCAAATCAAAGTCTGAATTTTAGGCAAACTCTAGGATGTGAGAGTTTTAGAGATTTGTTTCAGCACATTTATATTCTAACCTTGAAATTTCTGTACTATCAATAATGAACAAAAGCCCCAGCTTTTTGGGATATTATCTAATATGAAGAGGGTTCATGTGGATCATTACCTTTTTCTAACCATAGACATACATCTTATGTATCTCTATGTTTGAACCTAGAGACCATGGAAATGAGTTTCAAGGTTAGAAGGTTACAAGGCTGATACTAGTGTCTTTCTGTGGAGACCCAGGTATTGAGTGGTGCCATTCTTGTCAATGACTGCACTGTGTACTTCAGGTAGACAGTGCAGGTATTTAGGTTGGGTCACTGCTTTATCTGAGTTGAAGAAAGCCATCGATTAGGTTGTAACCCCTTTATCACTTTTTGATAAGCTGAAGATTGATGGTTAACTGTGATTTATGGAATATGGCAATGATACAGCAATTTTTCAGGCCCGTACATAGGTACTTCTTTGGGGGTGGGGGTGGGCAGGTTCCACAAGTATTCTTCCACTATTTTCGGGGTCATTACATTAAATGTTGCAAGGTAAGGTGGAACTATTCTTTTGGTCGGGGGGGGGGGGGGGGCAGCCCGCCAGCCCTGCCAGCCCCCCCCCCCCCCCTCTGGTTACAGGCCTGATCATTATCATAATAACACAATATTTAATGACGTACAAAGTTTCCTTAAAGATTTCTGAAAATAAATAATTTTAATCAACGATTCCATTTTGTATTCCCATTTAATACCGCCTTGCTTTCTTCCCTTGACGTATCAATGCCGTCGTCATGGCGTATTTGTGGGGGAAGCCCGTGATGTTTAATCAGAAAACTAATGTTCATTTGTTAAGTTCTCAATGAGTTCGGTTTAAAAACGCTGGGAGCGTGTAATGGATTAAAGCCAATTTTACCGGAGACGACTAATTCTGGGTGAGGCCAGAGTCCTGGTGCCAGTCGCACCTGTCCACGAGTACAGGGGGAGCAGTCAAAGATGGGGGAGGGATAATGGGAAACGGACAGATTTATGATAAGATTGTGCAAGAGCCCAACTATCTTCACAGAAGTATTTTCGTGTTATTTTACTTTAAGGGCCTTCCATTTAGTACATATGCCTACGCACATTTTCGGATCCCCCTCCCCCCTTGAAGACCCCTTAATTACAAAGGTCTCTTCCGTGGGAGGGGGGGGGGGGAAATAATATTTCACGTAAACAAAATCTAAATTTGACCAAAGTAGAGGGGGGGGGGGCCCCAAGGCGCCCCCTCTAAATCCGTCAACTCCCGTCAAATTGACCATGAGGCCTGAGGCTTGTCCAGGGGCGGAGCCAGGGGGGCGGTCCTGGGGGTCCTGCCCCCCCACCCCCTTTTGGTGGACCCCTAAACTACAAAGATAGGGGGAAATGTCCCGCCAATATGTCTGCCCCTTTCAAAAATCCTGTATCTGCCCCTGTTGTCTTGACTTACCGATCCAGAAAATAAAATATGAAGCTATCATTTCAATAATGTTTTCAGTAATTTGCTGGTGAAATGATCATGATGGAGATGTTGTGCATTTATTTGGAGCTCAGTGCAGCTGTACCAAGTGTCAAAGATGCTCCCAGTCACCATGACCTTGACCTTTCCTGACACTCTGAAACTGTCGACACTGTTTTGGAGGGGTGACCTTGACCTTTGAGGTCGCCCCGCGGTCCCCGGAACTTGTGCTGCGGAAAAACAAAGGTAATCAGCTAAATGCACGCCAAATACCAGCAGGCAGTGTGTTACCAGCAGCTACCCCCCCCCCCCCCGCCCTTGGGGGGAGGGGGTACTTGGTCTAGAAATGGGTACCAACTGCGGTCGGGCCCTGAACAGGCTGTAGCTGTTGATCGCCAATTTGGCTCAAAAATGGGGCTGTCAAGTCATCAAACCACATTTTAGGAGAGCTGTCATTGATAAATTATATTTCATATTAAATCAAAAATAAATTATGCCTCTCAGACAAATAGCCACATTCTGAAATCAGATTGTGACCAGGAAATTTGTCAGTTTATGTTCTTTTGTAGGGGCTGTCCATGAATTATGCTGAAAAAGGGGGGCTGTAAAGTATGGCAGTTTTTAAAGGAGGCTGGCAAATCCTCAAAAAAAGGAGGGGTACTGGGATGGGGCTTCTGCTCCTAGGAAGAACATTGGCCCCTACTAGCCCTGCTGATTGTAAAAGGCAACAATAGGGGGGACCCAGCACTGACCAAGTGGTTCTTTGGGTTCAATTCCCAGTTAGTGCTGGGTCCACTAAGGGATGAGGTACAGCAAAAATGATTTCCAGATTTTTAATCCCCTGCTGTTTGCCCACCCTGTCACCTTCATCTCATAGATACGATCACCAAAGACAAAATTTGTCCCATCTTGTTTTCACCGTGAAAATGACCCTGGCTGTCAATACGGTATAAAACATTCATCACTCACTTACTCAAAGACTGAGTGCCCTCCCCCTGACAGCGCCCACCAGGGGGGCATGAGGAGGAGGACTTTAATCTGTTTGGCCCTATCAGGAGAATTACCTGCGAGTTGGGGAGTTTCCACCTGGGGTATTTTATGGTCATTACATTGATGAGAGGTCGCGGAAATGAGGTATTGGGTCTGAAACAGGTATTAATCAGGGAGGGTATGTTTTAGGTGAAATGAACATTGTTCAGGATCCACCGAACAAACAAAATTAATGAATCACGATAACGTGGAGGTGCTGATATCTGCATAATCATAGAAGCGTGCGCGAGTATTCATCGTTATAACACTTCAATGTGTTAATGTCCCTAAGTTGCAGCTTCATAAGGAAATATTTGGGGAAAGGCTTCAGCCTTAGGAGAATTTAAATGGTTTTTGAAAATGTATTTACCAGAGGGGGTTGGGATCTCTGGTTCCAAAGTACAGTTTTGAAAAGACTCATATTATAAACATATATATGTTTATCATAATATTATTATGAGTCTTATATGGTTAATCTTAAATGTGCAGCAATATATTGTACTGATTTCAATCAGTATAAGACCAACGGTGTTTGTGCAATATGTACCATACTCTATACCATGCTCTTTTAGGGGATCTAGCATGAGTAGAAATTCAATTCATGTTCCAATATGTCCTAGGCACGTTCTCAGCTGGTGCTTGGAGATTGAAGTGTTTAAACGTGCATCCTGGAGAGTGGACATTGAGTGGAGTCTGTCTGCGGGATATGCTGAGAGTTTGGCCCCTGACAATGTGCTGGGAGAATAACCTCCTGTGCTGGGAGACTGACAATATGCTTGGTGAGTGGAGACTAACAATATGCTGGGTGAATGGAGTGTGAGGATAGAGCCATTCCCAGAATGCCCTGCGCATGCCCTGCGCATGCGCTCTGGCGCAGACAAACCAAAGCCCCCAGTCTTACCGTGCCTTCACATAAAGCCTCAAAGGCATAGTGACTCAATGTGTTGTTTATTAAGTCTTATACCTAAAACAGTCATAGAATCAGCCCATCCCACATTTGGTACATCCCAGGGTTGTACAAGGGTCAGACAAAATTACAGTATACACCATTTTTGTCTCCTAGAATTGAGGCTTCTGTAATAAGCAACAATTATATTGTTCTATATCACCAAGTGTTGCTAAAACATTATGATTCCTTAGATTTCGTCAATTGATAAATTTGCAAGTTTACCAGCCAATCAAATTGCTGTATTTCAGTGCAAAATAGGGTTGGACAATACAGGTTGGGCGGCAGGCTTTAACATTGGTTCTTATTGGGATGGGGGAAAGCCAATTCATAAAGCTGCTATTTACACATTTTAGGAACAATCAGTTGACCAACTTGCTTTGGTTAATTTGTACTATGCATCTGTCTTCAGGAAATAACCATTGAGGCAATATTGAAAATATTTCATGGTAAGCTTGAATTAAGGTGTAAACTGGGATGGGCTTATTAAGAAGTGGTAGAAGAAAGTCTAGGTTGTGATGCACATTTTGTAAATGCATTTTTGTGAAACGCATGATTAAAATCCCGGGTTCAAATCCTTCCTTATCAGCTTTTTTTGTCCATTGCAATTGTGGTACCAATATTATTGTGAAATGCGTCTGCAGCCATCTCATTTGCATATGTTTGCCGACTTCTGCCGCCAGATGACGCTGGCTGGCATGGCCCCTATTGGCGCCTCGGTTGGCTGAGTGGCTCAGAATGAGCGGCCCGGCCCTCAATATGGGAGTATTGTCTCAGGACTCCATGATGCCGGCCCACGGTCCCCACACACCCACGGATTGGGGCGGGATGAAGGGGACATGTCTCAATTGGGTGTGTGTGTGTGGGGGGGGGGGGGGAGAGAGTTTAGATAGCGTTAAGCATATCATAAATAATCTTTTGTAACATTATCTTTTCTTTTATATAAAAAATTGGTAAAATCAATTAATTTTCTATTTTTTACTGTATGTACTTCGTATTTCTGAAGTAAGTTTAGGAAAATTTCATTAGATATTTTCATATTGCCATACGAAGCATTATTTCTATTGGTTTTCCCACATTTTTTAGATCGTACTGCAGTCAACTTTAACTGTCGCATCGCTGATTGTTCCTTATAATACTATTAAATAATCATACTGCCATAGATTAAATCATTGCTAAAATAGAAATCTATTATAACTGTGTTTGGGCCATTTAGAGTGATCCCGGGGAGTGATTGTCCGTTAAGTAAGTGCGCGGAAGGTCCCATACTGCTGATTCTTTGTACATCTTCACCATGACTTCCTCATATTAAGGTTTTGAAATGATAGCCCTTCTAACCGATACCCCCCCCTCAACTACTCCACTACTCAGTCCTCCTCCCCCTCCCCCCACTCAGCCTCTCCCCCCCCCCCCAAAAAAAAAACAACAACAACAACAACAACAACAACAAACAAACAAACCAAAAAAAAAAAAAAGAAACAAAAAAAAGAAACAAAACACGCCCCTTATTAGATTGGTCCCATACCCACCTATTCAGTCCCCCTCCTCAACTCAAGGGCCCCCCCCCCCCAACTCCCCCCCCCCCCCATGTTTACTCTGCCCCTCAGAACTCAGACAAATCCCCGTCAGACACTGGGAGAGTGCCGCTCTGGGCCAGGTCCGGCCAGGTCCGTGTCTGCCTATGTCTCTAGTGGGTGGGGCCTGTACTCCTGAAATACAAACGAACAATAGGATCTATTTTTCAAATGTGTAAGGAAAGCTCCGAGAGTCTCCTAACAGATATATAACTGATTCATTGTCATTGAGATCTTGTTACGAGTACATAGGCCTACATACACGGATAATAAAGAACACCCTTTCACGCGAGTGTTATGTCCTACATAATGCCAGAACTATCATTATGTATTGGACGACAGCATTAAGAAGAGGAAGACTGCCTCAGAAGGTGTGCTGAATCACAGAACGACGGAATAATGCCGAGACACAATTATGACGACATGCTGAAGACAACAGAAATTAAAAAATGTATTTGACTGTCATTATCACAGCTAAATTCGGTAGCAGTGGTAGAGAGTAAATTTGGTAACAGTGGTAGAGAGTGCTATTATTAGAGCTTACTCTTTATTCATGTATTGGTATTTTGTATTAAATAGAAATAGAAATGTCTGAGAGAACATCCAGTGCATGGTCATAAGAACGGGCTTATAAGAATGCGGAGTTTATTATTTAGTTCCTAGCTTCTACATTCAGATGTTCAGATGCCGGTAACATACTTCTTACTGGGCGTTTTCCCCCATCCCCATCTCCTAATCTCCCCCCCCCCCCAACGACCCCCTCCTCTGTACTCTTTGATGTTCGGCCGTCCATAGAACCATAGTACCTTAATTTCCTGTTCCTGGGTCTGCTTACCCCCTTGGGCTACTTGGGAACAACACGAGTAAGCCTATGTCATACACATACCCTGTTCTCTGTTCTAAATGTGGTAACGAACGTAGACAAGTGTGGGCTCCACATCATTGTGAGACCATCTCATATTCCATATCACACGGCTGGGTAGGGCGCGCAGAAGGGGGAGGTGTGGGAGAGGGGGATAGGCAGAGGGGGAAGGGGTAGAGGGGGATAGAGGTAGAGGGGGGAGGCAGAGGGGGAGAGGGGGAGAGACAGAGGGGGGAAGGGAGAAAAGGAGAGGGGAGGGGGAGGGGCAGAGGGGGAGGGGCAGAGGGAAAAGGGAAAAGGCTGGGTAGGGCACACAGATGGGGGAGGTGTGGGAGAGGGGGATAGGCAGAGGGGGAAGGGGTAGAGGGGGATAGAGGTAGAGGGGGGGAGGCAGAGGGGGAGAGGGGGAGAGACAGAGGGGGGGAGGGAGAAAAGGAGAGGGGAGGGGAAAGGGAGAGGGGAAGAGGCAGAGAGGGATAGAGAGGGAGGTTAAGGTGAATAGGGAATCGGGGAAAAGGGAGAGAGGGAGGGGGAAAGGGGAAGGAGGGAGGCAGAGGAGGATGGGGGCGAGGCAGAGGGGGATGGGGAGAAAAGGAGAGGAGGATGTAGAGGGGGATAGGGGATCGGGGAAGAGGAAGAGGGGAAAGGGAGAGAGGAGGGGGAGAGAGGGGGAGGAGAAAGGGAAAGGGGGAGGGAGGGGGAGGGGGGAGGGGGAGAGGCAGAGAGGAGGAGAGGGGGAGAGGCAGATGGGGAGGGGGAGGGGAAGGGAGAGAGGGGAGGGGGGAAGTGGGAGGGGGGAGAGGGGGGAGGGGGGAGAGGGGGGAGGGGGAGGGGGGAGGGGGAGAGGTAGATATGGAGGGGGAGAGAGGAGAAGGGAAAGGGAGAAGGGAGGGGAACAGAGAGAGGGGAATGGGAGGGACAGAGCAGGAAGGGGAGAGATAGAGGGGCGGGGGAGGGGAGAGGAGAGGGGGAGAGAAGGAGGGGAAAGGGGGAAGGGGGAAAGGGGAAGGAGGGAGGCAGAGGGGAGAGAGGGGGAGGTAGAGGGGGATAGGGGATAGGGGATAGGGGGTCGGGGAGGGGGAGAGATGGAGGGGGAAGGGGAAGGAGGGAGGCAGAGGGGGACGGGTAGGGGGAGAGGGGAAAGGGAGAGGGATAGAACCAGAGGGGGAGAGGGAGAGCGGAAAGGGTAGAGAGGTAGTGGAGGAGAGAGAGGGGGGTAAGTGAGTGATTTCCGCCGAGGACGAGGCTTAATTGACGAGGGAACAATAGACTGGGCTTTTATGTCATATTGATGCATGGATTCTGCGTTCCCATAAAACCACCAACATTATTTAAGGTACCCATAATTGACGTCGGTCTATGAACAATGTGTGTAGCTACTTCCTATGTCTGGGATTTTTTCCGATAATTGAGTGGGGTCTATTGCTGATGTGTTAGATGTGTTAGAAACTCTTCCATTGACTGTACATATCAAAAACGGCCACTCTGCACATCGGTGTTTCATTCTCAGCTGTAATTTTCGAGTGCCACCTTTCCATGGTAACGCTCCCACCTACAGCAAGGTGTTATTAATTTTTGTGTTGTAGAAGTTTGTATTGAAATTTACAATTGTTTGCGAAAGAAAAACTGTTAGTGAGAGAGAGACGAGACTAGTACATAATATATCCTTATTGCATCATGCCTTAGATTGAACATGGAGGTCAGGGACGGGGAAAGTCACATCCGAAATATCCTCAATGCTATCTGCATTTCTCTGTAAAAAGAAAATGTTGGAAAAAAGATATGAATATAACAATGCAAATATTTGGGAAAATGATAGAAAAGGGGTGTTATATCATCTAAAAAGTGTACAAGTTGGTGATATTGGAGGAGAAAGACCGATGGTTCTCGACCCTCCCGTTCCCAACTGCAAGCCTACCTTCTGTAATCCAATATTGTCTGTGTGCCTAGGGCAGTAATAAGCTCTTTTCTACTGGTTTACCCACCCTTAATCCCCTTTGGTGGAGGGATCTTGGCGCAAGGTAACGTTAATGCTGTTTGGACGACATGTCTTGGTGCACTGTAAGGTGCCGTTAATCCTGTTTGGTGGACAGGTCTTGGTGCACTGTAAGGTGCCGTTAATCCTGTTTGGTGGACAGATTTGGAGCACTGTAAGGTGCCGTTAATCCTGTTTGGTGGACAGGTCTTGGTGCACTGTAAGGTGCCGTTAATCCTGTTTGGTGGACAGGTCTTGGTGCACTGTAAGGTGCCGTTAATCCTGTTTGGTGGACCGGTCTTGGTGTACTGTAAGGTGCCGTTAATCCTGTTTGGGGGACAGGTCTTGGTGCACTGTAAGGTGCCGTTAATCCTGTTTGGTGGACAGGTCTTGGTGCACTGTGAGGTGCCGTTAATCCTGTTTCGGGGACAGGTCTTGGTGCACTGTAAGGTGCCGTTAATCCTGTTTGGTGGACAGGTCTTGGTGCACTGTAAGGTGCCGTTAATCCTGTTTGGTTGACAGGTCTTGGTGCACTGTAAGGTGCCGTTAATCCTGTTTGGTGGACAGGTCTTGGTGCACTGTAAGGTGCCGTTAATCCTGTTTGGGGGACAGGTCTTGGTGCACTGTAAGGTGCCGTTAATCCTGTTTGGTGGACCGGTCTTGGTGTACTGTAAGGTGCCGTTAATCCTGTTTGGTGGACAGGTCTTCATGCACTGTAAGGTGCCGTTAATCCTGTTTGGTGGACAGGTCTTGGTGCCCTGTAAGGTGCCGTTAATTCTGTTTGGTGGACAGGTCTTGGTGCACTGTAAGGTGCTGTTAATCCTGTTAGGGGACAGGTCTTGGTGCGCTGTAAGGTGCCATTAATCCTGTTTGGTGGACCGGTCTTGGTGCACTGTAAGGTGCCATTAATCCTGTTTGGTGCACTGTAAGGTGCCATTAATCCTGTTTGGTGCACTGTAAGGTGCCGTTAATCCTGTTTGGTGGACACAGGTCTTGGTGCACTGTAAGGTGCTGTTAATCCTGTTTGGTGGAGAGGTCTACCCATACTAATAATTATGAATAAGTAAGGTTCCGTCCCCTATGTACAAACGTATCTCAATTTCTAATCCAGCAGGCAAATTACATCTTATACAGCAATGTTATGAAGTATGGTGTAACCAGAGCGTGAGATTTCTTAACAAGAAATGTAGATATTACGCACTGGGTGAATTTGCAAAGAACTTTTACCTTTGAATTCACAAACACAGGTAGACACTGTGAAAGCTGCAACAGGCCTCGGCAAGGATCATTCACTTTGATTAAGAACCCAATTAATGAAATGTAAACTGTTTTATCTAGAAGCATAAGACTTAAAATAGTGACGTTCAGGTGAGTAAGGATAATTGCACTGAGCCCTTAACATTCACTCTCACAATACAATGCATGTTAATAACTGTGAAATGCATGGGTCAATCACTCTACAATATTTCTATAGAATACATCATGCAAATTGTAGTCGACTTTCCAATGCCTAGTGAACAGAATTTCACCATTGAGTATTCCTAGATGGCATAGCAGGTTTCTTGTGTGTCTGTAATATAATCAGCACATCAAAAACCACATATTGGACGTAAAAAGGGCGCTCAGATATTACGGTTTTTTGATAGGCTGCTGGGTGGCGCCTGTCAGGTGGCCTCGGATGGTTTAATGAGGATAGACTGTAGTTACGTCCAAGTCCGCTAGGCGCTCAAACTAGGACTGTTAACCAGCAACCATTTTAGGTGGGAATTCCACTCCATATCCCAGCATGCTTTGGGCCCACTGGTTTATGGCAGGTAGGACTATAAACCAGCAAGCACCCAAATAACCATCAAAGAAAGGGGTTCCCCATGCCATTCATAAAGGGCCAATAAAAGGATTCCTTACAGATTTTAGGTGACCACTAGTAGCCATGGACTCTTATGGGTGTAAGAACCTATTATGCAAAAGGTACCTAGGTCATGAAAATACTATGATGAGGACTGCCGGCCGGAGTGTACCTATGGATGGGGCAGGGGACAGTTAATTAATCCACCACAGGACATATAAAGACAGACTCAGGGCGCCATGGAAGTGGTTATCTTACATAAGTCATCATAGGACATATCTAATTAGAGACTTAAGGTGCATCCCTACGTAGCAACTAAAGGACGACATCACCATATGAAGTATTATAAACATTGGTCGCCAGTCGATTAAGAACTAACTAATCGCCGATGGAAAATAAAGTTAATCGCCACGCTCTTCCCATCAAACTGCCGGCAATTAGAGGTTGACATTAGTCGTCCTCCCCACTAATTAACTGCTATAATCACTGGCGACTAGAGAAAAATATTAGTCAAAAGCTGCTGAACATCCACAAGCAGGCATTCTATTTCATACAGGATAATGGTTTTACATTATGAACCATGTTTGAAAGCTTTAACATTCTCGAGTGCCCTAAGGCAACATGCGGTAGTTTATCCTGGGATTTAATTGCGGCTTAAAACCACGCACCGCCTCATCATGGAGATCCCTCTGACTACTGTAAATGTCCAAGGCCGGCCGCCGGATCCTATTTCTGCAAACTATGCTAATTTTCTAGATAGAGAATGTACACATATATTATGATACATATTTGATGTTGTAAGCTACTCGGAGAAGTTTTTAACTATTCTCACTGACTCGATATATTCAGAAATCCGACCAGCCTATGTGTTAATGCTGATAAAAGATGAAAAGTGTGCTGTATTTGTTCGATCCTGTATTCAGAAATAAAAATTTGGTACAAAAGAAAAAGAGTCGGGTTGTGAGTTGGGCCCTTTTACACTACACGACTTGGGCTGCGAATATAATGATGGTTGCAGAGAAACCACATATAATTATATTAGAGACGAAATTACTTGACATGTGTAAAATACTCCAAATTGCCATTTTCTGATAATTGTATGACCCCTATATGCGAATTTGTCTGTAATATCATGATATCACGTCAACATAGCAGTCTAAGTCGTGTAGTGGAATATTGCTTTAAGCTGTGTGATTAGACTAATGGCCCTAATTGGCAGACAGTTAACTGACGTGCAGAACTGTGGAATGAACTGCGAAATGACTATTAAACAAATTAAGGATTTATGCTCATTTGACAGATAGTTAAGTTAAGTGACTGTTGGTTATACATACATCCCTGTAAAACATACACCCGTATTATATATATATGTGTGTGTATATAATACATTATATATGTTTATATATACCACCCCTTATCAACCCCTTCCCCCACTTTCAACCCCCCCCCCCCCCCTCCTTCCCTCCCTATCCCATGTTGTGTCGTCACACTTACCATAATCCGAAAGGTTTGTTTGTTGAGGAGGGCTAATATTTACCAAATACTGAACGATGCGGATCCACATACATAATTATATGCAGCAATATTGTATTTTAGATCTCCGTCAAAACCAGAGGGCGTTTCAGTGACCTACACTAGAAGTGCCCCTTTACCAGTTTACGTACATAATAATTATGATCATTATACTTTCTATTCAAATATCCCCCACTACTTGAGACACTCACGGACCATGGCCCCCGCCATTCTTTGTCTGTTATTGATACTGTCAAAGATAATTATAGTGGTAAGTGCTTAGGCATATAACAGTCGAGATCGTGCTGTTTTATATTGTCACGAGTTTTACAGAGAGACTATTGTGTACAATTCACAAGAGGCACGCTTATACAAACACGTCTTATCAGTAGAGTGAGTACAGGCGCACTCCAAGACAGAAGATACCTGTCTGAATGGGGCAGGTGTATTGAGTTCAAAAGTTAGTAAGCTTCATGACTCATTCATGCCAATGTTGATAACCTGAAAGGTGTTAGTCTTATTATCAAAATTGGTTAAGTTTATTGTTGATTTATCAAAATATATTGATGTTTACAATTCGGCATAAGAAAATGATTAGAAGTGTTACCAGTCGTGTTCTGATCTGGCTTACCCTCCTTCTCCTGGCTTTTCCCTGCAATTCCCCAATCGCACGATCCCCTCTGCCCTCAACGACCTTTCACGACTCTCTCTGATACTCCATGACCTTTCATGACCTTTCATGACCCTTTATGACACTCCATGACCTTTTCTGACCCTGATATGACCCGCCGTCACCTTTCATGACCCGCTCTGACCCTCCTTGACCCCTATTCTCCCTGACCCTGACCCTCCCTGCCCCTTTCCTCTCCTTGACCCTTCTCTGATCCTCCAAAGCCGTCGTGCACAGAATACCATGTCTTTGTGTATTGTGGTAGTACCTACCCAGCCAAGCATGTGACGTTATTATAATGTTGCAGCAACGTTCTGTTTGGTCCTGTATTAGTTCTTGTTACACTATTTTGATGGCTCCTAGTAATGTTGCTGCAATGTGCTGCTGTGACATTGCACTGCAATGTTATTATGACATTCTGGTT
This sequence comes from Lepidonotus clava, assembly GCA_936440205.1. Classification (NCBI taxonomy): domain Eukaryota; kingdom Metazoa; phylum Annelida; class Polychaeta; order Phyllodocida; family Polynoidae; genus Lepidonotus; species Lepidonotus clava. The sequence continues at coordinate 34,468,318 of OW387150.1, forward strand.
ACATTCTTCAACCTAAACAAAATGTTCTTATAACGCTCTGTTTTGTTTACTTCCTAACCTCACCAAAAATAGTCTTATAATAATATTCTGCTTTGGTGAGATTTCAACCTCACCATTGATAATGTAATTGTTATGTGCCATCTTAGTAAGTAACAGACTGACTAAAAAAGTATGGTTGCAGAATGTTTCTGTTACGTCGCAGGTCGCAGGTTGGCTGGGTACCTAACGCCCTGTAGACGTCTGCAGGGCCATGGGTACTTCAGATTACATTATCTTCTGTAGACTTTGGTGACAATACATCTTGGCAGATATGATTTATAGATACGACCATATAGATAAGTCTGGTAAATAAACAAACAGTGTTGTATTGTTAAGAAGGTGAAAAGTCCCTCCGTGGGTGGGTGTGCGGGGGCAGGAGTACTGGACACTAAGAGAACAGCACACGGTTGTTCAAAGAGCACTCGTGTATGGATTGTCTAAAGATTGTGTACTGAACACCTTTAGCTAAAGTCGTATATTAATGGAGAAAATATGTGTCATTGGTAGATTCAGGATTTTTAAAAAAGGGGGGTGGCGCGCTATTGAAAAAACATTTCCTTACTTTTTGGCCGAATTTTACATTCAAAAAGTCTAAATTTGCCCCCCCCCCCCCCCCCTCTCAAAACAAAAAGGAGGGGCGTGCCTGCGCCCCGGCCCCTCCCTCAAAATCCGCCACTATGGGTCGTGTTTACAGACATTATTATCCCAGAAAGATTTATTATACCTTCAGTTGTCTGAAAAATGTTCCCATAAGGAGGAATAATAGTTCAGAAATAAATTGCTCTTTGTACAACTGTATCCAAAAGGAATATAGGAACTCAGATTAAATCAGATTCTATTATGCTCTTACCCTGCATGGACAAATATTACAAAAAAATATTATTTTACATTGTATAAAAAAAAGACACGCCCCTACATTTAGAGAGCCTACAAAAAAGAGAAAGGAAGAAATTTTAAAACAGATATTACTTCTAGCCTTGCCTTGGTGTAAAAGCTCCCAAAGTGTGTGTCTCATGATCTGCTGATGTCGGCCTACCCTTGGCTGTTTAGGTAATTGATCCTAGTAGTACAATAATAGGACACGCCCGTTTAATACTAAAAGTGCAGAGTTACGTGATCAGCATTTCTCTGGGTGTCATTAATTCAGTGTCAGTCGTTCAGCTCGTGAGTCATAACTGCTCTGAGCTTAATCACTGATATTGAGTGATTGGTGGTGGTGGTGGATGGGGAAGTGGAGGCTTGAAATTACAGCTCAAATTCGAACGGCCGATATTCCCAGCAACTACTTGAGATGAAATGATAAGCGTGTCTAAAGGGTGGATTCCACATGACGACAAATTCAAAAAAGATACATGAAAACACAAGAGAATTGTACAATTGCCCACCTATTATCAAAAGATATCATTGCTGTGTTGAAGTGCTTTCATTAGATGTACTACCAAGTTTGATTGATTTAGTTGCCTTAGCAATAGTTAGGTACTGTAATTTTTATGGGCAACACAACAGCAACAATTCAGAAAAGTTGTTGCAGACTTTGCTGCACTCTTGCTGTGTTCTTGTTGCCAGGTGGAATCCAGCCTTAAGTGGTCAAATGGATCCACATCCCACTCTCCCACTTGCCTGTTGATGTGCTGAGCATTGTGTAATGCCAATCACTCACTTCTTCCAAAAGGCTTTCTCGATTAGAATATTAAAAAGTATCACATCAGCATTATAAAGGTTTCAGATTTTTTTTTTTTCAATTTACCTGATAAAAAGGCTAAATGAAAAGGCTAAATGAACCTTTGGACTGTTTTCAACTGCCACAGATCTCGTTGACTTGATCATCCCTGTAAGAATGTTGAACTGAACCCGCGAAATGATGGGTCAATGTGTATCAAAAGATATAGGCAAATATTTCATTTTATCATTCCCTTATTGGTAGTTGTCTCGAAAGCCTCGTCATGCGATTGGGAGTTGGGGCAGTGGCCAGGGCAAGGAGGGGGGGAGGAGGTATTGCTGCCAGGGGACCCGCAAAACATACGCCTCCAGTGAGCTGTGAAATCGGCCCTATAGATCTGGTCAGCAAGAAACAGCTCATTTTGTGTTCCTTTTATTGTGACATAACATTAGCTAAGAGTTCCCGCTAGATATCTTAAATGTTATTCCACTGTAGTATTTGCACATAAAGACGTACAGGACACACAATTGTCATTACACTTTGAAGTTTTTTTCTGTCAAAACCAAAGTGCCACCCCTCAGAAATAAATTTTACAAAACACTGTGAATGTGCCACTATAGTTGCATGAAGAGACAAACTAACAGGTGGTGACAGAAAATGTTCAGGTTTTTTGAGTTTCTTGTGTCCCTGAACTATAGTCACAGAACACTCTCAACCCCCTCCCTCCATCCCACCCACCGACCCTATCCCCCAACCAACCAACCCCCTCCCCCCATCCCCCCTACTCTCCTGCCAGGGGATGGGCAATAGATTGATACGGGGACAGATGAGGGCCTGATGCCATGTTTTATGGTATTTGTTGTCAAATACTGCACTTCAGGCCGTGATTAAAGCGCCATGACAGCTGGAGGGGGTGTTGGGGGTGGCAGTAGTATAGTAGGGCCAGATGGGGTTTTGGATCAGGTGCCCCTTGTTTATGGCCCCCTATTTAACGGCCCTTCTGGCATTCTTGGTTAAACGGTAGCTGTGTGAGTACCACAAACTAAAAAGACACTGCCTGCCAATCGGCACGTTTTATTGTTATATTTCCCCCAGCAGTGCCCGTTTTACCTCTAGATTTTAAACATTTCTTTGTGCTGAACCGAACCTGTGAAATGATGGGTTTATTAGTAGATGTCAATAATAGATATAGTCCGATATTCCATTTTATCATTGACTTATTGGTCGTTGTCTCTAAGGCCTTGTCATTTGATTGGTGGCTCACGAGAGGGGCCGGGGGCCGGGGGAGGGATGGAGGATGGAGGGTATCGCTCCCCGGGGACCTGCAAAACATACGCCTCCAGTGAGCTGTGAAATCGGCCCTAGTCACAGAAGGCTCTCAATCCCCCCCATACACACCACCAACTGCCACCAACACCCTCCTCCCCCTTCCCCACCCCTCCCGTCAGGGGATGGGCGATATATTGTAGATTGATACGGGGACAGATGAGGGCCGGCCTGACGCCATGTTTTATGGTATTTGTCATCAAATATTGCACTCCAGGCCGTGATTAAAGCGCCATGACAGCTGGAGGGTCTGGTGGGGGTGTGATACCCCTTTATACCCCTTTCAGACCTAAACCTATAATGCACCTGAAATCGCTTCAAAGCGTTTCAGGGGGGGCGGGGGGGGGGGGGATAGTGTAGTGGGTAGAGTGCTCACCTCTGACTTGGCTGACCAGGGTTCGAGTCTTGGCTGTACCGGCTACACCACCTTGCCTTGCCGTCATTCTCACTCCCACAGACTCGGTACTTAGCCTATGTACTGACCCCTTCCATTTGGAAATGCTGGATCTGCCTCTGTATTATACAAATCCATAATGTTATTATACAAATCCTTCTGTCAGGAACCGACGGAAGGTGTGTGTGTGAAAGGGCCGAATTCTACAATGCGCTTCATGTCGGAGCGTTTCACTCGCTTTGCTTCACTCGCCATGCCTAGTGTGAAAGGGGTGTTAGTAGTATAGGACAGATGGGGCTTTGCATCAGGCACCCCTCGTTTATAGTCCATGTTTTACTGCCCTTCTGGCACTCGGAAGCCATGTGAGTGCCACAAACTAAAAAGACACTGCCTACCAATCGGCACGATTTATTGTTTTATTCCCCTCCCGTTTTACGTCTAGTTTTTAAACATTTCTTTGTGTTGAACCAAACCTGTGAAATGATGGGTTTATTAGTAGATGTCAAAAATAGATATAGTCCGATATTCCATTTTATCATTGACTTATTGGTTGTCGTCTCTAAGGCCTCGTCGTTTCATTGGTGGCTCGGGAGAGGGGGCGGGGTTGGTGGGTATTGTTCCCCGGGGAGCAGCAAAACATACACCTCCAGTAAGCCGTGAAATCGGCCCTATAGATCTGGTCAGCAAGATACAGCTCATTTTGTTTTCCTTTCATTGTGACATAGCAGTAGTTAAGAGTTCTCGCTATATTTTATATGAAGTATTTGTACATAAACATGTACAGGACACATATTGTCATTTTGAATGTGCCACTATAGTTGCATTTAGGTGAATTTACGAGAGCATAGGAAGAGACAAACTAACAGGAAGTGACAGAAAATGTTCAGGTTTTTTGAGTTGTTAATCGTGTCCCAGATCTATAGTCACAGAACACTCTCAAACCTGCCACCCCCCCCCCCCCCCCTTTACCCCAATACCCCAACTAACCCACCCCAACCCCCACCTCTCCCATCAGGGGATGGGCGATAGATTGTACATTGATACGGGGACAGATGAGGGCCTGACACCATGTTTTATGGTATTTGTCGTCAAATACTGCACTCCAGGTCATGATTAAAGGGAGCCAAAACCAATAAAATTGACAAAATTTTCAAAACTCAGATAAGTATAGAAATATGTTAGATGAGTCCAGTTAAGGTCAGTGGTAAAGTACACTGTTAAAAAAATCCCGTCAAATTTACGGTAAAGTACTGGCAACTATGTTGCCGGACTTTTACCGTTAATTTAACGGGTGACCGTAATTCTGTGTGACCGTATTTTTTACAGGTGAACACCGTTTAAGTTTAACAGTAATATACCGTAATATGTACAGTGGACTTTCATTCTTACAGATCAAAACCGTTTAAGTTTAACAGTAATATTCTGTAATACATACGTCAGACTTTCATTCTTATGGATCAAAACCGTTTAAGTTCAACAATAATATACTTTAATACATACTATAGTAAAATGCCATACAGTTTACACTGGATGTAATTTTAACAGCATTGAAAGTTTTATTTTTCCTGTTATCACGCTACAGGATAATTTAGCCAATAACCAAGTACATCCTTTTTGTCTTGGTTTAGCCTTGCATGGGTCGTTTGACTGTTGAAGGTAAAACCTACAGGGCTATAGTTGAGCTCTTGTCCTAAAAAGGTGTCTACATGTTAATCCTACTGAAAAGGTGTTTTAAAAAATCTTGTAAATGTTTTAGGGTGTTCTGGTTGGTTAGCCATACCAAAAATAGCAGGCCAATGAGGTGATTACCTTAATAATGCTATAAAAACCTAAAAATCTAACATTTTTAATCACAAAGTTCCAAATTCCTAAACGTATGAAAAAGATATTTTACTAATCATGGCCAAAAATACGAAGGGCATGCTGCAAATCACTACTACTCATAGTCCTTTTGCCGCATAGTAGTAATTTGATAACATGACTAGCCGAGATTTGAACCCGGGATCTCTCACATATGAAGCCTGTGCTCTACCACTGAGCTATGGAGGCCTGTAGGTACACATAGCCCAGCTTTTCTACTTAAATGAATAAGTAGGGGTATGAAACTAATGACTTACTGTCTGTCTAATGTTGAACACCTGTATAGTAGTACTGATCCTACTCATTGGTGATGACTATGAGAGTGTACACCTCATGCAGTCCAAGTTAGCTCAGTTGGTTAGGCTTCTGCCTTGAATGTGGAGAATGTGGGTTCTAATCCCAAAGTGTCCATTTTCCTTTTCCATACAGTATACAATTCCCAGATATGGTATATTACTGTGAGGCTAAAATTCAGTAATAAAAACAGTTATATACTGTAAATTGCAATGATATTATGGTAGATAACCGTAAAATAAAATACGGTATTATACTGTTGAGGTTTACAGTATATAACTGTTAAAGTTACGGGTTTTTTTAACAGTGTATATATTAGCTGTGAAAACTAGCTCAAACTGAAGTAGAATGCCACAAGAGATAGTAATATTTACATGTGTTTGTAAACAAACCCTATTTTTGTGGATCCACATTAATTGATTTTAGCAAGAAAAACATGTTTTTAATGATTCTTTTACCATATTTCATGGTGTAGATTTTAACATGGGCCAGAAATAGGCTCAATGAATGGATTTTCATGATTATTTGAGTTTGGAAAATTTCATTGAATTTATTGGTTTTGGCTCCCTTTAAAGCACCATGACGGCTGGAGGGGGTGTTGGGGGTGGTAGTAGTATAGTAGGGCCAGTTGGGACTTTGCATCAGGCGCCCCTCATTTATAGTCTGTATTTTACGGCCCTTCTGGCATTCTCGGTTAAACGGTAGCTGTGTGAGTACCACAAACTAAAAAGACCCTGCCTACCAAGCGGCACATTTTATTGTTTTATTTCCCCCAGCAGCCTCTAGATTTTGAACATGTCTTTGCGTTGAACCTAACCTGTGAAATAATGGGTTTATTAGTAGATGTCAATAATAGATATAGTCCGATATTCCATTTTATCATTGACTTATTGGTCGTTGTCTCTAAGGCCTCGTCATTTGATTGGTGGGTCGGGAGAGGGGGCGGGGTTGGTGGGTGTCGCTCTCCGGGGAGCTGCAAATCATACACCTCCAGTTAGCCGTGAAATCGGCCCTAGTCACAGAACGCCCCCACCACCCCACCCCCTGGAACCCTCCACACCACCAACCACCAAACCTCCCCACCCCTCCTGTCAGGGGATTGGCGATAGATTGATACAAGACAGATGGGGGCCAGCCTGACGCCATGTTTTATGGTATTTGTCGTCAAATACTGCACTCCAGGTCGTGATTAAAGCGTCACGACGGCTGGAAGGGGTGGGAGGGGTGGGAGGGGTGTTATACCCCTTTTATACCCCTATCAGACCTACACCTATAATGCGCATCAAATCTTATACTCTTTCAGACTACCACTGAGAATGCACATCAAAGCACTTCTAATCGCTTCACTACGCTTCCTATAGTTATTGTCTGAAAGGAAGAGCATTCTAGAATGTGCATCAATGCACTTCAGAACCGAATTCTAGAATTTTGTTATGGACCGGCACTCTAGAAAATGGTTCGGTTCAGTTCTCTTTCCAATTGCTGTGTAAAAGGCATAGAAATGAAAGAAAGCATATTCTTAATACCCTTTACAGACTGGCCTCAAAATGCACTCATAATGGCAATTCAGTACAGGCAGAATGTGCATTCTGAGCCCAGTCTGTAAAGGGTATTACATGTAGTATAGAATCTTCTGAGTTGTTATACACATCTATAATGTTATTATATGAATCCTTCTGTTAGTAACTGCCAGAAGGTGTATGTGTGAAAGGGCCAAATTCTGCAATGCCTTCATGTCGAAGCGGTTCACTTCGCTTTGCTTCATTCCCCATGCCTAATGTAAAAGGGGTGTTAGTAGTATTGGCCGGACAGATGGGGCTTTGCATCAGGCACCCCTTGTTTATAGTTCGTATAGTACGGTAGCTGTTAGTGTATCGAAAACTTAAAAGATTGGCACGTTTTATTCCCCTCCCAATGGTGCCCGTTTTACATCTAGTTTTTAAACATTTCTTTGTGTTGAACCAAACCTGTGAAATAATGGGTTTATTAGTAGATGTCAATAATAGATATAGTCGGTTCAGTTCTCTTTCCAATTGCTGTGTGAAAGGCGCAGAAATGAAGCGAAACATATTCTTAATACCCTTTACAGACTGGCCTCAAAATGCGCTCATAATTACAGTTCAGTACAGGCAGAATGCGCATTCTGAGCCCAGTCTGTAACGGGTATTAGTAAAGAATCTTTTGCGCTATTATACACATCCATAATGTTATTATATGAATCCTTCTGTCAGGAACCGCTGGAAGGTGTGTGTGTGAAAGGGCCGAATTCTACAATGCGTTTCATGTTGGAGCGGTTCACTTCACTGTGCTTCACTCCCCATGCCTAGTGTGAAAGGGGTGTTAGTAGTATAGGACAGATGGGGCTTTGGATCAGGCGCCCCTCATTTATAGTCCCTATTTTATGGCCCTTATGGCACTCCTGGATAAATGGTAGCCGGGTGATCGCCACAAACTAAAAAGACACTGCCTACCAATCGGCACGATTTATGGTTTTATTTCCCCCAATGGTGCCTGTTTTACTTCTAGTTTTTAAACATTTCTTTGTGTTGCTATATTTGATGATATACTTTACTGAGGACGTATGGCTGACTTCACAGATTGTCGTTTATTGACAGCCATGGGAGGGGGATCCCATGTGTCTTGGAGGAGGGGGCGGACGGGTGAAATAAAACACCTACAAATGCTGCATGTGGCAGTTTACCATCCGTTGACTGGTAATGGTTGTAGAGGTTAGATGCTGTATAGTTTAGATTCGCGATCAGTTAGTTGTGATCAAAATTGAGGATTTCGTCTTTAAGGGACATTTTATTGAGTATGCACCAAGGAGGGAGGGGGGTCTGGGATCTTTTGGAAATGTACATTAATGGAAGGCCCCAACCGGAGAGCAATATGCATTCTGCCAATCTTATAACAGATCGCTACGGTAATCATTACTGTCTTAAAGTATAAAAACAGTGTTGTGAGTTGGGGTTTGGGCTGTACATATCACAACTATATTATGGGTCCAACACTTCAATTCTCTGAGATTCTCTGGGGTCGAGGATTCAGCATTAAGCGAAATTCTTTGGTTGTCAACCAATAGGACGTTTTGCATGAAACCCATGAATATTTTACCAAAATCTCAGAGATGAGGGCTTAAAAAAGGTGGCGTTAGAGGGTAGGCAGGGCGGTGAGAGGATGCAGCGAGTAGAGCGGTATTCATAGCCACCGCTAGACTGTAGTTACATCCAAGTCCGCTAGGTGCTCAAACTTGGACTGTTAACGAGCAACCATTTTAGGTGGGAATTCCTACCCATATCCCAGCATGCTTTGCAGCCGCTGGTTTGTGGCAGGGAGGACCATAAATTAGCCAGCAGCCAAACAACCATCAAAGGGGTTCCCCATGCCATTTATAGAGGGCCAATAAAATAATTCTCCCAACCGCGGATAGCCAGTTTCTTGAGTATTACCTGCAGGTTAGCCTACAGCCAGGTGCATGCTGGGTAATATGTCGTCAAGACTTTACTATAGGAATTTTCATGAAATGTATCAATATTTGTAGATTAACATTGGGAAAAATAAGTCATCATTATCTTTCAAATAAGTGTCCATATAAAATTAATATTCCTGAGTTGTTTCAAAATTCATTCAATATGGATGGATATAAAACAATTATTTGTTTATTTTCTATAGTTTTTTATTGGGTTTTGTCGACAAAATTAGCCCAAATTAGCCTGCAAAATACTGAAAATCAGCTATCCGTGGTAGGGTGAACCCATAATTCTATTCCTTGCAAATTTTAAGTAGTCAATAGTAACCATGGACTCTTGTAGGTGTAAGGACCTATCATACAAGAGATATCTAGGTCATGAAAGGACTAATCCACCACCCCACCCCCCTACTCTGATAGCACCACTCGCCTCCCCTCTGGAGCCGGGTGTTCTATATGCATAGCTATTGACGGACCGCCCGATGGGGTAGGCTTAGGGGGAGGGGGGGGGGGGAGGGATAGGGGACACTTTGATAGCGTGTGTGTGTGTGTGTGTTGGGGGGGGGGGGCATTGGGGGTGACTTGTTGAATACGTCCGGGTTAAACGCAGTGACCTTCAGAAATCACGTGACCAGGGGCGGATCCAGAAATTCTAAAAAGGGAGGGCGCCTATATCAAAAAGTCCCGGCGCACCCTCTGGGATCGCGAGTTTTATATTAAAAAGGGTAATGTTTCTCCCGAAATAAATGGGAGGCGCACGCCACATGCGCTCCGTCTAAATCCGTCCATTGTGACTTACCCACACCACATTATATATACATCTTGTCGTAGGGCTATTAGTAAAGCTATATGAGCCAGCGCATAATTATTAAGTCAACTTTCAAATACTTAGAATTCAAAAGATCTAACAGTAAGTGAGACACATGTTTACATTAGAATTATTGTCACTGTCCTGTTTTGTAATATATTCAAATGCATCGTTCAAAGATAATAAATGATATTCTTCCAAAAAATATTATTACAATTGTGGCTTCGATACAATGGCTCTATTGATGACACACCAAAGGCCTTATCGCTAGTAAAAGCCCGTATAAGCACATGCACGGACGCAGCTTAGACTAAATGAACATGCAATATCAAATGTGAATGATTATATTGAAACCTTCCCTTTTGTTTCTTTGATAACATTTTTAATATGCCCATATATATATTTATCTCTATTATATTGAAATGTAATACAATATGTTTAACTTACCCCATACCTATTATCAAGAACGGAATAACACATATTGTTATGTGAATTTTCTTATTGAATAAAGAAAATGTTTTTATTGATAATGGTACCATATAGATTTGATATATCAACGGCAGCATTATACATCTGAATATGTTAGATGATCGTTCTAAATATTCTATGACAGATAATCTATTACTATTTTCATGCTTCACGGTAAATCAACTCCCGAGCCAACTAAAGTGAACCGCATTGGCACTTATGTCTCATGCCAGGCGCCGGGATTCGTCGCCTGACACGGTGCATTCGTAGTCTAACTTGGCGTGTGTGTGCATGGCTATACCCGTGCGCATTCCGAAATGCTCTGTTCATTATAGGGCGACGGTATCTTAACAAAGTAATTTGTGTCCCTGGGAGAAGGCGAACCTATTTGTCGTATGTGAGGCAGAAAAAGACCTCTGATCAATAGTATATATATATATATATATATATATATATATATATATATATATATATATATATATATATATATATATATATATATATAGAACCACACTTTCATCTTCGACCTGAGATCAGGCGGGATTACCCGCTGAACTTAAGCATATCAATAAGCGGAGGAAAAGAAACTAACAACCTTGTTAGTTTCTTTTCCTCCGCTTAAGTGTGGTATATATATATATGTATATATATATATATATATATATAATATATAGGCATTTCCGCTAACTATCCTCTGACAGCCAATAGATTAAGCCTTCTTTATTTACAACAAACTATAAACGGATAATCAAAGGTAGGGAAAGCAGTCGTCATAGATGGACTTCCCCCGATATCCCCCAGCGTCCCCTTAGCGTCCTTCGACGTCCCCTTAGCGTCCCCCCGGCGTCCCCCCAGCGTCCACTCCGTCTCAGCTGTCGGCTGCACGTGGCGTCCAGCGTCCTTCAGGTGGCAGACGACATTTGGTTTTGGCGGCAATTTGATGCGCGGGAAGCCTTGTTTATGGCGGCACCAGCAAGCAGGGACGCCGGGGGATATTAGACGTTGACATGGGGGTTATGACCGGGGGGCTACTTGGGCCTGAAAGGCTACCCACTGCCATGAAGCAGGGGCAGTGCATGTCAAAATTGAGGGATGGTCAATCACTGTTTAGGCTAAAAAGGGGGGCGGTGAACTAATACATTATATCATATAGAACAATTTTTGGGCAATAACTTAAAAATAGCATTATTTCTAGCTTATTTCACAAAAAAGAGAAGGAAACTTTGGTCCTGTTTGTTTATTTGCTGATATTGAAACACCCTGATTTTTGTGGGCTGTGATCTGTGTACCCCAAAAATAGGGGGCGGTAAAATAAAATTAAGGAGTGGTCACTTGCAAAAGGTAGGGGCAGTAGTTTGGCAGTGGCTAGTTACCTTCAAGGAGTCAGTGCCCCCTCCCCCCCCCCCCCCCTGGCGGTTATGAGACGCGCGGCGCTAGATCCCAGTTTGATTGGGACACGCTATAGATTACTGTCAGATATGATATATTTGTCTTTTTGATTGAGTTTTTTCTGACCTAAACGTTTCTAGGGCCGCTCCGACTCGAACCATATTGGAAATACTTGGTTCAGAAGGGGCTGCTTTTCCGGACAGTAGGCCTCTTTCATTTGTGTGGCGTCCCCTAGCGGATTTGCCTCAACCAAGGTTTTGGGGTATGAGTGCCACTGGCAACAGGCTTGTGTTTTTGGGTACAAAGCAGCTATAGGAGGGTTCACTGCGCAAACTCGTGAAAAAGGTGTATACTCCCTCACAGTGGCTGAGAATGATAATGTCAAACTCGGAACAATCAGCCCCTATTCTTCGTGCAGGATCCTATTCACCTATGTGATATATCTTTATGTTCATGACATTAACATCTTGTCATAGTTTCCTTTTTGAAAGTAAGTAATCCCTGAGTTCCATGGTTGTAGATGATATATGTCAGATGATAACAGTATGATAGATTTGTGTCTTTTTGATTGTGAATTTGATGGTTTATCCGCCTGGTAGCAGCTTTTGCTTATGAAGGGGCCCTTGAAAGGGGGTCCCAATGTCGCATGTCGAATTTTAAAAACGGTTCTGTCGCCCTGTCGAATTTAAGTAATAGTCCTGTCCCATGTCATTAGTGCTTAAAATGGCCATGCTGCCATGTCGAGTTAAGGGGTCTAGGGCCATTATGAACGCATGGTTTGTTCAGCATTATGTAAGTCTCTTGACGTTTGGCATTTCGTGTATGTTTCCCTTCCAGCAAATTGGTGGTTACATATAGAATTTATGCAGTACCCATTCCAGTAAGCCCCACCTATTGGAAGGGAACCTATTATCATAATGCCGCCCGTATAATAGAACCACAGTGGCCGATATTTTCTGTGAATTTAGACATACAGGTATCTATTAGACGCCTTTAAAATAGAGCAATACAGAATTCATTCTGCTGGTGTCCGTATAAAAACATGCTGGTGGCCTTATGTCCTAGTTAGAACTTTCGATTTACGTTGTTGTCAGCGAATTGAATGTAATAGACTATCGCGGAAGTCCTATCATACTGGCAAGAGACTAGGCCATCTATATGGGTCTATTATAACCCCCAAAGAGAGTGCAATATATAACTATTATGGAGGCATACTAATGCATTTGTCTTCCATAGCCTTCCTTTAGATAAATAGTGTTCTTGGAATTCGTATAAATATATAATATATATGTTATTACATTGACTCTGATTTCCTGATGTAACTATTTTGATCTCTAGTTTAGGAAACCCAACTTTGCATTTGTAGAAATGTGAAGAAGTTTGAATAAGGCATGGGGTAGGCCTGGCCCATCTTGATATACTTATATAGACTTTGACGTGGGTTTACGTTGTTTATTTCAGGATGCGGAGTATAAGATTAAGGCGGGTCAGGCGTGGGAGCAGGCCTTAATATTCTCAGACAGACTTTGAAGTGGGTTTACGTTGTTTATTGATATCCTTATACAGACTTTGACGTGGGTTAACGTTGTTTATTTCAGGACGCGGAGTACAAAGTTAAGGCGGCTCAGGCATGGGAAAAGGCCTTGATATCCTTATATAGACTTTGGCGTGGGTTAACATTGTTTATTGATAACCTTAAACAGATTTTGACGTTGGTTAACGTTGTTTATTTCAGGATGCGGAGTACAAAGTTAAGGCGGGTCAGGCGTGGGAACAGGCCTGGCAGCTCATCAACCTACAGGATGGCTGGAAGAGGGAGACCAAGGAGCCCAAGGTGAAGGACGGCGGGGTCAGTAACGGACTTCCGGTGGCCGCCGTTTACAGCCGCCAGGTGGCCGACCTGGGCAAGGTCTTCCGGGTCGAGGTGAGCATGCGCAGTAATTGGACTGATCATTGCCTAAATGGATTGGGCTTGTTGCTTTTTTATGTAAAGAGTTTAAGTACATAGTGTCTGGTTTATTTTAAAATGTTAAAAATAATATCATAGCTGTAGTGCCGAATTCAGGGGTAGAATGTGTCGAAAACCTCTTATATCTTCATGATCGCCTGGTCAAATCGTCTGTAGTTTCCATGGAATTTTAAAAATAGTTGTCTTTTTCCTTTTAGCAGTCCAATTTCATCTGATACCTTCAGAGACCTTGTATGTATTATACAGATATATCGAGATTGGAAAGTCCCTCTATGTTTTTATGTGCCCCGTTCCCTGGTGGCTAGTTGGAACAGTGTCACTCGATCAACCTTGACGAAGGTCTAACCAATACTTGTGTATTCTTGGAATAGTTGGTGGCACTGCAGTGCCGCAGTGGTATAATGGTCAACTCAAACTCAGTCCAACCACAGCCCAGGTGGCGCACCTGCAGTGCATAACAGGTTTACCCCTAGCTTTCCAGTCTTTATCTATCTATCTATCTATCTATCTATCTATCTATATATATATATATATATATATATATATACAAGGTCTCTGATACTTTGTAGAAGTATCATTTGATGGTGCTCTCTTTACAAATGACCCCTTGGTACTACCTGGGACCACAACCCACTTATTACATATTTCCCCTTTCCCCCTGACCAGGCGGACATCGACATGGACCCTGCGTCCCTCTTCAACCTGATGGTCACAGACTCACACCAGTTCCCCTCCTGGAACCCCACCATGCTCGAGTCAAAGGTAAGCAACAACTACCCCTCCTAGAACCCCACCATGCTCGAGTCAAAGGTAAGCCACAACTACCCCCCCTGGAACCCCACCATGCTCGAGTCAAATGTAAGTCACAACTACCCCTCCTAGAACCCCACCATGCTCGAGTCAAAGGTAAGCGTACAACTACCCCTCCTGGAACCCCACCATGCTCGAGTCAAAGGTAAGCTACAACTACCCCTCCTGGAACCCCACCATGCTCGAGTCAAAGGTAAGCCACAACTACCCCTCCTGGAACCCCACCATGCTCGAGTCAAAGGTAAGTCACAACTACCCGTCCTGGAACCCCACCATGCTCGAGTCAAAGGTAAGCTACAACTACCCCTCCTAGAACCCCACCATGCTCGAGTCAAATGTAAGCTACAACTACCCCTCCTAGAACCCCACCATGCTCGATTCAAAGGTAAGCTACAACTACCCCTCCTGGAACCCCACCATGCTCGAGTCAAAGGTAAGTCACAACTACCCCTTCTAGAACCCCACCATGCTCGAGTCAAAGGTAAGTCACAACTACCCCTCCTAGAACCCCACCATGCTCGAGTCAAAGGTAAGCCACAACTACCCCTCCTGGAACCCCACCATGCTCGAGTCAAAGGTAAGTCACAACTACCCCCCCTGGAACCCCACCATGCTCGAGTCAAAGGTAAGCAATGAACCTCCATACATGCCTAGAACGGGTAACAATTTCTTATGTCATAATTATTATGCAATACTATAAGTATAGCGATGTCATCCTAACATTGCATTTGTATTCTTAATAATTATGTTCAGTGCAATATGTAGTCAAACTTTGTATACATGTAACAAAAATTATATTCAGTTACCATATTAATTTTCACCTACACAGTATTTCATATAAAAGTCCTATATCTGTTATATCAGTATGCAATAACCATCATGACAATCCTCGAGTCAAAGGTAAGCGCTGTACCCTGAGACACTACTCTAGAACAAATGGTACTTTGTTATACCATAATTATTGTGATCGTATAATTCTAAATGCAGCGATTCCATCCCCAACATAGCATTTATGTTCTTAGCATAATATCAAGTATAATAGATTCATCCTCCTATATAATTACAAAACCATAAACCGTATTTAATTTAAGTTTTAATTAGCTTCCACCGGAATAATGTTCGATACACCAAAAAATCATACTTGGGATGTTAGACTGTGGTAATCACCATCACTATAATTATAAACCATGATGTGTGCATGTTGATTGGTGCCTGTTGAGTGCCCCATCCCTGTCTAATGATTTCTATCTCCGCCTCCCCCCACCAGGTGGTGTACGAGATAGACGCCTGTACCGACCTGGCCTACTACGTGACGGCCGAGGCCGCTAGGGGCGCTGTCGACAGCAGGTGGGTCACGTGACGTAGTTGAGGATAGACACCAGGGTTAATGGCTTGACTCCCTTTAATTAAGGATAGCAATCTTGTTCATGCAAATGAATATTATGATGTTGTGTGTAAAGTCTGATTCATGAGAGTTGATTCTTCAGCAAGATGTCCATGTTCAAAAAGTAAAAGTGAAAAAATTAAACAAAAATTTGTTAGTTCTCAATTCTGATGTCCTTTAATATTCTATTGATATCAATAGAAAGAGAAAATATGAGCTTTTAAATGATGTAGAGCATGTTGGAATCAGAGCGCTATCAAAAAATCCATGGCTACTTTCCTGAAAAGGCCGCCCACCACTGGGGGGCCGACCAAAAAACATCAACGAGAACTTTGGACCCACGAGAACTTTAAATACCACGATCACAAAGTTTGCTCTCGTGAGTTTTTAAACTTCTCGTGGTACAGAATCAATTGTTCAACCATTATACTGTTCCAATGTCCTTCTAACACACTTAAAAAAGTATTATATGTATACAAATATATTATGCAATTGATTTTAGAATGATTTTTCAAGAAATTTTGATGTCCAAAAGTTCTCGTGGATGTTTTCTGGGTGGATATTTCTTCTCGTGGGTCTCAAATTACCCCTACGAGAAATCGTAGATGTTTTTTGGTCGGCCCCCCTGGTGTTTATCCTTAAACACCTCCCTATAGGCTATTTTATTAAAACTCATCAGAGTTAACTTTAATTTTATTTCAACTTTTATCAGGATTCCAACCCTTATACCTTCACCATTGTTCTGCCTTATCAGAAGCAGATGAATAACACTGATGCTCGTTTTTGTGTTGTCAGTAAAATTTTCAAAATTTTCTGTGTAATTAAGAACAGACTGCAAGGTCAATAACATTTGTTATTGTCTGGTTTGCACACGCCTTTGTCTCAGGCTAAAGCCCTCAACGGTATGTACAAACCAGTGGAATAACAATTCTGCCCCCTTGGTCTGTAAAATGTACATTTAATCAGGGCAATGGATGGAAATAAATACTCGGAAATCCGAGTCATTTTTGTCTCACACATGAATTTCCAGAGCTTAGATGAATAATAGAATATGGTAGTGTAGTAAATAAGATTGATTTGACGAGAAATGACAACTTGACCTAGAAACATGTATAAAATGAGTCATATTATAAGGTGTTAATAGTTTTTCACATCTATAATTATGATAACTCTGGAAACCAAGGAAAACCTTGACGACTATTACTAGTAAAAACTTTGTTTAAAAAAAACTGATAACACGTTGTCCTCCCCTACTTCAGAGACTTCATCAACATACGGCGGTGGGGGAGCCAGGACGGCGTGCTGCTGTCGGCCGGGCTGTCCGTGCTGCACTAGTCACTAGTCAACCTTTTAATAATGTTATACCATCTCGTCCCCTTACAGAGACTTCATCAATGTACAGTGGTGGGGGAGTAGGGACTGTTTGCTGCTGTCAGCCGGCCTGTCCGTGCTGCACTAGTCACTAGTCACCTTTTAATAATGTTATACCCTCCCGTCCCCTCTTAGAGACTTCATCAACGTGCGGCGGTGGGGGAGCCGGGACGGCGTGCTGCTGTCGGCTGGTTTGTCCGTGCTGCACCCCGACTACCCACCCGTCAAGAAATTCGTCAGGTGAGGGTACTATTATAGTAACTATAGTAAATAAACCCTTAACCCTTTATACCCCAAAGATTGCGACTATGCATTGCTGTATTTCCCCAGGATTTCCGTGGATTTTCTTTAGGAATGCATTAAAAATTCCATTAAAATAAGGGATTTCAAAGGTTCACCCACCAATAGCAATTAGAAAGATAGAAATCTGCTTTGAAACATTGAACAGGGAATTATATAAGTTTTTAAAAGATATATTTGCCGTTTTTGTATGTTGAACACTTATTAAAGTATATTCTCATTGGAAAAAAAGTAGGAATATTATGGCCATTTTTCCAGCCGGCTACAGCCGGAGTGGGGAATACACCCTCAGGCGGGTATGGCTGGTTTGGGGTCTAAAGGGTTAAGGTTTTACATAGTAGGACTTTTCATGCCATGCTTTCATAATAATTTCAAAATTTGCTATTTCATTGGGCTAGTTCCCATAGCCTACTCCAACTGCAGGTCTAGAAAGTGTTAAGTTAAATGTAAAATATTGTCTTCGATATACAGGATCTATTTTCGTGACTTCAACAAATGTAAATCGATCTGTTACATGTGAATCATAATGATATATTATGTATATGGTATCATAATTAGTTGCAACAACTTAAAAACACGTTAAGGGTACTAGTAGCTAGTCAATAGACCTTTAAAGGGAGCCAAAGGCAATACAAGGTCAACATTTAGCAAATTCTACTAACTATACTTTCTACCGCCCTACCTTAGGCCTAAAGTTACACTCATAGAATGTATTTTTATAGTTATCTGAGCTTGCAAAAAGTTGTAAAATCTTGATAGAACGTTGCTTTTGGCTTCCTTTAAGGCTTAACATAGAAGGACGTCTGAAACCATGCTGCTAAGAGGCAAAATATCATATTCCAGAATTGCTATAATTGCTATGGGCAGTTCCATAGCTTACTCCAACTGCAGATCTAGAAAGTGTCAAGCGATCTGCAAAATGTTGTGATTGATATACAGGAACTATTTTCATCACCTCAACAAATGTAAATCGAACTCTTAGATGTGAACCATAATGATATATTACATAATATGGTAACGGAATTAATTGCAACAAATTCAAAAAAGCGTGTCCCCGTAAATAACAATAAACGCCCCGCGGTGCTGGTTCTCTGAAGCGGTATCAAGTTCCCCTTTGATGAGACAACTCTTAAAGCCTAAGGAAATTGAGAAGGGTCGTTACAAAACATACCTAATTAATACCAGCCAGTTTGAGCCGTAACCCTACACTCTGTGATTAAAACAGTCCTAATTTGGGGCTCTGGATTGAGGGGTCCGATGTCACATGTCGAATTTGAAAAACGGCATTGTCGCATGTCTCTGTCACTTATTTTTCTCAATGTCGAATGTTGAATTTAAGAGATGTCCAAGTCACATGTCACTGGGGGTTTGAAGCTTTCTGCCATGCCGTTAAAGGGAACCAAAAGCAATGTTGGGTCAAAATTTTGAAAATTCTGTTAACTATTGAAATATATTCTATTACCATAACCTGTGCCTGTGGTAAAATATAGAAATTGAATACAGATTTAAACTACATTGAAATACACAAAAATTCATCTCCAGTCAATTTTGGTGACCTACCAAAATTGGTTTGTTCACAAACATTGCTGTCTTCAGGCATAAGTGACATGAGTTTTATGGAATTCAAGTGAAGTTATGATTATTAGCTATCATGATTCTTAGACTCTTAGAATGTATTTTCATAGTTATTTGAGTTTGCAAAATTGTGTCATATTGTGACACAAAATTGCCTTTGACTCCCTTTAAGGCTCCATGTTACCTGTCGAATTTAAAAAAACGGCTGTGTTAATTAATGCCTCTATTTCTGCTTCCTCCAGGGGAGAGAACCGGGCGGGCGGGGGCATGGCCTTCAGCCCCATCCCTGGACACCCACACTCCTGCCGCTTCGTATGGATCGTCAACTCAGACCTCAAGGTAGGCTAAAGAAGGAGGAGGATTATGATGATTATGTGTGACCAGTCATGGGATATGGGAACCTAGTGGAATATTAATCATTTTGTCATTTTAGATATTAGTCTCCATTATTAAGAGAGATATTGATAAAAAGAAGCTAATAAAGAACGTTTTCCTAAAAAAATGTAACCAAGGCAGAATTTTCCAGAAATTTAGATTATGAGCAAAACTATTTTTTCATTTATTTATGGAAGTTGCATTATATGTGATTTAGCAAGAAACATAATTTTCAAAAAAGTGTTATAATAATAAAGGTTGTCATGCTACCATGGCAACAGTAAAAGGAATGTTCAAATTGCATGGAATCTTTTTGTCAGTTTTGATAACAAAAGTGCTTCACTTTCCATAAGTAAAATCTGCTGAGTGAATAATGATAATAATGATAATTGTATTTGCAATAAAAGTCAGGGTTGTCAGGATAACCTGAAAACCTCCCAGAATAAAAATAAACCGATTTAAAAAAAAAGAATATTAAGGATGATCTAATGGTATGTGTACATGTATAGTTATCATAGAAGGATATAGTTCATACCTTTATCAAAACGGTTATCACAGGTTTTTATTATAGATAAACATGTCACCAGCATTTGAAACTAGAAGGACCTTTAAAATGTGTCACATTCAGGATTTTGTTTGTTAGGTTTAACGTCCTGCCAAACCTTTAGGGTTCTTTTTCCCAAACTGCACAAGGTACTGCTTTTCAGCTAGTTTTACCCACATGGGTGGTGACCGAATCTATGAGATGAGGTGCCTATTTGTAGCAGTGGGACCCAATGCTAACTTTATAGTATTGCCACACTGAGATATCATGTCATAGGCCCACACAATACCCCACCCAGTCACATTATACTGACACTAGGCTGACCAGTCATGTTTCATGGTCCTTACTTTATACTGAGTCACTTTCAGAAGTCCAATGTTTTTTGTAATTGCCACCAATTGATTGTGCTTTATTCTTAGAGGTAGGTGGACCCAGGGATCAAGGCTATGCCTCTAACGATATTTTACAAATCATTCTGACCATCTCTATAATTATCTTCCAGCTCACACCCTATACACCTACACTCTCCTTTTATAAGAAGAAGAGACAAAGGAGGTCTCTCCTTCTTGAAGGAGTCTAATTTCTTACCCCAACCTAACATAAGGCTCAATTTTGAGACCTGCTTCTTTGTTGTGTGAGACCAGTTCACACACCTCTCTTCAAAGAAGCAGGTCTCAGCATTTGAGCCTCATGTAAGGTTGAGGTAAGAAATTAGACTCCTTCAAGATGTAGAGACCTCCTTTGTCTCTTCTTTGTATAGCAGGACAGTGTAGATGTGCTTCAGGGGGCCATTCCATAAAAATGTTGTGATAATCCTGTTTAGAATATGATACGATACAAAAAAATGTTATCGCCATATGCATTATTTTTGTTTTTCATTATTTTTTTCAATTTTCTTTTTAATCAAACTGAAACTATATAGCAACCTTCCCACATCACGTACATGTATTTTCATGTATAAATCTTTGTGAAAATATATATATTTAAGATCACAATATTTTGAAATTATCATCACGATACTGCCATTAGGCCTTGGCGATAATATTTTGAGTATTGCAAATGTTTTATGGACGTGCTTTGACTCGCAATAATTATTGCGAAATTTTTATGGAACGCTATCCAGAATGCTTTGTGCTGTCACAGACCTACTTATCCTTCCACTGTGTATGCAGGGGCCCTGTCCTGTCATGTACTAAATTTTCCCATTACTATTTTCAGGGGCTGTTACCCAACAAGCTGGTGGAGGAGGCGATCCCTGATGTGTGCCTGGAGACGGTGGCCAGCATGTGCCGGCAGCGGATAGCGCCCGCTCTCCACAATGGGGCCGCCGAATAACAGCGACATAACCCACCATCAAGGGGTTAACTAACAGAACAGGGGCCTGTTTCTGAGGGATTACTATGGAAAGGGGGAAGCCACAGTGAATATGTGGGAAGTAATGTAAAGAGGGATTATTTTCACTACTAGTAAAAAAGAAGAGTTTCAGACAAAATTCCAGATACTTATGCTATATGATTGAAGGCTGTAACTCTTTGAAAATGAATCAAAGTCTAGGAGTTCAACTTGTATAAAAGTGATGCACATGTATGTAGAGTTTCCTCATTAAATGGTTAAATCCATAAGCCTAAAACAATTAAAAGTAACATTAAGCAAGAAGCATAGTGGTATGTCATGACTACATATGATGATGTATAGTGCCAATAGATATATGAACCTAGAAATGTATCAGCCAAACCTAAATTTCATTTACCAATAATTTTGTTGCTTGTTTAGGTGGTGAGGTATATTTGCAAGTCTATCAACAATAAGTTATCAAAATGTTCTTGAAAATGATACTGCGATACTCATATATGTGATTATGTAGCAACGGGTAAAGGTAACTATACAGGTAGTTAAGACTTGATGCTAGAAAGGCATTACTGTGAATGTGCCACAAGTTTGTTTGCTATGGGTCAAATAATAATTACAAAGTGTATGTATATACAATGACTTAGAAGCAGGTCCCTGTTCCCCAAGTGTAGTGATAGGTCCCAGAGCTGTGTGGTCATACTGGTCATAATACCAGTTAGCGTCATATACTCTAGTCATCAGGGCTGCCTATACACTATACATAACAACCCCTGGTGGAATTTACAGACACTGATAATCAGTTCAGCTAACTGTAATTTATAAACCAATGAAAACAGTGATCTCTTTGTAGAATGACTGCCCAAGAGCTATTGTTACTTGTTGAAGTAGTCAGAATGCCATGTTTGCACATGCATGTATGCACACCTGTGAATATATTAGACGAATAGAGAACCATTCATAATCATGCCTGGTAAGTGATGGGTATCCTGGCTGAAGTAGATATAGGATTATAAGAAAAAGCATAATAGGTATTACCCTCTCCAATCAGGCCAAGGTAAGGTTCTGTGATCCCCCTCATGTAATTTGTAGAATGGTGATTATGGGCATTCTCTAAGTGAGAATATAACTATGCTTGTAGTGTGCCACGTTGGAAAAAATAAATTGAAATGATTTTATAGTGGGGCAGAGATAAAGGGGTTGAGTTGTGACTGCCTGTCATTCAGATGCCCAATTCATAAGATTTCCTATCATAATTTATTAAATCATTGAATGTTTACAAAGATTGTTTTACACCCTTCGCTGGGTGCTGAAAACCTAAACAATTATATCCTCTAAACACCCTTACATTTGTTAAGGGCTAGCTTTCAACCATGTGCAATTATGGTGGCAATCTTCAAATGTAACTACTTTTATAACACCTGATAATATGTCATATGGATATATGACAAACGTTTTATAACACCTGATATCAAAATGAGAACTAAACTATTTTTATTTCATGAAATACCTTTCATGTAATTCTTCTCTGACAAAAATAATTTGATGAAAAAAATCTTTTTTATTCTTTTCATCCCCATAGTAAGAAATTATTGAGTAAGTACTGTTAAATATCGTCTAATACTCACTGTTGATGGGACATCTATAAATTGGGCCTCTTGACTTGCAGGCCGGGTTTGACACTGTGTGAGTTGGTGCCAACCCCCAATGTGATTTTAACTCGAGTGCTACCAGTTAGCCGACGTGCCTTCCGCCCGGGAGGGGAGGGGGGTAGAGACTTCGGGGACACCCCAAGCCAACTTGGGCCACTGCCTCTACTCAGCAGTGTTCGACCACTGTTTTTGAATCTACAAAAAGTTTCTTTTTCTACCAGAAAATAACTCCTGCTTTAGATAAGTTAAATCAAAGTATGCCTTATCATAGGAAGGCTTGGGGCAGAGGGATAAATCAAATTCATTGAAACGGTAGGAGAAAATGTCTGAGGATGACGTATTGGTTGACATAAGGTAATTGATACATGTAACCAACTGTTATATGAAATCTTAAATCTGAGGCTATCTAAATTACTCAAACTATTTTCATTTACTGGAACTTCTTTCCATATGGACGCCAAGGATGGTACTATATTGCTCATTACCTTATCTAGGCATTGTATTAAACTACTGAAGGTTAGTATCCACTGCTTACCCAAGAAGCCAGATGAAGGTATTTAATCTGCCATATCTTGACCCTTAACCATTGTTACTTGTATTTTTGCTGAGAAATGACATTGCATATTCTTGGGACAAAAAGCTAGCAAGATTTGATTGGTGCCAGTAGCACTGGGTCCCTGACCTTCTGAATGGATCCAGAGTTACCACCGGAGACTTGTATGCACATCTGTGGCCAATGTTTACACACGTGCACTCCTAGAACACCTAGAGCTAGTTGGTAATGTCTGTAGGTACTATAAATCCGATGACAGCATCCTCTGATAGGAACAGCTCCAAACTATAGAAAAACATACTAACTCTGCCCTATCTAGTGTCTTTTTCTGAAAATCTGAGTTAAAATGGTGCTAAATGTACTTTGTCCTCTTGTAAGCAAGAACCATAACTTGTTAAAATTTAACATGGTTACTGCTATCATTGTGATGCTAGAAATCATTCATGTTTTCTAACCTAGGTTATAGAAACAAGGTCTTCTTACACAGCAAATACTGCACAAAGTTATAGTTGTTGACACTATGAAATCAAAAATGAGAATGAATTGTTATTAGACAGGGTTGCAATGATAGTCATTACCTTTCTGGACAAGTTCTTTAGTTTAGCCATTGTTTCCTATGATGGAGTAACTGAAAAATGTGACGATTTTAATTGAGCAGTGTTCAATTTATTAAAATGCATGATATGTACTCTGATAGGAGTGTTCCTTAGTCAGCTAGTTGTTTCCACCTCTGTCAGCAGAGTGTAATGAGTGTGTCAAGTTTGGACAACTGCTCTATGAGCCAAAAAGACCATTCCCAAAGTGACTGGCCCATTTTAACCTTTTAAACTACATTTTACCCATTGTGCTGGTCAGTGCTGGGATAGATAGGCACTGTGTGGTGAAATCACGGATAGAAAATTAAGTTGACAGCTATCAGAGATGCCACTTAAGATAGATAAGAAATACGAGGGACATTTCATGATTTTCAGGTGGAAATATCAATTAGAAACTGGAAATTTAATTAAGAAATGATTTAGGAATAATTTATCAATCAAAATTGGTGACTTATGGAGTAAGAACTGGTAATTGTGTCTTTACTTGTGTCTTTATTTTATCTGGCAAAATTCCACAAATTCAGAAATGAAGGAAATATCGCATCTCTGAGCAATAGCGACCAGCCAACCTTTTACCACCCTACAGCCTGGTGGTATTGCCCAAGCTGTCCCATAGACGTTCTCTGCTGACAGGGCAGTATTCTTGCACAATACTTCACACCACTGTCCAACATTTCACACCTGTCAGACCAGTATTATCACTAAGGACGTAGGTATCTGCTGAGTTTACAGAAAACAGTTCCCAAACACCCCCTCCACGAGGTTATAGATTGGTTTCTGAACACCCCCTCCAAAGGCTAAATACCCTCCCGGTGCGGGGAACCTGCCACATGGGTTTAGAGACTTGTCAACATTGTTGTTGTGTGTAATAAATTGTTCAACACCATAGCCATTTTCGTCTTGTGTATTTCTTTACATAGCAAGAACTACAATTAGTGGTTTTCATGAGTTGTCATGTCCATGACATGCTTTGCATAACTTCCATTAAGTATCGATCAGTTTGATATGTGATTTTGATTAGGGAACCAAATGCAATACATTGTTGAAAATTTTGCAACTCAAATAATTATGACAACACATTTCATAAGCCTAATTCAGGCCAATGGTAAAATATGTAAACCAGGAAATGGGGCATGTCGTCATGAAAGAAGGTAGTTAGACTTGATGTAAGAATGGAATTACTCTGAACCTGCAATGAGTTTATTTGCTATGGGTTAAATAATCATTTCAAAGTATATACTATGACTTAGAAGCAGGTTCCTCTTCCCAGTGTGTAGTGATGGGTCCAAGAGCAATGTGGTCATACTGGGGTCCGTTTCATTATAAATCTCCATAAAGGCTATGTGAGTCTGCATTTCGCAACTGACAATCAACTTTTACCCTCATCATAGATATGTGAGTTCGGGGGGATTGAAGAGAGTTTTATTATGCAACAGCTTTTTCAACCTCTCATATAGTTTCCATAAGCACATAGTGATATGAACCTCTTTAGCTATGGAGATTTATTATGCAACAGGCCTTTGGTCATAATTCCAGTTAGTGTCGTATACTCAAGTCATCAGGGGCTACTGTGCACTATAACAACCCCTAGTAGAATTTACAGACACTGACAATAAGTTCAGCTAACTGTAATAGATAAACCAATGAAAATAGTTCCAGGAGCTATTGTTACTTGTTGAAATAGTCAGAATGCCATATTTGCACATGCATGTATGCACACAAATGTGAATAAGTTAGATAAATAGAGAAACACTGTAACCATTCCTGGTTAGCAACGAGCATTCT
Organism: Lepidonotus clava; assembly: GCA_936440205.1. Lineage (NCBI taxonomy): Eukaryota > Metazoa > Annelida > Polychaeta > Phyllodocida > Polynoidae > Lepidonotus > Lepidonotus clava. The sequence continues at coordinate 34,494,286 of OW387150.1, forward strand.
AGCTGAATTAGATCTAGGATTATAAGAAATAGCATAATAGATATAACCCTCTCCAATCAGGCCAAGGTAAGGTACTGTGATCCCCCTCATGTAATTTATAGACTGGTGATCATGGGCATATTCTGAAAATATAACTGTATGCTTATTATAACTGAGGTTTAATAGGCTTTAACTTTCAAATACATAGATGGTCTATCACGTCGCACATGGTGAACGGCAATGCGGTACTTAGAACATTAATGTGTTCATGAGAGTTCTGGGCTGCAGCAAGGAGGTGTTGAAGATCACAGAACTACGCATTCCCGCGCTCCCTTACAATGCTTGTAGTATGCCATGGTAGAGAAACTAATTTGATAGTGGGGGCAGAAATAAAGAGGTTGAGTTGTGACTGCCTGTCATTCAAATGCCCAATTCATAAGATTTCCTGCCTTGATTTATTTCATCACTGAACGTTAGATTGCATCCAAGAATTACACATTCAGCTAGGTGCTGAAAACTTACAAAACGAGTATAACCTTTAAATGCCCTTAAATGTGTTAAGGGCTAGCTTTCAACCTTGTGAAAATCTGGCAGTAATCTGTAAATGTATGTATTTTTGAAATTTTGAAAATGAGAACTCAAGTATTGTAAATTTCTGCAACATGAAATATTTTTAAAATTCTCTCTCACAAAAATAATTCCATGCAAAAAAAGTAACTATCTTTTTTATTCTGCAACGTTTCATCCCCATGGAAAGAAATTATTGAGTAAGTACTGTTTTTTTCACTATTTACAATAGGTGTGACTGTTGTGAGACCTCTTGACTTGCAGGCGGGGTTTGACACTATATTATGTTAATTTGAGTGTTACCAGGTAGCCGATGTGTCTTTCACCTGGGGTGGGGCAGATTTTGGGGACACCCTGTACAGACTTGAGCCACAGCCTCTACTCAGCAGTGTTCAACCACTGTTTATGAATCTACAAAAGGATCCTATTTCTACAGGAAAATAACTCTGTGGTTGAGATAAGTTAGATCAAAGTATGCCTTATTATAGGAAGGCTTAGATCTGAGGGATAAATTGTACTCAATCTTATGGTGGAAGAAAAATGTCTGAGGATGAAGTTTTAGCAGAAAATAAGGTAATTAACACATGTAACCAACTGGAAAGTGAAATCTTAATTCTGAGCTCAAGACTATCTGATTTAATGGAACTATTTTCATAATTGGAACTCGTTTCCATATGGATGTTTATGATACAATTTTGGTTATTACCCTCCCTATTTAGGCACTGCATTCAACTACTGAAGGATATTCTCAACTGCTTACCCAAGATAAAAGAATTTAATCACTCATATCTTGGCCCTTAACCATTGTAATTTGCTTAAAAAAGACATTGCATATTTTAGAGAAAAAAAAACCTAGCCAGATTTGATTATGCCTATTGGGTCCCTGACCTACTGAGGAGAGATACCTCTGGAGACCTGTATGCACATCTGTGGTCACTGTTTACATATGCACACACCAAGAACACTTTGAGTTAGATGGTAATGTAAGTAGGGTACTTATTAGTTGACTGATACCATCCTCTGATAGAAACAGCTCCTAACTATGAAAACACAAACTCACTTTGCCCCATCTAGTCTTTTTCTGAAAATCTGAGTTAAAATGGTGCTAAATGTACTTTGTCCTCCTGTAAGCAAGAACCACAACTTGTTAAAAATTGAACATGGTTAATGCTGTCATTGTGATGCTATAAGTCATTCATGTTTTCTAACCTAGGATTGCACAACAAATACAACAACAAATATTGCACCAAAGTTATAGTAGTTGATATCATAAGGATGAAAATGAAAAATGTTATCAGACAGGGTTGCCATGACAGTCGTTATGGTTCTGGGCATGTTCTTTAGTTTAGTCATTGTTTCTAAAGTAAAGGCCCATACCCACCAGGCAAATTTGACCAAGTTGGACAATAGATCAATGCTAAAATCAGATAATTCTACCAGGATGATCAACAAACTTTAGTGCTGCCTCATATCAAACATGTGCATTTCAATATTGCATACTGATCTGTCATCAGAATTGGTGCCAAAATCAGCCAACTGTTTTGATAGTAGTCAGGTAATTTGTGCACTGATTCAGCGGGTATGGGGTATATGGGTTACTGAAAAAATGTCATTTATTGAATTCAGAATTACTAATTGGATTTAAATGTATGATACATACTCTGTTAGGAGAGAACCCTAGTCAGTTGGTGGTTTCCACCCCTGTCACCAGAGTGCATGTGAAGGTCTAGATGAGACAGCTGTTCTGTGAGCCTAAGACATCATTTCCCTAGTCAGTGGATGAATCAAACGAATTGTAACTAACATGCTGGTCTGACCTGTGTATATCAGGATTACCTGGTGGTAGCACAGACAAACAAAGGTCAATGGCTTTAGGAGATGCCACTCAAGAGAGATGAAAATTTTGGAAAAGTACGAAGAATACTTCAGGACTTTCAGTTTAGAACCAAAAGGGGTTGAAATATCAACTAGAAATCGTAAATTTATGGTTCAAATAATTGTGTAATGACATAGGAGTAATTCAAAAAGCTGATTTGGTGACTTTAAAAGAAGGAATGATACTTTTGTCTATATACTTGATCTGGCAAAAAGCCTGTTGGTATTGTTCAAGCTGTCCCTTCTTAACCTCAGATGTCGCTGCTGACAGGGCAGTATTCTTGCACAATACTTCACACCACTGTCCATCATTTCACACCTGTCAGACCAGTATTACCACTAAGGACGTAGGTATCTGCTGAGTGTACAGAAAACAGTTCCCAAACACCCCCTCCAAGAGGTTATAGATTGGTTTCTGAACACCCCCTCCAAAGGCTAAATACCCTCCCGGTGCGGGGAACCTGCCACATGGGTTTAGAGACTTGTCAACATTGTTGTTGTGTAATAAATTGTTCAACACCATAGCCATTTTTGTCTTGTGTTTCTTTACATATCCTGAAGTGCAACGAGTTTCGAATGTGTTCGGTCAGAGAAACAAAAGTGATCTCATTTATGAACTCACAGGACCAGGTAATCAAAGGGAGGGTTATCTGACCACCAGCTTAGTTTGGACTATGAATAGATTACTTAAGTTATTTGGGTTTGTATAATCTGTCCATTTTGAAGGTAACTTTACTGCTGGTTCCATTTAATATAGCTGTAATGTACAAATGACTACAAACTGAAAAGATATTGGAGTTTTAGTTATTTATTGTTCCTACCAGCAAGATATCTCCGACAACATTTATGCCTTCAAGGCATTTTTCCTGTTGAGTATTACAATACATTACATGTATACATAGAGTTTATAATTTAATGGTGAAATATATTTGGCCCTAAAACTGGCAATAGCACAGGCCTTGTACTTGGGTCTAGTTAGAAAATGGATCACAACATTCAAACAACTATTCTGAATGCTGTATGAAGTTTCCCTTGTATTGCTTCTACAAAGAAATATGCTTTTCTCCAGGAAATTCTTTAAATATTCAGCACGTTTATAAATACTGACTTGCAAACTTTAGGCAAATATTCAACAGATATGTTCTCTTCTGTAAACATCTCTCTCACACTGAACCTAAAACATCTCCACAACACAAATGCTCACTACAAGGAACGACTTGTCCCTTACACTAAACATCCCAGATATACATGATATATTTCATCACATGGAATTTAGTTCACAAACTCTGAGTTCTGACTGGCAGTGTAATAGAACTAGGGATATCTAATCATCTAATTCTTAATATCAGTTTTTCATATAAAAAAGTAGAATTCTTCCTTTGTGTCATATCACTATATATATAAAGTCCATATATACAAAGGTCAAAGAACACTCTTACGAACCTAGAATTCCAACTTCGGAAGAAGACAAGAGGACTTTGTAAGATCATGTAAGGTGCAGATAATTAACTGGCTCTCTGACTTCTTACAAAACAATTTCTATCTCACAACATAATCAAACTTTATGTCTGTCATTTAAACTTCATCTCTTTGCATTTTATCCCATTACTGAAAAGCAGCTGGAAGAAGATAAACAATTGTGTAAGTGAAGTTGTAATTCAATAAGAAAAAAACAAATTACCTGGATGGCCAACAGACTACAGGCATACAATACACACTTACTCAATTCTATAAACAAAATGCTTGATACAATAAACTTGAAAATTAAAAGGTCTATGACCTTTGGAAAGATAGCAGAACAGTCCGTGATCCCTTTCATTTAACACGGGGTGCCCACGCTTTTTACAAAAAAAACAAAATAAGACCTTTCTAGGACATTTATAATACCTTCTCAGGAGTGAAAATAAGACCTTTTTATTGAAAGAGTGATCTCTTTAAATTCGGAAAAGTTCTACAAAAAAGGTAAGTATAATTGTTTGTGTCCAATTTAGCACCCAAATGTGCTTTTCTGGAACTAATATATTATATGTATAGCGCAGTCGGGAGTTTAGGTCTGAGCATGCGTGGTACTTTGGCGCCACTACCTGTCGGGGGTCAAGTGCAACTTTTCAGCCTATCAGAACTCTGCATTGTACAATATGGCGGCGTCCAGTGACCAACTCCCGTCAGCACTATAATCTTCTAAGTGACGGCATCTCTAGTAAATTTGACAACAAATTTAATAATCTGAAAACTTATGCTGCACCTACAAATAAGACCTTTATAAGACCTCTGACTGCAAAATAAGACCTTTCTAATAGCCTTATAAATGGCAAAATCAAAATAAGACCTTTTAAGACTTCATAAGATCTGCGTGGGCATCCTGTATAATTAAACAGTGTTTCTAGTCCCTATGTAACCCCCTGGTTACACATTATTCTCCTTCTGTAGTTGTGGTGGCGGGGCGTCCTCCTCCATGGTGACTATGTCGGAGTCGCTGAGACTCTCTCGGCGGGCGACTGCCCCAGTCTCTGTGCTCCCCTTCTCTGCTGGGTCCTCTGCTGTCTTTGACACCCCTTCACTCTCCACCTCCATCCCTTCTTCTTCAGCCCCCTCCTCTTCTTCGTCCTCTTCCTCTTCTTCAGTCTGAAATGTGTCCAAAAATAAATATCAGGGATTGATTCACAGTTTTGTTTATTTATTTCAGAAACCAGTGTTCAATAGTTGTTGTGGGCATAAAAGATATTGATTAAATTTTCTTACCATATTCAATATATTATCACCATCCATACAACCTTATATTGTTTTTTGATGGTGGTTATAAAAAGTCACAAATACTTTGGTTTTGCCTTTTAATCTAGTGCTTCCATTACATTTAAGTTTGCTTTGAGCTCCACTCAAGAGGTCAATAATTTCCTGCCAGTTTACTGTCTTTGGTGTTAGAGACACAGAGTATTTGCTTCTTATAAGCAAAGTGGGATTATCTTTTAACTTGTATCTGTCTCTATCACATAAACATTTGGTATTTTGTCTAGTTACAACAGGTAAACATGTTTATCTGGATATCATATTATTTGTATTTAAAAAAATGACAAGAGTGACATCCTTGGGAAATGGACACTGTGGAGGTAACAGTATTACATTGGTCATGCGGCATAAAGTAATTTAGACAGCGCGCTCTCCTGTAGTCCCTGTAACACAAGTGGTTTATCGGGCTGGACCAGGGAGAAGGGTCTTGTCTCAGATGTCTTTTCCTGTTCTCTTGTGTTTAGGAGCACTTTAATTCTTAAACAATGTGCACTCTGGGTGAAAATTTGTATTGTACTTTGCTTAACACAAGCTTTAAGCATATTACATTTTGCTATTTGTGGTATTACCTTTGTTGCACATCATGGTAAGATGTTGATTAGTTAGATTCATATATGATGATCAGTTCCAAAAATCAAAAATCTTCGCCAGTTAAATTTGTTTAAGAAGAAAATTGCTAAAGGTCACACCAGTTCATTCCAATGACATTCCAATGTCACCCTCTTACCCTCTTCACCCTCATATAATATCCAGGCTACAATCTCAAAGTTTAAGCAAACCAGAAAATGAAAGAGACATCCCAAATCTGTACCCGAGACTCTGTACCAGCCATGTGAAAGAGGGAACGTTGTATGTCGTTTTTTATGACTGCTTACTTTCATTTATCAGAGTAAGAATAGGTCACTTTGCAACCCGGAAAATCATTAGTAACATTTTATTTATTTGGGTCATATTTCAGAAGTTGGTTCTATTATATTTTCATAGATATTTCTAGATATATCCTACAGTTGGTTTCCTATGCTTTATTGATAAACAATGCCAATTTGAGCCTGCAAGTGAATGAAATACAGGGAATTGGGGATTGGACCAGGGACAATGATCGATAACACCGATAAGAATTAGGCACTTTGTCCCCATACATCTGATTATGCAGATGAGGGTGACTTATTTCAGGGGTCAAAGTCAGAAGGTAAGGTCCTACGTTTGTCGTTTGACTTTTCACAATCTCAAATTCCACTGCTCAGACTGAAATACTACAAAACGTGTTCTTATCATTAAACTATACAACGCGCGGATGTTGTAACTTCATGCAGGGTGGCCAGGGTTCTGGCACCGAACAAAACTGTCATCTCAGATACAGTTTTAAACACCAAATTAAACTGAGAAACCTTTTAAAATCATTCCAAAATAAAACTTAAAACTACAATTAAATGCATGATCAACAACAGAAACTGTAGATGTCAACTTAACTCAAGTAGGACAAACAGATAAATGAGAAATGTAGAAGTGAAACATTAAAGGGATGCATTATAAACAATTCAACAGAAGTTAAAGTAAAGTAACAAATTAAATTCTATTTAGTTTTATCAACCTAGGTGCTCATACAGGTCATTCTTTAGAGTTGAAGTCCAGTTTTCAAAATGGTTTATCATGTAGAAGAATAGAGTGTCAAATTAGACACCTGTGCTAATTTTTGGGGTTATATGTGAGAGCACCTGCGGTTTCATGCAGCCTACTGAAGGGCAAATTGGACCGTTCGCCTTAGAGGGCCAACCAGTCAACGCATGAGCAGAGACTGTTCTCCTTCGGAGCACAGGTCTTTGAGTACAGAAAACACACCTGTTTGAGTGCAGTTGGAGGAGGAGGAGGTGGAGGAAGGAGCAGGTCCATTGGCTCCGGCTGCAACAAAACATGACCGTTAGTCGTCGCGGACAGTTCGCCCCGTCAGAAAACAGCAAGTCGGAAATGAGGACAGCACAGAGGCAGAGAAGGATGAGCAGAGCAGAAGGTATGGATATCAGGGTACCAACACAAATTCCATTCTCAAATTCCCTGTATTTTCTCTGAAATTTCCCTGTCCCGCACCAATTTTTCCCTGTGTCATATCCAGCAAGTTGTTCAAATTTAAAAGGCTCTGCGCACAGGAAAAAATTGAGAAACCCAACAACAAAAGGTCAAATCCCTAATATTTTGAGAATAGGGAGTTTCAATAAAGAAATTCCCTGTGTTTTTGCAGAATTTGCAAATTCCCTGTGTTTTCCCTGTCAGGGAATTTTCTTTTGCTATTTTCCCTGTTTTCCCTGTGCTGTTGGTACCCTGAGATATCAATATGTGAAAGAACCAATGATTTTGGCAGCAGTAATACTACAAGAACAGGTATTTATGAGAACTCTCAAAAGACACTTTCAAAGTTACATTACTTTATGTTTAGGACTAGAAAAGGCTAAAGCAATTTGCAACAGCTATGATATTTGCCTGTTGGAGCCCATCTTTTTCAAAGCCAAAATGAAATTATATAAATTTCATAAATCTTTATTACTAAATGAGATCAAAATGTTTTAGTTCAGTATGAGTATTAAATTCAGGTTATTTTCATGCACAATTACTGTCTGTAATAGGATTACAAAATGCCCAAAGAAAGGATGAAGATTAAAAGCTCACTCTGGGCAAATCAAGTGTATTAGCTCAAGATTGCAGTATGTGAGTTGTCATTGTGCTTAGTATCTGGCGAAGTATATAGGGATTCACTATTATGGTATCCCTTACTGGTGATGGGCTTGCTAGAAGGTCATAAATATAAATCAGAAGGATGAGATGAGAGGCCCTAATAAACAAAATTATGTAACATACATGTATGACCTAAAACATGAAACAACTTTGTATTGTGACCTCTCATGCTAAAACTGCTATTCACGGACAGATAACTTAGAAGGACACATATCACAGATACACATAAAACTGTTGAAATCCAAGAGAACAAGGATCACTACAGAGGTTAAGGGAACTGTCGCGCCCGTGAGTTCAAAGAGATTCATCCGGCGGTGTAAGCTTGACAAAAGGACAGGGGGGCCGTGTTTTACATATTCTGAACTAATGTAGGTAGGTCATTGGTAATGTCGCGAATTTGGCAAGATGTTTAGGCAGTTACAACGTATTAATTATGTCTATCGCACAGATGAGAGTGCGGCTTTAAGAAGTACCGAGGGGTTTAGCAGAGGATTAATATCAGTGACTCTGCCAGATGGGTCTCAAGGTGTAGAAAAGAAACATGCTGGTAAAGGCTGCCTGCAAAGGTCATGAGAACTTCACCAGATCAGGGGTACAAGTATCAATGGGCCAAGGGCTGACATAGACACTGTGTGGTTTAACAAAGGCCTTACAAGGTGAGGAGATAAACCATACATGATTTTTAGACCCAGGTACACTGACATTTTTAGGACCCCCACTTTTTATTATGAAATGCAAATCAATATATGGAGATACAGAAAGCTGTCCATTTTTGGCCCATGCACTGAACTGATAAAGCTTGTCATGATTGTATAGACAGCTTCAGTGAATGTTCAAAGAAACTTCCATTGTTGTTTTTTTTAGAAATTCCTCCTTGTCTAAATCTCAATGAGTGATATTACAAAGAGCCTATTTGGAAAACTTAGAATTGTGATAATGTGGTTACCAAGAACATTACGTTTGGATTGACAAATTACCTTTTTGCTTCAAGATTGTTATCATCAGAACTGAATGGTAAAGTTATGAGATTTCCCCTAACACCATTAATATAAAAGGGAACTTGCCATAGCATTATGCATATAAGAAAGAAGCCTGGAGGTGACAGTGCATGTTGCGGACCACTGAAGGGCTAAGATGCATGAGAAGCTACCTGTTCATAGCCTAAGCAAGACATCAGCAATTTTATTTATTCATTTTTTTCTGAACATTGATTGATGATGTTAGAGTTTATGGTATGCTCAGCAGTATTTCAGCTATATCAGGACCAGCTCACAGTTTTTAGCTTGTATTAAGAAAGTATTCTGATTGTATCTATGGGGGTGAGAATGACGGCAAGGCAAGGTGGTGTAATGAACCAAGCCCACGGCCGAACCCGGTCTGGCTGAGTGAGAGACAAGAACGTAACCTACTACACCATCCCCTCCTCTCCCCCCCCCCCCCCCCATGAAAGTTGATTGAATTGGGAACCTTTATAGACTTAGACTAACACTGGGGCTTGACAAATTGGGCATCCAGTAGGTAAGGACAAACAGAAAAAGTTACTGGGCCACTACAGTGAGAGCCTTGATTGCCCAATGGTATACTACATTCTAGAGGAGGATATTTGGAAATGGATCTTAGTTCCAGAATCCTAAAGGCCAATAGCCACTTAGCGATTTTGGCTGAATCGGTGTGGCCTTCGGCACAGCTGTCAGCCAACTCTGAATGGTCAGGCATACCCACACTAATTCAGTGCGGCCTTAGGCACCGACCACCTATGCCTACGCAGACGGCCACGCGATCTATATTAAGCATGTTTGATAATTTTACACCTATGCCTCTAAGCATACACGTCAGCGTACTCGTTGGCGTCGGCTGTCGGTTAGTGGGTATGCCGCTTTAGCTGGGCAACCAAATCTGGAAACAATTTGATAAGCCCCAGACACTATCACAGAGCTTCATAGCCTTTCCCCGCCCCACATTGTCAGCCCAGTTCTTTGAATAATTAGCCTTTACATAGTTAAATAAATACATTTATAGAGAATTAACTGAAAGCGGTCCAACTGAAAGCAAAGGACGGTTAGCATGCACAGCGATCTGAGAAACCTGTTTGGGAGCAGCCATTTCACGACGCTTTCTTTTCATGTCTTTCGCGGGCAATATCTGCAACAAGAATAGAAGGCGTGTAACAATCAATAATTGCTACTAGTTTTAGTATTTACATACTGTCTGCCAGCTCTACAATCCTTTTCCTGACAAGAAAACCAAAGATCATTAATTTAATGCCTTATGCTAATGAAAGAAAACTTACTGCTATGTAGTCTCCGTTAAAGCTTAATAGTTATAGGATATTCTTATACTATAAGTTATAAATAGGAGGTCGTAGAATAGTAAAATATTCAAAAAAAAAATGTAAAAGAAAGGACAGAAAACTGCAAAGAAAATGTTATAACTTTTTTTTCAGAAAACAAAATGTAACACGTCGAGAAAATTCAGAAAATGCAAGAATCTATCAGATCATCCAAATCCTAACACATATAGGGCCCGTAGTTAAGATCTTCTGAAAAAACTAATTATGATCTTTGCCCGACAAGATTCATATAGTGAATTTCTCGATCTTAACAGACTCTTAGCCACCCTGATTATAAAATACAAGAATTCCATTTACTACTTTGCGACTGGCAAGTCAATGAGTGAATATATGAATTATGTTTTTTTTATCTTCTAAGAATGGCAGTAAAGCCTGCCAAAATAAAACTAAAGTATTTTCAGATAACACAAATTATTTGAGATCTCCAGTAATTAGGTTTGATATGAGACGTTATATATTTAAAATATTTAAAGAAAACAAAAAAACGAAAACTGGAAATATCATGAATACTGGCAACACTGTATTCTGAATGATCAACAGGAAAATAAAATCATGTAAAATCGTATCTCCTATCTTAGCAGCAATCTGAGGAGCGCTGATCACTGTTCGTTCTACTCACCGGTTCGCCCTCGGTGGGGTCGCAGGCTGTGCAGTGCCACGCGTAGCCCCGCTGCTTGGGCGACTTCCTCAGGGGCGGGTCGAGGCAGTGGAAGTGGTAACACAACTTACACTCGTCACACCTAAAACACAACCAATGATCTTTTTGAGATTTGATTTAAACTATCTTCTGCCAATCTGCCTTAATACAACAGGTAGGAAAAGTAGATTGAAGCTTTTGCCGCAACTGGCCATCAATTCTTGACTCAGTACAGGTGACTTAGTTATATGCAATCCCTGTAAAACTATTTTTTACATAACTCTTGCAAGATCATCTACATTTTGTATGTACTTAAATACTTTGCTACATGCAAAATCTATATATACATGTTATACATTATTTTGCAGAAAAATCGCACAATTGAAAATACAAACTTTTTCACCATAAGCATCATTTTGCAATTCTAGAATATTATTACAGGTGAAAACGAAAGAATAATTTATCTATTCTGCAGTCATCTTCATGTACCCTATGTTACATGTACCAATCATCATAATTTAGTAACACTATCTTTCCATCCCTGGCGTACCTGACGAGGTTATTGTTGTCGCCCTCCGTGTTACACACGCAGCACTCGGTCCGCACGTCCTTGGCCTTAGACGGGCGGGGCAGGCGACACGGACGCTCCTTCTTCAGGATTGGCTGCAGGCAGGGACACATCACAAAGATTAGCAATAATTTTTTTTTTTTTAAAACGAAAAGAAAATTATTAAACATGCACAGTAGAGAAGGCTTATGTAAAGTATAGCTCCAAATGTTGTTGGAGACCATTCAGCAAAGGTTACGTTTGTGACTCTGCAAAGTACTGGTGATCAAATCTAAAGGGGTGAAATGATATCAAGGAAAGGTTATCAAGCAGACAACTCGGGAAACTTAAGATTCCTGACATCATTCTATGGCTTTAGATATGACGGTTTGAACGATTTTTTCAAAGAGTTTTTGTATTTTTATTTTGTTTCTAAATTGATTTTTTCATAATGAAAGTATGAGTTACCAGATAAATGCTAGTTTACATCAGATTCCAGTGTTCCTTGGTTATAGGTGTTGGTGTTTATCCAGCAACTTTGTAGAAAGTATAATTCAATAATATCCTTTCAGGGTCTGCCTAATAACTCATATATACATGTTGTATTGTGTATAGTTCTATGCGACAAAGTGCATTTACCATTTCTCTTTCAATGTCCTCATCGACTGTGCCCATGACCAGGGCCGGCCGCTCCACCGAGGGGTCTCTCGGCCGCTTCACCGCCTTCTTCCGCCGGCCTTTCTTTTTACCCTTTTCTCTCTGTAAAAAAAAGAGACAATGTCATCTTAACAAATTTTTAATATGACCTTTTTTGTTATTATCGAGAGAAATTGCTTTGCAAACGTTACATCCCAAGCATCAGAACTAAGGTAAATTCATTCAATTCTATGAATATAACTTATGTGCAACAGTAAGGACTCATCGCAAATTGTCTTTCAAATAAAGTGAAACAATGTTCAGTGTTGCCACTCTATGAACATGAAAAATCCGGAAAAATGTTGAAACAGACTTTCCGGATTTTAATCCAGAAAAAAACGGACTTTAAGCAGAAGAGATAAAGGTATAAAATAACATATCATGTAAATTCTGACATTAAAAGTGGTTTCAGAAATACTATCTGTCGCCTTACAATGCAAATGTAATGTTTATTTTTCTGAAAATGACTTATGTCTGGAAATATGGCTGCAGTTAAAAATCCGGAAATCCGGAAAAAGAAGGAAAAGTGGCATCTCTGAATGTTACTTTTTCTATTTCTATGTGAGGAGAAATACCTTAGATCTTGGTATAGAGCCGTACTTTAATTATGACCGTGCCCAAAAACCTTCCCCGTCCATGACAGTGTTCCCTTTAGCCTACCCTGACCATGAAATGTCCCTCATGCCTACCTTCACTGGGACAATGTCCCCTCCTATAGGGGTAAACTTCATCGGTTCTTTAATCTTGTCCCTCAGTCGTCGTGGAGCGTTAGGGTTCTTGTCCTTTTTAGTCGCCTCGTCTGCACTCGAACTCCCACATTCTGAGCATTGCCTATTCGTGAGAAATAAGTTCTACATTTCAGCAGTGAAACTCATTAAACGTGGAAAAACGATCTCACATTTTTATATTGTTTCTTATGTATGCAACAAGTAGAAGGAACTATTAACAGCAACTGAAAAAGACCGAATAGCTAACGGTCAATTTTATGTTGCACAACTTTTCTTTTAACAAGGTGCTAACTGATGCGATTTCAGATCGTTTAGACTCTGGGTGATGTTTTAAGGATCACAAATGAAGTGTTAGCCGTGTGTTAGCCGTGTGGGGAACAACAAGCAGTCTCCAAGCAGTGTCTCCCTTTTCCCGAACTCCCCAACAAGGAGAAGGAGCCCCTGTCCTGAGAGTGAACAGGGGGAGCTGCGCAACAGGGGTTACTGATAAAATAGATCTAACTATCAAAATTTAGGGATTTTATCTTATTTGGACAAAAAATATGAAAAAAAATCAAATGCTGAGGTTATTTCCTTTCCTACTGATATATCCAATATAAAATAATTAGATGATATAACTTTCTATTTAGTGCAAATTGACATGTGTTATGAGTCTAGTTTCTCGTGTCCTTGACCTTTGTGTCCCCCAAAATATATCGGGGTATATAAATGACACTCAGACAGTTCTTGGTTCAGTTCACTCACCAGCCTTGCTGCTTGGTCTTCTTGGGCATGCGGGTGAGTGGCGGGTCGAGGCAGCCCAGGTGGTAGTACAGGTGGCACGTGTCGCACTTAGCGAGAAGGTGCTGGTCCGTCGTCTTCTGACACAGCCCGCACCTACAACAAAGTTATGTCTTTATTAACTGAGTGTTGCACTTAGCCAGCAGGTGCTGGTCCGTCGTCTTCTGACACAGCCCGCACCTACAACAAAGTTACATCTTTATTAACCAAGTGTTATACTTAGCCAGAAGGTGTTGGTCTGTCATCTTCTGACATGGTCTGCACCTACAACAAAGTTACGTCTTTATTAACCAAGTGTTACACTTAGCGAGAAGGTGGTGGTCAGTTGTCTTCTGACACAGCCCACACTTACAACAAAGTTACGTCTTTATTAACTGAGTGTTGCACTTAGCCAGAAGGTGGTGGGTCCATCGTCGGTCAACTCAAATTCTACCTACAAATTCCCTGTGTTTTCACTGAGATATCACTGTCCCGGGACAATTTTTCTCTGTGTCATATCCAGTGTGTTTTGAAATTTTAAAGGCTCTACATGCAGGAAAAATTTGGACAGCCCAACAACAAAAAGTTCAATCCCTAATATCTTGATTATCAGGAATTTCAGAACCTGGCCAAATGAAATTCCCTGTGTTTTACCAGTGTTTTGGAAAATTGTACAAATTTCCTGTGTTTTCACTGTCGGGGCATTTTTTTGCCATTTTCCCTGTTTTCCCTGTGTGGTTGTACCCTGTTTATTGTCGGGGCAGGAATAGGGAGAGGGAAATCGAGGTATCCAAGAGTATAGTAGTGTCAGCGATATAGCCCGCACCTGTGACAAGGTTACATATTTATTCACCGCGTTTTTGTTAGTGGAGTAGGCAAAGTTGTGAGTGGAGGGTCGACAAAAAGTTACCTCTTTACTTATTCACAAAAAGGGTCATATTTTATCAAATATTTGCAACGATCAGCAACAATCAGCAACGATCAGCAACACAGCTTGCCACGTTTCAACCAATTAATGGTTATTACTTAAGGTTCTGTAGATAAAGTTTAAATGTGTTAAATAGGATTTCAATTTTTCCAAATTGCTAAGTTTTTTTTAAGAAGAAGTAAACGTATTTATTTTCAATGTTTACACTGTATGTTGTCTAAAAGAAAAAAGAAAAATGTTTCTACTGTATATACCCAATTTTCTCCACCCATCCTTAGTAAATCCAGGTTGTATTAATTTTTATCCAAGGCTTTCGTGATTTATTCATAGCATATGCCAATAAGGACTAACAACTTAGAGACCTGGGTCCAGAGCGCGTTCTGACCGCTGACTTACTGGTGGATGATGGCGGGCGGAGACCGCGGCGTGTCGCGTCTGGACGACGTCTTCACCACCTTCTTGGGCTTGATCACCTCTGGTAGGGGCAGCGGCTGAATGACAGAGACGGAAGGTTTAGAGAACGCCTCACACAGAATATCCAACCTCAGGGTCTGAATCTTGGGAAATTCTGAATTATTGTCCTTAACTTTTCCATGGCCCCTCCATAAACATCTCTCATTTTCAAGGTGCATTTTCCACTTTTTTCCAAAATCTTAATTTCATACAAATTTTGCAGTAACTATCATACTGGGAGACTAAAGTTGGTCGTAAAGCAAATAAAAAATAACTCGCTGACTGATTAAAACAGAACGGCAACTCTAATACTCCCGATGCTTATAGCACTTGTCCATGCTTTAGTAAAAAATGCATCTACTATTTCTCTTCAACTTTACTAGGGCTACTGACTCGGCAGCCCCTATCAAACAAAACCAGAGGTTTGGATCCCTGCCCCTCCTCTCACCTTGCCACCTAAGTGCCCCAGCAGCTTCCACAGGTCCTCCCCCTCCTGCCGCAGTTTTTTGTTCGTGTCGCGCAGTCCTTCCACCTCCTTCAGCAGCTGAAACGAGACAGAGGGTTACGGTTAAACAACGGTTATGGGGAAATTAGTCAAAAAATATCAGACAACTGTCTCTTTGGAAAAACATAGAGCAGGGTAAAATGAGGGTTACTCAGATAACACTTTTAAGTAAGCGTTTGGTTGTAAATACTATTTTTTCAATTTCAACCATTGTCTTAAAGTCTCATTTAGCAGCGTGGCAGTTTTTCAAATTTCACACACAAAAAAAATCAATCAAAATTTCATCAAATATTGGCTGCACAAGAATAATCAATAGTGTGTAGCGCATGGCATGATTATTTGAAGTAGGTGCATCCTTGTTTATTAATAAAAAAAATACAAGGTGATTATTTCTCTCCTAAAATTCCGGCAACTAATTTATCACCCTATCACCCACACTGCCAACGAGCGGTACATACAGGGGCCAGTGCATATTGACTGGCTGTTCATACCGCTCATGGTTTTTATGCTTTCTAACATTATTTCTCTTTTTGTTTGGGTGATAGAATAAAGAAGGACCTTTGGGGTTATCCTCGGGTGACTGTATGACCCATACAAACCTCAGGCTTCACCCTCGGTACGTGATGATCCCCTATGGGTCGTACTAATACAAAAGACCCGCAGGGGTCATCAGAGGGTCTGTATGACCCATAGGGAATCATCACGTACCGAGGTCAAAGCCTGAGGTACATAAGATCCCCATGGGTCATACAGGCACCCGAGGACGACCCCTAATCGTCTTCTATATTTTATCACCCAAACAGGGTTCCAAATATGTTAAAAATAGTGAGAATGAGGAGCGGTCCGTAAAGCCTGTTTATACGCACTGGCCTATGTATGCACCACTCGGCGGCCGTGCAGGTGATAAAGCCACCCTCAGACGCCCCCATTGTCCTTCTTATACTTTTTCCCCAGTTCGTACCTTGTCGTACTTGGTCCTCTTCTCGGCCTCCTGGTCCCGGAGCTTGTCACCCGTCAGCAGCAGCTCCCGCAGGTGGGCCTTCATGTTGTTGATGCGCCCGTTACGGTCTGAAATAATACATTTCATTGATACCAACTTATAAACAACTAAATCAGTTAAATTCTCCCTACCACGGATAGCTGATTTACAGTATTTTAAGCACCTGCAGGCTTATTGGACTAATTTTTTGTCGACAAAACCACTTCAAATTCTATAGAAAATAACCAAATAATTGTTGTAAATCCATCTATAATGGAAGAATTCTCAAACAACTTAGAAAATATTTAATGGATATGTATATGAATTTAAAAAATAATGGTCATTAGTTTTTCACCATGTTTAAGAACAAATACTGAAAAGATAAATGAAAATTTCTATGCTAAAGCCTTGTGATTTGTCAACATATTACCCAGCATGCATCCTGATTTAGGCTTACCTGCAGGTATAACTAAAGAAATTCGCTATCCGTGGTTGGGAGAATTGAATATATCGTAAATCGTTGAAATTTAAATGGGACATTGATATATGACTAGTATTTTTAGGTTATGGCTCGAGGTGAGGGAAGACTGGAACAAGCCTACTAACCACAAAATATGATTGTTTTGAAAGAGAAAACAAACAAAAATATTGCTACTCGATGTATGGTTGGGAGGCAAGACTATGGGGGTGTTGTCTACATTTCTACATCGCAGAATAATGTATTGAGTCTTACGTGTGTCGTTACTAGAACAAACAAACCTCATTTACTTAAAACTTAAAGACGCCAAAAATGTTAAACAAAAGACAAAAATAGAAGCGGTAACTTAGCGGAGTGTCGTACCGAGGTAGTAGGAGACGAAGGCCACGTTGAGCGCGGGCCCCACGTGCCACTTCTTACGGATGTCGCCCTTACTGCTCGACGGGGCCTGCGGGAGGAATGTGGGAGATAACAGGGTTATGTGACAGGATAACAAATTAAACAGGATTTACCCGTATTTTACCGAATGAGACGGAGACAATTCAACAGGGTCCAACCTAAATAACTTGCATATAATTATACTCAAAGGATTGACCGAAATGGGGAGACAAAACAATTTCAAAATGCATTTCAAAATATTCCTACTCCAAAAGACGATTTTAAGGCGGAGTCTATCTGCGTTCTAAGTCTTGTCAGGAATACATCACAGACCACATTAGAGAAAAAAAAAGAAAAATATGCATTATGATAAAACTTCAATTAAATCTTAAACATGAAAGAAATGTGAATTGGGCACACATTTGTGTTGCCTATCAAGTTTTAGGTCAGAATGACCATACTAGAATTGGTACAAAAGGATGAAAACGTACACCTGAAGGAATATCCTAAAGAAAGACCTTAACAGGTCGAAATAAGTCGGTTTTTAAATGAAACTTTAAAAAATCTCACTGCACCCACTCTTCCCGTTGGTTTGTGGCAGATATGCTTAACAACTTATACCAAAAGGATCAATAACCTTTGATTGGAAGGCTTTACCTTCTATTGTACAATTTAAAGATGATAGACATCTCTTCAAAAGTTATATTAGACAATTAAATAGACAATATTATGTAGTTTTATTGTAGTTCTATTGTGATTGCTATTGGATAATTGTATGTACTTATATTAATGTGATGTTGTCTATTTACGTGATTATTTTATTACTCTTATGATTGTGTACCTTCTTCATTTTTGTTTGTATGTTGCTTTTTGTAATTGATAAATTGTTTTGTTCCCCAACATCATCAACTGGAAGATCAGAGGTAACTCTGAAGATGATTCGTAATTAAAAAAGTAATAAATTAAAAGATTGTTATAACCAGTTCCCACCTGCGTGCTGATGCCGAGGAGCTCGGCTTTGCGCATGAGGCGGCGGGTGGCCGACGGGTTGGTGGTCAGCAGGCGCGGCATCTTCTCCTTCGGCACTGAATGAGGGGAGAAAGGGGAGAGATGGTTAAAACGACGTGGGGAAGGGAGGGGGTTAAAAGTTGGAGCTAGTTATAACAAAGATGCCACTTCTGACTGATGAAAAAGTAGGAAACACTTCTTCTACCTTTTTCCTAGAACCAACTAGGAGGAAAATAGCCTTTAGAAAGAGAGTCCTGACATTAAATTTGTATTTGAATAGCTTAAAACTAGAAACTAAAACACAGAAATACTCTAAAAACAAAAATTAAAGCCATGTAGAAAAAAAACGGTTGTGTCATCCAAAATCACCAAAAAGCAGGAAATCCTACATAAGTAGGAAAAATGGCATCTCTGTTATAATGTCAAGGGAGAATCCGGCGAACTCAACACGGGAGTAGGGGACGTAGGTTTGACTGGCTGAAGGGCCCGACTGGTCCCTGAAAAGTGCTTGAAACTATTGTATTTATCAATTTACTTTGTTTGCGAAAACATTTTGCGTTATGGATGATTATTGCATTTGAGTTTTCAAAGTTATTGCCCCAACGGCGAACATTGTGCATACTGTCCCGAAAGTAAAAACGATAATCATAAGTGTTTACTGCGCCAACTGATGACAGAAATCAAAATAGAGTATTTTCCCATTTCACTTAAATTTAAAGGAGCCATCCTGATGGGTAGAAATATAAGGGGAAATTGAAATTGTTTCCCACCAATTGCTGCAGATGGCAACTTACAAATATCCCTTTTTCAACTCCTTAGCATTGTGAATCGGGGGCACACATGTAAATCATTCTCTTATACTGTCGCATGTCACCAAACAAGTAGTTTAAAGCGTTCTCAAGCAAGAGACGATATTAGTAGAAAACGAGACGTCGACAAGGTCAACCTGTAGAACTCCTCCAAAAAGTGGGGCCATGCTGACACAACAAACATCAAAACATTATCAATATTGATTTCTCCAAGTATTTAACACAGCAATTATGAATTTAAAAGATTCCACGTTGCTCTGCTCCCCCTATTCTGACTGATCACAGACCGTCAGCAGTTTGTACTGACACACGAAGGGATGAAAAGGATCTGTGCAAGGCCAACACATACTGCACATAATGTAGTATTTCTAGGTACAAGTGGACATATCAGTTACCGGCATATAAACCGTAAACAGTGTGCAAAAAAAACTCATCTATGAAAGTTGACCATTTGTAAATCCTTATATAAAGTGTAGCTTTTGCTACATGTAATGACTTTGAATGGTTAAAACTATATATGTAATTTTTTTCCACATGGGGAATTTTACATTTTTATTAGAAAAATGTTTTGTCTCCAACCTGATTGCATGTCGTGAAAAAAAGGGATAATAAGCTTCGTCCTACATACTTAGAATGGTTATATTTCCTCGTAATAAAAACAGTATTCTGAGGGAGTTGTGAAACTCATGCTGTTAAAAAGGACCACATAAAGCAGCTCTGTGAACGTCAGTCATAATACACGATGCCAACACTGGGGTCGGGTCGGGTTTCAAGTCCAGTTGTTTTGCATTTCAGTGTAATGTAACGTTATCGTTGAGGTGGCTCAGGCATAATTCACCATCGCTTCAGATTCCCCGGTAATCATCACTCTGAGTATAGCATTCTGGTATTACGCTAATGCCCAGCAAGCCGCTTGACCCACTTAACAGTGGCACGTAGCAATATAAACTTTTAACTGTCCGAAAACAGGCTATGGTCGGAGCGATGATTACTTTGGAATCTGAAGCGACTAAGGAGTATGGGCTCAGGGGTGGCAGGCACTACGTACCGACCCCCGACTGGCGCGAGGCAGAGGGCGCGGGGAGGCCTTTACCCCGCCGCTGAGGCCACCGCGCCCCGGGCGGTGGGACCGGGGCAGACCGGGACGGATTGGGACCTTTAACGAACAGTCAAATTAATAAAGACTGCCTGCCAATACGATATCAGTCTATGGACAAATGCGCAAACAACTGCGGGGTCTCCGTTAAAGTAATAGGATTCTTACTGCCTGCCAAGGGTTATTCAATAATTGGTTTATGGCTGCCTTTTAGCTCTCGTCTTAATTTTCTTAGCGCCTGAGGGATATTCTACATCAATGCTACAGATGGGAAAATAAAATAATGGAAAGTAAGTCTTACAAAAGTTGAATACGAAATTGAACAACCAAACAGATTTGAATATGCCATGCCATTTCTAAGAAGATCTTAACTAAAACAATTCTGATATCAGAAGGACTCTTGCTTAGTTATAGACTAGTGAGGAAACCTATATGAATAAGAAAAACTCAATTTCGATGGACTTGCTACATGAATAAATGTATGCACTAAGAGAAATAACATATAGGAATGAGACCTAAAAGAGAAGTATAAGCCACTTACCCCAGGAGGAGGGCCGAAGGGAGCGTGCGATCAGGTACTTCTGTCGGTGTCGGTTCAACTTTCTCTCCACACGCAACTGGAAATGGCAAGTTAGAAACGTGTTTTAAAGGACGGAACTCTTATTCAACCCTGAAATTGGTCGCTGCATCGTCTTTACTGCACTATAAAAAGTTACCCAATTAAAACCGTCATAATGCAGGAAATACTTTGTTGGTATCGCATCTTTAAAAATTGGGTGCTAATCTTCTCCTAGTTTTACAAAGATTTCCTAGACTTGTTCTACAAATATACATGTACAGTCGGACCTCACTACTTGAGATATGGTTGGTGGTCAGAAAAGTGTCTCAAGTAACGAGGTGTCTGAGGTTATGAGGGTTCATCTGAGTGACATAAATTCTCACCAGGTGTCATGTCTCACCTAAGTCACATAAATAAATGGTTTCAGTGATATCTGCTCCAAATTTCCTTTCAAATGCTGTATCATATGTTACAATAGCAATAACAGCAGCAGATATATAAAGTGTTAGAGTGTTTACAATGGAGATGAAGGAGACTAACTGGGCCTAATTGTTTCTGAAGCAGTGTTTGTAGACAGTTTAGTGTGCATCCATTCCAAGTTGTGAGGGTAATTTGTATGGTGTTTTATAACTTTGTTTCCAGAAACCATGTCTCAAGTTGAAGTAGTGAGGTTTTTGAAGTAGTGAGTAGTTATATAGTGTAAAATAAATGGTAGTCACTGTTTATGTCTCAACTACAGGGGTATTTCACTTAGTGAGGGCTCCAAGTAGTCAGGGTCGACTGTATACCAATACATAAATATTTGATAGATCAACTGATCTATTGTGCTGTTTTTATGTACTCGTAAAAAGCTCTGTAAAGATATGCTTAATGATGAATATGGACAAAGGAAAATAGAATTGTAGCAGAACCTAATGATTATGTATGCTTTATTACTGAAATATAGAGCTCTGCTCAATTAAAAAAAAAAAAAAAAAAAATCCTACCTGCTCCTTCTCGTCGAGGTCGCGGTCCCTCTCACGCTGTGATCGGACATGTGACTGAATGGCCAGGTAGTTTCGGCGCTTGGCGCGGACCACAGCCTTGTCACCGTGCTGTCGGCAGTAGGCATAGAACGGGTCGGCGATCTCCTGCAGGCAGAGGGGTGGTAAGGTCAAAAGTCAGTCATTAGTATATCATATCAAAGTATAAGTGAGAAATTAATTACGAAAATTATTATCTAAGGTGAGGATGTGAAAATATCTTAAATCAGACAAAATTCTGTAAACTTACATTCCCTGTATAATTCAGTGTTATGTCGCTTGCAAAATTACTTTCTCAACTTAAAAAAAGGCAATTCTCCCTCCCACGGAAAACTCAACAGAAGGTCAATTTGGACCAATTTTGTTGACAAAAATATAGGGGGGGGGGGGGAATTAAAATATCTGAAAACTGTCTATATATCAATGTCTATTTTACTCACAGAGTAATTATCTTTCCGCGGCAAAAGAGGGAAACTGTTTCTATCATTCTCAGTATACTATTTCATTATTTCAACTAAGATTCTAAAAACCAAATTGATTAAAAATTGGTAATTTTAGTCGGCTGGCAACGCGGTCCACATTAACTGGTAAACGTTCTTTTCTTTTTTTCCTTTTTCTTTCTCTCACTCCGGCAATGGTTAAATAGTGTGCTATTAATCATAAGGTGCCACATATCCCAAAGCCATTTTAACTCATCTCATTAACACGATGCTAGGCACAGAAATACGTATGGGAGAAACGTTCGTACTGTAAGCCACACATTTTACAAAGCATTTTTAATACCGGTTTCTTGCAAAGCAATTCCCGGTTAGTCGAATTTCATTGGAATGTTATAATCACTGAAGCAGAACCTTGTCAGGGGTTTAACGTTAGTTCCCTACAGTCACCTTCTCAAGTCAAGGCCCCTGTCGCCGCTGCCGCTCTACCAGTGCATTGACCTAATGGGAGCCCACTCCAGGAGAGGTGTGGTAACCAGAGAAAGGCCTGTTGATAAGAGGAAACCCCCCTGTTCTAGTTACACTTTGACAAAAGGATAGATCCCTTATTTGGCCCTGATTGGTTGGTTTAAAATTACCAACCGTTTATATACAGCTCCGTGGAGGAAAGTACACGCAGCCTTCTTACTGGAGGAGAAGGTTTATTGAATATTCATAGACTCCCCCAGTTTAGGGCCTCTTGATAGCGGTAGCAGCAGGGGGACTGGTTTGCGAGGATGGTCTACAGCATGGAGGGTTAGTGAGATAAGTGCTCTGGGGGTTTAATGAACGAAGGACCCTTTCCTCCCAGCGAGGAGGCTATGGTTTATTCGCTGTTTTCTCAAGTAACGGCTCCTATCAACCATAGTGTTCAGACTACAACCAAACTTTGTCTATGGGTGTTTGTATCAAGCCTAGAACTTCATTTCAGGAAAAAAGACTTTCGTATTATCTGGGTTAAGGTTCCTAAATGCAAGGCGTCCAACGTATCTGATAATTTGAATTTCAGTTTGATTCTGACAAGGGCTTAGGTAGGATTTGATTTTAGGTCTTCTCTAGCATCTGTATAAAAATTTAAACAATCATTTGTCCGAAAGAGGCAGGTGAACGGGGCCTCTGCCCTCCCTCTGCGACTCTCTTGTTTAAGGACCAGCTACAGAAGGGCACATAAAGCAAAGGGATCTCCACACGAGACGTGGATACAGGATTTTCAAAAAGGGGGGTCAACATAAAGGTTAAGTATTAAAACGGCGTGCATTCGCACATACACGTGCGACATTTTCCCCTCTTTTTGTAGTTTAGGGGTCCAGCAAAAGGGGGGGGGGGGGGGGGGTAATTATCCCCAGGACACAACCCCCCCCCCCCCCCCCCCGATCTCCCTCTGGCCCGTCCACCAGCCTACACCTCCTGATCTAACCAAGGGCCACGGCTTAGTACAAGGAAGCAAATACCAAAACAACGGTTTACTTGACTCTGCTGAAATCCGGAAATCAATACCTCATTATTCAGTCAGTTTGCCCAAGTCCAATCGGTTAACATTTTTTTGCTCATTCCATACCAACCAAATATCAGGGTACCAATCTAAATTCCATTTTCAAATTCCCTGCTGAGATTTCCCTGTCCCGTAGCAATTTTCCCTGTGTCATATCCAGCAAGTTATTCAACTTTAAAAGCCTCTGCATGCAAACACATTTGGACAACCAAACAACAAAAAGGTTGAATCCCTAATATCTTGAGAATCAGGAATTTCAGAACCTGGCCAAATGAAATTCCCTGTATTTTGCAAAATTTCCAAATTCCCTGTGTTTTCCCTTTCACAGAATTTTTTGTTGTTGCCATTTTCCCTGTTTTCCCTGTGCGGTTGGTACCCTGAAATATCAGACCAAACTTATTAGCCTTTGTATCATGCTCTACAACCCAATAAGATTACTTATTTACACTTGGAATGCATATGTGCGTTTCACAGAGGGAGGTGTATGGGTTGCAAGGTTGGATTATGTTTTCTGTGCTAAGGGGCAATCATTTTTCATGAAGAAGGAAATTTCTGAGTGGGAATATATATATATACAGAATTGGGAAAAATAATTTTTTAAAAAAATTGAAGACCAAGCGGTTGCATAAGGAAAGAGCAGACACATTTCGCCACATCTTCAATCGAAATAGAATTGGGATAAATAGAAATTAGTGGTGAAATACCCAATTTTTGTGTCCGTATCTAAGCAGCTGGCCAAAACTTTTACCAACCAAATATCAGACCAATCTTATCACATCACATTAGGTATATCAGCCTAATGCTGACATAAGAGATCTGGGACCACATGTTCGTAACCAATTAGTCTAATCAGGTATTTGTTTATTAGAGTTTCTGGCTTAGCTATACTTTCTGTGACAAAAAGAAATTGCATCCAAAAACTCTTATTTGATAGTATTTTGTAATGACATCAATATTTTATATGATAGACAGAATTTCTATGTATGAGACACTAACAAAAAAAATACCCGATTAGCCTAATTAGTTATGAACATGTGGGATTGACTTCCAACATCAGAAAAACATAATAATATCCGTTCGGGAGAAGCCCGCGCCCCAGTCACCCGCTCACTCACCTCGTCCGGCGAGGCCTCCGACAACAACCCTTCCCGCTGGGCACTGAAAACACCAAGCGGGGAGCATAAATTTTGAAATCTCAATGAATAACATAGAATAAACTTTATATGAATAATATATATCAATTGGTTTGATTTTTTAATAAAATTCTTAATCGCTCAAAATCAACTCCTTATGTTAATTTGACAATGAGGGTGAGAACAACTTTTCTGTGCCACTGGGTACCAGCCATAGGCTATTGATGCCAGGCACCAGCGTCCAAGAAAGTTTCTGATGTGCCACGCTGATAACCTATAGCTGGTACCCAGCTACCCTGGAAAGTCATTTTTTTCCCAATTCTTTCACCATATTTATAGCAATTACTCGTGTAAACCTAGAAAACATTCCATCTAATATGCTATCATAATTACAAATGAAAGATAAAGAATTTATGCTAATCACAGCAAAAATTAAATCAATACGAGTATTCTATGGCGGGTATTAGTTCTGCCTCCACTCACCAGGTGACGTGGAAGTAGGCGCGACACATGCCCGCGTCACAGCTGATGCACACCCCAGTCCGACTGAACCGTTCGTCTTCACACAACAAACACTCCTACATGGGGAAAGGAAATAAGTAATGTACAAGGCACGCAAGTAATTTTCATGTTCTGCAACAAATAGTAAAACGTATTGTAATGACAATAATGTGCCTGAAAATATTATTTCAGACTTCTACTCTAACATTTGGAATAACTGATATATTTCACTATTAGATAGCTCATGCTTTTAAAATTGTACGATTTCTTTAAAGAAAAAGTCGACTTCCTTGTGTACCAAAAATATATTACGTTTTAGAGTGAGAAACCTATAAACTAAAGAAATTAGAATGATATGTAGGACAGATAATACCTTGGCCCCCCACTTGGTGTACGGCATCTCATACAGTGTGACTGGGCTGAGGCGGTCCACGTCCCCGAAGGCCACGCCCGGGATGTACAGCGCGCACACGATGTGAACCCACCTGGAAACATACGATTATTGATTCAATATCATCCTCTTTGTTTAATACTTAAGCATTAACTTTCACTGGTTGGAAGGAAGTAGTAAGATACAAGTTATAAGTGGCTATGTGTTAGGATTAAATCAATGCTACCAGAAAAAGAAAAGAAAAAAAGGAAGTCGTAAGATATATCATGCAATCACTTTGTAGCAATAATTTTAAAAAATGCAACTTAATGTTAGGATTCTGTGGATAAATCTCCCATAAGACTTCCTACGTATTTAGAAAGCCTGGGAATGCTGAGACTACAGTAAAATCTACTGTCCTGCATTTTATCACCCACACAGCCGGCGAGCGGTGCGTATTGTGGTCCAGGCTTATTGACAGGCCATACACACAGCTCACTGAGAACTCCTTGTTTTCAGGAATTTCACATACTTTTAACTTTGTTTGGGTGATTCAATAAAGAAGACCCTTCGCCCGCGGGCAGTAAGCTGCCCAGCGGGTCGTCCGTCTGCCCTCTGACGACCCCCGCGGGTCTTCTTATACTAATACAGTTACTGATACACTCTATATATAGACGCAGCCCTTACCGCCCGGCGTCCGTCTCCTTGTAGATGCCGCCCGAGTTGGGGCACAGCTCACAGTGCTACAAACACAGAAAGGGTCGTCCTTTTAATAACAAAAGTAGAAAAGACAGCCTTACGTACGGGATATACTGACACTTGGATTCAAGATATTTAATGATGTGATCCAAGACGTTTTTCTTTAATTTTTCTTTGTATAATGAATTTTAACTGTAACATGTTAGCTTCAGCACATATTACTACCCAGAAGGCCGTATATCCAAGATACATGTATTTGTTCAATGTTCAGTATTTTGGTATTCAATTCTTTATTTAACAAGTCCAAACGTCTAGCCATACTGATCAATTCGGCGGCATGTTTTAATGTTTTAATGTCTTAATGTAATATATAGTAAAAATGTTTTATATGGTATCAAAGCTTCCAGCTTTGTTACCGATGAGGCGGCAGATCTAGGCCTAATAATATTAATGTTTAATTTATTGTGGTAGGTCTGAACTGACACTATAGTGTCAATTTCACAAATAATTTAATCTTTGTGACACTGACAGCACCGGAGAACTTATTGACAGTGTGACGCCTATGTTTTAACATTGAATGCGAATGATTCAGACACTGACAGTGACTTAGGCCTAGACATATCTGAACTCAGATTTAATATTTCGATGGTAGGTCTGAAAAAATGACACTATAGTGACAATTTCTCAAATCTTTTAATCTTTGGATCATAAATAATTGCTTTCGGAGCCTCCATAATACATTGACAGTGTCGGAGGGGGCATAGCCTTAGGCCTAGCCTATCTGAGTATCATTTGAACTGCTGGAAAAGATATATATGTACCTACCTGTATAATAGAATGCTTCCGAATGCTTAAATCCTCCACAATTATTGGGTTTAGTCCAATGTCATCCAGGTTTTCTGAGTTCATAGTATCGATGCAGGCGTGCGGGGAGAGAACCCGGCGAAAAGTTGACGGCGCCATGTGACAGTGCCTCCACGTGTCCGATCGATCCAATGTTTTCCCTTCGATACGAACGCATGGTTCACGCATGAATTGTCAATGCGTTGTATGCGTTTAAGGGAGTCCAGACGTCCAAAATATATATATTGAAACCATCATATAGCGCTCTAATCCAGGCATCCAGGCGGAGAAGGACGACTCCCCGGGACCAACCAACCGTCCTCGCCGCCAGCGTGGGGCGGTCTGGGCTCTGTACTGACAGCAGGGTTGTG
Source organism: Lepidonotus clava (assembly GCA_936440205.1). Classification (NCBI taxonomy): domain Eukaryota; kingdom Metazoa; phylum Annelida; class Polychaeta; order Phyllodocida; family Polynoidae; genus Lepidonotus; species Lepidonotus clava. The sequence goes on from OW387150.1 coordinate 34,522,038, forward strand.
ACAGTGCCTCCACGTGTCCGATCGATCCAATCTTTTCCCTTCGATACGAACGCATGGTTCCCGCATGAATTGTCAATGCGTTGTATGCGTTTAAGGGAGTCCAGTCGTCCAAAATATATATATTGAAAGCATCAGATACCGCCGTAATCCAGGTGAAAAGGCGGAGAAGGGTGACTCCCCGGGACCAACCAACCGTCCCCGCAGCCAGCGCGGGGCGGTCTGACAGTGTTACCGGGGGAGGCGAAGGATTGCAAGAGTGCGATGCATATACGCGTTTAGGCGCGTTATTTCGCATTATTTTCGTTTCTGGAACAGTGGGATGCTTATCTATGGGTCGAAATCTATCTGTGTATACCAATAACTAAATTTAGATCGACCGTTTTCATGGTGAAATAGGTCTGCATAGGTCTGATTCCCGGGCGCCAAAGATTGGAGAAGAAGGGGTCACGTGATCAAGGAACATGGCGGGCCAGCTCCCGGCGATCGTATTGATATAACGGTTTGGATTCCGCGCTTGAATGTCAAATTTGGCCCGATTTGGACGATTTTAACGATTCCCATGTATTCTATATATCAAAATCTCTGCAATGTAAGCCAAAATAAGCCCAAATATGTGGTCATTTAAGCTCAGAATCGATCGTCTCATCGGGTGTTACATATAAACGCGTCACCGATTGTCGTATAGACGAAAGGGGAATTCGGCGGCATAAGATCTTAAGGTGATCTAGGCCTGTATTTGATTTTAAAGCCTTGCCGCCTCATAATTACCTAAGACATTTCTTAAAATATGTTTGACATGCCGGACGAATCTGGAGTTGTTTTTACTCTAGCAAGGCGGGGACGTAAGCCAGGGACAGTGAAAAAAAGATAGGAAATTGCATAAAGAACATTGGAATGTATCCCAAAAATGCTGTAAAACATTTTTGTACATAAAATTTGAAATCGTTCTTTGAGGGTGTTCCTACAAAATCCGACAAAAAAATCGGAAAACTTACATCCCTGCCAAGGTAAAGTTCTCCCTACGCTTCTTTGGTAGAAACATATATTGGTTACTCACAGGTTTGACTCCAGCCTTGCAGGCATCACAGAACCAAGGTTCGGTGCTCGCGGACGACTCGGTGCTGGCCACTGACTGCGACTCAGCAATACCGTAACAACCTGCAAGAATAAAAAAAAAGTTAAATCATGATTACAAGGTAAATGTGAAACAAATATTTCTCCACTAACAAGAATGTTTACTTGAATAGAATAATATGATCCACGGGTAGACCATAACTTTTTCGGGCACTGGTCCCCCGGGATAGTGGTTGTCTATTTGCACTAGCCCCAAACATACTACACTAGTACCGAATTTAAGGGGTAAAATGGAAGGTTTCCAGGTCGATTTTAATACAAATTTTCTTAATATTACTAAACACAAACAATAATTTAGACATCATATATTTAAAGCAAGCTTATGGCTGACAACCTTTAAAGCTATGGAACAAAGGGCAATTATTTGCACTAGCCCATCGGGCTAGCTGTTCTCGGTCTGATTTGTTCTAGTGTCGGTATTAGCGGGCTAGTGCTAAGAATGAATAGACAAACTGCAGAAATACTAGTTAATTGACTTCTTTTCTGGGCCGCTGGATACCAGCAGTAGGTTATCAGTGTAGCACGCCGGGAACTTCCTATAGCTGCTGGTTCCTTACAGGGTACACCAATAGCCTATGGCTGGTACCCAGCGGCCCAGAAAAGTCGTTCTCCCCCTAATTCTTGTTGCTGTCCCTCCTGGACCTGTGGTCTGTGACGGCCGGAGCTGGACCTACCTTCGTGAACGGACACCCCGCACCCGTCACACTCCACGATCTCGTCGTCCTCCTCACTGTAAGCAAACCAGACACGGACGGTGAACCAGAGAGTTCAGATTTACACCAGTGTGATCGACTGCCATGTAAACTGAATAGAAATCCTCAGGGGTGGTCATAACCACGGGCCCGGGGGCCCGAGGCCCTTAAAAAGCAGGTCGGGCCCCTTGATTGTCTGGCCTAGGAGCCCGACTGGCCCCTAGAAAATCATGGATAACAATTACAGATTTCTATATATTTTACAATAAAACATAATGTTTTTAAAGACAATCTAACTATATATATGTGAGGGCCCCTAGATTTTGGTGCGGCCCCCTAGATTTGGAAAGCTGGGGGCCCGAGTGGCCCCTGGATTCTTAAGACTTATGTCCACCCCTGTAGAAAAAATATGTACGAATACGAATACTTATTCACAACCCATTATTTCTAATTCTATTTCTTATTCTAGGAGTGACTTCACTGAAAAACACAAGATAGAATTGTTTGTCTTGCGACCATCCATTAAAAGATGCCTTCTGTTTTTTAGTCTTGGATATTCAGACTTTTAGGGAAAATCACCTCACCTGTTAACAAATAATGAGCGGTCAGCCCTTAGTATGAGTGGGTACATGGAGAGAAATCAATTTCGACAATACCTCTAAATTTGTTACTTTGGGAAGATAACGTTGAAGCATGCACTTATATACTAGAAGCACATTAGCTCAACAAGGGAAACTGATAATGATTGAAATATTCATATAACTATAACTTGGAAGAACATGGCAACAAACTTGAAAACTATACATGAATATATTACCACAATAAAGGAGCCATCAACTTTAGTCTGGGGAAAGAATCAATCAAAATATTCTCAGACTCCTGTGGAAACACAAATAAAACAATAAAATGGACGCACTTAACACATAAATATTTGATACTTTGACTCTAAGCACAGCTGCCTATGTTTCTAACTATGGATTTTTTAAGAAGCATATGTGATTCACAAAGCGGGCTAAAATACTAGTTATGTAAATTGGTGCACTCCAGCTAGCTCCGAGAGCAAACCTCCTCCTAACTGACTTCTTTGCAGAACACCCTTTGATCACAACGTTAAAAGACGAGGGTGGTGGTTTGAAGACGTTGTAAGACTTAGGCCTAAATAAAATGTTGTATTCATGTTGGATACGTAAGGTGCTCTCTCCTCTGACGGCAACCGTGAAGTCCGTAAAATGTTGTATTCAGGTAACCCGGCCACCTATAAATTTTTGGCCCTACCCTAATTTTTTTTTGTATGAAATTTTTTCCTTATCTTTTTTTAAAATTCATGAGAATTGACCAGAAACGAAAGCATGGAAAAGAATTAAGCTGCTCAGGGCATGCGTTTTAGAAGCTGACAATTGTGTTAGAGCAAATTTAGAAAACTTTATATAATTTTCAACCCTGCCTGGGTCTATTTGGTTGGTAAAAAAAGAGGGGGAAAAATCGAACTGCAAACCCTAACTTTTTTTACTTATGTTACCTGAACACAACTTTTTTTCCTTTTTGGGGGGGCCTTAACCACTACTGCAGGTTAATGCAAGAGCTGCGACAGTTGAGTTGAGTTTACGACTACTGCAGGTAAATGTACCCACCTGTTGTCGCCGAGACAGACGCAGCAGATGGTGACCTTGAGCCGTGACGACGATGACCCCTGCGTGTCCTCTGACCCCGTCTGGGGACACACAGACAGACGGAGGTCAAATTAAAGTTTAAGTCTTATGATTATTAATTTTTCAAGCACTTTAACAAATATTACACCTATTTTTGACCAACATTTCTACGGCTTTGGGGCTAGAGGAGCCTCATCAATGAGGACCATGTATGAATAATGATGTCCAATCCCGTATAGATGAAAGTGACAAGTGCATGAATTTATACTGAAAACAACAAGTATTATTATCACGTATTTTATAGTAAACGAAAATACTGTAGTGTCCCATAGAGATACATAATCTTATATATGTCTATGAGTGTCCCAACCCATTTACATATACTAACTTCAGTGTCGATTTTCTGACTTTCTGGTCCGCAGAGAGCGTTTCCATAACGAGAAGACGTTACAATAATTATATAAACATGGGAAAACGGTTGGCTGTCATAATATACACTACCGGTACTTATTTTAATTCTCCCAACCACGGATAGCCAGTTTCTTGAGTTTTACTCCGACCCGGTCTGGTGACACACAGACAGACAGAGGTCAATTTGAAGTTCAGGTCTAATAATGAGTATTTCGTTCCAAGGTCTTTAACTTAAAGTAAATTAAACGTTTTGTCCGACATCATTTGTCTTGACGCGCATTTCTGAAACTTTGAGGCTAGTAACTATTTGTTATGAAGGCTGATTAATAAATCAACGTATGTCCAATCTTGTATAGGCGAAGGTTAAGTAGCAAGACGCTTACTCAGAATCTAAACTAGGAACCAAACACATTTTCTATGGTAGATAAGATACTGTATTGCCCTAGGGGCCTTCCATTTAGTACGTACGCACATTTTCAAAAATCTCAGACCCCCCCACCCCCCCTTAGGCAAAAATACGCATTGAATATGTACTAAAATGTACGCACATTTTCAAAAATCTCGGACCCGCCCTCCCCCCTTGTGCGTATGTACTAAATGGGAGCCCCCCTAACTAAGTAACAAATACTAACTTTAAATCGATTTTGTGTCTTAGCTGCTGGTCCAGCGTTTCCTGAATTTTATCACCAACGCTGTCGACGAGCAGTACATACAGTGGGTAGTGCGTATTGACAGGCTGTACATACCGCTCGTCGTTTTCACTATTTTAAATACATTTAAATCATTGCTTGGGCGATAAAATATAGAAGACCCTTCGGGGTCATCCTCGGATGTCTGTATGACCCATGGGGATCGTATGTTCCTCGGCTTCGTTCTCAGTACGTGACGAACCCCTCTGGGTCGTACAGACACCCTTTAACGACCCCCCCGGGTCTTCTTATATCAAAACATGCGTTATAATTTCAAAATGAGAAAATTATTGGCATACACTACTGGCTGTCATAATATACACTGATGGAAGTCATGATATACACTGTATATAATGACTCTACCTTGAGTGTGAGGTCGTGCACCTTGAGTTTGGCCTTCTGCACCAGTTCTCCCAGACTGAGGCCCGCGTCCTCCGCCTCCTCCTCCTCCTTGTCCGATTCCGCTTCGCTGTCGTCATCGGCTGACTCGGAGTCGGACCCGCTGCCCCCTGCGCTGCCCTCACCACCCTCCGCGTCCGAATCCATGTCCACGTCAGACCCATCGGAACCCGCTATAGTAGGGGGATTCATGTGAATTGTGAATGTTATGGGTTGTGTTTGCCTGCTTGAGAACTAGGTTTTCTTTGGAAGTAAACTATTGGCAACTTGTTGTGATTTCGTCCAATATACTAAAGAAAGACCAGCTTTTTATATCGATAGCTCTATGATTTTTGTATTATTCGGATTTCTGTATGCACAAGTAATAATTAACTTCATAAAATGATTACAAGGCCTATAATCAAAATGTCTATGCAACCAAATATGAAGAATACCTTTTATCTGTTATTCATATCACATCACATCTCAAATAATAGCTTTTGAAATATGCCTTAGCATGAGTATCTCAAAACAAGGAATGAATTACGAATCCAGAATGCGTGGTAGACCCAATTATTCTCCCACAAAGCGTCCTCGCCTATGCTTATGACAGAAACTGCCAAATAGTCCTTGGTATAAAACCACAGCAAAGAATTTGTACTGAACGTTGGGAGCATTTTGAGATATGAACTTCAAACAACCTTACCGTGAGCGGGGACCTCGAAGTCGCTGTCGTCGGAGCTGTCCTCGAGGCCGCCGAAGTTGAGCTGGATGAGATGTTTCTGGACTGGCTTCACCCTCCGCTTCTGGGGATCCCGCTCCACTGTAGATAAGATGGAGATCTGATTATGAAACTCCACAAAGTGGATGTGTACAAATAGGTAGATCTATCTATCTACAGCACCATTACTGCATTAGAACTGAATAGTTACCATATACATGCATTTGGTAGAAATAAATTAGCCGTTTTTTTCTACAGGGATGAAAGCATTCCAAGGCAAAAAAAGTGAAACTTTTCTACTGCAGACTTATTCAGAGAGGGTCTGGGAGGATGGTGGGGACCTTGCTTTTGATAAATGTTTTAAAAATCATAATTCTAAGTTTATACGTAATCATTATTTTGTTTTCTATTTTAATTATTCTTTATCTCTCATATCAGATTCTACCCAATTGAGGGTCACCCTGTTGGAAAGACTCGTCAGCTATCACCCCTTGCCACTGTAACTTGATACAGAGCTATCTAACCACAAAACCACAGCTCCAAGCAGCAGCTCCCCTCCACATTCTTCATTTCCAGTTTTAACTGGAAAAGGGCCTGTATGGGCATAGTAGGCTAGAGGCTCCAGTTTTAACTGGAAATCACTAGAGGCATCTAGATGACTGAAGGCATTGACTGGAGAGACTAGAGACATTAGATAGGGCCTGGAAGGAAAAGAAAGGTTACTTTTCTCATTGATGCTAGTATATTGTGTAAGTGGTAATACATGCGTATTTGTGGCATTGGACATTCAATTCACCTGAGATCAGTTTATTTTATTAAGAAAGTAATTGCCTCAGGAAAACTGGAAATCCAGGAATAGATCTAACTAAACTGGAGAACTAACATCCCTGTTTCTTGGCTTGCTTTTTTTTCGTAGAGATATAACTGACACTTTTGATAAAAGGAAATCAAAATAAGGGAAGGAAAAACGTTGATGTTAGAGGTAGAGTAGTGGACGCGACAGAGTTGTTGTAAGGACAGTTTGAGAGTCGGCAGCCCAGGCTAAGTAGGGCGGGCACACACAGAGCCCGGGGCCGGGAACCAAACCTCCCGCCGCCTGGGGGAGCGGATAGGGCGCCCAAAACACCGGGGTTCCTGCCGATCCACCACTCTATATCACTACCAAATGGCAAACATTAGTAAGTAGACATGTTAAACTAATCGTTTGCATATGTAACACCACAATATGATACTCACGCATCGTTTTATAGAGAAATCCGACGCTCGAATCGGCGACATCGTCGATGAGGTCCGCCATTTTGGCTTAGTTCTGGTGTCTGCCGCGAGGGGGCCGGACTTATATTAGCTGGTTCCCGGCGAGACGAAGTTTTCTCTTATCCTAAAAGACGGTAACCAGCTTGATCGTCGTATCGGGTTGTGTTTTACCCGGGATCACAAGGAAAGGGGAGGAGGAGGAGAGGATGGCTTCTTTACCGATGTTTACAGCCACTGCCAAGTAAGTCCGGCTTCAGTTAGGGGATAAATACAAACTTAGATGTGTGCGGGTTAGATCTATGTCGACCATTTCCATGATTGTCCTGACTGCACAGCTTCAGTCTAGTTACATTGCTGCCAGTGCCAGTGCCAGTCACTCACCCCACCCCTCCCTTCACTTCAGTGAAGCTGAAGTTGAAAAGGCGGCACTCGTTTTCTTCCTATTTTGTCACATGTGTAAAGCCTAGGGAGCCAAAAGCAACCCACACTCTTGTGAGAATATTTGTCCACAGTACATAATTCCATCATCCATTGGCCATCTTTGTGTATGTGATTTTTGGGCTTATCTTGATGTCAGAGTCTATTCACCTGAATTGGGTTATAATTTTGCAAATTCAATTAACTACTGAAATATATTCTATGGTCATGATCCAGGCCTGTGGTAAAAACATAGGCTGTGCCTGTGAAGACAGATTTAAACTACATTAGAACTTGTCCGCTGTCAATTTTGGTGACCACCAACATTTGATTTATTTACAAACAAAACATCGTTGTCTTCAGGCTTGTAAGGATGACATTGGCATTACTATTATGGAATTCAAGTAAAGTTAAAAGTAGTTATAATGATTTATACGGTACTGTACCAATGGCTAAAGTTAGACTCTTAGAATGTATGTTCATAGTTATTTGAGTTTGCAAAGTTTCGTCATATTTTGACACAATATTGCTTTTGGCTGCCTTTAAACAAATTATTGATAAGGAAGTTGTATTCATTGCCATGATTGAAACAGAAAATTGTAAACTTTTTCATTTTCGAGGGTATTTAGGTGAAATGTACCTCATGGTGTGCATGTGACTTCAAAAGTAGAGGCAGGTGTATCACATAGACTCTAGCATTATTAGATATAGAAATTATAGCTGATACTCAATTGTATACATTCAACGACAAAGTCTTTATATCCTTCCAGCATCAAAAAGGCGGTGGCTCTGATCAACGACCTCGACGGCGGCAAGTTTCCCCGGCTACTGTCCCGGATTCTACAAAAGCTTCATCTGAAGGTAAGCGAGTGTGGTGGTGTCTGGACTGTTTGTGTACTAGTAGGAATGTTACCCCAGTACATCAGGTATATATATATATCTGACGCACGTCCAGCATGGTCTGTTTTGAAGATCAGGCCATTAGAGGGGCCCTTGATGGGGGGTCCCAATGTCATATGTTGAATTTAAGACATAGCCCAGTCGTCCTGTCGCATTTAAGAAATAGCTCTGTTGCCCTGCCGAATTTGAGGAAAAAAACATGTCTCCTCTCACTAATGCGATATATGAGCTCTTTCAACATCGTATTTGTAGTATCTTTCACAATCTTTGTTTAGAACTTTACTTATAACAAATATTAAATATTTGTGACTTACCGCTTGGCTCCAAATGTTGTTTTTTTTTCTGTTCTTTTATCAAAGATAGGATTACACTAGAAGGGAGACATTAATTATTTATTAGACAAATATGGTGTCATAAAAAGAAAAGTGCATTGCGAGTAAAGATGGCCATCTGTCTTTTTCTAACATGTATAGGTAAAGTCACCAAATCACATTCTACCTATACAGTTTTTCAGTAGTGTGGCGAGCTTCTAGCAGAAAGGGCCTTAACCACGCGGTTGGGATATTGATTGAATCAGATTCCTCTGGGGCCAGGTTAAAATGGTTGGGAATAGTCATTTATGTGAGGGCTAGGCCTAATCGCATTGTTTTGTAAAATGGGTGTACATGTATTTGTTTCCCTAAACCCTGTAATCTTTACTCCCAGGATGAGCGTACATTCAGCGAGGAGGAGGAGTCGCGCCTGGAGGGGGCGCTGGGGCTGACGGGGGCCGAGCTGGACCTGGTACTGGAGGCGTGCGAGTTCTTCCTACACCAGGCGGCCTACCACGCCGCCAAGCCAGGCGTGTTGAGTCAGCAGTTACTGCAGGTCGGCCTGGATGACGACAAGGTAAGTTCTTCCTTCACCAGGCGGCCTACCACGCCGCCAAGCCAGGCGTGTTGAGTCAGCAGTTACTGGAGGTCGGCCTGACCGAAGACAAGGTGAGTTCTTCCTTCACCAGGCGGCCTACTACGCCACCAAGCCGGGCGTGTTGAGTCAGCAGTTACTGCAGGTCGGCCTGAACGAAGACAAGGTGAGTTCTTCCTTCACCAGGTGGCCTATCACGCCACCAAGCCAGGCGTGTTGAGTCAGCAGTTACTGCAGGTCGGCCTGAACGAAGACAAGGTGAGTTCTTCCTTCACCAGGCGGCCTACCACGCCACCAAGCCGGGCGTGTTGAGTCAGCAGTTACTGCAGGTCGGCCTGAACGAAGACAAGGTGAGTTCTTCCTTCACCAGGCGGCCTACCACACTGCCAAGCCGGCCGTTCTAAGTCTGCAGTTACTGCAGGTCGGCCTTCCTGCACCACACGGCCTACCACGCCACCAAGCCGACCGTTCTAAGTCAGCAATTACTGCAGGTCGGCCTGGACGAAGACAAGGTGAGTTCTTCCTTCACCAGGCGGCCTACCATGCCGCCAAGCCGGCCGTGTTGAGTCAGCAGTTACTGCAGGTCGGCCTGGATGAAGACAAGGTTAATTCTTCCTCCACCAGGCAGCCTACCACGCTGCCAAGCCGGCCTTTCTAAGTCTGCAGTTACTGCAGGTCGGCCTTCATGAAGACAAGGTGAGTTCTTCCTTCACCAGGCGGCCTACCATGCCACCAAGCCGGCCTTTCTAAGTCTGCAGTTACTGCAGGTCGGCCTTCATGAAGACAAGGTGAGTTCTTCCTTCTTCATATCACGCCGCCTACCATGCCGCCAAGCTGGGTGTTCTAAGTCAGCAGTTACTGCAGGTTGGCCTACACGAGGATAAGGTGAGTTCTTCCTTCACCACGCGGCCTACCACACCGCCAAGCCAGGCGTGTTGAGTCAGCAGTTACTGCAGGTCGGCCTGCATGAAGACAAGGTAAGTTCTTCCTTCACCAAGCGGCCTACCACACCGCCAAGCAGGGCGTGTTGAGTCAGCCTGCACCAGACCAAGGTGTGGGCAGCTACAAATGTGAAATACCAGAGATGCCATTTTTCCTACTTTCGTAGGATTTTTTATTGTTTGGTGACTGTGGATTGCATCCTAAACTTTTCGTACATCATTTTAAAATCTGTTTTACAATATTTTTGCGATGGTACGAAGTTCTTCAAAAACAAAAATGATGTTGTCTTAGAGCAAAATGGTCGTTACTCATAAGTCTATAATGTTCATCATGTGTATCATGGACATAATTATAAAGACCGTGTATTCATGTGTGTGCTTATATAGTTTAGTTTACTGTATCCCTATTTAAGTACCTTTACTAGATAGTGTCCAGTATATGCAGTATTTCTAATATAGGAAACAAAAATGTCTAATCAAGACGTGGCCAGTTCTCTCTGCTGGATGCTACCGCAATAGGGAGGACCCCTCTGGGGGGTATCTCCTGATTGGTCAATCTGCCAACCTCTCCAAGGAGATGTACAACAATAGGGTTGCTAAGCTACTAAAGAGTCTTAGTTACCCTGCACCCATACAAGCCCCAAATAGATCTGGGGAATGTAGATTTAGGGTGTGAGGGAGGGAAAACCCTCCAGAGATCACGGTTTCACCTATGAGGATCTTCAGGCATCTTAAATGAGAGAGTGTTTAGCGGTACCACACTAGTCGTGTGGAGAAAATATTCCAAGTAGGAAAATATTTTCTGTAGGGGCCTCTAAGGGTCCCAAGTGGAGAAACTTTTTGCAAAGTGTTGGCAGAGAGGAAACAAAAACTGTCATCCATTTTCGATGGATTCTGCAACAAAACCAAAAAACTTCAGTTAACCCTATTACACTAGGGTCACGTTGTTTAAATCAATCATCCCTAACACGGTTAATAAATCCCTGATTTACTCCCCTCAGGTGCAGACTTTGGTAGAGGCTTGGAGCGGCAGTGCCCGGGGCGTCGTTGAGAAACTCAGGAAACGCACTCTGGCCCCCAAACAGGTACAGTGACGCAACTTTTTACCTTAATTTTGTTAACCCAAGCATGTGTAAATAATCACGAGTTTTTATGAGGCTTCAAGTAGTTAGAGATACCAATGTGTCTATAGGGTTTCTTGATACTTTTGTAACACAACGTTAAAAGAAAAAGTTTGTTTTTTTGTTCCTTTTTTTTTTTAATTTTTTGGAGGGAAAAGTACATAAAACGTCTAACAGAAATTACATGCATCTTGACTCAACTTAGTGGTGGACAGCCTTTAATAAACTTGTCCTCTGAGAAGCAAGTGTCTTGCATTTGGATTTGAACAACCCGTGCGGAAACTCACCTTTACCCTTGGCTAGCAATACTCGAAGAGGAATCAATAGCAATGACTCGCAGTACAAACTGAATAGCCTTTATTGGTTCCCCATTCGATAATAATAGACCATCTCTTTGAACTTTTGTGGAGGAATTTGGAGTGTTACGTAATGGCGCGTGTCGAAAATTGTATACTTTTAAAGATTAACATCTTTTCACTGGGCTGTTCTATTCCCCCGTAAAGTCTGTTACACTCTACACGATGCTTACCATCTTTTCTCTTATTTAAAACCTATAAACAGGGATGTAGATATTCAGATTTTTCTCTGATTTTAGATTTTTTTGCATCATCACCTCAAACAAAAAATTTAAAAATCAATGTCTTGCATTACTTTTCATAGTATGTAAGATAATTTCAAATTTTCTTTATGGGATTCATATTTTTTTCGTTAACCCTGACTTACAACCCTGTATAAATATGAATCAGAACTAATACTTCTTGTCTTGCGGTTCAGCTGGAGTCGGTGAACTGGCGCCTGAACCTGGAGATGTCGCAGGCGTCTCAGTCCAAGATGAAGCAACCTAACGCGCAGCTGGAGCTGGGGGTGGGCGACGAGGACAACAAGGTGAGGCACTCTACTACTGCTCTCGGTCCCTCATTCACTATATATTTTCCAGCATTTTCAAACCCTTTTAATTTATTGTATTCTTTGTTCTTAGTTTATGAAAATTCATCGTATTGAATTTAACCAGTAGCCCCTGCTGATCGTAAAAGGCGACAATAGGGGGGACCCAGCACTGACCAAGTGGTTCATAGGATTCCTGGTTGGTTTTCTGGGTTCACTGAGGGATGGGGAACAGCAAACATGATTTCCAGATTTAATCCCCGGCTGTTTTCCTGCCCTGTCACCCTCATCTCATAGATATTGTATGATATACAATTATCTATATCCCTCACTACAATTGTGTATCACCAGTATTGTCAAACGTACTTTCTGCATACAAAACAATCATTCATCATAATATACATTCTTCATATATAATAGTGTCCTCCTATATCTAGTTTTGTTCTTCGCTTCTAGTTTATGAAATTTCATCCTATTCATAGTATAATTTTTAGTAAACCACCACAATCTCGTCTCTATATAACATATTAAATTTTAAATATACCTAACTACTTTACCCTGTTCAGTGACGTAAAACAGTTTGATTATTCAGTTTATAATTATCTTCTTCTATCTGATGCGAATTTCAACATATTATTATCCCGGATATAAACAAATGTGAAAATAAACAACAAGGTATGATTTAGAGCCGATGGTACAACGCCCTACCATTTTGGTTCATCTTTAAACTGTGTACCACTTACTTTCAGGCGGAGGAGAAGATTCGGATGGAGTTTAACCACGAGGAGCTCTACAAGTTTTATAACCAGGTACACCAGAAACGTATATTTGTAATCAGCCATAAATTATACTTAACAGTTCTCAGTACTTGGTCATTCCGGTTACAAAATAATAAATGAACTCTGATGTCATTCTCGTCATTGTATTACATGTGATACAAAAAGTAGCATTCAAAAGATGAAAAGACGAATACAGGCTATTCAAATACAAATTTAATGTCGAGTCTATCCGTTAACATGATAACATTTGAGTTTTTGCTTCTGAAACAAAATTGGGAAATATCTCTCCTGATACTCTCACAAAAAAATAACTAACATTAACCCTTTTGACGTTATTGTCTTTCAGCTAGAGGCGATACAAAGTCAGCTGGACTCCCTCGGGTAGCCCTGGGCCGGAACTTAGTCTATAATGACTGTAACAGAGACGTCCGCACCAAACTCGTTAGTGGTGGATATAGAGTGCTGAGACGACGAGGCAGCAGTGACTCGCCCTGACCCAGAGTCTTGGGGGATTCCAAGTGGAAGAGAGGGGGCCCAAATAATTATGTATTTTCATGGATTAGACGTTTGAAAATCAGAGGGAACTCCTGTGGCTGTCCTAAACTCGGCCTACCTCCCGTTGGTGCTACAACATAGACATGGCACATGCCACTCTGGGAAGTTTTCTACCATTCCAAAATGTTATCTATTTAAACGTTATAAACTGCATCGAAGTATAGTAGTACTGTTTACATTTTAAATTAATGCATATAGTGTATGTGACAAGATTTTGCAGTTACACTATATTTAGAAAAAATGAAATAACAAATAGATTATTTATCTAGATATGATAACGATACTTAAACCTATTATGACATTTCAATCAACCAAGAGGGATTTTACATCGTTAATGTATATGTTGAGAAAGAATGTTACAAAAAAGCTGAACTGGAAATGACTCGAAGTGTATATGACTCATTGTTTTTCGAAATAAATGTACATATTGTATATACAAAACTTTTCTATTCTGTACTTTATGTCATGATGTGTGTCAGCATTATAGAGTTTGCGTAATTGTACTTGTGTTCTTGACTTAAACAGTGGACAGCACTTGTTCGTTATACTTAGCAGTAATATACCTAAGATAAGAATATATGTAAATTTACATAATTGCATTCTCATATCAAATAAATTTCACTGAAAAAACTGCATATGTCGAAGCATAGAACTCGTACAGTTCTATGGTCGAAGTATGCACTCGCTTTGGATATGAAGTACCTCAAGTCAGTTTAGGTAAGATTCCATCAAAATTGTAGAGAGTGAAAGTCTTTACCAGATCTCCTGTTTTTTGAGTCATTTCAGGAAGAGCTTTTCTTACGTTTGTTTCTCCTTTTTTTGAGCTAAATTTTAGACAAAAAGATTCACATACTATACGTAACTTTTAATTTTCAATTTTTATTACATGTGTCTAAGTAAAAAGAAAATTAGATCAACCTAACTTCCTTAATTTCCTCAAACAATGACAATTTTCCCTAAAAAATTAACTTTTTGTCATAAATAACCTCTCCGAAACCATCTTTACCCTTTCCTTGGCACCAAAATTAACCCAAAAAAGCTCTCCTTAATTGAGCCATCCCATGTCAGGAGATCTCCTTTTTTCAACGGTAATTATTTTGGCACCTTTGAAGCGGTAATTCGAGTATGTCTGTCATTGGGGAATAAGTCTAGATGAACACAGCGTTATCCGGTGGGCGGCGGGAAGACCCCTAGTGGCCACCACGTGTACTACGCCACGCCCCCTAGTGGATAAAGTCAGAACTGGGTCAACTTCTGCCAGCAAGCAAAGACAAGGTAAATCGGGGCGGGTTTCTTTCAATCAAGTTCGTTATATGTCAGTATTTATGTAGAAAGATAATCATAAAAGTTAAGTCCACTACTTGGGGCAGTATTTGGGCTGTGACAAGGGTTAGGACATGTGCAAGGTCCGGGTGACATTGAGGACCGGCCTGGAGTGGACGATAATAGGGGGTTACCAATGTATAATCTGCTATCTGGAGATCCAGACCTTATTCAGTCTCTGGGCTTTTCAGTCAGGCCCAATTCCCGTCTTGTCATCCTCTTTATCACTTTATGCTTTTCCAAGAAAAGAGCTAGTAGGTGGACCAAATGCCTCATCATTATCTGTGATCCAAATATCCCAAAAAATACCACAATTAATTAATTATTTTAAAATAATTTAATTTGTTGTGGTTGACTGATATTTGTAATAGGTTAAGGTACTAGAATCTGATATTTTAGATAAGGATTAAGTTAAGCAGAACAATAATGATGATTAGAAATAGAATTATTATGCTCAAATTACCATCGAGCTGGAGCAAAGATATTCTGAGAAATAATTTATATAAGACTGTGGGTCGAATGTAGGTAGATCTATGGTTGAAATATAAACAATATAGGTCTATATGAGCCTTTACACAATATGGAAGATCCAGTGCGATATTTCCAACCATCTGGTCATTCCACACGCCTAGAAAAAATCCCTCACAGAGATTTTTATCTATATATGACAGAAAAACATTTTTAAATGTATCTAAATTTATTAAATTGGCTTTAAAATTTCTCAGCTTACAGTTTAATGTTTAATCCCCTAAAGTTTTAGCTTGTTGTGAGTGGGTTATCAAACCACATGTTGCCTTCTCACAACTTAAATGTCCAGGTTGAGTAGATTGGTGATAAACACAACGTGAGAGACCCGATGACCTGGGGTCAAAGGTCAAAGGTTAAAGTACGCGGTGACTTCGGGTCAGGGGTCAAAGATAGCACCTGACCTGTAGCAGTGGTAGACTACGGTCAGCGCTAAGGTACACCTAGTCAACTGTGCCTAGGCCAAAAAAAAGTCTGAAAAAAATAGGGTAGGTAGGTCAGTATATGTTTAATTTTTGCTCTTTTTTTTTTACACAGGCAAATGAACCAGGGCAGTGTAGAAAATAAAAAGAAATAGCCAAAACATCATCTAAAACAATTTGTAGCATCTGAAATACATGCCCCGAGCATCTCCTTACTCTTTTGTGTTCTATTGGTTTGTTTTATTGGATTTTGATACTAAAAAAAAGACCTGAAAAAAATATTAGGGTAGGGACAATTTTCTTTAGACCCTACCACAGTAACATCCCTAGCGTCACCTGACAAGCTTGATGCATTTTTCCTGCATTTGCTGTATTTTTTGCTACATATCTTTTGTTATTGCTGTTATATTCAATGGATACATATTTAATTAACATAATGTTAATCCATTCAAACGTGGCTTATAACCTTTCCTGTTATCATCGTAACTTTTTGAGTCAGAATAGAAAAGCCTCCAGTGTGTTCACAGTCCAACGGCACACACTGTGCCCCGAGTTCAGCGGGTATCATGGAGCCTACTGATATAGTGATAACACTTGGTACTGGTACCTGATAACTACTGTAACCCTACTTTGGTGTATCAACATGGAAAGCATTGGGAGACCTGGTAACCTCTCACACGCACTCGGACTGTGTCTGTTTTTGAGAGGCATGCATGGGGCATTGTTTTTTGTTGTTTTTTTTAAAGAGAATTAATACAATTTTATTATAGAGATATACTTACACACAAATTTCCACCAGTGAAAATTTGTGCAAGGATTTTATGTAGCGGGTGTGCGTAGATTTGATATATTGGTATGTTATTTTAAACCTGATTAGTTTTAGGTGTGAAAGTATGTTGGAAGGATACTGAATATTATCAGACATTACGATTGTAAAACTAACGGGCAGTGAACAATAGCAATCTTCTCTATTGGCTTCAGAGTCTGTCTGAAACTGAGAGAGTTAACTTCCTAGCCTAGTCTCTTTGTAGCAGACTAGTTGAGGGTGTTTTTATACATTAAGCCCCATATCATTAAAAATTAAGATATACATTATCATAGTCTACATTAGGTGATAGCACTAAAACCATAGCTGTAAGTTCAGATAAGAAAAGACCTGCAAAACTGGATTTGGGTCCCTAGATATAATAGGTTAGGGCCCAATAGGTCCCTGAATTTTTAAAACATTATTTCGACCCCTGCAACACTATAATTATAATGTTTAATTAAGTAAGTATCTATAAGTATTTGACCTGTTTTTTCGCAGATCACCCATAGTCCACCATGACAGCCTTATTTCCGCTGCTGAGAACCGGCAAGCACCTCGCCACCAGTCTCAGGTAAATGCCACATGACGAAAGTTCCCGTGAATTGGGTTCCACTGAGCATGTTCGCTAGGTGGGTTCGGTTGGATGCGCCGGCGTGCTCCGCTATCCCATGATAATACCAATAATGCAACTCAACAACCCATAATGCAACGTAGTGGACCCGGAAAGTTTAATCTTTTAGCATTGATTTCCGGATCTGCTGCGTTGCATCATTGGTATTATTATGGGATAACGGCACCTGCCAGCGCATCCAATTGAACCCACCTAGCGGGGTAGAGCTTAGTCTAAAACGACCTCAAATCATGTCTTGTCACTCATGCCAGTTAAGGTTGTAATGGGTAAATATATCCCTGCAAACTTTTACTTGACTAGAATTCATACCTAAATAGCCAACTTATCCATACTCCATAATCTTTGGAGGGGGTACCTGTCCAGGTTGGTCCAAGGCTACACGCAACCGTCCATTCAAATGCGACTGGGAACACAACTCCAAATACACCACACCGTCCTTCATACAATATCAAAACAAAAATAAGAGAACCATGTCGTTCAGAAAAATGCATAAATATGTGTCATGTTATTTTTTTGTAATAGATAAAACCTAAAATACCGAAGAAATTATTAATCGTTTGCTAGGGGTCAGGGTTATAGATATATAAATCTGAATATATTACCAAACCATTACATAAAACTCGATGACATTCATTTTTACGTGAATTTTGACAACCCAAGTCCGTGTCGTGGATAATGATTCAGCCCTCATCTTCTCAAACAGCGGGCATGTGGGGATATTGTAACTCTAGGATACGGTCACAGCGGGCTGTTTCACTGAATATTTCTGTACCGAGGAGTAAATGTAGCTACCAGGGGGTAAATCCAGGTCACACACTTTCTCTTACAAGGATATACACAAATTCACAATATGATTTAATGGATACTAAATGTTGGATGACCTCTTAAAGAAAAGCTTAGATTCGTTTGTATCTCTTATGATACATGTAGGATTAATAACACGATTCTGTGATGTATACCTTGTTCATTGTGACCATCTAACCCTCAGTCTCTCCCCTCTCCTTCCAGCCGGAGTTTACGTCGGACGGAGGTCGTCTGTCAACACGTTGTACGTATTGATTACTGGTTATTAATTCTCTGCATGATGTGAAAAGTCTTATATTTTTCTGTTTAATAAACAGCAGCAAAGATTTTGTTTAATCTTTTGGAAGCGATATTTTCCTCTACTGTACGTTTGTGTTAACTGTGAGATTCATCGGACAATACTTTATTTATGGAAAGGGACAATGGAATGAATTAAATAAAAAAGAAAATCACTTCTTTTCTACACTCGAAAGTAACATAGCCTTTTAACCGTTTTAATTTGTAATTCCTCTTTGCTAGAACAGTTAGAAAATATCTTTAATCATTATAAGAAATCATTATACCTGTATTGATTACAATAACAAATCATCATGACATATTTTCAAAATGTTAGATCTTGAAGACGTGGCGATGTGGTTCTAAGGGAATACCCTTAAAAAAAGAAATCAAAATGTTAATACGTGATTTCCTCTTCAAAGATCTTCAGTATATTTTTTGAACAGCATATAAATGTAGTGCTCAGTGTTTGAACCAAGATATTGTTCCCCACACAGCGGGCCATGTCGTCTGAGAGTGAGGTCCTGCTGGAGCGCGTGGACTCGAAGGGCATCATCACATTAAACCGACCAAAGGCCCTCAACGCCCTCAACCTCAACATGATCCGCCTCATCTACCCCCAACTCAAGGTACGACAGGATTTAATATAGTATTATAAATTATATATCAATATAAATAACAACGGATAAACATAAAAAACTGAAAAAGATACGCGTCGTTTTTATTTCAAGGAAATAATTGTAAGAGTCTGATTTCTGATTTTCTTTTCTTCAACATAAAGGGCAAAACATGTCGGTTAACAAAACTGTTTAAAATCTTTCATTCATTCAACTCTTTGTGTCGGTTGATAGTTAATCTAAACATTTAGTTCTCCACTTTCAAAAATGAGCGAGGTTTTACACCATTCTAGAGAACTTACAGATATTACTCATACAATTTCAGATTTTTTCATTGACCCTGACTTTTATCCCTGTAAAAATGGTTGATATTGATTTGTGATTTGTTTGTCTCATTTTTTTTAATCATTCCTGATTTATTCGTGCGCCTGCTGCCCAGGAGTGGGAGGAGGACCCGTCCATGTCGATGGTCATCATACGCGGGGCGGGTGGCAAGGCCTTCTGCGCCGGAGGAGACATACGAGGTACGAACACTACCCAACGAAACCTAAGAAATTTTATTTGGTAAAGATAGTATGCCTAGTCAGAACTCAGGCATGTCAAAAGTTTTTTGATAAATGTTTGATGTTCGCGTTTTACCGAAAAGGTCGAGTATTTGCTGATTGTATGATTTATCAAATATTTTCAAATCACATGGTCAGTGAATAATTTAACTCGTGTAAAGAATCCTTAGATCAATGATGGTAATTAATCTTATGACTCTTATGAAACATTTGTTTATTTGGTGTGTCTGAGGCGGTTGTTTAGATGCCTGACAGAAAAATATTCAACCAGCTAAGAATAGTAAGATAGAAAAGGCCTAAATGTTGCCAAGCAAAGAAGGTCACCTTAGGTGTCTCACAGGCCATTTTTCCATTTCTTTGTAGCGGTGACGGAGGCGGGTAAGGCGGGTGAACCGCTCGGGGAGCAGTTCTTTAAGGAGGAGTATATACTCAACAACGCCATAGGTCAGTGACAGCAGGTTTTTTATTTCAATTGTATGTTATGTCGGTTGGGTTAAGGATCCGATTTTCTATCTTACAATGGCTATTTTGTACAATTCAGAGATGCCATTTTTCCTACTTTTGTAGGATTTCCTACTTCTTGTTGATTTTGGATTGTGCAACTGATTTTTCCTGCATCACTTAGATATCTATTTTGGAGTATTTTTGTGTTATTTTCAAACCATTTGAATACAAGTTTTGGGTATTTTGTATTGGAATGTTACAATTATTTTCATGATTAAGTATCCTGTCGTCCGTCAATCGGATAGCTCATCAGACAGACGAATTAATGTAGAAACGAAAAATACAGTAAAGAAGGGACCCTGAAAGAGATTCAGTGTTATTTTATACCCTGACCCACTTTGACCCATCCTGCTCTCCCCCAGGTACCCTGGGCATCCCCTGGATCGCGCTCATCGACGGCATCACCATGGGCGGGGTAGGTACCGGCTCAAAGATCTAATCATGACACTTTATATATATATATATATATTTTTTTTTTTTTTTTTTTTTTTTTTGAAACAGTTTTATTTAGCTGGACAGTTTTCAGTTTACATAACTGGTTTCCGGCACCGCCCAGCCATGGTGCTTGTTACAAAGAAATGTAACGTGTACGTTTACGTGTACGTTTTCGGGTATGATCATTAATTACATATTCATGACATTTTAACATACACCTGTACATGCTATTGTGAATGATCATTTATTTCATAACCAGCAGATCAACGATACAGCGTTCATTCAGGGAATGTAACGTCATCTGTACAATGTCTATTAAGATTGAGAAGTGTATAAGCTTAAACTTGCAGTAAGAAATGACAGCTATGCAAACCTCTTTGGTTTTACTCTGTTCTGGTACCCAGCCTTACCTTAACCCAAGTATTTAACAGCCCATATTACAGAGGTGTAAATATCTGGAACACACTCTCAGCTGCAACGCAGAGAGCAACAACCAAAGTCAAATTTAAAAAGGAAATTTCGCTTATGAAATTGACCTGATCAGAAGACAAAGTCGACTGGACCTTCAAATGACTATGCAAATATTAAAATAACATGGGTTTAGACATTAATATGTAATTCATATTATGGCCATATACTGGTTCGCCAGTTCATTTTATTGTAACTGTATTATATGTATTATATGTATCAATAGTTCCATCATTCCACTTTTATTCATCCTTCATACAGGGATGTCAGTTTTCAGACTTTAGTCTGATTTCAGATTTTTTTAGACTTAATGAAACTGGCATAAAATTGATCAAATATGGTCAAAACATGGATAAAATCTCAATAGTATCCAAAGACATGTTTGACAGTGGCAATGGGCTTGATAATTCACTTCTGAATACAGTTTCTAAACATTAAAACCAGTTCAGATGTTCTTCAGACTAAGTTCAGATTATCACAATAGTCTGAAACCTTTCTGAGCAGTGAATAAATACTGGCCTCTGATTGGTTGATATTAATGCAATTCCAAGTATGACTCCTAAAATTTCTTTGATAAAAAAAATCCTATAAGAGCAAGAGTTACAGGTTATAATTTTATAATTTATTATGTTGTTTGAATTGAGAATGAATATATTTACAATTCTTTTATCATTTGCTCCACTCTCCAAGCACAGGCAGCCACTCCAAGCAGTGATTTGCACACTCATAATCATAGTTTGGCATTAACTGTAAGGTTTCAGACTTTTTCATCAAGCCTGACTTACATCCCTGTTCATACCAACTCGCGACTGGAAGAACATGCACTATAATGTACGTGAAGTTGTTTGTAATGATAAAAAAAAAATCTGTTAATAAAGAGACCCTCATCACCCCTCACTAAGATGTCGTGATCTGTCTTTCAGGGCGTGGGTCTCTCCGTCCACGGCCAGTACCGTGTGGCCACCGAGAAAACCGTCTTCGCCATGCCAGAAACCGCCATAGGTAAAGTATATGAAATGATGGTTTGGAAAGAGTTATAAAGTAAAGTGGGGAAGATGTGACTCAGACGGGTGACGGCAAAGAATCGTTGCTAAGGCTAATTGCCTGGATGCTAAGGTCTAGGTTAAAGGGAGGGGCCAGTGTCTGCAAATTGATATACTGTCGTGATCTACATCATCAATGGATTACCTATACAAAATTTTATACTTCTATCTATGCCATTTTTAATTGTATGTGTGCTTTTCTGAATCAAACTGAATTGCCCAGCCTGCACCTTGTGCAGCATGCACAGTGCATTTGTCTGTGTGTGACGTCACAAGCAGAATAGTTGAAAAATGATAAAACTGAAAAAAAATCCAATAAGAAATTTATCAAATGTTCTTTATAAGTCTAAAACAGATTAAAATCGCCAAATTAAATGATCTATAAAAGAAAATGTGAAAAAAATGATTTTTTTATGGAATTTGGAGAACATTTAAATCTTAATATTTCCCAATATAATTGAACATTGTCCAGTGCCACTCCTGTTCTCCCGTTCTTCTCTAACCCCAGTCCCCCGTTCCAGGTCTGTTCCCAGACGTGGGCGGTGGTTACTTCCTGCCCCGGTTAGGCGGACAGTTGGGCGTCTTCCTGGCGCTGACCGGCTTCCGGCTCAAAGGGCGCGACGTGCAGCGAGCGGGGGTGGCCACGCACTACGTACACTCAGAAAAGGTATGGTCTACGTTTATTAGCAAATGAGAAAGGCCTTTAGACAGTAGTAGAAAACGTCTGTCGTTTGAATATATGAAATTCTCCATTCTCTTAAATGTAGCATGGTTCAATGTTTTTGTTGCTGTGGGGGCCTCTTGTGGTGGTATCAGGTAAAGAGCAAGGCCCCCAAAGCCTTACTGTCGGAGGTTTTTCATTGTGTTTAGTCATAGAGGCGTGAAATCTGTCTATTGTGTTGGCCTCTGATCAATTTGTAACAATTATAGTTATTCAAAGGGTAGTGGAGCGTAACAGGGAGTGGAGGGGTGGCAGGTAGTGGAAGGGTGGCAGGGAGTGAAGGTGATCTCATTGGTCACCCTGGCCTGTCAATCACTCCTATTCACACCAACAGAGTCGGGGGATATAGGCTGGTCCCCGCCCCTGTGCCACTCTCAGGTCCCAGCCAGGTGTATACAGGTGACACACCTTGACCAGTGGTCACTGGGACCTGTGATCTGTGCAGTCAGGCATGTCACCAGTGAACACCGCTGGTACCTGGGGGGGGGGGGGGGGGCAAGTGGCACAAGATGGGGGGGGGGTGAATTGTACCTGTGGGCCGCCGTACTTGTGGGCTGTGCGTGTCGGGGAGGGGGGGGGGGGGGGTATGGTCAGTACTGGTGGCGTTGGGACTGAGTGGGTAGGAGAGGTGCATGTTTGGGGCAGTGCTCATATTAGTACTATGGGTCTAGACCCTTAAAATCGACAGGGTGCCAGAGGCATTTCTTAAATTCGACAGGCGACATGGCAATTAAGTGACAAATGACATGGCCCTGTTCTTAAATTCGACATGCGACAGGAGCTTTAAAAAGATAGTGACAAGGGACAGGGCCATTTCTTAAATTCGACATGGGACATGGCTCTGAACTGAGTTATAGTGACAAACGACAGTGCCGTTTTTTAAATTCGACACGGGACATGGGAACCCCCCATCTATACCCCCAGTACTGTAGTACTATCAAAATAGCCACCACAGATACCGGACCCAGGGCAGGGGTCCGGATAGTTGTAGACTTCTTGTTATCTGTGGAAGACGCCATTACAGCTGTTGAAATATAATTGAATAAACTGGTTCATTGATTGATTGACTTTTATGTATTTATCTTTTTTTAAAAATCCATTCCTTTATATATTCATGTATCTATTCTATATACACCCTTTTATAAAGTCCGTTTTCTGTACATACAAAGTCCGTGAAATATTTTTCGATAATTTATGAGAAAGTAATCCACTCATGTGGTAATATAATTATAAATCAGATCAAAACCAGGTTATCTAAAGTACTGGGTTACATGAAGTCGTTAAAACCATGATCTCCCCCTTGTCATACTGGGTTTTGTTTTCCCCAAAGCTCTAACTTCTAAAAAGTCAGCTCTCACTGAGAGGCAGTCGTTCACCCTGTTTAACGTCTCGCCCGTTTCCCCCCAGATGGCGACTCTGCAGCAGGACCTGCTCGACCTCAAGTTCCCCAAGCCGCAGGACGTTGGCGACCTGCTGCACCGATACCACAAGGAGGTCAGTTTATTTTGTTTTAAATGTCAGGCCTGAAAAGAGGGTGCTACACCGATGGCAAGCCAAAGGGGAAAGAAATAATAAGATGACAAGTTCGTGACTTGATTACAGTATATCTTTTTCAAATTGAGTACATACATGTGAACTTACAACTTTTGCGATCTTTTACAGCAGAATTTGATGACATTTTGTGAATTTTCAATACATACTACATAGCTTTTGTTTGATTTAGTGACACATCACATGTGAAAGTCAGCATTTTCTGCTGTTAGGGAAGTCTTGCTGTCATGCTGCAAGTTGATCCTAACATATATAAGGAGTTTGTAAGGATGTCCTTGCTGGGCAACATCATCCATATGTTTGAGGGTAACTCAGTGCCTATTTATCCTGAGCTACCACTGATCTGTAATTCACCCACATACTGAAGTAACAACTGCTCTGTAATCTGTTTAAGTGTAAGAGCCCATCTGACAAGGAGTTCGTGCTGGCCCCGCTGCGGGGTGATATCGACCGGCTGTTTAAGGGCGAGTCGGTGGAGCAGATCATGGAGGACCTGGAGAAGGAGGGGTCCGAGTGGGCCACGAAAAACCTACAGACACTACAGAAAATGGTAGGTTATTGGGAGCTGAGTACATGAACCCACACTGATCTGATACTGAATATACTGAGTTTTCACATAACAACAGGGTGCCAACAGCACAGGGAAAACTGGAAAAATGGCACCAAAAATAATCCTTGACAGGGAAAACACAGGTAATTTCATTTGGCCAGGTTCTGAAATTCCTGATTCTCAAGGTAGTAGAGAATTCTCTTTTTGTTGTTAGGTTGTCCAATTTTTTTCCTCACCCAGAAGCTTTTAAATTTGAACAACTTGCTGGATATGACACATGGAAAAAATTGCCATGGGACAGGGAAATCTCAGGAAAAACACAGGGAGGCTATGCAGAACTCACACTGAACTGCTACTGAATAGATACTGAGTGTACGTTATACATCATGGAGGGTTTGAAGGACAACACCTAGAAAATCGAAGGTATCCGAATTATCAGAGCGGGCCACACAACACCTACATACATTAGAGAAAATTATTGGTTGATTAGAACGCATACTGATTCGTTACTGAATTCATATTGAATTTAGACATCAACTTAAGATCATGGAAGAGTGGGCCACGACACACATCGTGGCTCCTTAAGTTTGGCTACATATTCTTGATTCTATTTGAGAAAGGATATGACATTAAGAATTAAGTGTATGTTGTTATTATAAAACTAAATAGATACGAAGTTATTTGGAGGCCTAAAAAATCAAGACTGTAAGTCGGTAGGATTCTGTCATCCATGCACAAAATTACTCAGATAACTAGTATTAGTAATAAAAGGAGCATTTGGTGGTCGTATAGACCTTGTGCAGATGTGGTCACGTGACCACATTTTGGTGATCACCATGTGCTCTTCAAGACCATGTGGCTGTGTAATAAATCTAGAAATCATGAGTTGTACGGGATAAAAGTTATTTATTATGATATCATAGGATAATTTGAAAAACATATAACAAAAATAACTGCTCTATGTATTTGTGAATTGTTAATTTAAGGATTCTAATTTGATCACCAAGATGGCGCCCACTCCCTTTCTGGCTGTTGTGATGTCATCTGCACAACGTCTATACTACCAGAGGAAAACTTGAAAGAGCTGAACATTACATGCATGGTTTAAAATATGACCAAATGTCTAAAATTTCTAAGGCTAAAATAATTTATTCTAAATGTATCTGGTTACCTCCTTGCTTGTAATATAGCCATAACCTATTTCTTCCTCTCCAGTCGCCCACGTCCATGAAGATCACGTTACGGCAGGTGCGGGAAGGCGCCAACATGAGTCTACAAGACGTGCTGCAGATGGAGTACCGCATGAGCCAACGGTGTATGGCCGACCACGACTTCTACGAGGGGGTCCGCGCAGGTCAGTATTATATACTCTGTATGTCCCTATGGTTATAATACCGCATGAGCCAACAGTGTATGGCCGACCACGACTTCTACGAGGGGGTCCGTATTATACACTGTATGTCCCTATGGTTAAAATACTGCATGAGCCAACAGTGTATGGCTGACCACGACTTCTACGAGGGGGTCTGCGCAGGTCAGTATTAGACACTCTGTATGTCCCTATGGTTATAACACCGCGTGAGCCAACGGTGTATGGCCGACCACGACTTCTATGAGGGGGTCCGCGCAGGTCAGTATTATATACTCTGTATGTCCCTATGGTTATAATACCGCATGAGCCAACGGTGTATGGCGGACCACGACTTCTACGAGGGCGTCCGTGTCGGTCAGTATTATACACACTGTATGTCCCTATGGTTTTAATATCACATGAGCCAACGGTGTATGGCCGACCACGACTTCTACGAGGGCGTCCGTGTCGGTCAGTATTATACACACTGTATATGTTTATGGTTATAATACCACATGAACCAACGATGTATGGCCGACCACGACTTCTACGAGGGGGTCCGCGCAGGTCAGTATTATATACTCTGTATGTCCCTATGGTTATAATACCGCATGAGCCAACGGTGTATGGCCGACCACGACTTCTACGAGGGGGTCAGTAATACAAACGCCTATGTTCTGAGAGGCTTTTATTAAACCTTTCCACTCGCCAGATGCTGTGAGGCATAACCAACAAATACACACTTGATGCATGGAGGCATCCCCACGTAAGAACGCCAGATGCATTGGGGCATCTTTTCCATATTATGTCATGATAGTGGATCTAATGCTAATTATAATGGATCAAATAACAATTACTGTTTCAATACACTGAAAAACCCATAACCTGGTATGTCTAACAATAAAAAGGAAGAGAATTATTAGTGTTTTATATTTCTTTTAAAACTTAAAATATAGGTCTAGACAGGGTAATTGTGCGTTATGTGGCATCTTTTTAGACTATTTATTATAGTAGATATAAAAAATATTTTAAAACCTGAACGAAATGTTGGTGGCGTATGGAAAGGGTTAACACATGAAATATAAAGCATGAATAAACTGTGTAAGGCTGCACTTAATTATCTTTGATGGTGTTCCCCAGAAATTATGTTGACAATATCAATGCTACCCGACAATATCAATGCTACCTATTCAACAGTAAATGTTGGTTTCAATTCTCCCAACCACAGATAGCCAGATTTGTGAGTTTTACCTGCAGGTTAGCTTATAACAGGATGCATGCTGGGTAATATATCGACAAAATTCAAGGCTTTAGTATAGAAATTTGCATGAATTGTGTCATTATTTGTAGATTAACATTTTGAAAAACTAGCCACCACTATTTTCAAAATTAAGATCGATATACAGAAATATTTTCTGATTTGTTTGAAAATTCATTAATTGTAGATTAATATAAAGCAGATATTTGCTTATTTTCTATAAGTTTTCCAGGAATTTTCTAGACAAAATAAGTCAACATTAGCCTGTAGGTAATTAAAACTCTATGAATCAGCTATCCGTGGTAGGGAAAATTGACTTCATCTACCTTCAACACACTACCTTAGTCTCATCCATTTTCACATTCACAGTACCTCCATCTTTGTTACAGTGCTGGTGGACAAGGACCAGAGCCCCAAGTGGAAGCCCAAGACACCAGAGGGCGTGACGCAGGAGAAGGTCGACTGGTACTTCTCTCCACTCGATGCCGACAAAGACCTTGTACTCTGAACATGACAGTCCCCGCCAACACTCGGCACCGACAAAGACCTCATGCTCAGAGTTCTGGCTAGTGAAGATTAACATTATCAGTTAACAAGGTTCCACCTGGAACATCAGCCAAGTTTAGAGAGGATTAATTTGTCAGGAATGTGTGGGATCCCTATGAATAACGACATGGGCATGGATAGGTTGAGTGATACAGGAAAGTGAATGTAGGTTGATAAAATAGAGCCAGGACAACCTAAGAGCCAAGGATAATGTTACACTTTCCAATATCACCATCTGCATATTCAGTGAATATATTGTATTTTGCACCTGTTAAAAAACAATGGTGATAGAAGGATGATACATTCTGCTTTTACTTTATAACTCTGTACAACTATAGACCTTTTTCATTAGGGTGTGGCGCCCCCTGGTGAAGTAAATGGAACCAATGGTTTAGGTCATTTTCCATAGTTAACCTATATGGAGTGAAGCATATAGGTTAACTATTGGAAATGACCTAAACCATTGGTTCCATTAACTTCACCAGGGGGCACAACACTCTTTATGGAAAAGGTCTATAAGACAGTTACAAAAAGTATAATAAAGTATTTTGTTAAACGGCCGGCAGATGAGGCACATATCATGATAGTTATGGGCAATTTATATTAGAAACTGTGTGATACTATAAGAATTATGCCAAGTAATGACACTATGTGTCATATGGCATACGTTTACTTTTTTTAACTTTTGTTTCCACATACAAAATAAAACAGGAGATCCTTTTATTCAATGAAATCAATATATTGTATTGATCATGAGTTTAAGGAAGAAAAAATCTTCCAGTCTGTACTTATAAGTATTCTTATATGCTCAGGGCTTGGGCGTAGCACATGGCATAATTAAGGGTAAAGATTCCATAGATATGCTTAGTTTATTGCTGCGGTTGTGCTCGCAATACGATGTACAGATTTAGGGGTAGTTAAGTGGTTATGCTATATGCTACCGGTCAGTGTAATACATTACCGGTGAGGGTGGACACTCTAGTATTTGTGAACGTGAGTTTCCCGCACTCTGATTGTGATTGAGTTATTAGTTCCTACCAAAGGGTGACGGTTAAACATTACACAGCAATGTATGTATATTACTCGTGGTTAGGGTCCGTGAGGCTCAAAATGAACCGTGCTGCTAAATTTCAGGTTATCATAATCAACATAGGACTAGAGAATTCCAGGTAACTAATAATAATTTTAAGTCACGTTGCATAGAGGATAAACTGCCATGCCTTAAAGTAATAAAGCAGAGTAGGGAGTTTCAAAGACGATGGTGCATCTCGATATGCATATCTAA
The DNA here is from genome assembly GCA_936440205.1 of Lepidonotus clava. Classification (NCBI taxonomy): domain Eukaryota; kingdom Metazoa; phylum Annelida; class Polychaeta; order Phyllodocida; family Polynoidae; genus Lepidonotus; species Lepidonotus clava. The sequence continues at coordinate 34,551,151 of OW387150.1, forward strand.
CATCTAGTCATATGTAAGACAAGGGCAAAATTTGGGAAAGCTATGTAAATAGTGATTATTAATAGGTAATTTTTATTCGAAATAAAGTACAAAAGCTGAGGTGAAAGATAAGTTATGTAATGTAAACTCTATTAACATTACTTCAAACATTGTGAGAGCTTCCAAATACGAACCTGACTTTTAAAACGAACCTAAATCATTTTTTGTATAATTAGATAAGTGAAGGTCGGCGAATATGAGACTATGTATGGGAAATAAAGAAGTCGTATAATAAAACAAATTGCCGTTGTTTTTTTTTGACCAGATTATCAGTTGCTGTTAGATTTATTCCGTTTATTACTTCTAAGAACAACTGTCAATATCCCATCTTTTTATTATATCTCAGAGTATTAATTTCAAGGAATCAAAATTTCAAAATTGTGTTGTGATATTTGAAAAAAGGAAATACCATGTCCTCATGTTCTTATCAAGTCATGAGCATAACCGTTTGACCTATTTGTCACTCTACTAGACTCCCCTGACGCATTAGTAACTACACGTACATAGAATATATAAGATACCGTTACAAAGAAGCAAATATTGTGTTGAGTGTACAGGGTGGACCATACACCGCCCACCCCTGTACTACTCGATATGCCGACAGGTTCAATATTATGTCTGGGGCCGCAGGGCTTTGCGCCATGGTCCTGTAGACCTATGCACCACGAAAGGGTGACTTTAAAAGTTATGGAAAAAGGCATTTTTTCACAACTATAACTTTCTAGGTAAATGTGCTACAGTATTACTTCATATACCATAGGATTCAGAATTAATTGGACAATGCATCCAGACTTGTTTTGTAAAACATATCATAGAATGAAAACGTTCTATTTAGAACCAAAATTGGAAAAACGAAAAAAATGTTTACAATTACAAGTATAATGTAACGTTTGTGATAATGTGAAAATAAATTTATTGGGCATATCTGTCTTTACTTTAAGATCACAACGCTGTATAATTTTAGTGGTTGTTATCCATAATTTTGCAGTTAAATCTTTAAAAATTAAAAATGGCCAAAAAGTGCAAAATTTAATGATTTCAGAGATTCTCTATGGGGATTTACTATAGGATTTGGTTGTAAATATGAAAATTTGTGATATGAAAGGTCTTTTGTGCATCAAATCAAATCATCGTTGTATAACCACTTAAAGGAAAGACAATAATGTCTTCTTCACCCTCAGGTATCCAATAAATAAATCTAAAGTTCCTATGGTGTGATTCACATGCTGCATAAATGGCTGTAAAACGATGAAAAAGTCAACCTTTCTTAGAGCATGTGTCTATAAGCCCCAACCTGCTACAGACCCCCGCGTAGGGCCCAAGGAATTCGTTGCATTCCTGCTGGGGTTGAGACCTTTGCCCACATGCGGTGGTCAATATGAATACTGCCTCAGGGCATGGAGTGTAATGAAAGGTCCACTACGGGTTTGGACGTAGTGCTCAGTTTTGATCCTGAACTCACAACAGAAGATTTGAATTGAATAAATCTTACTCTTTTTTTTATAATGGTCCTTTTTAAATTCTCTCAGTCAAGAATCCACATACGAGCATTTAGTACATTAACCACTCTTTAGCATCACCTCTTACTTCACCTCATGGAACGGTAACATAAGATATATTCCTTTAGTATCTTCTTGTATAATTCTTTTGAAGTTGGCTCTAATCTATTTTATTGGATATTGTAGAAAAGGTTGACTAATATTGATTCCTTTTGTCCTTTTAGTGGGATTGGCCACAATTAAACACCAGATAGGTCTATACCTAAAATAAAGTAAAACAGAAAACCGCAATAGGAATATCCCATTGTTAAAGTGAAAGCAAACATTTCTAGCGATAAATTAAAACGTACTTAGATATACAGATAAAAGAAAACTTGTCTTTATTCAGTATAATCAGTCTTTCGTATGGATGAACATGTAGGTAGGTACATACATGCAAGGAAAGTAATTAGTTAAAAAAAGATAACCAAAAAATAAGGAAGTAAATGTAACAAATCCGTGGATATTTGAATGAAGGTTTATGTGGTCATGATCAGGTACAGTATATGGCGCAATATCTGAAAAAGAGGATTTATTACATATCTGATTTTATAAAAAGCAACGATATATTGTATTCTTCTATCTCGATGTATTGTTTATCATGGAAGACTAGGGGTAACTCTGAATGACTTTTTCAGAAATAAAAAAAATACGCTCAAAGAGCAAGTGACGCATGAAGATATATAGTTATCGTAACTACAATGATCGTGTTTGGCTCCATGTTAGAGCAGTACATTACACCTGTTGGTTTGTGTTCCTTACAGCTTATAATTACGGCCAGGAGCCGTCCGTCTGTGGAGGGCTGGGGGCCCGGCGGGGGGGGGGGGGGGGGGGACACTCATTATTTGAATGTAGGTACCAACTACAGCAAAACGACAGCCCCACTTTTTGGGGATAGGAATATCTTGACAGCCCCGCCCTCTTTTTATGCTGTATCAAGGACAGTCCTTCTTAAAAGGGCATTTGCTACACACACACCCCCCTTTTTGGGGATGGGAATACTCTGAAAGCCCCCTCTTTTCAGGCTGTGTCAAGGACAGCCCCTCCAAAAAAAGCATTAATTTTATCAAAATGTGCTTATCATTTTATATCTGAAATCAATGATTTAAGAAGCATTATGAAGTAATCGAATTACATACAATACATTTTTAATATAGTACAAAGGATAGTATATCATTGACAGCTCCCTCAATTGATGGTCTGATCATTTGACAGCCCCCCCTTCTTTTTTTTAAAACCAAATTGGCGATTACCAGCTACAGCCCACAGAGCTTCTGACCACAGTTGGTACCCATTTTTGGGCTGGCCCAAGCAAGAATATGATGTTATTATAACGTTATTATAATGTTCTGTTTAGTTCTGCTTTGGTTCTTGTTTTTTTGATGGCACCCAAAAAACGTCTTTAGAACCTAACGTTGCGACGTTGCACTGCAATGTTATTCTGACATTCATGTAACATCTTTTTTTTACATCATAATAACACTATTATAACATTCTTTATTAGTAAGGTCTCAACTTCACTAAAATAAGGTGTTATTGTAACATTCTTTGGTAGTAAGTATCAACTTTACCTAAAATAATATAACCTTTACGTGAAAATTGGCCAGGTTACAGACTAAACAAAAAAGTATGATGCAGTACGTGCTTGTTAAGTGACTGCTTGCCTGGGGAGTGCCCCCCCCCCCCCCCCAACCCTACATACAGTCTGTGGTCATTAAACCCCCGTCCCTACCCGCTCGGCCGGCCAGGTTTGACCAAACACTGGAGGGTCAGTAACGGTCACTCAATGGTCAGTGTAATGAGCAGGTAATCCCTATGGGGTGCAAGGTGTAAATGGTCAAAGATCCAGATTGAATAAGTTACCCGAGACATTCCTGGTTGTAAGCCTTACATTGTAGCGCACACATGCACACATTATGCATGCATGCATGCATACATACATACATACATACATACATGCATACATACATACATACATACATACATGCATACATGCATACATACACACACATATGCACGCATGCACACATACATGCACACATTCATGCATGCCTGCACACACGCATGTACACACGCATGCATGCATGCACACACGCATGCACACACATACATACAATCACATACACATGCATATATGCACGCACATACACACACATGCACATACATACATACATACATACATACATACATACAAACATACATACATACATACATACATAAATACATGCATGTACATGTTTACAAACACGCTCACACATATACACACAGATGTGTGTGTGTGTGTTTGATACCACTGAAAATTATTGAAACCGCAAACTACTTTTGGTGGCTAAAATAAGGTTCTGCAAATGCTACCTACCGCAAAGTGGAATATAGTTGTTTACACGTGCCGTCCCATAGGCCGACTGGTCACTCATGTGTAGTGAGTGGTGTAAGTGGCCACTGGTCAGTGAGTGGTCAGTGAGTGGTCAGTGGGGAGGTGCGAGGCACGGCTGGTTAGAATCTGATGGTGGCTGCCTCAGGTAACTCAGGTAGGTACGGGACCTACACAGGTAGCGTCTACAGACCTTCATTTAACACACCCAATTCACCCTACCACGGATAGCCGATTTTCAGTATTTTAGGCACCTGCAGGTTAATCTGGTCCAATTCTGTCGACAAAAACACAGGAAAACCTATAGAAAATATACAAATATTTGCAATATACCTAGCTATTGTGAATGAAATTTCAACCCGTCTTGAATGATAAAAATGAAAAATAGTCAAAAATAGTTTTCCATTATGTTAAACCACCAATCATGCCATAATTAATAAAAGAAAATCCTGTACTTAAGCATTATCATTTGCATATTTCCCAGCATGCATTCTGATCAAGGCTAACTTGAAGCTAGGTTAAAAAAAATCGGGCGAATATTGGCTGAGTTGTACGCCTTTTGTAAAAGACGGGGATGGCCCACAGGAACACTGCATGATGTATTGACTCCCAATAGGTAGTGGTGTACTTCCATTCATTGTTCATGAGATCAGGTGACTATGTATGATATGAAGTTCAAGTTGATATATGTTGGAAGTTAACAATAGAGTCTTTGTGATGTGCTACTGGCCTGCCCAAGCATGCTGCTCAGTGCATGCTGAGTCATTAAAATTGAGGATATAGTATGCATGTGTATATGTAAGTACACATGCATGAATGTATTATGCTCGTGTATGTATGTATGTATGTATGTATGTATATGTATGTATGTATGTATGTATGTATGTACATAGAGATACATGTTATATATGTCTATGGCATGTATGAATGTGTGTGTATATGTATACATGTGTGTATGTATGTATGTGTGTGCATTTGTGCATGTATGTATGTATATACGTACATGCGTACATATATGTATGTGTATATATGTATGTATACATGTATGTATTAATTTCTTATGTGTGCATATGCGTATTTATGAAGAAATATATATCTATATATGATAAATATGCCTGTTCGTTAACTATATTAAATATATATATATATACATATATCCTAAGTATTATGTCAGGTGGAGCTGTGTGCTGCAGGCAGTGCCCGGGTACCTGGAGTTAATCCGCCCAGAGAGGATAATCCCTGTATGTAGTTGTAACAGTCAGATCTGGGAGAGATCTCCCCAGTACAAAGTCACAGAAACACGCACACACTGGTTTCTGTCACTAGCAAAAAATGGCAGACCGCTATCCTGTGACTGCCAAGCGGGAATATTGTTGTTATTGGTTGGTTATTCCTTGGCTAATTTGTTAAAAATATGGTCAGCCTTATAAAGATGGCCTTCTAGGGATTATACCTTTACACAGAGATTTAAGGTTTATTTACATTGTTGTCGGTAACAAGAACAATAAGACTGGAGGTTGAAACATCACATGATGACATCATACATTAGTATGAATCAATAACGTATTCCCTACGGCACCTCCTTCTGATAAAGCTTAGAATGAGTCAGTTACTACGTCTGTTCACCGCATTAAATTGTGCGGTGCAATGGTGTAAACGGACCGGTCATTTCCTCTTTAAACCAGATCTTTCTAGTGTTTCCGTAAGGTAAACCATGAAGCTTAATATGGGTATAAATCTATCAAAAACCAAACCAGATATTCAATATAAAAGGGCCGGTGATTTAAATATATAAATATATATAATATATTAGGAGTTTGCATCATCGATGGGTTTTACCAAGTTAAATATTTAAATACCAATTAAGAACAAGTAAAACATGTCCCCTAAAAGTAGGGGCGCATCTTTTAATTCCCCTTTCACTAAGTAAAACTTTATCGCGCCAGGGAGATGCGGTCCACCTCTATTTTCAAAGAAAAATGAGTTTTTATGTAAAATGAATGTAAAAAGCCATTAATAGTCAAAAATCCCCAAATGCCGCCTGCTTGACCACCTCTCCAGTTTGCCTCATGTAGCATGTAGACTGTCTGAGTGGCCCCTGCAGGGAGGTGGAGAGGGCTTGAGACGGCTAGTTAGTAACGTCAAGGGCCCTGTCTGCATCTTACAATGGCTAGTTAGGAATGTCAAGGGTCCTGTCCGCATGCCACCGTCTTTATAGGTGTTTGATCTCACACAAAACGTCCCACTTGGTTTCTTTTCCGGAGCATTGGTGTGTGATACTTGACCATGAGGGGCCACAATTAACTGTCAGAAAAAGGCCCTGAATGGGACCCCAGGGAGGGGTGGGGGACCCTCATATGGCCATAACGATGTATTGCTTGCCCTTGATTGTCTCCAAGAATCGGCATGCATGTTTATGTCGATTTAGGAATAGTTATATCCCCTGCCTCTATCATTTTTATTTTCATTTTCCCCCGGTCGCACACCTCTTTATAAACGTAAAGGGATTATTTAGATGGTCAATAATTCTATTTGTGTTATCGTCTCATTATCTTCACCCTGGTTCAGGGCAATAGGAGTAAGTGCGGTACCCGTTTACAAAGGGTGACCAGGAGTAAGTAGTATAATAGATCCAGTGTTATAAAGGAGAGTTTGGGATGAATGACAGCCAGATAACGTCACAAATGACGGGACATGGTCATTTTGAAATTATTTTTGAAATGTGCTAACATTAGACTGACCGGTATCTAAAATATGCGCAAAATCTCTCATTATCTTCAACTGGAAAAACACATGTAAAGTCCTGTAGATATTTGAATTTATGCTTTATAACTTCAATGACTCTTAAAACCAAGGGAAACTTTGATGATTATTACTAATGATAAACCTCTAAAAATATATTATTCTCTCTTGTGTCTTTCCTTCTGTGAATATCGGTCGTTGGAGACATTTCATTTCATTTACAGTTTTCTTTCTTTTCTACAGATTTGCAGTGGATCCCATGATGAACAAGATTAAGAGAAGTGACAACAAACAACATGGATATATACAGCACAATCTTTAACCATTTGTACAGAAATCTGCAATGAGATTATTCCCTCAATTACTGTCACTGTCACAGATAGTGGCCAGCACGATCTTATAGCTGTACAAGAATTGATACTATCATGATACATGCAGTACAAGGATTGATACTATATGATACATCCTGCACAAGGATTGATACTATATGATACAGACTGCACAAGGATTGATACTATATGATACATCCTGCACAAGAATTGATACTACATGATACACACTGTTCAAGGATTGATACTATATGATACATGCTTTATGAGGATTGATACTATGTGATATATGCTGTCCAAGGATTGATACTATATGATACATGCTGCACAAGGATTGATACTATATGATATATGCTGTGCAAGGATTGATATACTATATGATACATGCTGTACAAGGATTTATACTACATGATACACACTGTTCAAGGATTGATACTTTATGATACATGCTTTATGAGGATTGATGCTATATGACACAGGTTGTACAAGGATTGATACCACATGATACCTGTCATAAAAGGATTAATACTATTTGATACACCATGTTCAAGGACTGATACTATATGATACACGCTGTACGAGGATTGATATACTATATGATATGTGCTGCACAAGGATAAATACTATGTGATGCATGCTTTACAAGGATTCATACTATATGCTACATTCTGTACAAGGAGATATACTATCTGATACATTGATTTACAAGGACAGCTACTACCTGATACCCTCTGTAGGACCAGGAGGGCTGTGATAGGAGCAGAACCCTGCTGAGAGACCCCTGTACTTCCCGGAGAGGTGTATTACCCTGTGCAAGCCCAGGAGTGGAGTATCATAAACCTGTACTGACCCCCCAGTCACCATGTGTCGGTGGGGCTGTGCTACCGTCGACACGGTGAGTATCATCAGATGACATATCTCAGGTCGAATTGAAGAAATGGCTATGTCGGAAATCCAAGGTTATATCCAATTAAGTTTATCTCTACTCTACTAAACCTGGATTTCAATTGGCGCTTTATCAATTTATTGGCGATGATAAAACCCCTCCATTTAAAATATAGGATTAAGAAATACCCGATGGGTCGAATTGAGGAAACAGCTCTATCATATCATATTAAGTTTATCTCTAGTCTACCATGTTTAGATTTCCATTATGCGTTTGGGTAGAGCTTAGTTAAAGGATCCTTGTTCATGGAACAATTGAAAGAAACAATGAAAAAGAGAAGGAAAGGAAAAGATGAATTGGGGTCCCTGATTTCCATTCAACTTGGCACACAAAAAAAACTAAATAAAAAACAAACAAATAAACAAACAAATAAACAAAAATCAAAGAACAAAACGAACAAGCATAAAGATCTAAAAACAAGGCTATAGTTCTCATTCTGAAAGTCACAGGCCCTATAGATACTCAAGTTAATATCCTCACGTTGAAGTATGAACCTATTAATCTTACAGACCCCGTGCACTCAGTGCAATTCAATTGAAATAAGATAACTACATTACTATGATACCTGTAACGGTCTTAAATTCTTAGATACACTATCTTATGAATGGTTTATCTTTTTATTTGTTTTGTTGGAAGGGGGAGGGGTCATAACCACTTAATATGAATGGGAATTCCGGTAAATAGCCCTTGCGGTGCCACTCCCTCGACCAATACACTATTAATCATTTCTTCTTTTGGTAAAGTTTATCCTGAGTCATTTCCTACCCCGAGTGTTATCAGTATCTCGATGGCGACTTTAAACAATCCCGTTTCCCTTTGGCACCTGCTTCATACACCTGGGGGGGGGGGGGGGGTTACTTGGTCTGGAAATAGGTACCAACTGCTGTCGGACCGTCAAGGAGCTGTACCTGTCGATCGCCAATAACTATATGGCTTAAAATGGGGGGCTGTCAAATATTCAAGCCACCTTTTAGTAGGGCTGTCAATAATACTTAACCTTAAACTTAAAGTCAATAGTATACACGTTAATTCCGTGATACTATAATGCCTCTAAAACCAATAATCATATTCTGAAATCAGATTGGAACCAAGAAATTTGTCGATAGATGCTTTTTTTGGCTCGAGAGGCTGTCCACGAGATATCCTTAAAAGTGAGAGCTGTCAGACCTTGCCCATCACAAAAGAAAAGTGGGGGGTGGGGGTGGGGGGGGGGGGGGGGGTTCGGGGGGGGGGGGGGCTCTAGTTTCGCAGTTGGTACCTTTTTTTAAAAAAGGTTTTTGTTGGAATAAACATCGGGGTTTCCCCTGGTTTTCAGGATATTACACCAGATGGTATAATAAAAAGCTATATATGTACAGAAATATTTTGTAATAATCGCACATTATTCTAAGCACAGAAAAAAGACCCATTTAAGTAACAATCAATTGGAAGTTAGATACAACAATAAATCCTGATATTGCCTATACAATTATATGTTTTTGTGCGGAATGAATCAACATTTACCATATGATGCAAGCTAACAATTAGCTTATCCCAGTCGGAAACCCCTATATAAAATAGACTCTTTTGAAGTTTAGTGTTCATTTTAGCAAGAAGGTTAAACACCTTTATAACAGCAGATCTCTTATTGGGGATAATAAAACATCAGGTTTAATACTGTCCAAGAACATGAGTCTCAATAACTATTGTACAATTCTCCTTTGCTCCAACCTTATAATAAGCCTGGCATGCAAATCATGTATAGGAACCTGATCATTTAAGGAAACCTTTATTCAAAAACTGAGTGCCCCCCCCCCCCCAGCCAGGTTCGTAAACTGGGTGCAGGCCTATCGCTGTCCGTTAGGCCTGCTGGCCTAGGCTCGTGCCTCAAACAGTGACTAATGATCCTACTTAGGCCTACTCAAGCCTACTAAGGCCTACTCAAAGTGACTAAGTATATAGGCCTACACCTGGCTAAGTCCTAGAGGAGTTCCCCTTATTTGGAGGGGGAGTGGGGATGTAAAGGGGTCCCACAGGCACCGTCAAATTAAAGAAATTGGCATGTTGTTTTCTATGAATTAATTCACCATTTTCTTGTGAATTGTAAGAGAGGGCTTTAATAGTTTAAAAACATATATTTTTTGTAGTTGTTTTGTGTCTTATAGTTCTTTCCTATGTATACAAGGTCCAAGTCATATGCAATGTTTCCAGTTAGGTATATCTGTGTTTTGCGGTAGTAGATCTACTGTCTAGAGCCCATTAAAGGCTGTGCAGTACAGAGTTGATAAGACTGGGAAAGACGATAACTTTATTGGATTATTTGGGTGAAGAATATACAGTTTGTGCAATGTACAAATGATGCAGTGGCTGCAAGTCTAGCCACTTTAAGTTTGGCCGTAGGTTTATGTATGGTATTGAATGTGCCGTTCTTTTATTAGCATAACATCATGCCATGCTGATCCCCTGAACATTATAAACCATTAATATTATTCTAGTATAGTTATGCCACAGAATATAATATTTATTCTCATGTTTTGAATGGTATTTGATATGAATTATACTTGTTAATTACATACACATTACATTATTGTTTTGTAATGTATGGCCGATGTGCCCTATAGTCTAAATAATTCCTCCACAGATGCAAAAAGAAGTGACGGAATTAGACGGAGGGGCCCTACTTTTTGGCAGTGGTAATGGTTCCCTCTTTTAGCAGAGTATAAGTTTTTTAATTCAAAATTAGCACCGAAGAACAGACACACGAAAACCATGCATTAGTGGATCTCTTTTCTATCCTGGATCTGCCCATATGTACATTGCAATTTCTTCTCTTCCCAGATGTAATGTGACTTTATCTAGATTTCTTCCCAGACTTAATGTTCTAAACTATATGGGGGTTCAATTACTAGGTCAACATAATAATTATTCGCTCAACTTATCTAGTCTCTCTTTTTTTTTATCATGATTGAGTTGGATTCGTGTTTGATTCTCGTCTCCATCATTCAATTTGTTCCCCTCAGTAGTTCTGTTAGGAGAAACAATAGCAACTCACTGATAAGATAATGTTAAGTGATCCAAGATCACTCTTTGTTACATTGTCATCCAAGTGTTCAGTACTATGATAAGAAGAACTGTGGAGACCCACAGGGGACCCGTAGGACCCACAGGGGATCGTCACAAACCGAGGGTGAAGCCCGAGGTTTGTACGATCCCAATGGGTCGTCCGCCCACCCGAGGACGCCCCTTTAGGTATTTCTTTATTTTATCACCCAAGAAATAGTCAAAAACTGTAAAAAATACTCAGAATTAGGTGTAGGAAGTGGTGCTTACGGCCTGTCAATACGCCCTGCTCACAATACGCACAGCTCGTTGGCAGAGCAGGTGATAAAAGATGTTTCACACTTCACTCGGTACTAATAACAACAATCTCTTTGTAAAATTACTCTGTTCAACAATTCATTGTCATCTTCCCATGGGTCACAAATTACACCTTACTTATGCATACCAGTCTAGTCGTATTGACCAGTATGCACGCTCTGAACTGGGAGGGCGTCCACCTCCTCCTACATAGTTTATTTAATGTTTATTAATAGCAAAGATGCAATCTAGCAACAGTGCCTGCACCCTGCACCCTGCACCCAAGTAGCTAAGACCACGCCTTTGTCAAAAATGCTTATGGATTATACACCTGTACAATAGAACAGGTCGCTCTAAGTAGTCTGTAGTTCTTTCCCTCAGCATAATCTATGATGTAACTACTAATTCACAGATTTGATTTGCACTGGAACTACAAGTCCCCCCAGATTCTATATTGCTGGTACTTCTTCCCCCAAGACGTTGTCATGCAGGCTGTAGGCCTAACTGATCACCAATAGTTGGTTCATGTATTATGTTATGTAACGTGTCCTTCCTTCCCTCCCCAGACGTAAGGTGGTTTTACACTATGCGATATGGGGTGCGATATGACGATGTCGCAGTGAAGTCACACATATTAGAGATACAGTTATTGATTATACTTGTGAAAAATACTGAAAAACTACAATTTCAAACAATTATACCATCCCTGTGAGTTATTTTTCTGTGATATTCTCAAACCACTTTGATATCGCAGCTCAAGTCGCATAGGTGTAAAAGAGCCTGTACTTGTGGAAGTGGTGTGGGATGCGGTACTGCAAGGAGTGTCTGATAGGCCACTCCCCCATATCACAAACAGTTGGTTCATGTATTATGTCATGTAACGTGTCCTTCCTTCCCTCCCCAGACGTACTTGTGGAAGTGGTGTGGGATGCGGTACTGCAAGGAGTGTCTGATAGGCCACTCCCCCATATCACAAACAGTTGGTTTATGTATTATGTTATGTAACGTATCCTTCCTTCCCTCCCCAGACGTACATGTGTAAGTGGTGCAGGACGCGGTACTGCAAAGAGTGTCTGTGGGTGAATTCCCCATATCACAAACAGTTGGTTCATGTATTACGTTATGCAACGTGTCCTTCCTCCCCTCCCTAGACATACTTGTATAAGTGGTGTGGCACATCGTGCTGCAAGGAGTCTCTGAAAGGCGACTTCCCCTGATCACAAACAGTTGGTTTGTATATTACGTTATGTTACGTGTCCTCCCTTTTTCCCTTCTCAGACGTACATGTTTAAGTGGTGTGGGATGCGGTACTGCAAAGAATGTCTGAGGGGTGACTTTCACCAATAGTTGTTTATGCATTACATTCTATATCATATCCTTCCTTCCCTCCACAGACATACATGTGTAATTGGTGTGGCACACAGTATTGCACGGAGTGTATGAGGGTGACTTCCCCTGATCACCAACAGTTGGTTCATGTATTACATTATGTAACGTATCCCTCCTTCCCTCCCCAGACATATATGTGCAAGTGGTGCAGGACACGGTACTGCAAGGAATGTCTGAGGGGGTGATTTTCACCAACAGTTGGTTCATGTATTACGTTATGTAACGTATCCCTCCTTCCCTCCCCAGACATATATGTGCAAGTGGTGCAGGACACGGTACTGCAAGGAGTGTCTGAGGGGTGACTTTCACCAACAGTTGGTTCATGTATTACGTTATGTAACGTATCCCTCCTTCCCTCCCCAGACATATATGTGCAAGTGGTGCAGGACACGGTACTGCAAGGAGTGTCTGAGGGGTGACTTCCCCCTGATGACCAACAGTTGGTTCATGTATTATGTTATGTAACGCATCCTTCCTTCTCTCCCTAGACTTACATGTGTAAGTGGTGCGGCACACGGTACTGCAAGGAGTGTTTGAAGGGCGACTTCCCCGGACTGATGAAGGAAGCCACAAAGTGCCGCAAATGTAACCAGGTAGGTGAAACTTATAGTGTCAGGAGTAGTTTATCAATTAATACAATCATTCAAGAAGCCTGTTATGTTTTTCATATGCTCTGATTCTATATGAATTACAGATATATTTTGATATTTATTATTTGAGTTGATGATATTTTATTCCCAATATATTCAGTTACAGCAAAAGGTTAATGCAAGGATATCTTTTGAAAGAACTTACATATAAGTCCATATAAAATTTTGCTCAACCTATTTCAAATATCCTCCCATGTACTATTATTATCATTGAAAAAGTCGTACACATGCAACATAATATAAGTGACATCTCTAACGATAATAATCTCATAATCTTAAACACACAACAGTACTCCAATCCTTTACAGCTCTAAATCTTATAACTGCACTATCTGTCCTTATTTATAAAATGCATTGACAATATTTCAGACCAAATGCCAAGGGGTGAGAGTTGACTACGTCCCCCGACCTAAGACGGCGGCAGACAACGGCAAGGGCAAGAGTCGAGGTGAGAGGGCATACATGGACAGGGGCGGATCCAGACATTTTGGGGGAAAAAAAAGGGGGGGGGGGCGTCTTTATCATAAATGTCCCGGCACCCTCCGCAGTCCTATGTCAGACCGTTTATCTTTTGCTCAGATCGAGCTACTCATAACATCAGGATCGGCAACAAGGTCTCCTGGGAACAACACTGGGGGTCTCTACCCTAAGTTATGCTAATGATTATTTACACAGGCACAACCAAAGCCTACAAAATCAGTATCGTCTAAGTGACTATTGGAATAAGTAGTTGAGAGCCCCAAACCTTGTAGCAAATTTCTATAACAACCAGTTTTACATTAAAATCAAATGGCCTGATGGACAGGGTGCACATAGTTATACTGGGGGTGGGGCTGCTTTCTCGCCTATTGGTTTATTGATGTTTAACCCTGCGTCAATACTTGCAGTTTGACTCTCATTTAATATTCGTGATCGATCCTAATAATAAGTGTACAAAGAGTAAGTTTTCAGATAGTATGAATAATAGAGGGAACAAAACCATGCACTAGGGAATGGTAAGAATAAAGAATTGTGTACTCTGTGTCCCAGAAGCTTTAGATCAAGTATACTGCGTCCCCTCTCGGAATACTCACAAGGTAACGTGTACTATTGTAATTTTCTGATGAACACTTTTATCTATTTTATTACTTTTTTTCTTGAAAAAGGGGGTAAAAACGCAAAGCCCACAATTGTAGAAAGCTCAATTGCACCCCATCGTCTTCCAAAAACTGTAGACCGTTATGTGTAGGATAATGGACGAGTAGTAGTGCATGGGGTGAAATAATGCACGAGCCCGTAGGGCGAGTGCATTATTCCACACCATGCACTACTACGAGTCCATTATCTGACATAAACCACGAGAGAAAGTATCTTATGCCCCTTGGTACCTTATGAATATCTGAATTCACTACTTAATTCATGATCATTAATATAAAAGTTCACTTTGCTTCTGTATGATCCTAGTGGATGGCCCTAGACCACTAAATACGAAATGGGCATTTTCTTAAATTCAACAGAGTTACACATGCCCTAATAATAATAACATAGGCTTTATGAATAAAGTGAAAAGGGGCATAAGTATTTTTTAAATTCCAATGCAACATAAGAAAAAGGTAAGTGACAATGACATGTGACATTAGCATTTCTTAAATTTGACATGCAACGTGGGGATCCCCTCATCAAGAGCCCCCCACCTGTGCTCTGACCGGCACTCCTCCACTCTGCAACGAATTACCCTCCCCACTAGAAGTAATACTCTGTGATCATTCTAGTACCTGAGGTGTCAATGTGGCAGAGTGAAGCTCCTTGCCAGCAGAGGGGGAGGGGAGGGGTGGAGGGGGAGAGGAGAGGGGTGGAAGGGGTGTTGATTGCCTACTGAGTGTACAGTCATAGACTGTAATTACATCCCACTCCACTAGGCCCCAAACTCAATGAAAGAGTAAATCTGGGTCAGAACAGACTAATTGAGCCAATAATGGATAAAAGGTAAAACTGGCCGGACTTCTAACAGCTGCCCCGTTAGGGTAGTGGTTAGGCTGTAGCACTATGAATCCAAAGGTCTATGGTTCAATCCTGGGCTCTGCACATCAATGGTCAAACTTTTCATAAATTTAAAATTGGGTGTTCTTGGCAGTATATTTGAACAACAAATCAGCAACTGTGCATTATTTCAGAGAACCAGTGCATTATCACAGTAGCAGTGCATTATCACCTGAGAATGCACTGCTAGAACAAAGGAAATCCGAGTCAGAGTGGTTTATTTTATCATATCAGCGTAGACCCTTGAAATTGACAGGGCGACATAGCCATTTCTTTACTTCGACATGTGACATGGAGCTTAGTAACAGGAAGAAAAAATAAATGACATGACACAGATTATTCCTTTAATTCGACATGCGACATGGGGGCTTTTTAAAAATCAACATGCATGATAATAGTGACATGCGAAATAACGATTTCTTAAATCCGACATCCGACATTGGGACCCCCCATCTACAACCCTTATCATGGAGGTTTTATACACTACCAAGTACATGAATTGTAACATGGACCTCACGGTGGAACAGTTTCATTCCTGGTCGCATTTTCTGGTTGCAGGTAAGAGCGCCACGAGGTCACGTAGTGCAAGTCCGTCCAAGGCAAGCAGCAAGGGCAGCAAGAAGTCGGGAAAGAAGTCGGCCAAGAAGAGGAAGAGGCGCTGAGATCTGAACCAGTGACTTCATGTTAAGTCTGCCCAGATGTGTGTGTCAAAAAGTGTCCTTTATCAGCTTCAAACGAGTGAGAAAAGTGATATTACTTTCACTCATAATGGGTGTCAAGCAGGGGCGCATCCAGAGGCAGTCATCTAGGGGGGTGGGGGGTGGGGGGAGCAAACCAACCCCACTATAAAAAGTGAGAGAAATATTATGTCAGATTTGTACAAATCAACAAGCTTAGATGATTTGATTTAGGTGTACATTCCACTTGGTCTGGGGAGGGGGGCAAATTTAATTTCCCCTTTTGCGCCCCCCCTGGATCCACCACTGTCAAACTAACAGGGCCTTTCAATATCGGTGTATTCTAAAGAAATATCTAACCTTAATTTCTTTAACTTTATAAAAGCAAAAAGAAAACATAAAACAAGATACAACAGGTCATGCCATTGAGTGCACATCATTTGTCAAGTTTAAGAGAAGAAAATAAACATTATAAAGCAGTGTCGAATGTAAGGGTCCATTGTCCCTTGATTGTTTGTGTATTCGGGAAACCATTATAATGGCGTGAGGATCTATACGTACACCTCTATATGAATAAAATGTATGCAAATATAAAAGATATCGATTAGATAAAATATTGCGTGGGTATGAGAAGGCATGTCTGTTAATATGTCAAGTGTCCACGGCGGACTGAAAGGACTCTAGATAATGTGCCACACCTACTCATAATCTATTCTGTGGGAAGAATTTGTTGCACGGGAAAAAGATAAAGATGTAAGAAGCAGAGCGTTGGTCTCAGAGTGTTTAATATGGGGCAGGTTTATCAGCGGTCCCTCGAAGGTTACCATGTGTACATACTTGACAGCTGGGACCAGAGACTGCTTCCTGGTTGTCTGTGAACCTGTACTACTAATATTTCAATATCAGAAATAAGTTACTGAACTATGGGGTTTTACTTTTTTGTTATAATATTATGGGGGGGAGTATTTAAGTTCTATTCTTTTGAATAGTCATTACATTATTTCAATTGGTCCAAGTCGCAGTTCTTCTTGTCGTGAACCATGAATCAGCTCCAGATGTAGTTCGATCATCAATGAAAGTTCTCCGCCAATGTTTTTAGCGACAACCTTTTTACAAGCATGATCTTAAACTTGGACTGATGCTGCACCAGTACATTAATATTATCAAAAGGAATATGTGGTAAATGTGGTATGTTATCTTATGAACACGTCCTTCTTGCGCACCACCTACTATACAATAATGTTATCTGGTTCCCTAGTGAAATATAATCTATAAAACCAGCACTTTTGAGAATGCTGGCATTACTTCTGTAGACGTTCTTCCTTTACTACGATAAATAAAGACATTTTATTGGCATTGTAGATGGCGTCATGCCACCCATAGAGATCGAAGTACCACATTTATGAGTAATAAGCCCGTCCCAGTTTAGACCAACATTACAGTTGACCATGAACTATTTTCAAAATTGCCTCCATACTTATTCCATTAAAAAAGTTCCATAATAGAAAATTGATCAATGCAATTTGGTTGACAAGATGCTCCTAAAATTGGTAAAATGCAGCTTTATATATTACCTTTGTTCTCATAGTAACCAATATTTAAGCTTTCTGGCCCAACTTATAATGCCCAACCCTATTTTGCCCAGAAACACAACATTTTAATTGATTGGCGTACCTGCAAATCTGCCAATTGATAAGATTTAAGAGACCATGATGTTTTAGCAGTACTTTGGGATATGGAAATATAACTCTTGCTTATTTCAGTTACCCCAACTCTTGGAGACAACAATGGTTTATATTGCTATTTTGTCCAACCCTGCCTGGGATATACCCAATGTGGGATGGGCTTATTGCCAGGCTTATTGGCCATGTTGGTGGATTGGTTGTAAGTCATGATAGCTTCTCAAATTGATGATAAGTTTGCATTGTGCCCATGTTGATATGTGTATATTTCAATTGGGTGTCTCATTAAGTTTGGTATCCGTTTGTATAGAATCACGTACTGATCACCAAGAATTGGTCGCGCAACTATGTATGCATGTAAGTAAATTTATCCCGCTGTCTGAGCATGTGCCAGTTAGAGGCATGCTTTAAACGTTTTAGTCAGTCAGATCTCATTGGTGGTTTGTACCTATGCTATCGTCAATAATTGGCGTCCATATGAGACTGCGTACTTTAAATATTTATTTAATAAATTACATGATAAGGGCTGTGAACAAGGTGGTATATTTATGAATATAAATTATATTTGATGTAAATTGTTATATTATGTGACATTAGGTAAATTAAACTGTGATACTTAAATGGATTCACGGGTCTTTTGTAAATATATACTATTTGAGGTAACTTGTTACATGTGATTGTAAGAACGTGTTTTTTCAAATACTTCCTTTTTTTACCCGAGAACTATTTATCACACAATGCAGTTCACTTTTCCGTTTTCTTGCATTTTATCTTGTTTTTTGAAATATATATCCATGTTCAAATTATCCTCCTCTAATAAGAAGTTTGAAATTAATTACATATTTTATGACACTTTTACAGAACTAATTTTCGTAAAGTGGTTCATAATCAAGCCGTTTTCATATTGATGGTTAGTGCCACCTGCAATGCAAAGCAATCAGATGTAAACTTGATGTAACTGAGGTGTTAAAAACCACCAGCAACATGGTAAGCAAGGGCGGATCAAGGAATTTTAAGAAGGGTGGCATGCTATAGCAAAATCTTTGCAAGTGCCCTCTGGGTGCACGAATTTTGCGTAAGATTATAATATTTGGGCCTAAAAAGGGGGCATCTGCTAAAAACCCCTAAAAACCCTAAAACAGAACCCTCTGCAGTGATTACCTACATGGTGAGGGCAGCACCCTGGGGGGGGTGATTGTTACATGGTGAGGGCAGCACCCTGGGGGGTGATTAATATTGTTACATGGTGAGGGCAGCACCCTGGGGGGGTGATTGTTACATGGTGAGGGCAGCACCCTGGGGGTGATTGTTACATGATGAGGGAAGCATCCTGGGGGGTGATTGCTACTTGGTGAGGGCAGCACCCTGGGGGGTGATTGTTACATGGTGAGGGTAGCACCCTGGGAGGGGGGTGATTGTTACATGGTGAGGGCAGCACCCTGGGGGATGATTGTTACATGGTGAGGGCAGCACCCTGGGGGGGGTGATTGTTACATGGTGAGGGCAGCACATCGGGGGGGGGGGGGGTGATTTTTACATGGTGAGGGCAGCACCCAGGGGGGGGTGATTGTTACATGGTGATGGCAGCACCCTGGGGGGTGATTGTTACATGGTGAGGGTAGCACCCTGGGAGGGGGGTGATTGTTACATGGTGAGGGCAGCACCCTGGGGGATGATTGTTACATGGTGAGGGCAGCACCCTGGGGGGTGATTGTTACATGGTGAGGGCAGCACATCGGGGGGGGGGGGATTTTTACATGGTGAGGGCAGCACCCAGGGGGGGTGATTGTTACATGGTGATGGCAGCACCCTGGGGGGTGATTGTTACATGGTGAGGGCAGCACCATGGAGGGTGATTGCTACATGGTGAGGGCAGTACCCTAGGGGGTGATTTTTTACATGGTGAGGGCAGCACCATGGGGGGTGATTGTTACATGGTGAGGCCAGCACCCTGGGAGGAGTGATTGTTACATGGTGAGGGCAGCACCATGGGGGGTGATTGTTACATGGTGAGGGCTGCACCCTGGGGGTGTGATTGTTACATGGTGAGGGCAGCACCATGGGGGGTGTGTGTGATTGTTACATGGTGAGGGCAGCACCCTGGGGGGGATGATTGTTACATGGTGAGGGCAGCACCCTGGGGGGATGATTGTTACATGGTGAGGGCAGCACCCTGGGGGGGGGGGTGATTGTTACATGGTGAGGGTAGCACCCTGGAGAGGTGATTGTTACATGGTGATGGCAGCATCCTGGGGGGTGATTGTTACATGGTGAGGGCAGCACCATGGGGGGGTGATTGTTACATGGTGAGGGCAGCACCCTGGGGGGGTGGGTGATCGTTACATGGCGAGGGCAACACCCTGGGGGATGATTGTTACATGGTGAGGGCAACACCCTGGGGGGTGATTGTTACATGGTGAGGGCAGCACCCTGGGGGATGATTGTTACATGGTGAGGGCAACACCCTGGGGGGTGATTGTTCCATGGTGAGGGCAGCACCCTGGGGGGGGTGATTGTTACATGGTGAGGGCAACACCCTGGGGGGTGATTGTTCCATGGTGAGGGCAGCACCCTGGGGGGTGATTGTTACATGGTGAGGGCAGCATCCTGGGAGCAGGGATGTAAGTCAGGGCTGGCTAAAAGTCTGACATCATAAGTCTACGCTTAAAGAATGAGAGATAGCAGATTCGCAGTGAAACTAGATTCATAGCAATATTAACCAATCAGTAGCCAGTATTTATTCACTCCCTTTTACAGCTCTCAGATTTTGCATGTGATCTGAACTTAATCTGAAATATATCTGAAAGTCTAAACAGCTTCTGAGGCCCTGTCAGGTGCTTTATTAGGTAATATTGTTGACTAAGTTCTGACTGCTACTTCACTGTTGTTTTACTGTAGTTTTAGTACATTTTAATTGTGATTTCATTATTTTTCTAAAGTTCTGATGTCAGACAAATATCAGTGATTGTTACATGATGAGGGCAGCAGCCTGAGGGGGGGGGACTTACATAATGAAGGCATTAGCCCTGGGGGTCTGATTGTTATATAGCAGCACCCAAGAGGCTAATTTTTACACAGTGACTACTACGTTATTATTACAATGGTCCAAAGCTTTTCAATGGACATCAAATCAAAACTCTTATGTTTGTCGTAGTGGTAAGACAAATGTATTTTCTGAAATAACCAGTATAGTCAAATTCAATAACATAAAACAAATGTATTTTCTGAAGGTGACGTCCCTTCGTGTTTTGTTTATTTGTTGGCAACATGATGGCACAGATCCTAAATGTTAACGGTGACTGCACACCTACTAGTAGCGCCACTTTGACACCTGCTATTGGCAAGTATAAATAACTGTGACCCAGTCAACTCAATGATAATACGCGTGGCGGCGAAGTACAGGCATCTGTTTCACTTAGTATGGGTGGAATATCATAATTATTATCACAGAGTCATGTTTCAACAGCCTCACACAAAAAAGGCCCAACTCACTTGTTTAAGCAAATCCCAACTGACTTGTTGGTACATTCAATGTGATTTGTAAAGGGATGATAGTTAGGTCTGATAAAAAAAGATCTGAAATGAAGTGATTAGTTTTCCAAGTAGCCTTTACATGTAACACACATCTTCAGTCATGACCAAAAAGGAAAGTAAAGAGAGAGAGCAGATCTACCTGGAGGAATGATTTCTGTTCTTTTAAATTGCTGCAAGTGAGTAAGGTTATTTTTGAATGAGGCTGGCGGTTTGCATACAGCTGAGATATAGGTTTAGCACAGACCACAGAATTAGCAGCACTCAACTGACTTCTGTTATAGTTCTATCGTCTATATGGTCTAGGTGGGTTCCGGTCAATGGTCACAGATACAAATCAGCAAGGCGACTCCGGTGAGAATGGATATTCCAGATGAAATAAAATTATGACTTGACCTTGGCAATAACATTCAATTACAATATACTTGTCGATAAATAAATGTCATGGTCTTATGTTATTACAATCGCATGTACAATACGGTATCAAAAATTTCCAAAGTATTTCAGTATGTCAGAAACCTATTGCTCATCAATATGTTCACATCCAACTTCCGGTATTCCTTAAAACATCGTACTGCTGACATTGTAGTGAACTGTTGAGACTCTCAAATGGTCTATATATTGAAACACTTGTGCTCAACCTCCTACTTATTGGGTAAACATAGATCTTTTGAGATAGGGTTCATTTGTGGACAACTGTTTCCCCAGCCCCACCTATTACAGATCGCTCACTGTTCGACCACAAGGAAATAACCTGAGAAGCCCACGGTTGTGAAAATGCCACAACAAACAATACAAACACAATATTTAAAACAAGTATTAAAATTGATTGACTTATGTCCCCTTAATCTTCCCAGTTATCAAGTGTAAATATGTAATAAATATTAAGCACATATTTGTTTAGTCATTACACTATTCCAATCCATAAACTCAAAAACTTGGGCTAAAACAAAGTAAGCAACAAAAGGTTAAGGAGAGGTGTCCTAATCATCAAATATATAGCAGTGGCCTTTGGAATATATATGAAACCAAGAAAACCAAAACAAAGCACCTGCTAGTAGGCTTAGACCTGTGATCGGCTAGTTACTGGGATGTCACTGTAAACATGACGTCACTCAGACATTAAAGGTGAGACGTCACGTGCACCTGTGTAAGTATGTATTTCTACATGTGATGACGCCACAGTACAGGGTGGGGGTCAGCTGTGTGATTGCATAATTATAATGACGTCACAAGAAAGGTGTGATGTCAGTGTTAAATATCAATTTGTATAACGTGACGTCATAAGAGACAACCGACTTGGCCTGTGAGATTGCTTCTCCGTACTTGTGTGACATCACAGTAGACGGGTGGCATCAGTGGAGGTGTGACACCACAATTCAGCCATTCGGTTGCTCTGTAACATTTTTGTAATGACGTCACAGTTGGCTGTGATATCAAGAGATCAGTTGTACAATGCTTACGTTATATGAAGTGAGATTACTGGCATGTGACGGCAGCAGGTGTGACGTCACGCTTCAGCTGTACTGGAGGTGTGTGAACATCTGTACTAAGATGACGTCATTGCAGCGGGATGACGTAACAGTGATGTCATTATGTGGTTACAATATCAAGTGCTTACTTATCATATGAAACCTGATTGTGAACATTTGTGTACAGTTTCCTTTTACTTTTTCAAACTTATCAAGACCCTTATGATCGGACAGCGGAGAGGACAATTCGGTGCTCTGAGCACTCAGAAGTAGAATAGGCACTGTTTCTGGACTTTACCCGCCAATAAAGGTCCCAGTACTTTGGTCAACTTGATGCATGTACATTTGGAATCACCACACACATTTTCAGTCAATATTTCACAAATCTATACACTGTGAAGACAAGTATAAAACAGATACTTAGCTACCTAGGGCAAAGTGCCTCACCCCAGCTGTTAATTAACCCTTTATTACAGACTAAATTATTGCACTTTCACTTTCATTTTCCCTAGTACCTATTGATAATGGTTATGGTGTTGCTTTTGTGAAGGTTTGTACTCGAGATAATGATCCTGCGCATCACATGAACCGATATCACGTCCCGCTTTACCCGATCACCGTGTTATGACTACAACTAACTAATGTCTAAAAATCTTCACAACTCTTTTTAACACTTTTGTGTTCAAACCATTAGGAGATAATGTGATCTCACATTCAATACTTAATATCTATCTGCCAATTTCATACCACATTAATTGGTAATCATTTTCTGATCCATGATATACCCATGATATCATTTTTACAATCAACTCAACAAATTTACAAAATATCATACAATATTTTTACATTGTAAAAAAACTTCGCTTTTCTGACCCCCTATAGATTATTAGCCTGCCTTTCCCAGACCCTAGACACTCGATTCTTTATGATATCTTATCAGTTCTGATAATTCTTTGGAGATATGCACATTATATAAGAAGATGAAATACTCTTGGTACTTTCCCAATGGAGCTCTTGCACAATTCACATTCTCAACCTACTAATCATATAATTATAAAGCTTTATGTTCATGCTTTTTTGCTCATAGAATGCCTCACTTCTCAATCTCACTATCACTGCTTGAAGGTGGTGTGGTCTCACCATTGACGTGGTTGCCATTGGTGATACCACCGTTGCCGACAAGCACAGTGGTCTGTCCTGCAGCCCGGACAGCCCCATTCAAGACACGCTTGGCAGCTGTTGGGGCAGCGTAAGGTTCTGGGACGGAAGTTGATGCAGGCCGCTTCAGGGCGAGCTTTTCCCACTTGTACTCAAGCTGCATATGGTTTATTGGGGCAAGACCCACGCATGCCCTGTAAGAGACCAAGTGACACATGGTGAGTTTTATGTTCTCCGAGTTGTTCTACTTAAGTAAAAAAGTTAGTAAAATTGTTTCTGATGCAGACTCAATGTTTCATAACTTATACCATATTTCTAAAGGTAGCCATTTGCCCTTTATTTACATTTAAACTGATAAATTGAGAAAGTTGAAAATCTGGTCAAAACTGGACAAAGCGGCCAATATATCCATAAAACAATACTTTTAATTTTTTCAATTATCTTATATCTTGTTAATTACTGTTAGTAATTCATATGAATTATGACTGCTTTATGATAAAATCAAAGATTGATTTGTTACCTAAGGATGTTCTCAATGCACATTTTCTGCCTGAAGAGTGCATTGACAAGAGGGGCGCCGGCCGGGACCATGGGGGCCTTGAGGAGGTAGGAGAGGACGGAGAGCACCGAGTTGAACCGCTCAAACTCAGACTGTCCCTCCACGCGGAATGTGATACGCTGAAACAATTGAGTCAAAGAAAATAAATGAAATGTTACAGGTAAGTCTCCTTCCTTAGCAATGAAATAATGATATATTTGTCGATTACAAAACTCCATTTGTGGGAATATAAGTCGGGGACACTGAAAAAATTGGAAATAGCAGTAAGAAAATCTGATTATATCTTTAAATGTTGTGAAATGTGTTCTAGAGATCAAATTTTGAAATTGATTTTTTTAAGATGCTGAAGAAGAAAAATCCCAAATCCGAAAAAAAACGAAAAATTTTCATCCTTGTATATATGCCATATGTGGCCATAACTTCGAGAATCTTGAAGAGTAGGGTAACAGGCATATTGAGTTACAAAACACTAAAAAAACGAAGAGCAGCTCACCTGACAGAGTTCAGTGAGGATGACGAGGTCCAGGATGATGGGGGCGGCGAGCAACGAGTCTTCACATGTGTTGTGGATAGCGATGGTCGACTTGCCGCCCATCATGATCTCAGACACATACTCGTCCATTGCCCGCTTTGAGTCTCCCACATACGGCACATATTTTATCACTACCTGGAGAAGGAAAAGAGGGTCTATTATATAATGTTTACTTCATTTAAATGTATTCTATGAAACATCTATGTTACCGTCCTACGACGTTAGCTCACTGTCTAGAATAAAAGCACCATCCATGGAACATGCTCTATGACACCACTCTATAGCAAGACGTTAAAACGTTACACTTACAGGGTAATCCATCTTATTGTGCTAAAAACACATGGCCAAAGTAAATGTACTCACTGTGTGGTCGGGTTTCTCGCCTGGTGCATACAATGTGCTGTTGGAAGCTACCATGTCGTCTACTACATTACTCTTGGAAATCTGAAAGGCATAATCATTCATATTAGTAAACGTATGAACAATTACATATGTTGGAACTGAAGCTGTAACCTATCTACATTGCAAACTAAGTTAAGTAAATTACTATAGTCGTAACTATTGATACGGCAAGTTTTTGTTCTTTTTCAAAGCAAAATTAAGTGATTTCATGGATGTAGTTGCTATTAAGATCAGAAGGAAAAGGCGGGTACTTATTCAGTAATATTTCAGATATAAGTTTACAGAAGCGTTTCTCTACAAATTTATAGATAAGAATTCTTACAAGAAACAACACAATATTCCCTATTTATTGCACACTTAAAAAAGCTTAGAGCTGTAACAAAGTGCCCAGGACCCACCTCCTTGGAGCGGAACTGTTGCGGTGCCGACAGATTCTTGCCATCGTTGTTTCCGAGGTGGTTGTAGCTGACGATGGATGTGGGTTTGATGCCTGCAGACACGAGGAAGTCAACGAGCACTGACTTGAGCTTGGTCTGGCCTGACTTGAAGTCGTCACCACCAATGTAGACCTGGTGTTGGGCGGCCAGCTCGATGGCTCCGGGGACGAAGGTGTTCTGTGGGCTCCCATTCAGGTACGAGCACTACGGTACATGGGACATGATACTTGAAATGTGTCCTGTTCATTTCATGCTTTTCATTGATGCATGAAACTAATGAACCTGTATCAGACTATGTTATGACAAATTGATATATATATATATTTACTACAGTATAGAATTTACAATAAAATTGAAAGAGATGTGATTAAACTCTAGCTTATCAGTTTGGTTCTGGGAACCACTGAAGAAAACAATCACTTAGAGAAAAGTGTTAAACCCTCCTGTAACCCTTTACAAAGGCTTTGCTTCTTGCCCAGTTAGGATTCATACCTTTTCAAGAATGCTGGCGACTGCAAACACTGTAGAGGCCGACACCTCAGACTCGTTTCTCTGGATGGCCGACAGGAGGTTGTCGGCGGTGTCGTTCAGCCCCGGCCTCACATCACAGAACCTCTCCGTGTTAGCCGTCCACAGAACGATCACCGTGTCCACGCCCTGTCAACACAGACCATGTCTTAACTGGGGTATGTTGGCATATCAGCAAATTACATAATTCATCTGATATTATAAAAGGAAATATAAGGCTTATTGAATTCATTATACTACAATATTTCATGTGTATTTTCTTTTATCATTCCACTAGTAAATAAAAAGGGTCCCGTTTTCAACGTCCCGGATGAGTTAACCTGTTGCCCCATAATTCTATTTGATCACTGATGATGGCAGTTGACCAGCGAAACGTGAAAGTGCCCGGATTGAAGACTATGAGAGGAAGCGGAAATAACGCCGTATTGACGTAGCAAAAGACAGATTTATGATGTCCCAAAAGGAATCAGCGTTTTCCCATCACAGAGCGACACTCGTTGCCGTTGCTACCATGGTGCCGTTCATGTGATGATTTATAACTAGATTCTTGAGGTAATAGGTTCTTTTTAATGTTAACTTTTAGACACAGAGCAGGGATCATTACAACACATCATGTGTTTCAACTTTGGCGGCAATGGTGCCGTTCACCAAAACCTAAAGACCACGCATGCGGATCTGTGATGCTACGTTCACGGATGTACAGCCGATACGACGTTGCCGTTTCTACGACATTGCCGTCATGTCTATTTTAGCTGGTTTCTTTATCAAACGTTTGTCACTCTGAGTCTCAGGTGGAGACACAGTGTTCAAGAGACCCACGAGGCGAATAAACCCCCAACAATCACGTAGCCATCTGGCATGGGAATCAGACAACAACTTCCGCCCGCCCGCGAGTCACTCTCCCAGCAGAGAGTGGTGTTTAGGGAACGTTACACCAATTTCTGTTAGGAGAGTGATGACATGTGGCGGGATTTTGACACCCTTCCTGGAGCAGGGCAGATCTAGGCCTATATCTAATGAGAGACTTTTGGAACCATGCACTTATGCCATTAGGCCTACAAATGTCGTTTTATGGATCTAGATCTAAATCATAAATGAGAGAGGAAGGCTAAATCGTGGGCCTAAATCAGGGACGGATCAGGGGATCAAGGGGGGGAGGGGGGCTACTGGAAAAATATCCGCTGGACCTCCAGAATCAAAATTTGGCTAAAATGGCCTAAATCCGTCCCTCTAAATGGAGCATTCAATGTTTCTCGAAAATCTAGAGCCGGAGGCTCTTGTTCAATTAAAATTGCTGCTTGCTTTGTGTACTCTCTAGTCTAATTCGTATAACTATTTTCTCTTTTTCTTTTCTTGGAGGGGGGGGGGGGGGGGGGGTTGTGTGTGCAAACTATTTCAAACTGTAGTATGAAATATAGTAGTAACTATATACCTATGTCCAATAACTCTTTGTAGAGTATTTAAACACAGTCAGTAAACCAAAAGCAAGACATCTTTATTGAGTAAAACATTTTCTTTCTAAATAGAAACCTCTAAGTAGAAATGTGTTTTACCTGTTTGGTCTTGAAGTCACGAATGTCTTTGCGGATCTGCTCGACATGTTCCCACTTAGTGCCGGGCAGCACGTTGTCAGCGCGGTCTGCCTGGTTGGCTGCGATGAAGTCAGGGTAGTAGACGGAGGGTCGCGGGACCAAACCCTGCAGGTGGGGGACGAGCTGTCGCTGGAGGTCGTACTCCAAGACACGAGACCGCTCCAT
Source organism: Lepidonotus clava (assembly GCA_936440205.1). Lineage (NCBI taxonomy): Eukaryota > Metazoa > Annelida > Polychaeta > Phyllodocida > Polynoidae > Lepidonotus > Lepidonotus clava. The sequence goes on from OW387150.1 coordinate 34,579,248, forward strand.
GGCCTCAGCCAGGTTCACCGAGGAAATATCCCAACCTGGTGAGAATAAGGGATATCTCTGTTGTATTATCATTTCAAATTTGAAAAGATTTTTGCCACTATTTAACTTGCATTTTTAAGGGCTTTTTGTCTTAAATAATCAAATCAAGACACTGCATTTTTCATTTTAATGGGTTAAACCTCTCACTGCGGGCCAAGGGATATTCCTGATGTATCATCATTTGTAAAAGATACTTTACATTAACTTCAATTCAGGCAAATGTCAAATGTCAATTATTTTTGTCTTCCTGTAGTCACTTACCATCAAAGACGATGTCGTTGGGGTGGACCATGGGCAGCAGGCTGTTGAATGGTACGTGCACCTCCCCGCCGGGCCCGGTGCCCAGCAGCATGGTGGCGGCCTGCGTGATGGACCCGAAGTAGTCGGCGCTCCGCACGCCATCCTTGGTGTGCCACGTCAGGCCCAGCTTGTTGGCGATGCAGGCTGCTGTGACGGTGCTACCATTGTTACCGCCCCATCCCACCAGCATCACACCAACGCGTGGCACCTACAACATAATGTATGTACTTTTAAATACATTACTATGGATAATATGCAGAAATGCGAATGAGATATTCTTGGTAAAACTGTTAGTTAACATGACATTATCTGAAATCATTGCATACAATTTTTACACTTGGTCCATGATTTTTCGTTTGAAAAAGAACCAAAAACTCTGAAGCTCAAAAATGACAAAATAAAATGATGTCACTTGAATTTGTTTGTAAACAAAATGGAATTTTGGTGACTCCACGTTGATTGAAGTGTACTATTATCGACATAGGTATTTAATGTCTAGCTTGTTTTGATGCTTGACATTTACCCCATACATCTTCTTTTCTAAAGACTAATGGACCTCTTTATTAAGGGCCTCGGGCCCCTGGTTATTTCAACACATGCTCTCAATGCAGAATTGCAGGGCAGCCGTCATCCACAAGCTACCATTATGTTAAACCAAGTACTTACCTTCCTACATGTCCTAAAAGTATACTGTGTAGATCTTGGGGTCGCGATCAGTTTTCGGCCTCTCTGTTCTACGTCGGTGGTTTGGTAGTCGTACGTAGTCTCTATCAGGTCGTCTGTGTACTTTACGTTGGGGCTGTTCACCTCCACCTCGGTCGCCATTTCAAGAGATTAAAGATCACTGAAAATACAGATATTGGTAGAAGCTTGTTAGAGACGTATCAAGACAATTGGAGGATTTACAGTGCATCCAAGGGCAAACTTTGAGCCCAAGTAACACTAACAGAAGATGACGTTATTAACATAAGAACAACCACGGGTAGACCTTAACTTTTTAGGCCCCTAGTCCGCCGGGCTAGTGGTTGTCTATTTGCACTAGCCCCAAACGTATTACACTAGTACCGAATTTAAGGGGTAAAATGGAAGGTTTTCAGGTCAATTTTCATACAATTTTCTAGATATTATTAAATACAAACAATAATTTAGACATTATACATGTAAAGCAAGCTGATGGCTGACGACCCTTAAACCTATGGAAGACAACAAAGGGCCATTATTTACACTAGCCCATCGGGCTAGCTGTTCAAAAAACGCACTAGCCTTACTTGATTTGCACTAGTGTCAGTGCTAGCGGGCTAGTGCTAAGATTGAACACTGACAACCGACCGGTGGTTATTTGACAAGTACAATACCCGCACAGCGTTTGACCATATCATCACTTGTTCAATAGGCCCGGAAACTGAGATTACTTTGATAAAGGAAACAGCCCTCATGGAGAAAAACAGCCCTCATGTTTTAACATACATGTACATATTCCTGTACTGGGACTCAGTACAAAGAGCAGGCCAGTAATAATTGACTAGAAACGTAGTCCCAACAGATATATAAATCATTTTGTTTTATCAATTTTGGCTGACAATATCCATCATATTCTCGCATTACCATGATTGGGTAACAGAGTGGGAGGTTTTGTTGCCCTGTGAATCATAACCTTAATTTGATCGAACCAATGGTCTCTTGATATTCTACTGCATCCCAATATCATTTGCCCCATATGGACTGAGTTCTCTCGGGACCAGGCCCAGCAGGGGCCGAATTCTCGGGACCAGGCCGGACAAGGGCCGAACTCTCTAGAGGCCAGACACCACCAGAATGCCACAGCAGGTGGTCTGGCATAAAAAAAAAAGTTGTTTTATATCACACCTCTCGGCAGATTACGAAATATCTTAAATTAGCGCATGTAAATGAAGGCCTAATACTTTTTACATTACCTTTTTATGAAAAACTACAACTTTGTATCTTACTTTAAACACATGTGTCCGATTTTTGACACATAAAGGTATATGCTAAGCCTATGGCTCTTAATAAAGTTAATTCTAATTATTGTTATTACAAATTTTGAAATTACCAACTTGGAATGTGCAAAGGCTCAATATTAAATCATACAGATACATGTATACCTATGATTAAACACATTTTGTTCACCTCAGCTGTGAAGCGGCCACTTGGCAGGCGAGGTGCCAAGGGGATTGGTTGGGGAGGGGGGGGGGGGGGGGGGGGGGTATTATGCCGTAGTAACTTTCAGTTTAAAATGTAATAAAGTACATAGCCTGTAGGCACGGAAATATTCTTTTTTAATATAAAATTCCTGCACCGGGAGGGTGCGGGGCAAAATTTTGCTGAGCACCCCCCCCCTTTTTTTTTTTCTTTCTTTTTAATTTCTGGATTCGTCCCTGGCCTGTCATAGAGATAGGCCCACATAAATATATCACGGTCCCACTCAAATTTCATTTTCAAATTCCCAATGCGTGCCAGGCGTGCGCCCCCCCCCCTTTTTTTGTGGGGGGGGGGGGGCAAATTAAAAAAAAAAGTAACATAAATTTCCTGCCAAAGTAGGGTGCGGGCGAAAATATTGCTAAAGCACGTCCCCCCCTCCCTTTTTTTTCTTCTTCTTTTTTTTCTTTTTCAAAATCCCGGATAGGCTATGTATGTTCAACAGATCCATGGCGACTTGGCGACCCGTGACAGCCTAAACATGGATTATGGGCATTTCTCAAAATCGACATGGGACATGGGATTCACTAGAAACAACGACATGCCACATGGTATTTCTTAAATTCGACCCTTGATCGATACCCAAACTCGGGCCACTGAGTGATAGGCCCTATCCACTGTTACCAGGACTACCGACTCAGTGAACACTGATTGATCATGTCTATTTTTATCTCGACTCAAGTGGTAAGAAACTCTAACGACCCACGTCGTACTCATATTCACGGCTATTGATCTGCTGATAGATTGCCTGACACACTAAACTCGCCGTGACACGGGTTGCCCGTTTCGGTCAGTGGCTGCTGTAGATACCAGTTACTCACTGACTCAAGTTACTGGGAGTGTAGGCGTGGCCATCATGACATGAGTGATGGAGACAAGCCGGTCGGCCCACAGACAAACGCCCAAACATGACACAAATAAACAACGCTCGCACCTCCAACCTGTATCTACGTGGTCTATAAGGTTCAGTCACAAAATGTATATCCAAAATATAGAGTAAAAATGAGTTAGATAGAAGTAATTCGACAAACCGGTAGATCGGGAGGCAGACGTCTGCAAGGTCGACAACTCAGCGCGTGGAGCCCCGCTTCTGGTGACGTCACACGACCCCCGAACTGATGACGTCATGTCGGCCCACACCGCTCAGCCAATCAGAAGACGGCCTCACTCTCCCCCCACGGACACGGTCCACCAAACACGTGGCCGGAGAGTGTGGGGGAAACAATCAGAGCGGAACGGGGCCGACTTGGTCAGGACAGGAGCCCTTGGATTTTGGATGTGTATGGATGTATACAATTTTAGAGGTTTTAGGACTGTCATGGGTACATTTTATGACGTGGAGAGAGATCTGTCAAAGAGATGACATCATGCTGTAGATTTTGATTCAGTTTTATCCCATTTTTGGGTGGTGGCGGCGCGGAGGGGGGCGTGGTCGGGGGGCGGGGCCGGGTCTAGAGCTGCATGGTGGATCATGGTGTGACTTCATGAATGGTTTGAATGTGATCACTGTGATGATCCGACAACAGGGAGTTTGAGCTTCTGTTGAATCTCACTTGTGCATGGGCAATGTGGAGTTCAGTGTTGATTACAATCTAGACTTGGTGTATTTAGAGTGAGTGAGTGATGGATGCTTTACGCCATACACTGATAGTGATACAGTACTGACAGTCACTGAGTCAGGGTCATTTTCATGAGGAAAACAAGTAAGGACAAATTCTGATTTTTCAGACATGTGTTTTGACTTGGTAAGTCTTTGGTGATCGTATCTAAGAGATGAGAGTGACAGGACAGGCAAACAGCAGGGAATCAAAAACTGGAAATCATGTTTGCTGTACCTCATCCCTTAGTGAACCCAGACACCAACCGGGAATCGAACCCAATGAAACACTTGGTCAGTGCTGGGCCCCCCACTATTGTCACCTTTTACAATCGGCAGGGGCTACTGGAGCTTCTGGGGGCCTATATATATATTCTTCACAGGAGCAGAAGCTTCACCCAGGTACCCCCACGGGGGTGGTGTATTTAGATGTTTTATTGGAGCTAGAATACAACAACTGCAATGTGATGTGGCGTGGGCCACCATCATGATGCAGTGGCAGCTCCAGTTTTTTGAAAAGGTGGGGCGTGCTATGAAAAAAAGAAAAAAAGAGAAGGGGGGTAAAGGCTTTCCCACAGTACTTTACATATAATGGAAATTCAAGGAATCCTTGAGAGAAATCCATGGAAATCCTGGGGAAATACAGCAATTCATAGTCGCAATCTGTGGGGTCTAAAGGGTTAAACAAATCTAAATTTGCCCCCCCCCCCCCCACACAAAAAAAGGGGGGGGGGAGGGAGGTGTGCCTCCACGCCCTCTTCTAAGTTCGCCACTGATCGTACATATAACAGTGTTGGATAGTGTTACAAAGTTGTAGAGGGACATACCATATGTGGGATAGATATGTTGAAATAGTATAGCCTACATGTAGTTGGAATGTACATTAATAAATGTCATTTTTTAATGTAAAACTGGACCCAGGCGTCCTACCTTTCTAGAATTCCTGGTCCTGCCCGTGGGACTGTGGGTTAAACTCGTCCTGCTACTAGTACAGTGATGCCATTTTTCCGACTTTTTCCGGATTTCCGGATTTTTGATCAGTTTAGTATAAAAATGAAATATACTTTTCTATTTTTTAAGTCACTAGTTTCACGTTTGAGAGTATTCCTTGTCTAATTCTAAACATTTTACATACGAAATTAACATTTTCTAATACATAGCATCACCCTTTACGTTTTAAAATTGAAAATCCGGACATGTCCTTCCTACCTTTCCGGATTTTTTACCTCTCCTGAGTGGCATCTCTGCTAGTAACTACTACAAGGCACAATTACCATACCATATCTCCAGATAAACAACGGTAATGTAAATAGTAACCGCAAAACAAAGAATGGGGGTGTGTCAGTTGTAACTGTCTGGAGCGGCAATGCAGCAAATGCACGTCATTTCTCATTGGTTATGATATAAAACGGCACTACGTAAGTGGCCAGCAAATCAGAGTGCACAATCATGTACTGCAGCACCGTACACTGCCTTATATAGTACTTGTAAGAACCAGAAGTACTAATACCGTGAACTTTGGAATGAAGAGTTTCTATAATGTGATCAAAGTGGAAGTATCTGTAATATCTTAAGTGATTATGATAAAGCCCACCACTCAGTGCTGCCACCTATTGTCATGTCTATGACCTATTGAATAAAACTTGGTTACACAACTGCATCACCACTAGCCATGCCTCCATCTTGTCTATGTTACATTGGCGACGAGAAAACTGTGTTTAAATACTGACAGAACCCACAGAAGTTGCATTCTTCGCGATAAGAAGGGAGGAGAAGCATCAGAGCATGTGCTGTTCATAGGAGAAGTCTGGATGGTTGGTAAATATTAAGAACTTTGGTGCAGAAGACTGGCCCACATGACTCAGAGTCTGGGAGAGTGGTGGTATGCTCTCTGTGGTGCCCCCAGCCAATTCGAGGGAGAAGAGTCAACATGAACTGTTTCGAGTAGCCGATGAAATTTGAAGCTCCGAAGACCCAAGTTGATGACTCAACACCCCAAGATGCCCCTGCAGTGCCCATAGGAGAACTTTGATGATGCTCCACCGTGGCAACTTAGACTTCTCACCCGCTGTCAACCGAGTTTGATGGTGCGCGCAACGTTGGAAATTAATGCATAAGACTGTGTAGGTACTCCGCCCGGTCGTTTATAAGGCCCGCCCTGTTTCTACATATCAGCCCCACATGTGAACTAAAGATTATCTCAACCTGAAGGAAGAGGATCCATGCGAGTTATTCAAGTCTAACCGCTCTGCTAGTGTCCGTCATCGTAGACTGCTCGCGACTGCTTGGTGTAAATAAATCAAGGAAAGAAGGCCTGGAAGTGGACTCATTCACCTTGTATGAACATTGACAGTCTTAAAATATTGACAAACTTGTGCTGCATTTTACATGAAGTATTTACATTAATGACAGTGTGTCATTTTGCTGTATAAGTTTTGTGATTCCTGTTGGTTGCTATGAAGTGAAATATGGTATAAGTGCATAAATACCAGAGAAATCTCACATGTGTTAACTCAAAGTGGTCAAATATAAAGAGTGGGCATAACAGATATGTAAAGTATAAGGTGGTAAAAGTATATGTGAACCTATACATTGTATTTTGTGCAAAGTTGTATTGAATACCAAATATCTCAACTTGAAAGTTATTGTACTAACGTGTGTCAAGCATTGATATGTGATCTTTCTTTTGCAAAGTTATCGAGTAGAAAAGTTGCTATCGTAAAATACATTTACGTAACTTCGTGTAAATCTAAAAGATAATTACACAAAACTGCAAAAGTAAATTTCATCATTACTTAACCTATCAAAAAAGGGTTCTCAGGTTTTAACGTGGTGGTAAACAAATTTCAAAATGCCCGATCCACCCCCGCCCCCACCTCAAATTAACCTACCTACCTACCCAGAGTTTATCGTGACCGACGACCCTGAAATTTCTACAAAATGGGAGGAATGGTTAGAAGGCTTCGAGTCGATGATAGCGGCCATGAGGGTCACAACGCAGAGGGATAAGAGGAATATGCTCTTCTACTATATAGGTAGTGGTACACGCAAAGTGATTAAAAGGTTAGATAATGTAGGTGCTGAAGACGCAGCTGACTGCTACACGTCACTGAGAACTGCCTTAAATGGTTACTTCAAGCCGAAGCTGAACAGAGTGTATGGCATGAACATGTTGCATCAGGTCACGCAACAGGCAGGTGAGTCGATTGACAACTATTTGCTGCGCGTCAAAGAGAAAGTGGCTGTCATCGAAATTGACAAATTAGAGAAACAAGGAATAATTGATCTCATCACTTTGGCCCACTTGGTAAACAACTGTAAGAACAAGCATGTAAAGCATAAGGCTATCCGAGATGATCTAAGTCTAAATGACTTTATGCAAACCGCCAGAGCTGCAGAGCGAGCGGAATATCAGCTGAAAGATATGGAAGCCGCAGGAAATACAGTTAACGCAGTAAATAAAGGACAGAAGTCATCGAACCAAAAGAACCAGAACCAGAAGCCCCAGCAAGGTAAGCCACGTGGAAGGTCACAAAACCATGGTGATCACAGACGATCCAAGTCAGCCTCAGGCAAGAAAGGTAAAGAATGCTGGAAGTGTGGAGGTCCATACCCACATAAAGGTGACTGCCCTGCCGCGGATGTGGAATGTCACAAATGTGGTTTCACAGGCCATTTCAAGAAGAAATGTCATACGCAAGACAGTAAACATAAACGTAAAGTTAACACAGTGTCAGAAGAAGAGAATGACTACATCACGGTCCCAGTTGTTGCTGCAATAAATGAGCACAACCCCAAGACAAAATGGGCGACGGTACGCCTACAAGATAGTGATATCAAAGCGATGATTGACTCAGGATCAGAGATCAATATTGTCGGAGAAGAAACCTTCAACAAGTTACCGTGTAAAACAAATGATTTGTCCCCTGTAAAACAGAAGTTTTGTGGGTACGGTCCCGAAGGTGAGCGAGTTGAAATACCAATTCTAGGATCTTTTGAGTGCATGGTTAAAGCACCACTGACGAAGAGACAGACAGTCTCCAGAGTCTACGTCCTGAAAGGTAAAGCGACCAACTTGCTGAGCTGTAACACTGCAGAGAAACTTGGACTCGTGCAGTTTGCGTGCAAGGTTGAGCAGATGGACGACATCTTCGACACATATAAAGATCGATTTGAAGGGATCGGAAAGATGAAAGAAACAAAAGTTCAATTGGCCATTGATAAAGATGTCAAGCCAGTCGCACAGAAACCCCGGAGAATTCCATTTCATGTCAGGAAGAAAGTTGATGAGGAACTCGAACGTCTCAAGGAATTAGATATAATAGAAGACGCTTCAGGTCCCACTCCGTGGATCAGCCCGTTAGTGATTGTGCATAAAGAAAATGGAGCAGTGAGAGTTTGTCTTGACAGTCGGATGATCAACACAGCTATCGAGCGAGAGAGATATCCGATGAACACGATAGAAGAGCTAATAGTGGAACTTAATGGATCAAAGTTCTTTTCCAAGATAGACCTCAACAAAGGTTATCATCAACTTGAGTTGTCAGAAGAGAGTCGATACATCACGACATTCGCGACACACAGTGGCCTATACAGGTATAAAAGGCTATGTTTTGGCATCAACTCAGCAGCTGAAGTATTTCAGAAAGCTGTAGCAGATATGCTGCAAGGAATCCCTGGAGTCAAGAATATGTCTGACGACATCATTGTGTTCTCCAAAACTGCTGAAGAGCATGAGGCGACAATCAAACGTGTCATGGAACGTTTGAGAGAATTCAACGTGACGGCCAACAAAGACAAGTGCGAATTCTTCAAGAAAGAGATCACGTTCTTTGGTCACGTGTTTTCAGATCAAGGGATTTCCCCGAGTGAGGAGAAGATATCCGCCGTTATAAACGCGACTCCACCCCAGAGTAAAGAAGAAGTGAAAAGTCTTCTAGGTATGGCTCAGTATGTGAGTAGATTCATACCAAACTACAGTGCTACAGTGGAACCACTCAGAGTTCTCACGAAGCAAGATCAGCCCTGGAGATGGGAAAAGGAAGAAAAAGAGGCCTTTCAAAGCTTGAAGAGAAGTATGGCCGACTGGAAAATGATTGAATATTTCGACATGAGTCGTCCGACCGAGTTGGTTGTTGACGCAAGCCCCCTTGGCTTAGGCGCCGTGCTCACCCAAAAGAAAGCAGATGAAAGTCTGAGTGTGGTCGAGTACGCGAGTAGAAAATTATCAGACACTGAGAGTCGCTACAGTCAGACTGAAAGAGAAGCGTTGGGAGTTGTCTGGGCATCTGAGCATTTTGATCATTACTTGCTAGGAGCAGAGTTCACCGTGATTACAGATCACAAACCGTTAGAAGGTATTATGAACAAGCCGATGTCCAAGCCCACAGCCCGTCTGGAAAGACTGTGTTTGCGCCTGCAGCCATACAAAGTACGAGTGGAGTACAGACCTGGAAAGTCGAATCCCGCTGACTATCTTTCACGTCATCCCCAGAAGTCTGAGCGTGTCCCAACAAAGACTTGGCTAGACATGCAGACAGAACGAATGTGCATCAACGCAATTCAGTTCTATAGTCTCCACCACGAAGAAAGTATCTCATTAGAAGAGATGGTGTCTGAGACAGCAAAAGACGAAGTTCTAAAAGAAGTCATGGAGTGTATTACTACTCAACAGTGGTACAAACTGACCAACGATTTTACTAGTTACAAACGGGTCAAGAATGAGTTGTCTGTTTCTAACGGACTACTACTTAGAGGAGATAGAATTGTTCTACCGCAAAGTCTTCAGAGCAGAGCAGTGAAACTGGCTCATGCTAGTCACCAGGGAATTGTGAAAACCAAGAGTTTGCTCAGAGAAACGGTCTGGTTCCCAGGTATAGATAACATGGTCGAGAAAGCAGTTGCAGACTGTCTCCCATGTCAGTCGAGTGTTCCTAAGAGTAGCCGAGAACCTTTGCAAATGACCCCACTACCTGATGGCCCATGGAAAGAAGTCGCTGTTGATTTCACAGGACCTTTCGCAGGAGGCGAATACTTATTGGTAGTTATAGACGAGTATAGTCGTTTTCCTGAAGTTGAGATTGTTTATTCAACGTCTGCGAATGCAGTAATTCCTAAACTAGACGCTATCTTTGCCCGCCAAGGTATACCAGAAGTGGTAAAAAGTGATAATGGACCGCCATTTAACGGAGAGCAGTTTAGCTCCTGGGCCAAGTATATTGGATTTGCCCACAGGCGTGTCACACCTTTATGGCCAGAAGCAAATGGCGAAGCAGAACGCTTTATGCGTACACTTGGTAAGGCGATACGCACAGCCAAAGTGGAAAATGGAAACTGGAAACAGGAGATCTTTATGTTTTTGAGACATTACCGCGCGACTCCCCACAGTTCAACTGGACTGTCCCCAACAGAAATGCTAAACGGAAGGAAAATAAGGACAGAAGTTCCTGTGTTGTCAAAGAAGAAGACAGTAACCTTCCAGGATCGCGTAGACCTTGCCAGTCGCAAGGATGAAAGGGTTAAAGCTTACATGAAGGATCTAGCCGATCAGAGAAGACAGGCGAAAGAGAGTGACATCTCAATAGGAGACAACGTGCTGATCAAACAGCCAAAAGAAAATAAACTCTCCACACCGTTTAAGCCTGTTCCTTATAAAGTCATCAGCAAGAAAGGATCGATGATCACGGCTCAACATGGAAGTCACGTGATGACACGAAACTCATCACTCATGAAGAAGGTCTCATCTGAGTGTGGGAAAGGAAAAGTCTTTGAGGAGGATCTTAGTCCAAACCTGGATGATTTTGACATCCGATTTTCAGAAAACGATAGTAGTAATGTGTCCCCTCAGTCCCCAACCAAGAGTTTCATTCCTAACACCCCACAGAAACCTGAGAGTCCTGTACTTGCCCGTGAATCTAAGCGTGCTAGAAAGCCACCCACATATCTTAAAGATTATGTAAAGTAAAGACGTTCATCTATATTCTATTTAGACAGTTGAATGTTTAAACTGTTTATTATCTGAACGCAAGATTTAATAAGACGTCGATCTGTAAAAGTAAACATTAAGATCACTGTTAATTATCATTAACAAAAGTTGTTTAACAAGTTCTTTAATATTGTTAGTTAACAGTATGACTGATATACATAAAGATATACTGAGTTAGATACGTAAAGTACAACTGTATGTTATACTACAGAAACAAGAGAGACTTTGTCAATTAAAGTATACGAGCCTTTTCAAAAGGAGGGAGAGATGTAATATCTTAAGTGATTATGATAAAGCCCACCACTCAGTGCTGCCACCTATTGTCATGTCTATGACCTATTGAATAAAACTTGGTTACACAACTGCATCACCACTAGCCATGCCTCCATCTTGTCTATGTTACAGTATCGAACTCTTGAACTCAAATCTTCAATGTCATCATGGAAAACACAACAATTAGAACAAGTAAATGAACAAATCTGTTATTGGTAAGCATGGAACTATAGAAAATAACCCACAGGAAGGAATTGGGACGGTGCCTACTTCCGACTAGGAAAAAAGAAGATTTTAACTATTATCATCGTACAGAAAACATTAACTCGAACTCTAAAATATTATGGAAGATTTTGTTTTGTATGTAATTGAGATGTATCATTTATGCAATGACACTTGAACGGGGCCCAGTGTGACGTGTGTAACCTTCTCAATGTCTGCACTCCAAAAGACACCCCCAAAAACACTGACGTTTGTCCAATAATTCCTAGGAAATCCGCTCAGGTTTGAATTGAAACCTTCAATGAAGTTTGCTACCCTCTTGATCTATACCTGATTTTTACACCCGAATGAAATAAATCCCATGGTCTGCCTACTTGCGATACAATATAAGGTAGTAGTAGAATGTCTTATTGTCACTGGCTGTTTGTTTTAAACACAATTTATTTTCTTTTATAAATTGCTGACCCGTGAGTCCTAAAAGTTTATAACCCCTTTGTGCAGAAAGCCACTGGCTGATTATTCTAGTTTTCCCCTTTCCTGTTTACAAGAGTTGAATTCAAAACATAAGCCGTGTCTTGCGCCTTAATTGTTTACTTTACCACTGACTATACTTGTACTTACTATATAGTGCTCGTGACCTCCATGATATTGTTCCACTGATAACAAGACACTAGCCGTTTGCTGACAGGTTCCTGAATAATGTACCCAACTTTCTGGTAGAAGGCACATGACCCACGTATAGCGACTGTTCGTTCCGTCAGGGACCTACACATGTTTTGTATTCAGGGCCACTCAAATCAATATCCCCTCTATGCTACAATTGGAACTACAGAATGCATTTATATATTTAATTATACATTAGGGTGATACAAGTTTAGTAGTTAAGAGTTAAACACAGGGCGATACAAACCTGGGTGATAACCAGCCTTGTATTGCCCTGCAGGGCGATACAGAAATCTTTTATTTTTCTAAAATTTATATATAAAAAAAGAAAGAAATCATTAAGAAATAAAAAATCTACCATATGCATTATCTGCACAACGTTCCTAGGTACATTTTACTTGCTTACTGTTTGTGGATTTGATGGATATCAAAAGAGTTATATGAAGAAACATAAAAAAAATGTGCAGCATCACAGCCCACCATAATTGATTGCTGTGCATCTTTCCATGGGAGCTCAGATCTGACAGAAAAGGTATATCAAATCCATAACCAACCTCGAAGGGAGTACTTGGGCAGTTATCACCCTGACCTGGCACCCCAATATCAGCCCTCGGTTGGCCCTTCGGGCTCTGGCCTCAGGCTGATATTGGGGTGCCAGCTCGGGGTGAACATTTAAGCAAAATTAACCAATCTAAAAACAAATCCTATACCATTAATTCTTCCTAAAATTTGGAGCATTTGAACTTGATCAGGGCGCCCGGGATATGGTCTAAAAATCGGGACTGTCCCAGGAAAATCAGGACACTTGGCAGCTTTCAGTCCGCCTCAGTGAGCTTCAAAGTGCCTCCTTGGCCGGCAGTCTCCGCTTCAATACAATAATACCATACCGTTTGACATGCTACATTGATCAAATGATCAAACGATCAGCAAATGTGTAAATTATTTAAATATCTGTCCCACCTACGAAGTAGAACTAAAAGTCTATTGGTCTAACCACACTTTTGGGCTTAATCTTGACTTGGTGTCCATATAAAGTTTTTTTAAAAAAAAATTGATCCTATATCTCCTGAATTCAAATGTGCTGGGTGCATTGTTGGACCAAAAAATGTAAATGTGACATGAAAATTTAATGTAGATAACATTAAATGTACAGGCGAACATGAGGCAAAATGCAAATCATGTCAATGTAAAATATATATTTTAGCTATCATAAAATGTAACAATTTGACGTAAAATGAAAATATGAAACAGTGCCATAAAAATGTTAATTTACTCACGAAATCTGGCTTTCTTTGTCAGGTCGTTGAAAAAATCTTACTGATAAATTAATAAATAAATATTAACATAATATTCAAAGATCATCGTTTTCTTCTTTTTCTGAATCGGATATCAAAATGTTAAAACTGTCTTAAACAGAGAAAAATAATAAAAATTCACACAGAAAAGGTTTAAACTATAATTATTCACACACAGATATGGATTAAAAATGATATTTTCATCAAAGGCCAGTCGCGCATGCAGTCAACTTTATTCATTTGTTGCATTATTAAGGATAGACAACTGTTGATACAGCGTATTTCAGATAATTTCGCTTCACTCAGTACATACACAAGCAGTACATACACAAGCTACAATCGAATATTATATATCAAATGAAAGACAATATTTCTCTCTGCCTATTGATATCAATATTATCTCGATGACATGCAAAAAAAACATTTATCAATAAAAAACGCATTCTTTTTACTTTTATTTTTCGAACACAGATTTCTCACTTATTAAAAAAGATACAATCATGAAATGTCACTCAGTTGTCAGTAATGTTCCTTCAGAGGGAACCATGACTCAGAATTTTAATTAAGGCCTTAGTTTTTATCTTATGTCAAAAAATGAGTAACTTTTTACCAATTTTTGCAAATTGATTGTCTAGATTTCATAAAACTTAAACTAGGATGAAAATCAAAATTCTGAGATATAGTTCCCTCTGCATGGGTATAATCTTCATACATTGAAAATTTCAGGTATATAGATGGAATATTGGCTGAGAAATCCTTGTTAAAAAATACTAGTAAAAAATGTGTTTTTAAAATTCCCGGCCCGCTTACACATTTTTCAATCTTATTATCTCAATATGATTTACATCAACAGGTAGGGGTTTGAATGTGCTATTTAATGACATATGATATATGTATGATGCAAAGAATATCACAATAAAATGAGCATATTACTGGAACATCAGCAGAATACCTATTATGAACAGTTGTCTATCCTTAAAGGAGTATTAATTTTACTATTGCTCCGTGATTTAATCTATGTATATTCACAACCTAAGGTGTGCTGTACTGATGCAGATGGTCAGTCCATACTTTAGCTTAGCCAATCTAGTGTCACAACTAAGACTCAGGGCTAAGAGTGATTCTCTTTGTCAAAGGTGAACAGTAATGGAAGGCGTCAGGTCCTGTATGTTACATATGTATAGCAGAGTCGGGACAGCAGTCAGCAGAGCGCTGCTAGCTTTCATTGGTTAAACATCCTGGAAAGGGCGGTACTAGAAACCTGTTCTGGAATTGGAATAGAAGCTGATGGACTGCATGAGTAGTAAGCTGGAGCATTGGCTGAGTGTCGTTGAGTGGATCTTACCCCTTGGATTGTTCATTGAGTGAGTGAGTGTTGGGGGTTTTACGCCATGTAAGCAGCAAAGGCCATATTCATGGCGAAAACATGTTTATATTGTAATTACAGTTGGTGACAGAGTATAAAATGAATGAATTTGGAAGAGACAAGTAATAGGGATTGACCTAAGTGAATACTAAAGGAAGGAGAATCATAGTAGTGCATATATTCCGGCTAATTTTTAGAGTCAAGTATGATACTTGAAGGTATACTTTGAAAAAGGTTTTTTATAGTGGTTGCTTGAAAATACCTTTGTCACTTGAGATTAAAGTCAACACATTCTATTAACAAGTGCTTCATAGTAAGGGGTTTGTTGCAAACAATGCAGTCTTGTGGTAGTTCACCTTTCAGAAAATAACTGTGTGTCAGTCTTGAGTGACCAATGCAACAGCATGAGTAAACAGTTTGTCTCTTCTCTTCTGCAGTTGAGGAGGCTTTGCATCAGTGATGTTCGGGAAAATTGAATGTAATCTATTTTCTAGGTATGTGTCCCATTCTGCTTGCCAGAGGGAATTGATATATTCCCTTACAAGTGGCTTGAGATCAGTGTGTGGCAACGGGCAACGTTGTACATTTCCTTTGAGTCCATTTTTAGCAGTTTGGTCTGCAGTCTCATTGCCAGGCAGGCCAACGTGGCCCGGTATCCAGCAAAACCTAACACCTAAGCCAGACCTTTCTAAGGTTTTCAACTTTCCTAGGATTTTTAACAGGACAGGATGGTCAGTCTGTATGAGACCATCACTGTATGGTATTCCCAGGCAAGCAGTGATGTAACAAGCATGTTCTGCAAATGTACTTTTTCAGTCAGATTGTTACATACTAAGATGGCATGTAACAATTACGTTATTGACGTTGAGGTTGAAAGCTCACGAAATTTGAATGTTATTATAACATTATTTTCTCGTGAGGTTTGGACAAAACCAAAACAGAATTCTGTTTAGGTTGAAGAACATAACCAGAATGTTATAATAATGTTGCAGTGCAATGTCATAGCAGTAGGTCACAGCGATGCAATTGAGAGTCATCAAAAGAACGTAACCAGAGCCAACACAGAACGTTGCTGCAACGCTATTATAACGTCACACCTACGGCTGGGTCTGACCCCGTCTCGGTACAGTATCACCACCTCATTCCTGGCTACGCCCCTGGTTGCCATGTGGTATCACTGCCTCTATGTCTGACCTGTCACCATCCTGTATTGATCTCAGCATTGTCCTCTGTCATCAATATCCAAGAGGCTTGGACTGATGCACATGCATCTTTTGAATTCCCAGTCAAATAGGTTGTTGGGTGTCAGTTTGGAGGCTGTGGAGAAGAAAGAAGGATGTATGTGGCAAACATGGTAAGGCTTCTTCTTTTATCTACCCTAAAACACATATCATAATTTCAATTCTTCCTCCTTGATAGTTATTTGATAAGTTTATATTGATGTTGTTTTGTGTTTCTACAGACAGGTCATTCCAAAACTGAGTTCCTACATAAAAGGGGCTCTTTTGTTACTTCATAGCAATATATTTTTCAGTTTTAAAGTTTTTTTTGTGTCACATTGTTTTAACAAAGTAATTATATTCTATCAACAACCGCATTAATATAAAAAATAACGGCCCCCAGTATACCGTTCCTTGACTTATCCCTGTCAGAACACTAGTTAATTTTGATGTCGAGCCATTGTACATTAACTCAGGGGGTGGGAACATCCCCTTTTGATAGACCCCTGAACTACAAAAAGAGGGGAAAATGTCTCATGTGTACACGCAAATGCACGCCGTTTTAGTACTAAGCCTTAATGCTGACCCCCCCCCCCCCTTTCGAAAATTCGGTATCTGCCCCTGCAACTGCTTTGAACGCCTTAAATAGCTTTGACACCAGGACAGCACTCCATCAGTAGAACCTATACAACTAAACTTATCAAGTAAAACTTTACGATTAATACTGTCAAAAGCCTTCGCTACATCCTTGTCTCCCAGATCTTAGTTACAGAGGCCAGAAAGTTTCCATCGGAAAGGTCACATACCATACAGCCGATGATATTTCATTCTCTGACTACAATGAAATGAAAAACATAATGATCAAGATCACACATATTTTGCTATGCTTTAGATGACAGTGTCTTGTGAGAAAAGACAATGCTATAAGTCAT
This sequence comes from Lepidonotus clava, assembly GCA_936440205.1. NCBI lineage: Eukaryota > Metazoa > Annelida > Polychaeta > Phyllodocida > Polynoidae > Lepidonotus > Lepidonotus clava. Next base: position 34,596,357 of record OW387150.1, read on the forward strand.
TTCCATTTTAACCTTTTCTAGCAAAGAAATTAGTTAATGTTACAACTGTAACTGTAGCCTGTTTCATAAAAAATCAATTAACTGGAGGTTTTGAATAGCACTATAATCATGTTATTAATTTCAGTGCTACCAGAGAAAGTCGGTTAAAGTGGTTTGTTGTGTTGTAATCCTGGTGACAATAATACTGGTAATATCGGAACCAGTTGGACCATTTACTGACGAATACCAACAATCCTACATTCAAGGTAAGATGGTGATTCAAATTATCATACCTTTCTAGAATCAAAATTGTTACTATAGATTATAGTTCAGGTGGTATGCTCAAGGTTATATTCCACTATGCGTTCTTTTACTTGTGTTGGGGATTTCACAATTCTTATGCTTACCCAGCCGGAGGTGTGACGTTGTAATAACGTTGCAGCAATGTACTGCGTTGGTTCTTGTTACTTTCTTTTGATGACTCCCAATTACGTTGCTGCGACCTACTGCTGTGACGTTGCACTGCAACGTTATTATAACGTTCTGGTTATGTTCTTCAACCTTAACAGAATGTTCTTACAATGTTCTGTTTTGGTTTTGTCCTAACCTCACCAAAAATAATGTTATAATAACATTCTAATTTGGTGAGGTTGAAACCTCACCGTCAATAACATAATTGTTACATGCCACCTTAGTAAGTAACAAACTGACTAAAAAAGTATGGTTGCAGAACGTTTCTGTTACGTCGCAAGCTGGCTGGGTACTCTATATCAACATTGGCTAATTACCCAAGTCAAACTCATAATTATTATTTGCAATACTTGTTATAATTAGCAGTCCCTCCTCAAATCATTGCAGGTCAGCAAAAGGTGGAAAATATCACAGGTAAAAGTTGTGACGCCATCCAGGCGGAACGCTTTGAGACGCTGGGGGCGTTCTGTGGGACCAGACGCGGGCGTCGGACGCAGGAGGAGTTCCTCCGGTGGGTGGGGGCCGACTCCAGGGTGTTAGTGGTGGACAGCCTCAGACTTATTATCTCCTTCGTCCCTAAGGCCATGAGCACCTCCCTCAAGGTAGGTATATTAAAGGGAGCCAAAAACAATGTAGGGCACAATTTTGCAAAATTAATTCAGTCAGCTATTGAAATACGTACTATACCCAAGCAAGAATATGACGTTATAATAACGTTATTATAACATTCTGGTGAGTCAAGCTTTGGTTCTTGTTACGTTATTTTGAGGGCACCCAAAGACATATTTAGAACCTAACATTGTGACGTCACAATATAACATTATTGTGATGTTCTTGTAACGTTCTTTCACGTTATAATAATGTTATTATAACATTCTTTATTAGTTAGGTCACAACTTGACCAAAATAAAACGTTATTATAACGTTCTTTTTTGATAAGTTGTAACTTTACCTAAAATAACGTTATTGTAACATGACAATTGGATAGGTTTCAGATTAATTAAAAAAGTATGGTCGCAGAACGTTCTTGTTACGTCGTTGCTTGCCTGGGTATAACCTAGGCCTGTGGTAAAACATAGGCTGAGAATACAGACTTTAACTATAACATTATTGAAATACATTAAAACTCATCCATTGTCAATTTTTGTGATTCTGTGTTCAGACATAAATCACCTGAATATTATGGACTTCAAGTAAATTTATAGCTAGTTGTCATGATTTATACTGTACCAATGGCTAAAGTTCTACTTGTAGAATGTATTATCATAGTTATTTGAGTTCGTGAAATTTGTCATATTCTGACACAACATTGCTTTTGGCTCCCTTTAAGGCATTGATCCACGATGTGACAAAGGGCCACCCAATTCTCTTTTCATGAATCTTTCACATGCTTTGGAACATATTTTAGGCTATAATTATTATATTCCCTTGGTGTCAAAGCAACTGAGGAACAGTCAATTAGGAATAACACATCTTACAAGAATAATCATTACTTGTCAAACCGATTTCTAAAGTCAGTCTTAAATTGGTCCAAAATTGCATCGTTGATTACCAGCCGTACATTCCACCAGTTTATCCATCAAAAAGTGTCCCCTGTTTTTGAGGTAAAAGCTGTAAGAATATCTACCTACATTATTTTCCTTCAAAATGACATATAGCTTTTGGTTTGTAATTATTTTGCTCTCAAGCTGGGCAGTGAGCCTTTTAAATTCACATGTAATTTTGATAGGCCAAAACCAGAGTATCATGTATTACTGGCTTGAACCAATGCAGATAGAGATAAAACTCAAAAGCATATTACTAGACACCAAATCTGGCTGATAATACATTCCTCAAAATTTATTGAGCATTTTTCAGTTGTATGTAATATAAATGAAAATACATAAAAAAAGTATGTAATAGAAAATTCCTTGTTTTCTGCTCTTGATAAGTCCTACAGGGTATTGGTGCTATGAGTGTGATTAATAATGATTGCATCATTGATTATATGAAATTGTCTCTTAGGTACTACTTTCAATACATGTTTTGTATACTGTCTGGCTCATTTTGATATTTGTTATTGAAAATGAATGTCTTGTTCTCTAATCATATAACCAACCACCTAATGTAATATTCTGAAAACCAGGGGAAACCCTTATGTTTATTACAAATAAAGCCCCTTAACAAAAAAAGTATATATATATACCTACCAAGGTCAAGCTGCTGGAGATGGTTGGGGAGAGGAGGAGGGCGTTCAGGAACCATGGCGCTGTTATGACGAGCCTACACAAGCATGGCGTGCGTCTTCTCCGGACCTACACAGCCTCCGAGATAGAACACAGGAGGGCCACCTACTACAAGATGGTATTCGTCAGGCACCCACTGAAGAGGTTCCTCTCGGCCTATGTCGATAAAATGCTGCAGGGATTCACTCTATACTACTTGGTCTCCGTCTATTTCGCCTGGAGGGTGCGAGGCCTGGCTGGTTTACTTCGCGACCCTAGGAATTTGTTCAGGAAGTTAACTTTCCAGGAGTTCATTGTGAATGTGCTTTTTTATGAAAATCGCCAGAGCCTTGATGAGCATTGGAAGCCTGTGGTGGACTTGATGCTGCCTTGTGAGATGGGGTTTGATTTTATAGGGAGGGTAGAGACGGCTAAGAGGGATTTACATTGCATGTTTGTTGACAAACTTGGTCAGAGTTCCTGGTATCCGAATTCAAACCAAAACAACAGCTCGGGTAACTATGAAACGTACATGTCACAGATTCCTAAATCACTTTTAAAAAGGATAATAGATCTTTATGCTGACGACTTTCGAGCTTTTGGTTATAATATAAAGCCATAGAAATCCAATGATGTTTTGTTAGGTAAATATTCTAGCATTATATTATACTGATAGAGGATCAGTCCACACATTAGATCATGCATATATAAGAGGTTGTTGCTGATATAGGCAGGAGACCCCTGGGCTTCTATGTCACAGAGAGCAGAGCCACAGCTTGTTAGTAGATAATAAGGTGGGCCGTGAATGTCCAAAGCTCAAAGATATTCTAACCATCCATGAATAAGGACCTGTATAAGGCTTATAGCCTGGGTAAAGTTTAGCACCACAGATAGGAAGGAATTAGTCTTAGGTCACTTTGCTTGAGTGAGCTGAGTGGACCTGGCTGGGGTCTGGTGAAATGCTAACGGGAAGTCAGTGACATTATATTCATATTTTGGACATAATCAACTCTTGGCAACTGGAACTACGTTAGGAGCTGAACGTGGTCCATATGATTGTACTGACGCGGATGGTCAGTCCATGCTCTGTAAGCTTAGCGTAGTGTTTACAACAGCGCACACCTCAGCTATAACTCCTTGTCAAAAGTCTAGGAGTAAGGAGGAGTCTAGGTCATGACGTGTATTGTATCATCATACATAAGGGCTTTCATTGCCAGCGCTCAGTCAGAGAAAGCTGAACGTTGTTGTGAGTAAAACATCCTGGAAAGGTTGATTTTTTAGAGCGTTGACTGAGTGTGACTGAGTGTGATTGAGTGGATTCCATCCTTGGAGCTGTTCATTGTCCATTGAGATCTTGTTATGGAAGTACAATAACACAGGAACAAATAACGAACATCCTTTTACATGAGTGTTATGTCTTACATTATACAGGAACTATTATTATGTATTGGACGATGACAGTCGAATGAGGAGGAGACTGCAATAGGAGCTAGCTATTATTCATAAACGAATTGACTATTAAAGTAACCCTAACATTAAGGAATAATTAACCTACTGTAGTTCAGGATGATGGATCATGACTTGGACTAGCATCATTTAAGAAGTAATATAGGGAATTAACTAATCGCAAATACAACCTTATAATTATGCAATATGATTAAACCCATAGTTCAATATCATTATTTAGGTAAATTGAGATAAAACCTGCTCTCTGAGGCAGGCACATGGAGGGAATTGGCACCTGGATACCTGGTTGTCCACAGGACATGGCACAGAGTTGCCACCTAGTGGTAGATTCACTAGTGTGCCTATTGTCCACAAGAGGACTCCTTGGCACTATGAACTGCCATGTTGGTAGTGCCCAAGCATTGGGTGTTCTGGTTGCACAGTGGTAGTGTTGGCTTTGTCATCCAAAGGTTGGTGGTTCAAGTCTCTGTCCTGCTGCTGTGGTATCAGCCGTTCTGTCTGTGACAATGACTGGGTTATCAAAGGTCCCTAGAAGACGATGGGCTGTTGTGTATAGCCCTGTCTATGGGATCATGGACATTAAAGGAGCGGTCTCATGTGTGAGTTCAAATAGATACGTCCACCAAAGCAAGCTTAGCAAAACCACAGCAGGCACAGTGTTTTACCCTTTTGGAATGTTATGTGACAACCTCATTGATCGCATCATGAATTTGGCGGGGAGTTTTTTGTTAGAACATAGCAATAAACAATGTACTCATGGACAACAAACGTGCCTTTAAAGAACACCTGCCTCTGTTAAAGTGTAGGTGTATGGTCTCTACCTCCTCATAGATTCGGTCATCCCAGAACAAGGGTGAAATATTAACCCAGTGCTCCATAACCACCGAGTCTGGTGGTTCAAACCCAACAAACCAATCCCCAAGTGTCGTTCTGACTTCACAACACAGGTTGGATAAATGTGTCTCAGATTTGTTTTCCTTCTTTTTCTTATTGGGGTACTTCAGTTTTCACCAATAAAGACTTAATTAACACCTTTACTCGTCCAAGAGATGTCTGTGTGTAGGCTGGGGCAAAATGCTATAAGAAATCAAATTTAAATATAGGCCTAAAGACCAGGTAGATAGGTGACGATTATACTGTTACTAGTGGTGTTAGTTGTTGCCTTTCCATATAATTTCATTTTCCATGGCCTGTCACATGTCACATGTCGAATATGAGAAATGGCTCATGTCATCTCCCTTATTTTTCACCTCCAATCATTAAGCTTCATGTCACATGTTGAATTTCAGAAAAGGCCAAAGTGGAAAATATAGGTTTTCATATTACAGTTTTTTTAAATTCTCAGCTGATTTTCTAATAACTAATATGACTGAATAGAGAAACAACTTTCATGTGATGTTTATGACATATTTCAAAGCTAACATAGGCATCGTGTTACATGCCAAAACGTGAATCATACTCCAACCACCGCTGTCAATCCTAAAACTATCGAATTAGATTGCATTATTTTACCTGAAAGTAAAAAAAAACCGATTATGTTCAGAATTCACAAAGTAAAGAAAACAATGTTTTACACAGTGGCGTGTAATGAATCTGATATCACTTCATAATTCAATGGCACAAGTTTTCAAAGTATATGAACCTAGTATCAATCATTGATAAAATACATTGAGTGAGTGCAAAGACATAGATTATCAATATTGTTGTTTAGCTTTTAGAACGAAGCGTGCAGTAGAGCACGAAAAGCAACATGTTTTACCAGTATGAAATATGATGAGTAAAGCACGAGTTATTAAGAAACATGGACTTTGAGTATATTTCTACATTACGTAACAAAGCCATGAAAAGTTATGAATACTAAATGGGCACTGCAATTAAGTTTCTGGTATATTGGCACACTGTACCAATATACCAGAAACTTAATTGCAGTTCTGTTGGCAGGAGAGTCCGACTCGGCTCTGACAACAGTCTAACGTAATTAAGACTCTGTTTTGTGTCTGAGATCTAAGATATAATATTATGACAAAAACTTAGCCTCGTCCCATTAACCTCTTTTTCACGCCTTTAAAAACAACCTTCGCATGCTGGAAGAATATACATATGTAAATGTGAGGCCCAGATTTATTATAATAATACATATTATGTATAACTAAGTGTGCACCATTAAAGTAAGAAGATCGTGGAGTCAAACTTTCTTTGTCCTAAAATACCTCACGTATAACATAAAAGACACTGTTGTACAGTTATGTAGCTACAAAACAATCTCCGTATGCCAACATCTCTTATCCGCTATTTATAATAATTGAAGGTCCTCCGCCTCAACCTTTTGGTTGCGATCCAGAATACAAGGAAGTGAGTGTGTATGTGTATGGATGTTGGTGTGTGTGTGTGTGTTTGTGTGTGCATGTGTGGGTGTGTGGGTGTTGATGTGCGTGCGTGGATGTGTGTGTGTGTGTGTGTGTGTGTGTGTGTGTGTGTGTGTTTGTGTGTGTGTTTGTCTGTGTGTGTGTGTGTGGGGGGGGGGTTGGTTGAGTATATGTTTGTTTGTGCATGTGTGTGTGGCTGAGTGTGTGTGTGAGTGTGTGTGTTGGTATGTGTGTGTGTTGGTGTGTTGGTGTGTGTGTGTGTGTGTGTGTTGGGATGTGTGTGCGCGCATTGATGTGTGCATGTGTGTGTGTGTGTATGTGTGTGTGTGCAATTTTCAAAGAGGACAGTGTTGAGATACACGACGTATTAATAATTACCTCACGTGCAGAGGCCTCTCCATTTTTTGAAATGGCTACCTTTCGCTAATGTTCGCACAAAAACATGTTACAGATGAAAAAGTCACTGAACAATGCATTTTTATAGTTATAGAAAATATAATGTAGCATGAGCATGGCCGAAGTAATGCCAGACATTGGCAGCAACAGGCATATTCTACGACCATACGTTATTGGTCAGTGTGTTACTTGGGAAATTGTAATAGTTACATTATTTTATGTTATGTTGAGACTTACCAAAAAGGAGTGCTTTAATAACATTACATTTTAGCGAAGTTGAAAGCCTACTAATACAATATGTTATAGTTGTGTTATTTTTGCATAAAAGAAGAGGAATGTCACAATAACGTAACAGTGCTACATCACAATATGCCATCAAAATAACGTAACAAGAAACAAAGCAGAACTAAACAGAAAGTTGCTGCAAAGTTATAATAACATCGTATTCTTGCTTGGGATTGGAAGTTGTTCACAGTACACATGTAACCATTTCAGAATTTGCAAAATAAAATAAAATATAGGAGACATTTTAAAGCCCAAAAGATGTAGGCTACATGGGATGTAATGCTATCCCCATACTATCCCCAATCCTCTGCGGAGTTTCAGAGCAGAATGGGTGTCGTAATATTGCAGTAAGTGGGACACGTGGATGGATACTAACTAGTATCCTCGACCTCAGACTGGAAGATTGATGGCAACCGTTTTATCTGTTTTAAAGTCATTCAGTGGACGAACCAAAATGTCTGTAACTGGTTTATTTCTGAACAAGAGTAGAATATACATGTATATAATATTTCTTACATGGGGATTTTTACATTTCCTAGAATGCAGTGAGGCTGACCTTGTTAAATTGTTGTGTCGAAGAAAGAGTAGATGTCGTGACGTTCTGTTTAGTTCTGCTTTGGTTCTTGTTACGTTATTTTGATGGCACCCAAAAATGTCTTTAGAACCTAACATTGTCACGTCGCACTGTAACGTTATTGTGACATTTTTGCAACATTCTTTCATGTCATAATAACATTATTTTAACATTGTTTATTAGTAAGGTCTTTAACTTCACTAAAATCATGGACATACATGATCTTATAAATGCATCTATGTACTGAATTATAATGTTATTATAACATTCCTTTTTAGTAATCTTCTTTATACTATCTGTAAGATTTAGTAATTTATGTAACCTAAATAGGTTATAATGATTGATCTTAAACAAATTATTGGCATAGTTCATAACTATGTTACTCAGATAACAAATGCAAACAAGTGTACACTTATTCATTTGTCTGAATAAAGAATTGAATTAAAAAAAGAAGTGTCGCTTTTACCTAAAATGACGCAACTGTTACATACCATGAAAATTGGGCAGGTTACAGACCTACCAAAAATGTGAAAATGTACGGTCACATTAGGCCAAAAAAACAAATGTTTAGGTTTCCCAACTGACCCTAATTTTTAGGCCCGACCCTAAAGTTTTTTCAGAGAAAATCTGAAGAACAACCATTAAAATCAATCTAAAATTGAGAAAATAAACATTAAATGGCCTTTACAATATGTATTGGATATCCTAAAAATCATTATAGAAGACACATCTAGGGGTTTCTTAATGTTTAATACAACCATAGCCTATCATATCAGTTTAAAAAAATGGGAAAAAAATTAATCCCTACCTACCGATCCTATTTTATTGGAGGCATGAAACCTGAACGCAACAATTTTTTTGCCTTATGCGCTTGTTATGTCGCGGTGACTTGGGCCTCTCCCCCTGTAGTAGCTGCAGAGCACGCTCTGATTGAGCTATGACGACCCAGTTGGGACAATTAACGACCAGGAAGGTGGCCGAAAACTCCCCAGACAAAAAATGATGAAAGAGAGGGAAATCAGTCGTCGGGTAAAATCCCCACATCTCCGCTAGCCTTCAGATGTTCCCAGGGGTGTATTCTGTCATACGTACGTGGTGGTTCTTAAAACATCATGTATTTCATTCTGGTATGCGTCGTCCTTTTGACTCAAGGTAGGTGATTGTATTTTCGGTCTTTTTCATTCATTCTTATAAGAAGCCACTTAAATCCTACCCTTAAATTGCACACTAAGTTGACAAGTTGGCATATGGGTGTCATTCATACTGACACAGTTCCCCCCAAATGAATGTTATATCTACAGAGGTGAATACAGTATTCCCGAAGGGAGGGAGGGGGGGTCAACATTACAGGCTAAGTACTAAAACGGCGTACAGTCATGCGCACGGACACATTTTCTGCTCTTTTTGTAGTTTAGGGGTCCACCAAAAGACGGTGGGGTCAGGACCTCTGGACCCCCCCCCCCCCCCCTTGACCCGCCTCTGATCTACATGCTGTGAATGTAACATGTTTTTACACCCAATAGTTACCCAGGACAAGGATGTTCCATTTTTCTCTGGTATTCTTGGCGTGCATAGACAGATATCTATCTACACGTTATAGTATGACTTATATGAATAGATAGGTTTATTAAAAGGGTATTTGATTATAATTTATAACCCATATTGTCATCGTGTTATATCATAATTATATTGGTCCATCCCCAGCCAAGGATATGACGTTCTAATGACATTGTAGCATCATTCTGGATTGATTCTTGTTATGCTACTCTGTTAGGTTACAGTAACGTTCTTCTGATGACTATGTATAACGTCGCTGTAACCAATTTTTGCAACTTTACATTGTGACGTTCTGATTACATTCTTGTAACATTATTTTGTGAGGCTAATGTTATGATCCCATTTAATAAAAATATCAAAATAACATTCTGTTTAGGTTAGTTTGGCACCTAACACAATAAGATGGTAACATTCTGTTTAGGTAATGTTAAGACCTTACGTAATCAGAATATCACAATAGCATTCTGTTAAGGAGAGGTTGGGACCTCCCGTTGTCAGGAGGTCACAACAATATTCTGTTTAAGTGATGTCTTAACCTTACTGACTCAGAACGTTTGGATGACATTCTGTTTTAATTTGATCTTGACCTAACCTCACCAGAACATTATGATAACATTCTGCTTTGGTTGGGTCTCAACCTACCAAAATATATAACATAACAGTTACATGACTTCTTAATAAGTAATGGACAAACCAAAATAGTATGGTTGCATAACGTGACTGTTATGTTGTACCTTGGCTAGGTAGGGTACTGAGCTGTATTGCCTATCCTAAGATAAACCTCGGTGGACGGCAAGAACACAGGAATGGGGCCGTGATTATAGCACGTAATCTGCAAGTTGAGTGGAACGCCTCCACATAAGAGAGTTTTTGCAATGCGCACGGATCTTAGTGTCCCGATCCCGGGGTGCGTTCCAATGTCCCAAAAGATATATGTCGTAGGTCGTATCGTGATTCGTAATGTATATATGACAGATTTAGGAAAATTGGGTTCCAAAGTATTGTGAAGGGGTCCAATTATGTAATGTCGTGGACCCCCTTGCCTATATGAGCAATCAAAAACCGTTGCAAGGTGTGGGTGGCATAGCCATAAAATGGTCGTAGACAGGGTATTTTGAAGAATAAATTAAGACACCTATTTGGGTGGTCATAAGTGTGGGGTAATACAGACAAGATTGGTAAATTTATAGAGAAATCTTGGGAATTTATTCATAAAAATAGAGTTCACTAAAGCTTATATAATTTACAACCTTCATATATTTCTATAATTACTTTAACATATATGATTTAAGTTTTATAATGGTGGAAAGACAGGCATATCATTTGCATTATGAATCAGGGGCTACCTACGTTTCTAGCTCTGGACTATGGCGCCATAGACAATTAAGCCAATTATAGGTGGCAGACAGAAGGGTGCCTGGGACTATAAGGTCCCCAGGTGAGGGATCTTGAAATCATTGTCACGTTGACTATAATTTCACCAGTTGGGCATAATTTGACATTATTTTTTCATGTATTGAAAGACATTTTAGTGGAGTAATGTTCCATATAACATGTTTTCGACATTTTTATTTGGTTTTTACTTTATCTGGATATTATTGACTTATCAACTATTTTCAATGCCCTAGGGGGTTAGCATGTCCTTCAAGAAATAGTTACCAGTAGTATATAGTCTATGAAAACTAGGATACGACGTGGACCCCCTCCGTAACTATTCACCTTGTAATGTCTGTATGCAAATTGACACTTTTGTCACAGCCATTTGCGGCCTGAAACGCTGTAGACATTGGAACGCACCCCCCAAACGAATCTCAGGGCTCTAGATGAATGGTCCCGATGGGTAATGACAATAAAAGGGGAAATGATACTGAATTTAATTCTCCCTTAACCAAACCTGTCAGAACTGTGATTTTGTTGAATTATGAATCTATCATATGTAAAGCTGAAGATAAACAGCTTGGTAACATGATTATTCTGTGTATGTATATTTTGATAAATACCAATGTACCTGAGAGTGTAGACCTGGCTGGCCCTGGGTCACAGTCCACTGCTCCCACCTGTAGCCCCACTAATCAGGGACACACAGGCATACCAATCTCCTGCCAATTGTTTACATTTATTTTGAGTCCCAAGTAAGGAGAATACTTTTCCCTTATTGTTATGTAATGGATATGTGTACATATAGTCATGATGGAAGAGGAAGATTGACTGAGAAAAATGTAGGTTGCATTGGGAAAATACATTTCTGTGATAGGGGAGGCCTCAGAACAGGGCCTGCTGACTATATTGAACAAACGGATCTAACTCTCCTCTTAATAAAATTCCTAAGAATTCATTATGTAACATAGCCTGAGGAGGGTGGTTCTATTAAATACACCAGTCCTGTCAAAGTAGTACTGACAATCACTAGAATAAGAGGACTAAACTGTATACCGGATTCGGGAGTCCACATTTGCGTATGCATGCGCCACTACCTGTGGGTGGACAATCGTGACTTTTCACCCAATCAGGACCATCCCTTGGTCAATATGGGCGGCGCCCACTGGGCCTCTCCCGTACGCGGTATAGGGTGGCTGCCCCCTATACCTGCCTGTCTAATCAAACTCATTGGATACGGATCAGGACACTGAGATCCGTGAGTCTTGCAAAAACTCTCTACAATCTCACGGCAACCTGTGCGTCCTTCAGTGACCTGGTGGACTATTGCAGCACTGGTGGACCATATAGTTAGGGGAAGCATCGGATTTGAATGGAAGTACAGTCTACAACTCCATGTATCCCACAGACCACATTGGTCAACAGGGAACTCACCTGGTCTTGTTCTTTTTACAATTTTGCATGTAACTTCTTAATAATCACCAAAACTACATACAGTAGGCGATTGAAATGTAGCTGAGAATCTTATGAAGATAACCCATATCTCTTACATTCAAGTTCTAGGTTACTATTTTTTATGATTTAAGGATAGACAACTGTAGGCAGGGCGTTATTTGCACTTTCTCCCCTCATTTTCTTAATTGTTGAGATAAAGTATCGTGCTATAAACCAAAAGATAGGTTATAATTTTATCTATCTAATGATTTAAATAAAGTGTAGTTTCGACAAATATCTCTGACATAATGAATTAAAAACCAATTTCTTTACTTTTATTTATTGACCATAAATATTTCCTTTAATATGAGGGCTATGGACTCCAAACTTTGCATGCCTCCTGATGAGGTTGTTATGTAGTGAACTGTGTCTCAGAATCTTCTTTTAGGTCGTAGTTTTTATTTTATCACAAAAAAGGGGAAACTTTTTGTCATTTTGTCATTCTTAATTTTCTAGATTTCATAAAACAAAAACTAAGACCTAAATAAGAAATCTGAGACACAGTTCCCTCTGAATAGGTATGAATTATATGGGTTTAAAATTTCAAGGCTCTGAGTGAAGAATTCACTGGGATATTAATGTTCAAAAAATTGTTGTAAAAATAGGGTTTTTCATCTTTCCGGTTATGGTGCAAAGGTGTCCATAAGAATATATTTTCATGATTTATATCAACAGATAGGGTATTTAATTGGCTTTCTGACACTATGTGATATAAACATAAGAGATTAGCATCACAGAAATAGTAATAAGATTACTGCAACCATAGCAAAACACCCCTAATCACCAGTTGTCTATCCTTAATGAAAAGTAACAATTAATCCTTTCCCATAAGCACCCATGTTAAACGCATTTACTTTTATCTTTAATTAAATAATACAAAATTGAAATCTTCTAGAAAATGGATATGTTCACAAGATTCCAAGAAACATTTCACTCGCTTATAGTGTAGTGATTCAATGAATATTAAAAAAGTTGGAGCAAAAAAGGTCCTGTGGTTTATGTCAGATAAAGCATTCGTCTGGCCAGTTACTTGAAATACCCACTCGGCTACTGCCTCGTGAGTTATTTCACATAACAGGCCTAACTGAAATATTTTGTTATCACGTATAGTGGCTGGGTTTGATCCGACAGAGCCTATAACTTCCCAGCCATGGTGTTGCACTGAGGTTGATACCTCAGGCATGGTATGGTTATAGTTAATATAAGCAACTTCTAGGCAGAGGTGTAGCACTTGGTTTTGATTCTATTGCAATAGGTAGCCAGCTTCTGCTTGTGGTAAAAGTAATAGATATCATATATTACTATACAAGTAAAGGAAGGGTGGTGACCAGACTGCTATGAGCATGAAAAATGAAATTCAAATATAACAAATGATAAATATAGGTTTGAAAATTAACTGCCTACTTTTGGGAATAGCAGACTGCAACAATGCGAGATTAGAAAGCTATCAAATCAGTATATATGTCTAGACGGCAGTGTCATCTACCTGCGGCAGTGCCGTGCCGGGGACTATATATAAAATCAATACCATCAGGTATATATATATATAAATGCAGGTCATAGTGGGTGGGAAAGAACTAAAAAGTAAACAAGGAATTGGGTCATTCCATGTCAATTCAACCAAAATTTGGAGGGTCCCACGCACTTTGTCTCAGATTTTCTTTAAACTCCTAATATATCTTCCTAAACATGTTGAAGAAACATATTCCAAATTTGAACATCAAATTCCAGTAACTGTTTACAATATTTCAATTTTTGTGACCCAAGGTTGGGCCAAATTTTGCAGCAAAATTGGAGCCCTTAAATCTGATGCCAACTTCGTGGTCCCATATCTCAGCCAAATATGCAGTTGCAGCCATGAAATCTTTGGTATCCCTAGTCCTTTAGGAATCCTCCAAGGATGAATTAAGTTTGATTGTGCCAGATTTTATGGAGGAGAATGGTATGCACGTGAAAATTGAAAAAATGATATATTAAAGTGAAAAATGGCAATGATGGGACCTCATAGAATAAAAAGTTTTCCACCTGTGCATCTGATATTGCTGATTCTCATTGGTTGAATTGACATGGAATGACCCAAATTTTACCATGTAACGGGAGCTAGTTGGAACGGACTAAGTTGGTGCTGGTGGCATTTCCTGGTAACCGTATGTTAGGAAGGAGTATAGCCTATGTGTAAAGGGTACTGTAGGACTACCTTAGCGATAAGGATACCTATTGGGCAATGCACGGCAGAACCTTTGATATCCATCTGAGATGGAACGGTGTGCTAGAGCTGGATAATACCTAGTAACGAAGACCTGTATCTCCACACCTTTCCTTAGATTTTAATAAAGTTTGAATCTCTGCAAAGCGAGTATCTCCATTTGGACTTGAACGACCTAGATGAAGAACGACCTCTACCACTTGGTTAGCAGAATGATTGCATGCAATAACATCCTCAGTGAACAGCTCAAAGACATAAACTAGAATGACATATATTCATTAACTCCCCATTATAAACTTAGATATACAACGCTCTTGTTCGGTGTGATGTAACAGTTAAATTCTATGACCATACTATTTTGGTTGATATCTTACTTACTTAAATGTGAGGTAACAGTTAAATGGAGCCAAAACTAAAGTTGAGTCAAAATTGGGCAATGTATTAACTATTGAAGTACATTCTACAGCCACAACTAAGGCCATGATAAAATATAGGCTGTAAAAACAGGTTGTAACTTCATTACAGTGAAATGAAACATGTCCATGGTCAATTGTGGTAACTCTTCAAAATTGGTTTGCTTACAAACATTGTTGTTTCCAGACAGAAAGACAAAGGTTTTATGGAATTTAAATCAAATTTAAGTTAGTTTTCATGGATTAAACTGAACCACTAGCCTGGGTTAGAGTCCTAGAATGTATTCTAATAGTTATCTAAATTTCCAATATTTTGTCACATTGATATCGTTTTTGTCACATTGATATTGACATTGTTTTTGGTTCCCTTTATAATATTATTAATGTTTAGGTAGGAATCTAACCAAAACAGAATGTTAATATGACCTTTGAGGTAGTGTAAATACCTAACCAGAGCAAAACGTTAAGGGGCAAATTCTTGAGGAAGCTTTCCTGGTATTTCATAATATTTGTTCTTTGGTACGGACCTTAACAATATACACAAAAATCAATAACTGAAGTTACCATATGGCTAAATGAGGTTTATGTTTACCCAAGGTGTTATCAGCCAGCAGAACACTCAGCTTTACTTCGTTGACTATACCCGGGGCATGGCACACCAGGTTAGTACTTCCATCGGCCGACTGGAGAACCTCCTGCCACGTGTCCCCATCTCAGACGCATCTGCCATTGGTGTTGACCCTGTCTCGGGCCACATCTACCTGGCCAACACCCACCTGGACTGGTCCAACACCACCAAGTTCCTCCTGAAGTACCACCCTGCCTCTCAAAGCACCATCAAATGGGATTTACTTCCATGTAAGCCTATTTCCTAACTCTAAACTTAGGGTGGGCAACAATAGAAGGCAGTTAAGGTGACTCTCGAAGCCACCGCTAAGACCCACTAATTTATCAGAGGTTTATTTCTAAAAAGCTTTGGTAACTACACAACATTTGAAGCGGATTCTCCTGAAGGTCCATATATGAATTGTAGTGGATGTGAATTTACAATCAGAAGCTGTATTGGTGGGAAGATTATTACGGAGATTTTTACTGTTACAACCTTCTTTTTGTGTTTCCTTGAATTAGATCTATAAGAGGAATATATCCATATATATATGTATCAACTGTACAAATCTACAATTACCAATGTTCTTTTTTTTTCAGCTGCCAAGGTTTGGGCCTTGGGTGTCAATCATATAGCCCAGCTGATTTTCTATACTGACTCCAGCGATGGCACTATGCGAGCCCTAAACAGTGATTTCAGTCATGACACAGTCATTGTCAGTGGCATGGGCATCCCAACAGGCATAGCAGTAGACCTTGCTAAAAGGTAAGTCACTTTTATGGTCTCTGGAAGGGCATTCTACCTAACATAGAAACTTGTCAAACCTTGCTGTAATGAGCACAATGATGAGGAAGCAGTTGCCATGGGGATCAGGAGTTGTCATGTGGAGCAGGATTTGCTAGCTATAGAAAGGGCCTGGGTACACAAGTACTTACTTAAAAGGCACCAAGTCACTGTGACCAAAGCTGGAAACCAAGATTTCTTGTCTTGGGAAAGTTACAATATGATGTATAGTGTAATGTTTGGTCATAGGTGGGTCACAAAATAACCTTAACAGAACCTATCACAAAATAACCTCATTGGAACATAATTTGGGTTACATTATGTTGTTATAATCATTTTGCCAGTATGTTATGGTGCAACATTGCAGCAGTAGTTTCTAATCCACATAATCATTCTTTGAAAGTTGCAATGTGACGTCGCAGAAACACGTACCAAGAATGTCATTTTGTGATGTCACATTGGGAGTCTCAGAAACATGATTGGGAGCCATCAAATCTACATCTATAGAACATCAAAATGTGACGTAACAAGAACCAATAACGTTATTATAACATCCTATTCTTGCCTGGGTAGGGAGCAGAAGTTGTCCTGGGGATTGAGAGTTGCCATAGGGAGCAAGAGTTGGCATAGTAAGCAGCCGTTGTCATGGGAAGCAGGAGTTGCTGTTGGGATCAGCAGTTGTCTTGGGGTGCAGGAGTTTTGTCATGGGGAGCAAGAGTTGTCAAGTGGAGCAAGAGTTGGCATGGGGAGTGGGAGTGGACATGGGGAGCAGGAGTAATCATTGGAAGCAGGGGTTGTCATGAGGAGCAGAAGTTGACATGGGGAGTGGGGGTGGTCATGTGGAGCAAGAGTTGTCATCATAAGCAGCCATTGTCATGGGAGGCAGGAGTTGCTGTTGGAGTCAGCAGTTGTCATGGGGAGCAATAGTTTTGTCATAGGAAGCAAGAGTTGTCATGTGGAGCAGGAATTGCCATGGGGATGAGGAGTTGCCATGGGGAACAGGAGTTGACATGGGGGATGGGAGTGGACATGGGGAGCAGGAGTTATCATTGGAAGCAGGAGTTGCCATGAAGAGCAAGAGTTGGTATCTTGAGCAGGAGTTGTCATAGGGAGCAGGAGTTGTCATGGGGATGAGGAGTTGTCATGGGGAGCAGGACATGTCATTGGAAGCACGAGTTGTCATGGTGAGCAAGTTTTGTCATGGAGAGCAGGAAATGCCATGGGGAACAGGAGTTGTCTTTGGGTGTGAGAGTTGCCATGGGGATCAGGAGTTGTCATGTGGAGGAGGTGTTTTCATGGAAAGCTGCTGTGGTTGATTGATATCCCTGATCAGGTATATAAATTATATATAATATCATTGCAGGGCCTTTTGGCGTCTTTTGTCACTCAATCTCTTGTACTACAGAGGTTGGTGTTATCCCACTCTCAATGAAAGAGAAATCAAAGGGAAAACATACAGTAATAGGGAATAGAAATTCCCACAAATGTGTCAGCTCAGCGAAAGGTCCAAATTCATATTGCTGACTGAAAAATATCCTGTGCACAATACAAACCTAGAATGATAAATACATATAACCAACTGAGAAAGGAGTATGAGGGCGGTTATCACCCTGAGCCACGACCACAATATCAGCCTGAGGCCAGGGCCTGAAGGGCCGGCCGAGGGGTGATATCGGGGTCCCGGCAAGGGGTGATAACCGCCCTAGTACTTCCTTTTGAGGTTGGTTATGGATTTATTATGCCTTTTCTGTTAGATCTGAGCTCCCAAGGAAGGATGCACAGCAATCAGTGATGGTGGGGCTCTGATGCTGCACATTTTTTTTTGTTTTTTCATATAACTCTTTTGACATCCATCAAATCCACAAACAGAAAGCAAGTAAAATGTAGCTAGGAATGTTGTGCAGATAATGCATATGTTAGATCTTTTATTTCTTAATGATTTAATTTTTTTGTTATGAATTTTAGACAAATAAAAAGTTTCTGTATCGCCCTGCAGGGCGATACAAGGCTGGTTATCACCCAGGTTTAAATTGTCCTTAAACTCTTAACTACTAAACTTGCATCACCCTAAGGTATAATAAATACAGTTTCCTCTCACTAATCTTGGATTTCCCCTTTTGGTGTGCAGCCTTCTTTACTGGTGTGATGCTAACAAGGCGTTCCCCCATATTGGAGTGTCCAGGATGGATGGCACTCAGCAGAGAAACATTGTGGTGCATGGAATAGACAGTCCAATTTCCATAGCACTAGACCTAAAAGGTAAGACTATTTTATGAAGAATGCAACATTATGGGACATATGTATTGCTGAAGTTCTTAAAAAGTGGAGAACTATCCTACTGTATGGTACCTAAAAGGGAGGGGGGTGTTACAAATTGAATGTTCTTTTCTAGCAAGGGGGATAGGATGGTGTAGTGGGTAAGCACTTCACTTTGCACGTGTCTAGACCAGGGTCAAGCCTGGGCCTTGCCGTCATTTCCACCCAGATTTGATAAAAGTACTTTGTACAGTCCAAAACAATGAGTTGGTCCCAATATAGCTGAAAAGGTCTGTACATTACTTGCTCATACTTGTCTACTATTTGTAAATTGTTTTCTGTCTTAAACATTTTGTGATCGAAGAACTGATGAGGGGATATTTATTTTTATGGCAATGTTTTTAAAACAAATAACAAAATGAGTCAAGATTGAAATATGAATATTTTGTCTTTTTTCTTACTATCCATGTACATTTCTTGACTTTTCTTATTTTCACACTTTTCCCCTCATCTCTCATGTAAGAGAACAAGATTTACTGGTGCGATGTTGGGTTTGCTACTGTTGAGAGTTGCACCACCAATGGAGAGAACAGGCAGACCATAGTCACAGTGGATAGGCAACAGGGCAGACATGTGCCCTGGTCTGTTGCTGTTGACGATACCACCATTTATTGGGTCCAGCTGGGCAAGGGGTAGGTAACAAATTATGATTCACAGCATATAGACGGTTTACACTATGCGATTTGAGCTGTGATATCACAGTGAAGTCGCACATATCAGATAAAATTCTTGGTCATACATTTGTTGAATACTCAAAATAACCAATTTAAATAATCATATCATCCCTGTGTGTGAATTTTTTTGTAATTTCCGTATATCACACTGATATCACAGCTCAATTCACATAGGTGTAAAACCCCTTATCCCTGCATGTCTGATTGAGAAGATTCAGGAAGATATGCACTAGTGGATATGGGAAGTCAGTTTATCAGGAATGCACCCTTGAATATTGGCATTGAGTATGTTTAAAAAACAACAATGTTATAACTGTTATAATAATGCAATACTGATTATATTACAGCATGAATGACAGATGATCTTATCTATTGGTATAGGGTGTTAACTAATGGAAAGGGCGTAATAGTGTTCAAAGATGAAAATCATAGTCAGAATTTCTTTACAAGTTGTATGTTTTCTTCTGAACTATCTCATACCAAGGATAGATACAAAAAATGGCACTACACTACCCCAATACAGTGTTCAAAGATGAAAATCAGAGTCAGAATTTCTTTACAAATTGTACGTTTTCTTCTGAACTATCTCATACCAAGCATAGATACAAAAAATGGCACTACACTACCCCAATACAGTACAAAAGACCAGCTTAATGGGCTGAACATTTAGTGCCAAGTAAAAAAGCATTGGTAATCTTCCACTTGAAAGAACATTACATAACAGTGAATATCATTTATCATCATTATCCTTATAGCACAGTATACAAAAGAGAAAAATTATCTGGTGCTTCAACTCAGGCTCTTGGCATGTGGTCACCCGACAACACAACCTTTTACCAGTCGTTGAAAGCAGTCACCTCATCCACCGTACCAAGTATGTATCTGCTTGTGTATTGTCGCTACCAATGATTCCTAACTTTCATTCAGACTTAACTTTGTCCTAAAGCCAGAAGCCATTTTGTATTATGTTAAAGGCGGCTAATAATACTCATTGAAATGGAATGTAACATTATGTTATTTAATAGTGAGGTTGGGACCTCATCAAATCAGAGGAAAGTTATAAAGCTTTTGTCATGTTAAGACCCAACTAAAACTATTATGAAAACAATGGCAAGTTGATCTTTTTCAAAAATTGACATTATTCAGTCCCTTATGCCATGATGTCATATACTTTTATCAGGTACAAATGCATGTTCAGGGTCTCCTGCTAGGGGTGGGTGTCAACATGTATGTATTCCCACTGAAGCGTCCCGCGTATGTCGCTGTTCAGATGGCTACACGCTGCGGAATGATGGTACATCTTGCAAAAAATGTAACTATCTTTCTATTTTTGTCCATCTTTGTGAATAAGCCCATCCCACACCAACATTAAAGTTTAGCATGAAATGTTTTTGAAATTGCCTCCATGCTTATTCCCTGATGGCAGTTGCATAATACAAAATTAACCAAAGCAATTTGGTTGACAGATTGCCTCTGAAATGTGTAAAATGCAGCTTTATACATTGGCCTTTTGTGCATAGGAACCCATGTTAAAGCCTGTCTGTCTGCCCAACCTATAATGTCCAACCCTATTTTGCCCTGAAATAAAAGCATTTTGATAGGCTGGTAAACCTACAAACATGTCAATCGATAAAGGAATCATTTTATTTAAACAGTACTTGGGGATGTAGAAAATACAATTTTTGCTTATTTCAGTTACCCCAATTACAGGAGATAAGGACGGCTTATATGATTATTTTGTCCAACTCTTGGATATACCCAAAGTGGGATGGGCATATTGGATCAACTCCAATTAATTAGGAGGAAAACTACTTTCCTGGGCTGCTTGGCACCAGCAGTAGGCTATTAGTGTAGCATGCCGGGAACTTTCTTTGCCGCTGATGCCCGGTGTGTACACCAATAACCTATGGACGGTTCCCAGTGGCCCAGAAAAGTTGTTCTTCTCCTAAATAATGAATTTACATGCTTATCCTACCATCCACCTCCATGGCCTATTGCCTGTCCTCATTTACCTCATTTACCCCCCCAGAAATCCAAAATCCTATTCATAGTCCGGAAGAATTGACCAGACAAGCCTGGTACAGCCTGGAATAGTATATAGATGCTTAGGGCATGTATTTTACAAAAAAATAAAGCAAAAGAAATAGACTTACCTACCTTAATTTCTTTGACCTGTTACCTGAAACCTACACTTTCTTTGCCTTATATTTGATGTTTCTTCCTCAATTTATCAGGCTTTTTACAAAGCAAACTTATTCTCTGAATGAATAGGTCAGCTTTTTAGAGTAACTTGCCAATAATGCCAACATGCTGGTTTTTCAGCCAGCTTCAGGCAGGGCCTTCTTCTGACAGATCTCAGCCTGCCTGCATTGATGGTGGTAGACCTGAAGGACGGGACGATAGAGCTGAGGAGGGAAGTGACATGGTACCATTCACCAAGAGGAGTGGCCATTGACAAAGACAGTGGGCACATATTCTGGGTTGATGGTGGGAGAAGAACCATCTCCAAAAGCTGTCTGGCTTCCCCCTGCTATGAACAAATCAGGGTTTACACTGACCCAGGTAGAGGACTCTTAATACATGAATCACATACTCCGTACACCTTGTGTTGACAAATCCTAATCTTGAGAGAGTTCTAACCAAAATATATATAACAGCTGTGCCTACATGGATCTTGTCAAACATGAGATACATTAGGATTTCTACTTCATTAATTAGTAATAATATTGGATGGATATTGGACATACATGTAATTACCATACCATAAATTATGTTTTATCTAGTTAATATTGGGGTATACAGTTCATCAAATGATTAATTGCTAATCAATATTGAGCTCAATCAATCTCATCTACATTTAAAAAACTGTTTGAAATTTTATTCATAAGTTTACTGATTTGGGTTGAGGTAGATGTGAACAATACCTCAGGGATAATGGCAAATTTCCACTGATCAGGATTGCTGCTATTTCCTTTGTCTAGATGTCTTTCACCTTTTTTTTTTGTAGATTCGGATTTGAATTTTATTGACATTGACAGTGCCGAAAGAAGGATATATGTCTCAGACGGGGGCCTGAAGAGGATATCTCGGTTAGACTACTCAGGTCTGCAGGAAGCAACATTCATTGACACAAGCCCGCTGTCACCGTACGACATCAGAGTAGATTCAAAGAACAGGTAGGGTCCAAACAGGTATTTTAGATATTCAGTTGCATCAGTAGCCTATAACATAATGACATGTGCCCCGTCGCATCCTCTGTTGCGAGGGTTTGGTCAAACAGCGATCCTCGTACCAAAATAAAAAAATTCAATGTCTTGCTGTTGTGACGGGTCCTGTTGTCAAGTTATGGCTGTTCTAGTGGACTGATTTTAATTCTGTAAATGGTTCTAATAAAATAGACATTTAGATATAAAAGTAGCATGCATATAACCAACTGAGAATGGAGTGAGAGGGGGGTTAGCAACCCAGGGCGGGAACCTTTTTTTCAACCTAGTAGCAAGGCCCACACGGCCGTCTGCAGGCTGATACGGGGGTACCACTGAGGGTTCCTGATACCTGAGTATTCCCTTTGATGGTTGGTTATGGATTTATTATACCTTAATCAAGATGTTTACAACATTGTTCAACATATTTATGCATAGATGTACGCATATTTAGGTAAAACTTCTGTTAAACAATGCATTCTCACAGACTATGTCTTTGCACTACTGAGATATGTAGTTCAGGAAGAATCCAGCCTATTACAATTATTTATCACATAAAATTAAGTACATTTGAGTAAGTATGTCTCATTTAAAGATCACAATTCCAGAAAAGTATAATAAATACAAAACATACGCTGAAAAATACACATCCGTTCCATCAACAGCTGCCTATATCCCTCGTTTGATACAGCGTGCATTAAACTACTAAAGCTCTATTGCCCAAAGGTATAATAATAACATATATCACCCACACTGCAGAAGAACGGTACATACAGGGGGTGGTGTGTATTGACAGGCCATATGAACTGCTCCTCATTTTCAATATTTTCAACATATTGCACTGAGGTAAAAAAACTCATGCATGGCAAGAATTAGATTAAGGTTTTAACCATTTCAAGTATTAGATTTAATTGCTAGAATGCTTACAGTAAAGCTATGTAATGTTAAGAAAGCAGAATGGACACCAGATTGCGTTAAACTAAAATAAATCTAACAAGTCATTAAAAGGAATTTGAAATAATAACAAAAAGCCTATTGATGGCTATAGGCAGGTGAGACAACCTTAAGACTGATGTCCACAGAGGGGCCTTGTCTGCCAGCGGCAGCACTGTGATGAGGTAGGCAGGTATACATAAAATCAATAAAGGGTTAGTGTAAAGGCATCCAGTAGAACCTGAAAGGGGAGAAAGAGAAACTGTTTGGACTTGGATGAACCATTGGGTTTCAGGAGCTGGGTGGATATAGCTTACACTATTCAGTGATGGCATCTGGTGACCATACATTGAACTATCAAAACCTTGGCAGGCATAGGACTAACATAGGTGGACTAGTAATAGGGAAATGTATAAGTCTAAGCACTGTGAACTTTTGGATTGTTGCAGGGTATGTTGTACCCAATGTAATTGGATTGTATTACATCTGACTGCATATATCTCCTACCTGCTTTAACTTCAATAAAACTGAAACCTCTGCAAAGTGAGTGTCTTGTGTTTGGATTTGAGCAACCTTTACTGTTGGCTAGTAATGACCAAAGAAGACTCAATAGCAATAACTCACAATATAAACTAAATAGCCTTTATTGGTTCCCCATTTAGATATGAATTAAACACAACAATCTTGTTCAATATTTTGAATATTGCTTGAGTGATAAAATATAGAAGAACCTTTGGGGTTGTCCTTGGTGGCCATACAACCCATGGGGATTGTAAGAGCCTCAGGCCTCAGCCTTGTTTCCCCTATTGGTAGTATGGCCACCCTTGGGTGGCACTTGCAGTTCTTGCAGCCAGATTATCACATCTAAAATTGGCTTGGTAATGGGGCTGTACATTTTTAAGACAAATCAGTGTCTGAAATGTGCACTCCATGTAACAACATTATTTAACTTAAATCTTTATTTCTGATGTCAAAGAGAGCTCCTTGCAGGTACATATACTGGATTGATGGGCTTGGAGTGATGAAACGAACAAAATTGGATGACAGCACAAACACTGAGGTTATTCATATAGAACCTGGAGGCATCATTGCATTTGGATTGGACCCAGAAGGTAAAGTAAAATAGGCCTGATATTTGATCTGATATCGAAAATAATGGACATTTATCTTACCCTGCCCTCAATCTGCTTGTGTTTGATTTTATGGAATATTATCAAATGGATTTTTTTTTGCATCCATCTGATAACTGATCAAAATATGTGCCATACCTAATCAAATGCCCAATACACTAATCTATAGATTGTTAGGTGGTTCTTTATAAAACTTAAGGACCCCCTAGTTTCATGGTTTTCCAAATGTGCTATATCTTCATAACATGAAAATATGAATATATTTTTTAATTCACAAATTTTACACTTATGATGTGCTTATTATCCTGGCATGTCTAACCATGTCATACCGTTGTTTTCCTAACACAAACTGAAGATATTCTACTTTAACCTATATTGATGGGCGTTTCTCAGAGAACTGGTCATAGTCAAATAATGACACATACATATTACATAGTTAAACACTGTAAGTGTTTGTCTTTGGTAGTAAAAGCAATCTTTTAAAACCTTCTTCATAATACATAAATACAGTATTCCATTCTTTTGGTCTAATTCCCACAAACCACAGGTAGCCGATTTTGTTAGGATGCATGCTGGCTAATATGCCGCGACAACTCATGGCTTTACTACATAAATTTTCATAAATTGTATCATTATTTGTAGTTTAGCTTTTTCAAAAACAACCTTCAATATTTTTCAAAATTAGTATTCACATGTCGATATTTCCTGAGTTGTTTGAGAATTCATTCATTGTAAATGGATATAACTATAACAATTATTTGTTGATTTCCTATAGTTTTTCCAGAGATTTTGTCAACGAAACGAGTCAAAATTGGCCTACAGGTCCTTAAAATACTCTAAATCAGTTATCTGTGCTAGAGGGAATTCTATAAATTAATATTTTTTCTACGTTTTCACTTTAGACATTCATGCTGTTTTATAAGAGGGAAACTTGTGAATTATATGTTGACCTTATTTTTACCCCTTATGTTGCTTCACATTGTATACCTTGTATGTGGCTCCACCTGCGAGTGAATGAGGTGCATCCTCACTATCCAACTAGTATGTTTGTCAAGATAGCAAGATGCACTGGGGCAAACTCATGCATTTATGCACAATAAAAAAATATGCGTCATCTTGGTTGATGTTATTTGCTTTAGCTATTACAGTAAAGGCTTAGCAATTATAACAAGGAGTGGAGATGCAGATAATTGAATAACGGTAAAAATAATGAAAGATTAGGGAATGAGCGATATGAGGAAATATTAATAGGCCTTAGATGCAGAATGACAACTGAAACCTGCTTAGTGTCATCTTCCCCTATTCAACAAGCCCATGCCACATTGAGTATGTCTTTAGGATTGGACAAGGGTTGGGCAAAACTACTGAATAATCCATTATTGTCTCCTGGAGTTGGGGTTACTGAAATATCATAATTCTGTATCTCAGAGCAAAATAGGGTTGCACGTTATAGGTTGGGCTGACAGGCTTTAACATTAGTTCCTATAGGAAAAAGGCCATTATATAATATTGCATTTCACAAATTTTATGAGCAATTTGTCAACCAAATTGCATCTGTTAATTTTGTATTATGCAACTCTCTTCATGGAAAAAACACAAAGGCAATTTTGAAAATGTTTCATGGTAGACTTTGATGTTGATATATTAACATTTCCCTCATGGAATTAAAAATAATCAAGAATACAGTGTAAAAACAACAGAAAAACACAGAGAAACACAATAAATGTAAAATCAATGGATGGTACATTAACACATTTCCATTAGTCAACTTTTAATGCTTGTCAAGATAATAAAGCTTGACCCTTCAGTTCATATAATTATAAAATCTAAGTGACCTATATTTTCTTATACAATTTTCATGATGATAGATGACAACAGTTTTCAGGCTGCAGCCACAAAAAAAAAACACTCTGCCTGTTACAGACATGACATTGAAACAAAGTATAGAATGTGATATAAATTCATTGTCAAAATTTCTGGATCAACACATTAGGAATGTACCATTTAACCTTTTTTTATTGTTTGTAGCTGAGAAGGTCTTTTTTATAAGCTTCCAAAAGAGTCAGATTGTTTGCATCTTTATGAATGGCACTGGGAAGCAGATTCTGTATGAGACCAACACTCCAGGGTCACTGGTTGGCCTCACACTTGGGCATGGAGCACTATACTTCAGCGATCGCAATGCACAGTAGGTGTGACCTTCAACTGCAAATATTAATTGTATATTATCAGAAATTCTGCTATTGTAATCTTTTGCAACTTTATTACAAGAGAGTTTACTTGTTTCTTAACCTGACTGAAGTAAATATCTGTTTTTGCTCTGATTCATTTGCCACCTGTTTTTCACTCCCTTTTCACAATGAAGTCTTATATAGTCACTATTGACTATAAACCCATGCACTAAGAAAGTCCAACTTTTTCATCCTTTTACAGCCATTTATGAAGCATGTAAAACACATTATAGGACTCATAAATTAAATGCATTGGTTCAATTTTTTCATTTCAGTTCCAAATAGTATGTTTTCATTCCATTTTATTCTTTGCGAAAAGAATGTGGATAGATTTTTCAATTCATTCTGAATCCTATGGTAAATAAAGTAGCAACGTTTCTCATTTATCTACAAAGTCATACTTGTTTGAAAATAAATGCCTTTTTCCATAACCTTTAAAGTCACCCTTTCTTGGTGCATGGGCTTATACACTGGCTTCTAAAATATATTGTCACATGAGATTAATGGTTGTCCTATTTGGCATGTTGCCTTTCAGATCTATATTTGAATTGAATATCAAAACTAAAGGCACAAGAGAATTGTTAAAAGGCCGCATTCGGCTAGTAGTTGGTATTGCTAACTATAACCTTGGTAAGTATTCATCTGGTCAGCCCTTGCTAATGTCAACAAAAATATCAATGCAAAAGGAATAAATTAAACTACAATTTAATCAATTTAGTCAATTTACTCGTTTGGAAAAACTTTGATAAGTCCATCCCCTCCCACAAGTCTTAAGTCTGGTAGCATTCTATATTGGGAGCATCAAATTTTGACACTTTTCAGTGTGCCGAAGGTCAGCTGATAGTGTGCCAAAATTGCATCAAAGGTGCGCTGAAAGTGTGGGCTGCCAATTTTCACATGTAAAATTGGCTGCCACTAAATAATCAGCAGGAAATAATTACCAACATGCAAGTAAACTTTATTGGCAATGCTGGTGATTATAACTTGCCACCACAAAAGTGTACTGGCAGTAAATCGTAAAGGCCCCTCACATATGTTGAATATGGCCTAAGAATATTAAATGGTGGTCGCCAAAACTTTCCACGGTAATTAGGCTTTCTGCCCTCTTCTTTTTAGATGAGGATGAAGAAACAACCCTTAGTGGTACTGACAGTGACACCAACCAAACCAAGTCGAGTGGTGGACCAAAACAATCCACCACCACCATCATTATCATATCAGTGGTGGTCATCGGACTCATCATTATTGTCCTCATTGTCATCTGTGGAGTGGTTGCCTATAAGAAAGTGTAAGTACCAGTCTGTGAAAGTACAAGTCGAACTCTAATATCTCTAGGTTTTTATTTTTAAATTGATGGTTAATGTTTGCATTGTTTAAATAGTTCTATCAATTGCAACTGTGACAAGTACTTCCTATCAGAACTTTATGGTGGTATGGATGTTCAAACATTTCTTCCCTCTAACAAATGAAGAAATTATAGCTGTTGGGGTTTGTTCCATTTTCAAATCATCTTGTTTGACTGTTTTACAGACTTTGTAAATGGTAATGCACTTATTACTGGGCCTTTAGTGAAACACTGATATACATGGGACTACCTGAGTTTTAAACATATGGTGTTTTGATTGTGTAAGAAAAAGTTATAGCTTAAGCACAGAATGCTGGTTACTCAGAAGAAACATAAATCTGTTAGTATGGGGGTAGATTAGAGCTAAAGAATATGATATACCATCATTGGCCTACCTGTAAACAATGGACCACTATTATCAATTTGAACCTTTTTTAAAAAAAATCTTATTCAAAGTTAAATTGTGTCACTCTGTTAATTTTCCAGTTTTTATATTCACCTAAGCAGTAGGGTACAGATCTTTAATTTATGACTGGATACTTTTCTGTTTGAAAAGAGCAGTGCTCATTTTATTTCACAATAAAACATCTTGAATTATTCAAGTAAAAGCCGAACTATGGGTTTATACAAATAATAGATTCATTTTGATGAAGGGGGTAATGTGGCAAATGCATTATCCATATAAGTACATATTCTATTTTATATTTTCTACATAAACATTTTAATCAAACATATCAAATGCAAGAAAAATGAAATAACTACAACAGAACCCAGGCAATTGAACCCAGTCTTTGGCACACTCATCCATATTCTCACAGTAAAGTGTACATAACAGGGCTGGCAGTTGGCTACTGATGCTGTCTGTGTTATCATAAAACTTGATTAGTTAAAAAAAACAAAAAACAACAACACTGATGGCACTTTATATCTTCCTTAAATTATTCTACTTGACTATGGAGGTAAAAGCCAAGGACGTTAGTTGAAACTAGGATTCATTATACATATGTTTTGTTCCTTTCCAGAACCAAATCTTTGGAGTCCAGTATCGCAGAAGTGAACATAGCTCGGGCTCCTCCTGCCAAAGCTGTTAAAGATGAAGAGCAGCATGAACTGCATGAGCTGCCCCCTGCACCTCCCCTGCCACCAACTGACCCAACACCAAGCCCAGACCCACCATCCCCACAATACGTGAACCAAGGGCGTCCCAAACACAGACCTCCTGCCCCCTTGCCAAAAATTACGACAACGTTAACCTCTGCTGGACCAACGCCCCCCAGCTCTCCTGTTGGCGAACCGGGCCTGGTTCTGGCAACACGGAAAGCTACCACCCCACCTTTAGAACCGACCCCCTGGGCATTGGGGGTATCTCATCCCCCAGGGCCCTCAGTATCTGAGATCATGGAGGGACATATGCTCATCAAACAACATATACCCCATGCCTACTTACAAACGCCTCGAGGTGAAAGTTATAAAGAAGTTCTTTCCTAACTTCATACATCTTTCGTCTCTTTGTCTTGCTTTGGTACATACATCATCCCTGAAATGTTGTGGCCAAAGTGAACGCTTGTTAGTTGTTGGTTTCTTTAGAACTTTAGAATTACGAAATGAACCCCATTTCTATATGTTTTTTTTGACTAGATAATTTCTACTATTACCCACACGGAAATAATTTCACACCTAATATTTTTTATATTTAAGAATAAACAAGATGATGTTTCAGTTACCAATGATATTTCAACATATAATCTAGATACTGTTCTGTAAAAGCAAATGTTAGATTAAGTTAATACAATAATTTCCTTTGACTGGCAATCTGTACTTGATTATGCTAAATAAGCCCATCCTCCATAAGGGATTTCCAAGGTTGGACAAGGGTCAGACAAAATTCACGTATAAAGCATCTTTCCAGCCAATCAAAATGCTGTATTTCAGGGCAAAATAGGGTTGGGAATTGTAGGCTGGGCTGAGAGACTTTAACATTGGTTTCTAAGGGCAAAAAGCCAATATGTAAAGCTGCATTTTTTACAATTTTAGGAAGAAATTTCTCAACCAAATTGCTTTGGTTAATAATTTTGTATTATGCAACACTCTTCATGGCAAAAGCATGGAGGCAATTTTGAAACTATTTCATGATAAACTTAATTTGGTGTCTCGTAAGAGACTTTCTTGGTGAGAAAGAAACACTTAAGATCTAGACCACCAAAAGAAAAGCTGAAGAACACATTGGTAATATAAAAACACAACCTAAAGATCATAGATCCCAAACTAGTCTTTCTATGACATACATTGGTTGAATGATATCTGACATTTATTTTCAATTGTCCATGCATCAAGTAGTATCAAGTATCATATTGTATACCTACTACACACTTGTCAAAGGATGTGAATCCTATGACTGTACAGGTCCAATGAATATTCTGAGGCCTAGTTTGTAATTGGTATAATCACTACACATTTGTAAGCTATGGGAAACAAAAAGAATTGCTACTGAGAAACTTTAAAGTCTCTTATAGTTTAGTGACTGTAGTGAATTCCAAAAGATAACAATAGTTATAAGATACAACTTGTATAACTACTACTAGTATGAACAATCATATTCCTATCATTAGGAATGTTAATATGTTTGACAATACTAAAAGACAATGCAAAGGTTGACAATGGCGTCAGTGTTTTGTTAACATCTGTGGAGAACTTTTACTCAAAGAGACCATGTAACTACTATCTCACCCCATTTGATTCTCCATGTATACCTTAATTAATCTACTTTGAACAGAGTTTAAGTGTTCACAACTATATCCAAGAAAAAACAAAAAAGTGCTTTTTACAAATTTGTTGTTATAATTATGTGAGGATATTACATAACACTATTTCTATGTAGAACCAGTGCAATAATCATGTTAAGTGTTAGCCCTAATTATATAGAGATGGTGTTATTTTTTTTCTGTGGTTTCTATGGTGACTAGGTTCTTTGTGGTCTTAGAATATTGTAAATGTTAAAGGGACGTTCTCGTCCTTGAGATTTTAGAGATACACCTAAACAACAGTAATTAAAAGTGTGGAGTAGATACCAAACTCGACAAGCACAAATGGATGGACGACTTGATAATATTTATTACTTTAGTAGACAGGTTGCACAATGATTAACATGTTTCGACTGTATGAAAGTCTTCGTCAGGATGAATGAAAAACCAAAATTCGTTGGGGTATATCTGGTCAACGGTGTGGAAATGACACGGTGGTTAACAGTGTGGAAATTTCAAAGTTTAGAATCTACAGTGTGAGAATCCAAAGTTAAAAGTGTTGATTATTACTTGATTAAAAAACATGTAGAAGTGTCCGTTTTCGTGTTGATTATTAAATAGGAGTTAAATACTTTGGTTATGACACCAGATAGATTTAAATGTAATATATTAATAATGTCCATCCGCTTCTTCAAACAATCTGAAAGTGAAACATGTAATGTATGTCACTGTGCTCCGTGATAACTCCATGAGATTACATCCTGAAACTACCGGTGCTCATGCCCCAGTTTTCACAAACCTATGATGTCACTCTTAGCCCTGAGTCTTACTAACTTATAAGTTAGCTAAGATTTTATGCAGTGGACTGACTTCCACGTCATTACAGTCAGTGGTGGCTAAACCTGAGAATAAGGTGAGGTGGACGAACTTGATCCTCAATTAAATGTCTTGCGAATGGTAGCAACAGCAATAGGATGTTATACAAATGATGTTGTTCTTCCTTTGGTGAATACAATGGTCTCCAGCCAACATCAAAATGTATTTCCTCGGCGGTGATTTGGGATCCATCATA
Source organism: Lepidonotus clava (assembly GCA_936440205.1). Lineage (NCBI taxonomy): Eukaryota > Metazoa > Annelida > Polychaeta > Phyllodocida > Polynoidae > Lepidonotus > Lepidonotus clava. The sequence goes on from OW387150.1 coordinate 34,628,181, forward strand.
CATCTGGAGAATCCACGATCTGGGCACCAATTTGTTTGATTTCATAGGGGTCCTCTTCATTCATGATTTTTTCCATCACGTCAAATGCATTATGGAATACAGCTTTTGTATACTGAATTGCCTGCTCATTCGATGAGAAGGCTTTGCTCTTATATATAACCTTGCATTCATACATATTTGATAGATATGCAGTCAGGCCGCTATATACTATGCCATTTTGGGTTTCCCTCATCTTTTCATATTGAACCTTTTGCCCCGATTTGGTATTAGGGGCTATAGGTTTTTCATTTTGGCACATTTTCTGAGTGTTTACCCGGGGCTCGGTTGTAAACCGATCCAGGGGTACATACTCTTATGGGACTGCAGACAGGTTGTCAAAGGCATATAAATACACTTCTATTTTTAGTCCATATTGTTCAACGAATGCTATAAACCCTTGTTTTCTGGCATAGTTTGCAATCAACCTGGCTCAGATTTTAGCATTTCAAAGCCTTCCCTTGATCTTTAGTGCTTCGTTATGTGCAGCTACATCATAGAAGCCTACTTGTACAGATCGTGGTTTATCCTTCTTTGTTGCCGTTAATCGGTTGACATGAGCTATATCTGATTCTAAGAAATCAATCCCAATCGATTCAAATAGACTGATAACCTTAATCATAAAATTTTTGTCTACATCCTCGACCAGGCCTTCATGTTGTTGGGATGAGATTTGATTTTGCAGATCCTTCATCATATCACGTAGCTCAGTGTCACCAACGATTGTACAAAGGAAGCTATAATATTTTTGGTGTCACGACTACTTACAGACTGAACCAACCCATCAAAGCAGTTGTGGACGTTTGCTTTGAGAGTTTTAATATCTGCAGTATTAGCATCCATTTTATTTGCCAGATGCTCAAGATCATCCTTTTTTGCCACCTTGTCACTCAAGATAGTGACATTAGTTGTCAAGGTTGTTAACGGTCTGGTTAGTAGTGCCAATGTTGTTTGAATGTCATTTAAATAACTGTTGGTCGTTGACAGCTGCGTAGCTGACTGTGCGTGTTCAAGTACCGGTTTTTCATTGTCAATATCTAAGATATTGTTCATACTAGGTGCCTTTTTCAGTAGTGGTGACATACCAGATGGCAATGTTTGGCTTTCATCAATTAGTTCAAACGAATAATTGATGTCATCATCAACAGTGGTAAACTTATCACGTACCTTCTACGGAGTTTGATCTGGATTTGTTAATTCACTTGTGGATTGTTTTTGTTGTTGCTTACCAAGCTTCCGCTTGGTTGCACCTCCTCGTGTTCCTCCCATTATTAGTGAATGAAAGGTTTGTGGATACTTTCAGTTGTCCAAAACTCACAAGGATTATGTATGTGCCTTATTTTATGTGTTGTGTTCTGATTATAAGTTCTTGATTAACCAGAACATGCTGGAAATCGGGTCATTACACGGACCCCCCTCACCACCGCGCCCTATACCCTCTGTCATACAATTATTGTGTGAAGGTTTTTTCGTGGTTGTTGGGGGCCATTGCAAGGGAGTCTCCAATGTCACACATCACATATAAGAAGGGGTCATATGCATTGGCAACTCACTTAACTCTCCATGTCACATGTCGCCTCTAAGAGACCTTCATTTCCCATGTCAAATTTAAGAAATATGCTATGTCATGTCATTTACTATTTTCTTTGTGTCACTAACGCCCATGCAGCATGTCGATTTTAAGAAATGATACCATCACCATGTCGAATTCAGAGCTAAATTAAGGTCGTCAAGACCAAGTCCGTTTCCTTGATTAAGCCATGAACCTAGTTATGACGAAATTTGTGTCAGAGACGCTATTTTACCTACTTACACCTATTTTCACTGTGCCGCTCCCCCTCCTGACAAGTACTAATATCCTTATCAAAATCAGTAATTATATACTATAGCTTGAAAGGAAAATTTAGCTCATGTTAACTCAGTATTGAGCATTTCTAAGAAAGTTACAACATAAAGTGTAGAAAAAACTTTAGAATAGGTAAATTTGATCTGATACCACTTACACTGGAAAAACATGTTAAATATGTCCCTTTTATTAATGTGATCATTTCTATGGTGTACACACTCCTGAAATCCACATAATTATAATCAGTTGTTAGTTCTCTGAAAGTGTCTAGATAACAGCATCTAGTACATTTAAGACATGTGCTTTGAAACATTTAGCCGTAAACTCTTGACCACAAATGAAAGATATACCTTCAATATACTAGTGTCCTTTTTTAAGTAAGAACTCTAAAGAAGTTCAGTATAAAACAGTCTTTTTCCCTCTGAGGGTTACTGCGGGTAAACTTTATATATTCATGCTCTGATTCAGCATAATTATTGTGAATGTTCTTTGGATCAACAGTAAAAAATGTGTAAAACAAGTGTGACGTTCTCTGGTAAGTCGGGGTTGCCGATTCTTACAACAGAGGAACGTGGGGGTTGTTCGGGTCTCGGGGCGGACGGGGAATCCGGGCCAAGAACCGAGATGTGTTTCTAGAGTCGTGCCTCGCGCACGAGGGGGGGCTGAGCGAATCGATCGGGAATCGGCACTCGATGTCGACGGAGGACTGCGGGGGAGGGAAATTATGGTAGGGGTACGGGTCGTCCGGGGGGCGGTCCACCCCTGAGTTCCGGTCCGCGGGGGCGACGGGCCGACGGTCGCCTATTGTTTGGTAGCGTGGGGCCGAGCATGCCGCGCCCTCGTCCCCGCGGACTTCGCTCCCTCGTTCCGCTCCCCATGTCTTCGTACCATACTACGCCTCGGTTTCCGGTACTACTTCGGGCCTTCGTGCCCTACTCCGTTCCCTCGTTCCTCGTTCTTCGGGCCATCGGGCCACTTACCCTATGTTTCTACTACCTATCTCGAACTTCGACTGTTTTGTCCTAACTTTGGCTTAATTACTCTGATCGGCTCATCTTCAGCGGTTGTTTCAGGAAAGAGGACACGTCTGGACACCAGGAGAACTGTTAAAGAACTCTGTTTATTCGGGCCTCACCGCCCCTTTATATACTAGAGAGGTCAGCCCTGATTGGCTGCCTTCGGTCACGTGACCTACAACTGACGTCACTTCCGGTTTATATATTCCGTTTCCGGTTTACATTTCACTTCCGGTTTACATATTTCCGGGTTTCGTTCCATTACGTTTTCGTTATTCGTTCTTTACATATTCGTTATTCGTTCTTTACATATTCGTTCTTTACATCTATTTCGTTCTTCGTTCTTTACATATTCGTTCTTTACATCTATTTCGTTCTCTTACATATATTTCTATTATTACCTTATTTCTATTATTTTAACCTCTATGTATTTTGGCTGAATAGCCGTTCATCACACCCTCCCGCACCTTCTTGAAAGGTGGGAAAACACGTTATACAAAATTTCAACACAGTTCATACAGCAACGACAACAGAACATACTCTAGAACCAGAAACATTTCAATCCTACGCTCCTTATCGGCAGAGGAGGAGGTGTCACCCTCTGTCCTCCCCGGTCTACTTCGGAGGGCCCCCGGGGCCTATCCGGCTAATTATTATTTCTCTTCTTTCTTCGTTTTTCGTTCTTCGTTTTTCTCTCTTTGTTTTTCTCTCTTCTTAATAAAAGTTCATATAATTCGTTTTATATATCTTAGTCTCTTTTTATCTTCGTCAGAGTTCTCTTATCCTTGATCTATTTAGGACCCGTTTTTTTTTACACCTCCTCTTTTTCTCGTCTTTAGGATGAGCGAGCCGGTCGTGGCTCTCCCACCCGGGACTGGGGATCGGTCGTGACCCCGTCGCCCCCGCTCCTCTCCTCTGGGCTCTATTTACTTAGCCCCTTGGCGCGTTTTTCCTCGCCTTTTTACCCTCATTAGGACAGAGGGACCGGTCGTGGTCCTCCTGCCCGGGGCCATGGGTCGGTCGTGACCCGCAGTGCCCCCGTTCCCTTCGTTTTCCGTCGTCCAGACGTTCTCCCCTAGTTCGGGTGGAGAATCGGTCGCGACTCTCCCACCCAGAGGCCAGGGCCGGTCGTGACCCTTAGTCCTCTCGACCCTCGATCCGTTCTACCGTCGTTCAGACGTTCTCCGTTGTTTTTGGGTAGAGAATCGGTCGTGATTCTCCTACCCGGTCGGTCGTGACCCCTCGTTCTTCCGTAACTATTACTCTTCTCTGCGTTCTCTTAGGTGATGATGATGATTTTAAGGATGAGTTGAAGAAGAAAGACTGGAGTTTTTGTAGATAGAATGTTCTTTTTGGACTTCGCACCCTCGGTCGCCTCGGCATTCAGAGCCCTCCAGTGACTTTTTCACGTTTGGCAAGGACAACATGTTCGAGCCAAAGGCCAAGGTACCCAAAGAAGAAGATGGCGTTGTATGTGGAAAGGAACTTAACTTCATGCATTAAAGCTTAGAGTGGAAGCTTCAGCAGACGACGTCGCGGGTTTCGTGCTATTTGTCACAGTGAAGCTTTGAGATGGAGTCCGGGTGAAGGTGAGACTGAGAAGATTAGAATCATTAATTATCGATGAAGTGTCCGTTTTCCGTACAGGAACTGAAGTTTGACTTTTACGACACATGTCCTCGTGGTTAACCCAGCATCAAGATGTTCCGTCCTCGACCACGTCGACACATTTGAAGATTTCAGGATTTCAGAAAGAGATGTCGGAGAGAGTCCACCATAGTAAAGTATTTCCGTCACCGTTCCGGGCCCAAGTGGCATGACAACAACCGGAACGGAGACCTGATTAAGAAGATAATTTTGATGAAGTTTCTTTTTGATGACAGGAGCCGGTGCCTCTCATCCCTCCCCCCCTCCGTAAGCAACGGCAGGAAGACAGTCCTCTTTGGGGCGAGAGGGAGGCTCCTTCGTTCTACTGATGAGATGATTTTCCTAAGAAGAGGATTCCTGTTTCGGGCACTCGGGCCCTCGTTCGTTTCCTAGGCTCTCGGGCCTCGCTCTGTTTACTAAGTTTTTCTCTTCGTCCTCCCGGAGGACCGTGCTTTTAGACGATTTTCGTGAGACTGTAATACCAACAAATAGTTCGTTAAATAGAAGTAAGTTTAAGATCCGGTCTGGTTTTGATTTTGGAGTAAGGCCACAGTCGTCCACGGTGCCATGTCACATTGCATGAAGCCACTATGCCTATGACGAACGCCGAGACAACAGCTCCGAGCCGTTCCGGGCTGCTCCTAGGTACGACGGTTCGAAGTTGGTAAGTTGAAGATATTAGTGAGAAGGAGAAGAAGAAGCCGTAGAAAGTGAAGATGGAAGACATCAACCGGGATCTGCACCCAACGTCAACCTCTGAGATCCGGAACGGGCCCATTCTCAATAAAATAGCATATATAGAGAACTCATCCGATGTCGAACTCCAAGAAGGGTCGCTCCTCGTCGCTCTTTGCAGACCTCTTGATGTGTCCATCGAGGCATCCGCGGCCGACGTTCCAAGCACCACCTCCCTGTATATTTCAAAGATTACTTCCCTATATGTTTCAAAGACTATTTTGTTTCGTTCCTCGAGAAGAAGACATCAGGAAATACGACATGGAAGGAGTCTCTGTCGTTACTGCAGGTAAGATATTAATATAAGTTTTTAGTAAGTCTATTAATTTTTGTTTCTTGTTCATATATTACTATTACTATATATTACGGTCGGTCACGAGCCAGGGCCCCTAAGTTATCGTCCCTGCTCGTGCCTTGGTCCTCCGGGAGACATCTACGACTCGCCGCAATCCTTTCACGACTCGCTGCATCAACTCTGGCACGATAAAACCAGCATTCAGGTCGAAAAATTCCATTTTGCCGCTCTTCGTATGCGGTAAGAGGCTGAAGACAAGGAAACTCAGAAGATGATGGTACATGAATCCGGGCTCATCCACATTCTGATCGATCCATCCAAAATCAAGAAGACAAAGTTGCAGGAAGTAGAAGTGCCGCTAGAGGACAGAGGTCGTCTCTTCCTCGCCTCCAGATCGCTCAAGGCAGCGCGGGAGAAGGGTTTTCAGTCTTGGCCCGCGCCAGCCTTTCCTCCAGCGGCGAGTCGCCGGCCCACCGGTACCTTATTTACCCCGGCACGACCGTCGACTCAAAGACTACAATGACAACACTATCCGTCCATTCTGATTTCCTTTCTTCGATTCCGCCTCCCAACTTTCACTCTCGCTCCCGGGCCGCCCGGCCCGCCATCCATTTCCGCGACCGGACGATCCCGTTCCACCTGCTCGGTCCCAACCAACGCAGCGGGCTCCAGGGAAGAAGAGGAACAGTTACAAACTTGTTTTTCCTCCTAGCGCCTCCTTCCGTCCCGTATTCGCCCCGCAGGCTTGGTAAGTTCATTCCAGTCATGGACCCTCCAGCTCGCTGATTACACTCAACACCTCCTAACACATGTGGTTTCGTTCACTTCCGCAAGAAGATTCCCATAAAGAAACTAATAAGAATAAATTAAGATAAGAATGTTCGAGCCCGCCAGTCCGTTCCCGATGAGTTTAAGTAAAGTTTTCGGGCCCGTCCAGCGGTCTCCAGGAGAGTCTTTTATCCAGGCTTCGGCCTCCTGTGCGGCTCAGGTACCTCCGCCTCGGCCCGGTTCTCTCCCTGGGGGTTTGACACTATGGGTGAGGAGCCAACGCCCCGTAATCCCTCCCCACCCGACTCGCGACGCGCCTTCTTCCGCCTCTGGTTCCGTCGCGCTGTTTTTCTTCCGTGCAAGACCTCGAGCAGCATCTACTTCACCCTTCTTCTTGGCGCCGGATCGGCAGCAACAGTCTCTCCTCCCTAGCGGGGAGCTCGAGAAGCTGATCCACCATTCCGCTCTGTTTTTCCGCCTCTCTTGTCGCCTTCAACAAGTCATCCAGTTGATCCTCGTTTTTGTACATCACTAGGGTCTGAGCCAATTGGACGGTCCGGTTGTGTTCGTTAACTAGCCGGTCGACCCCCGGGAACTCCCTGGTCAACGGCCCCAGTGCCGCCGTCGGGAACTGCGCCATCGCTTCTTCAAATGTCTCTGGCTTGCGGCCCGTTTCTAGTGCCATCAGGAACGCCATAGACGCCGAAGCCATTGCTCTTGGCCGTCATTCCTCGCACCTCCCTCGGGGGCCACATCAGTTGCACCCGAATGGCCTTTTCCGCGTCCCAGTCTCGTACCGCTCGCGCCGTCACCGGAAAGTGTCCCTGTAAGACCTGGTGAATGGCCTGTGTCCGTAATAACTTGAGTCTCGGTGTTTCCCTAGATGGTCCTGCCGTCGGTATCTCCGTTCCTATAGACCCGAACACTGAATCCGCTCCCGACTCGTCCAATTCTTGTTTCTCCGGCTCGTATCCTCTGGTCTCGGCCTGCCCCAACTCCATGTCCTCTGAGTCTTCCACCTCCGCGTCCATGGACTGGGCAGCCGGTATTTGTAATCTGTGTATCACAACCCGCGGTTGTAGCGCCCGCCCGTGTTTATCCTCGTCCTTGAGTGGGGTATCCGGTCCTGGCGGCGATCCCATACGTTCGGGCGACGGTGGTCCCGGGGTCTCTTCCGATCCTTGCGACCCGAAAAACGAGCTCCCCAAACTGGCTCGAGTCAGGTTGTCAACCGCCGCCCGTGTCTCTGGCGTGTCTGGTGCTACCGTAATGTCTCTCATTCGTTTCAATCCTGGGGGCGGCACTATCGGCTGCTTACATACCATCTTCTCCAGGGGTGAATCCGCTTTCGTCGGGGTAGGGGTAGAGAACAGCGGCTGTGTCGAGGCCGTCGACGCCGTGTCCTCCGGCCTGGCCGCATGCCGAACATACTTTACTTTCTCCACTCGCCCCGACGGTTTGAGTCCCTGCCTTTCTGCCATCTCGCGTAGAAACCTCCCTAGGTACAATGCTTCTCTTTCCACCAGCCGGCCTCCCTGTGCTTCCCGAATGCTGTCCTCCAGCTCCCGGTCGGATCTCGCCTCGTGGTTACCCCTGAACGATCCCTCCCGGTTCATTGTTCCTTTTAAATACCCGGGGTACCTCGGGTGTCGTGATTCGTATATCACTGATTTCTTATGAACTGTCATCATAGTAAATTGTGCGTCGCTACAAGGTGGTTCTAGTCCCGTGGTCCGTCTGACTCCTGTCGAGGTCTCAGGCTGCGATGGTCCCAGCTCTCCCGTGCTACTAGACTCAGCGATAATCAAAGACCGATCGCTTCGGGCCGACATACTCCTGCCTGACTCCGACTGGTCCGAACTCGTTCCCTCCTCCAATTCTCTCGGGACTTTCTTGACCTTTTTCCACTTCTTCTTTCGCGACGGCTCCTCCGCCGGGCATCCCTGTGTCGGGGGCCTCTTGAAAGCGAGCGGCTCCTCTTCCTCTTTGACTTTCGGTCGTTGGTCGTCGGACGAGCTCACTAATTCCACCACCTCAGCCCCCGGTGGTATTCCTGAGCAACCCGGCTTCGGGGTGGGTGTGGATGTCCGTCCTTTTCCTCTGCCTGGGAGTCCTCGTCCTCTCGGTTCCCGTGGTTCTCCCTGGGCGTTTAACTTCTTAATTCGGCTCTGTACTAACCCTGATATTTGGTCTGGTGTCAGGAGTGGCTTCGGGTTGACCACGGCTCGGCTCGCGCTTCGCGGCGACTCGGTGTCTTCCTTCCGTACTCCTTTCGCGGCCCTCCGAGGGGAACGACGCGTGGGTGTCGATCGTTCCGCCACCTCGGCCAGGGGTCCCTTCCCTGCTGCTTTGGCTGCTTGGGCTCCCTCGCCGGCCTCGTCGGCCTCTGATCCTTCTTCGGTTGCTACCTGCTCCAGCTGCTCGGCGTCGCTGTCCTCGGATCCTCTCGACGCTCTCGGGTAGTAAGGTATGCGGATATGCCGTCGCGGCCTCTCCGGTGCCTCCTTATCCACCGCCCTCTCAGGGGGTTGAAACCCCTCCGGATGGCGCACCGCGTAGTCCCGTTCCATGTTGGCTACCCGGGCCGCCGTTTCATCCCCAGCAGCGAAACTGGTGTACGGCGGTCGTCCTTTCGGGTCCAAGGCGAACGCCGCAGCATACTCCAGCCTCAGAAGGGGGTCTTGCTTCGGCATCCCCCTCTGCAGGTTCCCTTCGTGTGAGTCCGTCATGTGCTTCTTCCAGTCCTGGTGTGTCGAATAGGCTCGATTCGAACACACCGGGCACATGTGGTACTGCTTCCGTAATCCATCGTGCTGACCTTTAATATGCTTGGCCAAGTGCTTAAACTCCTTTCCGTGACAATGTCCTTCCCAGCACTGTCCGCTCATCGTGTCCGTTTTCCGGGCTTTCGGGGCTCGTTCCAATCCTGAAGCTCGTCCCGTCAGCCGTTTCCGTTTTTGTCTCGTGGTGATGCTGCTCGTCTCGCTTCTCTGCTTTTCCTCTTGTTTTCTTCTCCTTAGCTCAGTCTGCTCGTCTGCGATTCGATGAATCCTGATCGGCTGACCAGAATGACCTGCTCCGGCGAGCGCTCTGCCTTTTATAGCCGCCGCAGGCGGAAGTGGGCGTGGCCTGCACTAGCGACCCCTAGCGTCAGACTCACCATCCACTTCTACGGTGGCGCCCCCTACTATTTTCCGGTCTCCGGGGCCCGCCGCTGGTCACCGCCTCGCCTGTTTTTTTACCTCGCGGCCCTTCGCCCGTCCATGCGTTTTTCCTAGGCCTTTTATTGCCCCACCGGACGCCCTCGGTCTTTTCATCCCTCGTCGCCTTCTCTTGCCTTTTTCATCTCGGCCCTCACAGTGCTTCCGCACACTTCCCGGAGAACACAGGGGCTCGGCGCTATTATCTCCTCGCCGCCGCCCCGTTCTCTTTGTCCTCTTTTACTCCTTTTACGACCTACTTTAAAGCCCGTCCTCGTTTCAGGCCTCGCCTTTTACAGCCGTCCGTTCGTTCCTCCGGCTTTCCCGAGAGTGCCGCATCTACTCTCCTCCGGTCTCCTGGACGCTGTAAAGCGGTATTACCAAGTCGGCATTACTTCAGAAGTCTTCACCAGCTTGCCACCGGGTCTGTCTTCTGTTGTAATCCAACCATCTTTTCCACGCTGTGGTTCCTCCGAACTGACCGGAAAGCGGCTCCGTGGGACTACTTTAGACATTCGGGCCGTCGTGGCTCCCGAACGCCGTTTTTCGTTCCAACCCCGCATTTCCCACCTATATTACATCCGCAAGAGAACCAATCTTCAGCTAGGTAGCAAATCTCTACAGCCTAACGACCTGCACTCCTACTGTAGTGGTCAACGCACCGCCCCGACTCAATGGCCCCAGGTTGATCAGTCCTTTTTGGCCAAAGCCTTTTTGTGTAGCGCCGATTTGGTCGTTCCCTTGGTCCTCTTCCACCTGCGGAATCGAGACACGAAAACGACTTCATCACAAAAAGGGGTGCCCCGTTTCCTTACGTGCCCTAGCGCGCCCCACCCCAAGCATTTACTGTGCAGCCTCGTATCCTTGCTGGTCAGCTACCATCCAGGCTGGCGCAGCGTGTCCTCGGTAGGGTTCCAGGCGGTCCACATGGACCACCCCCCCCGGTTTCCCTCGTTTCTTCCGTACTACCACCCGTCCTCGGTCAAGCACCTTGACGATCAGTGCAGGGCCCATCCATGGAAATCGCAACTTCGTTCCCTTGTCCCTATCCACTACCGTATCGTGCACCCAGACCAGTTCTCCGGCGTGGTATTCCCGCCGAGTCACCTTCCCATCGTACTCGTGTTTCTGATGGATGGCGGCTCGTTTCAGCCCCGTCCGGGCCTCCCGATAGGCCGCGACTAGCCCTTCCTCCAGGCTTTCCACATAGTCGCCTACCCGTCGGGGTTCCTCCTCTGGTCCTAGAGGTCTCCCATAAATCGCCTGTCGCGGCATCATGGTCTGTCGGCCCAGCATCATCATATTCGGTGTCACTCCCGTGCTGGCTTGCGGCGTTGCTCTATAACTCATCATCACGAGCGGGACCATCTCGTCCCATTCCCGGCCCGTCGCTCGGCAGCTGGCTTTCAAACAACACCCCAAAGTACGGAAACTTCGTTCTATGTACCCGTCACTCCTGGGGTGGTACGGCGTCGTTCTTGTTTTGTGTATCCCGAATAGTGCACAGACCTGAGCCACCACCTCGGATTCGAAATTCGTGCCTTGATCCGAGTGTAGTTCCCGAAACGCGCTGTACCGTGCTACTACTTCTTCAACCAGTTTGTTCGCCACTGTCGTTGCCTTTTGATCCGGGATCGGGAAACACTCCAACCATTTGGTGAAATAGCATCCCACCATCAGGCAATACTTATTTCCTCGTTTGGTGACTGGGTACGGGCCCGAAACATCCATGGCCAGCCGTTCCATCGGCTCCCCCACTATGTACTGATGTAGCGGCTCCCGTCTTCCTCTTCCCTTCTTCAGCAACGCGCAATCACATTCTCGACATTCCTTCCGCACGTCTTCCCGGAGTCCCGGCCAGTAAAACCCTTGTTCCAACAGGGCCGTCGTCCTGGCGACTCCTAAATGCGCTCCTGCCGCGCCTCCATGGTATTCCCTTACCAACTTGGCCCGTTCCCCTCGGGGAACGACCAACTGGTTCCTCCAACCATGCCCTTCTAGTTCCCAGTACTTCCGATGCAGCACGCCATCCCTGAGGCTTAATCGTTCCCATTGCCTCCATAGGATCTTTGTTTCCCGGGATTCCGGAGATATGGCCTCCCAACCTGGCCGGTCCGCATCTTTTTCCATCCGTGCGACAATCGGCCCTATATCTCGATCCCTCCTCTGCGCTGCTCTCATCTCCTGCGGGGACCATCCGGGCTCGTACCCCCGGGCCCGCGTCACTACTCTCACTTTTTCGGTATTCTCGTGCTCCTCTCCACATTGTTTGCACGGATACCGGGACAACGCGTCAGCGTTCCCATGCTTCCTGCCCGGTCGGTGTTGGAACGACACATCATGCGAGTCGATAATCTCAATCCACCGAGCAGCCTGCCCCATCGGTTCCTTACTTCTCTGCAGCCAACTGACCGCGCTATTGTCCGTCCGGACTATCACGCGTTGACCATAGATGTAGCACCGAAAATGCTTCAAAGCTCGCACCACCGCCAACAGTTCTTTCCGCGTGGTGCAATACTTTCGTTCGTTTGACTCCAGGGTTTTGCTCGTGTAAGCTATCACCCGTTCCTCCCCTCTCTGCTCCTGTGATAGCACGGCTCCCGTTCCCACGTCACTGGCGTCTGTGTCAAGCCACCATTGTCCATCTTCCTCCGGGAATCCCAACACCGGGGCCTCCGTTAGCGCCTTCTTCATCGCATCAAATGCCTCTTGTCGTCTCGCGCTCCACACGAATGGTTCCTCCTTCGTTGCCAATTCATACAAGGGGGCAGCCAACTCCGTGAAGCCGTTTATATGCCTTCTGTAGTACGAACATAATCCCACGAAGGCTCGTACCTCGTGGAGATCCCGCGGGACCGGCCACTCGGTTACTTGCCGACACTTTTCGGGGTCGGGTTCGATCCCGTTGAATGAGACAACGTGCCCCAAGAACGGAATCTTCTTCTGGAACAGCTTACATTTTCGCGCCTTTAACTTCAGTCCTGCAGCGTTCAATCGGTCCAGAACCCGTACCAATCTTTCCAGAGTCACTTTAAACGTTGGTCCAAAGACCAGTATGTCATCCAAGTATACCAGACACTCCTCCCACACGATTCCTCTGAGGATTCTTTCCATCAGTCTCTCGAAGGTGGCTGGGGCGTTCACTAGCCCGAATGGCATCACTTTAAACTCATACAATCCTCCTTGAGTCACGAAGGCCGTCTTTTCTTGGTCCTCCGGTGCCATCTCCACCTGCCAATATCCGCTTGCGAGATCCAGACTGCAGAAGAATAGGCTTCCTCCCAAAGTGTTGAGGCTGTCCTCTATCCGCGGGAGCGGATAGGCGTCCACTTTCGTAGCCTGGTTCAGTTTTCGGTAGTCAATACAGAACCTCGTTCCTCCGTCCTTCTTTTTGACTAGAACGGTCGGGCTACTCCACGCACTCCCGCTCTCCTGGATAATCCCTAGATTTAACATATCCTCCACCAGTGCTCGTTCTTCCTCTCTCCTGGTGGCCGGATACCGTCTGACCCTCTGCTTGATCGGCATCTGATCCCCCGTTTTAATTCGATGTTGTACTAAATCTGTACGTCCTAACTCATGTTTCGAGGTCGCAAACATTTGTTCCCGGGCCATGATGGCTTTCTCCAGCTCTTCGCCCTCCTTCGTGGTCAGGTCTTTCTTAGCCTCCCCTATCATTTCAACGAGCGCTCCAGGGGGTTCTTTTGCTTCACTTCCTATTCCTCGTACCTCTTGTACGAAGGTGGCTTCTCCGAGTACCCCGCCGGTCCCTCGGTTGGCCACCCAAACTTCATTTTCTTCTCCCAATGTCACCGTTCCTGGGATCACCTCCAGTCCCATAGGTAATCCAGCGCCGGTGATGACAGCCAGCTGTCCACTCTGTCCTATGTCTATTCTCGCTACTACTGTTACTCGGGTCACTTGGAGTGGGGGTATTTCCGTCGTTTTCTCGATTCGCACGACCTGTCCTCCGACGGTAACTGCCCGAATCCCATCCGTTCTTTGTTCTACTCCCGGGATTCGTTCCCCCTCTCCCTCCCCCTCGGCGGGCAGGAAGATGGCACTCGCGTGGGGCTTAACTGTCAGCCGGTATTTCACCGCGAAGTCGTTTCCCAGGATCCCTTCATCTCTACCGATGTCTGCCACCATGAACGTCCACTTCAACACGCGTGTTCCCAATTTTACTGGCAAGTTCGTGCATCCGTAGCACCGCAACGGACTACCATCCACCGAGCAGAGACGTCCTTCATATCCATCCAGTTCTTCCCATTTTCGTCCCCACTCTCTCCAGAGGCGTTCCGACAGCAGACTGATCATAGATCCGGTATCAACCAAAAAACGGACGACACTCTCTCCCACCATCCCGGCCACATAAAGTCCACATTCTCCCATGCCTACTACTTCTCTCGCCGCGCCCGAAGGGGGCCCCGCGCTTACTGCGACGGCGACTGTCCGTTTCCCTGACGCTGAGAACACTCTCTTGCGAAATGGCCCTTCTGGTGACATTGATGACACTCTAAATCTTCTTTTCGCTTCTTAAACGCCTCCCTCCGGGCCGTTGCTTGTCTTCTAGCTTCCCGTTCTTCTGCCAATTCTTTCATCATCTCCTCCAACTTACCGTTCAAGGCCATGATCTGTGTATTGGCGTCCTCCTCGGGCTTCACTGCCCGCAGGAGGCGGCGTGAGTATCGTTCCTGTATTTCTACCACCTCTACCGCCTCCTCTAGTGTCTTGCATCCTTTCTCTGCACACTTCAGCTGAAGGTCTTCCCCAACTGCAGCCTGGAACGCATGTAATGCTGCTTTTTCCTGGCTAGCGTAGTCGTTGGAGAAGTAGGCTCTCGATGCCAGTCGCCGGGCATTATCAGCCAACTCCTTCGCTGTCTGGTTCTTTACACGTTTCAAGCCCGCCAACTCTTGCAGAGCATTACACGTGTCCTTCTCCTGACCGAACCTCCGGCGCAACGCATCCACCCTCGCTGAGTAACGGAGTCGTTCCCTGTCCGGGAGTCCGACAAAGTACATTCGTGCCGTTCCCGTCAGCGAGAGAAAAAGCATCGCCGCTTTTTCCTCGGCCGTCCAGCGTCCCAATGTTGCGTACTCCTCAAACTGGTTGATCCATCCCTCGAAATCCGGTTTACCGTCATACTTCTCTGGTCGTAAACTGAACTTCTTCAAACTCGCTCCTTCCTGACCGGTCTGTTGTTGTTGAGCCCGCACATTCTGCTCATCCGTCGGGGTGGACGTTCCCATAAAATTAAACTGCCTACCCATGATGGCAGTGTCCTCCCCTTTGGTCTCGGTTTTCGCACCTCCTTTCTCCTCCCCACCTTCCTTGAAGGCGACGTCAGAATCCATCTGCTCGAAGACTGCCGCAGTCGCCATGAGTATCCAATACCGATGAAACACCCAAGATCCACAAGTCCGTATGTGCCTATTTCAGCACCACCGCTGCCACCAGTGTGACGTTCTCTGGTAAGTCGGGGTTGCCGATTCTTACAACAGAGGAACGTGGGGGTTGTTCGGGTCTCGGGGCGGACGGGGAATCCGGGCCAAGAACCGAGATGTGTTTCTAGAGTCGTGCCTCGCGCACGAGGGGGGGCTGAGCGAATCGATCGGGAATCGGCACTCGATGTCGACGGAGGACTGCGGGGGAGGGAAATTATGGTAGGGGTACGGGTCGGCCGGGGGGCGGTCCACCCCTGAGTTCCGGTCCGCGGGGGGCGACGGGCCGACGGTCGCCTATTGTTTGGTAGCGTGGGGCCGAGCATGCCGCGCCCTCGTCCCCGCGGACTTCGCTCCCTCGTTCCGCTCCCCATGTCTTCGTACCATACTACGCCTCGGTTTCCGGTACTACTTCGGGCCTTCGTGCCCTACTCCGTTCCCTCGTTCCTCGTTCTTCGGGCCATCGGGCCACTTACCCTATGTTTCTACTACCTATCTCGAACTTCGACTGTTTTGTCCTAACTTTGGCTTAATTACTCTGATCGGCTCATCTTCAGCGGTTGTTTCAGGAAAGAGGACACGTCTGGACACCAGGAGAACTGTTAAAGAACTCTGTTTATTCGGGCCTCACCGCCCCTTTATATACTAGAGAGGTCAGCCCTGATTGGCTGCCTTCGGTCACGTGACCTACAACTGACGTCACTTCCGGTTTATATATTCCGTTTCCGGTTTACATTTCACTTCCGGTTTACATATTTCCGGGTTTCGTTCCATTACGTTTTCGTTATTCGTTCTTTACATATTCGTTATTCGTTCTTTACATATTCGTTCTTTACATCTATTTCGTTCTTCGTTCTTTACATATTCGTTCTTTACATCTATTTCGTTCTCTTACATATATTTCTATTATTACCTTATTTCTATTATTTTAACCTCTATGTATTTTGGCTGAATAGCCGTTCATCACACAAGCAACGTAGACACGCTATACAGGAAGTGAGGACACAACAACTAACAGGGTCAGTACTGTCAAAAAGACAGTAATCCAGAAAAGGTTGGAAACTGAAACTACACTACCACCAGAGTCACCTGACAACTACAAGTACATAAAGAAGAGGACATCTGTTCCAACTTAATTGGTCTTTGATACTAACCCCTGATCAAAGCATGGTAAGTTCTTCTATTCTACCTAGGTCTATCATACCTTCAAACTTGAGGGGGTTTCATGAAATTTGAGTATACTCCAGGCAAATTGAAGGGGTTCACAATGATCTTGAAATCTTTTCTTTTTTTTTCATTTCAATAATTTATACAGCTGACACACCTCAACACTAGGCGCTGCTTTTCTGGGTGTACACTGTTTCTATCCTGGTACAATCAATCACAGTTGAAATGGCTGCTTCAGTTTATGGCCAGCTTGACATCGTCCACTTTTACATTATAGAAACATGGATATAAGTTTTGGATCTCCTTTGGCAGATTGTTCCAAAGGTCTGATCCATAATATATTGGACTTACAAAACTTTTGGTCAATAATACATCAGGTACTTTTTTACTGATCAAACTGTCTGGTTCTAATCTACCAGTCTTAATAATCTGTAAATATATGATTGTGCACAAAGGTAGTTAGTAAACACCTTGTGCATATAATCAATCGTATATGAATAAAGTAAAGGAACAGTCACCAGACTACACGGGAAAATATCATAAAAGTTTTCAAAATTATATGAATAACCACATTATATAATGTAAATACAGAATGGACTTCTGGTTGGTGTAAATATACAGCTATATCAGACAGGTTGCATCTCCTAGCGAGTACCACTGCTTGGGATAAAATTAATAACCAGACTGTTATATAAAGGTGGGAACCTATGGTTAAATCTGCTTACATCTGGTGACTAGTAAGATAACTAACATCATTGCATGAATGTGTGTGATTAGGTGGACTTTGTGGAGGGAACTTGTCTTTGCGAACTGTGATTGTGAACCTTGGATTTATAGGCTATGACTACACTGGCAATTGTATACAATTGATATATCCACCAATAAACCTGACTCTCAGCCAAGCGTTGTTTGTGTCATGGATATGAGTGCCAATCACGTTAAACAGACTACTACTTGACTAGCCAATATAAAGGAAGTTAACTAAGATGATTTGACTAAGAAGTAGGAACAGTTCCCCAATTATTAAGTAATACCCATAACAATGGCTAGCGTTCCCTTGTTATAAAACGCAAGCCCCATAGATCTACCCACTAAGCACTTTAACCATCGACAGACAATGGGCAACTGAAAGAATCGTCATCATCATCATCATCGGGTGACTGTAATATTATGCAAGTTTGATGATTCATTGCTGATTTTCCAGCTGATTTTTGCAGTGATCATATCGCCCATTGAATCTGTACAGTACACACAGGCAGTCTCCAGGTGATCCATTAATAATTCAGTCACCTGTGGCCCATTGCACAATGGGTTTCCTAGCAACGAAAATGAATTAAATAGCGAAACAGTTCGTTGTTGCTTAATAAATCATTTGCAGTTATTTTTGTAACAATGAAAATATTTTCAACAACTTCTTTTCTATATTTAGAATGCTCTCAAAGAGCTGTAACTTTTACTGATTTTCCTCTAATATCTCCCCTTGTTATATCAATTTACAGAATTTTATTCCATTCATTAGAACTAGAGATTTTTACTATTTTTGTAACATGTAATTATTTTCGTAACAAAGAAACATTTCGCTGTTAAGCATTTGTTCGTTTTGCTTTTGTTGTTTGATCCTGACAACGAAATTCTATTGTGCAACAGGCTACTGTGGCCCGTTGCACAATGGGTTTCCTAGCAACAAAAATAATATTATTAACGAAAATAATATTTTCGTAACAACAATCATTTTGCAACAATTTTCTTCTATATTTAGAATAACCCCAGAGAGCTGTAACTTTTACTGAATTTTCTCTAATTTTTTCTCTTTTTACATCAATTTACAGAATTCAATTTTATTCATTAGAACCAGAGATTTTACTATTTTTGTAAAATCTTAACAACGAAACTTTTTGATAAGATATCTTAACTTGATCCTCACAACGAAATTCTATTGGACAAGGGGCCACTGGCAACATTATAGAAAAATATTTACCACAAAGAACTGATTTCGAACAAAGAAAACATCTTTAAATAATGTGTTCGATTATTCATATTTTCAAGAATCGTCACCCCTCCAACCCCATTTACTGGGGACATACTTGATGAAAAGTTTCCTTCTCAGAGAAGAATTTTAATAGCATTTCACTATGGTATTGCTGTTTTTAGTTGAATGAAATGTTTCAATGGTATTTATTCTATTTCAGTCAACCTTCTACCATCTATCCACTAAAATGTATTGCTGCCAGCTATTTTGTGCTATGCTGATGGCTGTTGGCCTCACCAGTACAGCTGTCGTTTTAGGTAAGAGACATTGCTTTATAAGCTCTCAGTCCCTGCAACCAAGTAACCGATGCAACCTTTGCACAATATATATAAGTGAGTGTTACAGTGACAACTTTAAGCACATTAAGCACATGTACTTAATGAAGACATTGCTGTTATGACATCTTTGTTGTGAAATGACTGTAAAATTGTTTCTAGTGAATCAAATTTAATTCTATGAATTGATGTATGAAGGTGCTCTGTCGCATAACGGGTCTCGCTGTTGCAAGGATTGGCACACCACTCTCGCAACAAGGATGTCGCTGTTGCGATGGGTCCCCTTGTTGATTTGCGGGTGTTCTACCTAACTGATTTGAATTCTGTAAAAAGTTCTAGAAACTAGACATTAAGATCTAAAATCCCTGAAATTTTCAGCCCGGAAAAATGATGAGAAATGGGTGACAATTGATGCCGAATTTCGTGTATAACAGCGATACTTTGCCAAACCCCGCTGTTTCTCGCGCTGTTGCGAGCATTTGGTTATGCGCCAGGGCACTGTTGGTCTAGATACTTAAAAATAACAGCTCATTAACAGTAATCTAAATAGCTGTTTTTTGTATGAAAATAAATCTAACAGTGATCAAAGTGTTAACCTACTGATTGCTGTTATGATTGGTAATGTAATACGGGCCACTGGGTAAGTTGAAGAATTGGAACTGGAGGGAGAGTCAGCACATATATTTTTTTCAATCATTTATTTTATCTATTTATTGACCTCACATACATAGGTCCATGTTCTTACAGTCAAAATAAATGACATTAAAGCAAATCTCATGCCAAAAACATTTGTTGAATTTATGGGCATCAAATTATCAGGGGACACCTCAGGGACCAAGGATAGGAGCAGGTACCTTGCCTAATACATTATAGTGGTGGTTGGAGGTTTGAAGACTAGATGCTGTTCACCTAGATGCCACCTGGTGGGTTTTCAAAGAACTAACAATTAATTTTAATTATATGCATTTTTGGATTGTGTACATCAAAATTAAATGAACATATTGATAAGGGAAACTTAATCAACAATTTTTCTTATAACTCACGTGATATAAGATCAAATTTGCACCCAGGGAAGGATATGACGTTATTACAATGTTGCAGCAACGTTTTGTTTAGTTCTGTATTGGTTCTTGTTACGTTTTTTTGATGACTCCCAATAATGTTGCTGCAATGTACTGCTGTGACGTTGCACTGCGAGGTTATTATAACATTCTGGTTACATTATTCAACCTAAACAGAATGTTATTATAACATTCTGTTTTGGTTTCTTCCTAACCTCACCCAAAATAATTACACATTTTAATCACACCTTTTGCAGTATGCTTTTACTTTAAGAGATAAGCCTAATATGCTTGATGTCAAGGATGTTGTTACACGACGTAGAGATGGTATTCTTTTCAAGGTTCCAAAATACCTTCATTATAAATATACTAAATCTCCTAAATATAGAGCAATATTAGAATGGAACAGATTGTCAGTTGATATATCTCTTATACAAGATAGTCACACATTTAAGAATCGATTAAAAAATCCAATTGTGAATCCATTTGCAAAAGTTGTATGATTTTGTGATTTCTGTTAGGTACCCATTTCATCTCATCACATCTCATGATCATCATGCCATTTTTATGGCTGGGTGTAACAAATTAAGCTGTTATCAATTTTCTTTTCCCACTCCTTGAAATTGTATATGTATAAATAAAGTGGGAGCTGGTGGAAGATCAGCTATGCTGAACCTATTGAACGCAAAAAAAAAAAAGTTAAAAAAAAAATAATTAAAATAACATTCTGATTTGGTAAGGTTTTGACCAAACCATAAATAACATAATTGTTACGTGCCATCTAAGTAAGTACTGGACTGACTAAAAAAGTATAGTTGCAGAACGTTTCTGTTATGTAACAGCTTGGCTGGGCATATTCTGAAGTAGCTGCTCACCTCTATTTTTTTTTAACATTTTTCAATGTAACTTTTCTTAGAAACAGTCAATATTTGAATAACTTAAACTACTTTTGCCTTCCTACCTATGGTTAATAACTACCAAGTCTTATAAGGATATTGTTGGTAGTTTTTTTACTGTGGGGAAAATATTTTTCAATCGAAACCAATGGTTAAGGTTGTTTTCTTAATTATGCAATAACTTTTTTCACAAACAGTGAAAAATGTACATTTTGATTGCTATGGCCTTTTTATAACCTAACCTTTGCTGACAATTATCATCTAAGATATATTGTTGGCCATTAAAAATTAAGCTGAACAGCATCTACTACCTTTAAGTCCCGTAGTTCTAAATCGCTTGTGCTGAAATATAGATATAGGTATTGACCCACTAGATACAGACACGCATGCCATGGGCATTTGATAATCTGTATTGATAATTTTTATGAAATGTGATTTAAAAATGCAAATATCATAATCATAATAATGAACCTTGTGTCATAAATTGTAACATTATAAATTATTATTATTGACATGTTCGTATCTAGGGAATGTGGCTTTATGTATTTTGAGAATTACAAGACAAATCTTTATATACATTTAGTAGGGTTTATATGCCACAGCTGGTGCTTTTCAATGTAACTTTCCTGTTCCTTACAGCTGAAGCTACAGACCAAAATGACACCTTATATGTTGTGGATGCCCATCGCCATGGCGTATATCGCATGGGGCACGGAGGGGAGAACCGACTACCAGTGCCCCTTCAGACACCAGTGGCTGTGGCCTGTGACGTCACGTCTGGTTATGTGTACATGACAGAGAGAGGACGTGACAGTGAGATGAGTCAGAAGTACATCATCAGGTGGGACGGAGAGCAACAGAAAGTTGCCAAGGTTGAACTACCAAGATGTAGGTTTCACTAGTTTTAAAGCTCTTCAACAAAAAACAGCTGCTTTGGTGGGACTTGCAGCTCTCCCCAACCCCCAATCCCAACTTCACTTCCTTGCCCTCACAATCTCTTCTTAAGCTGACTTTACACCTAGATGACTGCCATCCAGGCAAAATCAAAACCACACCACAACTCACATACATGCACCAGAGAAGGAGCTAGAGATTTTCAAACAGAGGGGGGGCACTAATGCTCTGATGGACCCTCTAGGTCAAGGAATTTTACACGAAAAGACTGATATGTGGCCAAAAATAGAGGGGGCCCTTTTGCCTTTGCCCCCCACCTCTAATTCAGCCACTGTATACATCTCCACGGATTATTGATTCTTTCCTAGGCAAGAATGAAATGTTATTTTGATGGCACCCAATATCATGTTAAGAACCAACATTGTGACATTGCAGACATTGCAATGATGTTATTAAAACATTCTGGTTACATTATTTCGCATGAAAATAATTTTATTATAACATTCTATGTTTGTAAGGTCTCAACATCACCAAAATTAACATTATTCTGTCTTGAGGAGTCTCAACCTAACAAAAAGAGACAACTGTTATCTGAAAACTGGGCAGATAACAGACTGACCAAAAGAGTATGGTCTCAGAACGTGCTTGTAATGTTGCTGCTGACCTTGGTTTTTCTTGGTAGACCCAAAAATGCACTTTTTTGTTCTTGTATGAACAGATTTCAGGTAATAAGGATGAACTGGGCCTAATTAGTGTTGATATAAGGAACCTACCTGTCTCACTTTAGAACCGGATAAGTATTAGCTAATGAGCATTTCTAATCAAAGTGCCAGGATGTCAGATGTATTTCTCATATATCTGACTCTGTAATTCTAAATTTTGTGTTTTTACCTATATCCAGGGTCGGTCCCTGATGAACCAGTTGGAGAATATGGATGTAATAACACATTTTTATTTCCTGTATATCCAGGGTCAGTCCCTGATGGCCTAGCTGTGGACCCCTTATCACATCTAGTATACTACAGTGATGCTTTCCATAACGTCATTAGTGTGTACACCTCAGACCTACATCACGGGCGTGTGGTGATAACGGCCAGCATCAACAGTCCCCGGGGGTTAGCATTGGACCCCGTCAATGGGTGAGTAAAGGCACGACGACACAATACGACTTGAGCTGCAATACTGGGTGCGATATGAGAATATTACAAACAATTCACATCCATAATTGATATAATTGTTTAAAAATAGCAATTTGGAGCCTCTTTATGAAAGTGTAAACAAAAAAGAAATCCTATCTCTAATATAGGTGTAGACCCCTAAATTTGACATGGCGACAAAGCCTTTCATTAGATTCACTATGTTTGATTGAATTTGTTTCCCTCAGAAATATCTAGGCAATGCATGTTTCATGGGCAACACAACAGCACAAATCAGAATAGTTGTTGCAGACTGTTGCTGTACTGTTGCTGTGTTTTTGTTGCCACATGGAATCAACCCTTTAGTGATATGCGACATGATCTTTCCTCAGAATCACAGGGCAACATTAGGACATCCCACCTATACCCCTTCTAATATGTGAGACTTGTCTGTGACATTATCTTATCATAACTATGTTGTGTAGTGTAATACCACGTTAACAATTAAGGGAATACCAAGATGGCACTGGAATAGTTCTGTTCAGCATTTCACAAAGAACAGTACAGAAAGAGAATTCAGAAGTCTGTAAACAAATCGAAACCTTTTAATTGTTATTTGATTAGCACTACAGATTGAGTCAGATCATGATATGTACTCACATTGTGGTAGAAAGCATCCACCATACTGCATTTGTATCTACAAATACCCAAATACTCAGATTTCTCCTTTCAAAATCCTTACTTACTACTGGTGCATAACACATTTGGATTTTCAATAGAATTGTCTTAGTTCATGGTTCTTAGGATGCCCTTAGATGAAAAAGAAAACTAAGGGGCACATCGCCTAAGGTAGGTCATTAGTGTTATGTTTGTCTCCAAAACTTTAGGTTTGAGTCATGTATATTTAACATACTTGATAGGGATTCATCATTGTGAGGCTTTAAAAACAAAATAGTGAGTGTACACAGTATACCCCAATACTCCAATGTGCTTTTACAGGTGTATTTCATTCATCAAAACCCACTTTATTCATTGCGCTTCTATTCAGATTGCTGTTCTGGACAGACTGGCAAAGCTCAAGACCTCACATTGGTAGAGCCAACATGGACGGTTCTAACCAGACTGTCATTGTCACCACTGACATCACCTTTCCCAATGGACTCACCTTTTACACAACAGGTAAATAGAGTAGACAGGCCATGCTCTCAGTATGGACAGTAACGGTATACAACTATACATCTGGTCAGCAAAAAAAAACCCCATTTTGTGTTCCTTTTATTATGACATAGCAATAATTAAGAGTTCTGGCTAGTTATCATAAATGTTATTTTAAATGAAGTGCTGTACATTAACAGGACACATATTGTCACTGCGCTTTGAATGTGCCATTAGAGTTGCATTTTGGTGAATTTATGAGGTATTTGAGTTGTTTCTTTTGGCCAAGATCTATAGATGGGGCTTTTATTGTTTCTTGTTTTTATCAAATGACTTTTGATGATATCTTTGCAAACTGTGATACAGATATAACTGAATCTATTGCTTAAACCCGTCTCATTACATCTCATTAGTATCATAATTATCATTAGTATTGTTATCAGTAGAATAAACCTACCTGAAAATGTATAATTTGAATGTGAAATATGTAGAATGCCAACACTGTACATGAAAATAACACCCCTGCCAGCAAAGCTGTATACTTCGAGATTGTTTCAGGATAAAGATAAACATCACAAAAAAACCAGAAAAGGTAAGATGTTCTGGAACAGCTGTTCAAAATAGAGATATAACCTATTTGCATGCACCATGCAAATCTTATTTCCTTGATTTCAATCTCTGTATGCCTAAATTACAGGCTGCATTGATGGCAAGTGTACCATGTCTAAACTGACACTTAAGCCATGTCTCCACTTTGGCGATGAATGCAGGCTACAAAGGTAGATTGCCGGGTGACGAGTGGTAAAATACATCACCCGACGACAGACGCTTGTCGTTGACGACGGACGTCCATCGTCGGGCTATAGGAAAGTTTATTGCCATGTTGAAACACATTCGGCGACAAATGTGCCGGCTTCAAGTGTGCCAAAACTAGGTTTGTCTGCGACTAAACTGGCGCCAATCTGGCGGGCAACAGGTCGCCTATATCGCCGGGTTTTCTGGGCGTGAAATCAAGCATGTTTGATATGGATTGTCACCAGGTGTGCCGTTTTTTCTCCCGTCGCCCTGCTTCATCGCCGGGCGACGGGTGGCTTCCTTAATTACCCGGTGCCAGCCTGTCTACAGAGCAATGGCTTTAGAGCCCCCTTTGTCGCCCAGTACTAGAGAATTCTTTATCACACAAGTGGAGACACGGCTTAACTCTCGTACCCTTTGCTGGAACTCTAAAGTAGGGTGTCACCAGAATTATTCTGTAATGGAGGGGGAGACTGTCTATATGTCACAATGTTGAATCAGAGAATTGTTTCAGCCTGTGTAAACTTTAAGGGTTTAGATCATTAGGTTTTAAAGTAATAACTATTAGCCACCCTGATACCACTCTTTCGATAAATTATTCATGGTTCACACTTACCCATTTGTGAGGTGTAGAGCTGAACCCCAAGACAGTGAAATCCCACTTAACCTCAATGCACTGAATAAATCTTACAAAACCTGTAACATTGGAAGCACAAATCAAAAGTAAACTTGACACACCCTGATGCCCATTGTTATCTCCCCTAACTAAACATACTTATCTGCCTTCAGAAGGCCAGCTGTATTGGTGTGATGCAAGTCGTGATGTCATAGAGTGCTGCCAGACAGATGGTTCAGCCCGTCACCTTGTTTACGAAATTCCTGGTGACAGCCATTGCTTTGGTATAGCTGTGGATGACCACTACATCTACTGGACAGACTGGAAGAAAACGTATGTCACCATTTTGTCTGCATATAAGATATATAACACATTGCATTGTACCTACAATGATGGACAGGAAGGACCATTAGTACATACTTAAATCTTTGAATAGTTAAATTGTAAAGTGTTAAATTTGCAATTGAATTGTTGACATTTTTATGGCAATACTATAGGGACTTGTTTGCATAGTAGTATTTCAATGTCTAAAACACCAGGGCAAGATGATTAGTATGTATAGTCCAATTAAACAGATGACTGATCTAGACTGTGTGATCCTGAACTTTTGCTGAAAGAGTTCAATGTGTATTTTTAACTTCTTTATTTCAGGGGCGTTCAGCGCATCGCCAAGAATGGGACAGGCCCGGTGACCACGCTAGGCCCACACAGGGAGCTGGAGGAGGTCAGGATGATGGGGCTGGCACTGGGGGGAAGAAGCACCCCAATTAATGGTGAGAGACCCAATGGAGTTGTTATAAAGAGGTGCCAGATCTGCCATTTTATTGGGAGATCTATTTTTCTTCCAATTGTAACCCCATACCCACTAGGTGAACTTCCCAGTGATGGGTAACAGGCAACTGGGAGAATCACTGATAAAGTCACCTGGCAACTCAGGATCGCCAGGTGCCTCCCCATGGGTATGATGCAGATTCTTGGCGATGGGCGATGGGCGATGGTCAACAGGATTGGCGGGAACATTACTGAACAAGCATTCAACTTGCTTAATATTTCAGTCGCCGTATGGTTTTATCAGCGACTTTGCGGATCGGCAGTCACTGGTCACTGGGAAGATCACTTAGCGGGTATGGGGCTTTAGGTTTACCTCCCAATCTTCTGTTTTTCAATTGATTTCTCCAGTTTTTCTTCAATTTTCCCCCATCTATATTAAGTGTGCATACAGTAATGCCAAACATACACTGCCTATGGATATCATACCTCCAAAATGTATATATCCATGTGTTTGTCACAATAGAAATCTGAAATATCTAGAATCCAAAATATTCTAGAATTCATGAACATTTGGTGTGCTTATCTTGCAAAAGAAAACTCTAGAAAAAAACCTCCCAGTTTGGAACCTAAAACTGTTCCCATATTATATGTTGAGGGCTTACTACACAATACTACACAACTTTATCTGTGATATTGGCATGATATGATAATATTACAGAAAATTCACACCCAGGAGAAATACAATTGTTATAAATTGGCCATTAGGAGTATGCTAAGTGTGACGTTCCTCGGTAGTTCGGGCTTTCCGATTCCTACAGCGAAGGGACGTGGGAGTTATTTTGGTTCTCAGTCGGGCGAGGAGCCCGAGCAGGAAGCCAAGATATAAGATCAAGAGTCGTGCCTCGTGCACAAGGGGGAATAAGCGGGTCGGGAAATCGGTGATGGGGGAGGGGTGTCCGGGTCGGCCGGAATCAATGTATCTCGGACATCGGGACCGGTGGAACGGAACTCCTGTTACTAGGCGGGA
Organism: Lepidonotus clava; assembly: GCA_936440205.1. Lineage (NCBI taxonomy): Eukaryota > Metazoa > Annelida > Polychaeta > Phyllodocida > Polynoidae > Lepidonotus > Lepidonotus clava. The sequence goes on from OW387150.1 coordinate 34,654,990, forward strand.
TGGGAACGATGAGGGGTGGATTGGGGGGTTGGTGTCTCGGCCGTCGATGCCTTCCTTCGCTAGTCTCTCACATGTGGGAGTATCGGGCCGACACTTGCCTAGAGGGTGGTAGCATGGGGCCGAGCCAGTCGTGCCTTTGTACTCCCAGCCACCGGAGGACGACTCACTATTTCGGGCTTTCGGACTTGTTCGGTCTTCAGGTCTCGTACTGTCTTTCGGGCAGTTTCGGGCCTTCGGGCCATGTTTTGGTCCTTCGGGTCTTTCGGACCCCATACTTCTTCTTGAGCAATTTCCTATGAACTTCTACTAATGTTATCTCGACTTATCAGGGTTACTTAGTTAGTTTCCAATCATCTCATTGACTTAGACCCTGTTTAGGGCGTTACACAAGGAGTACCAAGATGGAACTGTTTATTTCGGGCTGCACCGCCCCCTTTTATAGTCTACTGCACGGCCCTGATTGGCCATTAGAGGTCACGTGGTCATTATGACATCATATCCGGTTCACAATACTTTTGGGATTCGGGATTCGGGATTCCCGGGTTTCGGGTTTCGGTCCCATAGAAATACACTTTTACTTTACATCATTCTATTTGTTTTCGATAACGACGCTGACATGCTGATGACTAGACATTCATCACACTAAGCACATATAAGAAAGAATTTTGTATGGTATACATGTGATTTTGCTACAACATTTCCTAGCCCAAGTTTTGGCCCAAACCCAATGTCATGTAACAGGGCATTTACAGACACTTTTCCCATTGTGCAGGAACCAATGCATGCAGCGGGGTGGGGCTTGGGGGTTGTGCCCACATCTGTGTGCCCTCAGCAGGCAGCAGGACCTGTCTCTGTGACGAGGGCTTCAAGCTGGGCTCTGACAACACCTCCTGTCAAAAACGTGAGTAATACAAGACTTTGAACTTTCACACAGACACTAGATAAAGATATGTAAATATATGTAAATAGACTGGAGAGCACAGGGGTTTTCTTTTATGGTTTTCTGGCCTGCCACCTGACTGCGAGTATGAGCTAGTCTTTTTGGTTTGATCATGTTATCAATTCAAGTTCTCTTACTAGTAAAATATGTGACAACAAACAGACAAACAATGATAATGTTTTAAGGATTTTAATTATTCATCAATATCAATTAGTTGTTTAAATGTATATATATTATGATGTATAGTCTGCAACTTGGTCTTGCCTGGCCCTCTGGTCTGACAGGTTACAACTAAAATGAAGTACCAGAGCGTGTATCTAGGTTTCTAGGCAGAGTTGTATTAGTTCTGATATGTAAGCTCAATGCTGGAGATAACGAGTGATGATTCTCAGTTTAGTGGACTTACAAAGATTATATAGTTCTTCAAGCTAGCGATAAGAGTAATTCATTGAATCTATTTTGAATTCTATTTATCGAATTGACTTTATTGTTGATGTTTGTTTTGAGTTAAAAATTACCTTTCATAAAATGCACAAAACTGCAATCACTTCTCATTCAACTGGATCTTAACCATTCGCTGAGGCACTACCAGAGAAATATCTTCTTTATTAACATTAACAAAATGCATAAATAAATCCCTAAACTGAATTTATTCCACTTTGATTTCCTTCCCCAGTGGAGTTCCACACTGGGCTTATCGTGGCTGACATAGGGAGGAAAGAGTTGATGACATTTGACCTTTTGGCCAATGCTTCTCAGCGTGTGGCTCATGCCGATGGTCACGGGACCCTGGAGGCGGTGGCCTATGACCCTACAGAGCAGTACGTCTTCTGGGTGGACTCAGGCCTCAAGAAGGTTGTCAGGGCCTGCTTCTTCAATGCCTCCTGTGCCATGCTCACCCTCCTCTCCCACCCCCACACCAGGAGTAAGTATGCTACAGCCTAGGCAACATGATTATAATGAGTTTCAAGGTCAGTCGGCTCTTGCCACATTTCTATGATAAGTCCCTACAATCAAAAAATAATTGTCATAGTGCAGATGGAGAAACTTGTATCATATATCATGCTTTTCAGATAGTTGTACTACAGTGGTCAATAATAAGTTTTTAGGTTGTCTGCCAACAGGGCTGATGGATCTGGTATTCATGTTTACATGAGAAAAATTTGTTGGCCGTCAGGGCCCAATTTTAGTGTGTTTTCCTAAAAAATTGTTGGCTGTGATCCAAAATTATCAGCCAATGGCTGACGGGCAGGCACAAAATTAATTTTGAACACTGAGTGGAATATATCTAGATTGTTGTAGGGGCATAAAGAAGGGGTTCCTGTGTCACCCTGTCCATTTCAAGAAATGCCTATGTCCGCTGTTGTTGTCACAAAATGGTTAGGTCCCATGTTAAATTTAAGAAATGCCTGCGTTGCCCTGTCAATCTTAAGGGTCTACACCCCTTGTTGTAGCATTACCTGTAGTTATGGGTAACATAAGATCATTTAATTACATTTCCATAACAAATCTCCTGCAGACTCCAGAATTGTAGGCATTGCCTTAGACCCGGAACGTAAACATGTGTACGTGGCTGACCAGGGTCTGCACCTAATATCCCGGATAGACTATGACGGGGGCTCCCAGACCTTGCTACACACCCTGCCTAATTCACAACTCACAAACATCGCTATGGACCCAGTCAACAGGTATGGAAATTGATCGCCTCCAAAGACAATATCAGGATTTTTTAAATTTGATTTTTGTATTCTTTTATTCATGGAAGGTAATAGGTAGCAAGTTTGAGACTGTAATGAGCAAACATTCCTCCAAATGTACTCAACCTATCTGGGATCTCAGTTGTTATGAGGTGTAATAACTTGTATCAAGTCAACCAGAATACCAGGAACAGTGTTTAAATTTTATTGGTGAATTTGATAATCCTGTGATAGAACTTATTACTGTATATTGTATCAAACTGTAGTACTTGCTGACATACTTGATGCTTTATTGCCTGCGCTGCAGTATGTATTTGGAGAGGTAGATACTGAAACACCATATGTACCATTCATTGTTCACTGTATCTTACAAGTTTTTAACATTATTGTTGAGACACATTGTTTTTAACATACTGTTATAACAGAAATATTACCAGAATATGCATTATGCCTGTATTGAACTTCCATTTTAAGAACATTTTGGGGCTGGTCTGTAAGAGGTATGAATATTCATAGAAGAGGATTAAATCAACAGTTTACATCCTATACATCTTGGACACAAGAAACAACTAAAAAAAGCCTCCTCTCAGTTCTTCTTTTCTTATGTGTTTGTAAATTCACCAAAATGCAACTCCAATGGCATATCCAAAGTCCAGTTTTAATGTAAAGCACTTCATATAAAATAACATTTATAATATCTAGACAGAACTCTTAACTATCACTATGTAACAATAAAGGGAACACACAAAGAGCTGTTTCCTGCTGACTAGATCTATAGTGACACTTACTGTTGATTATTTCATGACTCTGATGTTGTTTTTGTGTTGGCTATGGCAGGGTTTTGTACTGGGCTGAGTGTTGTGGAACCCCAAGGATCATGTGGTCTGCAGATGGCTCCAGAAGAGGAAGTGTTCTCATCCCTGATGTATCTTCTCCCAAAGCACTGGTCCTGGACATTCAAGGTAACTGTCATGTTACAGTGTAATGTTGCAGCAACTTTATTTTTATGACTCCCAATAACATCACTACAAGCAACTGTTATGATATGTTATAATATTATGACTTTCAGTAAATTTTTGTAACATTATCATGATGTGAATATTGTGACCTCCATCATTAAGAATGTCACAATAGCATTCTGATTAGGTATGGTTTGAACCTCATCTAAAGAGAATGTCAAAATATTGTTCTGTTTAAGTTAGGTTTACACCTGACCCAATAAGTTAGTCACAGTAACATTCTGGGTTCAAACCTGACATAATCAGAACATCATAATAACATTCTGTTTAGGTTAGGGGACCTTCCCCAGTGAGGACATCACATCCATATTCTGTTTCAGTTAGGTCTGGACCTCACCTAATCAGAATATTGTGATGGCATTCTATTTAGATTTGGTCTTGACACTACCTCATTATGGTACTATTCTGTTTTGTTTAGGTCTCAACCTCTCAGAAAAATTATGTAACAGTGGCATGATATTTTAGTAAGTAATGGACAACCAAAAAAAGTATTGTTACATGATGTCGCACCTTGGCTGGGTATTGTCATTAGCTGCCAGTTTACTAAATCTACAATATCCCGTGAACCATTCACAGACTTGCCTCACAAGGCCATTGTATTTTAACAGTTCAGTTAAAAAACAGACAATATACACATTCCAAGCCTAGACCATGAAGGGTATCACAAAAGTCTTTTATTTTCTATGTATAGCATCCTATTTCGATTCTTTAAAGTTTGTCACTTATACAGTGGCATATGTTTACTGAATGAGTAACATCCTTTTAATCTTTTCATTGAAGCAATGATTTCTTAACTAAGGATATATGAAATTACAAAATCATTCACAGGACAGCATCACAGCCCTAGTCCTTCCTCTCTAATACTCTCTACTGGTAAGATCTCAACTTCTCTGAAACATAATGTTATTATAACATTAATGTTATTATAACATTCTGTTTCATTAAGTCTCAATGCTACATGAAATAATGTAATTTTTAATTGAAATTTCTAGCGGGGATTAGATGAAGAAAATATATGGTGGCATAACCTGCCTCGTAGATCACTGGTTGCCTGGGATTAACCTTTATATCCTCAAATAAGCTCATAATGACAGTTGAATAAAAGCATGATACACATTCTGGGACTAGTTTATAAAGGGTATCCCAGCCATCCCATGACGTAACAGAAACGTTATGTAATATATATAACCATACTTTTTTAGTCAGTCTGTTACTTACTAATGGTATGTAACAATAATATTATTGATAGTGAGGTTGAAACCTAGCCAAATCAGAACGTTATTATGATATTATATTTGGTGAGGTTAGGACAAAACCAAAACAGAACACTATGAGAACCTTCTGTTTAGGTTGAAGAACATAACCAGAATATTATAATAATGACAAAGTGCAACATCACAGAAGTACAATGCAGCAATGTTATTGTGAGCCATCAAAATTAATGGTCATGTCATCTCGTTCTCCTCCAGGGGGCAGACTGTACTGGGTGGACGTTGACCGGAGGACCTTGGAGTCAGCACTGTTAAACGGGACAGACCACCTCACTGTCACTGAGTTCACCAACCACCACACACCCTCTGCCCTCACCATGGGTGGGGGCACTCTCTACTGGGCCTTCAACAATGACAAGTCAGTGGTCCATCGCTTAATGAATGAATGTAACAATGACGATTTTTAAGATCACTTTATGCACATGTGGTTTACAAAAACATTTTAGTTATGACATCATTGGTGCAAAAAGTCCAAAACATCATTTCTGTTGGGTCAAATTGAATTCTGCGAATTGGTACATGAAGAAACTCTGAAGATCTAAATACTCTAAAATTACTATTCATTTACAGTATTTTAAATATGTGTTTCTGATTGGGCAAAATAGGGCCTGACAATGATCAAAATGGTCAACAAATAATTCGTGTTACAATAGGCATTGTCCAACTGGCTGTTGTGTTTTTTAATGTATTCATTTATTGTGTCGTAGAATTGGAATCCTTTGTCTAGATAAAGCCCCTTACCCACTAAGCGATTTTTGTGGATTAATGAGGCCGTCGGCGTGGCCCTACCTGGCGCCATCAGCAGACTCTGACAGTACAAGCTGTACCCACACTCAATTGGCGGGCCTTCAGTGCCAACCACCCACACTGACACCAATCCTTATTAAGCATGTTTGATAACGCCAACAGCTGATGCCCGTCTCCGTCGCCTGTCGGCCTGTCGGCCTGTCGGCCTGTCGGCCTGTCGGCCTGTCGGCCTGTCGGCCTGTCGGCCTGTCGGCCTGTCGGCCTGTCGGCCTGTCGGCCTGTCGGCCTGTCGGCCTGTCGGCCTGTCGGCCTGTCGGCCTGTCGGCCTGTCGGCCTGTCGGCCTGTCGGCCTGTCGGCCTGTCGGCCTGTCGGCCTGTCGGCCTGTCGGCCTGTCGGCCTGTCGGCCTGTCGGCCTGTCGGCCTGTCGGCCTGTCGGCCTGTCGGCCTGTCGGCCTGTCGGCCTGTCGGACTGTCGGATTTTACAGAGTAAAAGTTATCTTAAGGTTTCAATTCTCATGATATCTGACTTTAGGAAGTCCATGTTTGCAAAAGGTATGTTTTTTGCTAGGCTTTTTGCATAAAACTGTAGTTAAAATTATAAACTTAAAAAACTGCTTCTTAGGAAATCTTCATAGGAAATATTGGGCCCCTTTAGTGTTGGTTATACTGGGAGAACAGAACCTGGATATTGTTCTAATCTTCATATCCCCTATCTGCAAACCGGGTATATACACCACGGCATGTATGTAACGTCGTTTATGATAAAGACAGTGTATCCATGACATCACCTGGATAAGAGAAACAATGTATGGGACAAGCATCAAACAATCCATAAATTCCCATTTTCAACTTATTGGTGAATAGTAGAATCAATACAGGTAACAACGGCTGCCAATATGGAGATAACCATGTGGCCACATTGACGAGACATTGCACAGTACAATGCACACAACAAGTCCCAAAACATGACATAAACAGTGGATCATTTGAACGATGTGATCATTAATGAATTCCCATTTCCTTGTTCCTTGTACCTTGTAGTCGACCCTATTTATGCAACATGCTTCAAATTCCCCATTCCATATATTACTCATACCTTCAAAAGTTGTTACATATATTGTATAATTAAATTAGATGGATATTGTCACGTAAATACTGAAACCAATAATTACTGATGCATCATCGTGGGTATGGGCAATGCCATAAGCAGGCCATCATTGTCAGAAGCTCCCTATATACAGGGACTGTAATCAGATGTATGGGTCTAATCTGAGAAGATACACATTGTAATAATCCTCCATTGTCTTTTCCCCATGTATGTTCACCCTAAATGACAAGTATATTAATACATATGAATCTAGATGGAAGAAAAGGGCCGAGACTGGCTTTCTTTACATGTCATAGAGGCTTTGGATTACCCAAGAGCATTTCATGATTTATTTCTTCATATTTCAATTCCAATTGAGTTGTCTTCCCTTTCCACAGATCGATCCATGCGCTGGACCTTGTCTCCAATGCAACCAAGATATACATTATAACACTATAACCTAACACTCTAACCTAAGGTAACCTTACTGTTACATAACCAGAAAATGGGGCAATCACCCCAGAAAAAAATGCAATCACCCCATAAATTATTTGGGGCAAGTTAAAGACTTGGATTTGTTATTATTATCATTATTAGGAAAGGCATGCGTCCAGAGATTTTAAAAAGCTGCTACCAAATGTTATAAAATAAGCCACTACGGCAATAGTCATGGAAGTTGCATTCTTGTAGGTACTACCAACCCAAAAATAAACTTTTGCTTTTCATCCTGTTCTTTAGATACTTGGAAAGAGCGCTTGTTCTAAAATAAATAGCTTTTTACCAAATTGTTCTATCTTAGTTAGAACCCAAGATATTACATGAAATATGCCTGAAAAGTGAGGGTAAATTCTGTCATATTTTCCATACATTTCCTTGTAGCTTTTGTGACCATTTCATGGGTTAACCCAGCACAAGGTAAAACTTTAAATTTATGTAAACTTTGAACCAGCCAAGGTATAATTATGAAATAAAAAGTGCCAAGAGGAGAAAAATAGTTAATGGCCAATATCATAGTTGACCAGGTTTCATCCCATTTTTCAAAAGCTCAATTTTTGGCAAAAATTATGCTCAAAAAATGTCTATGGGGCAATTAGACGGCAACAATTGGCGCATTTAATATGAAGGGCTGCGCATCCTCTTACATAATCAAAGTTTTGTTATTCTTATACAGAATTTTCCAAGGAACACGTTGGTACAGTCCATTTTCGCGTTGGATAATTTGTTTTTACTGAAAAAGCCTTCTCAAAATTTCCAATTTTTTGAAACTCTGAAAATTTAGAACAAAAAATTATTTCTCAAGATATTTGCCCCCCAGAATAAAGTTCTGGATTTCTGCTTTAAAACGATATTATGTACAACTCATTCCCTTCAGTACTTCCTGATATATTTCAAAATGAAAATGACACTAAAATTAGGACTGAATCTCGGCTGGTCACAGAAAATGGGGCTAAATGTGTCCAGATTCAACATCCCCTGCGATGGTAGTACCTAATTCTTGTCCGTCAGGATGTTGTTATTTGTTACGTTGTAACTCCCATAACACCATGCCAAATTTGTAATGTGACCAAAGTAGTGACAAATAACATCACAGGATTATGTTCTACCACAGCAAAGCACATTGCTGTGCCATTAAGTCACTATATTCACATCAGCGGAAGTCATGTAAATCTTTGTAAATCAATTAAAAAAATAATCATGTAAATCCATTGGTAATTAACCAAATAAGAGAAGAAATACTTTGGCATGATACACTGACGTCACAAGTTGTTACCCTAGCAATGGTGTTGTTACGGCAACGTACACGACGTAGCAACCTCAACATACACAACATCACATAAATCCCGACTTTGCCGAAATTCGCCGATGGCTTTCTTCTTATTTCAAAGATAATATTGATAAATTGTGAACATTCAGACTGATAATCATCATAAAAACATGATAAGATACTAGAAACACCAGAAAGAACAGAAAGAACATCTCCCGAATTCTGGCAATCTGTCCTAATCAACCATGGAAAGTGACTACGGCATAATCCCCCTGGCACCCGGCCCTGTGGGCCTGGTGGCTGCTCTGCGGTGGGGGTGATTAAAAAATTGGGCAGGTTACAAACTAACCATAAAAGTATTACCATTGATAACTCATTTATTTAATTGCTCTCTTGGCACAGGTATTTTCCCAAATGAGTGGAAAAGGGTGAAAGTGATTCCAATTCCTAAATGTAAAAATGTACATAAAGCTGATAATTGGAGGCCGATTAACCTACTACCCTACCCAGAAAAAATACTGGAATAATTAGTACACAAACAGTTAACTAACTATATAGAACAAATGCAACTTCTGGATGATAATCGATTTGGTTTTAGAAAAGGAAAGAGTACTCGACATGCAATACAAATGTTCGTTGATAATATAATAGAAAACATTAATATAGGTAATATTGTTGGATGTATATACATAGATTTATCAAAAGCATTCAATTGCCTACAACATGAGAAATTGATAGATAAATTAAAATTGTTTGGACTTAATTGTTGGGAGATATTGAATTATGTTGGTTTACCTCATACGTCTCAGGCCGATATTGTATATTATTTATGTGAATAATTGTTTTAGATACATGAAAGATGAGCATGGTAAGAATATCAGAACCATTATGTACGCTGATGATACAGTGCTTCTGACTGGCGGCACAAAGGTGAATAAAATCTCAGGTACATTACAGCGAGCTGTGGTAGGGTACGACACCTGGTGTATCGAAAATGACCTATGTATAAATATTAATAAGACGGAATTTATGCTATCTACAATGGTACCTAGGTTGGAAGATGTATATAACAATAGTCCAGATGTAAATATAAGAGGTATTCCTATAAAAAAGGTAAGAAGTTATTGTTATCTGGGAGTTGTGTTTGACAGTTGTCTAAATTATTCCAAATTTCTTAATGCTATTATCAAAAAAGTGAACGCTAGTGGTTGTTTATGGGTGTTATTTAGATATGGGGAGTTTGCAGTTAATCGTTACTCAAGACTGCCTATTTTCGCCTCAGTTAATGTCGCTAGTCGAGTGGTAGACTACATCCGTGAAATGGGCGTTCATATCCACAACACGAATCTCACCTGGCTGAGAGGAAGTTTATTGGTGTCTAATTCAAGGCATAAAATGGCTGGTGCATCATGGCCTAAGTATCCGGCCCTTGTTCAACACTGCCCAAGGCTAGCTTCGTCCTCAGAGTCTGCTTGTCCTAGTGCAGCAGCACAATGGTAAACTCCTATCCAAGTCACCCGATGTCTGCGTACATGGCTAAAACCAAACCCCGAATAGTATAGATTCGTATTGATCCAAACAGGTAGTGTTCTCTGGCTTCGTTTGCCGGCTCAGCCCCTTATATATACTGTGCAGTTATCGATTTTACCCAGGCAGCACTACTTACTGGGAGGTGCTTTGCGCCTGCCATGGTTATACAGGTATATCACCTACCAGCAGCGTCTGCCATTCTCATACTTATATAATTTTGAATATTCTTTACAATTCCTTTATAATTTCCCTCTCATCCAGTGACTTCTGTCTCTCATCTGACTTCTCAATCATAAAACAGAATATGTTTCACACAAAAGAACTTCTAATACCCTATATGCACAATGACTTTTGTGCAAAGGTATCATACAAATTTTTTTTGTTTGAAAACATACCATATTTAATAACAGACAAAGCGGCCCTTTTGGTATATAAACAGATGATATTACCGTTCTTTGACTATTTAGATATGTTAATAGACGGGAGCACTCAAATTCTGATAACAAGACTCAAAAACAACAATTTAGAGCCTTGAAAATAATCAAGAATTACATGTATAATGGGCATATCATTAAAACATGTGATGAGGGAGCTGTTCATAAAGAGTGTAATGTAGAGTTTTTGAAGATAAGACGATTAAGAAGACTGTTGATGCTGCTACATGAATGTATATATGTAAATAATGATAATAATGTACGTGCTGTAAATACTGGTAGATTGCTACGGAGTGATACTGGTAAAAAATTGAATTGTTCTAAACGCCAATTGGAAATATATAGAAAAAACTGGAAATATCGAGCTAATATGTATTGGAATATGTTACCTACGAGAATACAATCATTGAGTGATATGAATGATTTTAAGAAAATACTGACTACAGAATATGTAAACGATATTTGGAAAAAGATACACGAAATAGGAGTAACTTAATCTATTATCTTTTCTTTGTTACACGTAAGATTAGAGATTATTTTGCCACTGTATAATATGTATTTGTTATGTAAATAATGAATGTGTGAATTTGAAATTGTTCATAATTTGTTATATGGACTTCATGAAAAGCACTGTGTAAGTGATGATGATCTACTTTCAATAAAAAAAAACAAACAACAAAAACAACAAAAAAAACAAAAAGAAACACTGACTTCTTTAATAGACATATATAAGATAGATAGGACGCTTGTGTTGTTTCTAGGATTTCCTTGTCTCGGATAGCTCTCCAGGTATAGCCAAGAGTTAAGCTTTTTGCCACACCTGCTTGGAGATTATGAGGTGTGAGACTGCAGTTTCACACCTTTTTGGGGCTAGTACCCTTATGCTTTTCAAAATTGATATCACTATAATCAAAATGTACTCAATAGGAATGAATAGAAAACAAAATTCTGAATGACATAGTTATGTCAATAAAAAAAAGAAATATTGCCTAATGGAAATTGAAGAAAATTGAGGGAAATTACAATTTTGTCAAAGTTTGGGAATTAATTTTGAGCAAACCACAAGTTAGATATCCAATTAAGCTACTGTAAATGAAACCAATTATTCCACATAGAGTGTAACTACTCATGGTAAGAACAAAAACTTAATTGGATATCCAACTTGTGGTTTGCCTATAATTAACTCCCAAACTTTGTCAATTTTCCATTACATCAGACACGTTGGATTTGGACATTGGCTCAAATGGGTCAAGTGATAACCCCCAAAACCCATTTTATATGCAACTTATGGCTCTGATATTCACCAGTGTGATTGATGAGACAGTTTCCTACCCTATTTTAACCTAATTAGATTCTTTGGGGGGCATAAAATGGTATATGGGGTTCTACAGTGGATACGTATCACTTTTCCTGAGAATATACAATTTAATTACCACATTTCTTCAAAGTCTGATTAAATATTTTGGCATTTTGAAAATTTTTCCTATAAATGAAACCAATTATTTCACATACAGTGTAAGTCAAATGGTAGAAACAATAGCTTATTTGGATATCCAACTTGTCGTTTGCCTATAATTAACTCCCAAACTTTGTCAATTTTCCATTACATCAGACTCGTTGGATTCAGACATTGGCTCAAATGGGTCAAGTGATAACCCCCAAAACCCATTTATATGCAACGTATGGCTCTGATATTCACCAGTGTGATTGATGAGACAATTTCCTACCCTATTATAACCTAATTAGATTCTTTGGGGGGCATAAAATGGTATATGGGGTTCTACAGTGGATACGTATCACTTTTCCTGAGAATATACAATTTAATTACCACATTTCTTCAAAGTCAGATTAAATATTTTGGCCTTTTGAAAAATTTTCCTATAAATGAAACCAATTATTTCACATACAGTGTAAGTCAAATGGTAGAAGCAATAGCTTATTTGGATATCCAACATGTGGTTTGCCTATAATCAACTGCCAAACTTTGTCAATTTTCCATTACATTAGACTCGTTGGATTCGGACATTGGCTCAAATGGGTCAAGTGATAACCCCCAAAACCCATTTATATGCCACTTATGGCTCTGATATTCACCAGTGTGATTGATGAGACGGTTTATCATTGTACAATAAATATAAATTCTATATTATGACCACAAATTCAATTTTTATGACACAAAATGTTCTACCCCTGGTCTGATGGAGCATGGCTGAAGGTGTAAATTAATGGACTTTGGGAATTAATTTTGAAATATCTACTAATGCTAGAGACATTATGCTATATATCATCAGAAACGTCATTGCTAGGTGCATATGAAATAATTGGTTGTCAATGATTCATTTTTTATATGATATGTTTAATATTGGCCTAAACATAACTGAATATATTTACACAAAATATCTCTGAAATGAAAAAAATATTGACAATTTCTAATTTGTCTTATTCCAAACCTTTTTTTTGATATATCACATGTAAAATTCTGATTGTTTTTTGATGAGTTAAAGCCTATTTTCCTAGATGCATTTTGGTGTTTTTTGCTATATGAATTGTGCCATGACCCCTTGACACCCCTGCCAGGCCTTATTAGTGCCTAATTTACATATCAATACCGAGACAGACATGCACCAGTCGCCGCAGGCAGTGTTTCCACTCTATCTTAGCCCTGATAATTATCTATTCAATAATATATATCATATAAGAAGACCTTTGGTGATGAAATATATATAAAACATTATGGAGAGTACCGCGGAATAGCCCTGCATTACCACAGTCTAACCTTAAACAATAGAGTTAGGCTGGTTAACCTCTAGGATTGGGCTAAATAAGTGATGAGACTATACTAATTATACAGCACAAGCTTGGAATGGGGAGTGGGAAATCGGGTGCAAGGCCAACCCACTACCACATTATTCTCTCTGGTGTGGACCTGAAGTGCATTTCCCCTGCTGTTGAACAGAAAAAATCATTTTAAATTACAACAAAATGTTAGCCATTTTTACAGTTTTTTCATAAAATGAGAACCAGTATCTTGGTATAAGCTAATACATGCTTCCTAAAAACATGTCAGGAACGTATATTAAAAACTAGGTGATAAGATAGTGAGATATCAATATCAATAACAGTGAATAGGCTAATCAAAAATATTTAAAATCTCATCAGATTTTATTCATGGATATGCCATCAAGTAAGGGAATATGTTACCTTTCAAAAGATATATGAATCATTATAACTGGAGCAAAAGTTGCTTGTGAACAGGTGGACCTTTCAAGCTTTGCAAAAAGGGAATTACATGCATTTTGACTTTGAGCAATAAAGGGCTGTTGGATGGGGGCATTAAGTGTATTGTGTCAGATTTCAGAAACAGGTGAGCAATTAAAAGAGGCCATGTTTGTACTTTGAAGTTCCGAAATGTTAACAAAAGCATGTCCTATCCTTGGCAGATCCAGAGGGAGGTGTTGGGGTATCCGCCAGTACTGATTTTCTTGGAATTGTTTATTTAATGTAATATTTCTTATTTTTAAGAATTCTTTATTCAATTGCAATAGTACGGTGAACATGGCTGCCCAGGGTCCTATATCTATTAATAGTAACAGTAGGGGATGATGGGTACAAATGCTCCACTGATACACAAGGTGGGAGCACCTGACTAGACCCCAAGGCTAACCTCTGAATTACTTTATATCCAGATATAATACCTGGTATATATCTAGTACATTTTATGTAAAATGCAACAAAAAACTCAATAATAAACAAACAATTGAATAGCCCCTTCTTATATTAAAAACCCAGGATCCGCAACTGCCTCTCCCATGTAACCAGGAGTGATCCTATATAAATCGTTTGTTTCAAATACAACAATACATGTGCCATCCTTTGAAGGAGGGTCATACATGTTGCCCTGATTAGTAAGCAAAAAACAGGACATTGAAATCTCATTGAAATCGCATTTAAATCCATTGTTTACATGGCTTTTTCCTCTGTAAAAAGCTACAACTACAGTGTTTTGATACAAATTTATTTAAGTACACATTTTTACAAATTAAACAAACAAATCATGCTAAGATCTGCTGACATTAGGGGAGAGGTTATCACAAGAACAACAGATAGTCAAATTGGGTCATCATCCACAAAATCACTTATCCATCAATTACAGTATCACCCACCTTATGAGGAATATTTACAAGCAACTAAGTCTAAAAGAAGGCATTATGTTGTATAAACATACATAATTATAATACAAAGTGTATATCATATTCATGTATATATGTACATACACAGATACATTATGCATCCATACACATTTTACCAAAGTTTACAAAGCTGTAGAGTATGGCTATACAAAACAAAAATGATAGAAACAAATGTAACAATCACCCCTTTCTTGTGGATGATCATTCTTTAAGTTGTTACTAGATTGCAAATGTGTTGTGCCCGCACAATACATATTTACATTGTATGATACATTACTATCAAACAGATTGTCATCATATGTATGCAAATAGTTCAGCTTTATGTAGCCCCATTTGCTTGTAATTTTTCATTGATAGCACATGTTCCTTTTTCCTGGTCACCACTATGACTATAGGAACTACTGGAACCATGGAAACACTGGAACCATGAGAACACTGGGAACCCTAATAACCCTGAAAACCCTGAAAATGCTAAGAACCCTTGGAATGACTTTGAGATCTTGGTTGTTTTAAGATAACAGAGGGAGGCAGCTGGGGTCCAGGTGGATGATTAGGACAGAAGACTACAAGAGGTTAGGGGGCTTATGGAAGTGACAATGAATGGAAGCACGAATGTTAGCAGGATTACAGGGAAAGGGAAGGAGAACCAAATTGTGTATAGTATATAGATCTTGAGCATACGTAATCACCTGATCACTTTATTGTGATCACCATGTGTTCATCACAACCATATGGTAATCTTAAAAATCTAGAATAATTGGTTCTATATTAAAGACAACATCTTTTTACTGGATTAGAGTATTTCAAGATGACTTCATAGTGACTAAATGTTTCAGATGTTCTTAAATTATAAACATTAATGACTTTACATCACCAATATGACTTCCAAGCCCTTTCACTGCATTGTGTTGTCATGTGCACAATTTGATGGCAGGAATATGACTTAGTTGGAGGCCTCAGTGGCAGAGGTGGTAGCAGTGATTAGAGTAGTGGCAGGTGCAGAGAGGGTAGCCCTCAAAACATAGCAAATCAGGTAAACATTCTCTTCCCTCTAATGTACACGAAAAACCCTCAGACTCTTCCACTTTCGATTTGTCAGGAACCTGTCATATGTTAAGGCTAGTTGGGGCCTGCAATTTATCATGGGATTAAGGGGGTATAGAATATGGTTTCAATACTTTGGTTATTGTTGACATATTTTTCTTCTTGTTCCTGTAGGTTCATATATTTCTGACCCCCCTCCTCCCCTGGGACTGACTCCTGTTTCTTGACCCCCCGAGGAAGGGGCACTGGATGCTTCCCAGATGACCTTGAAGTGCCCTTGGGCTGGGATTTAGGGGTGGCTGAGGGAGAGGGTTTGGGTGACGGGATGGGAGGGATTGGGGAGGGTTTGGCTGAGGGGATGGGAGGGATGGGTGAGGGGCTGCGGGTGGGGAAGGTAGGGGTGGCTGCATCAAGGAATGGGGAGGGGAGGGCAGGCAGGGGGCGTGCTTTCAGGTCGGCTATCTCCGCATACACATTGTCACTCTCTACAGACAACCCCGACTCGCTGGGCGGGGCGGGAGGAGAGTGGAGGTAGTCATCCACTGACAACGTTAACATGGGCAGCATGGGCAGCTGGGGCGGGGCCCTCCGCTTCCTGGAGGCAGAAAACAAGGCATTATTTTCATATTTCTTAAAATTTCAATTCTTGTATACGACATTTGAATTGATATAATATGTTGTACTTGATTTTTATCTAAATAAATTGAATAACTATTTATTACTTAACAAGTGAATGAATTGATGAGAAATGAGATGAATTATTTAATTTCTAAATTTGACTTAAGGGACATTGTTCATGAGCATTATGCCTTGAGAGTTGTACCTAACCATTGAATAACAGGGAGGGAAATCATCGACACAATTGACATATGCAACATACACACAAATTCATAAAGAATGACTCCTATTCAGAATTTGCTCTGAGATAGGATTCTGGCTGGTCGGATAACTGGTCATAAAGCATTTTTATCAAAGTTGATCACATCTTTTATTTCAATGCCACTATTGGATATTAATAAGAGGAAAAAATCTGAAAAAAACAAGCAAAAAGTCAGTAGATGTTATCAAATATTTATTTTATAATTGAACAATTTTCTCACCTTTTTCTCCTGTAGACAATAGTGCCCACAATGAGGGAGACGATAACAAGGGCCACCCCAACCAGAACCAGCAGCAGCACAAGGTTCCCTTCCTCATCACTAATTGGCTGTGTGGTTGGAGGCTGCCAATGCCCTAAACAGTAAGAAATATACAGACATGATAAAAGGCTCAGGTTTGTCCTTACATTGAAGCTACAATTACCAGAAATTATTGAAAGCTATCAGAAGGCATTGGAAACAAGCCAAACAGTTGAAAAAAGTGTGTAGCTTCAGCCAACTATTAGAAATATATTGAAATGATTAACTTGAGAAAACTGACGATGAATTTTGGATATTATTCAAAAGCAAGCCTTAACTCAATAATAATGAGGAGGTGACCTGCTTTTCTGGGCCTTTGGGTACCAGCATTAGCTTATCAGTGAACCATGCATGACACTGGTTTCTGGCAAGGTACACTAACCAATAGCCTATGATTGATACCAAGTGGCCAAAAAAGGTTGTTCACCTCATTTCAGTCACAATACTCATTGGTTTGCCTTCTTTAGAATATATGATATGTACCCCTCTAAGTAATGTCTAGATCAATTCAGGGTTATTATCATTCACATACTATGTACTTATAGAAGACACATTTTTGTTAATGTGTGAGACTTATGATAAAATATCAATATTCTACAAGTTGTATTCCATCGGTGAACCATGTTCTAAAAATTAAGGGGTGAACCACATTTTTATTGCACATACAAATTCTTATTCAAAGACTATTCTGTAGAGACTTACCTGTATTGATTTCTCCTGCGATGTTAGGAGGACCACCTAGAAGAAAATATAATACATGATAAGTATACAGGAAGGCACTACAGAGGATATATTGAATGATTCGTACCCAGCCAAGGAAATGACATTCTAATGACATTGCAGTACCGTTCTGGATTGATTCCTGTGATATTACATTGTAAGGTTGCAGTCATGTTCTTTTGATGACTTCCAATAACATTGCAGCTACCAACTTGTTTGGCGTTATATTGTGATGTTCTGATTATATTTTGTAAGGTTATTTATGAGGCTAATAGTCACTTCACCCAATAAGAACGTTGCAAAAACATTCTTTTTTGATGTGATTGAGACCTCACTCAAAGAGGATGTTACAATAACATTCGGTTTAAGTTAGGTTTACTCCTAACCTAATAAGATAGTCACAGTAACATTCTGTTTCTTTAGTTTATTTAACCACATTTGTTACAGACAAGACGCTTCGCGTCTTGACTGGGAAGGGTAGACTTGCCTAACCTGGACACACAGCCTATACACGGGCCTCTCACATTTCTGTGGCTGTGCATCCCGGCTAAGACTTGCCCTGCTACGTTCCCGCCACCAGTGGTCACTCTCCTAGCATTCCTGAGTACGGTCTGCTTGGGGAGTGACGCCCTTGCAAGGCCCGTCGCCGTGACGACCTTAGTGACGACGGCGTACATAGCGATGACGAGGATAGTTTTTTCTTCATGTTGCAGAATGATTAAAGCCTTAGTTAGCCTTAGCTTTAGCCTAAAATTAATTAGTTTAGTGCGGCATTTTTTGCTTGTCATGCACCACTTATCGGGCCCGAAACTACGATTCTCCGTACAGAGAGTGTAGTGTTGCAGAGTGATAAAGCTACGACGTTCGTAGCCGTGACGACGATGCCAGCAACAGCATGAAAACACATGTAACGAAAGCCACTATTTTTACACACAGAATCATTTACTATATATCTATTGAATGTGAAGGATCAAATCATACATAGAAATATAAAAAGATTGAATAGAAACATTCATCTCTCATTTTGCCGTGAGTTCCCTCCACTGGATGCAATGCGGCAGGTGAGCTAGTCTAAGCTTTAAGGTATTGTGGGCAGGCTGAAACCAGCCAAAAAACATGGCGGACCATGGAGCAAATCTCGTTTTCGTGCCGTTTTATATAAGGAGGGTAAAAATCTTCCAATTAGGTGCTGGAATGGAAAAAGCTTTTGATTCTTCTGTGATGAATTGCCTATTTCATCCTTATGGTACTAAAAATATGAAGCTAGAAATTGGGTATAAATATCATGCAGAATCAATTTGTATGATGAAATAATCAAATAATGTGGTACAAAAAGTGTATTACAGGAAGTGACGTCATGTAGGTCACATTATAATCAACCAATGAGTAAAGACTTGTAACTATAAAAAGGCGCATGGTCGCACAAAATAAACAGTCCCTTTCTGGTACTAATTGTGTTTACATGCCTCTTTCTTGGGATTGGCCTCTCCACTTGGCCTGAGCATAAGATCTTGATGAATAGGAGTTCTTGGATGAATAAGGGTATAACTTTAGGGTTCCAGACTAAGTAGAAGAATAGGCGCATGGCATGAAAGCCCGACATGGCACAAAAGCCCAAGATAGCCCAAAAGCCTGACATGGCATGAAAGCTTGGAATGATAAGAAGGCCCGAGATAGTAGATAGTCAGCCTGGATCCAGGGGAATGAAGCCATGACCCGTTTGGCATCGCACTACCACCGTCTAACTGCTAATGATAGCCTGAATTCCCTGGCACCTTGATTGACCGAGAAGGGGCCTGGACGACTGAGACCGAGACGAGCCTGAAAACCCACACCCAGTCCCAAACAAAAACATCCTCTTCCCCTGGTGACCCCCCTCTCTACACCCTTGCAGAACGAACCTCAGCCCCAAAGCTCCCCTGACCATCCTGACCCTGTTCACCCTTGTGCCTGAGGCATGTCTCTCAATCCTAAAAACTGGTCTCCCGCCCCAAAACTTCGATCAGCCCAAGACCGAAAAACCCAAACTCCCCTTTGTCAAGGAGAATGGAAACCTGACTTCCCGAAGAATATTACACTCCATTGCAAGTAATATATTTACAAAGACACACATTACAGGCGTACTTCAAGTTATCAAATACATATCAATGATGCAGTGCCAATGTTATTTGGAGCCATCAAAATAACCAAACAGAACATTGCTGCAATGTTACAACATCACATTCTTTCCAGGCAAGAAGTAACATAACAAGCATGTGACCATATGTTTTTGGTCAATCTGTTTTCTGCCCAATTTTCACATAACAGTAATGTTATTTTATGTAAGGTTGAGACTTTCCAGGACAGAGTGTTGTAATAACATTATATTTGGGAGAAGTTGAGACCAACCCAATCAGAATTCTATAATGGCTTCATTTTTAAGTAAAATAACATAACCATAATATTATTATAACATCACAGTGCAATGTTACTATGTTAAGTCCTATAGATGTATTGGGTGCCATCAAAATAACATAACCAGAACCAACTAGAATGTTATAACAACGTCATAATAATGTTACATTTTTGCCTGGGTTGGCATGGTCCTATCCTGTATCGACTTAATGTCTGATACTCACCTCTGTGGAAAAACACCATACTGACTATGTTCCGAAAGGCATCACTTCTGTAAGTCTTGGTTGTGTAAGATGCAAGGTCCAGTGCATGGATTGATCTGTTAAAAGAGAAGACAACTCAATTAGAATTGAAATGTGAAGAAATAAATTATGAGATGCTCTTGGGCAATTGCTAAGCCATTATGAATGAAAAATAACTCCAGTTCGTTTTTCGTCTATCTAGGGTCATATGTATTGATACATTTGTCATCTAGGGTCAACAGGAATGGTGAATTGAGAATGGAGTGATTATTACAATGTGTACCCAGCCAAGTTCCGATGTAACAGAACCATTGTGGCACCATACCTTTTTTAGTCAGTCTGTTATTTACTAGGATGGAAATTAATGTTTATGGTATTAATGGTCTGATTGAAACCTCACCAAATCAGGATGTTTTTATAATGTTATTTTTTGGGTAGGTCAAGATCAAACCAGAACAGAATGTTATAAGAACATTCTTTTGGGTTGAATAATGTAATTTAATGTTGTAATAATGTTGTAGTGAATGCAAAGTCACAGCAGTAGTTGCAACAGCATTATTGGGAGCCATTAGAATAATGTGACAAGAACTAGTGCAGAACCAAAGACATACATAACAGTATCTCTATGACAGAACGAAGTGGAATGTTGCTGCAACGTTTTGATAACATCACATGCATGACTATGTCATTGTGTGCAAACATGAGTAGTACACAAAAAGAGTTGTTTGATTCTTGTCGCATAGGTAGGTAATTTCAATGGGAGTTCTATGGGAATTTACAGAGGGTTTAATGCCTGTCCCATACTCTGTTTCTGTTATGCAGGCGACGTCATGGATACACTTTCTTTATCATGAATGACATTGCACACTTGACATCATGTATACAAGAAGATTTAAACAATTTTCTCCCGGAATATGTTACCCTAAAATGGCTCAATGTTTCATATAAAGATGTTTTAAGAAGCATGTCCTTAGTTTATAATTTCAACTACAACTCTACACAAAAAGAACTTAAAAAATAAGTAAAAGATATACCTTTTGCAAACATGTATTTCCTGAAATCAGATATCATGAGATTTGAAAAACTTGAGAGTTATTTTATCTACTCAAAAGATCCCACTTCTACCACAAAACTAATGAATACATCCATAAACCCTTGTAGCCAGTTGCACAATGCCTATTGTAACAATGAATTAGTTTTTGTCCAACTTGATAGTTTCCAGGCCCTTTTTTGCCCCATCAGAAACACCTATTTAAATGCTGTAACTGACGTGTAATTTTTACAGTATTTAGACCTACTGGTTCCCATCATATATCAATTTACATTAGTCAATTCAATCAATAGAAATGATGTTTTGGACTTTTTGCACCAATGATATCATAACTAAAATGTTGTTGAAAACCACATGTGCTTTAATAAAGTGATCTTAAAAATTGCCATTGTTACTTACATTCATTCATTAAGCAATGGACCACTGACCTGTCATTGTTGAAGGCCCAGTAGAGACTGCCCCCACCCATGGTGAGGGCGGAGGGTGTGTGGTGGTTGGTGAACTCAGTGACAGTTAAGTGGTCTGTCCCGTTTAACAGCGCCGACTCCAGGGTCTTACGATCAGCGTCCACCCAGTACAGTCTGCCCCCTGGAGGGCAATGCGATGACATGACCTTTAATCTTGAGACTATAACACATATTCCCAGGCTATCAGTGATGTACAAGGCAGGTTCTGCCACCATACATTTTCATTGTCTATTCCCTGCTAAAATTTTCACATAACAATTACATTATTTCATGTAATGTTGAGACTTACCAAAACAGAATGTTATACTAACATTATATTTGAGTGAAGTTGGGACCTTACTAGTAGACAATATAGAGGAAAGATTAGGTCTGTGATGCTGACCTATACCAGTCCCTACCTGATTATGATTTTGCAATTACATGTATCCTTAGTTAAGAAATCATTACTTCAATGAAAAGGAAAAAGGAAGTCATTCTTTCAATAATCATAACACTACTATTTAATGGACAAACCTTAAAAGAACCTACTCTATCTAAGAAAATAAAAAAGACTTGTATGTGGTTTAATGCCTGATACCCTTCAAAGACTAAGCTTGGAATGTGTATTTTATCTGTTTTAAACTGAGTGTCAATACAATGCAATGTGTGGGGCTAGTCTGTAAATGGTACAAGGTATATTGTTGATTTAGTAAACTGGCAGCTCATGACAATACCCAGCCAAGGTGCAACACAACAGTCATGTTCTGTAACAATACATCTTTGGTTTGTCTGTTACTTACTAAAATATCATGTCACTGTTACATAATTTTTCTGAGAGGTTGAGACCTAAAAAAAACAGAATGTTACCATAATGTTCTAACGAGGTAGTGTCAAGACCAAGCCTAAATAGAATGCCATTTTGATGTTCTGATTAGGTGAGGTTCAGACCTAACTTAAACAGAACATTGTTGTGATCCTCTCACTGGGAAAGGTCCCCTAACCTAAACAGAATGTTATGGTGATGTTCTGCTTAGGTCAGGTTTGAACTCTACCTTAACAGAATGTTACTGTAACCAACTTATTAGGTAAGGCATCAATTTAACTTAAACAGAGTGTTGTTGTGACATTCTCTTTAAGCGAGGTCCCGACCACACCTAAACAGACTGCTATTGTGACAATCTTAATGATGGAGGTCACAATATTCACATCATAATAACAGTACAGGAATGTTACTGAAAGTCACATTAATATAATGTTGCAAGAGCTGGTTGTAGTGATGTTATTAGGAGTCAAAAAAATAAAGTTGCTGCAACATTACATTGTAACATAACTAGAATCAATCCAGAATGTAGCTGCAACATTTTGATAATGTCATAACCTTGGCTGGGTCATCTAAGATCAGGGTATGAAGTGTCACTTGCTTTTCACTGTAACACTGTTTACCTTGTTTATCACTACTTTCACTCATATTGCCTTTTAAATGTTATATATAATGCATAACAAAATGGTTATTACAGGGAATTTTGATTATGATAAATGGCTGAAAGGGGGGGAAAGAAGAGGGAAAAAGGCAAACAGTGTTACGGTGAAACAATGAAAAGCAACTGACACTTCATACCCTGATTATCTAATACCTATTATACACTAGCCCCAGAGTGCCCATTATGCCTGTATTAATCTGATTGTGAGTGCATTTTGAGACTAGTCGGTAAAAGCTATAATTGTCTATTAGTAATGTCCTTTACAGACTAGCTTCTAAATTTGCATGTAAAGTTATGATCCACACAGCTAACGAGCAGTGTATATATATATATATGGGGTAGTGAGTATAAATATGCTCTAAGGATGGCTCCTTGTTTTTATGATTTTCAACATTATCTTGAATTTCGCTTTGGGTCATCCTTGGGTAGCCATACAATCCTTGGGCTTTGCTTTTGGTTTGTGACAATACGTTATGGGTCGTATGGCCATCCTCTGATGATGCCCCACCCTGACCCTGGTTCACAATGCACACAATAACTCACTATTAAGCTAATGTACAAACACAGATACCATAATTAGTAGGGTGAAAATTAGCTATACTAATGAAATACAGTGATAGATGACTGACATTTAGTCATCTAGCAAATCTCACATACATGTACTATTGCTTATGACCAAATTGACTGAATATTAGTCAATCGTATTATACTATAATATATTATATTTGTAAACTTTGTACTGCCTATGTGTATCTGCTGATTTGTAAAACAACTTATATTAAGTTCTTAAATATTACGGACTGTGCCCAACGTGTACCTATATCGGCACCCTTGGAAGATCAGGATATGTCCGAAAAGTATTCCTTTGGAATAAACATCTAAAAAGAAAGAAAAGAAAAAAATGCTTGTCTATAAAGATATAAGATAGTTACCTTGTATGTCCAGGACCAGGGCTTTGGGAGAAGATACATCTGAGATGAGAACACTTCCTCTTCTGGAGCCATCTGCAGACCACATAATTCTTGGGATTCCACAACACTCCGACCAATACAGCATCCTACCATGGCCAACACAAAAACCACGTCAGATGCATTAAACAACAGCAAGGGGCACTAGGAAAACATGCAACACTTAATTTATATCCTCTTCTGTAAAGATTTAAACACATTACAGACTAACCTCAAAATGTACTCATAATGACAGTGCAATACAGACATAATGTTCATTCTGGTACTTTTGTTGTCATAGCTGAACAATATGTGAAACACAAATAATTATAGGAAATGATGAGCGGTACATATGGTGTTTCAGCATTCACCTCCCCAAATACCTACTTATCAACATACAAGGTGGGCAATAAAACATCACATATGTCAGCAAGGAATACTCAGGCAAGAACCAATCTAACAGTAGGCATCACAGATGATTTTTTCAAAAAATATTTACAATGTTATGGACAAAAGTTATTGATAGAATAGTCCGAGAAAACATTGAAAATCCTTGGATTGAAGAAAATTATACATTTTTAGAATACTTTATCAATTGTTTTAGGTCCCAAAAAATGACAGGGTCTGAAACATACTTTTCCCATGCACAGTTTCCCCATGAGGTTAAGATACATGGAAAGCATCTAGCAGGGTAGATCATCATAAAAGCTTCAATTTATTACCCACATATATATAGGTTTAAAGCTCAGAAATGCCTTTAAAATACGAATTTATGTTAAAAAATGGGACAATTTCCCCAAAATGAAGCTTTTTATGTCATTTTTGCCTTTATTACTTCCCTTTGCGCACTTTCCCCATGCAACATGTATAATTATAAGCCATATAACTGAATAATTCATAATTAGACCGTCAATTTGATACTAAAAATATCTATGTTTGTGACTTTTAAGTACCTAAAAAATTTAGATGAAAAAGGGCAAATTTTGTTTTTTCCCAAACCCATGTAGTTGGTTGTGTTAACTAGTTCTAAATCTGGTCTGCCATAATTAATCTCACTATTATGGTTAAAAATATGTGAAAATATGGTTATTGTTTCATTTCCAACCATCCATTAAACCCCAGATTTACACACATTTTTGGCATTCATACTTTTTCTGGGGTGGACCCCCCTCTATCTGTATCTGTTGGGATACCTACTAACAGAACTATTCTGCAACTGTACCTTTTTAGTCAGTCTATACCAATCGTGATATGTGACAGTTACATGAATTTAGGGGGATGTTAAGACATCCAATGAAAAGAACACCAGGGGAAATATGCACTCAGTATCCCCTTATGAGAGAGTGAAAAAGGTGTTTTCATGATAGTGGTCATTGATTTAGACCAAGACAATTACACTAAGCTATAAACAATTTTCCAGAAGATAGTTTGATATTTTATAAAGAATACTGTTTCGGTGGCATTTAAACATACTTTGGAAAATAGTGATATAAACCAAGACTTTAGCAATATTTCAACTAAAATAGTATACTAGGTTACAAGGTACTTGTGATGTTCTGATTTAGTTAAGTTGTGACTTAACCTAACCAGAATGTCACTGAAACATGCTGATTAGGTGAGGTAAAGACTGAACATGAGCACGTCACTGTCATGATTAGGTAGGGTTGAAACCAAACCTTAAAAGAATGTCATTGTGACATCATTATTAGGTATGGTTCAGGCTAAACCCAAACACAACGTCCTTTCGCATACTTGTAAAGTATAGTTAAGACTTAACCTAATCAGAATGTCACAAAGACATCACAATGTTGGTCACAGCAGTTTTTCTGGGAGCCATCAAATAAATGTTGTTGCAATATCGAAATCTTACATATCAAGAACGTCTCGTTAGGTATGGTTATAACTACACTCAGTTAGTATGTATCAGTTACGTTCTTTTTCAGTTATGTCTCTATGTCACCTAATAAACACGTCATAGCTACATTCTTGTTAGGGTTGGTTGTGACAACACATAATTAGTTTGTATCAGTTATGTTCTGTCTAAGTTATTTCTCAACCACATCCAATCAGCAGGTCACTGTGATGCTACATTGTAATGTGGTTCTAACCTGATGTTCATAGAACATCATTATTACATTCTTTTTATTGGATGTCGTGGCATCCCCCTAAAATCACGAAACTGTTAAGTAATATCAAGTGGGGTATAGACCAACCAAAATAGTACAGTTGCAGAATGGTTGTGTTATGTTGCTTCTTGCCTAGGTAGCCTTACAATATCTTATATTTGCCAGCTATGCAAAAAACCTAGGTACACATTCAAGTACTTGCTATAAAGGTCAGATGTCACAAATCATCGATGGCCTGAAATGAGCCTTGTGACAACCCAAGTCATGTATGACAACCCTCTGACAACTTTAGGCTCTCTGACAACTTTATGTTTTCAGTGCATGAATGATAGGTTTTTGAAGGTAATACAACCTGTGAAGTACAGAATTACCAGTTTTGAGCAATTTAGAATTGGCACATCTCAGGAGGTGAACATCTTCCTTACCTGTTGATTGGGTCCATAGCAATACCTGTGGGTTGTGAATTAGGCAGAATGTGTAGAAAGGTCTGGGAGCCCCCATCATAGTCCATTTGGGAAATCAGGTGCTGGCCCTGGTCAGCCACATACACCTGCTTACGTTCCGGGTCTAAGGCAATGCCTACCATTCTAGAGTCTGTAAGAGATTTGTTATTGAAATGTAATTAAATGACCTTATATTACCCATAAGAACAGATAATACTAAAACAATGGGTGTAGACCCTTAAGATCGAAAGGGCAACACGGGCATCTCTTAAATTCAACATGGGACCTAGCCATTTCTTAGCGACAACAATAGGCGACCTGGGTGTTTCTTAAAATTGACAGGGTGAAGCAGGGACTGCATGTATATGCTCCCAAAACAATTTAGATATGTTCTATTCAGTGTTCAAAATTAATAATTTTGGATCAGGGCCAACATTGTTTTAGAAAAACACATTAAAATTGGCCCAGATGGCCGACAAATTTGTCTCATTTAAACATGAATACTAGATATGTCGGCCCTGTTGGCAGACACCCTAATAAGTTAGTATCAACCACTGTCCTATTATCTGAAAAGCTTGATATAGGATACAAGTTTCTGCATTTGCACTATGACAATTAATATATCGATTGTAGGGATCCTTATCATAGAAATGTGGCAAGAGCCGACTGACCTTCAAATTCATTATAATCATGTTGCCTAGGCTGTCGCATACTTACTCCTGCTGTGGGGGTGGGAGAGGAGGGTTTGCGTGGCACAGGAGGCATTGAAGAAGCATGCCCTGACAACCTTCTTGAGGCCTGAGTCCACCCAGAAGACGTACTGCTCTGTAGGGTCATAGGCCACTGCCTCCAGGGTCCCATGACCATCAGCATGAGCCACACGCTGAGAGGCATTGGCCAAAAGGTCAAAGGTCATCAACTCTTTCCTCCCA
The DNA here is from genome assembly GCA_936440205.1 of Lepidonotus clava. Taxonomy (NCBI): domain Eukaryota; kingdom Metazoa; phylum Annelida; class Polychaeta; order Phyllodocida; family Polynoidae; genus Lepidonotus; species Lepidonotus clava. Next base: position 34,682,675 of record OW387150.1, read on the forward strand.
TTGTCAGCCACGATAAGCCCAGTGCGGAACTCCACTGGAGTAGGAAATCAAAGTGGAACAAATTCTGTTTTAGGGATTTACCTATTCATTATATTGATTATGTTGATGTTAACAAAAAATATACTTCTCTGGTAGTGCCTCAAGGAGTTGTTACGATTTAGTTTGATGATAAGTGATTGTACATTTTTATACATTTTATGAAAGGTCATTTTATGTATCCAAGCAAACATCAACAATAAAGTTGTTAACTACATCATAGATTCATGAAGCACTTTCATCCCTAGCTTCAAGAACTATGTAACTTTTGTAAGTCCACTAAACTGAAAATCATTACTAGTTATCTCCAGCATTGCTGATCCATATAAGAGCTTACATATCACAACTAATATAGCTCTGCCCAGATACTTAGATACACCCTCTGGTACTCCATTGTACATGTAGTCCCTGTTTTAACATATATAATTATGTCTATAAGAATAACCCTTGTCAGAGTAGAGACACCATATTTTTCTGTGTAAGGTAAAAGGTTTTGACAATACCTTTCCATGTACATTGATACAAAAAGTGTCTCATGACTTACCATGATGCCGTTTCTTCCAAACTCTAACAAATTTTGAATTTCTCTATACAAGCTGGATAGTTCTTATTTTTACCTATACTATGTGATGATTTCCCCAATGCCAGGTATGAGGAACTATGACTAATGACTAAAGTCATGGGTGCCACTACTGAAATTATATTGCAGCCAAAAGTACCTCCCCTCTTTCAAAGCTTAAATGGTCAAACCCAAATGATTCATACTCTGAGGCAGGTGGCAGGCCACGAAACCATAGAAAACCCCGGTGCTCTCCAGTCTATTTACAGCTGGAAGAACATGAACCTTTGTGTACCTGAAGTTGTTAATTAAGCATAAAAATAAACATATGTATATCTTTATCTAGCATCTATGATAAAAGTTCAAAGTCTTGTACTACTCACGTTTTTGACAGGAGGTGTTGTCAGTGCCCAGCTTGAAGCCCTCGTCACAAAGACAGGTCCTGCTGCCTGCCGAGGGCACACAGATGTGGGCACACTCCCCACGCTCTGCCCCGCTGCATGCATTGGTACCTGTCCAATAGAATAAGTGTATGTAAAGGCCCTGTTACATAACCAAGTATATGCAGTACATGACTGCAACAACGCATTGGTTTTCCAGTCCACACTGCATCAACAATTCTTAAAATAGTGGAAACGCAGTGTCACTGACTTCCTACTGTGTTACCTTTATATAGGTATACACAGTGAGACTATGTAACCACACTGAACATCACAGTAGTGTATTGTGTAGACATGGTAGCATTGGGTGCTTACATGCCATGCCTTTTGTAAAAATTTATAAAGGAAAGTGAAAAAGCTATACAAAAATTTGTGAATTTATGACTAGATTGTGTGAATTTTGCTTTTAGATATGCAAAAATAATTTTGGGTCAGCACACCCCTGGCTGTGAGATGACAATGTTGCAAAGAAATCACACTTATAACATACAAAACTCTTTGTTATACAAGTGTAATATACTCCAATTGGCCAATTTATAACAATTGTACTTCTTCTGGGGGTGAATTTTCTGTAATATCATCATATCATGCCAATATCACATATAAAGTTGTGTAGTGAAGTAGGGCTTTATCTCACCATTAATTGGGATGCCTGTTCCCCCCAGTGCCACCCCCATCATCCTGACTTCCTCCAGCTCCCGGTGTGGGCCTAGCGTGGTGACCAGGCCTGTCCCATTCTTGGCGATACGCTGAACACCCCTGAAATAAGGAAGTTAAGAAACATACAGTGCACTGTTTCTGCAAAAGTTCAGGGTCACATAGTCTAGAAGGTACTATAATAATATAATAATATTATTACGAATAAACCACTGTAGTAGTGCTGTAACCCTAAGTGCCAACAATACAATTGCAAATCTAAAAATTTTATAGTGAGCCAACATTTACTAATAGGTAGCTATTCAATGAGTTAAGTATGTACTTGTGGTTCTACCTGTCCATTAGGTTGCAATTATAAAGAGCATCTAAAGAGCAAAGTGGTTTAAATACTGTACCTATAGTAAAGGATCACTCATACTTACATAGGTGACACTACTATTCTGATTGTCAAAATCTCACCATATCTACAGTGCAATGTGTTATATATATTCTATGCTCAGAAACTGGCGACATACGTTTTCTTCCAGTCTGTCCAGTAGATGTAGTGGTCATCCACAGCTATACCAAAGCAATGGCTGTCATCAGGAATTTTGTAAACGAGGTGACGGGCTGAACCATCCGCCTGACAGCGCTCTATGACATCACGACTTGCATCACACCAATACAGCTGGCCTTCTAAAAGCAGATAGGTGTGGCCATTAGGGTGTGTTTAGTTAGGGGAGATAACTATGGGCATCAAGGTTTGTCAAGTTTAATTTTGATTTGTGCTTCCAATGTTGAGGGATGACGTCAAAATTCAGGAGCTGTGAACCTGAGATGCTGTGGCAGGCTGCACCAGAATGTTAGTTATAACCCCTATGTACCATGGGTGGCTGCAGACTTCTACAACCCATTCATATCTCATTAGGGTGCCAGAAATCCCTGTTTATCCACATATTATTGAGGAGAAAGATAAAATGGTTAACTTTTCTTTCATGTTCATACATAATCACCTCATTAGGGTTAATTAACTAATCAATTAATTAGTTAATGGGGTCATTTTTGGTAGTATAACCACCTTTCTTCTATCAGGCTACAGCCCATTGCAGCAGGCTGAGACCCTCAGTACCCCACAGTGGAGGCTACATGGAGTTAAGCCACTGAATTTTGACGTCTCCCCTAAAGATTTTGTAAGATATCATTGATTTAGTGCATTAAGTTTAGGTGGGATTTCACTGCCTTGAGGATCAGCCCTAGACCTCACAAAAGGGCAAGTGTGAACCATGAATACTTCATTGAAAGAGGGGTATCTAGTTATTACTTCATAACCTATTGATCTAAACCCTTAAAGTCAACACACAGGCTGACACAATTCTCTGGTTCAACATTGTGACATGTAGACCGTCTCCCCCTCCATTACAGAATAAATTTGGTGACACCCTACTTTAGAGTTCCAGCAAAGGGCATGAGGGTTAGTCTCAGTTTAGACATGGTACAATTGCCATCAATGCAGCTTGTAATTAAGGCATACAGAGATTATTGTTGGATGTGTAATAACTAGAAATAAAGGAAACTGAAATGAAGCATGTAAAATAGATGACTAGACAAACAGATTTAGCTAATTGGTTTAAAGACCCTGGTATTGAGGACAGTATCTAAAATCAATAACTAGAGTTTTAGGAGGTCATATCTCTATTTTTGAACAGCTGTTCCAGAACATTTTACCTTTTCTCTATTTTTGTAACTTTTATCTTTATCCTGAAACAATCTCAAAGTATACAGCTTTGCTGGCAGGGGTGTTATTTTTATTACAGTGTTGGCATTCTACATATTTCACATTCAAATTATACATTTTCAGGTAGGTTTATTCTACTGATAACAATAATAATCATAATTAAGATACTAATGAGATGTAATGAGACAGGGTTGACCAATAGATTCAGTTATATCTGTATCACAGATTGCAGAGATATTATCAAAGGTCATTTGATAAAAACAAGAAACAATAAAAGCCCCATCTATAGATCTTGGATGAAGGAAACAACTCAAATACCTGGACATTTTCTATCACCTCCTGATAGTTCGTCTTTTTCTATGTTCTCATAAATTCACCAAAATGCAACTGTAATGGCACATTCAAAGTGCAGTGACAATATGCATCCTGTTAATATACAACACTTCATATAAGATAACATTTATGATAACTAGCCAGAACTCCTAACTATTGCTATGTCATAATAAAAGGAGCACAAAATGAGCTTTTTTGTTGTTGACCAGATGTACAGTTGTATACCCTTACTGTCCATACTGAGAGCACAGCATGCCTTTATTTACCTGTTGTGTCAAAGGTGAGTCCATTTGGAAAGGTGATGTCAGTGGTGACAATGACAGTCTGGTTAGAACCGTCCATGTTGGCTCTACCAATGTGAGGCCTAGAGCTTTGCCAGTCTGTCCAGAACAGCAATCTGAATAGAAGTGTAATGAATAAAATGGGTTTTGATGAATGAATTACAAGAATAGAAGAGTAATGAGGTGTTTGAGCATACAGTAAATTTGCTCTATTTCATTTTCAAAGCTTTGTTATGACGAATCCATATCCATTCTGAAGTCAAACGTGAATATTATGAGCTACCCTAGGTGATGAGCCTTCATCTAAGGGCGTCTTAAGAACCATGAACAAAGATAATTCTAAAGAATTTAGGCTTAGTGTCAATTTATACTTACAGTTTCTACCTAATTAACAGACAATGAGAAACACATTTGTATGTCTTCTTTCAAGCACTGTATTATAAATAACCATACCATAATGTCATCTGTCAGCTGGTAATATTGAGCAAGTGCTGAAGAACAGTTACCATGGTCAGAATCATTGAAAAATAAGTAGCAAAATCTTGACCTCTCAATTGATAATCCAAGGGAGAGATGTGTAGTCTTGGTATCTCTAGTCAACTTTTAAAAGTGGTTTTGTCTCATTTAATTGGATATATATGATGTAGGAAATGGTCTTTGCTGATTTGATCCTTACTTGTTAAAGATAAATGATTGTTTTGAAAGGACAAATTTGAGTATTTGAGTATTTGTAGATACAGCATGCTGTTTCATGGGCCCTTCATATTGTTCTTTGTGAAATGTTGAATGAGAACTATTTCAGTGCTGTCCTGGTATTCCCTTAAACATGACTATGATAAGACAATGTCGCAGACAAGTCACACACATTAGAAGGGGTGTAGGTGGGATGTCCCAATGTTGCCCTGTCAATTTTAAGGAATGGTCATGCTGCATATCACTAAAGGGTGGATTCCACGTGGCAACAAAAAACACAGCAAAAGTACCACAATAGTCAGCAACAACTTTTCTCATTTGTTGCTGTTGTGTTGCCCATAGAAATTGCTATTAAATAGATATTTCTGAGGGAAACAAATTCAATCAAACATGGCGAATCTAATGAAAGCACTACAACACAGCAATGATATTTTTTATGTTAGATGGGCAATTGAGCAATTCTCCTGTATTTCCTAGTGTTGCCCATGTATCTTTCTAAATCCGTCACCACGTGGAATCCACACTTAAGCCAAAAAATTCCTGTGTCACCATGTCAAATTTAGGGGTATACACCCATATTAGTACACTTACACTTTCATAAAGAGGCTCCAAATTGCCATTTTTAAACAAATGATATCATTTATGGATGTGAATTGCTTGTAAAATCCTCGTATCTCATCATATATTGCAGCTAAAGTTGTATAGTGTAATAAGGCCTTTACTCACCCGTTGACGGGGTCCAATGCTAACCCCCGGGGACTGCCAAGGCCGTCTGTTATCACCACATGCCCGTGATGTAGGTCTGATGTGTAGACTCCAATAATGTTATTGAAGGTGTCGCTGTAGTATACAAGGTGTGACAAGGGGTCCACAGCTAGGCCATCAGGGACCGACCCTGGAATATAGTGAAAACACAAAATTTAGATTTACAGAGTCACTTTTCATGGGGAATACATCTGACATCCTCGCACTTTAATAAAAGAAATGCTCATTAACTAATACTAGATAATGTGACAGGTATATTCCTTATATCAAAACTAAATAGGCCCAGCTCACTCTTATAATTTGAAATCTGCTCGTGCATTTTTGGGCCTACTAACTAGAAGGAGTGTGTTAAGGTTGAGAAAGGTCAGTAATTCTTGGAGATGTACACAGTGGTGGATTAAGAGGGGCGTGGGGGAGTCCCCTCTCTATTTTAGCCAGATATAAGTTTTTTAAATGTAAAATCCCTTGATATGGAGGGTACAGAGAAATCTTTCATTAGGGCACCCCCTCTGTTTAAAAATCTCTAGCTCCTCCCATGGTACATGTATGTGAGTTTCAATATTGCCTGGGTAGCAGTTGCTTAGGTGTAAACTCAGCTTTAGAAGAGAAAGTGAAGGCAATGAGGTGAAGTTGGGATTGGGGGTTGGAGAGGGCAGGGGATCTGGAAAGTGCAGTCCAGATGTCACATGTCGAATTTAAGAAATGTCAATCTGACATGGCTCTGTCGCTTATTTATCACTATGTCACATGTCAATTTTAAGAAATGGCATGACACATGTCAATATGATTTTTGCACTGTCGTATGTGGTATGTTGAATTCAAAAAATGCCTCTGCTGTTGTGTCAATTTTAGTGGTCAACCCGCATAGAGCTGCATGTCCCACCAAAGCAGCTGGATTCACCAGTCATCCCTGCTGAGTTGAAATTACAAAGTAAAGTGCTTTAAAACAAGTAAAACATACATCTTGGTAGTTCGACTTTGGCGACTTTCTGTTGCCCTCCATCCCACCTGATAATATACTTCTGACTCAGCTCACTGTCACGTCCTCTCTCTGTCATGTACACGTAACCAGATGTGACATCACAGGCCACAGCCACTGGTGTCTGAAGGGGCACTGGAAGTCGGTTCTCCTCTCCGTTTTCGGAGAGCTCCACACGATATACACCATGGCGTAGGGCATCCACAACATATAAGGTAGCGTTTTGGTCTGTAGCTTCAGCTGTAAGGAACAGGAAAGTTACCTTGATGTAAGATACTGGGAAGGAAAGGTACAAGAGGGCTATATATTTATATCTAGTCTGGAAAGCTAAGGAAAACATTCTTTTCCTTCATAGGTGCACCATTGGCCACTATATGAATGCTCCAACAGAAATCCAAGGTCTGGTAAAATTATACTTCCTTACAACGTTATTAAAAATGTATTGTTTCCCTATTATTTCTGATTTAGCACACCATATTCAGCTTTATGGTCTCCATTAAAGGAAAGCTTGCACATGACTGCAAGATAGGTTTTTTTCAATGATTTCAATTCAGCATGTCATTCACAACTTGCACTATCAATATAAGCAAAATCAAAGAAAAATTCCTAGTTTACACACATTTATGGGACATTAAACAAACTTGTATTTTATTTCATTTTCAAGGGGAATTCCCTAATTTATGCTTTAGCAGGGGGAGTTATTGGGAAATCCCATGTACCCTCCAAAGGGAATCCCCATCCCTGCATAAATTGTAATAAGGGTTATGCTCTCTAATCAAAATCATATATATTTGGCCCAATGCAACTCATGATAAATTGAAATAAATTCCCAGGTGTAACCATTAATTAATCAGGGAATCCCAAAGTAACTGTAGAAGGAATTCCCATAGCTGTGACGTAGCAAGGGGAGTACTTGACAGTCCAGTATTCAGGGAATTCCCAGAATTATATTCCTTTCTTAAATATTTCCAGAAGATCTCGACATTTTCATGTTTTTACTTTTGAAATGTATGTAGAATACTTAAAGCAAGTTAATTTTATGAAAAATAGCATTTCGTGAATTTATGTGCAAGGTTTCCTTTAATTACCATATGGAAAATGTAAATGTCCTATAAAAATATAAGATACATCACAATAATTATTTGTTTGTTAATTGTTTGGCTAGTAGGAAATTGTAAGCCTGGTAGTATAGAGGTTAGCATTCTCACCTCACACATGGGAGGTTCAAATCCCACTTAAGGCTTTCAAGTACTTTCCTGACTATTATTATGTTAAAAATAGATGTTACTTATTCACATTCAGGTTAAGTCTCATATGTTATTAAATCCATGTTAAGTCTTACACCCGAGTCCACCCAGCTGGCTTACCTCAAACCAAGAGTAAGAATACACTCTTAAAGATGATGATTTAAGGATATGAGTATGTTAACCTGATCAAGCTCAAGTCATCTTAGATGTACTTATATTACAGACTCCTTATATTAATTGTTAGGTGACCGTTAGGTGACCGAGGTCTGATGTGTAAACCCCGATAACGTCATGGAAGGCGTCGCTGTAGTATACAACGTGTGATAAGGGGTCCAAAGCTAGGCCAGGGACCGACCCTGGATATAGGGAAAACAAGAATTAAGGATTTACATTGTTTTTAACGTGATTGTATGTTGGTATAGAGTAAGATATTATATTATTAAAAGGAGTTCTTAATCATGTATAATAACACAAAGTGATAACTGTGTATATGTCATAGATTCTCTTATTATAAGGTAATGACAAGAGTATCTTAAACATGGGTATAGAAATACATTTAATGATTGGAGTGATCCCGCATTTATGTATATTTCAGGCGGGTTATGAAAACCAGTTTTTTTAAAACTGATAACTGTCACTTTTTAGCCTAAATAAAAATTGAATTAAAAAAAAATATGACAGAATATTAGAGGGGGACTCAGACCCAGAGGACGACCAGTTGACTGAGTCCCCCTGTAACCATGGTGATGGGGTGTAGAGCTACTCACCTCTCACTATAAGACAGACCCAGAGGACGACCAGCTGACTGAGTCCCCCTGTAACCATGGTGATGGGGTGTAGAGCTACTCACCTCTCACTATAAGACAGACCCAGAGGACGACCAGCTGACTGAGTCCCTCTGTAACCATGGTGATGGGTCATAGAGCTACTCACATCTCACTATAAGACAGATCCAGAGGACGACCAGCTGACTGAGTCCCCCTGTAACCATGGTGATGGGTCTACTCACCACTCACTATAAGACAGACCCAGAGGACGACAAGCTGACTGAGTCCCCCTGTAACCATGGTGATGGGTCATAGAGCTACTCACATCTCACTATAAGACAGACCCAGAGGACGACCAGCTGACTGAGTCCCCCTGTAACCATGGTGATGGGTCATAGAGCTACTCACCTCTCACTATAAGACAGGCCCAGAGGACGACCAGCTGACTGAGTCCCCCTGTAACCATGGTGATGGATCTACTCACCTCTCACTATAAGACAGACCCAGAGGACGACCAGCCGACTGAGTCCCCCTGTAACCATGGTGATGGATCTACTCACCTCTCACTATAAGACAGACCCAGAGGACGACCAGCCGACTGAGTCCCCCTGTAACCATGGTGATGGATCTACTCACCTCTCACTATAAGACAGACCCAGAGGACGACCAGCTGACTGAGTCCCCCTGTAACCATGGTGATGGGGTGTAGAGCTACTCACCTCTCACTATAAGACAGACCCAGAGGACGACCAGCTGACTGAGTCCCTCTGTAACCATGGTGATGGGTCATAGAGCTACTCACATCTCACTATAAGACAGATCCAGAGGACGACCAGCTGACTGAGTCCCCCTGTAACCATGGTGATGGATCTACTCACCTCTCACTATAAGACAGACCCAGAGGACGACCAGCTGACTGAGTCCCCCTGTAACCATGGTGATGGATCTACTCACCTCTCACTATAAGACAGACCCAGAGGACGACCAGCCGACTGAGTCCCCCTGTAACCATGGTGATGGGTCATAGAGCTACTCACCTCTCACTAAAAGACAGACCCAGAGGACGACCAGCCGACTGAGTCCCCCTGTAACCATGGTGATGGGTCATAGAGCTACTCACCTCTCACTATAAGACACACCCAGAGGACGACCAGCCGACTGAGTGCCCCTGGAACCATGGTGATGGGTCATAGAGCTACTCACCTCTCACTATAAGACAGACCCAGAGGACCACCAGCTGACTGAGTCCCCCTCTTCTCATTATGATCAGGTGTTGTGTATATAGTGTAATCCGTGACCAGAATGAGGGGCTCTCCTCACTCCCAGCCTGTCCAAGGTCCACCAGGAAGGGAAACTACCACCGGATCTGACTGGCCCTTTATGGAGTGCTGTGTTTGGGTCATTGATTTTGACCTTCACGATAGAAGATGTTCAGGGGCCCATCGAATAACCAAACTCTCATAACAGTGCGAGTTCTCGGAGGACTTAGATATGGATCTTGCAACAATGATATCCTTAAGTTTTTCAATATGCCAATCCTCACAACAGCGATGATTTTGTACACATTTTTAACACATCTAATTGACTGATAAATACATTTCCGCCACTTGCCTCCTGTACATTTTATAAGCCTGAGGACACACCTGACAGAATATTATGATTTGCTGGCAAATTTGAAAAAAGGGTGTGCCAACCCTCACTGTTGTTAGGAAAGTGGGATTCCCTCTTGTTCAACAGGGAGACCCGTTATGGGACGGAGCACAGAGGTATAGCCAGCCCTAAAGTCAAAGCGGTTTTGAAGTAAAATTGAGGGGGTTCCAGGTAAATTTAAGGGGTTTACAACCAACATTATTGACATGTGTTCTTATATTCTATTCATGTTTTGGGAAACCAAAAGGGTTCCAAATAGCCAGGAACCTCCTCTGGCTCCGCCAGGAACCCCCCAGGCTCCGCCATTGATGTTCATAGTCCTCAATTTCTACTATCAGCAAGAGTCTATCAAAGGGTCCATTTTCAAAAAGTCCTGAGAGGGAAAATTATATGAAAGGGAATTATGTATCTAATTACGTATATCTAAGAACGTCAATATACACATGGGACAAGCCGAGCAGGGGCCTGTTACATAACAAACCTCTGTCCTGCTATGTGAGTTTTGCGTTTTATAAAGTTACAACCACCTTTTTGGGTGCCATAGCTATGTGAGTTTTGATTTTGCTTTCGTGCATGGTTTATGAGAGTTTTGGGTCAAGTTACACAAGTTTTGGGTCGATTTATGCAAGTTTTGGGTCAATTTATGTGAGTTTTGTTATGAAACGGACTTTTGAAACTTTCTTACAGTTTCCGTAAGCTAACATAAAACTATCGTAACTGCGGAGCTTCTTATGAAACACCCCATGGTGCACTTGACCTCCCATAGACTAAGTGGGCCATGAGCTGGTGAGTCAGTGAGGGGGGGAGGGGGGGAGGGGACCCGGACACATTGTGACAGGGATTTCTACATGCACAGGGGCCCTTAACAGAAGGTCCTTCTGTAAACTACCAAATTAGGTGAAGTTTGAGTAATACTATAATGTACATCAACCCATAAGATTACCCATACACTGTCATACGTGAGCTATTGGATTACCTCATGGGAGAGGGTTTTTTTTTCTTTTTTGCGCTGTTGGAAAAAAATTCTTTAATGACTTTTGGACCGAATTTTACATTAAAAAATGGAAACTTGGTCAAAAAAATCTGCCACTGGTACAACTCAAATAACAAGTATCTGGTCTCTGTTGTACCAGTTGTATACATTGTTTTACAGTCTACAATTATATTAATTAAATATAGACATTATATTCTCAGACCTGTATTACAGGCCTGTTTACATAATTTCTTTACACAATCAGAAATGAAAAGACATCTAATGGTAATGTAAATATGAATTCAAATTATTACCATTATTATTGACGTTTTGTGATTTTTTCAGCAAAGGTCTCAAGTATCCAACTGGCAACATGGTTACATATGTGACCCCACACCACTAAATGAGGCATAAGTCGCTGTGTAAAGTCCTGAGATAATTGCATAATAAGAGAAAGAAGTCAAAAAGTCAAAAAATGAGTTTTCTCCAGAAATCATAAGGTAAACACCTCAGCTATATAGTTTACTATGAAATTTATAGGAATGATTCATTTTACAGGCATATTACACAGGTTTTCTGGATTGTCCTTAATTTGGTCTATGACAATTTTCTAATCTAATCTTTAAGGCAATTTTTCTCTAACTAGCCCTTTCTGATCCTCTATGCTTCTAACAAGCATAACTCAAGTTCTACAAATGATAGAAACATAATTCTTTCACAATTGTAAAGCTTATGTCACCTTCTCCAAGGATTCATGAAAACATCAAAAACTTGTATCTGCAACTTATGCCTCATTATGTGGTGGGGGGTCACATATGTGTTATTTCAATTTATTCTTTATTTGGGGGCAAGCATTTATAAAAGTATTAGGACCTCGTTCTCTAACCCAGGTATCTGGTTCAGGGTGCTTTGATGGCATGTTGCACAATATCGTTACAACGCAAACCATCAAAACAATGAAACCTTTTGTTGTTACTTTGCATGTAACAATGATTGTTTTGACACTCGAAAAATCCGTAGTAAGAATGATCTTAATTAGCTGTAATTTTCAGAGGAAATAATCTTGTTTTCCCCCTTCATATATCAATTTACAGAATTTAATTTCATCCAGTAGATACAGATGTTTTGTTACAAAAATGATCTTAAAGTTATTTTTAAGTTATTGTAACAACAAAATATCACTGTGCAGCAGTGGCCCGTTGCACAATGGGTTTCGTAACAACGAAAATATTGTAAATAGCGAAAGAGTTCGTTGTTGCTTAATAAATTATTTGCAAGTATTTTCTTAACAAAGATAAAAGTGGACCGTGACATGATTGACTGTTAATAAAGACAGAATTGCAAGTATTTTCGTAACAAAGATATCTTTATGACAACAAAGATATCTTTGTTACGAAAATACTTGCAATTCTGTCTTTGTATTCCGGGGGTAGCACTCACGCTTCGTTGGTGTCATCATTGCGAATGACGACTGACAGCTTGATGTCTTCGCTCGATGTAAATAAAGACTTCCCACCTATTTTCTAACCGTTTTGGATTTGAATATGGTCATTAAGGTTAAGTTTTTTATTTTTTTGTAACAAAGATATCTTTGTAAAGATATCGTTGCAAAGATATCTTTGTTCATTGTGCAACGGCTTTTCTTCCCTGTTATGTAGAGGGGTTTTCGTAATAAAGAAACATTTCGCTATTAAGCATTTGTTCGTTGTGCTTTCGTTGTTTTATCCTAACAACGAAATTCTATTGTGCAACGGGCCACAGGCCACACAGGTGTGTCTGTAATATGAATTTACTGTTACACTGATAACGCGCCAGGAATAGTTTCCTTACTAGGATGTCCTTGTTACGATGATGCCAATTTGTTTTAATTCACTATTTAGGCAAACAAAAAAGGAGGACTAATACTATCTAGGTAAACATTCCAAATCACGATTTCAATTGAATATTAGGACAATATTAGAGAGCCCTATTGTCCTTTTCCATGTTGTGAGGAGATATAGACACACACAAATATAATGTATACTTAAATCTATGTATACATACATACATAATAATATATAAATCTGAAAAGATACGTACCTACATTTGTACATACACATATTATGGGTAATATAATGTATATGTGTGTGTATATGATTATATATATATATATATATAAGATGTACTAATGACAAGTTGTCCTTCTATTGATTGTGCTTTTATGATGTTCAGTTTCAAAGGAACATAATTATTAGATGTAGTCACTAACCCATATAAGTAACTCATATAGATGTAATTCCTTTGTTCCATTAAGCTTGTTGATCATGTTACAGGCCCAGGGTGACTTCAGCTCTTATAATGCTCTAGCTTCAGGAATAGATAACGAGTGGAGATATGGGTCGACATGACCCACACATTTGTGGCTCATCGCACTATGACATTATACTGTTGTAATAGCTGTAAGATCGTTATCGTAACAAGGGTAGTTATTGTTATAATGATCCTCTTAATATCTCGGTTTCTACTGGCTGAAATCAAATTCTGTAAATTGATATATGAAGGGGAAAAATAAGATCATTTCCTGTAAAGATTAGAGGTGTATTACAGGAGTGTAAAGTTTTCTTTTTGAATGTCAAAACAATTGTTATTACGCATAAAGTAACAATGAAAGGTTTTGTTGTTTTGCTGATTTTTCGTTGTTGTGAACAGTATTGTGCAACAGTGGCCCGTTGCACAATGGGTTCGTAACAACGAAAATTATTTTTATTAACGAAATTAATATTTTCGTAACAACGATGGTTTATACACATTGTTTTTCTATATTTAGAATGCAGCCAGAGAGCTGTAACTTTTACTGATTTGTCCTTAATTCTTTTCCTTTTTACATCAATTTACAGAATTCAATTTCATTAATCAGAACCAGAGATTTTACTATGTTTGTAAAATCGTAACAAAGATATCTTTAACAAAGATATCTTTGTTTGATCATAACAACGAAATTCTATTGTGCAACAGGCCACAGTGCCCCATTGCACAATGGGTTTCGTAACAACGAAAACATTGTAAACAACGAAACATTTCGTTGTTACTTTTATCGTAACAACGATGGTTTTGCACAATTTTTTTTCTATATTTAGAATGTTCCCAAAGAGCTGTAACTTTTACTGATTTTTTAATAATTTTTTCTTAGTTCATAACACTTTACAGAATTTAATTTCATTCATTAGATCCCGAGATATTGTATTTTCATTACAACAAAACTTTTCGTTACTAAGCAAAAGTTTGTTGTGCTTTCGTTGTTTTATCTTAGTAACGAAATTCTATTGTGCAACGGGCCACAGGCCACTAATATTAAATTGGTCCACATACTGACGCTATTATAATAAAAAGGACCGCTGTGGCCCATTGCACAATTTTAACAACGATAACTTTAAGACACATGTCATTACAAAGATTACAAAGAGTAATTATCGATATTGTTGTTGCGAGATGCTAAGTGGAATACGGCCTTTACTCATCATGTGGGAAAGTGATGCTCTCAAAACGTGTCAGGGTCAGCCGGATGTTAGATCTAGGATCTAACATGGTCATCTGTTCCAAGTGCACATCAGTGACCTTCTTTTCTTGTATGTCAGGAGCCCTGTGAAAATCTACAATAGAAAGGAAAAGGAAATATTTAGGATAATGATATCCACATGCTTAAAAGTTAGTTAAAAGCGAATATAAAGGGTGTAGATGGGGGGTCCCTATGTCGCATGTTGAATTTAAAAAGTACCTGTGTCACCTGTCACTATAATATTATGTTGAATTTCCATGTCGATCTTAAGAGCCTCCCATGTCGCATGTCGAATTCAAGAAATACCATATGTCATGTCGTTTATTTTTTCTTCATGTCACTAAGCTCCATGTTGCATGTCGAATCTAAGAAATGGCCTTGTCGCCATGCCGAATATAAGGGTCTACACCATAATATAGATGATTGTGTTATCTCGCTGATAAATAAATGCTGTACGTTTTTTGTTTAATTTTGAAAATTCTCTGCTCAGGAAAGGTTGAGCCATTTAATTACTGTACCAATAACATTAATTTCTAGTGTCTGTACTTATACTGAAGACAAATGGTAATAGTTAAAATCTTACGGCTTGAGATCGCCCAGCATGTTTTAAATTGATGTTCTGTTTCTATGTGTGTCTTAATTTATAACTTTCACTGTTATCGAATTTATAAGTGTAACTGTTAGTGTTCGATGTTCCTAATTGTATGACTGATGAAGATTGTTCTAAGTCCTCTGTAAACCCAACGAAAACCGGCTCCTGCCGATAGATTTTCAGAATAAATAAAGGAATTAAAAAATAATAATTGTGTTTTGAATGTTAAATTCGGCTGGTTAAGAAAACAAACCGAAACAATCCCCCAAAAGCGCTTCCCTCAAATTTTGTATTCACACTCCTTGGTCCATCACTGACGATAGGCCTACCGAACTTTAATTCAGGCCGCCTGGGTGACCGTCAAAGTTTGTAATAGACAGAGGGATGTAACAAAGTGCCAGACTTCATATCCGTGTGGAGGTTCCCCAGTCCCCGGAACTGCCCTCACCCCGCATCTCAGACCCCCCTCCTTCCTTCCCACTCCCTGGGCCCTTGATGGGGGGTCTTAATGTCGAACTTAAAGGAAAGCTTGCACATAATTAAAGAATAAATATTTTTGAGTGCAATTCGTTAAGCATAAAAAATGCATCATTAACTATTAATGCTAGAGATATTTCAAGAATATACCAAATAAAGATAGAGTTAAGATACTTTGATATTTGGTCTATTTCATGTGTTTTAAGGGAAATCCCCAAATTTGTGACGTCACAAGGACAGTTATGGGGAATCCCAGCTTTCAATAAAAGGGAATCCCCCTGCCTCACACGTGTATAGAAAGGAAATTAAACATAAGCATAATATATTTTCATTTAGCCCAATTCAGGCTATTATTATTTGTATATTTTAACATCTTTAATTCATTCAATTTCATGAAAATTCAAAGTTATTTTGAAAGGGATATCCCATTATTATGACGTAGCAAGGGGAGTACTGACAATTTCAGAAATTAGGAAATTCCCAATTTTTATTTCAATTCCTTTATAATTCACTTAAACTTTGAGTTTTTCCAAATCTTTCTTTTGAAATAGTTTTAGATTGCCAATGAGTAGCTAATTAAACCAAAATATTCTTATGAAACATTATGTGCAAGGTTTCCTTTAAGAAATGGTAATGTAGCCCATCCCTTAACTCCCCATGTCGTATGTTGCCTCTAAGATGTTGCCATGTCCCAGTTTGAAACAAGCCATGCCATGTCTTTTACTTTTTTACTCATGTCATTAAGCCTCATACACCATCATTAAAGTTTACAATGAAATATTTTCAACATTAAATCCGTACTTATTCCATGAAGATAGATGTTTAATGCAAAAAACAACCAAATCAAATTGGTTGATAAATTGCTCATGATAATGGTAACTGCAGTTTTAAAATTATATTGGCCTTTTCCCTATAGGAACCAATGTTAATGCCTGTCAGCCCAACATTTAATGTCCAACCCTATTTTGCCCTGAAATACAGCATTTTGATTAGCTGGCAAACCTGCAAATCTGTCAATTAGCAACATTTAAGAAATCATTGTATTTCATCAGTACTTACAGAAATAGAAAATATAATTCTTGGTTATTTCAGTAGCCCAACTTTAGGAGATAAGGGTAGCTTAAATACTAACTTTATTCAATCCTGGGATATACCCAATGTGGGATGGGCTCCTTTCAAATCACATTCTCTAGAAAAGTTCACGCTTCATGAAAGACCGAACGATAATGGTGTTTTCTTTTGAACTTATACTTCAACCATATCAAAGAAGAAGTCCATTACATATGCCCATCTTGCCTTTTGGTGGTTGTGATTAATCATGTAATAGATAGTCAATTCATACCTGACATATCGAGCCTGTTATGTTCAAAGTTAAACTTAGCCTTTACATTATTCATAAATGAATGTTCTATCAGTTAACATTTGAAACAGTGGTTTCCATAATTTTTTTTTATTTTTTATTTCACATTATTTAATCTGGTTACAATCGAATTATTATGACTCCGGTCTCCCTTGTAATCCAGGGGCCTTTCCACATCTATTCATTTCTAGTATACCAATTTAACAGGTGAAGGTGAAAGAAGAATAATGAGATGGTAATGATGGTGATAAAGCATACTTACACACATCAATAGCTTATTACTCCCACAGAGCAATTCCTATATTATTCCATTTTGAATGATTTAACACTTAATCATAATCTAAATATAAGCCATCATTTCTCGCTTAAAAGACTCAATTTCATTGATATTTCGCACATCAGTAGGCAATCTATTCCATAGTTCGCCTCCCACATAAATTGGTGATAGTTTATACATAGATCTGTTAACATGATCAAGTTTCAGAACTGGTGCCTCAAACATTCTTAGGTGCCTATCACTCTACTTTAAGGTAACCTTGTTATCTCTGATACCCTTAAAAATACAAACCAATAGTTGTTTATTACGTAACCTATTTAGCATTGGAACATTCATAGTAGCATGTAGAACATCAATATGCATATCCCTGGGATTCCTGACACCAAGTGCATTTCTTAAAATTGTATTTTGTAATATTTGTAACTCCTCCTTCTCATACGCTGAACAGCTATTAAAAAATATATTACAATAATGAAAATATGGTAAGATCATTGTCTTAACTACATCAATCTTTGCCTGAGCAGACAGATTATGTTGTAGTTTCTTGAACATGTAGTATTTCTGAGATACCAATTTATAAGTATTTTTCATACACAACTTGAATTTTAGTTCCCTATCCATTAGGTAACCAAGGTACTTATAATTGTCAACACGTACAACAGTGGTGTGCCCAAGATCAAGGTCGACCCTCTCAATGTTCTTCTTGGTACTGAAGTGTACAACCTTAGTTTTTTAATAATTAATTGTTTATCTGGAGTAATTACTCCACTCAATTATTTTATTCATATCTTCAGCCAGGCGATTGTGATTACTCATTACTGAGTCACCACTCGTAAACAGAACAATATCATCAGCATATAAAATAATTCAGAATGAAGATATAGGTAAACTATATCATTTATAAAAAGAAGGAAGAGCATAGGTCCATTATTCGAGCCCTGTGGAACACCAAAGCCAACATTCATCATAGATGATCTATTACAATTCAATAATAATTCATAATAAATTAATCATACATATAAGGCGGTCCTCATCCTAAATATTTTTCCAAGTTTTTCTTCAATATTGCCAACTGCATGTTTGTACAGTCACAAGGTCTTCCAGTTGAGCAAAGGTGATACATGAAATAGAATGTGTTGGATAAATTATTGCTCACGATAGGTGAGAAGGTACACCCATGCATACCTAAAAAGGACACTCTGAGTCCACCACCCGAAGAAGAAGTATGTAACCACTAAGAAGAACAAGGCCTCAGGGCCCACCAAGTAAATTTAACATCATCTACAACTCCTGTCTACAATACTTTAGTTACCGCCACACAAACAAGCCCCCCTTCCCCTGCCCAAACTCCGATCATGATATCAGAAATACCTAGCTGTGAACAGTTGTCTGAGCTAATCATACCAAACAAGAATAACAATAAGAAACATTGTGAGCAAAGCTATCACTGCACGAAACTGACATAAATATACCATATAAACTAATCATTCAGAGTGCTCTTTTGGTTTGTAACTATCTTCACATAAAGTCATAATTCTTCTTTAGGCTATTAGCTACTTACAATACCAAAATGGCAGGGGCGGATACATGATTTTTAAAAAGAGCGGAGGGGGGATGAGCATAAAGGCTAAGTACTAAAACTACATACACGTGTACGCACGTGGCACTTTCCCCTCCTTTTGTAGTTTAGGGGTCCAAAAAAGGTAGGGGGGGGGGGCTAACCCCCCCCCCCCCCCCTGGATCCGCCCCTGCCTACCCCTCCCTAAGATCTGTCAAGGAGATCTTTCCCTGACCCCACCCCTCTACAACAATGGTTATTTTTCTGTGTGGTTAGAAAACAAAATTACTTCATCCAAGGTTGTTATCAACCACTCAAAGGTATTTTATATAAGACCTTCAACGAGAATAATCATATATTTTAGATAAAACCTTCAATGAGAATAATCAGGTATTTGCCTAATCTTAGAGAGACGTGCAGGGTATTGGTTACATGGTAAAAGCCGTGTACATGTGTACACTGAGAGGCCCTCTGAGAGAATACTCAATGTACACCTGGCTTGGGGAGTGGAGAAAACGCTGTGTGCCGTGCCTCACCAAAGGGAATATATAAGAAAGTTTTGAATCCAAACACAAATTAAAAGTTCCACAAAGGGTATACATTTCAGTTATAAAACATATAGTTTATCATGCGTGCCCATCCACGCCCGTCTTTCCCTGAGTTCTTTGACTATTGATCCTATTAACCTAGTGGCGTGGAATTGGAAAACAGGTATAAAACACCTCTTGCTGACTGGTCTAAGGTCTGGGATAGGATCGTTTCAGAAGGGGCGCAGATCGGTTGCGGAGAGGTAAGTAAATTCTCCCTACCACAGATAGTTGACTTACTATATTTTAGGCACCTGCAGGTTAATTTGGGCTAATTTTGTGAACAAAAACACAGACAACACAATAGAAAATATATGATTATCTCCTATACATCAATTTATAATGAATGAATTTTCAAACCAACTCAAAAATGATAAAGATATAAGATAGAAAATGAAAACATAGTTTATATCGATCTCCACAATCTTTAACCACAAATAATGTCATGATTAATGGAAATGTCTATAGTTAAGCCCTGCAGTTTGTTGACATATTTCCCAGCATGCACCCTGATTAGGGATAGTCTGCAGGTAAAACCCAGGAAATGTACTATCCATGGTCGGAAGAATTGGTCTTCCTTCAATGATGCTAAAAACAAATTAACTTCTCCTTTCATTACTTAAGTAGAGACACCAAATATTCCAATATGCCTACAGTGCTGATGGTGAGAAAATATAGAAGATTAGATTCTAAGAATTTTAAATTTGAGTACCATAAATCAAGCTTAGTTCTAATTTCAAACAATTCCAGTTGTAAACATATCTTACTGACACACTATTCAGCGAAAAACACAAAATGCAATTCATCATAGTAATAGGCCCTATAGGTCACTCACATTACGATCAGAGCATTAACAATTAAAGACCATAAATTTACAAGAAGAAATTGAAAGTGAGGCCTTTATATATATAAAAGGGCAATACATTATGTATCTGTATCAAGAAAATCAAGATCATTTACATGGTTTAAATAATGCCCTATCTTATATTCAATATTGTTTTCACCCATAGCCTCTTTCAGTATGGCGGTTACTACGTCACTTCCGGCGGACCTGATGACGTCACTCGGTGACGTCATGGCGTTGGTGCAGGAGACAAACGTGACCAACATGACGTCAGACGGCGTCCCGGGAGGGTCGTCAGTGGAGATCACCTTTTACTCCATCATCTACATGTGTATCGGCGGCTGCGGGGTACGTGCTTCAGCTGAGCAAGGAACGTCATGATAACGTCGCAACAACATTATGATAATGTCATGGCAACTTTATCGTAATGTTGCGGCAAAGTAATAATGCTGATAACCTTGCAGGGGCGGATCCAGAGCCAGTGCTCTAGGGGAGGCAAACCCTGACCCCCCCCCCCCCCCATATACAAATGGAAAATAAAACTCCAGATTTACACAGATCTTCCAATTTTAAGATGCCAAAGTTTCGTCCCCTGGGTCTAGGGGGGATGCCCCATCCCCCCCTCCCCTGGATCCACCACTGCTTTGTGGTAAAGTTATAATAACGGTTCGACAACGTTATATTACTTTCGACGCGGCAGTGTATAACTCCAATTCATGAATATTTGCCACTCTTTCGTCATAAAGATATGTTACATACGTACATGCATGGGACTTGATTATGTGATGCCCCAATAGCCCCTACTACCTGTTTGAAATGAGCGTACGACATTCTGTGTATGCCCAAGATCACACGGTACATATCAAATACATCGATCCTTGGCAGCAGGCACAATTTTCTTTTCATAGCTGATTTTAAAATGGGGGAGCACAAAAGTTTATAAATTATTTAAAAAGACATGTAAGCTGAGAGATTTACTGAACATTGGTCAGTGTTAAAGGCTGTATTCCAGATACTGATTTTGTTTTTAAAATTTTAAAAATTGGCAGTGGGAATTAAAGGAAGCCAAAACCAATATATTTACAACAATTTCCAAAACTCAGATAAGTATGGAGATATGTTAGATGAGTCCAATTAAGGTCAGTGGTAAAGTATTACATGTGAAAATAACTCAAACCAAAGTAGAATTCCATGAGAGATGGTAATATTTCTATTTGTTTGTAAACAAACCCCATTTTTGCGGATCCATATTAATTGAGTTGAGCAAGAAAAATGTGTTTTCAATGACTTTCTACCATATTTCATGGTTTAGATTTTAACATAGGTCAGAAATACGCTCAAGGAATGGATTTCCATTATTATTTGACTTTGAAAAAAATTGTTGAATTAATTGGTTTTGGCTCCCTTTAAACTTAGATAGAGCCATATTTCATACCACTAGAAAGGTCTTACAATTCTTTTTCAAATGGTATAGGGGATATATGATTTTATGCCAAATCCACAGAGACTATTAGACAAATACTACATCAAAATCGGTATGTGGAATACGGGCTTTAGGATGTTTCTTTTTCCCATTGCCAGGTGCTGGGCAACCTGTTGGTTGTCATGGTCATGTCCTCGTCTCGTGAGCTGCGGGCTAAGATCACCAACATCTTCATCATCAGCCAGAGCTGTTGCGACGCGGTGGCGGCCTCGGTGCTGATCGCGCAGTCCACGAGCCAGTATTACACGGGCGGCTACGTCGGCATCTGGGGGCTCCTGAAGTGTAAACTGTGGACCAACAAATGGTTCATGTGGCACATGTTCGTCGTGTCGACCTACAACCTGGTGTTCCTCACCTTCGAGCGCTACGTCCACATACTACACCCATTTAAATACCAGGCCTTCTTCAACAAGAGGATCGTCGGCTTTATGATCTTCACGGCCTGGATATTCCCATTCACGTACAAGTCGCCTCTCTTTATCCACACCACAACTGTCAGGGATGAGGTGAATATCAATGTTATCAGATTTATTATTTCATAAGGTTTTGATAAAAACTATGGGGCTATAAGTATATGTGAAGCCAAGGTAATGTATGATACGTTAAGTTAAGAGTATATACGTTGTGCATATGACGTCAAACAAACAAAATTGGGATTGACGCCATGTTAGTGATCACTTTAAATTTAATAAAATCTACGATTCTAAAGCATCTATGATGTAGAGTTTTGGCTATTTCATCACAAGAAAGTTAATTGAATCATAGTAGACAATTATTTCCTTTAAACTGTGGATACATGTCATAGCCATGTTGGTGTGGTGACCACATGGTGATCACCAAAATCTGGTCACGTGACCACATCTGCACAAGGTCTATAACAGATTTAATTTCGATAGTTCATAATTTCGTAATACATTCGCCCAACCTCTAAATCCATCACGTGTGTGTGTGTTTCAGATCTGCTACGTAATGAAGGACTGGGAGCACCCGTACATCCAGAACGCCTGGGGCATCCTGACTGTCCTCCTCCAGTACTTTATCCCGCTCGGCGCCATGATGATCTGCTACTACCAGATGATTGCCATGATCCGCAAGAAGCCCTTTGGGGGCATGAAAAGCCAGGTATGCATTCCATAAAAGATTTTGCGATAATTATCGCGAGTCAAAGCACGTCCATAAGAAAGTCAAGATACTCGAAAAAATATCGCCAAGGCCTGATGGCAGTATTGGACCATAATCTCAAAATATTGCAGTTTTAAAAATATCTAATTTAACAAAGATTAATATATCAAAGTATATATGTATGTGACTAAGGAAGACACTATATATATATAGTTTAAGTTTGATTAACAAAAAATTGAACAACAAAATTGAAAAACAAAGATTCCATATGGTGATAAAGGGCCATACCCACTAGGCAATTTTACCGGAAACGGGCGGCGGGTGACTGGGAGAATCGGCCAACTCTTAGGATCGCCTGTCAGTACAGTATGATTATTGAAATGTGCACGTTTGATCTGAATCAGCGTTAAAATCGGTCAACTCTTCTAGTAGAGTCGACCCATTTTAGGACCATGAATCGGACGACTCTGATCAAAATCGCCTAGTGGGTATGGGGCTTTACATTTTTTTGGTATCGTATCGTATCCTGAGATGGATAATCGCAAATTTGTGTATGCAATGCACCCTTCAGGATGATGGGGGTGACAAGGAGAACAAGGCGAAGAGTCAGAGGGACGAGAAGATGGCGCGGGCCAGTCGGAACCTGCTAAAGACCCTGGTCCTGGTGTGTGCAGCATTTGCCACCTGCTGGATCAACAACCAGGTAGGACAACCACAAAGGTTTCATGATAATTACCTTCCTTATACAGGGACGGATTTAGGGGCCTGAGGTACGCCCCCCCCCTAACTTTTGCCAAATTTAGTTCTTTTTAGTGTAAAATATTAGCCCAGGGGTGCAGCGCCTCAACTTTGATATCAGGGCGTCCCCCCTTTTTAAAATCTCTGGATCCGTCCCTCTTATAGACCTTGTACAGATGGGGTCAAGTGACCACGTTTTGATGATCACCACGTGCTCTTTATGACCATATGTCTTATACATAAATCTAGAAATAGTAATTCTACGATAATGATAAAGTTGTTCATTATGATATGATATAATTGTCTTAGATACATTTGACAGAAATAAATGTCCAGGATGCCCCTTTCTGTGACGTCATCTGCACAACGCCTATATGAAGACGGCAATGCTTCCAATCTCTCCCCAAGCCTTAACTCTTCAACCCTAGACATTATACTACACAAGAGTGAGAAAGCCCTATCTGTGGTGGCCCAAATGGTAGGGTGACCAACTCCAGTATGGGTGGCTGAGGTTCACCTCTCGGTGGCGGAGCCCACTTGTTATTTAAAAAACACGATAGGATACTAAAAATGTTATCGCCAACATGACATGATTAAATTATATTTTCTTAATGATTTTTACACAGCCTTATACCTTGAGCACATACAATATGCTTTCCACGGCCTACTAAAATCATGTCAAAACATTTATTTTCGAGGTTGCAATATCAACAAAATATCGTCATGATATTATTGCAAGCCTTAATGCTAATGTTTGGAGTATTGTGAAAGATTTGTTGACGGGGTTCGGTTGGCGATAATTATCACGAAATTTTTATGGTCTCCCTTCTAGGTTTACTTCCTCCTCTTCAACCTGGGCTACCCCGTGGACTTCAACGGCACCTATTTCCACTTCACTGTGATCATGGTGTTCCTGAACTGCTGCATCAACCCGTTCATCTACGCGCTGCAGTACCACCCCTTCCAGAAACAGTTCCACTACCTGTTCTGTCTCTGCTGCAAGAAGGAGACTCCAGCGGCCGTCAGGGGCTCTGTGTCCACACTCAACTCCACCGTGTCCAACTAGACAGGCGCGACTGTACCCACTCAGCAAAGGATGCGATGTTATTATAAAGTTGCAGCAATGTTCTGGTTGGTTCTGTATTTGGTTCTTGTTATGTTCTTTTGATGACTCCCAATTACATCGCTGCAATGTACTGCCATGATGTTGCACTCTGACATTATTACAGTCTTCTGGTTATGTTCTTCAACCCAAACAGAATGTTCTTATAACGTTCTGTTTTGGATTTGTCCTAACCTCACCAAAAAATAATGCTATGATAACATTCTGATTTTGCGAGGTTTCAACCTCACCATCAATAACATCATTCTTATGTACCATCTTAGTAAGTAACAAACTGACTAAAAAAAGTATGGTTGCAGAACGTTTCTGTTGTGTCGCAAGCTGGCTGGGCAGCCAAGGTGCAATGTAACAGTCACGTTATGCAACCATACTTTCTTGGTTTGTCTGTTACTTACTAAAATGTCACGTAACTGTTATATAATTTTTCTAGGAGGTTGAGACCTAACCAAAACAGAATGTTACCATAACATTCTGGTGACGTTAAGTCAAGATCAAATCAAAATAGAACAGCATCATGACATTCTGGTTAGGTGAGGTCTAGTCCTTACTTAAACAGAATGTTGTTGTGACCCCCTGACCGGGGGAGGTCCCAACCTCACCTAAACAGAACGTTATTCTGATATTCTGATTACATCAGGTCCTTACCTAAACAGAATGTTACTGTGACCATCATATTAGGTTCAGTGTCTATAACCTAAACAGGACGTTATTGTGACATCCTCATTAAATGAGGTCTCAACCACAGCTAAACAGAACGTTATTGTGACATTCTTATTAAGTGATGTCACAATATTAGTCTCATACATAACAATACAAGAACTTTATCAGAACATCACTATGTAGTGTCACAACAGTTGGTCACAGCGACTTTATTGGGAGTCAAAAGAACGTCTCAGCAACCTAACAGTGTAACATAACAAGAATCAATCCAGAACGTTGCTGCAACGTTATTAGAATGTCATATCCTTGGTTGGGTAGGTACAAAGTAAACCATTACTGCAATGTTCCTGACCCAGCAGAACCTATCTATATCCCCTAGCCCTGTATCTACCCTTTTCCACAGTTCATTTAAAAAAGACATGTATATTGCAGGATATATTGTTCCATCTACCAGTAGAGTGAGTAATCATAAGTCTCGCGTCGTAAGTATAAAGTCTAAACATACAATCATGTAAGTTTGATTGAAACAACGAAAGAAGTGCAATAAAGCCAGTCCTAGTTGTCGTGTCCAAATGTATGACGTTCCCCTGAAGTCTTGGGTGGAACTTATGAAGTTCTCAGGAGCTTGAAATTGGGACAGGCACAAGCTCTAAGAAATATGGGAGATATCAATAATTATAGACAAAGCATATTATATTGGAAAAGGCAAATTTAAAGATAAAGGCGTGAGGGGTTAAATGGGGAGACACTGGACATGACTGGCACGGCAGAGAGGTGAACTGAACCACACACTTATATATATGCACCATTATTCTATAATATAATTATATTGTCACTATTCTATGCAAATGGTACCTCTTGTAACATAATTATTATAACCAAATGACGAGCGATAACGACGCTTTTAAGTTATATAGAAAGTTCCTGTTCTACAACTATATATCAATGTATCATTGGTCTCACAACCAGGTAAATATCTGGAAAACAATAGGACAGAATCGGAATTGGATTCTTGATCAAATTCTGTAACCTAAGACAACTTGTCGAAGACTGCAAAATCATGTACATTTGTTCAGATTATTTCCAAGTCTGTATTGGTGTTGTTATATATCAAAGTAGGAGAAAAAAGGGAATTGCCGCTCTTGCCAATTCAGGAAATTAAATCGTCGGCCCCTTTATTAGGTTTAACATAAATAAAAAAAATAAATAAAAAAATAAAAAAAAATAAAGAAAGAAACAGATTTACAGAGACATTCAGGCACCTGTCATCAATGGCGAATTAGGAACATGTGAAATGACGCCAAACTAACATGTGATATCATGAATATTAATGAGACGCAGGTGCCCTCCGAAATATATATCTATATAATCCTATACATATACAAAACTATATGTCATAATTCTATTTCTAAGCTGTCGTGAGCCTAGTCGTGACTGTAAGACCCAGGCTCAAGGCTAAACATACAAGAGAAAAAAGCATTAAGTCCTTTAGGCAACCTGATAATACCAGAGATTTACATGATCATGCATGTGGGGTATACAGTTGTGTAGATTGTATCAAACACGCAATTTATGTGATACTTTATATGAAAATCACTTGGTAATCAAACCACATGTTTGGCTAACCACCCACTCTTGCACATGAAGAAATAATTCAGAATGACACATTTGCCATGTACCGACCCCCGGAGAGCCCCTGGACCGCGACATCCCGGTTGGGGGATGGTATAAGGCTGACCGACCTGTTGTCGGAGGTTAGATGATTGGGGAACTTGTGAATACGCCCAAAACCCGTCTAGTTATTTTTCAACAAACTTAAAGGCTTTTCACAATCCTAAAACTGACACCATGTAAGGGGGAGTTTCACACTGGTCGTAACTTTTATATTGTATCTTTAGTTAAGATATTTAGGTTTTTTCATGGTTGAGTTTCAGACTTTTTGATCTTATGTTCCTGTTGTTATCTATATATTTTTAGAGTGTAAGATTAGTGTCCTATCTAAAATTTTGTGAGATGTGACACATTTAAGATACACCTAGTGTGAAACGCACCCTAAAATGTGTAAGGGAAAATATGATATACAGGACGGTGAGGAGTGGGGATGGAGCCTGGAAAAGACCCCCCAAGCAAGCATAACAAGCATGTTCTGTGACTACTTTTTTGGTTAGGCTGTAGCCCGCCCTATCTTTACGTAACAGTTATGCATTTTTAGGTAAAGCTGAGACTTACCAAAAAAGAATGTTATAATGATATTATATTTTAGTGAAGTTATTACAACATGAAAGACCTTTACAAGAATGTCACAACAACGTCATAGTGCAATGCCACAATGTTAGGTTCTAAAGACATTTTGAATGTAACAAGAACAAAAGCAGAACTAAACAGAATGTTATTATAACATTATAATAATGTCATATTCTTGCTTGGGAAAGGGGCCAAAACCTCGCACCCCGCCCCACCACCTGCTGCAGTTGGCTGTGATGATCCCAACCGGGTGCAATAAAAGTTATTACAACACGAACCGTTGTTTCTTTCCTTTTCACTGTAGAACTACTAATAAAATAATTTTCACAAGGTTATTGGCACAACACCCAGCTACCTTACCTGGGGTTCTTTCTTGTTAATGGTATTTTAGTATATAGTTTATGGGGCATTTCATTGACAAAAAGATATATTCCGAAGAAAAGGGAGTGCGCGCCAATGTGCCTCCCCACTCTCGATAACTGTTTTGGGGTTTTACGCAACAATAATAATCATGAAAAAATTTAAGAATGATATAATAAATTGCATGTCTTCTTGTAGTGAGTTCCAGAGGCATTAGATATTCTGTGATTTATTTTGTCTTGTTGATTCAAGGGTGTTGATTTTGTCCGGATGAGAATTGTAGAAACACTTTTATAAGATGTTTTCCGTGAAAGATATTCTTAATGTAGTATTATGCACACTATGAGGAAGACAAAACCCTTTCTGAAGGGTCCCTCTTCCGAGGTTGGAGCCAGGACCGTCGAATTAAGAAAATATAATGTCGCCATAAGAAAAATAATGTTGTCCCATTTGATTTAAGAAGTCAAAATATCACTTTATTGGGACCCCATGTCCATGTCCCATGTCACCATCTGTTAAAATCTCATGTTGCATTTCATTATCTAAAGGGACCAAAAAAATGATAAAATTGGCAACATGGAATGTTGGAAACTCAGCTCACTATTGAATTGTGATCCTGCACTCTAGCTATTGTCAGTGGTAAGGCCTGCGCCATGAAGCGAGCCTAAACTCCATTAGAATTGCTTATTTCCAAAAAAAAACCCTAGTATTATTGTATCTGCGTTACTTAAATTGAATGAGAAAAATATGTTTCTACAGTCTTTAAAGTTGTCAATTCAACATAGGCTAAAGTTAGAGTTTCACAAATTTGGACAATAAATTGCGTTTGGTTCCAAGTAGCCAGCGGAGGGATGGAATCCCCTTTATTTCCAAAATATAAGTAGAGTATAGGAATATTCGTGAACATTGTAAGCTTGAACCCCTTTATAAGTAGAGTATAGGAATATTCGTGAACATTGTAAGCTTGAACCCCTTTAAATTTTCTTTAATTCCTTAGTGTTGCATAAATGGAATCTCCTTTGAATTCAGGGCTGGCTACGCCCCTGCGAAAAATACTATATCACTCTGTCGACTTTAAGCGTCTGGTGTCATACAGAACATGCCTGTGTGTCGGCACGTGTCTTCTGACAGAAAGGAAAACAAGCTTACTTCATCATGATAGGAGTTCCCACCAAAGGGGTATAGATGGGTGGCCCCAATGTCCCATGTTGAATTTAAGAAATGGCAGGCCTCCCATTTTCAACGGGACAGGCCCTATATATATATATATATATATATATATATATATATATATATATATATATATATATATAGATGGGGGGTCCCAATAAAGGATGGGGCGTTACATTTAGTATGTACGCAAATTTTCCCAAATATAGACCCCCACCCCCTTGGGCTAAAGTACGCACTGGATTTGTATAGGGATGTACTCAAATTTTCCAAATTCTAGAGTCCCCCCTTGAAGCGTGCATACTTTATATAAGGCCCAAATGTCCTATGTCGGATTTAAGAAATTAGCATGTTGATTGAATCAATTAATGTTGTTGTCTTTTAAGAATGATCATGTTCTATGTCGAATTTAAGAAACAGTATCACCATTTGTAATACATTCTGTCGCAGCTAGGCCGCATGTCCCATGTTAATTACAAGAAATGGCCATGTTGCCCTGTCGGTTTTCCCCATCGGCAACACCACGCCGTCGCAATGTCCTACAAAACAACGTTAACAAAAAGGGGAAAGGCAATGGAGTTGTGTTAGCATGAATTGGTGGGTAGAGATTCCTTATAGGGCCCTTGATGGGGGGGGGGGGGGGGTTAATATTGTCCAATATTGGCTAATATTGCATGTCGAATTAAAGATATTAGCATGTCATCCTATCGAATTCAAGAAATGATCATGTCCCTTGTCACTTTCCTCTATACCCTATCGGGCTACAGCCTAGGTGACCCCACCTCTCGGCGGTGTTTACCTTTTTGTTATGATAATTCATGAAGTTTTTAATATTACATAGGAAAGGGTGACACATTCTTCAATATTTCTATATAGATATATAATACGATCAGATATCATAGTGCTCTGTAGACACGTTGAACCTGACTACATGAGTACAGTTACTTGGGGCCCTTGATGGGGGTCCCCAGTGTCGCATGTCGAATATAAGACAAGGCCATGTCGACTCTCACTTCACTCTCCATGTCCCATGTCGCCTCTAAGAGGCCCTCATGTCCCATGTTGAAATAAAGAAATAGACCGTGTCATGTCCATTTTTTTCTTTCTTCATGTCACTAAAAGGTGGATTCCAAGTGGCAAGAAACACATAGTAAAAGTACAGCAACAGTTGGCAACAACTATTCTGATTTGTTGCTATTATGTTTCCCATAAAATGTACATTTCCTAGCTATTGCTGAGGGTAACACATTTAATCTTTTTTAAATATGTCGCCAGTGGAATCCACCCTTAAGGCTCATTTTTAAGAAATGATGCTATCGCCGGGTCGAAGTTAGGGGTCTAGTGCCATGTACTTCCCGTTGCCTTCGTTTCTAGGGCAACAGGTCACATGACTTCAGGATCCACAGCTATGACGTCATTCGCCCCCATGACCTTGTGACCTCTGACCGCGTTTTGGGGCACCCAGGAGCCCCCCCCCCCCCCCCCCCCCAACTCCCCCCTCCCCACCAACTCTGACCTAAATCTACGGCCAAACACCGACACAACGTTGTACACACATAAAACCCCCTGAACCATACCTCCACCAGGCTGAGGCCCACTAATTTTACTCTCTCTCCTCACATAAAGTTTTACCAACGAATATAGTCTATACTCATCGGTTTCTACTGAGATTTAACACTCACCACCACCTTGGGGAGCTACAGGACGGACTGGAGGAGTAAGGGGAGACTGGAGGACGGCCTAAGGATCAGAGAGGGACAGGGATTGTGAAGTTTGTGTCTGGAGGGGAGCAGGAGAGAGGGGGCCGGGCGTCGCCCTCCTAGCTCCGACGGGAACCATGCGCCCCCTGCCCGGCCAATGGTAGGTGAGGGCACGGGGGGTGGGGATGGAGGTACTGGGATTCACTGACCACTGGTCAGAGTAGGGAGGGAAAAGGGGTGTGTGAGAAAAGTCAGGGTTTGTGTCACTTTAAATTTGTATGGTGTGGTAGAGGAGAACGGGGGTACAAGTGGGACGAGAACCCGCGAGATCTGGGACGAGAAGTGAAACGAGACTTCCCCAAATAATGGCTGACGTATGATTACATGGAACACAATGTAGGATCAGGAACTGTTCTCTTTGGTCAGTTTCTTATGTATGTGTTTAATTGGTCTATGGGATTTATCAAAGAAGTAATAAGAGCAAATGGTGATACGTAAGATTGTAGGAAATCTGTCTTATTGATCTACACAGGTTTGGTGTATTACACACATTAGCTTTTATCATAGATATAGAATGTTAAAATCGACAGCTAGCTTTATGAGTTGCATTCTGTAATACAGATCTATTCAGGGCACAGGGGTGGTTTTCCAAGGGATTCTGAGTATTCTAGGCTCTAGCTTTTAGGTTCTAAACATTCTAATAACACCCTGCCCTTTCCATTATGTCTTCAAATCTCATGTTCAATATTTAATGATTAAGGCCAAAAGAAATGCCATTTATACATAAGAAACAGAATTGTACAGTCATATTCATGCATAAAGGGTGACTAGTTTTCTAGCTAATGATAATCATTTTGTGAATGAGACTATGGATAATGTATAGAACAACCCTTGATTGGGGTCCCTGTCGATTCTAATGGTGTAGAGCCCCTATAGAGGATGGAAAGGGTAAGGGGAAGTGTAATTAAGGGAATCAAAAAGTCAAAGCCTAAAGGCATTGGTTGTCATCAGGAGTTGCCTTTTATTATTCATATTATATCAAGTGTCTTCCCAGCCATGTCGCACATATTAGCCCCGCTACAGTTAAACATAAGATAGCCATAGCATAATCATATTTATATATATTATTATTGTTTTATTGCACAATATGGTTGGGAAAATACATGGCAAGACATATATGATATTCCTAAAACTACACGAGTGTATTTAAAATAGTCTATTGGTGAGCCCAATATGAAGCTCACACCTAAAACATAAGTTTAAAGATAAACTGTACATTAAGATAGGGAACATGAGCATACATGTACATGTCAGCTTATTTTGTATACATGCTTATGGCCCTAGACCCTTAAATTCGACATAGCGACATGGCCATTTCTTGAAATCGACATGCGACATGGGGACTTAAGCCCATATTCCACTATGTGGTGGGTGACCATTAGCGGTGATCTTTTTTTGCCACTGCAAGCAATTTGCGTTTCAGAAACGAACATGTTTGTTTTCCCCACCGCAAGCATTCCATAGAAAACCTATATAAATGCACTTGCAGTGGTAATTAAGTACCAACGCAAGTACCAACACAAGTAAGTCCCTATATTCCACCTTGCTAGCTCGCTAGCAAAACACCGCACAGTGGAATATGGCCTTTAGTGACATGACAAAAAAATTAAATGACAGGGATCATTTCTCAAATTCGACATGGGACATAAGAGGGTCTTATAAGAGGTGACATGGGACATGAGAAGTTAGGTTCCAAGGGATATAATGATTTCTTAAATTTGACATGCGACATGTCTACTCTCCCCCCCCCCCCGATCAAGGGCCCCATACATGCACAATCAAGGCAGTAATATAGGAAAACACACAGAGGTTGACAGTACAACCCTGAATACGAGGTTGGTGTCGAAAAATTACTGGCCGAGGTGGTTAGGCTGAGGGCTGTAATTTTTCTGACATCCCACCTAGTATTATATACCATATTTTATAAGTTATGAGCAAAAGAGAAAGGACATTACCAGTGGAGCGAAGTGGGTAGTATGCCAATGTATTGATTATGCACACACTTTGACTTGTGTCAAGCAGTTTTCCTGAATATTCACTATTTCCTGCTAAATGAGGACTCAATATCTCCATTTAATTAGACTACATTATTTTACCTGAAATTTATAAAAATAATCATGCTTTCTAATTTACAGAGAAACTGAGCATTAACTGTAGGAGTACCACGTTATAAAGCAGGCATTCAGGACAACCCGTGGGCCACGATGTCTGGTACCCGTTACAACCCTCAGTGCCTCCACCTGGTGGGGGAAAGGTTGTAACCTCAGCATGGTGGCCATAGACCCATCGTCGACTACCACCTCCCAGCGGACACCCGAGGACCTTCTCAAGGTGCGTATTAGAGGCCTTCTAATTTTTTGATTACATAATAAACCCATCCCAGTTTACACCACCATTAAATTTTACCATGAAACATTTTCAAAATTGCCTCTGTGCTTCTTCTATGTAGATAGTTGCATAAAACAAACTAAACCAAAGCAATTTGGTTAGAGAATTGCTCCTAAAATTCATAAAATGCAGCTTTCTATTTTGGTCTTTTTCCCATAGAAACCAATGTCAGCCCAACCTATAATGTCCACCCCTATTTTGCCAGAAATACAGCATTTTAATTGGCTGGCAAACCTGCAAATCTGTCAATTGGTATACTTTAAGTAATCAGAATGTTGTATCAGTGCTTGAAGATATAGGAAAATATGATTCTTAGTTTTTTCAGTGATCCTAACTCTAAGAGACAAGGATGGTTTATACGGTGATTTTGTCCAACCCTTCTCCAACCTTTGTCTAACCCTGATATATGGGCAATGTGGGATGGACTTATTGAATAACCTTATACATTGATAGCTCCTTTGTAAGCCACAAAGATATTTTCCAAAAATGATAATTCTCAATTTCTAAATATAAGAAGATTTTAATAAGCCCATCCCACATTGGGTATTTCCCAGGGTTGGACAGGGTTGGACAAAATATCTATATAAGCCATCCTTGCCGTCCTCCAGGCATATCACAAACGGTGAAAATATTGTTTAGTTTGTTTCCCTATATTCCTCTATGCAGAAGGTATCTTGCCTACGAATCTGCAGAAAATTTTAATGAGAATTTAACTACTAACCCCAGCAACCCAAGCACATTTAAGCCCATCAATTAATAATGTTTTTCTAAAATGTCACAAGAATATGACAGTATGACATCATGAGTACTAGGGGATGGATCCAGAGTCAATGCTCTTGGGGGGGGGGGGAACCCTGACCCCCTTATAAAAATAAAAATAAAAAACAACAGATTAACGCAGATCTTGCAAATTTTGTATGCCAAAATTTTCTCCTTCGCTTGGATTTAATCGGGGCAATTAATGATTTTCCAGACCATGCCACCTAGTTTGGAACCTAGCCAAAGAAGGGCTACCCAGACAAACTTGGGAGTTTTCTCTCTTTGAGCCAATGTAAATTGGCTATGTTAAACTACCTATAACTTTTTAGCTACAAAAGATTGAAGAATCTTGTAACAATAGCCATATAGTTCAGAATCTCATCTATTTATTGATTTTTCTACTTTCTCCAGGAGTTGGACCGTATCTACGGGCCCGTGCTCAGGGATGACCAGCCCTCTAACAGGTCCAGGACCCCCGTAGTGACGGGGGTGGGGCTGTTCCCGTCCAACCAGTCCCACCACGCCCACCCCCAACACCCCCCGCCCACTGCCCGAGACACCAACCTGCACGTCGTCCTACCCGCTGTGGGCTGCTTCTGCTTCGGTATACTGATCGCCAGCATCATAGGCATCGCCCTCTATACCAAACAGGTGGGTGGTCTTATATAACATCATAAGCATCGCTCTTTGTGTCATATTATGTAACAGTGTGTCATGATATTATTATGTGTGTCATTATGTAGCATTGTGTCACATTGTGTAACATTGTGTCATATTATGTGGCATTGTGTCATAATGTAACGTTGTGTCATATTATGTAGCGTTGTGTCATCTTATGAAGCATTGTGTCATATGTAGCATTGTGTCATATTCTGTAACGTGGTGTCATATTCTGTAACGTTGTGTCATATTATGTAGCATTGTGTCATATTCTGTAGCATTGTGTCATATTCTGTAATGTTGTGTTATATAATGTAGCATTGTGTCATATTATGTAGCATTGTGTTATATTATGTAACATTGTATCATATTATGTAGCAATGTGTCATATTATGTAACATTGTGCCATATTATGTAGCATTGTATTATGTAACATTATGTCATATCATGTAGCATTGTGTCATAGTATGAAACATTGTGCCATATTATGTAGCATTATAGTATGTAACATTGTGTAATACCATGTAGCATTGTGTCATATTGTGTCACATTATGTCATATTATTATTTGATATGACATTGTGCCATATTGTAACATTGTGTCATATTATGTCACACTATGTCATGTTATTATTTTATATGACATTGTGTCATAATGTAACATTGTGTCATATTATGTAACATTGTGTCATATTATGTAACATTGTGTCATATTATGTAGCATTGTGTCACATTGTGTCACATTGTGTCATTTAATATAACATTCAAAAACTGAGTGACCCCCTCATCCCGGGGACTAACCACGCTTGAATAGTAACATACATGTAATGACTAACCATGGAAATTCTGTTAACTGGCTTTACAGTTTGTAACTTGCAGATTAATGTCAAAAGCACATTTGCATAATTCTCGTATAATTCTTTGTGTACATGCAATCATTACAAATCGATCTCTCTTCTCACTCCCAACCCACAGCGGAAACGATGGAACCAAGGCCGTGGGGATTCCCACTCCCAGAGCGAGGCCGGGGACAACCCCAAGTTCGCGTTGTTCCAGAACGACCCGCTAGGGGACTTCTTCTCCCACAAGGAGGGCACGGTGTCGCAGGACATGCAGTCCGCCCTAAACTTCCTGGCCACGCCCTTCATCTGCAACTCCTTCACTGAGACCCAGCAGCCGCTGCCCACAGCCCGCGAACGGGCGCTGCAGGATCTGCAGAACGAGATAGACCGGGAGACCAGGTTAGGCTTTGTTTACATCTTATACCTAGAGGAGATAGACTGGGAGACTAGGTAAGGCTTTATTTACATCTTATACCTAGATGATATAGACCCAGAGACTAGCTGGTGGTTTGTTTTTATCTTATACCTAGGTGAGATAGCCAGGGAGACCAGGCGAGGCATTTTTTACATCTTATACTTAGATGATATAGACCGAGAGACTAGGTGGTGGTTTATTTACATCTTATACCTAGACGAGATAGACCAGGTGACCAAGTGGGGCTTTGTTTACATCTTATAACTAGAGGATATAGACTGGGAGACCAGGTAAGGGTTTATTTACATCTTATACCTAGGTGAGATAGACTGGGAGACCAGCTGGGCTTTGTTTACATCTTGTACGTAGATGATATAGACCGGGAGACTAGGTGGGTCTTTGTTTACATCTTATAGCTAGACGAGATAGACAGGGAGACAAGGTAAGGGTTTGTTTACATCTTATAGCTAGACGAGATAGACCGGGAGACAAGGTAAGGGTTTGTTTACATATTATAGCTAGACTAGATAGACCGGGAGACAAGGTAAGGGTTTGTTTACATATTATAGCTAGACTAGATAGACCGGGAGACCAAATTGGGCTTTGTTTGGGCTTATACCTAGATAAGATAGGTTCATTTAAGGTCAATGGGAGCTAGCTTAACATAGTGCAATGACAATTGTTATTAGGGAGGTTAAGAGACACCAACGTTTTACATAACATCTTTCATTTATATGCGGACTCACCTCCCCCCTTTCTGGAATCCTGTATCTGCCCCGGGGAAGGGGGGGTTAAACCCAGACCCCCGGCCCTTAAAAAAATTACACAATTTCTACACAGATCTTCCAATTTTATGATCCAAAAATGTTCTACCTTGGGTCTAGGGGCGATTGCCCCTTTTGCCCCCATGGATCCGCTTCTGATTATGTTGTAGAATTTAAAAAGATAATTACCTCTCTGTACTCCAGGGGCGAGACTCAGACAGAGGACTGGACGGTTAATGAGGATGGCCCGCCACCCGCCTACCCCGACGACATCGTCTGGTCCCTGCCCGACTCAGATGTGGTTGTCACCATCCGGGCCGGCGCCCTGCCCCGCTCCAACCGCCAGCAGAACACACTCAAGGTCAGTTCTTTTGTATATCTTAAGTAATTGTTAAAAGATGGAAAGAAATTTACAAGAGGAAATGGGAAAATAGCCACAAGGTGTATAGTAACTTGTCTTGATATGCCCTGAGTTGTACCCAGGCAAGCAGTGACCTAACAAGCACGTTCTTTTACCACACATTTTTGGTCAGTCAGTTTATGTGAAATAAAGTAAACAGAATGTTATAATAACATGACAGTGCAACGTCACAATGTTAGGTTCTAAAGATGTTAGTGGTTGCCATCAAAATAATGTAACAAGAACCAAACCAAAACCAAATAGAACATTATAAAAACATTTTAATAACATAATTCTTGCCTGGGTATACATTGGTATTGATGAAGCAGCAAGCCATAATATAGGATTAGGTATTGTGCTGCAGAAATAATAGTCGTAAAAGGTGCTCCATATCCCAGAGTAAGCTTAGGCCTATATTGGTCAAAATGTTCGAATATATTTAATGTTTCTTAACAATATCCTCATAAAGTCGTGAATAAAATAAAGAGAAGATGTATTATAAAAGGGATTTGAAATTACATAAATTATCATATAGTTTGATTATGGTTGGCGATTCTGATATGCGTAATAAACCTGTTCGGTTATGGCAGACAGGCCAGGTCTACTGGCAGCAGCATTACCTGGGAGAAAATTGATAACTAACGAATATATCTAGTGACTAAAAGAAGAACTAACACTGTCTGTGAAGTCAAATGGAGATAGGGCGATTGTGAAGCAAATGTTATCCACAATAAACTAACTCTCAACCAAGCATTGTCTGAGTTTTGGATACGAACGCCCAGCTCGTGGACTAGTTCTACAATTTAGTTAGCAAGGATGACAATGATGAAATAATGATGTACCTGAAGACAAAGGGATTCCAGTTCCCCATTCTCATTAATACCCTAAACAAATACTAGCGTTCAAAGTTGTGTGTGTGTGTGCTTCTTTTTTTTTCTATTTTGTTTCCAGAATGAACTAATTTGTCAGGTATACTCAACTACCATAGACACATTTTACAACCCCACTGACCGTATCTCTATTCCCACCCTATAGGTGGCGCTGGGGGCCAATCCACTGAACGTAACACGCAGCCGTGACCAGGTGCAGCTGACACCTCTACTCATTCTGTCGTCGCCCAGCGTTGCGCGCTTCGACAAGCCCCTGGAGGTGCGCCTCCCGCACCGTGCGCACCTGACGGCATCCGCTGGCTGGCGCGTCCTCCTCAGGTACAGTAGAAAAAGTTTAACACTTCTATTTATATTTACCCATATTAAATTCGATTTTTAAGTTTAAAACTTAAAATTCATTCACTATTTAGACCCGATTTTAGAAACTTTCTACATTGTCAAATTAACTTTCTGCGGGTTCCACAGGGTTAAACCCCACAGCATAAAAGAATTTCACACCGTAATTCACTAAGTTACTTCCACAGTGCTAACCTAGTATATATATTGATTTGAACGTCCACTTTCACTCGATCATCCTGATGAAGACTGTACCAAAGTCAAAAATGTTGATCACGCCGAGATATTTATTGTCCTTTATTCAATAAATAAACCACACTGTCGTCCATCATTTGACCTTGTAGAGTTTGGTATTATCCTACAAATTTATTTCTAGTAGTAGTAGTAGTAACTTTTATTGACAAAATCAAGAAGTCAATACTGATTTATGTGTCAATAGTACAATTTGCATATATAATATGATGTACACTCAGATTGTTGTTTACATGTTTCTCCTTGAGGGGATTTTAACACAACTATCCTATATCAAAATTTAACAACTATATCGAAATATGGGTTTACCCAGTCAACTTGCAACGTAACAAAAACATTCTACAACCATACTTTTTTGGTCAGTTTATTTCTTAGTAAGATGGCATGTAACAATTACGTTATTGATGGTGAGGTTGAACCCCACCAAATCAGAATGTTTCAATAACATTATTTTTGGTGAGGTCAAGACGAAACCAAAACAGAACATTATAAGAACATTCTGTTTAGGTTGAAGAACAAAACCAGAATGTTATAATAATATCTCAATGCAACGTCACAACAGTACGTTGCAGCAACAACATTAGGAGCCATCAAAATAATGTAATAAGAACCAATACAGAATGTTGCTGCAACATTATGATGACATCATATACTTGCTTGTGTAGGTACAGCGGCACGCAGCAGGACAACATCAACAAGCTGGAGTGGCAGGACGCGGCGCAGGACATGCGCAGTGAGGACCGCACGTCGGAGGTGACGTACAGTTACGATGGGGACTTCCTGTATGTGCGGACGTTGGTGCCGGGGCTGTTCTGTGGGGTGGGCAGCGGGGCCCGCAAACAGAAGCCGCTCAAGGTAGCTGCTATGGCCTTTGCCTACCCCTTGCCCCCACAGACCTGTGAGCCCGAGCCCGGCCAGGAGACTGGCAACTGCGGCATCGACATCAAGGTCTACTTCGTCGACTACTTCAAGGAGGCCATGCAGGTAAGAATTTTGAAGCTTGTGTTTTTTCATTTCAAATCTCATTTGATTAAAGCATTCTGCTAACCCAGGCAAGCAGCGACATAACAAGCATGTTCGGCAACCATACTTTTTTTGGTTAGTCTGTAATTTGACCAATTTTCACATAACAGTTAAGTTATTTGAAGTAAAGTTGAAAGTTATTGAAAAATAATGTTATAATGACATTGTATTTTTTATGAAATTGAGACCTTACTAAAGAAGAATGTTATAATGATTATACTATAACATGAAAGAACATTACAAGAATGTTACAGTAACATTACATTGCAACGTTGCAATGTTTGGTTCTAAAGATGTTTTTGGGTGCTATTAGAATAACATAACAACAACCAAAGTAGAACTAGAATAACTTCATATTCTTGCTTAGGTAAGCCATTCCTACACCTGTTCTTACTTTATATAACTGCTTTCTACCTTAGCAGGTAAAGGTAGTTTGTACAGTTGGCAGTTGTACACCATTGACCAGTGGAACCCATTTCCAATTGAACAGGAAGGTCACAAGGCCTTAGTAGTAACAATTTGTTAGAATGTTATTTCTAATTGCAAGTGAATTATATTGTCTTTCTTGGTTATGTATCAACAAGCCCGTGTCCCTGCTTCAACGATCCCAATAAGCCCATCCCAGTTTACACTGACATTAAAGTTTACCATGCAATATTTTTCGCCATGTAATATATTTTTACCTCCATGCTTAATCCCTCATAACAGTTGCAAAATTTACAAATATAATTTGGTTGAAAGATTGCTTCCAAAATTCCTAAAATACAGCTTTATATATTGGCCTTGTCCTCATAGGTACCAATGTTAAAGCCTGTGAGCCCATACTATCATGTCCAATCCTATTTTGCCCTGAAATACAGCATTTTCATTTGCTGTCAAACCTGCAAATCTGTCAGTTGATAAAATTTAAGAAATCATAATGGTTTGGCAGGACCAGAAGATATAGTAAAATGTGATTATTGCTTAATTCAGTAACCCAACTCTAGGAGACAAGGATTTCTTATACTGTTATTTTTCTTACCCGTGTCCAACCCTTGGATATACCCAATGTGGGATGGGCTTTTTGCAACCTGTTACCTAAACCTAACCTTACTCTCTAACCGTGACCTGTTTTCAGCACCTAGAGAAACTGGAGGAGGCAGCGGGTGGGGTGTGTATAAGTAAGCCCCTGCCCCTGCGAATGGCCAATGAGAAGGACTGGCAGGTGATCCTGGTCAGTGCTGATAACCCGTCCTGGCCCTACCGCATCCACGATGGACACAGGGTTAAGGTTAGTGTATTCTTATCAACGGATCTTTTCTGACATTATTTTATTTCAATGTGTTTATAAAGGTAGTATTTAGTGTTGTGTATCAATTAACTCTTATACCTATTACTCATAACAACAATTGAGAGGAGATGAAAATTAATATTCTTTTTCCATAAAACTAAGCACTTTGTGCAAATAATGTCACATGCAAGAACAGTGGAGTAGATGCCATAGTGTTGATAAGTTGTCCTCTTGTCAAAATCATGTACAATAAAGTGCAAACGTTTATCAAGATCCTCCTTGATCAGTTTGATTTCCTGTCCAATTGTTTAATGATTTATCATACATGTGTTTAAACACTTCACATCATACTCACATTTTTAGTTGATGTCGACGGAAGCTCTGTACCAGAACTTTGGTGTGGGTCAGGCGGTGGAGTTCCGGATATTCAGCATCCATCCACCAGATGGCGTGATAGACCAGTTCCAGGCCACCTTCTCCCTGGCCCAAAAGCGACACAACCCGTCGAATGTAGTCGCCACCTTGTTAACTACGCAAACCCTTCTATTACCGGTATGTAGTCACCATTATGTTACCGTAAATTGTTGCCTCTTTGTCAACTACACAAACCCTTTTATTACCGGTATGTAGTCACCAGTATGTTACCATAACTAGTCGCCTCTTTGTCAACTACGCAAACCCTTCTATTACCGGTATGTAGTCACCAGTATGTTACCGTAACTAGTCACCTCTTTGTTCACTACATAAACCCTTCTGTTAACGGTAAGTAGTTGCCATTATGTTACCGTAACTAGTCACCTCTTTGTTAACTACACAAACCCTTCTATTACCGGTATGTAGTCACCAGTATGTTACCGTAACTAGGCACCACCTAGTTAACTACACAAACCCTCCTATTACCGGCATGTAGTCACCACCTTGTTAACAAGGCAAACCCTTTTATTACTCATATGTAATCACAATCCTATTTACCATACAAAAACTTCTATTACTAGAAGTGGTTGTGAAATCTTAAATTGAAGCCCAGACATTAGTCCAATGTTTGTATGCTTATCATGATTTAACCATAATGTTTCTATGATATAGGGATTGCATATGACATAATGGAAGATATTTTCACTTTAATATGACTATTCAAATGTTGGTTATTGCCACTGATAACCTTTATTTGAAAAGGGACAGTTTTCACCTTAATCATTCTAATTGACCAGGTTCTAAATTTCTGAATGTGTGTGTTTGTTTTAGCGGTCGTCAAACAGCAGTACAGTCAGTAGCAGCCTGTCGCGGGGGTCAATAGATACGCCCTTCCCTGTACCTGTATCTGGATCTGCACCTATCCACAGAGACCTGTTACACCTAGACCTGGTAAGTCGTTGACATATGGGTCCATAAACAGGCCCTACAAAATAGATAATTGACTCAAAAATAAAGCCCATACACGAGGGGAGGAAATGAACCCTAGCGCAGCGAAACCACATGGACAAAAATCCGCAAAATATTTCTCCACCGTGCTTAGATCAAGGGACAACCTTTTCTCTAAATACAACTTATTATTAATTACTAAAGAAGCAAAATTAAATTAATTCTCCAAGGGCCTCTATGGTTGTGGGGCCCTCTGGTGGGTTATATTGGAATCGGTCTTTTGTACTGTGAGTTTTTTTTGACATTGAATGACAGTGTTTCTGCAGACTAATCCCCATACTGGTAAAACGTTTTAGTAAAGGTAGAATTTGCCATTTCTGTGGGCACTGCATATGAAAGACCCCTTGCCACTCTTCGAAAAGAGTAGGGTATCGAACCTGGTGGTGGGTTTCTCCTAAATCATATCATAGATAGCATCACCCAAAGCTTAAAAGCATTACCTTGTGAAGTCTGGAAAGAACCCTGAGTGGTTGGCCAGATGTTAAACTACCCCAACAAACAAACATAAATAAATAAATAATAATAATAAAAAACATAAAACAGGCTGTAAAATAATAAATAATGTAAATAAAATAACTGTATCCATTCTACCAACAACTTCCAACTTTGTCTCTCTCCCCAGGCGGACCTGACTGGGACGAGGTGATGTGATCGCCCATCAAGGCCGGAAGGATTGTCCTAAGAGTTAACTTCACATGGTGTAGGACTCAACTTAACTGTGGTGGGAAACAATGAGATTGGAGCCTGGAGCCTGGAGCCCCGGCTCCACTGCCCAACTCAACTCAACTCGACTGTCATAGCTCCAAGAGGCGCCAGTCCTTCCGACAGTTTGGTCTTCGCAAAGAAACTCTACCATACCATAGGCTGCAACTCAACAGTCTCAGCTACATTTAATAATGTATATAAGGTGGTCATATGCACACACCCGTACGACCCGATGGTCCCGTCGTACTTCAACACGTCAAGATCTTTTACTAGACAGATCAGTCATAGCGAACTGCCACATCTCCAGTCGTAACCCCGCTCCACTGAAGGACAGAGTCCAACTCAACTCAACTCAACTCAATCATCGGGCGGTGGAGCGGGGGCTTTCGATGACGGCTTCACTACAGGACTGAGGCCAATGTGACTCAACTAGAATGTCAGGCTGAGATAAGTTGGACAATGTGGTCAGGGCTTTAAGTACTCATCAACCAGATCTGAGATATTTGCTTGGAATCTCTATAGCCAAAGAATGTCATGTGGTGTAAAGACTACGCTTCGACTGAATTGGACCTGACAAATGTCTTCCCAAGCACTACCATATGCCTATCCCACATTGGGTATATCCCAGGGTTGGACAAGGGTTGGACGCAATAACTGTACAAGCCATCCTTGTCTCCTAGAGTTGGGGTTACTGAAATAAGCAAGAATAGTATTTTTCTATATCCCTAAGTACTGCTCAAACATTAAGATTTTTCAGATTTTGCCAATTGACAGATTTGTATGTTTTCCAGCCATTCAAAATGTTGTGTTTCAGGGCAAAATAGGGTTGGACATTATAGATTGGACTGATAGGCTTTAACATAAGTTCCTATGGGAAAAAGGCCAATAAAATATAAAGCTGCATTTATCAAATTTTAAAACCAATTTCTCAACAGATTGCTTTGGTTGATTTTGTACTATGCAACTATCTTCATGAAATAAGCACGGAGATGATTTTGAAAATATTTCATGGTAAACCTTAATGCTGATGCAAACTGGGATGGGCTTATTGTATAGTTATCTACTGGGATAAGTTGGACAGCGTAGGAGTGGAGGGTTTGGTGACCCAAATGTAAGCCGCTTGTGTTGGAAAGTTGTAAATTAGATATGTTTATTGTAAAAAGACCTTTGATAGAGTAGTCTACAGTCTGACATTTATATACAACAGTAATAATTTTATTCTATTAGGATAAAAACCTTATAGGTTTAAATGATGGTGTGACTGTCATGACGCAAAAACTCAAGCTCGTACATTTACTTCTCAAAATATAGATAAGTTGTACAATAGAATATGGCAAAGAAGCGCAAGTTCCTATACTGATTTATTTTTCAATTCTCCCTACCATGGATATCATTAAGAGGCGATCCCCCGGGAGCCTCTTTCTGGGCCTTGAGGGACTTACATCAGTTATGACACTGCAAAATACAATTTTCATGTTGGTTTGTCTGTAGAAAAGCATGTTTGACAGCTAATTTTGTCACCAATTTCGGAGGTGAAGTT
This sequence comes from Lepidonotus clava, assembly GCA_936440205.1. Lineage (NCBI taxonomy): Eukaryota > Metazoa > Annelida > Polychaeta > Phyllodocida > Polynoidae > Lepidonotus > Lepidonotus clava. Next base: position 34,727,324 of record OW387150.1, read on the forward strand.
TACATTTCAATCTTATTTTAAGTTTCGCAAGGTTTTTCCAGAATAGTTGAATGTGTCCCGTTTGGCATATTAGAATAATCCAAATATTCAAAATTGTATTATTTGTTGCATTTTGTTAGGTTATTTTCTGGTATTGTCAAGGGAGGCCGGCCGCCCGCTCTTGTGGTCACCAGCCTTGCGGTCGTCAGTCACCGCCACGGGCTGTCAGCACCAGTCACCCCTCCACCCATCGGCGGCACGGGCCACTCATGTCTGTTCTCGCCTTCCCGCCTCCCTCTCATATCAAGTTACCTACCCTTAGCCCACAACCTTTTAGCGTCACATACCTTCCATCCTCCCTGTTCCACCGCATAATCTTAAGAAATAAGCATTCATGTTTTGTTTACAGCTTTTACTTTTCAATCCCAACTCAGTGAGGAATCCTTTTGAACTTACATAATCTTAAGAAACAAGCATTCATGTTCATAATCTTAAAAAATAAGCATTCATGTTTTGTTTACAGCTTCCACTTTTCAATCCCAACTCAGTGAGGAAAAAATAATTAAGAAATCTTATATGGTTAAGTTAATTAAATATTAAGAAATGGTATGTAACTAAGACTATGGCAAAAAGGATACCGGGATCGCCGATGGGAAGCTTTGCTTTTACAAAGCCTGGCTCCGGCCTCTTGGTTTTTTTTTAGTTGTTATATAAGTTATATTTTTAGTAATTATTTGTGAAAACCTTTTCGAATAAGTATCTATATACAATTAATATTTTTCAGTTTAAAAAAATCATTTATTGTAAATGGATATATATATATATCAATTATTTGATAATTTTCTATACTTTTCCTAGAGGTTTTGTCGACAGAATCAATCATAATTTGCCTGCAGATCCTTAAAATACTTCGAATCAGCTATCTGTGGTAAGGAGAAATGAGCAGAGCTCCTTTTATTTCAATAACAAACAATACAATACTTAATCTCTGCTACATCTTTTTGGTATCCTATACTGAAGTTTTGACAAAATAAGGTTTCAAGAGGGCCCAGGAGGTACGCTCAGTTTTGGGGTTAGCTGCCCAAAGCACCTATGTTAAATGACGTAAATATGCAGGTTCGTACACTTATATGTCATAATATTAAGGAGTTATATTATGAAAATGATGGGAAAAGACGAGTATGTATAATCTATTTCCTGCTTTTACCAGTACCTTAATTTAGGGACCCAAGTTGCGTACACTCAATAAGCCACAATATGTATACATGTACTAGGTTTGTACAATATGAATTATATTAGCTTTCCCAGTACCCATACGTTTTATAGTTCACTAGAAAAGACAATAGTCATGTTTTTCTATTTCATTAAGTACTATAGAAACATAATGACTTATAACATTTGAAAAAATCACAGGTTTATGGCTTTGCTAGCAAATCAAAATACTGTATTTCAAGACAATAAAGCGTTGGGAATTATGTATGTGGGGCTCACATGATTTAGCATTGGATCCAGGGGAAAACGCCATTATATTTGGCTCCATTTCACAAACCTAAGGAACAATCGGTTTACCAACAAATTGACATGTTTAATTTTGCTTGTACGCTACTGCCTTTGGGAAAAAAATAGGAATCAATCATAATTTTATCTCATGGTGAAATTGTATTGTAATTTTCTTGTAATTTGGATACGCTTTTTAGGGTTAGCTTCACGTCACACTTTTGGGAGCCTCATGTTCAGACCTAACACTCCCCGCAGGGGTCCGAGAATTTTATATTGAAACAAAAATATTTGCCCCCCCCCCTCATCTTAAATCCGCTACTGGTATGTGTAGACCTGGTTAAAACGTATAACCAATCATTGCGTTCAGTTTACTAATACTCCCACCAAAAAAATCCATACATGTTTTTTGTATTTTTACGTATCTGCAGTCTTAACTAATCCACAATTGTACATTTATATCTTTTTATGTGTTTATTTGGGCCTATCAGACTCCACATTGGCGATCTCCTGCTTACCCCGACTGAATAATCAACTGTTTCAAGTTCAGTGGACACTTGTTACAAGATGCAAGTTTTACTCAATGTTATGCAGGTAAAACAAAAGAGTCTATTTTACAACCATGGGTAAAATGTCGAAAAGCCCCTTCCCATCCCATGCCTGTAAAATGTATAGTTAGCCGTTAAATTATATTCTGTTTCATATATTATTGGAAAGGTATCACTGGTTTTTAGTCTCACTTTGTATCTCTAAACGATTCATATAATTATCCAAGCTTGGTTTGAATACGCCAATGTTATCCAATGTTATGCCATAGGTGACCTGATACTCGCTTGATAGTGGGGGGGGGGGGGGGGGGGGGGGGTCCCCAACGTCGCATGTCGAATATAAGAAAAGGCCATGTCACCTGACCTTTACCTTCCCATGTCGCATGTCACCTCTAAGATGCTGCCATGTCATATGCCAAATTTAAGAAACAACCTATGTCATGTTGTTTAATTTGTTCACTCATGTCACTAAGCTTTATGTCGCATGCCGATTTTAAAAAAAGTGTCGAATTTAAGGGTCTAGGGCCCCTCTATTGTCCGCAGCACTGTTGATCAGTATGTTAGTGGAAAATATACCAATTTCTCTCATTGAATGAAAATCATAATTACTCAATGAAGGCACAGTTCTTAGGAATACTAAGCTGCCCATGTGTAAGAAAACTGCTGGTTAATGCTGCGTGTATACAGACCATGTGCAGACTTGGTCACAGGATCACTTTTTGGTGATCACCATGTGGTGATCATGGCCACATTGCTTTGATATAAATCCAAAATATTTCTTTTCTATTATGATTATGATTATTATGATTCATGAAAATTGTTTTAACTAAATGTGGAATAAATATTTCTTCTATATGCCTCAGAATTGCAAATAAAAAGAATTATAAACTGATCACCAACATGGTGGCCAGCCCATGTTGGTAGAAGTGACGCTATCTACATAGCATCTATACCAATAGTCTATCGAGTTCAGATCTACTGTTTCCCAAAGTGAGTCTGTACACCAGCAACCATTGTAGGTGGGAATTCCCACCCGAATCCCAGCATGCATTGCAGCAGCTGGTTTATGGTAGGTAGGATCATAAACCAGCCAGCACCCAAATGACCACATGCCATTTATAGAGGGCCAATAAAAGAATTCCTTACAAATTTTAAGTTACCAATAAAAGCCATGGACTCTTGCGGGTGTGCAGACCCATTACGTTAGTTATCTGGTTCAAAACAGACTACTACTCTACCAATGGTCATTATAATGCTAACATAAACAAACTTGACGTTTCACCAACCTGCAGCTAACTGTACCCCTCTTGTGCCATGTATTACTTTGTTTATTTATAAAAATGCAAATAAAGAATTATTATCTTCATTGTCATTGTTTTGATGGTTCTAATACATATCTATAAATAAAGTTCCGTAGATAGTAAATAGCGGAGAGCAGTTAGTAGTATGGAAAATGTTCATAAGTCGCTGAACAACAGAGTCAGGTCCAGGATTTCCAAAAGGAAGTTGTCAGCATATAGGCTAAGTACTAAAAAAAGGTGTATTCGCACACACACATGCAACATTTCCCCCTCTTTCCCTAGTTTAGGGGTCCACCAAACGGAGGGGGGTCAGGACCCCCCCCCCCCCCTTGGCGGTCTGACGGTCATAGGAAAAAATAACCAGTTTAAAGCTTTTCCTTTAACATTTCCTTGCGGGCCCTTCTGCAGCCATTAAACCAAAATTAGCTCCTCATTTCTTTTACAGTAAAGTTGTGATCACAGTCTGTTTCAGATCTACCTATAAAAAGCCCCAAACCCTCATTTAGCTGATGTGCTCTACTTGTCAGCTATTATACGTACTATACTGAAAGCGACGTAGGCCTGGAGATCAGGGCTCGATCAGGCCGATTTAGGCCGGCCCAGGCCTATAACGGTACACAGAGGTTAAGTCCACTTTTAGCCCTAGACCCAGACATCCCGGGCTTAGCCTACAAGGTGCAGGGACCCGTTTAACCTCCACTGGACGTCCTCCACTCGGACACATCCAACGTCTCATCTCACGGTTAATATACCTCCGATATCCAGGTAAGGTAAGCTCCACAACTAGTACATAATTATATATACACATAATCATATAATGTATATTTGATCATGGCATTAGATCCATGCCGCACATCATATTTTGACACTAGTCCTTTAGCTTTGTCGACTCTGAGGTCCCATATCCAGCATACTGGATCCCCGTGCTAGTAGTTATAAGGGCATTATCTGCAACTACCTACTTAGATAAGCGGCCTATCTATATACCACGGATAAGAGCTGCATGTATCATAATACACAATATCCCTTGGCCAGATCTTTTCAGAGGGGGGTTCGTTTGTTAAAAAAGGCAAACATATTATTGTATTTAAAGATCAGAGCATCCGTCATGGAAATATTAAAATGATTAATGGTTCATGTTATCCTATGGAAGGGGGAGGGGGTCGGATATTCAAGAAGGGGGTTCGTCCAAAGGGGGGAGGGGGGGGGGTCGTACGAACCCCCCGACCCAATCCCCCTGACTATGACATTCAGCTCTTACTCCGTCCCTGGCCTACACTAACGTACCCCAAATACCTGGTGACCCATCCGAAGTGAGGTCCCCGTGATGTAACGATCGACCTAGGGTTATGGGGTGCTAGTGGGTAGCATGGGGTGCTACTGGCGGCATAAAGAATATAATACATAATACAGCGCACAGGGTCTATATATTATATAGACCCTGTGCAGACCTTGTCACGTGACCATTTTTGGTGATCACCATGTGCTCATCACAACCACGTGGTTATTAGATAAGTCTAGGATTGATCAATTCTAAGAAATAAAAATATTTAAAATAAGTTTAGCATAAATCATGTTCTCGAAATTGTTTTACTGCTAAATAGTTATATTTCAAATTGATCACCAATATGGTCTTCAGTCCATTTTTGGGCTCCACAACGTCTATAATATATAAGGCAAAAAAAAAATTGTTGTGTTCAGGTGTTCAACCCTACTTACCCTAATTTGTTGGCCCTACCCTAACTTCTATTTTTAAAAGGAAATTTGTAAAAAAAAATTCAAAATCCAAAAGAATTGACTTAAAAATGCATGGAAAACCATAAAACAACACATAGATGCTTAGGGTATGTATTCTACATGATAACATGTTTTTAAGGGATATTCAGAATATGTTTTCATTTTCAACACTGGCCGGGTCTCTTTGGTAAGTAAAATAAAAAAGCAAAAATAAAAAAAGATTTCAACCTACCCACCCTATTTTTTCTACCTATGTTACCTGAACACACCTATTTTTCTTTTGGCCTAATGCGGGATATTTTATCTTGAATCATCAACATGCAGGGAACACTTTATTGTACACATTTTAGAGTGGTATTAGAGTATGCAATTAGCCAGAAATAGGTCCTTAATCTATATCCTAACCTGCTGGTAGACAGGGGGTCTAGTGGGGATGTCCTGATGTCGCATACTGTAAATGTATTAATTTTTGCACTATATATATATATTCTTGCATTTCGCGCGCCACTGTAAACATGGGAAAATTTAGCATGAGTGAAAATTAGGAACATTATAGAGCAATAGAATTAACTATCAAATGCGCGAAATCATGAATGTACGAAAATGCTATTTATTGCTATAGGTACACAAAAATGTAGCAGCGCAAAAATATGTACATTCACAGTATGGATAGGTACACGTCGATATAAAAAAATGGATCAGTCAGATGTCATTATATATCTTAAAAAGCGCAGTCAGTTGCCAATTTTAAGGTTGTCCCATGTTATCACCCCAGACCCCTAAACTCGACACAGCGACAGGGGCATATAATAACATTTGACAGCCAACATATACCTTAGTGACATATGTCATATAAAAAAGACATTATTTTCAAATTTTGATATCATTATTTCTTAAAAAGATAGTTCAATTGCAAATGTTTGCCATAGACAAGTTTAAACTGTAGGTTTGAGTATATATTAAAATAATATTTCTACATTTCAAATGTTTTAACCCATCTGTTAAGATATGTAAAACTCAGCCCATATGTAAAATTCATCCCAAAAGCCCCACAATTCTCCCTACCACGGATAGCTGATTTACAGTATCTTAAGGACCTGCAGGCTAATTTTGGCTGATTTTGTCAACAAAAATCCTACCAAAACTATAGAAAATAAACAAATAATTGCTATTTATCCATTTATAATGAATTAATTTTCAAACAACTGAGGAACTATATAAGTATATAGGTACTTATTTAAAAAATAATGACGGCTAGTTTTATTCAATATAATTATTATTAATCTGCAAATAATTTCACAATTCATGAAAATTTCTATGCTACAACCTTGAGTTTTGTCGACATATTACCCAGCATGCATCCTGTTTTAGGCTAACCTGCAGGTAACAGTAAAGAAACTGGCTATCTGTGGCTGGGAGAATTCTTCAGGAGCACATTATCCAATACCTCCTCCCCTCAGCAAACACACAAATTTCCCATTTTTCCGTGGTTAAAAAAAGCTATAATTTCCTCCTTTGCAGTCCAACCCAAGATTGACTCACATCTCATGTTTAATTCTCCCTATAACGGATAGCTAATTCAGTATTTTAAGCACCTCCAGATTAATTTGGACTAACTTTGTCGACAACAACACAGGGAAATCTATAGAAAGTATAATATTAATTTGCTAATGAAAGTGAATAAGTATATAAGTAATTATAATAAATGAATTTTCAAACCAACTTAAAAGATGACAAACATATATGGATACAAACTGAAAAAATAGTTGATATAATAATTTACCCATGATGCAACTTGATCTAGGCTAGCCTGTAGGTAAACCACAGGAAACTGTGGAAGGGAAAATTAAGAAATCACAATTAACCCAGCCAAGGAAGCTACGTTATTATAACGTTACAGCAACATTCTGGTTGGTTCTGTATTGGTTCTTGTTACGTTTTTTTGATGACTCCTAATTACAACACTGCGACCTGTGACATTGTATTGTGACATTATTACAACGTTATGGTAACGTTCTTCAACACAAACCGAAGGTTCTTCTTATAATGTTCTGTTATGGTTTGGTCTTAACCTCACCAAAGAATAACATTAAAATAATGTTCTGATTCGGTGAGGTTTCAACCTCACCATCAATAACGTATCTGTTATGTGCTGTATCATCAAATAACAGACTCACCCAAAAATTATGGTTGCAGAATGCTTCTGTTATGTTCTGGGAAGCCCCGTCGACTTTAGGCATCAAAGGGGTTCCCCAAGCCATTTATAGGGGAATTAAGATATTCCTTGCAAATTTTAAGTAGCCACTCGTAGCCATGGACTCTGGTGGGTACAATGACCTGATGTGCAAAAGGTAAGTAGGTCATGAAAGGACTAGCTTCTACACAGACAACACTCTCGGCTGTCCTCATAGACTAACCTATGTTTGACTCCCCAACAGCCATATCCGCAGCCCCTGCCTTCACCCCCCCCCCAGCCACCTGCCCTATGGTGAGGATGGAGCCAGCTTCTACACACACAACACCCTCGGCTGTCCTTATAGACTAACCTATGTTTGACTCCCCCAACAGCCATGTCGGTGGCCCCTGCCTTCACCCCTCACAGCCACCTGCCCTACGGTGAGGATGGCGCAGGCTTCTACACAGACAACACCCTCGGCTGTCCTTATAGATTAACCTCTAGCTGTTTCACTCTCCTGTAGCCATGTCCACGGCCCCCGCCTACACCCCTCACAGCCACCTGCCTACCGCGAGGACGGAGCTGGCTTCTATACAGACAACAACCTCGGCTGCCCTTATAGATTAACCTATGTTTGACTCTCCAGTAGCCATGTCAGCGGCCCCCGCCTTCACCCCTCACAGCCACCTGCCCTACGGTGAGGATGGCGCGGGCTTCTACACAGACAACACCCTCGGCTGCCCTTATAGATTAACCTATGTTTGACTCTCCAGTAGCCATGTCAGCGGCCTCCGCCTTATGTTTCACTCTCCACTGCCCCCGCCTTCACCCCCCACAGCCACCTGCCCTATGGTGAGGACGGAACTGGCTTCTACACAGACAACACCCTCGGCTGTCCTTATAGATTAACCTATGTTTGACTCCCCCAACAGCCATGTCCGCGGCCCCCACCTTCACCCCTCACAGCCACCTCCCCTATGGCTAGGATGGAGCCAGCTTCTGCACAGACAACACCCTCGGCTGCCCTTATAGACTAACCTCTGTTTGACGCCCCCAACAGCCATGTCTGCGGCCCCCACCTTCACCCCCCACAGCCACCTTTCCTATGGTGAGGACGGAGCCGGCTTCTACACAGACAACACTCTCGGCTACCCTTATAGACTAACCTATGTTTGACTCCCCCAACAGCCATGTCTGCGGCCCCCACCTTCACCCCTCACAGCCACCTGCCCTACGGCGAGGATGGAGCCGGCTTCTACACAGACAACACCCTTGGCTGCTTCGATGTCATGGCCAACGCGCAGCCTCTGGTCTTGAAAGCACTAGGTAAGATTATTCCCGAGGTTACTTTGTTATGTAAGAAAGAACAGACACTCTCTGGGATTCCCAACTTCAAGTAAATGTGCATACAATGCTCTAGAACCTTTATTTAGCTTAGAATTCATAAAAATGAAAAGAAAAGCTAAAATCATGCTATAAGTGAAATTTTCCATAGTTTTAATTAATGGTGATTTTTTCTGCATTAAGTTGCCATGGTAACCAGAATGTTGATAGAATGCCCAAACCTGGCGATACTATTGCTATGCAGATGACAGTTTCCATTTTAACCATGGAACAAAATCATTATCCCAAAAACTGGAATTCTTAATTAACGGATTGATTGGCTATATCTTACCAAAGAAAAAACGATTCTGAATATCCCAAATAGAAAGGAAATGGCAGTATATTTCATGAAATTGCATTTGTTATTTTTAATTTTTGGCCCAGATTATTTGCATTATACCTTTACGAAGACAAAAGACCATTTTACCATATTTAGCTTATCTGACCTTAACCTTAACTTCTTTTTCTAATTAGAATATTTATAATTCTTTCAGTATTGGATTCGCCAAGACAGCTTCTTTATTCAATATTCCAGGCCATAAGACTGTTTTATACCAAGGCAAAGTTCTTGCTATAATCTGTCTCCCAATTCATTCGAATTGGGGTTCTCAGGGACGGATCCAGAGATTTTCAAAAAAAGGGGGGGGGGGGGGGGCGTGCTTATAGGCCTATAAGAATTTAAGGCGCCCATCCAAGGGCTAGAATTTGACATTAAAGAAAAACTAAATTTGGTAAAAAAAAACACACAAAAAATGGGGGTGGGGGGGGGGGGGGGGGTGGGCGGACGTGCCTCAGGCGCCCCCCTCTTAAACCGTCCCTGATTCTTTTGTTAACATTTTTCATGAATTTTGTCTTGACGGTTTTGGGTCATTATATCTGCGTATCAATTTTCGTGCTGTAAGTATTTTTGTGCGATTCTCATTGTCGGAAAATATACACATACAATATTATATCCATTTATCCGTTAAAATGTAATACGAGGGAAAAACAAAAGTCACAGTGATCAATATTCTAACGAATAGATAGTGTATATTACGCCTTTATTCATTAACTATAATGTTGTATTGTAGCACAGGCTAGCATAAGTGAAACTTTAACTACCTCATTGTAGTGTTTTATGCAAAAAATAATATTACTAGCAGCGTGAAAACATAGCTCATCTACTGTTATAGTAGTATAATTCAGTTATGTAGGAAAGTTACCTTTTCAGTAAATTGATTGAATTTATCAATTAACGGTCATTACTGAAGAATGTTGCAAGAGGACATGAATAGAGTTCAGAGTTGAAACCATAGTTTCGTTAAAAAGTCTTGCTGACTTGCCATGATAGAGACCTCACAGCCTCTGCCGTGACCAGGATTCGAACCTGGGTTGTCTCGGCCACAACGAGAAGTACTAACCACTATACGATCACGGCTTATAGTCAGCTGGTAGAGTGGGTGGGAACAAATAATAAGGACAGGGAATACCCACTCTGCCGCTTGGACGCTCGCTACGGCGAATCGTACTCGCACGGACCATTTTCCTGGCACAGAGGTGCGAACGTTGCAGAGTGAGGAGAAACGGGCCATGGATTTTGAAAAGCACGGGCTAGACTCCAGGGACGAGCTCATATACTCAATCATAGACATTGCTTATTAAACACAATAAATTACATTCCTTATACATATTAAAGCACTTCTATCTTACAATCAATGTGTGTAAATTGTTTTAAGAAAGGGTGTGCACAAAATCAAAGGCTTTTTGGCCATAACGATTCAAACAAAATTTAAACCGCTCGAACAACAAACAGGTTTAATTTCCCGGTTATATTTACATGTGTTTATGTGTGCATGCATGCATGCATGCATGTAGTACATGCATGCCTTACAATACATGCATGTATGTACATGTGATATAGGCCTATGTATGTATGTATGTATATGTATGTATGTATGTAGGCCTATGTGGTATACATGTATGTATGTTTGTGTTTGAATGTATGTAGGCCTATGTATGTTTGTGGGTGAATACATGTATGTATGTATGTATGCATGCATGTATATATGTATGCATGTATGTATGTATGTATGTATGTATGTATGTACATGTATGTATGTATGTATGGATGTATGGATGGATGGACGTACGTACGTACGTACGTACGTATGTATATATATATACATATATGAATACATAATTATGTAAGCATAATACTATATTATGTACATATTTATGTGTGTGTGTGAAATATATTCTTGATGCGATTCCACATTGATTTACTACGTACAACCACCCTGTTGATGCATCATTTTCACATGTTCATTCTATATATTGATGTAATTCCCTTCCCCTGCAGACTCTTGCCCGGTGGAGCCGGTGGGCGCCTACACCCTCTGTGACTACGGCACGGCCGACGGCGGCACGTCCCTCTTCCTGCTCGGAGCCTGCGTCAGTGAGTAACTATAGAGGGGTTTCCCCAACACGCCACCCAGCGGGGAATGTGTGAAACAGAGTGTAGTATATAAGGCGCGGCCAGCGGGAAATGTGCGAAACGCATGACAATGAACGTGCAGTAGTAGGTACAGCCAGATGTGGTATGCAGTCAGGGATACTACAGATATTCTTTTTGAAAAAAAAGTACATCAAAAATCTAAAAAAAAGACGAAGGTCATTTCCTTACTGTTTATTTTGATTTGTTAAAAGTACAAGTAGCATATCGCTATAAGACCAGGGGCGGATCCAGAGTCAGTGTGCTCTGTGGGGAAGGGGGGGGGGGGGGATTATAGAATTAAAAAATAAAAAGATCTTACAATTTCAAGATGCCAAAATTATCTCAATAGGGTCCAAGGGGGTGTAATGATATTGCCCGTTTTGTCCCCGTACTGAAGGTTCTTTTTTTTAAATTTTATTACGTACTTATCTTCAGTGTTTCCACTGTTTTTCAGATGTATTTTAACGCAAATCTCATACTTTGTTACGTTAGGTAGGACAGGCTGTATTAAGACGGATTTGCATATGTAGGATCATAATTCATGGTCCAACTCGGGCTCAATTTAATGGATCAATTCTAGACAATACCATATTGTCTGTCTCTGTCCAAATAAGATCGGCTGTAGGAAAATGGCCTTTATATTTCAGAGGCTATCAAGGAGAAGTACGGCGAGGGGAAGGAGGTGATGGTTTACTATGAGGACCAGCCGAGCAACGACTTCCAGTCCCTCTTCAAGAGAATACATGGTACGGTCAGCAAAGGAAATAAACATGCCTTAGTATTGTAGTAATATGAATTGTTTGTAAAGTCTTTTTCAGATAAATAAAAACATCCGATAGGATGTTTTAGTGGTTTTTCACAAAATCAACTAACTGTAAATCATCAATGTCTCCCAAGCATTAGCTCAGAACGAGATAAAGACGATTTTCATCCACAGTTTCTTATCATCATTTTAAAGAAAAGAAGTGAATATAATCATAAGAAAACAAAAGGTTTTACTATTTCAATTCTCTTCGCTACGGATAGCTTATTTATTGCATTGTACCTGCAGACTACAATTATTGTAGATCATTGTGCATACTGAAAATATGTAGACAAGTCACAAACCATAAGCCTGTGATTTCTTCATTAATAATGACGTTCCTTTAGGTTCAACATAATGGAACACTAGTAATTAGTATTTTTTTCAATTTATATCTATGTATACTTCATAATTGTTATGTTAGTTTTGAAATGTATCTATTACAGATACAAAAAAAGCAAATATTTGTATATTTTCTATAGATTTCGCAGTGATTCTGTCTAAAATATTAGCCTTGAAATTATGTAAATCGGCTATCCAAAGCAGGGAGAATGATAAAACCAGGCCTTTATTAATTTAACCACTCCTGTCCCTCCCCCTCAGGCTTGTTGCCGGGCCCGCCGTCATTCGTCACCCAGTACCCGGGGGTCTACGCCGCCTGTGTGGGGACGAGCTTCTTCTCCTCCTGCTTCCCGGCCAGTTCTATACACCTGGGGGTCTCCTTCACCGCCATGCACTGGTTGTCAGACAGGTAAGGGACAGGGGAGGGGATAGGGGAGGGGACAGGTGAGGGGACAGGTGAGGGGACAGGTGAGGGGACAAGTAAGGGGACAGGTAGGAGGACATGTAAGGAGGGCAGGTGAGGGGACAGGTGAGGGGACAGGGGAGGGGACAGGTGAGGGGACAGGTAGAGGACAGGTGAGGGGACAGGTGAGGGGACAGGTAAGGAGACAGGTGAGGGGACAGGTGAGGGGACAGGTAGAGGACAGGTGAGGGGACAGGTGAGGGGACAGGTAGAGGACAGGTGAGGGGACAGGTGAGGGGACAGGTGAGGGGACAGGTGGGGGGACAGGTAGATGACAGGTGAAGGGACAGGTAGAGGACAGGTGAGGGGACAGGTAGAGGACAGGTGAGGGGACAGGTAAGGGGACAGGTAGAGGACAGATGAGGGGACAGGTGAGGGGACAGGTAGAGGACAGGTGAGGGGACAGGTAGAGGACAGGTGAGGGGACAGGTGGGGGGACAGGTAGAGGACAGGTGAAGGGACAGGTAGAGGACAGGTGAGGGGACAGGTGAGAGGACAGGTTAGGGGACAGGTGAGGGGACAGGTGGGGGGACAGGTGAGTGGACAGGTGAGGGACAGGTGAGGGACAATTGAGTGACATGTGAGTGGACAGGTAAGGGACAGGTGAGGGGACAGGTGAAGGGACAGGTAGAGGACAGGTGAGGGGACATGTGAGAGGACAGGTGAGGGGACAGGTGAGGGGACAGGTTGGGGGACAGGTGAGGGGACAGGTAGGGGACAGGTAAGGGGACTTGTAATTGGATAGTAAAATGACAGGTAATGGGTAAGGCGTAAGGAGACTATGACAGAGGAGATGTCAGTAGGGTTAGCAACGGGCATTTGTCACCAAAATTGACTCAGGACAGTTTTAATGTATTTCCACGGAGTTTAGGTCTGTATTCACAGTCTATATTTAACCATAGGCCTAGGTTATGGCCATAGAATATATTTCAATAGTTAAGAGAATTCGCCAAACTCTAACCCCTTAATGATCAAATTATGGTGGTGAAATACCTTTCATTTGGAATTGGGTTGATAAGTTCTGTATCTGTTTTTTATTTGCCCTCATCACTTTTATGGATTTGAAAGTCTGTGTTGGTGTACCTTTTTGTATACTGTATACTATTTTTGGAGAATTGAATAAGTATATTATGCACATCAAGGGGGAACTATTTTTTTTATCTTTATTTATTCTGGCCAAAGAAAAGGCAACTGGTTTTCATTCCCTGCCAGGGTATAGATTGAATAGCTACATTTTCATCATATAATTTTGTTGCAACATAATTTGGAGGATTTTGAATGATGTTGTGGTTGTGTGTGTGTGGAGGGATGGGAATGATGCCCCCACCCAATCTAAGGGCCAGCAGCTAATTGCCCCCTTCTCCATATCCAGGCCATGCACACTAACAGGCAGCATTCACCACACGCAGGCTCAGAAGGAGGAGGAGAAGGCCAAGTTCCACGAACAGGCAGCCCGCGACTGGAACACCATTCTCATGGCCAGGGCCCATGAACTAGCACCAGGTGAGAACATCTTGTGGTGGTGGTGGTGGTGGTGTTGGAGTTTAAGGTCTACTCAGCAATTTTTCAGCTATAAACCACGGTGGACGGGGAGAACAATAGAACTAGGCCGTGATTATAACGCGTATTCCGCCAGTCAAGCGGAACGCCTCCATATAATCTCACGGGGCCACAGTGGTGCCGTGAGGTCTGCCACTGGAAGGGGGCAGTAGGGAGGGGGCTGGCAGGACATGGGCAGTGGGGAGGGGCAGGGGCAATTAAACCCGTGGTTAACAGGGGCGGATCCAGGAATTTTGAAAAGGCGGAGACCACATATTAGAAAGAGTCCCGGCCACCCATCCAAAGTCTTGAGTTTTACATTTAAAAAATCGAAATTTGGTTTTAAAAAAAAAGGGGGGGGGCGTACCCCCCGCCCCCCTCTAAATCCGTCCCTCTGGTATATGCCCTGGGCAGACACACAGTGGGTGAGGGTGGTGTGTGTGTGTGTGTGTGTGTGTGTGTGTGTGTGTGTGTGTGTGTGTGTGTGTGTGTGTGCATATACAAGTTCAACAATAATCAAATTTATATGTAATGTTTTCAATGTAAATGTTCACATCAGTGATATGCTAGTACAATTCCAATCTAATTTAGATAAAAAGAAATAAATCACTTTACCTTTAATGTGTCCCTCTCTCACTGACTGCCCAGTGGATAGTGATAAAACTAGTGTGGCATTGGGTCTTTTATAGGGCTAGGGTGAAATGTACAAGATCACATGACCAGGGTCCCAGACAAACAACAATTAACCCTCCCCCCTCCCCCCCCCCCAAGACCCGTGGTTTATGTCAGATGAAGCACTTGTGAGGCCAGTTACTTGAAATACCCCACTCGGCTACCGCCTCGTGGATTATTTCACGTAACCAGCCTGACCCGTGCTTTATCTACCACATACCAGGACCAGCTCAGGTTTTTGACTGTCAGGTCAATGATCGTATCTATGGTGGTGGAAACGACGGCAAGGCCAGGTGGTGTTACACTAACAGGCACAGCCCAGTCTCGAACTCAGCCCGGACGAGTGGAAGGCGAGGACGTTACCCACTACACCATCCTGTTCCCCTTAAGAATGTCTTGTCATACCCTTGGATGATATAGGTATAGTAACTATGAGTGTCAAACACAGCTTGTGTAACTAAATGATGTCACATAGCATGTAGTTTTAATACTTTACTCTGTCTGTTTGTCAGAGGGTCAGATGTTGGTTGTGTCTCTATCAGTGGATGAGGGGGGCCAGAACCTGGGCAACACCGAGAGGGTCAGACACAAAATGTTTGAGCTGATGACATCGACGTCACACTGGGCGCAGTTTTAATACTTTGCTGTCTGTCTGTTGGTCAGGGGGTCAGATAGTGATTGTGTCTCTGTTGGTCGAAGAGGAGGACCAGTACCTGGGCAACACCAAGAGGGTTAAACGCAGCATGTACGATTGAATGACATCACGCTGGGTCTAGTTTTGATACTTGCTGTGTCTGTTCTTCAGGGGCTCAGATGATGATCATGTCTCTGTTAGTGGACAAGGAGTTTCAGTACCTTGGCAACACCAAGAGGGTCAAACACATGTTTGGATGGATGATGTTACTCAGGGGTGTTGTTTTAATACTTCACTCTGTCTGTCTGTTCTTCAGGAGGTCAGATGGTGATCGTGTCTCTGTCGAAGGACGAGGAGGGCCAGTATCTGGGCAACACCAAGAGGGTCAAACACAGCATGTTCGAGCGGATGACGTCACATTGGGCGTCCATGGTGGCCGCTGGTACAATCACACAGGTTACTGATTACATTGCTTAAGATGAAATTTTACTGAGCGCAATTCTCTGATAAAGATATCTTTATGACCCATACACCAATTGCCTTTGTTAAGTGCTTCACCACTCATAGATATATAACAATCTAAATTGAGGATCAATTATTGTAGTGGAGTAGAATAGATTAAAAATATAATATCTTCCTTTAGATATAAGATAAAAAAATTGCAAGTGAAACCTTAGCAGATAAATAATCTTTAAATATGTGAATAAGAATAGATATTCTTCCTTAAATTCATAAAAAAAGGGGTTGAAAGGACAGGTTGCAGCTGTTCCTCCCATTAGTTACAGAGGTGGATACAGGATATTCGAAAGGAGGAGATCAGCATAAAGGCTAAGTACTAAAACGGTGTGCATTTTCCCCTTTTTGTAGTTTAGGGGACTACAAAAAATGGGGGTCAGGACCCTTGGACCCTGTCCCCCCTTGGATCTACCCCCGAGTTACTCACTTATTACACTTGTCATACAAAACCGACTTTTCTGTCTTACACAGGAGGAGTTTGATGACACGACTGTAAACAACTACTACCGGACCACTGAGGAGATCTCGGCCCCCTTCTCCGACCCCGAGTCTCCTGTGTCCAGGGCTGGGCTACGACTTGTGTCGGTTGAGCACAAGCTGGTCCCCTGCCACTACCGGGAAAAGTGGATGGCTAGCAGCAACAAAGGTAAGGATTAAATGGATTATGAGGGTCTTGTATCCGCCAAACAGAAGAAGCAGAACTACATTGGTTATGACCAGAACTAGCTAGTCAAGCAACTCTCTAATATTACATTTTTATGAAAATTATGATAAGTAAATTGAATCTTTTTCTTATAGAATCAAACATTTTGATGAAATTTGAAAGCGAACTTAGTTCTTTAATATGATCAAATATATATGTACTGGTGTAAGTTACACATAAGGAATCAAAAGCCACCATTCTGTCCCTAAAATCCTGACATCGCTGGATTTGTTTGTTGGGTTAGTTTAACGTCGGGCCAACCCTTTAGGGTTCTTTTACCAGGCTGCACAAGGTAAAGCTTTGCAGCTAGTTTTACGTCAGAGGGGCGGTAAACGAATCTATGAAATGAGATGCCTATTTATAGCAGTGGGACCCAATGCCTTCTTTATAATGATGCCACACTGAGATATCATGGCATAGGCCCACACGATACCCCACCTAGGCCTATTATACTGACACAAGCCGACCAGTCATGTTTCGCGGTTCTTACTTTTTACCAAGTGCCAGGCAAGCATTGACTACTGCCATTGTTAAAGTCTTTGGTGTGACTCAGCTAGGGATAAATCCCAAGACCTCCCAGACTCAAAGCCGGCACTCTACTAATTGAGCTACTGAGTCTGGTCTACCCATTTGCTGCCTTCTACGAACAGCAGCCCTCTGGTACTCTACACCTCTCTAATATTCCCTTCCTGTCCCTACAGATGTCCCCGAGGCAGCCGCGGCCCACGCCCGTTGGTATGTACCCACCACCCGGACCTGGTCTAACTCCGTCTTCCGGTCAGCCCTCAGCCCCTCAAGGTCGGAAGCTGACAAAGCCAAGGTGGTCGACGAGTTGTTCAAGCGGTATGAGGCCGAGGTGGCGACAGCCCCCGATGACCACGGCATGGACTACATCCACGCCTACATCCACATACGGAAGGAACTCTGAACGATGAGAAAGTCAAACACTAATGTTTGAAAACTTTCACAAACGTCATTTTATATGTGTTCAGCAATGCACTCCCGGTGGTCTATCTTGTCAGTTATCGAATAAGAAATTATGATTCCTAAAACAGAACACTCAGTCTACATTACCTAGGCCTGAATTCAAACCCATTTTATCAAATTTTGTGTGATCTTTCTGTTCTTGATATGACAAGGCTATAATATCGAAATCGAGCAAATCCGATAGTACATGAACAGTGTTTCTTTACATCATTAAAATACTCAATTTTCCCTATTGAAACCAACGTAGTTACGGCAGTTATTCATTATGGGATTATAACTATTTTTCAAAATACACTGATCAGTGCTGCGTCGCATAATCATTTTTCCGGACTGAAAATTTCAGGGATCTTAGATCTAAATGTCTAGTCTCCAGAACTTTTTACAGAATTAAAATCGGTTCAGCAGAACAGCTGCAAATCAACAGGGGGACCCATCGCAACAGGGACATCCTTGTTGCGAGAGTGGGGTGGACAACCCTCGCTGTTGCAAAATCCGTTATGCGACGCGGCACAGATGACGGTTATTGATTACTTCTATGTGAACCTGCAGACACCCACAGCTACCTATAAATCGTGCCCAGAAATCTAAGAAATAAAATATTTAACAGAAACAAACGTTAAAGCAAAGTAGGATGAAAGTAAAAAAGCTGTTTACAGAGAAAAAAGTTTTGTTTTGATCATTATAACACATTTTTCTATCCTGTACTTTTGTTTATTTGGGTTTACATTTCGTTAGCAATATGTGCATGTCCCGATCTTATTAAAAAGTTTAAAATGGGAAAATGTTTGTTTTCTTCTGGTGTCTTAAAAGGTAATCATAATTATCGTAGCTATTCGTCTGGAATGTCAGCACGTTCCCAATCCAAATGATTGCAGCTGGACTAAAAAGGACAAGGACAGATTTAAACGCCTGACCTAGACCACACCGGCATCACCCACTTCTGTTATTAGGGCATGCTCTTCAAATCGTTAACTGATTAAAATACTGGTTTCATCGTAAAGTCAATAATTATAGCAACTGTCCTTTTTAAATAGGTCTTCATCAAACTCGCTTGCAGTACACTTTTTCTTAAAACTTTTTTTTTTTTTATTTATCTTATTAAGGTTATTAAACGCAAAACTAAACATGCCTGTCTCTTTCCATCTTTTATTATATTCTTGAGAACTTGTGCAATATACATTCTCCATGTACGTCACGCAAATCTATTTATGCCATTAATATATCAATCAAAGCAACGTCCATCCATATAACACTGCCCAATAGTTTAACTAATATATACACTATTTACATATTGTTTTGCTAGAATGTCAGGACAAAATAGATGGTAAACAGAGCCGTCCTCACATAATACTAAGATGTACCCTTAACATTTTGAGGAGATCCTTCTGCATTTCTCTCATAAAGCTCGGGGAAACTTGTTTAAGAACCTGACGTGAATAAAATTCAGTAGCCATAGAGTACACCCATGTTTTAACAGTAGCACACATTTATTTCACTCAGTTACTTAGTTCTAAAACCAAAGGGTCATACACTGAGAATGGCTCGTTCAGAGGGCTTAACGAACTCTCCAAAGAGGCGGCGGTTCGATTCACTTCTTTGGATGAATGTTTTGGCATGTCTTTTACAATCCTGTGATCGGTAAACCTTAGCACAGTCACAAATTTAAGTGTCCTCTCAGTAGAGTGGTGGCTGTATGAACCGCTCCTCCATGTCCTTGTTCTGCGCGTGCTCCTGGAGGAGGCGCATGATGTCGGTATCGTACTCCACGGGCACCGGGTCCTTGCCAATCACCCAGTTAAAGATGTCCCAGTCGTTGGTAGGCTCGTTGATCAGTCGGTCATATGTGTTCACCTGCTCCTCACTGAAGTCAGCCAGGAATCGGCTCGCAAATGTGCTGTCAGATTCAAACAGAGATGAATTTGTTTCAGTGGCTTAATTGTGTTACTGTTTCAGCAATTTTGCCAAATTATTATATGATATAAGTGGATGACTTCTCTTTACTGACGTCTATAGGGACTTCAATGGAATCTAGGGAGTTTTAGGTTGGATCCTTAATGTTTTATTTATATATATAAAGTGTATGACAAATAGAAGGGAAACAATAGTATTACTGTTTCTGCATTTTTGCTCCAACTATTGTATAGGGGCATAGGTGGGAATGACCTCTTTGCTCCCCAGAGATTTATAAGCGTTAATGGTTCACTCTTATCTCTCGTGATGTCTTTAGGGACTACATGGGTATAGTTTTAGGTTGGATCCTTAATGTTGTTGTATCTTAAACGTGAAAAGACTATGACCTCTGACAGTACTTATTTGGTCTATTCGGTGGACGGGAAATAAATAAATTGTTAATGAAGCCTACGAGTAACTGTCCTAGAGATGAGAGGTTATTCTGGAGGTCGCATGAAAAACATTCAGGCCTGTTCTATCAGGCCTTTTCTGATACTAGTTATAGGGAGAGTCCCTTCTCCATTACAAATTATATAAAAACTCAGGGATACTTTCTATCGTCTTACATATACGTTAAATTCAATACTGTTGCTTTCTGCTAGGGCCCAACTCACCTCAGTAGTAGACAGTTCTCTGCGATACCCCTCTTCCGGCTCTGATATATGAGTCGTGCCTTCTTGACTTCAAGCGTTTCATTCGCCCTGGCTTTGTAGGGTGGGACCGGGATGAACTCAGGGCCGTCGGTGTCAGACGGGTTGTCGCTGTAACACCGGACACCAGCGGACATCACCGGCTGTAGGGTCCGCTGACGGAAGGTGGCCTAAGGAATAGAGAAAGCATGGACTGTTTACTAACATATGGGAAACGTCATTGCTGGGGACAACCACCACCATATCGTATTCTTAAATCAGACATGGACCTTACAATCTGGCGGAGATGGAAGTATCAAGTACACGGCCTAGAATCTACTTCGATTTCTGAAAAAAAAACGTGAGCACCCTGCTTTATTTTTAGAAATCAAAATAAGACATTTATAATACATATTTTCTGAAGTGCCAGCGTGACATAAAAAAATAAATAAATAAATAAAAAAAAACCTGAAACACACTAAATTGATTGAAAAAGAAAAATTAAAATTTGATACTTCAGCATCCCTGCGAATGTATACATAGTTATCAATGTATCAATATATTTAAAGAAGAAATACAACTTCACATGTCTCCAAAAACGCAAGGCCGGATTGGACCTGAACACATATATTTACATTAGTAGTATGGACTGCCGGCCCAAAGCCAGCAGCTGCACACCCCTGGAATGACATACATTTACAACTTTTCACGGTCTGTTTGGTAAGTAAAAAAAAAAAAGGCTTAATAAAATAAAGTAAAAAAACAACAACAAAAAAACAAAAAACGACATTCCTGTACTATTTTTTCGACCTATGGTACCTGAACTAGACTCTTTTCTGTTGTTGTATTTTTGGGGATGGGGTGAGGAGGGGGGGGGGGGCGCGGGGGGGGGGCTAACTCTTTAGACTAAAGTTTAGTGTACTAGGTCGAGGTATTAATTCATAGTATTGAATGAACTGAAATGGGCTTTTAGAAACGTTTTAAATCATTGCGTTTCGTTATCAAATGTTTAGTAGTACCGAACTGGTAGATCTACAGCAATAACAAAAAACAGTCTAGATCTACCAACAATAGAACAAAATTAATTACAAAAGAAAAAGGAAAAAAAAAAAAGAAAGAAAAGAAAAAAGAAAAACGTACCATTACGAAATTTCTAAATTTGCCCCTGCTAATAGTGTTAGAACCAAACATCGCATACAATAATAACAGTATAATGTTTTCTAAGCAATCTGAGGTAAAGGGAGACCGTAACTTGTGAAGTTGTGTAAGCTGAACGTCGATGGTTTCATAACATGTATATCTGGGCGATAATAGGGGAATTTCGACAATTCTCTCATAATTTCACTGTTTTCAACACAGAAACTCCCAGTATTCAACCCTACACTGGCTCCATGTGAACATTCTATCCTATACTTACATTTTTCAGTAGCTGTGAGCCGAGAATCCTCCGTAATTGGTTCATGTTGTTTTGTGGCAAGGACGAGTCTGTTTCTCTGTGACCTGTGTAACTCCCCGAGGTGACGGCAGGGGGCGCCCCGTGGTGCGGCCTCCAATCGCCAGGGGGCACCACCGCCCGGAGCGCACTCGGCACCACCGGGCTGAGTGCGCTCCGGAAGGTATCTCTGCAAGTCAAGGTCCCTACGGCTGCTAAAAGAAAAAGAAAAAGAAAAAAAAGAGGACTTGGCAAGGACTGGAGCGGAGTAGGCACCTGTATTGATAATCAAAATTGTCTTTTAATGTACCGGTACCTTTTTCAAAACGTATGCCATATAAAAATCTAGGCCTATACGGAGTAAACGGGTTACCGGTATACCCGCGATTTTAGACATCGCGCTGTGAAATCCTGGGCTCCAGAAGTGACCACGTTTAGCATTGGGGCCTATGAGGAAAAACGGAATTTTCGCGATTGTGGAAAAACTGGACTCATGAGGAAAATTTGAAGTCATGTATGGCATGTATGAGGAAAATTCCAAAGTTTTTCTTACTTACTGTGTGAAGATTGGAGCTAAGTATATACTTAAAAAGTTAGAGCGAAATAACATGTTTTCTCCCATAGGATCCTATGTTAAAAGCACCCCCAACGTCCGTTCGTGATTTCCGCGAAATTTCGCCGCGCGATGTCCTTTTTTGAGACCCTCATCTTCTGTATAGGCTAGACATTGTGCTGATAGTGTCACAGGGGGCTGGTAGCCATATATAGGCCTAGACTTATTGGTGATTATTTGACTGTTGGATTTCTAAATTTAAGGAAATGGGCCATGCATGATTTGGTTACAGATAGATCTAGGCATATCACATAGATCCCGTGCCAGTTCCGAAGTTCCGGTCGATCCTTAAGCATTGCGCCTATGGGACCGGAACTTCGTTTTTGGCTAAAATCCGCGCGAATTATCGGGGTTTCGGTGCGACCGGCACGGGGTCTATGGTGATCATCAGAATGTGCTCACGTAACCCTGTCTACACAAAAAAGTTTACCATGAAATGTTCTCAAAATTTCTTCCATGCTTGTTCCCTAAAGACAGTTGCATAATACAAAATTAACTGATACAATTTGGTTGACAGATTGCTCCTAAAATTCTTAAAATGTGACCTCATATTTTGGCCTTTTCCCCATAGGAATCAATGTTAAAGCTTGTCAGCCCAACCAATAATGTCAAACCCTATTTTGCCCTGAAAAACAGCATTTTCTGTAAATCTGTAAATTGTTAAAATTTAAGAAATGGTAATGTTTTAGCAGTACTTAGATATAGAAAAATCTAATTCTTGCTTATTTGAGTAAGCACCAAATCTAGGAGACAAGGATGCATGGCTTATACGTCTATTTTGTCCACTCCTGTTAAACCCCGGGATACACTCAATGTGGGATGGGCTCATTGGTTGGTTGGTTGGTTATTGGTGTTTAACGCCGTGTCAAGATCTATGGTCATATCACGGCAAGAACAATGTTTGACAATTTTGTCTGTGATAATGGAATCTATGAGAAGGTAGACACCATACCCCTACACTTTTACCGTGGCAGGCTTTCTTTTAATGTGCAAGGTCTCATATATAGACAGGGCCCTACACACAACAGCCAATGGTCCTCTAGGGACCTTTGATAGCCCAGTCATTGCCACTGGGAAAACGCAGAGGGGTGCAACAGCCCAGCCTGCATGGCTAAGGAGATGGGTTTGGTGTGATATCAATCTCGTAAGTTATATGGATTAAACATCAATTGTAGAGGGTTCCTAGCATAATAAATCTGCGACCTGGAATTTAACACGTATTTTAAGGTGATATTGGTTTGAATAAGTTAGGATAAAATAGGGTGATACTGCACACAGTGGTATAGCACACAAATCATACTAATAAGTACCCTAATTTGAATAAAGAAATATTGAATTAAGCACACGAATCAACTCTACTCTGATTTACAAAAACAACAGAACCAAAGTATTACCAGCATTCAAATAAATGATCAATGGAGATTTTATTTTCTAATTTTATGTGTTGTGAAATTTGTATATGATCTATATCTTTTGATGACATTAGCCTGACATTCTGCAGAATTTCAAATTCCTTGGATATCATACCAATTCTTGCCTGAAATTTCTTTTAGCCTACGTTCAAAGGGATACAGGTAAATTTTCCTCAGTTTTGGGAGAGGCGGTGGTGGGGATGTCCCTGGTGGATATGGGGTCTATGGTAGGGCTGAGCTATTGTAGGGTTTAGGTTATATTATCTATTATGCAGTTATGTTTGACATAAAAAATTGTTCATCTTCGTTGTTGCATGTCTTAATTTTTTTATTAGAAAGGGCGAATGTTTCGATAAAGGAATGGGGAATAAGCATCTTCTTAAAGGTTATTATATAATATGAATTGCAGTCTATGAATAGTTTGTAGTCAATAGTTAAGTTAATTCCATAAGCGGTAGAGACTCTATGTATAGGAGCTCTTTTCCACACAAAGATCACTCACTTGACAAGAGGTAAAGTTTATTACATCCACTGAAAGATACATATGAATAGTCTCATCTCGTTCCATACATGACATGCCTTCAATCTCTTAAGCAAGCAACATCAGTTACAATCCAACCAGGTATAGTTCACAATTAACTTCCCCTTTTGAGGACCGTAATACTGCTAGCTTCTCTATAGGAGCATCGCTCCCCAAGCTCTGCTCGAGTCCGGGAGCCCTAGCGTGTAGACCCGGTCTGTCCTAATTACTCCGTCCATAAGATTAAGTCCAATTTGGTCTTCATTCCTAAAAGTTCACCTAGTAGTTCCTACCCATGATATCCAATATCCAGGTAAAAGGCCGTATTACACTACACAACATGTGCTGCAATTTCACAATGTTGGAGAGAAATCACACTTGTTAGAGACAAAATCATTAATTCCACATGTGTATCATACTACAGTTTGCCGATTTTGAACAACTTTATCACTCCTGCTTGTGAATCTTCTGTAATATCACCATATCACTCTGATATTGCAATTCAAAGTTGTGTAGTGTAATAGGGCCTTTGCTGATGGATCACCCTTTCTACGGGAAGTGACAGTCCTGATCAAGCAGAGTGATAAATCAGCCTTCCCCGTACGTTCCCCGACCAAAACCTAGCACCTCTATACATCGCCACAAATGTCTATTGACGCCCCTGACCTCTTCACAATAACAACATTTAAACTGACCTCCTGGCCCCCTACCCCAGGACAATGGCCATGTTAAATCTTGCAGAGATGGGGTCTCTTGTCAAAATGGGCTGAGTGAAGCTCTTATAACACTGCATGGTTACAACAGTCTATAATATATATGAGGAACACAATGAAATTAGTTGGTATTGCCTGAGGTATCAATATGTCTAACCTTGTCATCATATCACTCCAATATTGCAGTTCAAAGTCGTATAGTGTAATAGGGCCTTTGCTGCTGGATCACCCTTTCCACAGGAAGTGACAGCCCAGATCAAGGTGTAGCGATAAATCAGCCCTCTCCTTACGTTCCCCGTCCTTCCCCCGTAGCCTCGATACACCGACACCAACATCTATTAACGCCCCTGATCTCTTCACAATAAATAAATTTAATCTGACCTGCTGGCCCCCGACCCCAGGACAATAGCGACGTTTAATCTTTTGGAGACAGGGGCTTCTGTCAAAGTGAGCTGAGTCAAGCCCTTAATACACTACATGACAACAACTATCTATGAGAAACACAATGAAATTAACTGGTGTTGCTTGAGGTATTAATATGTCTAACCTTGTCATCATATCACTCCGATATTGCAGTTCAAAGTCATATAGTGTAATATGGCCTTTGCTGATGGATCACCCTTTCTATGGGAAGTAACAGCCCTGATCAGGGTGTCAAGGTGAGCTGAGTTAAGTCCTTGTTACACTACACAATAACATCTGACTGTGATATGAGGAGAATATCACAAGATGACATTAGCTGGTATCGTAGGAGGAAGCTCCGATATATCTAAAGGCCATATTGCACATACCAAAGTATGGTCTGCCGATAATGACCCTCTCCATGGTAATGTTCTTTATCACCCGCACAGCCGAGCAGCGGGCCGTACAGCCTGTCACTACGCACTGACCCTTGTACGGCCCGCTGCTCGGCTGTGCGGGTGATAAAGAACATTACCATGGAGAGGGTCATTATCGGCAGACCATACTTTGGTATCCTTGTTTACAGTGTTTTACACATATTTACAGAATTGTTTGGCTGATAAAATATAGAAGACCCTTAGGGGCCGTCCGAGGGTCTGTGTATGGCCTGCCGACGACTGGACTACCCGCAGGCTTCCCCCTTGGGCCGTCCGGCCGTTGGCGGGCCGTACACAGACCCTCGGACATCCCCAGCGTGTCTTCTTATATTAATACCGGCGGCCCCTACTTTCAGCACACTTTCGACCACTGAAAATACAATATTCGTGACTGAACGTGCAAACCAGTCCAAAATCAGCAGGAAATGATTACCAACATGTTGGTAAATATTATTGGCAATGCTCCCGATAATATATCGACAACACCAAAAGTGAAGCAGCTGCAAATCGGTAGCCAACTTTCAGTATGTGGAATACGGCCTTAAGGCTTTAGAACCCACTGTAAAATCAGATGAAT
This sequence comes from Lepidonotus clava, assembly GCA_936440205.1. Lineage (NCBI taxonomy): Eukaryota > Metazoa > Annelida > Polychaeta > Phyllodocida > Polynoidae > Lepidonotus > Lepidonotus clava. The sequence continues at coordinate 34,753,761 of OW387150.1, forward strand.
AAATCAGGGGTGGTATCAATCTGAAAATCGTTTATGCGGAGAATGCAGAGCTAATACTAAACTACGACTTAATGGAAATCTAATGCAACGTTTTAATTCCCTCTGAATTATGTAAATGTCTAAGGGAATATGAACACTGGTTTTGTCAGTGTAAGTGTTACTACCTTGTCCATCAGTGTAAGGTTTTACTAGATAAATGAATAGATAAATTAGTTGTAAGCACAGTGATTATGTACTTAGGTAATGGGAACAAAAGTGTCAGTGAGTCTCAGCATCACCCCGGGCAAGCAGCGACGTAACAAGCAAGTTCTACAACTGTACTTTTTTTGGTTAGTCACCTTACTACAGTTACGTTATTTTAGATAAAGTTGAGAATTACTAAAAAAAGAATATTATGATAACATTATATTTAAGTGAAATTGAGACCTTACTAATAAAGAATCTTATAATAGTTAACATGAAAGAATGTTAAAAGAATGCCGCAATAACATCACAGTGCGATGTTGCAACGTTAGGTTCTAAAGACGTTTTTGGGTACCATTAAAATAATGTAACAAGAACCAAAGCAGAACTAAACAGAACGTTGCTGCAATGTTATATGTCATATTCCATTCCACATAGGTATAGGTTTTTGGAAGACATATCTCAAACACCAGGCTTCTGACACCCTCCCACTGTGAACAAATACCTATTGATACAAAACTGCCAAACTAAAGGCCCGCTGAGTGATCTCCTTTGACACTTTACGGGCACTAACACTCCCGGACAAATCAAGAGTATTTCAATTTCAAACAGGAAGAATGGAAAAAAAACTTTGCTCTGAAGACTTTTTCCTAAATGAGATTTCCAGCAGTAATGCTAGGCACAGACCTGCCGTACTTCACCGAGATAGGGAGTCCAACGGAAAGGGGGAGGGAAAACGTAGTGTCGAGATTTTACACTAGGCGATTTTACCAGTCCTGGCACTGGTTGACTGGGAGGATGGCCATCATCGTCGCAGGGCGACTGTTATATTAAGCAAGTTTGATAATTTACCAATAGTTTTACCAGCGATTTTACCAGCGATTTACCAGTGATTTTACTGGTGATTCCGTCACTCGTTGCCTGTCGCATTGAATGCACTCCATACCCGCGGGGAATCGCCCAGTGATTGTGATCTCTTGGCGATTGTGCTGGTTATGTTTTTTGATAATGTGTTGTCGCCGGGCAACGGTAAAATCACTTAGTGGGTATGGGGCTTAAAGCTCCATACTCACTAGGAGATGTTGATCAAGTTGGCAGACTGAACAGCACTAAAATCAGCTCATTTTACCGGAATGTCAATCGGCAAATTGTAGCAGTGATTTATTTCAAACATGTACATTTCAATACTATGTATTGAGTGGCGATCCGAATCAGTGCAAAAATTGGCTGATTCTTTTTAAAGTTGGCCAATAAGCCCATCCCACATTGGATATATCTAAGGGTTGACAAGGGTTAGATAAAATAGACGTATAAGTCATGCTTGTCATCTAGAGTTGGGATTACTGGAATAAATAAGAATTATGTTTTTCTATATCCCCAAGTACTGATAAAATGTTATGATTTCTTAAATTTTACCATTTGACAAATTTGCAGGTTTGCCAGCCAATCAAAATGCTGCATTTTAGGGAAAATAGGGTTGGACATTATAGCTCAGGCTGACAGACTTTAACATTGGTTCCTGTGGGAAAAAGGCCAATATATAAAGCTGCATTTTACAAATTCTAGGAGTAATTTGTCAACTGAACCACCACGGTTCATTTTGTTTTACACTTCTATCTTTGGGCATTAAATCAGAAAGAAATATCTATGTAATTTCTTTGTAAAATGTGATGTTGATGTATACTGGGATGGGTTTATTGGGGCACCGATTCAGCACTGATTCATATCAAACATGTATGTTTCAATATTGCATACTGATTGGTGATCTGAATCAGTACAAAACTTGGCATGGGGCACAGATTCAGCCCAGTGGGTATGGCGCTTTATAACTGCATCTAGATTCATGGATTTATATGTAAGGGGAATTGATTCACTATATATATATATAGATATATATATATATATATAGATATATATATATATATCTAAATCACTTAGTCTGACCAAAATCCCCCCTATTGGCCCTGATCTTTTCAATTCTCCCATACGAGATTCTCTGGTTTATTGTACTTTAGTCTACCTGCAGGCTAAATCAATGTGCATTGTGGGGAATATGTAGACTGATCGATAAGTCAAGGATATGTCTGTCACCATTAAAACCTTCCACCTGCAATTGACAATGGATAACACATAACGAGTGACAGAAGCTTAGCTCCAGAGTCTACCACCTTGCAGTCTTGTACGTAGATTCCCCGACAAAAACCTCCCTACTCCCCGCATCAGAAGGGGTCGCTGGTATTGTCTGCGCAATGCATGACGAGAATCGACAAGTGGGGGTAGAGGGGGAGGGCATAGATCATGCCCAGTCGACACTAAACGATTGTAGACTGTAGGATATAGAGGCGTCTATCTTCCAAAGTCGTTGCTGTGCGTTCAACGTTAAAACTGTGGCCCATTGCACAATACCGATCGTAACAATGAATGGCAGGGGGAAGTTCCAGTGTGGTCCTAGGATTCACTCAAAGATCCTTACATATGTTGGTTCCAAGGTGGTCATCTTAGTGATATGATACGCTAAGATGCAGTAGGAGGGTAAACTTAGAAGCAAGAATTAAACTAGATTTGGAGGACTTCTCATCTAAGAAAATGAGTTTCTTAATACAATGGAAGATTACACCAACATTAAAGTTTACTATGAAATATTTTCAAAATTGCTTCTGTGCTTATTCCATGAAGGCAGTTGCATAATACAAAATTAACCAAAGCGATTTAGTTGACAAATTGCTCCTAACATTGGTAAATTGCAGCTTTATATATATTGGCCTTTTTCCCATAGGAAACAATGTTAAAGCCTGTCAGCCCAGCTTATAATGTCCAACCCTATTTTGCACTGAGATACAGCAATTTGATTGGCTGGCAAACCTGCAAATCCATCAATTGATGAAATATAAGAAATGATAATGTTTTAGCAACACTTGGGGATATAGTAAAGCAGGGGCGTAGCCAGCCTTAAAGTCAAAGGGGGTTCCAGATAAATCTAAGGTGGTTCTGAGTTACAATTTCTTATATTTCTTATATTTCACTTATACTTTGGGAAACCTAAGACACCCACACACCCAGGAACCCCCCCCCCCCCCTGGCTATGCCACTGGTAAAATGTAATTGTTGCTTATTTCAGTAATCTTAACTCTAGGAGACACGGATGGCTTATACTGTAATTTTGTCTGAACCTTGTCCAACCATAGGATGTACCCAATGTGGGATGGGCTTAAATGGCCATTCCACCCCAAGCTAACAATGCTGTCCATTGTACTACCCCAAGTGTGGCCAGGTAGAAAGAGGGTGTGGTCACAGGCTACAGTGCCCCTTGGTGGGCCTCAAACACATTATTCTGCTAACAACATTCCAGCTCCATCTCCCAGGCCCCCTCCCATCTCCAGAACAATTGGTACCAACACTGAAAACACAAAGTTGTCAGAGATCCACAAAAAGGTCGTCATAGGATTTTCATATAGGTTGAAATGACTACTTTTGGGTCGTCATAGGCCTACAGGATCAGATTACATCGCTGCACCGTACTGCCATGATGTTGCACTGCGATGTTATTACAAGTCCCAACATCCCACCTAAGCCTCAAGGTCCCCCTACCCCCAGTCGCACATCCCATCCAAGCCTTATGGTCTGATACCCTCCCCCCTACCCCTAGTACCAACATCCCACCCAAGTCTCAAGGTCTGATGCCCTTCCCACGACCCTGCAAGGTTGTCACAAGATCGTCATTGCATATTTTGTGGCTAATTGACGACCCTAGAGTTGTCACTGCTGGGTGACAACTTTGGGTCAAAAAGGTCGTCATGGAAAGATGTTTTAAAAACATGTTTTCTCACTGTTTCTTCAGGTTTAGAGACTACTATTATCATTTTGTTTAACTTTCAATAAGTAAAATTCAATATTTTACGATATTATAGTTGGGGAAATAGTAAATAAACATGCCAAATCACATTTATTAGCCCTATTAGCCCAGCCTGTATCCTACCAGTAGCCAGCGGTGGTAGTGTCACTGATACACGTGACGACCTTGCTGCCCCTTTTGACGACCTAGGGCTATCGTTTTTGGTACCATTCACTGACGACCCTAGGGTCGTCAGAAGGCCCCCCTCAAGGTCGTCAGAGGGTGGTCGTTTTTGACACCAAAAGGTCGTCACCCTGATGACTCTATGTTTTCAGTGAACCCTTCCTTCCCCCTTACCATCCTAAGACATACACCTTGTCCCAGGAAGGGGGAAGTACCTGCCCAGCCAAGGATATGACATTCTAATAACGTTCTAGCAACGTTCTGGATTGGTTCTTGTTACATTACACTGTTAGGTTACAGCGACATTCTTTTGATGACTCCCAATAACGTCGCTGTAACCAACTGTTGCGACGTTACATTGTGACATTCTAATAACGTTATTGTAACGTTATTTATGAGGCTGATACTCCATAAGAATGTCACAATAACATTCTGTTTAGGTGTGGTTGAGACCTCACTTAATGAGGATGTCACCATAATGTTCTGTTTAGGTGTGGTTGACAACTAACCTAATTAGACAGTCACAGTAACATTCTGTTTAGGTAAGGTTAAGGCCTGATGTAAACAGAGCATCACAATAATGTTCTGTTTAGGTGAAGTTAGGACCTCCCCTAGCCAGGAGGTCACAATAATGTACTGTTTAAGTGAGGTCTGGACCTCACTTAATCAGAATGTCACAATGACATTCTATTTCAATTTGATCTTGACCTAACCTCACCAGAACATTATGAGAACATACTGTTTTGGTTAGGTTTCAACCTCACAGAAACATAATGTATCAGTTACGTGACAATTAAGTAAGTAACAGACAAACCAAAAAAGTATGGTCAGATAAAGTGACCGTTACATCGCACCTTGGCTGGGTGCTAAAGGCCCATTCGTCCTGGCCGATTATTGTGTCGCTTGTAGCTCTGATCAAGTTATCGCACAGACAAGACGATATTCTAGGTAAGGTCTGGGGGGCCGATAAAATTATTGCATGGCTCCAAAATTCGCGAAATAGCATTCACACTGAGAAGAGAGGCCCCTAGTGATTGCAAATGATAAGTACTTAAGTACTTCAAGTACTTCAAGTACCCTTCAAGTACCCTACAGTCGGCTGGAATTCAAACGATTTGATCCAACATGTTAGATCTGATCGATTGCAGATTTTGTCGTTTGCATCATCGTTTGTACCAGAATTGCAAACGATAAGTGTCGCAAGAGATCGCATGTACAGAATTTGCCACGGCGAATGGGGCTTAATTCACTTATTCCCCCGCTGTGTGGGGCAGAGCGACCAAGAGGGTCCATCCCGGTCCCAAAGACCACCCGATGGATCCCAGTCAGCTAATCAGTTGCGGTTCTTCTTGCGCACACGTGATTGCTTGTGAGTTGAGGCTTTCTTTAGGGTGTTATTTGGCATTCCTATGTCGCGAAACCTATGATTGCACTAATACCTATCACTAACAGCTAACATTTATAAACACATGTAAACTCAAGTTGTAGTTGGGTCACATTACGTCAAGGTCATTCAAAAGCTCTGTACCAGCGGTAATGTGTAGAGTGTGGCAGGATGAACCCCGCTGTGATGACATGCAACATGGAACGTTATTGAAATCAATATGGAAATTCAAAAAACTAGTGACATGCAACATGGCCATTTCTTGAATTCGACAGGTGACATCAGAATCCCCCATCTATACACCCCCTGCACTGTCTCCCCATGGTATACCATCGGGTAGCCCAGGGCACCATGCAGGGTAGGTGGGTCCAAGATTATATTCAGCCGACCAGTCAAATCGCGCCGGTATGTGTGTAGACCCTTGAAGTCGCCAGGGCGACATGACCATTTCTTAAATTCGACATGCGACATGGGGGGTTCTTAAAATCGACATGGAAAATGAATTTATAGGGACAGGCGACAAGATCATTTCTTAAATCCGACATGCGACATTGGGACCCCCCTTCAACACCCCCGCCGGTGGTAAATCCGTAAATCCTTGCAGGGTCTTCTTGCACTTGTTCTTCCGTTCACTAGAGTTCCGGCATACCGCGGAGAACTAGTGTAAGAGGGACACGCCCAGAACCAGCATTCCGGACAGGATTGTACCCGGCGTGAAGTGGAGGCCCCACCTGCCCAGGCCCTCCCCCCCCCGACCTCTTCCTCAGCCAACTGGTATAATCCCAAGGTTCTTTTTACATGACAGGGTTATGAGTTAATCTGTCCATTGATCCGTGTCAAAACAAGCTGTCAGATGTGACGCCCTTAAGATGATTGCATGTGATTTGATGCATGCTAAGCAAGAATGTGACCCTAACCAAGGTGCGACATAACAGTAACGTTGGGTGGGTTTGATTGGATGTGCCAGCGTGCGCCGCTATCCTATAATAATACCAACAATGCAACACAGCAGATCCGGAAATCAATGGTAAAAGATTATAATTTCCGGATCTGCCACGTTGCACTACGGGTTATTGCGTTGCATTATTATCTCATTTATGTTGCACATAGTATTCACCTTGCACACCCTCTAAACATTCTCTGCACTCTGTTCAGTTATTTAACTCTTGATTCTAAAAATGGTCCAAACAGTAGATAAGAGTTGTGAGATGGAAAAGTAAATGGTGGCATAGCTGGTTTCACAAGCATCCATATTTCTACAAAATAATTCCCCCTACATCATAAGCCAAGGTGGTAAGTGTCCCAGCAGGTAAGTGTCCAGGGGTATGTGTCCGGGGGTGTATCTCCTAGAACCCAGAATAATCATAGACCACTATTGACAACCATGGGCAACTATGGACAATCATGGGCAACATTAAACAACTGTGGACAACCATGGGCAACCTAGGCAGCTATGGGCAACCACAGACAACTATGGACGACCATGGACAACCAGTAACTATAGGCAACCATGAACAACCATGGACAACAATGACCAAAGTCTGACAAGTCAGTCATTGTTGGTGATTTGGGAAAAGATTATTCCGTTGAAATATGAACCTATTGGTCTGAAAAAATTCACAGATCCAATCAACAATTTTATCACGGACTGCCAACTGGTCATTATTTTGCCCTTCTAGTCGTTGAGTGGAAACCCCGTTCAAAATTAGTTTTCCTATAAAGCCCCATACCCACTAGGTGATTTTGACTGAGTCGGCCGACTTATCGGCACTAGAATCACTCGATTTATATGATTGTCTGTCAGTATGTTGTTCTGCATGTTTTATCTGGAATAGCACTAAAATTGACCAAATCGTGGGGTGAATATTGGCCGATTTTAGTGCCAATCTGTTGGCTGACTCGGTAAAAATGTCCTAGTGGGTATGGCGCTTAAAGTGTTGCTCACCATCTCATGAGGGGACCTCCGTCACCTTTGGCTGATCCTGCAATAAGTGCCCTGATTGTGCTCAGAGTTATAGTACTATCTACAAACACAAAACACCTGGGGAATGCGCCCAGCACAGCGGGTCCCTGTGTCGCGCGGGCCCTTATTGGTTTTTACACAAAGCCCCAGACCCAGGGCAATTCAAATACAGCATTCAAATTCACACTGTATTTGACAAGAATCTACACACGCGTGTTTGGAAAAATGTTAATATGAATTTATGAGTGTAGATCCGCGGCATTTTATCCGCTTTTCCTAGAAAAGCTCCCAAACATAAAGACTGCTTATAAACACGCTTCTCTCAGCGGAATTTGATTGTTTGCCTTTGTTTGATGTTTTTATTAAGCAATTTGTTTTGAGGAAAAAAGAGACAAAAGGAGTCATAGGGAGTCAATTGAGAGGGTCTTTAATGATATACAAGGGTAAACAAACTCACGTTTTATAAACATGTTAAACGGATTAAGGTGTTTTCAAGCAGAAGGATTATAGTATTCTAATGAAGACACGGATTTGGAGCAAAATAAGTCATTGTTGAGATTCATACCTAGAGAAGGAATTCGTAGTAGTTTTCTTCCCCTTCATGAATTAACTGTGATGTCTGTAAATATCAGGTGCTGCCCGTTCCAACTTTAAGCAGCGTTTACACAAGCCATCAAAACTCTCATGATGATGGTTATCGTAAGCCTTAGGATAGTCCCAAAAGTTGTCCTAGAGTCCTGACAATCTTACGATAGCCCCGAGATTATTTCTAACAATATACACAATAATTTCTTAAATTCTGTTCCATCCCTCTTCTGATATTATTGTAACTATGGTCGTAAGGACTGCTATCGGGCTGTGTAAAGCAGGCTTCACCTCTTATAAATAGAGTCTGGTTTCTACCAAAAGACTTCAGTGGAACATTTTCATGACTGCAAATGAGTGTAAAGCATTATTAAAATTGTTGTCGAATAAAACTGGTTGTTTCCATTGACATCCTGTAATAACAAAGACTGGACGACTCTGGGCAACCCTGCATAGGATAGTGGTTGATAAGTGACATATCTTAAGTAAAACTTGTTCTAAAACCCATCAAGGACAATATTTTTGAAATGTGCCTCCCCCTTTTCAACAGTTCACATGAAGAATTCTCTCAATTGGAGATATATTAATGGATAAGAAATGCAAATTACTCTTAAGATTGCAAAGGCTTTTCTAACGTATTTCTCTAAATTTTACAATAACCCGTGACACATTGGGTCAAGGTATTGACTGTATGACTTTTAGCATTTAGGCGTCGATTAACAAAGAATAGTGATGTCTACACTGTAAACAGTTGCTATTATTTTACAGCATTTACAGCTCAAAATACACCCCACATTCAACATACTATAGGTACTTGGATTATAGAAGGGAACTTAATTTTACAAACATTAACAAAAGGCATTAACATTCTCAGCCAAGCATGTGGTGTTATTATAATGTTGTGACAATGTTACATTATTTTGATGGCTCCCAATAATGTTGCTGCAACCTACAGCTGTGACGTTGCACTGCAATGTTATTATAACATTCTGGTTATGTTCTTCAACCAAAACAGAATCTTCTCATAATGTTCTGTTTTGGTTGCATCTTAAACACACCAAAAATAATGTTAACATTATAATAACATTCAGATTTGACGAGGTTTCAACTTCACCATCAATAATGTAGTTGTTACATGTATGCCATCTTAATAACTAACAGACTGACTAAAAAATGTATGGTTGCAGAACGTTTCTGTTACGTTGCAACTTGGCTGGGTTCCAAACTATAAAAAAAAGTATTTACTGTAAATGTACTGTAACCCAAGTGCTTCAATGGCATGGTGGACACTTACAACACATCTTGCTATAATATATCTAAAGTACTTTATTCTGTTGATCTACAATACATAATGTCTTGTTAAATTACAGCAAACATTTAAACTTTGGTGTCAGCATCTTATCTTGATAATTTTATGGAAACTGGTATAGATGAATATCATGAAAATTACATTAAATTTAACTTCACACCATTATGCATGAGACTGATCCTGTATTGCTCTCTTTTTTCAAGTACTCTTTTGTAATCCTATCCTAAAGAAAAACACATGTGGTCAACGAAGGGCAATGCCCAGCTGATAGCATTTTTGGACTCCTAGGACTCCAATGTTTGGTATCTGTTGAACCATCTCTCCTTACTGTTGTTCTTCTCCTATACATTCGATCATTAATATACTTTGTACAAAGCAAAATCATGAGAATAATGGTCTCTACAGCTAAAGAATTGCTCTTGACTATACATAAAGTCCTTTCTCCTCAGACAGCAAAAGAATTACCTTCAACTCCATCACAAAATCCTCATCATCATCTAATCAAATGATCCCATTCTGGGGGACACTGAAAATATGTGTTTGACCAAATTGTACTCCCAAGAATGGATATCTAAAGAGGGAGCTTAAGCAATACCAGAAAACAGTCAACTTTTGATGGTATGTGGTTATACATCATGACCCCTATAATATACCACAGCTACCATAGCTCAAACCACAAACGTAGAAGTCCTACAAGAACCACAGCCTTTCCAAAACTAGATCAGCACAGATCATGAATAGTAAAGATGTAAAGTTTAAGATGGCTGAAACATATCTCAAATGCTTCCATATCGGGGTAAAAAGTGAGCGCAGTCAGAACGGAAGGGGTTAAGCTTGATGTTAATGTCATTCAATATCAAACCCAGTTCACATGACATGGTGCCCATGGCTGAGCCAGCTTCCTGCCCTACTGATTCATCAGACCACCACTAGGCTAGAGAGGAGTGGCCTGAAGTGATGAACATGTTAAAGTAGGGTTCTAGTATCTTAATAATGACACTGCCATTAGAAGCATGATTTTCAGGTTCAGTACAGTATAGTTGAATATCACAGCTATGTCTAATTATTAGTGTGTGATCATGAAAAGGACATTCCCCTCAAAAAATCCAATTTGATGTGCAATGTGAACTGATTAGAAAAATCCTTTATACACATCTCAGAATTCCAGTTATCATTTGCCATTAATTCCCATGATGTCAAACATTAGAACAGCATTACCTTTTGACTTACATTTTTGTTAATACATTATTGTTTGTAAATGCCCCAGTAAAATGCCACAACTACCACAGCCTTTACCACCAATATAGTACCCAATGGGAAGCATGCGATGTCCAAAACTGGTTCAGCACAGACAATGAATAGTAAGGAAGTAATGTTTAGGATGGCAGACACATATCTTGGATGCTTCCATATTGGGGTAAAAAGTATGTGGGAATGGAGTGGAAAGGGTTAAGTTGGAATTTTGAGGGGGAGGATTGGGGCCTGAGGGGCTGGGACGATTGAAAAGAAATCTAATCTGTGATTCTGAGCTGCGTGTCGCCCGTACTTCCAACTGCCTAAGTCTATTTACGAAGGGGTCACCCGATACCGGGGTGCGTTTGCTGACAGAACGGTCATCGGAGGGGTAGTAAGAGGTGGGGCCCCTAAGTAGGCCAGCACCTTCCGACATATGTGTATATATATGGGGTTTAATTCCCTGTCTTACAGGTAGCACAGAAACCACCTTCCGACATATGTGTATATATATGGGGTTTAATTCCCCGTCTTACAGATAGCACAGAAACCACCTTCCGACATATGTGTATATGAATGGGGTTTAATTCCCCGTCTTACAGGTAGCACAGAAACCACCTTCCGACATATGTGTATATGAATGGGGCTTAATTCTCCCTCTTACAGGTAGCACAGAATCCACCTTCCGACATATGTGTAATATATGGGGTTTAATTCCCTGTCTTACAAGAAGCATAGAAGACACCTTCTGATATATATATATATATATATATATATATATATGGGGTTTTATTCCCTGTCTTCCAAGTAGCAAGGGAACCAGCCTAAGACATAATTAAGTGTATATATAGGTTTAGATACCTACATGTTGCATGGATATTGCTAGGTTATAAGGTATTATGTTGCTAATGTCAATGCACACATTATTATGTTAGAGGAACTGCTCAACTATTTGAATTCATGCTGTTTAACAAATGGCTTTATTGAAATGTTCGCAAAAGTCTCACGATGTGTAAGAAATGCCTGGGGATATCAGATTTTGTTGGAGATTATTTTTGCTTGGCTTTGTAAATTCATGTAAAGAAGCACATTCTGCACCTTAACAAATGTTTCATAATGCCCTGGGGTTGAATATCATTTTCAAGGTAAATGAGTACTAATAGCCAATATAATATACTGATATGCCTAAATTTGAACTGATTAATTCATTAAGCTTTACTTTTTCCAGTAAAGGCTATTTTCCAAAGTCACACCTATAGTAATAGGGGGCGCCACTGACCAAAAGTATCATATATAGTAAGGAAATGATCAAATATCTAATGTACAATACTGAACTATTGCAAGTTGCTTTTTTTACCTTTTTTTTAAAAGAGGACCATCTGTTTGTTTCCTATATGGTTACATATCATATTCCCTTATGGAAACGCCCATAAGATCATACAACTTTCCCAGGTATGCAGCGATGTAACAAGCACATTCTGCGACCATTCTATTATGGTTAATCTGTAACCTGCCCAATTTTCACATAACAGTTATGGTATTTTAGGTAAAGCTGTTACTTACTTAACAAGAATGTTATAATAACGTTATGTTTTGATAAAGTTGAGACCTTACTATGAATGAATGTTATAATAATGTTATCATAACATGAAAGAGTGTTAAAAGAATGTCACAAGAAAGTCACAGTGCAACGTCGCAATGTTAGGTTATAAAGACATTTTTGGGTCGCCTTACTGCTTCCTCTTCTGGTGTTGTCCTATGATGTCTCACTGCCGATCTGCTGGGTGTTCAGGAGTGCCGACCAAAGAAATTTCATGCATCTAAATGCATCCACAAACTCTTTCAGAAAACAATCACGCATCTAAAAAATGATGCGTGAAAATGTAAAAAGATGCGTGATGGATTTGTGGAGGAAAATGTCCATGTAAAAGGATGTGTAGAGCATAAATATTTATGTAAAATATTTCATTATATCTATTAGAAATGAATTGCTTATATTTTATTAGAGTGTTTTTAACATGAAAAGCACTTTGTAAGTGATGATATTTCATTTCAATAAAAAAAAAAAAAAAAAAAAAATTGTCACGAATCTAAAATTTTGTGTATTTTCACGAATCCAAATTAGGAATTGTGAGCATAAGATACGTGAAATTTCTTTGGTCGTCACCCCAGGTCAACTGATGTGTATGGTAGAACAACTTCAACTTTGCTTAGAATGAAAGGTTTGATAAACAGAATAAGGTAGGTGGTAACAAATCTCAGAACCAATTAATATTTTTGAGTCTGTCAATATTCAGTTAGGCAAGTAAAGAGGTTGTTTCTGAAATCAGTCCAGAATCAATCAATGAACCATGGACCATGTCAAAGTTGAGAGCCAATTATTCCATGGAATTACAGATAACAAAGGTTGAGACCTCATTTGGTTAGGTCTCAACCTCATTATTAAAAAAAACTAACTGTTGCATATTATTTTAGTAAAAAAAGTCAAAGAATGGTATTGTTTTACATCACCTATTGATGGAGGGAAAAATTTAAAGGTTTTAAAAGATGTTTCAACAGTTTTTGTGGGTTTCAACCATGCCATTTTGAGCTATTGAAATGTTTCTTTGTGTGATGGGTTACCCCCTTTAATGCAAACAACTTCTTCAGACGGTAAAACACGAAATATATAAAGGGACCTGAGGTCATCCCAAGTGGGATCGGTTGCCGGCATGACATGATAGCACGACCAGGAGCCTACACCCAGCAAGAAAATGATGTTATTATAAAGTTGCAGCAAAGTTCTGTTCAGTTGTGCCTTAGTTCTTGTTATGTTATTTTGATGGCACCCAAAAACGTCTTTAGAACCTAACATTGGGACTTTGCACTGTAACATTGTTGTAACATACTTGTTATGTTCTTTCACACTAAAATAACCTTATCATAACATTCTTTATCAGCAAGGTCTCAACTTCACTAAAATATAATGTTAATTGTTATTATAACATTTCTCTTTTTGAGTAAGTCTCAACTCTATCTAAAATAACATGACTGTTGCATACAGAAAAGGATGTTGACCTGAAGGATTCTGTCCCCTATGCACAACAAATCTTAGTTCTTATTCGGATCAATGTATAAGAGCAGCGCATGGCCCTGAGATTAGTGTCGCATTAGATCAGGGGCAGATCCAAAAATTCTCAAAAGGGGCGCCTTATTGTACATATTTCGACCAGACCATCTAGGTTCAAGAATTTACATAAAAAAAGTTAATATTTGGCCAAAAATAGCAGGGGGGGGGAGTGCGTCCTCTGCGCCCCCCTCTAAATCAGACATTCTGCAGCTTCCTGTTTGACATAAAATTATTTAGAATTGCACTTATAGATAATCGATTAGAACCGAATGAAGCAAGCATTCATATGAAATCATCCAGGAGGGGAGATGTTTTTATTGCCCTCTTTATGGGGAAGGGGGGGAGAGTCTATTGCTTCGGTATGCAACCTCGCCTCGCCTATTTAGATCCCCAGCACATTTTAGTTGGGTTCCCCCTTTCATGATTGAGATCCTAGCACACACCCCTTGCCCAGCCCCCTCTTTTCACCTTTTACCAGGAGGAACATGGACCTCACGGGGAGGTGGGGGCAATAGACCATTTGCCAGTTGGCATCTTGCGACGTATTAAGGCGTGGGACACCCACCGAAAAGTGAACTTCCTGTATGTAGGCTCAACCCAGGCAAGCAGCAATGTAACAAGCATGCTCTGTGACTGCACTTCTTTGGTTAGTCTGTAACCTGCCAAATTTTTACGCAACAGTTCGTTATTTTAGGTTAAGTTGAGACTTACTAAAAAAGCATGTTATAATAACATTATATTTTAGTGGAGTTGAGACCTTACTATCATTTAAAAATGTTATCATGACATGAAAGAACATTACAAGAATGTCACAATAATGTCACAGTGCGATGTCGCAATGTTAGGTCCTAAAGCTGTTTTTGGGTGCAATCAAAATAATGTAACAAGAACCAAAGCAGAACTAAACAGAACATTATGATAACATTATAATAACGTCATATTCTTGCCTGGGAATGATTAAGAATTTGTTTATGGCGCCCTGTGTCTCTAATATTTACTTCCCAGGAAAGATATAGATAGTTTTGGATAGCTGTGATCATGATCTACAAGATAAAAGAAAATCATAATTAGAATTTAATACGGAAAATAGCCGTGAAAACCAATGTTTTTCAGGGGTAGTCCCGCAGCAAGAGCGAACTAGCAAACGGTCAATACATACGTCAAAGCGGACGTCCGCCCCTCCCCCAAATCAGAGGGGCGTACAGCCCCCCGTACGGCTCGCAGATCCCTTTGATTCGCAGACATTGAAATTGCTGCGACTGTGCATTCCACGGCCGTATGTGTGGGGCCGGGGTGTTTAGAAAGTAAACGGCGCACAGGGCCCAATGTTGGCCGTGCGAGCGGCCTTTTTTCTGCCGCCCTTAAACCGCTCGTGGATTGAATTCCCGAGTTATTGGGGCTACAAAAAGAGGCGGGGGGACGATTTGTGGGGACGGTATAGGGCCATATCTACCTCCTTTCCAATCCCCACACCCCCTCCCCTCAACATACAACCCCCTCCCTTAGCCCCCACAGGGGGCCTATATATGGCTACAGCAGGGGGATATTGTGGAAAAAGATTTCAGACCGATTAAACAAGAAATTGGTCTCAAAAAGGGGTCTGAAAGGGTGGAGGTGAGCACGTGGTGGGAGCTGGGCGCGGCGGGTAGAGCTTAGTGTACCTGTGTAGCAGGGTGGGGCTCTAAGCCGCACGGCCCGCTTTGACAGACCTCTCCAGGGACCTCAGGACGGCTCTACAGGTCCCGTCCCCACCAACCACGGGTATATAGGCGGTATTATGAGAGTCAGTCACATGTTGCTGCCGTGTTTAGGTAGATATTTGGTTAAAAATATTAGGTATGTATATATGTACACATCAGGGGCGGATACAGGATTTCTAAAAGGGAGGGGGGTCCACATATAGGGTAAGTACTAAAACGATTGCATTTGCATGCATGTGCGCAACGTTTCTTTTCCTCTTTGCCAAGTTTGAGTTCCCACCAAAGGGGGGGGGGGGGGGTTCTGGATCCCCTGGTTTCCCTTCTGGATTTACCCCTGCACATAGAAATATAACCCTTTGGGGGTACCAGGATGGGGCTTCTGCTCCTGGGAAGAATATAGGTCCCCAGTAGCCCCAGCTGATCATATTATAAGGTGATGATAGGGGGGACCCAGTACTGACCAAGTGGTTCTTTGGGTTCAACTCCCAGTTGGTGTCTGGGTTCACTAAAGCCCCATGCCCACTAGGCGATTTTGCCGGCGACAGGCAACGGCACAAAGATCAAATTGCCCAGCAACTCTCATTGCTGGGCGATTCCCAGTGGGTATAGTGTATTGGAATGTTGCATCTTTGATCTGAATCAGTGCTAAAATCAGTCGATTCTACCCTTAGAATCGGCCAATTTTAGGGTCAATGAGTCGACAGACTCAGCTGAAATCGCACAGTGGGTATGGCACTTAAGGGATGAGGCAAAGTAAAAATGATTTTCAGGTTATGATCCCCTGCTGTTTACCCGTCCTGTCACCCTCATCTCATAGATATGATAACCAAAGACTGACCAAGTCAAAGCACGTGTCTAAAAAGTCAGAATTCGTCCTAACTTGTTTCGCTGTGAAAATGACCTTGGCATGTCGGAACGGAGTAAAACATCAATCACTCACTCACTTACTCATAGAAATATATGTATGGGTGTGTGTACATGTCTGGGTGTGTGTGTGTGTGTGTGTGTGTGTGTGTGTGTGTGTGTGTGTGTTTATATAAATAATGTTTTATGTCAAAATTGCCTTATCCGAAACGCCCAAATAGTATTGCTTATTTCCGGGAAATGAATGAAAACATGTTTAAAAGCTATATTTCTGGGAAGCCATTTCATGTCCTTCCTGAAAATGAATGAAAACAGGTTAAAAGTGACATTTCTGGGCAGGCAAGCAGCAAGGTAACAGGCATATTCTGTAACCATACGTTGGTCAGTCAGTAACTTATCATATTTTCAAGCAACATTTACATTATTTTAGGTTAGGTTAAGACTTACTAAAAAATCAGTATGAAAACATATTTTAGTGAAGCTGAGACCTTACAAGTACAGAATGTTATAATGATGTTATTTTTACGTGAAAGCACATATGAAGAATGTACCAATAATGTTACAGTGCGACGTCACGATGTTAAGTTCTAAAGATGTTTTGGGTGCCATCAAAATTGTGAAAGAACAAAAACAGAATGTTGCTGCAAAGTTATAATAATGTCACATTTTTGCTTTGCATGGCTGCATCGGGTAGGGTTCCCAGCAGGGATGGATATTGAGAGTTTCAAAAGGGGGCACCCTACTGTAAAATTGTCCACTGGACATTCCAGGTCCGAGAAATTTACATAAGAAAAGTTAATATTTGTCCAAAAATAGGGGGGGGGGGCATGGGCCTGCTGCGCCCCCTCGAAATCCGCCACTGGTACCGATAGGCAGAGATGGATTCAGGGCTTAATGTTTGACCAAACTATGGTTGCGGCTTAGATATCTGAAGGCCGTCCCATAGTTTTTATCCAGCCAAGCATGTGATGTTATTATAACCATAGAGAGAACCATAGAATGGAGCATTAGCTCTGTGAAGCGGTGTTTCTGAGGGTTTCAGTATAGACCTTACTTACCTGTAATAACAATTGTGACCAGTGGGCCCTCATCCGGACAGCTCCGTGCCAGCCCAGGCAAGAATATGATGTTATCATAACTTTATCACAACATTCTTTTTGGTCCTAGTTTGGTTCTTGTTACATTATTTTGATGGCACCCAATAATGTCTTTAGAACCTCACATTGAAACATTGCATTGTGATGTTATTATAATGTTCTGGTTACGTTATTCACATAAAAATAATGTTATTATAATATACTGTTTTGGTACAGTCTTAACATCACCAGAATATAACATTATCATAACATTCTGTTTAACTAAGTCACAACTTAACCTAAAACAATGTTCCTGTTACGTGATAATTAGGCAGGTTATGGACTCACCAAAAAAGCATGCTCACAGAACGTACTTGTTACTTCGCTGCTTGCCTGGGAGGCCACCTTTGTAAAGACTTCACCCCTTTGCGGGACCTGGACCAATAAACTGAGATACTTTTGGGGGAAAGTGTGAGAAATTATAAACTTATGTCAGACTCCATTGATTTCATAAGTTTTCTGGAATGAAATGAAAAGATTTCATTGCTAATATCATTCTAACAAATGTACTAGTTTTAAGTCTCTATTGTGTCAAGCTTAAGAAGTCTTTACATCTTCATCATCAGATTATGATATTGGTATCCCATTACATAGATGATGTGAGTAAATGAAATGTTACTTCTTGGTTTACTATCAATGTTAAAATGTTGCAGCAATGTTCTGTTTGCTTTGGTTTTGGTTCTTGCTACATTATATTGTAACCTTTTAGGAACAATTTTTGGGGGCTCCCAATTACCTCACTGTAACTGCCTAATACCTATCAAGGCAAGCAGTGCCGTTCTGTGAGCCTGCTTTTTTGGTCAGTCTGTTACCTGCCATTTTTTCACAAAACAGTTACATTGTTTTAGGTAGAGTTGAGACGTATTAAAAAAGTGTAATAATAACATTATAGTGTCGTGAAGTTGAGACCTTACCAATAGAGAATGTTATAATATCATGTTATTTTTACATGAAATAACATAACCAGGATGTTATCATAAAGTCACAGTACAACATCGCAATGTTAGGTTCTAAAGATGTTACTGGGGGCCATCACAATAATGTAACAAGAACCAAAACAGAACTAAGAAGAACATTACTGCAATGTTATGATAACGTCACATTCTTCCCTGGGTAGAATACAAGTGTCTCTTTCTTATTCTTTCAAAATCATAATAACTTAATGATTATGGAATTAACCATTTCGTGTATTCAATGTGGTAAATTGGCATTAAATAGGCGGTTCAGAGAATTTTCCCAAACACGAATAGCTAAATTGTTGATTCTTACCTGTAGGTTAGCCATGATCAGGATGCATTCTGGTTAATATGTCGACAAACAATAAGGATTTAGCATATACATTCTCATACATAATGTTATTATTTGTTCTTTAATATGGTGAAAAACTAGTGATCATAATTTTTTTAATTCATATACTTATTATTTAATATTTTCACAGTTGCTTGAAATTTCTGTCACTATAGATGGAAATATAAACATGATTTGACTATTTTCTAAAGTTTTTCTAGGGATTTTGTTGACAAAATTATCCTGCAGGTGTATAAAATACTGTTATTTAGATATCTGTGATAGGGAGAGTTAGATGTATATTAGTGCTACCAGTCTTAATATTATTACCAAAATACATAAATATAAATATGATTTCCCTTTTGGTAAGGGGGGATTCAACAATGTTATAAAAAAGCTATTTTTGGTAGTGTCTGGTTCTATATTATTGACATTATCATTTTTCAACTTTTAATAGAACAACCTAATTTGAGTTTGAGGTTGGATTTTTTCCAATATTAGATCATATCTCTGGAGATTCAACTATTAGCAAGAGGTAATGATATGATATTATGATTTATTGACCAACATTTGACAAACACACAAAACTTAAACAACACATTTTTCTCTTTTTAATTGTTTCATTTTAATAATCTACATTTACGTGTTCTACAAGGAATAACTCGTATACCTTTGACAAAGAAGATCAGTCTGGTCAAGAACTACTACCCATCTTGGCCATAATATTATGCAAAACAATTAGTCAATAACAAATGTAACACTTGCCTCTGGGCCAGCTACATAAACCGAAATATTAGCAGAGTGGTGTACATATTATATAAAGGTCATCGAAGGTCATCACATGGTTGTCAACTTATAATTAATGATTAGTCCAGGGACAATTTGACAGACAAGTGGTCGACAGGCTACGAGTTTGTTATCGTTAGGTCAATCGAACAAAGGGACTCGCTGCGGTCAGTGATGTCGTATATTATTTACAAATGTCAGTCAACTGACAGTGACAGTTTCATGCCAACCCGTTCTGTTGGAAGGTTCAGGCCAGTTCATGTTTAATGATACAAAGTTGTCATCAGTGGAGGTACTGTTCTGAATCGGACTGGAAACCTAATTTAGAACAGGTTTGAGAATAAAACTACTATTCACAATGCCTTTTTCTACTAGCCATCTCTAAACCTTACACAGAATAAAACATTGTTCCTAAAGATAAGAGAAATACCAGAAGATACAGTATTTTGGTCAGTTCTGATGTTAGGCATACTTGAAAAGGAAAATCTGGTAAGTTTAACAATTTGCTAGAATTTTGAGGAAATATAATTAGGAAAGGCTAAAAAATCTAAGTGTTGTTGGCAGTTAAAATTGTTCCATTATATTACAAATGTTGTCTTTTTCCCAAAGTTGCGAAATGCTCAAAGATTTTGGCAAAAACAAATTAAACTTGTGCTTGATTGATGGAAAAATGAATTGATTTTTGTTTTCTTCAACCGTATCACAATCAAGTAGAAACTTTTCTAAACAAAATTCATACTGTTATGGCCATTTCACTGGTGTTACTCTTGTCATAAGTATTTAGTTTTTGTTGAAGGTTAATTTTGTTGCATTTGCGTTTTACGGAAGTGGAATGACATCTAAATTGTAACGAGTTTTTATTGCACAGGGCGAACTGGGTATAATTGTGTCCAACTTGGTTTGTTGTTTTCCGGTCAGCAACAACATGACAACATGTCAGTATGACAACCTGATTATTGCACAAACATATACATTATAGCGATGTGTCAAGTATACCCTAGTTCACTAGGACTGGAGACCCACAATCGGTCGTTTTAGGATAACCTTTCTTCCCAATTGGACTTCCACTTTTTTACTTATCAGCTGAGCGGAGGATGCCCGCGGTAACTATATCACTGTGTTAATGTAACCAATTGATGTAAGGGCATAATACTGTCATTCCTTGTGCAGGGAATTAGAATAAGTATTTACAAAGTTCACATGTACTTTTGTCAAACAGTCAAAAACATCAGTTCAAATGCACAAAGTTGACACAAATTCAAGCACTTTTGTATCATGACATAATGGCCCCTTTATGCTAACTAAACAATCATTTTGTTAAATGCCACCGTGGAAAATGTAGAACCATGTTGATGAAGACCTATATTATTATCTTTATATTACCAACTATGACTTTGATTAAGAAACACATATATTACTTATTATGTAGATTTACCATACACTCTGACTGTTGAGAATGTTATCTATAATGTAATCAAGAGAAAATGGGAAGCCTTGGACTGCATCATCATAGTAATAACATTAATTTGTATGAACAACATCTACTTTATACTTACATTAGAATTATATCATTTGAAACCAGTATCCTTAGACCATGCAGTGATATGAGTATAACTGTACTCACGGCCAATACTGATAAATATCTATAATACACAAGAAAATCACAGTATCAACTACAAAATCTAATTTGCATGTTGGAAATCTCACACTGATAATGTCTTCTGACGGGTTCTTAAAGTAAGACATCCTAGTTACAACTATCATATAGATATCTGGATAAATTAGAATAAGGGTTTGATAGACCTGGTATTAGTAGTGATTAAGAAGGAAAAGGTTTACCTTTAGAGATATTTTGTTTCAAAGGAAAATGTGTGCATATCAATAAGTATTGTATACATATTTTATATCCAGTTACATTAAGTTCTAGTGCTTCCTATTTATTGTTCATGCCAAAACAATAATACAATGCTTTATCATACCCTTGGGTGATATGGATTCAGAAGTTAAGAAAATGCATCACTGGTACAAACAGAATGATAACCAATGAGTTTTCAGCCTATATTGTGATACAGGAAAGTAGTTCCAGCAGACAAAATAGTTCTCCTTTTTAAGTTAATCTAAGCTTTAAGAATTCACTTAAAAATGTTGCCAGGGTATAATAAATCCATAACCAACCAGGGAGAAGGTTCTTGGTGAGTTATCAACTCTCAGTGTGTCAGGGATATCAGGCTTCGGGTGGCCCTGCAGGCCCTGCCCTCAGGCTGATATCCCTGACACAGCTTGTGTTGATAACCCATGTCTTACCTCCTCTCTAGCTGGTTATACATATTAATGTCATAGCAATTTTACAGAAACATTGCAACTTGTTATATCCTTTTTTGATATCATGCTTGTTGACTTGCATAATGCTCTAATCATAACCAACCTTAATGAAATTATACTTGTAGTTGTATTCATATAATCTGTAAAATTACTTAATGTAACTTTAAAACTCAACCAATGTATTAAATTTACACATTAAGCTTTACGTTACATATGTACTCACATGCATTGAACCATTATATTTACAATAATGCTATTGGTCACTGAAATTTATCAGCCAGTCACTTAAATCTATATAAATTTACACTGTCAAAACAAACCAAACGAATCGTAATAACAGGTACAAATATTATTATTTTTGATTGTATAATCATTGCAAGTTGAAAACAGAGGCACATGAACACTGTGAGATACATCTGCAGTTTATGGGCATGTTAACAAGCCAACTGTTTGTTACTGGTTGAAACAAAAGCCAAGTTTACGTCTCATAATACCTCCCGTTTCGACGAGGAATACAAAAGAATCAAAATTTAATAAATGGAGCGGCAAGAGGAAGGAAATAGTCCAGGGGTAGATCTGGAGGTTTCCTAAAGGGAGAGTGCCCTTTTTTGAAACATTTTGACGGGTGCTCTGGATTCAGGAATTTCATATTACAAATACTAATACTCAGCCAAAAATAACTGGACAGTCTCTGTAGGGAAAGGTTTCTTGTTCTCAGAATTTGTTAATATCTTTTGTTGAAAGTTGTAGTAATCATTGTCGTAACGGGAGTACTGCCGTAAACCAGACCTGACATTGACTATTTGTTGTTGAGTTACTAGACCTGCATCACACCGCATTATAAGTTAAATAACAAGACTACATCTGTACAGGCTGCCTAGGGTCCTTGGGTTAAATCGGTACAGTTCACAGTATGTATAAATGACGTCACCATGGTAACCCTGGTCGTCAGGGTCGTTCACAGTATGTATACATGATG
The DNA here is from genome assembly GCA_936440205.1 of Lepidonotus clava. Taxonomy (NCBI): domain Eukaryota; kingdom Metazoa; phylum Annelida; class Polychaeta; order Phyllodocida; family Polynoidae; genus Lepidonotus; species Lepidonotus clava. Next base: position 34,776,616 of record OW387150.1, read on the forward strand.
TCACCATGGCAACCCTGGTTGTCAGGGTCGTATAGTTCACAGTATGTATGCATGATGTCACAATGGTAACCCTGGTTGTCAGGGTCGTTTACAGTATGTATATATGACGTCCCCATGGTAACCCTGGTCGCCAGGGTCGTTCACAGTATGTATACATGATGTCACCATGGTAACCCCGGTTGTCAGGGTCGTTCACAGTATGTATATATGACGTCACCATGGTAACCCTGGTCGTCAGGGTCGTTCACAGTATGTATACATGACGTCACCATGGTAACCCTGGTCATCAGGGTCGTTCACAGTATGTATATGTGATGTCCCCATGGTAACCCTGGTCACCAGGGTTGTATCCAGGGCCTTGGACAACACACCAACACACTCTAAGTTCTGATTTCGACCTATGTAGCATATCGGGATCTAAGCACCGTCTCTAGTCAGTCTTTATTCACAGCGTGTTCATTCCCCCCTGTCCATGGAGTTGGTAGGTTTGGACAGGAATATATCAGGTACAGCCGGAGAAGTTATCGATAGTAAATAATGTGCAAGTCAAATACAGTAAATGCACCAGGGGGGTCAGTATGAGGGTGTGTCCGCCCCGCTCGGCGACCCTTAGCCTAAAGGCCTCTGTTCTGTCTCCACTCAATGGTTGGTTCCTTAAAACATAAAGAACCCTGTCGTGAAACCGAGGCTGAGGTCGACCCTGGCGCCCCCTAACGGGTAGAAGGGTAACGAAGACGTGCGGGGCTGAAGGCGGCGGGGGATTGTGCGTGAGACAATGTTTTTATATTAACTGGACAAAATTATTCCCGCGTCCCTTCCTTACGTCTCCTGTGGCATGACGTCACTTCCGGGGACCTCTGTGATGTCACTCTACCCATGAATGACGTTGTACGTCACGTGACTTCCGGTCCTTGGCCACGTGACTTCCGGTCCTTGATCACGTGACTTCCGGTCTTTGACCACGTGACTTCCGGTCCTTGACCACGTGATCTGTACACTCAGTCACGTGACCATGTCACTGCCGACACCATTCACGGACGAAACGTCTATGCAACCCGGAAATGGGCTTGTGAAGAATAATGCCCTCTCGGAAATTGGGTATCACTAATCATTCACAAATCCTGCTTAATCCCATGGTGAGAGAGGGTAAAGGGGGGCAACTTCCTCAGAAAAGGACCGGACCTGGACAGTCTCGGCCAGTGAGTTTCTACAGGCGACGTGTATAAGGGAAGTGCCCCCTCATAAAAGGGTGTCTCAGTAATAAATGCCCCTGTTAGAAGGGCACCCACCAATAGGGCCTTTCTGTCTCCTTGTCCCGGTGAGTAAGATTAGAAGGGCACCTTGTTGGAGCGGGGCTTGGCCTTCTTGGGCTCCCTCCCCCGTCTCCGGTGTGACCCGTTATTGGCCCGGCCCTTGGTGGCCAGAGACTGGTTCTGCTGCCTCATGTACCGCTTACACTTACAACTCTTCACCACCTTAATGCGATAAGTCCGCGTCTCCCCGTTCTCACACAGTAGTCTCACGCGCTTCCTCTTGACGACGTCGTTGACGCAGCGCCACTCGAGCACCTTGGTCCTCGCCCAGACCTTGATGAACTCGGCGTACCAGGGCAGGGTGGTCATGGGCAGGCAGTGGCCCGTGCACACCACCTCCGTCACCGGCTTGATGGACGTGCAGAAGCCGTCTGAGATGTAGCGCTTCGACCGCAGCTCCTTACAACCGATCTGCACGTCTGAAACAAGCAAAATACAGGCAGAGGGGTCAGAATTATTGTTGGTTCATTATTAGCATTATTTCAACACAGTCATTACAGAACGGTTTTTCCAAACGTGTACAAAAGTCTCAGTGGCGGATTTAGGAGGGGAGGGACGCACAGGACGCACCCCCCCCCCTATTATGGGCAAAACATTGATCTTTTGAATATAAAATCCCCAGACACACAGGATCCGGTAGAATTTTTAACGATAGGGCGCCACCCCTTTTGAAAATGTCTGGATCCGCCCCTGAGTTTGTTTGTATATACCGAAAATAGCTTTCATTTCTACCATTAACCTGTCATTATAGAAATTGGCTATCATATGTGTATATAATATAAGTCTGTATATATCCAGAAAATATGTATTTCATTATTATCAGTATCATTTTTGTTAAATGTTTTATATTGACTGACTTCAGATTTCCCTTTTCTTCCAGACAGTAAAGATATGGGTATAATGATGACATCAATAATAGTCAACTTTTGATAGTGAATAGCTTATATGATGGAAAATGATATTGTTTGAGTAAATTAAACACACACACACACATAGATATATTTTGAATTAGATTTAAAGATACTATATATTCTATTTGATAAAAGCATCCTGTGCATGCTGGACAACCTAGCTTGTCCATTATATAAATCCGTACAATAGAAATGAAACGTTGATTAACGTCGCATCGGTGATTGAAGTACCAGTACATTCTAACACAGTTTTATAACATTATTTAACCACAGTCATTATAGAAGTGGGTTTCCAAATAATTATGTCTCTCTTTGCATATATGGAAGAAGGGACATCAAACAAACAAATCAACAATATAGCACAGAAGAATGAGCAGTTGGACATCTTAGACCCTGGTTGTGGAATCTCAGCAATGTAATCTATGTTAACGTTGTATAAGGATAATTCACCCCTTCCAACCGTCTAATCTATTCTCCCTAACACGGATAGCCAATTTCTGGAGTTTTGCTCGCAGGTTAGCCTAGATCAGGTCGCATGCTGGGTAATAGCTTTAGCAGGCCTCACCTTTCATTAATCACTTCATCATTTGTTGTTAAATGTTGTGAAAAGTCATCATCTCTTTTTGATTTGTATACATAAATATTTAATATTTTCTAAGTTGTTTGAAAATTAATTAATTATAGATGGATATACACAATTATTTGATTATTTTCTATATGTTTTTAATGGTTGTCGACAAAATTAGTCACAATTAGCCTGCAGGCACTTAAAATATTGTAAATAAGCTATCCGTTGAAGGAAGAATTCCCTAGATAGTCCAGAGAGTCGTAATATTGTTTATAATGAACATGAATAGCGATGCTTCTTGAGACTCGCAGATACAAACGTAGAACTGATAGATATACTAGTATATCCCCTCTTATATTGATGTATGTAAGAAGAACATAGGGGTGCATCCGAGGGTTGCCATCCGACCCATATGGGTTAGTAATATAACATAACGCATTCTGAGGACAACCCGAAAGGTACATCACCAAAGCAATTTTCAAGAGGTGTTGAAAATACAGTAATACTGAAAGCAAGTATGTACGTCCTGTCAATACACACCTCCCCCAATATATGCACCTGTGGCCATGCATGTGTTAAAGCATCCAAAATGTCTAAAACTCAATCATTACCTGATGAATTACCACAAATTATATGTACTAATTATTTCGTAAATTGTGCATGGATTGATTACCAGCCCTACCCAGCCAACTTGCAATGAACAGAAACTTTCTGCGACCATACTATTTTAGTCAGATTGTTACTTACTAAGATGGCACATAACAATTACGTTATTGATGGTTAGGTTGAAACCTTACCAAATCATAACATTATATTTGGTGAGGTTAGGATGAAACCAAAACAGAAAGTTATAAGAAAATTCTGTTTAGGTTGAAAAACGTATCCAGAATGTTATGATAATGTTCAATGTGTAGACTGCAACATGCAAAAGGAGACCACTTTAGAAGTAGTATGTAATTATCCTGGAATCTAACCTTGGTTCAACAGTTTCTACTCCACCATTGACTATGTCCATAAGGAACATGTACTGAATATTCTAAAACAAAAGACTAGTTTCACGGGTCTAGAGTGCAGCACATATTTGACATTCCAATCTCAAGGTCACTAATATTAAAAAGAGAAATACATCCTTCAATTTGAATATGACATGATATACAGACAGAAATAGAAGATGTGCATTGCATCGGGCAATGCCGCGAATGCCCCTTTTTCATCTCTCACAACATATGATTACCTTTACCAAAAAATGTGCCCCAAATATATTTGCCTGACTTTAAAAGGTATTTTACCCGATGTCCCGTATGGGGCTGCCGGTCGTTGGCAGGAGAGTCCCTGGGTCGGGGCATGGTTTAAACAGAGACCTTGTGGTTGTAGAGAGGGGTCACTCCTTCGGTGTGGCTATGGGATCACTTCACCAGGTGCGGTTATGGTCCCAGACAAGGATGCGATGTTATTATAATTTTGCAGCAACATTTTGGTTGGTTCTGTATTTGGTTCTTGTTACGTTCTTTTGATGACTCCCAATTATATCACTGCTTGTTTGTGTACTGGTGTGATGTTGAACTGTGACATCATTACAATGTCTGGCTACGTAAACAGAATGTTTGTATTAATGTTCAGTTTTGGTTTCATCCTAACCTAAATATAATGTGATTTCATTCTGATTTGGTGAGGTTTTGACCTCACCATCAATTATGTAATTGTTACGTGCCATCTTTGTAATTAACAACCTGACTAAAAAAGTATGGTTGCAGAACACTTCTGTTACGTCGCAAGCTGGCTGGGTTATGATCAGAACCAGTGTCCTAAGACCTGAGCTAGTAAGATCTGGCACAACAGGGCTTTCTGGGACCAGTGATCTTAGAGGGGGGACAGGGGGTACTCAGGGGCCTTGGGGGGGTACAGGGGGTCCTGACCCCCATCCTGCACCCCGTCTGTGGCGTGTGTGCTCAGCAGGATCTTGCACAGCAGGGCTCTCTGGGACCAAAGATCTTACAGCAGTTTCAGGGGGTCTTTCATGGCCTGACCCCCCAATTTTAATGGGATTTTAAACTTTGTAAAGCAAGAAAAACATGGCATGGATTTTACACAGTCTGGGTGCAGGGGGGCCAGGCGTGCCCCCTGTCCCTGCTCCAATGTCCCAGAAAGCCCTCCCGTACCAGATCTAGTCGAGCACACACACCACCAACAGGGTGCAGGGCAAGGGGGTCAGGACCCCCTGTACCCCCCTCCCCTCCCTCCCTGTACCTCTGAGTGCCCCCTCCCCTGCTCTAAGGTCTCTGGTCCCAGAAAGCCCTGCTGTGCCAGATCTGGCTGACCACACACGCCACAGACAGGGTGCAGGGGGGGGGGGCAGGACCCCCTGTACCCCCACCCCCCCACCTCCCTCCCTGTACCTCTGAGTGCCCCCTCCCCTGCTCTAAGGTCTCTGGTCCCAGAAAGCCCTGCTGTGCCAGATCTGGCTGACCACACACGCCACAGACAGGGTGCAGGGGGGGGGGGCAGGACCCCCTGTACCCCCCCCACCTCCCTCCCTGTACCTCTGAGTGCCCCCTCCCCTGCTCTAAGGTCTCTGGTCCCAGAAAGCCCTGCTGTGCCAGATCTAGCTGAGCACACACGCCTCAGACGGGGTGCAGGGGACGGCCGACGAGGGCCCGGCAAATATTTGTTATAGGTAGGAATCAGGCAGGGCCAGGGAGGGGGGCATACTGGGCCCCCAGCAGCCCCCCACAGGTAAAGAGCAGGGACTGTGGGCAGGTACTGCTAAGGGGGTTGGGGCGCCGAGGGGGTTGGGGGGGTTGGGGTGGGGTTGGGGGGTAGTATCTCCTCTGGGTTAACTATGTATATACATGTTGAGTTCAGAATTGTCTTCTCTAGCAAGGCGAATGCACAAGTCCAAGTCCTAGTTTGGGAGAATTAGACTAGTCACTCCTAGTTTGGGTACGTGCATGAGTATATATATGCTTGTTTTTTAAAGGCAAATGCAAACGTCTAATACCTTCTTAGGGGGTTGGGCTATAGGACGATCCCTCCTTTAGTTTAGGTATATGTTGAGAAAGATACGAACACTAGCTGGATTAGACAAATTTGTATATGAAGCAAATTGTGATTAGAGATTGATTTATTGAAATCATACTGATGTTCTAAAAATAGACTGAAACTAGGTTGGGAATGCCGGAGGGGGGACATCTTGCAGAGACCTACTTCTGTTGTTCTACTTGGAGATCCCAAGCAAGAATATGATCTTATTATAATGTTGCAGCAACGTTCTGTTTAGTCATGGTTTGGTTCTTGTTACGTTCTTTTGATGGCACCCAAAAATGTCTTTAAACCTAATGTTGAGACTTCACACTAAAACGTTCTTGTGACATTCTTGTAACATTATTTTACGTTATAATAATGTTATTATAACATTCTTTATTAGTTTGGTTTCAACTTTACCAAAATATTATGTTATTATAGCATACTCTTTTAACAAGTCTAAACTTTACCTAAAATAACATTATTGTTTTGTGAAAATTGGCCAGGTTTCAGACCAATTAAAAAAGTACTGTTGCAGAATGTTCTTGTTACGTTGCTGCTTGCCTGGGATTTCAACATTGAAATTCCTACCTAGTCATTCTAAGCTGGTGGAAACCTAATCATGCTGGACAGTGATCTGATGACATCATTATGAAAAAAATAGGTCAGTTATCCCCCATATTTCATCACCTTCCTATCCTCCTTTTGGCAATGGTGTTAAATATGTTCTCTTTTTTTTGCCTTTCATCTATTTGTAATTCCTTATTATCTCAGCTTTTGAAAGAGGTGGATGAGATGGAGCTTTTAGTTTTCCAAATCACACTGAAGTTCAATAAATTCTATAATCTTGACCTAGTTGCAGACCTGGTTGCAGACCCAGGCAAGCGGCGATGTAACAAGAATGTTCTGCAACCATACTTTTTTGGTTAGTCTGTAACCTGCCCAATTATCACACAACAGTCTTGTTATTTTAAGTAAAGTTGAGACTTTACTAAAAAAGGTTATAATAACATTATATTTTTGTGAAGTTGTGACTGTACGTACTAACAAAGAAATTTATAAACTGTTATCATAAAGTAAAAAAACGTTACAACAATGTCAGAATAAGTCACAATACAGTGCGACGTAGCAATGTTAGGTTCTAAAGACGTTTTTGGGTTCCATCCAAATAATTTAACAAGAACCAAAGCAGAACTAAACAAAATGTTGCCACAACGTTATAATAACGTCATATTCTTGCTTGGGGAGTGTATTCCCCCCCCCCCACCCTCCACCCCAATCGCTATCTTCAGTCGAGCCCGTTGGACACCTCCTCCCAAGCAAGAATATGACGTTATAATAACGTTGCAGAAACGTTCTGTTAAGACCTGGTTTGGTTCTTGTTACGTTCTTTTGAGGGCACCCAAAAACGTCTTTAGAACCTAACGTTGGGACGTCACACTAGAATGTTGTTGTGACTTTCTTGTAACGTTATTTCACGTTACAATTACGTTATGATAACCTTTTTTATTAGTTTGGTCTCAACTTTACCAAAATAGAATGTTATTATAACGTTCTTTTTCAGTAAGTCTAAACCTTACCTAAAATAACGTTATTGTTACGTTAAAATTGGCCAGGGCTCAGACCAATTTAAAAGGTACAGTCGCAGAACGTTCTTGTTACGTTGCTGCTTGCCTGGGTGTTCAGTTCTGAGGCCGGTCCCTGCTCACATACTTCAGTCTGCCTTCTGAGAAGTCTCCACAAAGTCAATAAGACCAAGGCTAGGGGTCCCACTGGTCTCAGGTATGGCACTAAAATCACAGCTATTCCATCGAAAAGGGTATTTTTCTAACCTTGCATTTAACTGGAAGGCAATTTGCATAGCTATGATCAACAGTGATTGCAAAAAGTATTTGTATAATGACCTCACCCTCTCCCATCACACAACAACATTCCATAAGAGTCCTATATATATAGTCATTGCAAAAGTATACAACAAGCAGCAAAATTGCCTTTAATTAATTCTATGGCATCAGACCCTTATTCACAGTTTTATTAATATAAGCATATCACATGATATATCATATCATATGAACATCAATTGATTGGTTCTGATCCTCTAAGCATTCAAGGAAATATGTCTCAAATAACAGCGCTCTGTCGTGGGGTGAGTTTAAGCTGGTTTCCACTAGCCGATTTTGCTCCCGATATCAAAAATCGGCATTTGAAATTTTGTTTATTCATAGACATGTTATACATACTTAAAACAGGGTTTAAATTCTCTTTCAAATGATATGTAGGATGCATGGTCCTTTGTCATATTACTGGTGAAAAATAATTCATTACCAAAATTCAGACAGTAAAAATCGGCTGGTGGAATCCAGGCTTAAATGTAATTGAAGTTAGACGGAAAAGTCTGACAGGGCTTTAAAGCGCCGTGCAAACAGTGAAACCCCTTTCCCTTTTGTAGGCCTTAACTTTATTGCCTGGAGGGCTGTGGGACCAGGCTGTTTACCCCTGGAGCTGTGTACGGACAGTTTACCCACCTTCTTGTTTGTTATCAGCCATAAGCTTGGGCAATATTGGAAAAAGGAAACGGCGACATGGTTGCCTTATACCACCAGGGGATTACTGAACATGCATAGGAAACTGCTAAAAGATCATGCATTGGCACTTAGCAGTGTTGCTAAAAAGCAAACCTGAATAACCACCAAACTTGTCGCCGAAGGTTTTTCTGTCTCTCTCACCTTTCATTTACCATCTGCCTGCTTTGGGCTTTTTTTCAATATTTGGTTTCTGGCTTAAGCTGGGCAGAAGTTATTCTGGCCTATGAATAGTGATATGGAGGCGGGTGGGCCCCACCCCCACCCGGCTCAGACCTCATCGGCCCTCTAACCAAACATAGGGGTGGTTAGCGCGATCCCACTCAATTGTACCCAGTTTGTAATGAATGTGGACATAGGTAAAAGGTAGAATAATCTATAGGCTAGCGGGTTGTATGTCAGTCATTTAAATTCTCCCAACCACAGATAGCCAATTTCTGGAGTTTTACTTGCAGGTTAGCCTGCTGGTTAGCCTAGATTAGGTTGCACGCTGGGTAATATATCAAAAATCCCAAGGCTATAGCATAGTAATTTCCATTGATAACTTCATAATTTGTTCTTAAATATAGTGAAAAACTAGGCATCATCATGTTCTGATTAGTGTACATATATTTTTTGATATTGCCTAAGTTGTTTGAAAATCCATTTGATATAAGTGAATATGATACTAGTTATTTGATTATTTTCAATAGTTTTGTCGAGAAAGATAGTCAAATTAGCCTGCAGGTACATAAAATACTCTAAAACAGCTATCCGTGGTAGGGAAAATTATATCTCGTCCATTCCTCTATGAACGGTCTGATCATGTAATAAGCATTCCACCGTTATAAAAGGTTATTCAGTGTAATTCAAACGTTATTTTAAAAACCCCTTTGTTACGTTTCTGTATTTTATTTGCTTGAGTGATTCAACATAACACACATAATGCTATAGACGATTAAGGGGCGTGTTCATTTGGTAGAATGAGATGGAACTATCCGGGAAATCCCCAGCAGGGGTGGGGAGATGTCCTTAAAAATTGCTGACTATGCACAATCTGATGGTGTTAAGATGTGGTCCACATGGTGTGTGGGCCCTGAAGGGTCACGAGCCCCTCACAAGGGGCCTGCGGGGGCGGGAGGGGGGGGGGGACAACACTTACGTTGTATGCGTGGACATACTAAATCAGCATTTTCCCAATTTGGTGGCAACGTGTTTGAGGTTTCATTCTACGTTTACAAATTCTACAAATAACGGGCAATAAAGAAAACAAGGTAAAGGTTTGCAAAAAAAATCATACAAAGTTACTCATATTAATGTCGATATATTGCTGATATAATTGAATTGTGTCCATGCAATCTCGGTCATGCGACAACCATTCTGAAATTGGAAAATTATAACCTCTCTGCTACATGCAGCAAAGGCTGCCATGATCTACATTTATTGGAGCATAGATGACAATAATTTATCTTAAGTATACTGTAAAACAGCTATCCGTGGTAGGGAAAATTAGTTATTGTAACCTTGCTGCACGTTTGTATACTCGGTAGATTTATCATCTTAACTCTGTGATACCTGATGCCAATATCTGTATCGGACTGTGTCCAGAGTCGATTAAGACGTAGTTATGGAAAAGACATTTGACTCAGGGGACCGGGTCAGGGGATCAAGGGGGACAGATCAGCCACCGCCGTGGGCTTGTTACATGAACAATGTTGTTCAGCTTTAGACGACCGACAATCGAGATTAAAAGGTCTGAAGAAATATAAAAAACAAAACCTATATAGATCTAGCACCACGACATTGACGCAGAGCCAAAGAGGCATGGCATGGCAAGATTATGGTCCAAGACCAGTTGTGCCCACCAAAAAACATTCACGATACATCATGATCAACATTTATCGTGGGGGGTATTTTAAGGCCCACGATACAAAAAACCTGACAAATGATATTGAAATAATTAACAATGTATGTGAATTTACACATAACATATTTTAATGCATATTTGAAAAATTTGGGATTAGAAAAAAGTGAATAATGAGTGGGCTAATAACCTTTTTACTAAGTTCAGAATTTAGCCTATTCTTGAAAGCTTGATAGGAGTCAATGAGTCGAAGCTCAGCAGTTAGGCTGTTTCAAGAAGTTGAGCCAAAATAACTAAAAGCTCTCTTAAAAGGTTCAGCTGAAGGCTTATATATCTTAAATGTAGGGCCTGTGGTAAACCTAGTTACAGTGCGATATTGTCAGCATTTTTTACAATGCAATTACATTGCAATTGCATTCTCTGCAATTTTACCATATTGCACAATACATAACCCATTTGCAAATGATTCAGAATATCGCCAAAACCAAATTTTGAAAAACATTTCAGTGTGTATTCAAGAATTATAAATTTCACTAAATACGAGGAATTCGTCGTTAAATGGAAAGTGCTGATGTGTATACATATATCCACCCACTCATCCCGCTGGGGGCGTGGTGGTAGCCGGGGGTGTGAGAACGTGCCAATGACTCTGACCTTGGTTGGACTAATCTGTGTTCTTAATAAAGCCCCACCCCAAACAACCCCGCCCCCTGGAGGTGGGGGGGGGGGAGGTAAGGGACAAAAACTCCACTTTACACCAGGGGCAGTGGTGAAGGCACGTGGGCGATATTAGGTGAATCTGCCCACCTAATTGCACGGCATGGCTTGTGGTATGGGTGTTGACTTATCATGGACCGAGCTGGTGGGGCACAAAGTGTCAACAATGTTCTTCCTCTGAAAATGTATTTTAGGGAAGCGTATCGTTCATCGCAACTTTGATAGGCATTTCAAATATAATTTTGTTACATGCATAAGAATGTCCATATAATAAGCATAAGCACCTCAAAATGCGTGGAAGAATTTGCTTAATTATGTAGTGTCAGATAAAACAGGAAGGTTTAGAGATACACAATTTCTAATGCAACCATACTTTGTCTTCTTCCAACTTTTGTTATTTGTACTCCATGTCAGCCTTGACAGTAAATTAACTTATATAATGTTTACATTAGAATTTCTTAGTTCCAGTTCTTTTCCTATGTAATTATCTGCCTATGGCCCTGTTGATATTGGGCGCCCCATAATGTGGCAGGTGTTTTCTGATACCTGATCATAAGGCCCTCAGAGTTGCCCTTTTAAGGTCTGCTGTCAATATACAGCCGGGTTCATGTACAGTACATTCCTGGGCGCCATGTGATCCGACAGAGCAGTTTGTGCTTAAAAGTGCATTCTGTGCTTATTAGACAAAACCTCTTTTCCATTTCATTATTGTAGCTTCTAGCCACTAATAGTTCGAAGAAGAAATACGGCTTATTTGTGTGATAAATTGTGGTTGTTACACTAAAGTTTGATGATTTCTTAATTGGAATGGAAAATCTAAAGGGCATACTAGTTCATGATCGCAATTTTGTCACATGTTACATTAAACTAAAATATATCTAACAATTGCTGCAACAGCAGACAGGTAAAGCTATCAGACGATACCCTTTTGTGATTAGTCTTGCCCAGAAGAGGTAAAACCTGAAGGCTCAATCTGAAAGTATGAAAGGCCAATGTAGATTTTGTTCAGAGACAAAAGCTCTCCCTGGCTTCTTTAAACATTATTATTTCCGAATTCAGAATTGATTAAAGCGTATATCAAGTTTGTTATAGGTGTTACTAACACATATAGCATATTCATTTGATAGTGCACTGTTTATGGTTTTTATGATTAAAATTTGATCGTAATGACACATGAAAGGCAATATTTGGTCCCTATTTATCAAACAGTAGTTGTATACCAACGGATTCCAAATTGAAAATTTATCTTTTTGAATAGCTATACGAATACGAAGAGATATCTTATATATGTATGAGAAAACTCCATCTGAGCGTACATACATACATGCATATGGACATATAATTATCAATGCATACAGTGATACAGTCACATTTATTTACAGACAGACAGCCGTATGATATATAATATACATACATGCATACGTACATATATTCATACACTTACATACATAGTTAAATACTAAGTCTCATTTCAGTCATCTCATCTTTCACTAATTTTGTATCATGGAAACTGTAAATTGTACCGACTGTCCTGCACTAAATGGGAGTAGGCGGGTGGTTGGTTATGCCAAGCCTAATAAATCCAAATAAAAACAATTTGAAAAACAAATATATTATATACACACCCATGCTGACAGATATACTACAGCGAGTACTCTACGCTGGCCTGTGTGAATGTTATTTCATTCATCACTACATCCTGTTTTAGCACTAATCGTTGGGCGTTCACCGTATCGAAAGCCAGCAATTATCTTATAAACTGCCGGAAATGGAACATACTCTTCACTGGTTGTGTTTGTTTATGTCTGATAAGGGTACAGTGTTCTGAATGGTTGTTATGTATGGAACACTATGAAGGGTATCGGTCTGTGTATCTCTGAAAGTGGCACCTCAAGATGGATAAAACATGAACCATTTGGCTTTGTGACACTCAACAGGTGTGAGTCAAAAGAGATTGAAGGACACAATGCCTATTTAGACATTAAGGCAGTGGACATGGTTATTGTGACCTATGTTGATCTATGGTAACTGATAACACCAATTAATAATGATTTAATAGTGAAGCATACCAGAAACAAGTGGCAGAGACATGTCCAGGGCTCCTGTACAATGATAACCTACCCAAGCAAGAATATGACGTTATTATTACGTTCTGTTTAGTTCTACTTTGGTTCTTTATTATAAAGAATGTTATGATAACGTTATTTTGATGTGAAAGAAAGTTATAAGAATGTCACAATAACGTCACCGTGTGAAGTCGCAATGTTCTAAAGATGTTTTTGGGTGCCATCAAAATAACGTAAAAAGAACCAAAGTAGAACTAAACAGAACGTAATAATAACGTCATATTCTTGCTTGGGTAGGTAATCATTGTACAGGAGCCCTGGACATGACTTAAAGTAAGGTCTGAACTTCACTGGAATATAATGTTATTATAACATTCATTTTTAGTAAATCTTAACGTCACCTAAAATAATATAACTGTTACGTGAAAATGGGCAGGTTACAGACTAACCAAAAAAGTACGGTCACAGAACATGCTTGTTACGTTGCTGCTTGCCTGGGTATGGCTCTGCCCCAGTACTATGTACAAGTACATGGAATCCTCCTCCACCTCCTGGGTTCTCTCTGGAGTTTGTATTTTACCTGGGATTTACATGTGTTACTCACTTTACCTTGTGCTTACAATATCTGTAACCATACAGGTTCTTTGAAAAGGGGGTAGCCACCATGCGATCAAATTAAGCTTTCAATGGGAAATGCATCATGCACATTAAAGCATTGAATTTGTACATGGGAAACCCATAAACTTCAAAATAAAATCTTTTCTGTTTTTAAATTTCACATTTTAAATGTTCATACTATCAAAATCAAGATTGAAAGCTATCTAGATCCTTGCTGGCATATATATTGGGTACCCCCCTTCGGGGCCTGTTCTGGTTGGGTGGCCAAGCAGGGTGATATATTCCCCCGTCCGCACCGCTCTATTCACGGGCCCGGGGCATATACATCAGCCTCATTCCCAGGTGTCACTTTCATTGATACTTCCCGATGACAGCACATGTCATCTTTTTACCTCTCCCAATAAAGTAGATGAAAAAAACACATCCAAATAGGCTATAAAAATGACCTGACCCAATTTGACTGGCTGTGAAAGGTTTAACTACCTGCCCCTTAGGTTTTGTGAATGGGGTGACCTTCTGGTACTATACAATCTGTTTTTTTCTTCCTGTCCATATATTAACCAGGAACCTAAGGCTCAGAATAGATGGCTGTAGCCCTGGGTGCATGATGCAGGGGGATCTGGGGCAGGCCTATAGACCCATGCGCTAAGAAAAGAGGACTTTTTCATCTTTTTACAGGCTTTTTTTAAATATGAGAATCACGTTATAGGTACTCAAGATTCATTAATTGAACACCTGAGACTGGAGGATATCATGGTGTTTCTCTTACCCATTTGCAGCCTTATTTCATATTAAAAACTAGAACTAAACAGAACATTGTTGCAACATTATAACGTCACATTCTTGCTTGGGCCGTTTGAGTGAGACCTCTGCATCAGAGGGAAATACTGGCAAAGAACAAATCCAGCAGTAGACCATTACCCATTTACTATTTGGGAATGGGTAAGGGTAAATGAACACTTAAGACACCCAACAGAAATATACATGAAGCTAACACAATGACAGATACATGTGGCGTGTGGTTAGGCTCTCATTCTACACTATTGATCTTGGACGAAAGCTCTATCTACCTATGTGGCCCAAGCAAGAATAAGGTTATTATAACATTGTGCTTAGGTCTGCTTTGGTTCTTGTTACACTATTTTGATGGCACCCAAAAACGTTTTTGGAACCTAACATTGCGACGTCACAGTGACATTGTTGTAATGTTCTTTCATGTTATTATAACATTATTATAACATTCTTTAATAGTAAGGTCTCAACTTCACCAAAATATAATGTTATTATAACAATCTTTTTTTAGTAAGTCTCAAATTTACCTAAAATAACATAACTGTTACGTGAAAATTTGGCAGGTTACAAACTGATCAATGATCACAGATCGCTGCTTGCAATATTTGGGAAAGGAAAGACGACCACAAACGCTTCATACACTTATCAGAAACATATATGAAAAATACATGATTACAGATAAATGGGGCACTTGGTTGGGCTCCGATTCTAACCTGTGCATCCTTGGACTAGAGCTATACCAATGTCGGATCATTCTCCCGATATAAGACCATCGCTGCTTTGGCCTCCCTCCGCTCCTATCAAGTTTTTCTGTACATTTCCCACTCCTAATGCGTGGTTCGGGTGAGCAGGCATTGGCCCAGGCCTGATCCCAGGCGGTTTTTGTTTGAATTATAGTTGTTTTTTTCGCTCTTACGAAACGTTGACGTTTTTTCATAATAGGGCAATTGCACATCTGACCGATTTTGGGAGGTGCAGCCTGCGGTCGGCCTCATCCAACACGGTGGGTGAACAGTGTGTACAATCATCCCCCCTCGCTCCATCACCATCCCCTCTACTCACCTTGAGACGTGGAGCAGAGGGCCCAAGGCCTAGGGAGAGGGCAGTTCTGATATCAGGTACATGATGGTGTCATTTCACAGGTGGGTGCATTTTGGGGGTTGGTGGGTGAAGGTTGGTGGGGAGGTTCCTGGAATCCAGGGTCAGAACACGCCTTTTCTGTCTGCCCCTACTGCCCCTCACTCCTACCCCAATCCCTACTACCCCGGAAAGATAAAATAGTTTTGGGAGATGCAGGTGGATGAGTTTACTCTCCCTCTGTCTAAACAATGCACATCATCATTTTTTGGTCATCCTACCATTCAGACCGACAACATGACCTGAAAGACATCCCAGGCAAGCAGCAATGTAACAAGCATTTTCTGTAATGTACTTTTTTTGGTTTGTCTGTAATCTGCCTAATTTTCATGTAACAGTTATGTTATTTTAGGTAAAGTTGAGACTTACCAAAAAAGAATATTATGATAACGTTATATTTTAGTGAAGCTGAGACCTTACTTTTAAAGAATTAATGATAATAGACGATTTGGAATGTGGGCCTGGAAATGAACGCGGAACATTTGAAGTAGCAGACCAGAGCGCTACCACTCAAAACCCATTCACCCTGGCTGATGCTTCTGTCGCTAGCAGATCTGACAAATGTATCTGATAAAATGATCACATGACACCAAAATTAAAGAAATGGCATTCACACTGACAAAAGAGGGCACATCCAATTGCAAACGATCATTTTCTCAAGTAGTTGCACCCCTGAATCGTCTGCAATTTAAATGATTTGATCCAACATGTTGGATCTGTTTGGTTGCAGATTTGTCATTTGCATGATCGTTTGCAGCAGGACATCACACGGCAATAGTCAGAAGAGATTGCATGCACCGGATCGGCCAGGGCGTATGGGGCTTTAGCTTATTCTCCCCCTACTAACTGTTCCCCTCTTGTCAGTCTGCTCCCTAACTAAAATCATGCTATAAGGAGCCCTGGCTCAGTCACTTTAAGATGTGAGAGTATGTAAGGCAAGGAGCGGGGAAGACGCAGGGACTTCTGGTCAAACCTGTTTCAACCCGTGTGTTCGTTTGCTCAGGTTAAATGATGCCGTGCTCTGTATACAAGTTATGCTGATATTGGCAGGAGTTGGCACAGTGAGATGGGATTACTCCGGGTACCAGCGGTAGCAGCTGACACTAGGGTAGGATCCACCATTTGCAGCGTTCATACCTAAAGAGAACTATTTAATGTTTGAGTGAAGGGTATACATATATACATACATTAATATTTTACACATTCATATATATATATATATATATAAATGATATATATTAGATGTATATTCTCTCAAATGATGTAAAGCCCAGGAGCAAATTCTGAATGTGCATCGAGGCATACCCTACTGACACCGAAAGTCCTTCCCAGGGCCTAATAATGTATAGTAAGAACTCATGAGTAAGCTAAGCTATACTTGGCCCAGTGGGGTGTGCCCTGCGGCCTTTTTCAGGTGATCCTAGATGTGCACTCAGTGTGCAGGTGTGACAGTGTGGCCGGCCAGGTGCGCCCATTCACCCCCGGCAGCTCCCGACACCTGCAGCCTCAAGGCAGGCCCATTAAACTTCACTGTCATGCACTATATAACCATGGGGGCCTTTCACAGGGGTCCCCGCTGTCACACATCAAATTTAAATAGTTTTTTTTATGTATACGTCAAAAAATACTGTTATTAGCAAAGTGCCTTGTCACATGTCATATTTAAGAAATGCTCATATTCTAGTCACTGTGATATAGTGACAAAAATATTGCTTTTATAGCAACTGTCTCAAGTCACAAGGCCTTGTGACATGTTGAATTTAATAAATGGATCCTTTGCCAAGTCTGATTTAAGCTTCCAGCACCATACCATTTGACTGTGGAGTCATGCACTATATCACCCATCAGCCAGCACCCCCAATGAGAGATACAGCAGGAGGCAACTTTACAGCATCTCTGGATGGTCCGTGGGCCTATAAGTCTGTGTCACATACATAAAACACCTTACGGAAAGGTAAATGTACACGCAGAATTTAAAGGTATTTTACAACATAATGATTGATATGGAATTCAGAGTTTGCCCTTGGGCTTTACATCATTTAAAGAAAAGATTATGTGTACATTTATGTAAATATATATAAGACATTGTGAGGTGGGCTCTCCACACCCTGTTCAAAATATAGCTTATATATATATATATATATATATATATATATATATCCTGCACTCCAACATTGAATAGTTCTCTTTAGGTATGGACGCTGCATGTGGTGGATCCAACCCTAGTGTCAGCTGCTACTGCTGGTACTCGGAGTAATCCCATCTCACTGTGCCAACTCCTGCCAATATCAGCATAACATTGCCTGCTACCACACAATCAGGTGCCAGCCAAGTTGCGACGTAACAGAACCATTCTGCAACCATACCTTTTTGATGAATCTGTTACTTAATAAGATCGCACATAATAGTTACCTTATTGATAGTGAGGTTGAAACCTCACTGAATCAGAACGTTATCATAATGTTATTTTTTGATGAGGTTAAGACCAAATCATAGCAAACCGTTATAAGAAAATTATGATTAGGTTGAATAACGAAACCAGAATTTGGTAATAATCTCACTGTGGAATCTGTTTTCATATATTATACTTCGTGTTGGCTTTCCAGATTCGTGTTTGCTATTTGTGTCGGCAAAAAAGTGAATGAAACAGCCCTAACACGATCCACCCAACACATATATAGACTAGTGTAATATGGCCTTAACATTTAGGACACTGACTAAACATTGGTGATTCACTTTAGGGAACAGGCTGACGATTGGAAACCGGGGCTGTAGAGCCATTACTGATTTAGAAACGTGTATAAAAAACTATATCACACAAGGCTAAATTATGCTAGAATGAATGTTTTGTCATTATAAGTATGGAAATTTCGTTTTCTTATGGAAGTTTTCGTATGCCCTGAAACCTCCAAGTAGTAAGTGCAATGCAAAATCAGGTGAAGAAAACCTAACCTGGCCTACAGAAACTGTCTGCAACAATGCTTTTATATCAATCTATTACTTACTAAGATGGCACACATCGTTATGTTATTGATGGTGAGGTTGTAGCCTCACCAAATCAGAACGTTATCATAACATTATTTGGAGAGGTTAGGACAAAAGCAAAACAGAATGGTATAAAGATATTCTGTTTAGATTCAAGAATGTAACCAGAATGTTATAATAATGTTACAGTGCAAGGTCACAGCAGTACATTGCAGCAATGTCATTTGGAGCCATTAAAATAATGTAACAAGAACCAATACAGAACCAAACAGAACATTGCTGCAATGTTATAATAATGTCACAGGTATATAAATGATGTGTTACACAGGAGCGATAGGCCTTGGTGCACAGAGGTCACCAGATTGGCCCCAACGAGTACCAAGTCCAGGCCATGTAGATTTATAGACCAGTAAATCAATCATCTTATTCACTGATTCACCTACCACCTTTGACAATATGTCTACAGTGGTTTATGAGGTAGGTGACCTGAAGAGGCAATGAAATGGCCCTAGACCCCTAAATTTGGCGACATGGCCATTTTAGACACAAGTGAAAAAGGAATCACAAGCAACAACCTTAATTATTAAGAATTGTGAATTCAACATTGATTTCACATCCATGTGGTCATGATCACCACGTGGTGATCACCAAAAAATGATCACGTGACTACATCTGCACAAGGTCTATATGCACCGCTGCTCCCCTAGCTAATACATAAATCATCTTGGTGAGTTTTTAAAGATTTATTTCGTTTCTGAGATGGCTGACATTTCTGAAGTGATTTGGATAGAGTTACTTCTAATAGCTGCCATTTCTCTCTGCTGCAATTGGTTCATAAAGGTAGACTAGTGGATTCAGGGGGACGCCCCCTCCCCACTTCCTCTGTTTTGAGAGACATTTTACAAAAAAAAGGGGGGACATGAGATGTGCATGCAGCAAACCCATAATGTTTTAGTGCTTAGTCTATGATAATATTTCTGAGACTGACACTTAGTGTTGGTACAATTACTACTACCAAAGAACTTTAAGTTGCATTGCATCTCTCCATGTCGATTCTAAGTCATGACTGAGCTATTACAAACCCATGCCTGAGGTGTGACGTTATAATAACGTGGCAGCAACATTCTGAGTTGGTTCTTGTTACTTTCTTTTGATGACTACTAGTTACATCGCTGCGACCTACTCCAATGTTATTATAACATTCTTGTTATGTTCTTGAACCTAAATAAAATGTTATAATAACATTCTGTTTTGGTTTCGCTCTAACCTCACCAAAAATACCATGTTATAATGATGTCCTAATTTGGTGAGGTTTCAACCTCACCATCAATAACGTAATTGTTACATGCCATCTTAGTAAGAAACAAACCGACTAGAGAAGTATGGTTGCAGAAAGTTTCTGTTATGTTGCAAGCTGGCTGGGAATAATGCATGTTTATGGAACGACATAGTAGCAACATGTTTTCCCTCTAAACATCTAAAACTATATTCCCAGTTTTCAGTCAGAAACTAGACCGAGGATGCCAGAAAACGTTTTTTCTTTTACCAGAACGACTTTTTGGCATCATTTTCATCATTTTCGGAGGCTATTGACACTGTTGCCAGGCATAACTTGGCCCAATTCGTCTGGGATGTTCAAGGCGTGTTGACATCTGCTTGCAGTGGGGAGCCAATCGTGCACTACTTAAACCTGTTACTCTAAAACTGTAAACAGATAGTGTCCTATAGACTGGCCACGGATTTTTGATGTACTTGTAATCATCACTTGTTTTCCTGTTAAGAATTGATTATCAAAATGTTGGTTATCCATCACAATGATATCAACTCGCAGTTGCACTCTGACCTAGTTTGCCTTGAAATCTGCAGTTTGTACAATGACAACCATTACATCCTCCTTAACATAAACATTAGGAAAATACCGAGAAGAAAGACTTACATCGTCCCATCCTCAAGGAACATGAAAATAGGGTACTGCACTTCATGAATAGTTCACCACATCAAATCTTGTTTAATCAGAAAATTCCGCCTTGTGAGTGGTAAAAAGGTTCGAACATCACATTATCAACATGCAGTACCATCCATTGTTAAGACGAGAGAACCTAATTCCCAGAGCTCCTCTCTGCTCTAATTGACCCCAATAGGAATCTGGGATCGCGCCCACAACCTTTAACAAGTTGTGGACATTCCAGGAGCAAAAAGAGCCAGGACTGGAACCCAGTACCTTTAGATTAGAGTACCAGTTCTCTACCACTTCACTAGCTTTCTTTGGGAGCTGAAATCTTTGTGGACGATTGCTCTCCCTTTACTCTTTACACGAGGTGACGTAGAGTTATGTGAAGACTGCCTTCTTCAGTCTGTGAGCTGACTGTGTCTTCAGTCTGTGAGCTGTAAACAAGTGTCCACACGTGGTTCCACTTATGCCCCCCCTCCCCCCACCCTCACAGAGATGTGTGTGCACGGCCGGCAACTGGGGGCGTTCCAATGAAATCCTAGGATTCACTCTTAGATCTTAAGATATTCTAGTTCCCAGGTGTCGATCTCAGTGTTCTAACATCTTACAATCATAAAGGTGGAATAGTACTAGTGGGGCTAACTTAGGAGCAAAAATCAAACTAGATTTAGAGGACTTCTTATCTTAGTGAATGGGTTACTTTTCTTATTACAAAGGAAGAATGACAATAGAACTAAAATATCTTGGTATTAATCTATGACAAAATTTAAGATATGATGATTGTCTTAAGATTACATTGGAATGCCCAACTGGGCCCTGGAAGGCATTCTATAAAGATTTTGCGATAATCATGTTTCAGATACGATACGCTACCAAAATATGTTATCGCCATATGGATTTCTTTTAAATATTCTTTTTTAATTCTTTTTTAAATCAATGTTGTGACATTCTCTGTAAGTGAGGTCTCAACCACAACTAAACAGAATGTTATTGTGACATCCTTATTGGTTGAGGTTATGGTATTAACCTCATAATAATGTACAAGGATGTGACCAGAATGTCAGAATGTAACGTTGCAACAGTTGGTTGCAGCTACATTGTTGGGTTGTAACATAAAATGGATGAATTCACCATGATGCTACAATGTTATTATAGTTATGCGACAGACCACTGTGGTCTGTCATATAACCCCCCTCACTGTTGCGAGGGTTGTCCACCACAGCGAGACCCCTCCCTGTGCAAAAATTTAAACAATACAACCTGTCCCTATAAGGACATCGCTGTTGCGATGGGTCCCGCTGTTGATTTGTGGCTGTTTTACTGGACAAATTCTAATTCTGTAAACGGTTCTGAAAACTAGACATCTAGATCTAAAATTCCCGAAGTTTTCAGCCTGGAAAAATTATTAGAGATGGGTGAAAATTAATGCTGAATTTCGCATATAACAGCGAGACTTGTACTATACCCTCGCTGTGATTTGCACTGTTGCGAGACCCAAATCTAAACCCTCGCTGTGGTCTCCCTGTTGCGAAGGTTTGGTTATGTGACGGAGCACTGGCAAGAACATGACGTTATTTTAACATTCTATTTGGTTCTGGTTTGGTTTTTGTTACATTATTTTGATGGCACCCAATAACTTCTTTAGAATCTGACATTGTGATGTTGCACTGTGACATTGTAATAAAATATTGGTTACGTTATTTCACATTCAAAAATGACGTTATTGTAATATTCTGTTTTGGTTAGGTCTCAACAGAATATAACATTATTATAGCACTCTCTCTTGGAAAGTCTCAATCTTAAATGAAATATTGTGAAAATTGGGAAGGTAACAGACTGACCAAAAACATATGGTCACAGAGCGTGCTTGCTACGTCATTGCTTGCTTGGGATCACATCCTTGGCTGGAGTGAGTGGGTGAATATATATGGAAGGGGGGGGGGAAGGCTTAGGAAGTGAGCAGGTGATGGGATGAGTGCAAGCATATGGGGTGAGCAACTCTATTTACTCATGGACCAAGAGTTTACACTTGGCACTTCATAACTCCGTCGCCGCAGATAATCAAATGAAATCACCAAGCGGAGGCGTGGGCGGGTGACATATGGGTTACGGCAGCGGGGGCGGAGAGGGAGAGGGGATGGGGGGGAGAGGGAGGAGAGTGGGGGTGAGCATCTGTGCGAGCAGCTCGGAGGAGACGCTACAAAACAAGACAAATCGGTCAAGCGCCGTCTGCCGGGACTCTCGTCAAACTGCCGGGTGTTTTCTGAGAGCGTGCCTTTAAGTACTGACGTTCTACATGTAGTAGATACCCCGCTGTCTGAGACACACAAATTGGGGAATGTCTGACGTCATGGTGCTGTTGTTTTGATGCGCTCAAGTTTTCTGAGTGGATTTTTTTCATGTTGTTTTGACCCAAAGAGTGGAAGTTACAGCTGATTCTTGGTGTGTAATTTCCTGTTTACTACGGCCATTCAAATCTCATCAGTTTACCAATTCAGCCAACCTGCGATGTAACAGAAACGTTCTCCGACAATATACTTCTTTAGTCAATCTGTTCCTTACCAAGATCGCACACAACAATTACGTATTTGATGGCGAGGTAGAAACCCAACCAAACCAGAATGTCATTATAACATTATTTTTTGGTTAGATTAGGACAGAACCATTACAGAACATCATAAGAGCATTCTGTTTGGTTGAAGAATGTTACCAGAATATTGTAATAATGTCACAGTGCAATGTCACAGCAGTATGTTGCAGGGATGTGATAGGGAGTCATCAAAAGAACGTAATAAGAACCAACACAGAACCAAACAGAATGTTGCTGCATCATTATAATAACGTCACCTCCTTGGCTGTGAAGGCTCAACATCATAAATACACAGCCATTGCATCCTTAATATTTTCTCTTTCTTGCATTGCCAATAAATATCAGAGATTATGATGAAGTGCTGCTTATCCTAATCTCCCTACCTTAATGTTCACACGCAATAAACATCGATACATTATCATTGAACCTTCAAATGAATACAACTTACCAAAACTGCAAAACAAAATAAGAAGAACTTTCTGTTGACTTTTTTCGTTTAAGGACATTGACCCTGTATAAGAAGATAGCCACACGTATGACGTGACATGGAATAAAAAGTATCAAGAGGATTCCTGGAAACAAACGATTGACACTTGGTTATGGAGTCTTATATTTCTGTCGTTAGGATCCATTTTGTATCACAGCATGAGTGACATACCACGAAAACAATTGACAAAAAAATTGTGTGTTTTCTTGTTGTTCTTGTTTCGTGTTGAATTTTCTTATGGTGTAGTGTTATCAAGTACTAACTGTGATATATCCCTAGATGTTGAGTTTCCTTTAATCCTTCACAAGTTTGTAGAAAGTTTAATTTCTAATGAGTCGGCATGAAAAATAAATGAATAAATAAGAAGGTCCATGGAATCGGACACTCGTTGTCCGTAATTTTACTACTTCCAATATCATAATTATGTCCCCACCCTACCTAGCAAGATCACATAGACATCGGGATGAAAGAGGATATTTCGAATACAATTACAAATGTATGTAATGAATACATTGACTAATATGAAGCAAGTGCACCTTCCCCCACCTACCCCCACCTACCTCACATACCCCTCATAACCCACATACCCCCACAAACCCCACAAACCCCCTCATATCCCCCTCATACCCCCACATACCCCACATTCCCCCACATACCTCCACATACCCCCACATACCCCACATTCCCCCACATACCCCCACATACCCCCACATATCCCCACATACCCCCACATACCCCCACATACCACCACATACCCCCACAAACCCCCACATACCCCCACATACCTCCACATACCCCCACATACCCCCACATACCCCCATATACCCCACATACCCCCACATACCCCACATACCCCCACATACCCCACATACCCCCACATACCCCACATACCCCCACATACCCCTACATACCCCATATACCCCACATACCCCACATACCCTACATACCTCCACATACCCCCATATACCCCCATATACCCCCACATACCTCAACATACCCAAACATACCCCTACATACCCCTACATACCCCACATACCCCCACATACCCCCACATACCCCGACATACCCTACATACCCACACATACCCCACATACCCCCACATACCCCCATATACCCCACATACCCCACATACCCCCATATACCCCCACATACCCCACATACCCCCACATACCCCCACATATCCCACATACCCCCACATACCCCCACATACCCCTACATACTCCCACATACCCCCACATACCCCACATACCCACACGTACTGTCACATACCCCCACATACCCCCTCATACCTTATATACCCCCACATACCCCACATACCCTAACATATACCCCACATACCCCGACATACCCTACATACCCACACATACCCCACATACCCCCACATAACCCCATATACCCCACATACCCCACATACCCCCATATACCCCCACATACCCCATATATACCCCACATACCTCACATACCCCCACATACCCCCACATACCCCCACATACCCCACATACCCCCACATACCCCCACATATCCCACATACCCCCACATACCCCCACATACCCCTACATACCCCCACATACCCCCACATACCCCACATACCCACACATACTGTCACATACCCCCACATACCCCCTCATACCTTATATACCCCCACATACCCTAACATATACCCCACATACCCCCATATACCCTACATACCCCGATATACCCCGATATACCCCTACATACCCTCACATACCCTCACATACCCCTCATACCCCACAAAATCCCACATACCATATATATATATGTATATATATTTATATATATATCCACATATACCCCAACATACCCCACTTACGCCACATACCCCACATACCCCCACATACCCCACATACCCCCACATGTATCTCCATATATCCCACATACCCCGACACACCCAAACATACCCCATATACCCCACATATACCCCATATAATGCCACATACCCACATACCCCCATATACCCAACATACCCCCATATACCCCATATACCCCCATATACCTCATATACCCCCGTATACCCCCGTATACCCCCATTTACCCCCATTTACCCCACATACACACATATGCCCTCAGATACACACATACCCACAAACCCATTAAAAGTGGAGGTGTCCTTAAAAATTGGAGGCATGCATGGCTAGAATTTTACACTGAGGTGCCTCCCCCCCATACACACACAACCCCCCCCCCCCCCCTCAAAAAAAAAAAAAAAAAAAATAAAAAATCCGTCACATTCCTTCACATACCCTGCCTTACCCCCACTGTCCCTTCAATTACTTAACTTTAACCAGACCTCATGGTTTTCCTGGATTCAGCGAAATACTGAGGGAGGCTGGTGACATATTGGTGACCAAACAGTCCCAGCTGGGGCCCAGGAGAGTCCCCACAGGCGGAGGGGGGGGGGGGTAGGAGGAATGTCTCCTGCATAGAAGAGAGAGGTGATCAGGTTTTGTTTGCTAAGAAGTTGTTATGATCAAGATACAGACTTCACAGAACTATGATTTTGTTGTCCAGGATTTTGGGAAAAAACGGGGAGGGGGCGTGCTACAGCTCAATTTTCAGGCACAGGAATTTAACATTAAAAAAATTAGAATTTGGCTAAGAATGGGGGGCGTGCGCATGACATGACCTCCCCCCCCTAAATCTGCGCCTGTTTGTTAAATATTATTGATATGCTCACAATATTAAGTTGTGGGCACATAGCTGCCTGTCACTGTTATACATATTAATATAAGAAGACCAGCAGGGTGCATCCGAGGGTTGAAAGACGACTCGCCAGCATACTGCCCAGAATGTCATTAGTAGACCAGATTACATTCCCTGAGGGTCTTCTATATTTTATCACCCAAACAATTCTCCAAATATTTCTAAAATACTGTAAATGAGGAGTGGTACATACAGCCTATGAATACACACTGCCCCTTATACACACCGCTCATCGGCCGTGCGGGTGACAAAAAGACAGATTTTCACTTAACCTAACAGAGATCCAACATTGGATTATGAAATTATTTCTGAAAACCATAGATTCACTTGAATTCCCATTGCTGTTTGACCATGTCTGCTGTCATCACCGGTTGTGGCAGCCCCCCAGAGATGCTCCCCCACCCCCCTTGTCCGCACGTCCCCTGTGTCGGGAATGCACCCCTCCCTCGGGGAATGGGGATGCACTGACTCTTTAAAGGTGAATACCCACTTCCAAACTACCGCCCTTGCTCTCTTAGGAAAACTTCTGATAAAATTTCAGGGAACCTCTTTTGTGAGACAAAGTACCTATGAGGCTAAACTTTATTCCTCCTATATTGCTCTATGGATGTAGTTCACTGCCCCCCCCCCCCACCTTTTTTTTTATGCCTAAAAAGTGATTGACCACAATTTTGACATGCGCCGCTCCTGCTTCATGGGTCCAATTAGCAGTGGGTACAACCTCAAGCCCAAGTGCCTCCCCCTCTTCCAGAGAGAAATGTCCACCACTTCAAAGTCCCGGATGACGAGCATACTTGGTGCCATACGTCCCCAGGACATACCCACAACAAACCGTGACTCCGCACGTGGGGCCCGGATCACACATTCCGCGGGGGACCAGCTACCGCTAGGTTCACTTTGTTTTACCCCCGCCGGGGAACAGCGCCTGTGACGTCATACCCCCCGCTGACGTGACCCCCACAGCTGGGTGACGAGAGACGCAGGGCACCTCGTGGATATTGTATTTAATTATCTAAAGCTGTACTATTCTAAAAATGACATGCCGCAGACTTTCTCACAGGATGGGCAGAAGAGAGGACAGATACCTTACTGTCATTGAAGCCGAGTCCCCATTTGGACGACTAGATCACAAAGATCCGCAGCAACCAACGTTGTTTAACCGCCTGGCGACATACTAAAATTGATGCCAGGATGTCTGGTGACTAGATCACTCGTCGCTGTGGTTTTGTTGCAAAATATTTGACATGTTTGATATTTCCCCATTCATTTGTCAATTATTTTGATAGAAATCATATAATGACAAGTCCAATACTTTTGATAAATGTTTTCTCGAGAGAGAAAGAAAAACCTTTGTAAAATTCAATGATGTAATATGTATATCTTTAACTTCGAAGTAGGCAAAATGAACTATTTCAAATAGGCTTACTTATAAGGAACTATCCATACTTATATTATCCTATAGGAATACTAATTATGCACTCTATGTTTACCTGAAAGGAACTTCATCCCCCTGTACCACTCCTTGCATGGAATGTTGGTGCGTTATACTTGGTGCTTGTCCACTACTAAAGTCCATAGATTCTGTCCCCTAGGCCAATGCTAAAAGTACTGGTAAAAGACCCCGGGTTCCTATTTCAATTAATCCGAGTATAAATGGAAATATACAAACCCAGAACTTGGTGGGAAATCACCCAACAGGTTGAACATTAGGTTCCTGGTTAAATAAGATTTTCAACAAAAATAAAATGTTTGAAATACTTTGCCTGTCCAAACAGGAGGAAATAGTACGGGAGTTCCTGGGGTGTGAAATACGTAGATAATGTTAATGTATGCGGCGTGGGAGTAGTGGGGAATTTAGGGTCCTAAGTTGGAGGAATCCTGGGGAGTGTGAGACAACATAACAAATATAAATATTGATTAGATCAGGAGGTACCAGGGGAAGGTGCGGATAGGTACTCGGACCTATCTTAAAAAAGCCAGACATGACCAGAAATATTGGCCTTCATAACTTAAACATATTAAACATGACTATCAATTACTATCAATCATGACAGATTTGTTTTCTGAAAGTGCCCTGTCAGTCACTAGCTAACATACTATGACATATACCTTGACTGTTAGTAATTGTTAACCACTAAACTGACCATAACCAAACTTATGACTGCCAGTTGCTGAGGGATTGCTTGGCTGCTACCTACTGTCATCTATAGTTAGATATAGACAGATGTCCTGATACTCAATAACTGTCACCCATTGACCAATCACTACCAAGACTACCCCATCTTGCCAGCCTTTGATGGATAACCTGTATTACAATCACAGTCCATTAATGAGAATTTTTATTTATATTTTTGTACAGGTTACCCCACTAATAGACGGCTAACCTGTAAGTGAAAATTACTTAGAGAGATCATCCAGCCAGCTTGCGACATAACAGAAACATTCTGGACCATACTTATTTTTATTTAGTTTGTTACTTACTAAGATGGCATGTAACAATCATATTATTGACCATGAGGTTGAAACTTCACCAAATTATAACATTATTATAACATTATTTTTGGATAAGGTTAGGAGGAAACCAAAACAGAACGTTATGAGAATATTCTGTTTGGGAGTCATCAAAAGAACGCAACAAGAACCAAAACAGAATGTTTCTGCAACAAAACATTATGATAACGTCACACCTCCGGCTGGGGACACATCGTGTCAATCACTCTCCTGACTCTCAGTCAACGCTGACTGACAGTGACAGTTAATCACTGACATATAACCTGTCAGTCAATGACTGACAGATGTCCTGATTATCAGTGACAGTTGCCCACTGACAGATGACCTGTCAATCCCAACTTACAAATGTGTTGACTGTCACTGATAGTTGCTCACAGACAGATGACCTGTCAATAAGTAAATGACAAATCACTGACAGCCAACCACTGACAGATCTCCTGTCACTCATTAACTGACAGATCACTGACAGATGTCTGGACTGTAACTGACAGTCAACCACTGGCAGATGACCCATCAATCAGTAACTGACAGATCACTGACAGATGTTCAGTGACAGGCAAATCACTGACAGATTTCCTGACTGTCACTGACAGTCAAGAACTGACAGATGACCTCTCAATCAGTAACTAACAGATCACTGACAGATGTCCTGACTGTCATTGACAGTCAACCACTGACAGATGACCTGTCAATCAGTGACTGACAGATGTAATGGCTGTCACTGACAACCAACTACTGACAGATGACCCATCGATCAGTTATTGACAGATGTCCTGAATGTCATTGGCAGTCAACCACTGACAGATGACCTGTCAATCAGTAACTGACAGATGTCCTGAATGTCACCGACGATCCCTCCCCTTTGATGCTACTTTGACATGAGCGGAATTCCTGACATGTTTGTTAATGGCATGTCACTTGGACAACTTGACAGGGGCTGGCATTATCCTTCAGAGATAAGGTCGTTTATAAACACGTGTAGTGTGAGGCTATTCACACTTTGTAACTGGTTTTTCCCTTGGCCTTTAAAGCCGGGATGAGTAATACATGACGTCCAACCCCGCTGGCCTCACATTCCTGTCATGCCCTTATTCATTCCAAACAGATAG
This sequence comes from Lepidonotus clava, assembly GCA_936440205.1. NCBI lineage: Eukaryota > Metazoa > Annelida > Polychaeta > Phyllodocida > Polynoidae > Lepidonotus > Lepidonotus clava. Next base: position 34,806,538 of record OW387150.1, read on the forward strand.
CCTTCCACTGAACTCAGAACATCCAATCATACAACTCTGAAACCAACATTTCCTATTGGTTTTGCCTGACATGCATGTATGTAGCTTTTTAAGATGTTGATGTGGAAAGATCTTTCTCTACTTTTTGTATTCCATTTTTCCAATAGTTATCTAATGGCATACATGCAGAAGCCCAGCCAAGGATGCAACGTTATTATAATGTTGCAGCAACATTCTGTTAAGTTCTGTATTGGTTCTTGCTACATTGATGACTCCCAATTATGTTGCTGCAAGCTACTGCCGTGATGTTGTACTGTGACGTTATTACAACATTCTGGTTACGTTCTTTAACCCAAATGGGATGTTCTCATCACATTCTGTTTTGGTTTCATTCTTACCTCACCAAAAAATGTGTTATGATAACGATCTGGTTTCAACCTCACCATCAATAACGTAATTGTCATGTGCCATCTTAGTAAGTAAGAAACTGACTAGAAAAGTATGTTTGCAGAACGTTTCTGTTAAGTTGCAGGTTGGCTGAGAGTAGAAATGCTTTGTGTGTATATGTTTTTGTTGAGCTAGTCGGATTTTGAGATTTGAAAATTGTGAATGGAGATTCCTAATACAGCATGGAAAAAGAGACTGAAATATTGTACTTCAATTACATCCAATGGAAAGGAAAAGGATGTTGACAGTATCAGAAAGTGGACAGTTAACATTTAAGGATTCCAGCTTATGTCACTGGATGCAATTAACAGTGTATAAATATACATACCCCTTTGAACTGTGAGTAGGCCTATACTACATTGAGGGATCTAGGACATGGGGTCTTGACCCCACTTCCCACGTTTTCTTCAGGGACTTAAAAACAGGTTTTGGCTTTACATGACGTACGGTCTTATTCAAAATCCTTGGTCAGCCCTGATAATATCAAATCATACTATATATATATATATATATATATATATATATATATATATATATATATATAAGTAATATCTGGATTTGATATATATATATATATATATCAAATCCAGATATTACTTTATCTAATTAGGGCCTTTGTCAAATGCGGCAGTTATTTACAGTGTGCAATACACGACGTTTGCTTTGTGAACTTATAGATTTTGGATAAAACTTCAGGAAAATAATTTGGCTGCCACGGAAGGAAGACCATCTTTGGCCTTTACATAGTGGGAAGAGTTTGAGAGCTGACTGGTTTGACATCAGCAGCTGCCGTCAATGTGACCATGTCGACACGGTTGTCAACATGTTAACCGTAAACATCCCTTGAGACAGTAGGAAGTGGGGGAGTAAACTTCCCCGGACTGTTTGGTACACTATCCACTGACCATGTGGTCAGGGGTAAACTGCAGGCTCCTCTCCCATGTACCGCAGTACGTTGCCGTCAACAACCTAAGGTAAGACCAAGCCAGCTTATGATGTAACAGAAACGTTCTGCAACCATAATTTTCCAGTCAGTTTGTTATTTACTAAGATGGCACATAACAATTACGTTATTGATGGTGAGGTTGAAATCTAACCAAATCAGAATGTTATTACAACATAATATTTTGGTGAGGTTATGACAAAGACAAAACAGAACGTTTTAAGAACATACAAATTCATTTCCCTCACTGGGGATTCACATACAATGTATAAAGTAAGTTCTGAAATGTCACGTATTTCTGCAACGTCTTTACCAAATACAAGGGAGCAGACACCATTGTACATAAAACCATATTTGCTTGACATGAGTTCATATTATTTGGCTACCTTATTGTCATGTTGTGTTTCGCAGTGCAAAAGCCAAGGATGCGACATAATCATAACGGTGCAGCAAGATTCTGGTTGGTTGTGTATTTGGTTCTTGTTACGTTCTTTTGATGACTCCCAATTATGTCGCTACAATGTAGTGCTGTGACATTGCACTGTGTCGTTATTACAATGTTCTGGTTATGTTCTCCAACCCAAACAGAATGTTCTTATAATGTTCTGTTTTGTTTTAATCTTAACCTCACAAAAAATAATGTTATAATAAAGTTGATAATAATGAAAATAAATAATGAATTTTCCAACCTCACCATCAATAACGTACATAATTGTTATGTACCATCTTAGTAAATAACAAACTGACTAAAGAAGTATAGTTGCAGACTGTTTCAGTCATGTCACAAGCTGGCTGCGATGTTCTCCTATAAGCACCCCCCTCCCACGTGTTACATGTGCCTTTTGCGAATGACATGCTTCTGAGGTTATAACCTTCTACCGGAAGTCCCCCCCCATTCCTGCCGTGTAATTGCTCCTACACTTATTATCGCTCGTCCCGTCATCCCCCACCTCCCTCACAGGGGGGTAATTACGACTTTTTTTAAATGTATTTTTGTTGAATGTGTCTTATTTGATTGCTATTTCCGCGCTGGTTTTGACAGGCCGTTCATTAAAGGGCCCCTGCTGTAATGATTTACCCTGCCGTCAGTGTGACATGTTTCCGCTCCTGTTTAAAGATCACATTAAAGCTGTGCACAGTGGGGTAACTGGGGTGTAATTTATGTCAGTGATAATGTCCGTAAGCAGGCAGTTGTTCTACATAAATATTGGCAACAGTAATGTAGTGTTTATGGGTTAAACTTCATCGCTGTGGACGTACAACCGTATATAATCCAATTGATAGTTTACTGAATGGGTTTAATAAGGTATGATGGAATACCAATGCAATCGCATAGAAACTGAATAATTTCAATTTAAATATGCACCAAAAAATAACAATATTCTTTATACTTAGAAATTTCTAATTAACAAAATCCTATTTTTATCCTTATATCCTTAAACCAGTCCAACATTTGTCAGCATATAAACACGTAGAGAGCTTCAATAAACCTACATGTTCTTCGACATGTAGGGCACATCCAGAGCTCCACCTACCGCCCCCCCCCCTCCCCACCTTCTACCCCCAGACCCCTTTTACCTCACTCCAGGTATGGGACTTGGGAAGTGGGAGAGGGAGGCTTTACTCAACAATAATGTTGAAGGTCAGTTTGCGCAATTTCGAAAGGCTAGATTATAGTTAATACTGGTAGCTGTAGTAATATAAGAAGATCTGCATGGGTCGTTAGAGAGCAGAAGGACGACCCGCCAGTCACCGTACGACCCAAAGGCAAAGCCCATGGGTCGTACGGTGCCCACAGGGTCGTCCGTATGCCCAAGGACGACCCCCAAGGGTCTTCTATATTTTATAACTACATCGAAGCTCTAAACTTTCTAAAAAGAGTGAAAATGAGGAGCGGTATGTACAACCTATAAATATGCACTACCCCTTATATGGACCACTTGGCGGCCATGCGGGTGATAAAAGATCTAACTGTTTCGAAGCAGTCCAGGCATTGTATTATAAAAATCATAGCACTGATTAACCTTAGATCTACCATCATGTACTTTGCTTCCAAGGTTTTGCATACCTTTTCTGTCTTCTAGTACAGTCTCGAGCTCGCTGCCCCCTCCCCACTCCGTCTAATTCAACAAGACAGTACTCCCCTAACCCCATCCCCCATCCCCTCAGATCTCGAACTCCACCAACGCCCTGCACCCATTCCTTATGTCATTAACCATGCATTCCTCACAGAAAAAAAAACTGTACCAGTGTCAAATAATGCTCAGAGAAATAGGTGTACTCGCACTGAGTTAGAGACCGGTCTGAGTTCACGCACCCGTTGGCACCCTGGGCGGGTGGGGGTGGGTACAATCAGTGCCAAGATGAGGTAGGCAAGTTCTGTAGGCAGCATACAACCTAAGGCCTTTTCATGGACCATAAACATGTTTATTGTGATCACTTTTGGTGAGATCGAAACAAATTTAGACGCATTTCATTTAACAGAGCTGTCATTCATTGCAATTTTGATATAACGTTTGATTTGTGTAAAATTAACACTCGTCAAGCAACTATACCTACTGGAACTTTCTGCTAGCAGATGATTGTGTTCATAAAACAGTGTTTTGGATCTTCAAATACATAATAAATCTTAAATCTATTCATATCATAATGATATGAATAATTAAATCTATTCATATCATAATGATATGAATAGATTTAAGATTTATTATGTATTTGAAGATCCAAAACACTGTTATAACCCAGGGGTGTAGTTCTTGCTTGTTAGGTGAATAAAAAGTATTGAACAATGGAGTTCTGCTTCTCATTAGTTTCAACTACTACTATCACCATGAACAGTGCCTATGGCTTCCCCTCCTTATATCCACCATGAACAATGGCAGTGGCTTCCCCTCCTACTGTCCAACTTGAACGGTGGCCATGGCTTTACCTTCTACTGTCCACCATGGGTTACAATAGATTAACCAGGACTACCAGTCAACTCCTTTTTACCAACTCCAGTGGCATATGTACTTTGTATGTAATGCAGTTAATAACATAAATATCCTTGGTTATTCATATAAAAACGTATTTTGTATCTCAAGGGCAAAACGTCGCTTAAGAACATGATAAGAAAAATACATTTGTGTGATCATTCGTGCGTATTCTAAGGTTATAGAATTATGAGAATATAATGTACAGTATCGTCAAATTGTGGTATAGTAGCGCTAATTAGACAGCAGCAATGGTGGTCTCAGACAGATATCAGGAATATTGTTATCTATACGTCTCTACCCAGTCTGTCATATGTTTTTTCAAGGCTTGTGTTCACTGGACAGCTCTCGGCTAATGACACAGGACGACCATGAACCTTGTCCAATGTTATCAGTAGTAGTTGTAGATAGAATCGTTCAAAAGAAACACAAACTTAGTTTGGCAGTAAACAACTGCAAGAAATGGAAAAAAACGCTACCCAAGCAAAAATCGAACATCATTATAACATTGCAGCAACGTTCTGTTTAGTTCTGCTTTGGTTCATGTTACATTATTTTAATGGCATCCAAAAACGTCTTTAGAACCTAACATTGTGACATTGCACTGTGGCATTATTGTGACATTCACATTATGTTCTTTCAGTTAGAGATATCATTATAATAGCATTCGCTTTGAGTAAGGTATCAACATCACCAAAATGTAATGTTGTTATAACATTCTCTTTTAGTCAATGTCAACCTAACCTAAAATAATGTAACTGTTACGTGAAAATAACTTTTTAACGAGTAACAGACTTACCAAAAAATAATGGTTGCAGAACATGCCTGCTACGTATGTTTCTGCTTGCCTCTTTACTTCAAGAGTAATAATATCCCATGAGTGATTAATAAATATACAGAAGAGCTACTTAAGCATATCGACACAAAAAAATAGTTTTAAAATTTAATACTGCTGTCACCGTGTGAAATAGAATCAAATGATATGAAGTCCTATAATTTAGAACTGAATGGAAATGAATGTGTTGACCCTTTGCCCACAAGGCACAGTGTTTCACTTTGCCAATTTTCCAATATGCAAGGCGACAGTTGTATGTCCAGGATTAGTTTAAGGAAAAGAAATACACACAAAAAAGTTCCTCTGTACATGTGTTCAGATATCAGAGATGCGTATCAAGATGTCTCTGCACACAGAGTGGTATTAAATCATGCATACCACTTCGCCCCACCCTCTCCAGTGGCCCGTTGCACAATAGAATTTTGTTGTTAGGATGAAACAACGAAAGCACAATGAATAAATGCTTAATAGTGAAATGTTTCTTTGTTAAGAAAACCCCTCTACATAACAGGGAAGAAAAGCCGTTGCACAATGAACAAAGATATCTTTGCAACTATATCTTTACAAAGATATCTTTGTTACGAAAAATAACAAACTTTACCTTAATGACCACATTCAAATCCAAAACCGTTAGAAAATAGGCGGGAAGTCTTTATTTACATCGAGCGAAGACAACAAGCTGTCAGTCGATATTCGCAACGATGGCACCAACGAAGCATGAGTGCTACCCCTGGAATACAAAGTTATCGTTATAAAGATATTGTTATAAAGATATTGTTATAAAGATATCGTTGTTGTCATAAAGATATCTTTGTTACGAAAATACTTGCAATTCTGTCTTTATTAACAGCTATGACGTTGTAACGAAAAGTCAATCGTGTCCCGGTCCACTTCTATCTTTGTTAAGAAAATAACTGCAAATAATTTATTAAGCAGCAACGAACTATTTCGCTGTTTATCATATTTTCGTTGTTACGAAACCCCTTGTGCAACGGGCCACTGTGGTTGTGACTAAAGTGCTCCTATACATACAGTCCTTCTGTGCCCACATACCTTACTGCCCATCCCTCCTTGTACCCTTGCCCCCTATCCGACCTCACTTGCCCCTTCCCATTCTCAAAAACGTAACCATGTAGGAATGACCTGAGGGATGTGTGTGTTTCCGGGGGGGGGGGGGGGGGGGGCTTGGTCTTGGTAAGGTACCCACTGCCAAATAAAAAAAAAAAGGGGGTGGGGGAGTGAACTACATCCATAGAACCATTTTTGGGCAATAATTTGGAATTTAGCTTTATTGCTACTTTATTTTACCCTAAAGGACTAATGAAATTTCATCAGAAGTTTTCCTGAGCATTTTTATTGTTGTATCTATATTTTCTGGTTTTGATACACCCTAATCTCTGTGTCCCCCAGAAATAAGGGGCGGTCAACTAAATTTCAGCCCCGCTTCCCCGGGGTGTGCCCCCACTGCCAGCCGGGGCTGACCCCTGACCTCTGGTGGGATCCACTTACACCAGGGGGCGCCGTCAACACCTTCCCAGGTGTATATACCTTCCGGGAGTGTTCGGGAGTTTAGGGGTACTGACAGGACTGACCAGAAGCTGAAACCACTATCAAAGTGAGTGAGTGAGTGAGTGACGGGAGTGGGGCGACTTCATGCTAAATCTGCCCGGATGTGTGTGTCTACAGGTGAAGGACAAGGGTTTTCTCTTCAGGTTTAAGGGATTGAAATAGATGGCACAACTTTCACTCACAATAGGTGTTACATTAGCACTCAATAATGGGTGTATTTCAAAGGCGTAACCCCTATAGATAAGGGTATATTTTCTATATCATGCTGACCAAAGCCAGTCAGAGTCACAACGTGCAAGGCCCCTGCATGCCGTCCCCCCTGGATCCGCCCTTGCTCCGATACATAGGGTCAATCGCCTATTTCAAACATTTTATACAATGTTTTGATTTATTGATTGTCACGGTAGCCTTCATACAGACAAGACCCACACCGTACACAACAATGTTTTGATTTATTGAATCTTTAGATAAACCAAGCCACACAAGGGAAAAGACATTTCCCCAAATAATTTACATGGCTCTAGGCCAAGGCCCCAGGTAAGCCATTATTTGGTAGGACCAAGCTATCCTAACACTTATCAGAACTATGTTACCCCTATCATTTATTGGGAGCATGATATCCCCTAAATAAATCCCTTAATTGTTTTGACCATGCTATGGTGCTCTCGTTATCTATTAGGATAATGTCATATCATAACCAGCAGTCCATGACAGTTGCTGGTTCCGGCAGTCAAAGGGCCGTGTCGGCCTATCCGTCAACCAGCGCTGTCACCCCTAATGGGGTAAACTGACAGTTGCCCCTGCCGGTTCACAGCTCCCAGGCCTGGCGATGTGCCAGCCACCCGTCACAGTAAGATAGATGGACACAGTCTCTGAACAGGTAAAGCTGGGGGCTCTGAGACTGATTGACACAGTCTGTGTAATTTTCTGGATCTGTGAACAAGTAAAGCTGGGGCTCTAAGACAAATGGACATGATCAGTGAACAGGTAAAGCCGTGCAGGTAAAGCTGTAACTGTAAGTTTGATGGATTCAGTGGGTGAACAGGTAAAGCTGGGGCTCTAAGGTGGATGGTTACATCTGTGAACAAGGATTGCTGGGGCTCTAAGATGAACATGGTCTATGAACAGGTAAAACTGGGGCTCTAACATGGATGGATGTGGTCAGTGAACAGGTTAAGCTAGGGGCTCTGAGATGGAAGGATGCAGTCTGAGAACAGGTAACAGTGGAGCTCTAAGATAGATGGATTAGTCTATGAACAGATAAAGCTGGGGCTCTAAGATGGATAGATGGGGTGCGTGAACATACAGGTAAAGGCATGCAGGTAAAGATGGAACTCTAAGATAGACGGAAATGGTGGATGAGCAGGTAAAGCTGGGGCTCTGACCTGGTTAGTGAACAGGTAGAGCTGGGGCTCTAAGATGGATGGACGTTGTGTTTGAACAGGTAAAGCTGGGGGTTTAAGATGGATGGACGCAATCAGTGAACAGGTAAAGCTGGGGCTCTGAGATGGATGGACGTTGTGTTTGAACAGGTAAAGCTGGGGGTTTATGATGGATGGACGCAATCAGTGAACAGGTAAAGCTGGGGCTCTGAGATGGATGGACGTTGTGTTTGAACAGGTAAAGCTGGGGGTTTATGATGGATGGACGCAATCAGTGAACAGGTAAAGCTGGGGCTCTGAGATGGATGGACGTTGTGTTTGAACAGGTAAAGCTGGGGGTTTAAGATGGATGGACGCAATCAGTGAACAGGTAAAGCTGGGGCTCTGAGATGGATGGACGTTGTGTTTGAACAGGTAAAGCTGGGGGTTTAAGATGGATGGACGCAATCAGTGAACAGGTAAAGCTGGGGCTCTGAGATGGATGGACGTTGTGTTTGAACAGGTAAAGCTGGGGGTTTAAGATGGATGGACGCAATCAGTGAACAGGTAAAGCTGGGGCTCTGAGATAGATGGACGTTGTGTTTGAACAGGTAAAAGTGGGGATTTAAGATGGATGGACGCTGTTGATAAATAGGTAAATATGGAGCCTGCACCTGTCTCTCTCGTCGCTGAGGGACTCTGTAAGTAGATGCACTCTATGCGGGAAGTATGCAACTAGAGCGGTTTGGTCAGTTGGTTTAAGGGTTTGAATCCACATTGGCACAGCATGCGATTATTACGGTGCATTTTTTTAAGAGGATGGGACTTGAACACTACATAATGGCGATGAGTCCTCGATTTACACCCTTAGGCTCAGAGATCAGAGTAAGGAATTTGGGAAGTCGGTGGGACTGAATGAATAGGGGATGTTTTCCTTTACGGAAGTTATCTTTGCAGTCGAGGCTCTTTACAACAGGCTACATTTTACTTTTACAGTTTATAACATATTTCTTGCAATATGTGCCCCCCCCACTTTCACTACAATATGTTGGCTGCGGAAGGGCAATGCAATCTGACGGGCATAAGTGGGGGAGACAGGCCAAGTTATATATGTAGGTTGTAATCTGCTTGCTTAGCAGCAGAAAAAAAAAGGAGAAAAGAAATCTTGCATAGCCTACAAAAAAACTAGGCCATGAAGAATGTGGTTTAATCTGGCGTGCATCCATTCTGCGGGCACAAGGCGGCCTTGTTGGGGCAGCCTCCAGTCTGTTTTTGAAACCCTATGTAATTCTCTGTTTGGGAAAAAGTGAAATGTAGAATCTAGGATGTCACGCTTGTACAAAGAATGAGTAGACCGGCGGCTTCCCCTATAGTGAGGCTCTACAAGGGGATACATGACGTGTCAGTTATCTAATCAGCCAGTTGTTGAAGACCAGATGTGGCTTTTGGTAATTATTTTGTTTATTGGTCTTCTGTCACAGGTTGCTGATTTAAAAACAAACGATGTGTGATCGTATACATGTTCCCCTAAAAATCCTAATGTCTCATTTTAATATCAAAGAGAATGGTGAAGCCTACATAAAGACCTTGACAAAATGGTTAAACTTCTGTATTGACCTTCACAAAATGATCAAGAGTATGGTAAGGTCTCTCTTTTTGACCTTCGCATAATGGCCAGGTTTCAATATTGACCAAATGTTCAAATCGTTATTTGACCTTCACAGAAATTCCAACTATCCATACTCACCACAACAAAGTATGAATGTTCAAATTTATGAGTGACTTTCACAAAATTTCTTATTGGCCTTCACAGGATGACCAAGTCTTGCAACATCTTTTTACCATGCCTATCTGCATATCCGGGCCTGGTCCCCCTTCACACTTTTCAGTGGCGGATTTAGAAGGGGGTGCGGGGTTGCACCCTCCCCCTATGGCCAATTTTACATTTTTGTAATGTAAAACTCGGTCAAAAAGTAATTAAATTTGTTCCCAAAAGGGTGTACTGTCCCCCCTTTTTTTGTTCAAAACTCTGGAGCACCACTGTGTTTCTAAACCCTCCCTGCCCCCCTGCCCCATCCTGGGGAACCCCCTGTATGTTGTGGCAGTAAGTATGACACAGGGAGTTACATGCTGTCCCAGTCATCTCTGTGTACACTGGTGTTTACTTGTGGTTAGCGCGGGGCAGCTGTTCACCGAAGGCCATCCTCCGCAGCAGATACATGCCTTAAAAGGAGGGTAACAGGGGCCATCCTCCACAGCAGATATATGCCTTAAAAGGAGGGCAACAGGGGCCATCCTCCGCAGCAGATACATGCCTTAAAAGGAGGCCAGCCTCCGCAGCAGATACATGCCTTAAAAGGAGGCCATTCTCAGCAGCAGATACATGCCTTAAAAGGAGGGCAACAGGGGCCGCCCTCTGCAGCAGATACATGCCTTAAAAGGAGGGCATCCTCCGCAGCAGATACATGCCTTAAAAGGAGGGCAACAGGGACCATCCTCCGCAGCAGATACATGCCTTAAAAGGAGGCCATTCTCAGCAGCAGATACATGCCTTAAAAGGAGGGCAACAGGGGCCACCCTCTGCAGCAGATACATGCCTCAAAAGGAGGGCATCCTCCGCAGCAGATACATGCCTTCAAAGGAGGGCATCAGGGGCCATCCTCCGCAGCAGATACATGCCTTAAAAGGAGGGCAACAGGGGCCATCCTCCGCAGCAGATGCATGCCTTAAAAGGAGGGCATCAGGGGCCACCCTCCACAGCAGATACGTGCCTTAAAAGGAGGGCATCAGGGGCCACCCTCCACAGCAGATACATGCCTTAAAAGGAGGGCAACAGGGGCCATCCTCCACAGGAGATACATGCCTTAAAAGGAGGGCAACAGGGGCCATCCTCCGCAGGAGATACATGCCTTAAAAGGAAGGCAACAGGGGCCATTCTCCGCAGGAGATACATGCCTTAAAAGGAAGGCAACAGGGGCCATCCTCCGCAGGAGATACATGCCTTAAAAGGAAGGCAACAGGGGCCATCCTCCGCAGGAGATACATGCCTTAAAAGGAAGGCAACAGGGGCCATCCTCCACAGCAGATACATGCCTTGAAAGGAGGGCAACGGGGGACATCCTCAGCAGCAGATACATGCCTTAAAAGGAGGCCATCCTCCACAGCAGATACATGCCTTAAAAGGAGGACAACAGCCGACTACTGGATGGAAGCCGTCCCAATGACATAAATGTTGGGGCTACACATAATGTGGATCTATCCCAACCAAACATGTGAAGTTGTTATAATGTTGCAGCAATGTTCTGTATTGGTTCTTGTTATATTTGATGACTCCCAATGAAATTACTGCAATGTCCAGCTGTGACATTGCATTGCAATGTTCTTATAACATTCTGGTTATGTTCTTTAACCTAAAATGAATGTTCTTTTTGGTTTCATCTTAACCTCACCAGAAAATAATGTTATGATTACATTCTGATTTGGTGGGGTTTCAACCTCACCATCAATAATAAAATTGTTACATGCCATCTTAGTAAATAACAAACTGACTAAAATAGTATGGTTGCGGAATGTTTCTGTTACACCGCAAGTTGGCTGGGTCAGTCTCTGCTGCAACAAAGTTCCCCCTAGTGTCAAGGGGCTGCCACACTTTTGGACCTCGGTCCTGCCATGCAGCTCGTAGATCAATGAGCCAATCCCACATTGTGTATATCTTCGGATTGGACAATGGTTGGACAAAATTATCATATAAGCCATCCTTGTCTCCCAGAGTTCTGATTACTGAAATAAGCAAGAATTGTATTTTTCCATATCCCAAAGTACTCATTATGATTTCTATGATTTAACCAAGTGACAGATTTGCAGGTTTGCCCGCCAATCAAAATGCTGTCCTTTAGGGAAAATGGGGTTGGACATTATAGGTTGTGCTGACAGGCTTTAACATTGATTCCTAAGAGGAAAAGGCCAATTTATATAGCTGCATTTTACAGATTTTAGCAGCATTTGTCAACCAAATTGTTTTGTTTATATTTTTTTTTAAAACTACCCTTCATGGAATAAACACAGACACAATTTTAGAAATATTTCATTGTAAACTTTGATGTAAGTGTAAACTGGGATGGGCTTATTGTGCTACAATGGAAAAGTGTGACTTTGTTTTTGCTAGCTAAAACAAATAAACAAGTTAATTATAGCTTTAATCTAATTTGGAATCCAATGGGTTGTGACGTCGTTGAACCTATTGTTTGTAAATTATTGTCTGTCCCAAATGTTTTTATACACATGGTTTATTCTAATTCTGATCAAGTTTGCTTTCAGAACTTAATAACGTGTTGGTACATGATCAGCATAGTAAGAGTTTGTCTGCGTGGGGTCTGACGTCACACAAGTTTTGCTGACCTGGCAAGTTTTGCTCATCAATTAGCCCTCAGTCATAGTTGACTGGGTGCTTTTTACTTTAAAACTTATTTGGTGTTTTAGTCAGCATTCAACCGTGAAGGCCGCCTGATGTAAACGACTTTAGAGATGTTAATATCCCGTATTTAGAGCGAATTTACCGCTTTTGTGAGTCAATTAATCACTGTACCTATTCATAAACGAGTCAGTTAATTCCCACTTGTTAAGCTGCTGCTAACTTTCGGGAGTAAGTTTCAGAGTTCATCGACTAAAATAGTATTTCATTAGCAGAAAATAACTCTAGTTCAATGGGAACTTCAAATGACATGCTTAAATCACAGAGAGAATCCACCCACGCACCTATACATAGAACAAATCAATTATGAGATGTATATTGGCTTTCTTTGTAGGGCTAAAATTAGGATGAATCTAATTGACTGTCTTTCATCTGCACGCCGACATTACAATAGAAAAAGAATACCATTTCCTGAATTCAAAAAACACATGTTAAAGTGGTTGGTTGTCCCAGAATAGTTTGAATGGCTGGAGAATTTGTATATATATAGCCCTGTAAGGTTACAGTGACCGACTTATTTCGCTTCATTCATGTCCCATGGGGGCGTGTAGAGTATAATAATGATTGAATGAAATATAAATGCTTCAGAACCTAAAAATGTACTTTAAGAGTAAGTTTTGGAAGGAGTAAATATCAGCCTCTTTACTGGATCTGTCTCTGTAGATAAATAGATAATTTATGAAGAAAATGTATAGAAAGATTATGCTATAGACGTTGTGCACATGACGGGTCACACCTCCCAAATTTCGAAGGCCGCCATCTTGGTTATCAATTTAAATCTACTATTATTTGCAATTCTAAGGCACCTGAGGTTTAGATTTTTCACTATTTAGTTAAAATAAATCTCATTGAATCATAATAAACAATTTGTATGTATACATTGTTGATATATCTAATGGCCACATGAGTGTGTTAACCACGTGGTGATCACCAAAATCTGATCACTTGACCCTTCTTTTTACAAGGTCCAGAGAGTTGCAGGATGTTTCCATTAATGTTGTGTTAAGGAGACGATCCACATTGCGATTATGAACCAATTTTGAAAACCGGTTTGTTAAGTTATCACTTTTCTTATAAAATATTTGATTCATTGAAGAATTTTGAATAATCCATATAAAAAAAAAATTGGTTGACGTTTTGTCACATCATGGATCATGACCTTTAGAGGTCTGATGCAACCAAAACCAGTTCTGATCTGATCCAATGAGCGCGGCCTGTATGATACACTGCACGCTACCAGAAACTTAGATTAGAAAACAATTATTTTAGGTACCTTCCCAGGCAAGCAGTAACGTAACAAGCACATTCTGTGACTATACTTTTTTGGTTAGTTTGTCATCTGCCCAATTTTCAGGATTTCTTTTATATGGGGGCCCCCTCCCCTCTTAGAATTCCTGGATCCAACCCGGCACACATAGCTTGTAATAAAGATTTGATCAAATATGCTAAAATAGGGAGTGCCCAGCCAGCTCGCAATGTAACAGAAATGTTCTGCAACCATACTTTTTTAGTTGGTTTGTTACTTCCTAAAATGGCACGTAACAATTACGTTATTGACTTTGAGGTTGAAACCTCACCAAATTATTGGTGAGGTTAGGATGAAACCAAAACAGAATGCTATAAAAACATTCTGTTGAGGTTGAAGAATGTAACCAGAACATTATAATAACAACATAGTGCAACATCACAGCAGTAGGTTGCAGCAACATAATTGGGAGTCATAAAAAAAAAGTAACGAGACCAACACAGAACGTTGCCACAATCATATTGTAACGTCACACCTCCAGCTGGGTGCATAGTCTCCACATGTATATATATATGATCTTTATCTGAGTCTCTGAAAACCAAGCGCGCTAACAGTAAATCCGGTGATTCAGAGCTGTATAAAGGTACCTGTCACGGCTCTGACTCAGTGGGGGGGCTGTGAAGTGGTGTGAGTCAGGTGAACGAGCTGCTCCGAGCTACTCCCACCTCCACTCACCTGAGCACTCACTTCGGGTCGGGTGACTCAGTCTGATCTCATTGAGGTTGACGCACACACTGTTATAATTATTGCGGTATCACCACAGACCGTAAGGAGAATGTCCGCGGTCACACTTAACGATAACACTGGGATATGACACACAGAAACACAGTTCCACTCGAGGATTTGGGGGTGGGGCCCCCCTTTTTTTGCCTCTCTTTTCTTTAAAGCCCAAATATTATTATTTTATTATTTTATTATGTATATATATACATGTATATATTTGAAACATAATTGAGTTGATAATATTATTTCTTATCTAATTGAATATGAAGAATTCTTATAACAATGTAATGTACAACCTACAAATGCTGGACCTGTCAGAATACCGGCCATGTCGAGACAGGCCAGGATAATAAAGAAAAAAAAGTAAAATTCTGCCAGTCACAGCCGAAGATTTTGTTATAGCACGCCGGCCGGCCGAGGGCTGATATCAGGGTACCGGTGAGGGGTGATAACTGTCTGAGCACTCCCTTTGAGGTTGGTTATAGATTTATTATACCTTTTCTGTTAGACCTCAGCTCCCAAGGAAGGATGCACAGCAATCAGTGGTGGTGGGGCTGTGATGCTGCCCATTTTTTTAATGTATTTTTTTCATATAAATCTTTTGATATCCATCAAATCCACAAACAGTAAGCAAGTAAAATGTAGCTAGGAATGTTGTGCAGATAATGCATATGTTAGTTTTTTTTATTTCTAAAAGATTTTTTTTTTAATGAATTCTAGAAAAATATAAAGTTTCTGTATCGCCCTGCAGGACGATACAAGGCTGGTTATCACCCAGGTTTGTATCGCCCTGTGTTAAACTCTAAACTACTAAACTTGTATCACCCTAAGGTGTAATAAAGTACAATCTGAACTTGTGTGATGATCCACGACGTGAATGTGATTGTTATCTGGTTATAACTTTTACTTTTTGTATTTCTTTGTTTTTGTAGTAGCTTATACTGATCATGACTCATATCTCTGAACAGGTTATAGGGTCGTCAATACTACCGGTATTGCAGTGCCCCTAAACATGACCTTAGAAGGATGGCTCTGGGGATGGCTCTACCCCCATACCTGCTATCCCAAGCTGTTGTCCCCCACTAAGTATACCTGAACAAATGACCAAAACCACCATCTCACATACCACGATATATCCAGCATTTACACCAGACCTATATCTCTGAGTGAAAGACGAGACAACAATCAGAAAGATCTATTATGTCAATGCCTTACACTGAAAACACAGAGTTGTCAAAATGGTGCCAAAAACGACAACCCAATGTTGTCTGTGTCTTTTATACAAAAAATCTTATTTAGGATAATTTCATGTTGTAGATATCAAAGTCCATAATAATGGCTTCCTATTTTCTTATAACTAGTTATTAGGTATGGCCATTACACATAGGAGGCCTATTAGTTGTATGTTTAATGACACCATTCACTTACAATACTTTATCATAGACAGAGGCCATGACAACCTTGGGCTGTCATTTTAGGCACCATTCACTTACAACCCTAGGGTTGTCAGGCAGCACTTTTGACTCTCATTTTGTTCTGTAACAACCCTATGACAACCCGATTCTCAGTTTTTGCTTCTCTGACAACCTTTTTGGCCAAAGTAGTCAGGAGAAAATGACAACCTTTGGGTTGTTATCCAGCCTCACAATTCACAATGACAACCCTCTGACCACCCCCAAATTGTCAAAGGATTGTCACAAGGTTGTCACACAGTATCAATGGCCTGAAATGAGCCCTGCTCTGCCCCCACAAGTCACCTATGACAACCCAAAAGGCACCTATGACAACCCAAAAGGCACCTATGACAACCCTTTGACAACTTTAAAGTGGCTCTCTGACGACTTTGTGTTTTCAGTGTAGAATTAATAATAGTAAAGTTTACGGAAGAGTGATTTTGATTAGCCTTCTTAAGAAATGGCCATAACCATGTACCATGCATATTATTTGGGGTCACGGAGAGCACGCAGGGGCTGTGAGCCTCATGTGAAGAAGAGGGATAGGCCTGGTTATATAATGTAGGGAATTAACATGTCCTCTCACTATGGTTCTACGTTGACAGTTCCGGAATGCGGAAGTCGACACACACCGTCAGTATGATTCACTGTTTGTGTTGACAATAATTATTACCTATAGGAGTTTTCACTCCGTAAAACGGTGGACTTCGTAGTTCAATGTGCCCACAACTGTTGATATTATGTCAGGCAACATATATGGTTATGTGTAGGCCTATTATGATGGATCCAGTACTGCTACCTTTTTAGAAGTTAAACCTTTGAAATGCAATTCATGAATTATCCACCTGCTGCCACCATAGTAATGTTGTTTTGTTTAGAATGATCTAAATGCTGCCAACATTTCAAAAGCTTTTACTACTGTTTTGTTTAGAATAATGATCTGCCGCCATTGTTTGCAATTGACATCAGAAATGCATTTGTCCACAACAGTTTGTCATACCAAAACCAAACTGCTGGTGATTATCACCTTCCGCTTTTATCACAGGCAGTGGAATCGCTTCCACGTTGGTCTACTTAGTATCCTATGTGCCAAGTTGGCAGTCAACTGGTGATGTAAACACAAATTACTTTGAGCCAGAAAATGACATTGAATCAAATGTCAACCTATTGGGGATGTTGCCAACACGTATAGTAATCAATTCATGAATGGAAATTGTCCATATTTTTGGTCTTTCTGTGGAAATTCTGATACAAATATCCAGAGAGGGGTAGTGTGGACTGTCCGTGGAGCCCTTCTGAGCAGGTGGTCCATCTCAAATTTGATGTCATTTGTCTATTTACATATGTTTTAATAAATGAAATTCACTTCCGTACACACTGCTCAGATCGCCAGCAGGGTTGTAAACAACTGGACTACCCCACCTTACAAATATATATTAGAGATACGGTAGATGGACCACAGGGGAGTGACTGTGGCTTTTACCTACACATCACACCGGTCAGCTGCCATAGGATACCTGCCGACGGAAAGCCCCGCCTTCATCGTACTACGGACGCAGGTAACTTAACCATTGCCTTACGACTCCCCTGCCCCCTTTTCTCCCACAACTTAACCATCGCCATATTATACCCCTGTCCCCTTCTCCCCCACCCCACCCTGTAACTGAACAAACAGAAGCCGACCTACCTGATCGGGGGTGGTCATGTGACGACGACAACGCGGGGTGCGACTTCTGCGCCGCTAGTAACCGGTGCTTATCCTGCCGCGCAGCCGCCGTAGTAGCGGAAGCGGAAGTAGCCGACGATAGGGCCAACATGGCGGTGGTGGCGTCCTCCTGTGCCCCTGGTGGCGTCTGTGTGGTGGTATTGTCCCCTGCGGGGGTCGGCTGTGACGGGGGGCGGAGCGGGGTGGGGGAGGGGGGAGGGGTCACGTCGTCGGCATCTTCCGCTTCCTGTTGGCGCCGCGCGCGCCCCCGCCGACCGCCGCGCCGCCCAGCGGCCACTCCGGGCGCGACCAGGAGGAGGGCAGCGGCCCCCAAGAGGAGGGTCAGTAAGAGGGCGTAGCGGGTCATGGTCATGGAGAGGTGGACAGGAGAGAAGGCTGACCTGTGCCCTTATGAAGCAGGCTCCGGCCTGCTTAGAGTATAGATGCTAGTTAAGTTATAACACTGTAATCCTGCGTCAGTGATCCAATGACAGCGCCCAATGGGTTAAAGTGACATTATTTATCGAGAAAATATCAAAATAAACTCCACGTGTCCTAAGGCTTTAAAGTAGAGACCTATAGACCTGTACCTCCTTTAGTAACTGCCCCACAGGGCTGAAGGCCCTCAGAGCTAAGGCGTGTGTGTAGCGACCAGAGGCCCGGGATCCAGTAGTAGAGATCACTCCCACCACCTCGTGTCCCGTGTACTACTACTACTACTACTACACCGACCTGTGACTGAGGCCAGGGGGCCGTCCGCCGCCCCTTAGTACCCTCACTGCCCCCCGGGGGCGCGTCGCACGCTGATCAGGAGGTGATAATTATAATAATATTGATGCTGGGCTCGCGCCGGCCGGGTCCGTCATGTGGTGGGCCGGCGGCGGTGGGGGTGGGGCGGGGGGTGGTGCAGGTGGTGGCGGTGGTGGTGGGGGAGGTGGTGCCGGCGGAGGGGCGCCATGTCCCGCCTTGAGCCCACCTTACTAGTACCTCACCTGGGGACTTTTACCTGGGCCTCTGGTCACGTCCCGACTCGGTACATACACATACACGGGGGCTTCCAGTAGGTAGAAGCAGGGGGTTCAGGGCCTAGCGGGCAGGTGAGGGGCTACCCCTAGTCCTAAGGGCCTGCTGGGCCCCATGACGCCCTCCTGGGACCCTGACAGGGCAGGTGGGGACGCCCTACAGGTGTGCAGCGTCCCTCCAGCGTCCCTCCCCTCTAACCGGTCCAGGTGGGCCTCCAGGTGCCTGGGCAGGTGAGGGGGTCAGTATCCAGTGCCCCTGTAGGTTGGGTGTCCCAACTTAAGCTGGAGATCTCCCCTTTAAGGAAGTGTCCGCTATTAGCTGTAGGTATACCCGCGTTCCCTATAATCTCCAGGTCTAACCGTTAAGACAGTGGTGTCCTCACTGCTCCTGCCGCCCTCAGTATATCAGTAGTAGTCTCTGTATCTGCGCGCGGGCCCTGTGCCTGTCGGGGGCCGTATGGCGCCCCCCGCCCCCCACCACCCCGACACACTCACATCCGGGCCCCGGACCCCCTCACACCGGCACACTCCCGCCCCCTAGTGTCGCCAAAGGGAACTGGCCAAGGGCCCGGGATGATCATATATTAAGGCAATTTTCGACAACCTCTGTTTAGAAACACATCGTGCGAAGAAGGTGTTTGGAATATTTTATTTCGTGAAGTAATGTGTATATCTTGTTTGTAGTTCCTGCTGCTACCACTACCTAAGCAAGAATATGAGGTTATCATAAGATTGCAACAAAATTCTGTTTAGTTCTGCTTTGGTTCTTGTCATGTTCTTTTGATGGCACCCAAAAACGTCTTTAGAACCTAACATTGCGATGTTGCAATGAGACTTTATTGTGACATTCTTGGTAGGTTCTTTCACTTAAAAATAACATTAATCATAACATTCTGTGTTAGTAAGGTCTCAATATCACTGAGATCCAGGGGGGACAAAAAGACAGTTGCCCTCGTTAGAGCGAGTGGATTTTTTTTTTTAGAATAACCTACGTTTGTTGATTCGTACAAATCTGACATTATTTATTTTCACTTTTATAGGGGAGGTTTGCTCCCCCCCCCCCCTAGATGACTGACTCTGGATCCGTCCCCCCCCCCCCCCCTTTCTATCGACACTTAAACTACATAAAGAGGAAAAACGTCGCTCATGTAAGCGCGAATGCACGACATTTTGGTAATTAGCCTAGATGCTGATGCCCCAACCCCCCTTTCTGAAATCCTGTATCCGCCCCTGACAGCGATATGTGGCCACCTGAAAATACCTAAAGGCCGAGTAAATCTGAGAAGCCCAGCCTCCTATCTTTAAGAATCCATCCAGGAACATGACTGATAGTAACAACAGTTAACATGGGACTCTCTGGTATTCCCCCTGACCCAGGGTCACATTCTGAGACGACCGGATCCAGCTGTTTGATTGGTCGACAGGCACCCGGAAGTGGCAGCTGGCGGGGCCCGCCTGACGGGTATAGCTGGGGGCGGGTTAAGACAGTGGAGCGCCTTTCGTCGGGTGGGGCTACACCTCCCCATGTGGTTCTGATCGGGCCCTTCCCCTGAGAGGGGGGGGGGGGGGGGCACTGACTCCTTGAAGGATGCTACTCAAACAAGAATATGACGGTGATATAGCATGTTGTGACGTTTTGAAGAGTTCATTTCAACTTCACACTTTAATTATTGTGATATTCTTGTAATGTTCTTTCGTGTTACATACTAACCGTTTTTATAACATTCTTTATTTGTAAGGTCTCAACTTCACTAAAACATAATGTTATGATAATATTCTTTTTCGGGAAGTCCCAACTTTACCCAAAATAACCTAACTGTTACATGAAAATTGGGCAGGTGACAGACTAACCAAAAAATGTATGGTAACAGAATGTGCTTGTTACATCGCTGCTTGCCTGAGTATCCACTGATAAACTACCACCCCTGCTTTTCAGGTATGGTATGGTTGCAGAACGTTTCTTTTATGTCGCAGGTTGGCTGGGAAGTGCCCACCTCGGGGCCCTGCCTCATGGCAGTCTACAGCGTCTGATAAAACGGACATTCTTTCACCACTCGGAAAGAGGAAGAATTACCTGAATGTTACTGATTCGATGCGAGTCGAAGAGAACTGTTTTTCATGGAAAACACATTGTTTTGGAAGCTTGACTTAACGCTTCCAGAAATATCGACTCTACAGTCATGTAATACTAGAATACATTTGGTCTGTAATGATGAAAAAGGGGCATCAAAGGCCAATCAAACACCAGAGGCAGATAACATACCCCAAGTCAAATCGAACATAACAATATAATTGCTATGTGATTTAGATTTGTATAGGTTAGTTACGTAGATGCCTAGGTAGCAACTTTACTGCTTGGAGGTCATTCAAATTCTAGCCATCTTTCCAAAAACACCGTCCTCCACACATCAGAAAGGTTACATTGTTCCCCCTTAACTGCCCCCCCCCCACATCAGATAAGACACAAGATTCCCCGGTTAAGAATACGCAATTGCTACAATTTTTCCACATCAAAATTGTAAAATGAAAGAAGAAATATGGACTTATCATCATGGACCTTGCGCAGACGTGGTCACATGACCACTTTTTGGTGATCAGCACAATATGGCCATGAAGTAAATCTAGAATTGATGAATTCTAAAAAGAAAGATAGTTTATTTTGAAATCCTGAGATTCTTTGAGATACACCTAGTATAAATATGCATTTAAGATGTGTGTGAAATGTGAATAACGATGATTCTAAATTGATCACCAAGATGGTGGCCAGCCCCTTTCTTGATATTGTGACGTCTTCTGCACAACGTCTTTTCTTTAAAATACAGACAGTAATACACTTGTCTGCCATGTCTGAAAGATCTATTTATATTCCATGTGAACAGAATGAGCTTGACGACCAGAAACAGCTGTTTAAGCCTGACTTGTACCAGGATGTGGGCACTTTAAACTGGCTCATTTAGTCTGCTAAATGGGAGAACATACGTGATTCTATTTACGTCAGCCTGCTGTTAGTTTTAAAGAGCTTAAACATAAGCTGAGTTATGTTCACTTTATTAAATTTACTGATTACGTTCACGCGTTACTTCGTACCGATCTGTAATTAGTTATAGCAACATAGTAATAAAATATTAGGTTTCTTTTATAAAAAAATTTTTGGGTCTTATACCTGATATGGCCGAAGCGTTTGATTTATGTTGATAACATGAAGTTAAATCACCCCTCCCAGATTTGGCGTTCATCACTGCTGTTATTATATTATTCTGTTTTAGTTTTAGAGGACTTGCCACTCCTCTCCCTCTCCCTCACCCAGTCTCCCAACATCTATCCATGGCCATCGTCCCCACCCCCTATCCATCCATCCCAACCATGCCCGTTTCTCCGATGTGGGGGCCTCACAGAACTAAATGTTTTCCTGTATAGTTTGATGCATATATATGTGCATATTGAAAAGAAAAAGATATCCCAAACATTGCAACACCTCAAAGGGACTCAGTAACCTATTGGGACCTCTTTGGGACAAAAATTATCAAAACGTGAGGGTAGGTTGACCAAGAACATTTTCGCAAGAGTCCCAGATGTTGACCTACCCTCATTTTAGCAGTTTTGCAGCAACCAAATTCATGGAGCACAGGGCCTATTTTAAAACCCTACTGACATTTACCAAAAAAGCCTTCATCATGGATTTGTTTTATGGAATAAAGGGGGTATCACATGATTTTTAATTCTGCATTACCTTTTTATCTTATCCCATTTTCAGCCACTCAGAGACTGGCATCCCCTTCACCTCAGGACAGAAAGTTGAAGGACACTGGCAGATGGCACCACATTTAGTTCTGTGAGACCTTGGGTATTCGAGGAATCTAAGGCCAAAAATCCACCTCAGACATTTGGATTGTGTCTGATGTCACAAACATCCACACTCTGAAACATGCCAAGAACCTGCACTTACTTCTTTATTCTGGTTTTTGTGGGATGTTTTGTGGTATGTCTTTATTTTTACCCTGAACAGTTGTTTTCAGTTTAAGCTGTGGAAAGATTCATGCTTTTGATTGGTACTGACAACAGAAATGTGCACTGAATAGCCTCTATACCCAGCCGAGCATGTGACGTTATCATAACGTTTCAGCGACATTCTGTTTGGTTCTGTTTTGGTTCTTATTACATTGTTTTGATTGCTACCAATAATGTTGCTGCAACATACTGCTTTAACGTTGCATTGCAACCTTATTATAATGTTCTGGTTACGTTATTCAGCCTAAACAGAATGTTCTTATAACATTCTGTTTTGGTTTCATCCTAACTCTACCAAAATATTATGTTTTAATAACATCCTGATTTGGTGAGGTTTCGACCTAACCATAAGTAACATAATTCTTATGTTCCATCTTAGTAGGTACCAGACTGACTAAAAAATTATAGTTGCAGAACGTTTCTGTTATGTCACAGCTTGGCTGGGTACCCACCAGCCCATGCAGCTCCCATTACAGGCCTAAAGGCTATATTCCTTTATGCATTCAGTGGCACTTGCATTCCTTCTAATTAGGGAATGCAAGTTTTCTTGCATTTAGATTCCAACATTTTCGTATCTAAATGCAAGTACTAACAAGAAGAACTACATACTTGCTTAGTATGAACACAAGCAAATTCTATATTCCAATATACGTTCTTGAAATTGCTTGCTTATCCTTGCGATTCACTTGCGTTCATGTCAATTAGCACAAGTAAAATGCTCAATGTAAATGAAATAATGCATAGCGGAATATAACCTTAACAGATACTATAGGGTTTTTTTCACCTGTGTTGCGATATTGCTGCAATATGATGACATTACAGAAGATTCACATACAGGGACGATATGATTGTTTAAGATTAGGCTCATATCGCATGTCGTAAAACCCCCTTATTCTGTCCAACCTGTGGGCGGTGATTGGTCCAACCTACCGAGGTCCTATCAGGCACCGCCCCCTAAATTTACACTTGTCACACTAAAGCAGGTATTTCCACTAGACAACATCGGCTGCGAAATCAGCCTAATATGACTATATTATAGGCAAATTTGCATATATTATAGAGTGATATAATGGTTAAAAAATGGCAATTTGGAGCATGTACAATAGGTGTAACATGGAGTTTTACCTTTATGTGCAATTTCCTTGCGAAATCATCATATCACAGCCATGTCGTGTAGTGGAATACCCCCTTCAGTCCATTCGACATTGTATCCCGGGGTTGAGCAAGGGTCGGACAAAATACATCATATTAGCAGGTCACATCTTGATAAGGTATTTCACTGATTCAGGCACAAATTATGTTTTTCTGTATCACCAAGTACTACTCAAACATGATGAAATCTTGAATTTAATCAATTGGCAGATTCACAAGTTTGCCAGCCACTCAAAATGTGGCACTTCATAGCAATAAAGGGCCAGATATTATGTAGTGCTCATATGACGAATATGACGTTATTATAATGTTACAGCAACGTTCTTTTTAGTTCTGCATTGTGACTTTGCACTGTGATGTTATTGTGATGTTCTTGTTACATTCTTTAATGTTATAATAACATATTATTATAACATTCTTTATTAGTAAGGTCCCAACTTCACTAAAATATGACATTGTTATAACATTCTTTTTTTATTAAGTCTCAACTTTACCTAAAATAATGTCACTGTGACATGGGAACTGGGCAGGTTATAGACTGGCCAAACAAGTATGGTTGGAGAACGTGCTTGTTATGTCGCTACTTGCCTGGGCTGATAGGTTTTAGCAGTGGTTCCGAGAAAAGGCCATTATAACTATCTTATTGCAATTCACAAATGTCAAAAGCAGTTTTTCAACCAGATTGTCCTGGTTCGTTTTGCTTATACCACTCTCTTTGGGGAATGAAAAAGAGTATTGTAACAATATCAAATGGTAAACACTAATTTTGAGGTAAATTGGAAAGGGCTTATTGGTATAGCAATCACTGTAACCATAGCCATTACAATTGCTCATTGAGTGACAATTGCTGCCTTCACATTAATTGCCCAGTGAACCCAACATGTGTGTATGTGTGTTTGTGTGTATTTCTGCACAAGTATCAATATAATTATAAAGGCCAGCTTGTTGGGGTGTTGTATGCTCTGCACATTATAAACAGGGCATCTAGAGTGTTCAACTTAGTGAAAATTGGGCAGTTCAATATTCAGAAGGTGCATTATAAGTGTATTTATCTATCACTTCAGAGAGTAAATTTGAGTTAGTCTAATATGTCATTTGATGCAGACTTGTTTCTCTCACAGTTATCAAGTGAACTGACATATCCCAGCCAAACATGTGACGTTATAACAATGTTGCAGCAACTTTCTGTATTAGTTCTTTCTATGTTATTTTGATGGCTTCGAATAATGTTGCTGCAATGTACTGCTGTGACATAGCACTGCGATGTTAACATAATATTCTGGTTACATTCTTGAAAATAAACGGAATGTTCTTATCATGTTCTGATTTGGTTTTGTTCTAACCTCGCCAAAAATAAAGGGTTGGTGGTGCATTGGCCGGCCGCTGGCTGTGTCATCCCCCATGGTTGCCCTAATTGTGCTCCTGTTCTCATAACCATTGGTGCCCATTTCAGTGGCTTATGCTGCCTATTTCTTCTAAGTCTGTTAACCCGAACTTGGTCCTAATTCAGCCGTTCATGCCTCATGCACCATAGGCTTTAATCGTCTAAGTCAAAAGATAGTTTGTGCCTGGAAGGAAGTGGTATGAACACAGTGAGTACCAAAAAGGGATCGTTTATTTTGTGCTACTCCACGCTTTATATGGCCTTAAGCAGCTTCCTATTGGTCAGTTACAATCACCTGACCCTTACAGGGGTTATTTCCAGTTACATGCTTTCCTTAATTATTCATGCTTTCGTTACCGACATGTCATTTCTCGTACCCTTGTACATAGTTCATTTCTACAGGCTAATTAACTATATCATTTAACAACTCGATTGTAGGGATTATTTCTATATCTTTTACTAATAATTATAGCCAACTTGCAGCCTTCTCAATTTCATTTCATGCCTATAATCATGGAGAGGTCAAATATTCATCACACTTTGTTCTCCATAACCTTCTGTTATCCCTATAACTATCTCTTGTCTATGTTGCAGTTCATAGAGGTCAGTGGCCATAGTAGAGCCTTAAATCAGAGGGAGAAGGGACCTCCTAGTGTCAGCTGGGTGCCAAAACAAGGCCATGCTGGGTGTCACCACAACACTGGGCATCATTATCTGTGGGAGGGTGCGGGGGCGGTGTGACAGTTTGTGTGGGCGATAATTAGGGCACATTACATGTAATAAGTCATACAAGACCAGAGCGGGGAAAGCCCGTGTACTCTGATGTGCTGAGTGATCAAAGACATGGGAAATGGCTGAGCCACTTAACAACAGTAATAGAAAGGATCTGATGTTTAGCACAGAATAGGCGTATACTACTGTAAAGCAGAATACCATACAGACTTAATATTACAGAGACCAGAATAGCCTTCCAAAGGAACTTGGTGATGATTATTGTGAGTCAGAGCACAACCATAAAAAATTCATGATACTTGAAAAATTATTGCCAAGGTCTCACAGAAATATCATGACGAAAATAATTTTTCAAAATACCGTGGTCTTAAAAATCTTTTTTTTTTCACAAAGAATATATATATATCGATATGGCGCGAACATTTGTTGGTATCATATCATATCCTAAACATGATCATTGCAAAATGTCTATGGATATGATGATCATCCTTTGATCCACAGGGATGAATCAGTTGATAAGACGGCAATAAAGTGTGATGACTCTTAATCGCAGTGGAAGTAAGGAAAAAACAGTGTGCAGTGCCAGCGAAGATTTCTAATTTATTGGATTTTATCTTCAATTATCTTCAAATAATTTTATCAGTCCTGAGACCATCGTCTTCTCCATACGATAAATTTATTGGAACTTGGAGCGACACAATCATCGGCCACAGCAAATGGGACTTTAAGGCCCATTCACCCTGGCTGGATGCGGTGCATGCGATCTCTTCTGACAATTGTCGGGTGTAATTCTGGTGCACACGACTTTGCAAACGACAGGTCTGGAACCAATCAGATCCAACATGTTGGATCAAATCGGCTGGATTCCAGCCGACTGCAGGGTACTTGAAGTACTTGAAAACAATTGTCGTTTGCAATCGGTAGGGACCCCTTTGGTCACTATGAATGCTATTTACTACCATTTCCCTGGGATCCGATCATTTTATCGGTCCTTAGAATATCGTCTATTCAGTGCGATAATTTTGTGGGACCTCCAAGCGACACAATCATCGGCCACAGCGAATGGGGCTTCAGTCATCCACAATGTCTCAGAATCATTCAAATATCCGTATTCTAGTCTTTCAGTGGACACAAGAAGTCGTTGATATATAAGTTAGAATTCAATACCAGACCATTCGCTGACGATTACAGTTTTTTACAGTCATTTCCGTTTGTCACCTATTCTCAATAACAATCGTTTTGTGGAAACCCACCTGGGCGGCATTTACCGTCCTCAATAACCATTAAAAAGGCCTCAGCCCTTAGAGATATAGGAAGGAGAAACCAGGCAGAAAGTTGTGGTACACTTGATGATATAATTAGCTGATGACACAGGAAGTACTTATTTCAGAACACCTGTGATCCCAAGCCGGATCAAATACAATGGGTGGGGGGGGGAGGGTAAAGGTGAACTTTCCCTCTACACAAAAGATAGGATGCAAAAAATTAAAGAGGGAATTGTGAGTTTCTTTTGTCATAAAAACGCCCACAATTGTTACTTGTAGAGGCAAAGACTATAATATACATAGATCCAAATAAATGTACAAAAATTTCCCATGGAGTGTCACTAATTAAATCATAATATTTCAATGTAGATTCAGTGGTGCCATAACTAATATACTCTATCTGGAGGTCTTCCATATTATCCACCTTTTTTAAAAAAATAATGTTTTGGTCCTTAATCAAATAAGTAGAGCACTTAAAGTTAATAATGTTCACCATTTCACTTCCACTTGTGTGACAACTCCTTATTACCAGTGATACTAAACATGATACAAACACTTTGCTGTGCCAAAAAAACATTTTCGTGCAATTAACTGCAGCCGGATACACTTCTTAAGAAGTAGATAATTACAATGTAGCTCCTTGTAGTGTTATTTAAGAGCATGGGAGGAAAGGCTCATTGATGTAAGTACAATAAATGATGGGAGTGCATGTGTACATGATTCACATTATCTCATGTATCATCTTTCTATGAGCAATAATATGCAAAAACAAACTAATCAAGTCGGTTATGTTTTCCATAGCATATATGCTCCCATTGTGTAAATTTCAAATACTAAGATAAAGACATGCACCTTTGCTTACAGTATTCCCCAGGCAAGTATGTGACGTTATTATAACATTGCAGCAACATGCTTTTTGGTACTGAATTGGTTCTTGTTACGTTATTTTTATGGCTCCCAATAACTTTGCTGTACTGTACTGCTGCAACATTGCACTGCAACGTTATTATAACATTCTGGTCATGTTATTTAACCTAAACAGAATGTTCTTATAATGTTCTGTTTTGGTTTCATCTTAACATCATCTAAAAATAATGTTTTAATAACATTCTGATTTGGTAAGGTTTCGCCATAACCATAAATAATGTAATTGTTATGTGCCATCTTAGTAAGTACTTGACTGACTAAAAAGTATAGTTGCAGAACGTTTCTGTTACGTCACAGCTTGGCTGGGTCCCTTCCTGGTCTGCCAGTGTTTTTCTTTACCTCCTTTGGCTACTGTACTTCTGCCTGCTCTTTTTCTTGATATCTTGTTCTTGATCTTTTTGGCTACAAAAAGAAAAATTACCATTGATGATCATTTCATTTCCTGTGGTAACCACAACCAGTAATTTACGAGCGTTGATGAATACAAGAGATGGAAGTCAGTTCATCCAAGCAGAAAATTGATGTCATTAATGAATTAATTAGTCCACACTTGAAGTATCAATCTGAAAAACTGCAACTTTTTAAGACATCCTATAGCAAAAGGAGAGTTTAGAACCACATTGAGTTAAGATCGTCCTATTCGCATGAAACCTTCTGGGAAGTTGCTATTGATAGTTGAAGTTTATATATCCATGTCATTTTAAGTGTAAAGTAACTCTTAAAATCAAGGATGAATTTACCTGCCAGTGCAAATATAAACGACTTGATGCAAATGTAATGACTGGGCCACAGTTACCCTGAACAAAAAATATCTATCATTGTTAAAGGTGATAAATTCAGTGACAGGACAACTACCCCTGGGACAACTACCCCTGGGACAATTACCCTGGGGGCAACTACCCTCTAGGACAACTATCCCTGGGACAATTACCCTTAGGGCAACTACCCCTTAGGACAATTATCCCTATGGGTAGGACAACTACCCCTTTAGGTCAACTACCCCTATAGGACAACAACCCCTTGAGATAGGACAATTACCCCTATAGGTAGGACAATTACCCCTTTAGGACAATTACCCCTATAGATAGGACAACTACCCCCAATGGTAGGACAAGTACCCCTATGATAGGACAACTACCCCGATTGGGGTAGGACAACTACCCCCATTGGAAGGACAACTACCCCCATTGGTAGGACGACTACCCCCATTGGTAGCACAACTACCCCCATTGGTAGGACAACCACCCTCCTTGATAGGACAATTACCCCCCTTAGTAGGACAACTACCCCCATTGGTAGGACAACTACCCCCATTGGTAGGACAACTACCCCCAACTACACCCAGATCAGCTCCCCATGGCCTTCCCCTCCTTTGCCCAGCCCTGGACATCCAGGGCAGGTCCTACCAATGGGGGTAGTTGTCCTATTAAGGAGGTAGTTGTCCTATCTGTAGGGGTTATTGTCCTATCTAGAGGGGTAGTTATCCTATAAAGGTAGTTGTCCTATAGGGGTAGTTGTCCTACCCATAGGGGTAATTGTCCTAAGGGGTAATTGTCTTAAGGGGAAGTTGTCCCAGGGGTAGTTGTCCTATAAGGGTAATAGTCCTAGGGGGTAATAGTCCTTAGGGGTAATAATCCTAGGGGGTAGTTGTCCCAGGGGTAGTTGTCCCAGGGGTAGTTGTCCCATCGGTGATTGTCCTAGAATCGATAAATTCCCCATAGAATTATTGTACATGATGTATTTAATCAAAGCCAAGAGTTTTAAATCAAGTGGCCATTGTGACACTTACGTTCTAATTCCCCTTCAATTTGTCAGTTTTTTTAACTGATATGCTGGTACATTTTATCCGCAATACCAATTTGATATCTCGCTTCCTACAATAGTAAATCGACAATTCGCAACAAATGGTAAAGATTAAATATTAAACGTATAAGTGAATATGTCATAGAAATGCTAACAAAATTTCACTGAAAGAAACAAAAACGGACTTAAAGGGAGCCATTCATTTCAACACAATTTTTCAAACTCAAATAATCATGGAAATCCATTCCTTGAGCCTATGTCTGGCCCATGTTAAAATCTAAACCATGAAATATAGTAGAAAATCATTATAAACACATTTCTCTTGCTCAACTCAATAAATTTGGTTCCGCAAAAATGGGGTTTGTTTGCAAACAAATAAAAATATTACCATCTTTCGCGGAATTCTACTTTGGTTTGAGGTAGTTTTCACAGCCAATGCTTTACCACTGACCTTAACTAGACTCACCTAACATATTCTATACATATCTGAGTTTTGAAAATTTTGCATTGGTTTTGGCTCCCTTTAAAAAACTGAAAAGAAAATCGCTGTTATTTCTGAACCTGCTGCAGCGTGGGTTCTGTCCACACTCCGTGTCCTCCGCAATAACAATTTTATATCTTGTTTCTTACAATAGTGAATCGACAAATGATAAGGAAAACATTGCATATTTAGATATCTGTGTCTGACAGTTGTTCATTATAGTATGGCATACAAATGCTAGTAAAATTTACTGAAATAAGTAAAAAAAATAACTGAAATAATTATGGGAAAAAATCCCTGTTATTTCTGAGTGTGGGTTTCTCCATGTCCTCCCCCACCTATTGTTAACGGTACAAAACCGAGGTGAAAACCGGGGCCAGGCCTTGGGGATCTGGCAGCAAAGCCACTGCACTGTCCATGCGTGTTAAGTTCTTTCCGAGCAAATACCTTAAGAA
The DNA here is from genome assembly GCA_936440205.1 of Lepidonotus clava. NCBI lineage: Eukaryota > Metazoa > Annelida > Polychaeta > Phyllodocida > Polynoidae > Lepidonotus > Lepidonotus clava. Next base: position 34,837,532 of record OW387150.1, read on the forward strand.
AGGTTAGCCATTAAACGGGTGCCACCAGCCCCCCACCTCCCACTGTCCCCCATCCCCAGCCTCACAACAAGTTTGTTCTAATAGTTGAGGAGATGGTGGTCTAATATGGTGCAGCAAGCGTCGAACTGCATATTCATCAAGTACTTTTCTCCTAACCACGGATAGTCAAATTCATGAGTTTTACCTGCAGGTTCGCCTAGAAAAGGATGCATGCTGGGTATTATGTTGACAAAACTCGAGGTTTTAGCATAGGCATTTTCAAGAATTTAATATGCTATTATTTGGAGATTAGCATCGAATAGAACTAGCTATCATTATTTTTTAAATTAGTACCCATATACATTTCTATTTCCTGATTTTTTTGAAAATTCATTCACTATAGATGGATATATAGCAATTATTTTTTTATTTTCGAGGGGTTTTGTCAACAAAATTAGTCAAAATTAGCCCGCAGGTGCATAAAATACTGTTGTTTTTCTTTTTAGCTATCCATGGCTGGGAGAATTCTCCCAATCACGGCTAGCATACTTTCTATATCTTACCTGCAGAATATATTAGATCCAGATGCATTCTGGGATTTAATATTATGTCGACAAGTCACAAGGCTTAAGTATATGACTTTTCATTAATCATAGCATTTTCATGTGGGTTAGCAAAATGGAAAATTATCAATGTGTATTTTTGAAATCTGTATCCATGTATATGTGACGTTCTCTGGTAAGTCGGGGTTGCCGATTCTTACGACAGAGGAACGTGGGGGTTGTTCGGGTCTCGGGGCGGACGGGGAATCCGGGCCAAGAACCGAGGTGTGTTTCTAGAGTCGTGCCTCGCGCACGAGGGGGGGCTGAGCGAATCGATCGGCACTCGATGTCGACGGAGGACTGCGGGGGAGGGAAATTATGGTAGGGGTACGGGTCGGCCGGGGAACGGTCCACCCCTGAGTTCCGGTCCGCGGGGGCGACGGGCCGACGGTCGCCTATTGTTTGGTAGCGTGGGGCCGAGCACGCCGCGCCCTCGTCCCCGCGGACTTCGCTCTCTCGTTCCGCTCCCCATGTCTTCGTACCATACTACGTCTCGGTTTCCGGTACTACTTCGGGCCTCCGTGCCCTACTTCGTTCCCTCGTTCCTCGTTCTTCGGGCCTTCGGGCCCCTTACCCTATGTTTCGACTACCTATCTCGGACTTCGACTGTTTTGTCCTAACTTCGACTTAATTACTCTATTCGGCTCATCTTTAGTGGTTGTTTCAGGAAAGAGGACACGTCTGGACACCAGGAGAACTGTTGAAGAACTCTGTTTATTCGGGCCTCACCGCCCCTTTATATACTAGAGAGGTCAGCCCTGATTGGCTGCCTTCGGTCACGTGACCTACAATTGACGTCACTTCCGGTTTATATATTCCGTTTCCGGTTTACATTTCACTTCCGGTTTACATATTTCCGGGTTTCGTTCCATTACGTTTTCGTTATTCGTTCTTTACATATTCGTTATTCGTTCTTTACATATTCGTTCTTTACATCTATTTCGTTCTTCGTTCTTTACATATTCGTTATTCGTTCTTTACATATTTCCATTATTACCTTATTTCTATTATTTTAACCTCTATGTATTTTGGCTGAATAGCCGTTCATCACACCCTCCCGCACCTTCTTGAAAGGTGGGAAAACACGTTATACAAAATTTCAACACAGTTCATACAGCAACGACAACAGAACATACTCTAGAACCAGAAACATTTCAATCCTACGCTCCTTATCGGCAGAGGAGGAGGTGTCACCCTCTGTCCTCCCCGGTCAACTTCGGAGGGCCCCCGGGGCCTATCCGGCTAATTATTATTTCTCTTCTTTCTTCGTTTTTCTTTCTTCGTTTTTCTCTCTTCGTTTTTCTAAAAGTTCATATAATTCGTTTTTATATATCTTAGTCTCTTTTATCTTCGTCAGAGTTCTCTTATCCTTGATCTATTTAGGACCTCCTGTTTTTCTCGTCTTTTAGGATGAGCGAGCCGGTCGTGGCTCTCCCACCCGGGACTGGGGATCGGTCGTGACCCCGTCGCCCCCGCTCCTCTCCTCTGGGCTCTGTTTACTTAGCCCCTCGGCGCGTTTTTCCTCGCCTTTTTACCCTCATTAGGACAGAGGGACCGGTCGTGGTCCTCCTGCCCGGGGCCATGGGTCGGTCGTGACCCGCAGTGCCCCCGTTCCCTTCGTTTTTCGTCGTCCAGACGTTCTCCCCTAGTTCGGGTGGAGAATCGGTCGCGACTCTCCCACCCAGAGGCCAGGGTCGGTCGTGACCCTTAGTCCTCTCGACCCTCGGTCCGTTCTGCCGTCGTCCAGACGTTCTCCCTTGTTTTTGGGTAGAGAATCGGTCGTGACTCTCCTACCCGGTCGGTCGTGACCCCTCGTTCTTCCGTAACTGTTACTCTTCTCTGCGTTCTCTTAGGTGATGATGATGATTTTAAGGATGAGTTGAAGAAGAAAGACTGATGCTTTTGTAGATAGAATGTTCTTTTTGGACTTCGCACCCTCGGTCGCCTCGGCATTCAGAGCCCCCCAGTGACTTTTTCACGGTTGGCAAGGACAACATGTTCGAGCCAGAGGCCAAGGTACCCAAAGAAGAAGATGGCGTTGTATGTGGAAAGGAACTTAACTTCATTCATTAAAGCTTAGAGTGGAAGCTTCAGCAGACGACGTCGCGGGTTTCGTGCTACTTGTGAAGCTTTGAGATGGAGTTCGGGTGAAGGTGAGACTGAGAAGATTAGAATCATTAATTATTGATGAAGTGTCCGTTTTCCGTACAGGAACTGAAGTTTGACTTTTACGACACATGTCCTCGTGGTTAACCCAGCATCAAGATGTTCCGTCCTCGACCACGTCGACACATTTGAAGATTTCAGGATTTCAGACAGAGATGTCGGAGAGAGTCCACCATAATAAAGTATTTCCGTCACCGTTCCGGGCCCAAGTGGCATGACAACAACCGGAACGGAGACCTGATTTAAGAAGATAGTTTTGATGAAGTTTCTTTTTGATGACAGGAGCCGGTGCCTCTCATCCCTCCCCCCCCCCGTAAACAACGGCAGGAAGACAGTCCTCTTTGGGGCGAGAGGGAGGCTCCTTCGTTCTACTGATGAGATGATTTTCCTAAGAAGAGGATTCCTGTTTCGGGCACTCGGGCCCTCGTTCGTTTCCTAGGCTCTTGGGCCTCGCTCCTTTTGCTAAATTTTTCTCTTCGTCCTCCCGGAGGACCGTGCTTATTGACGATTTTCGTAAGACTGTAATACCAACAAATAGTTCGTTAATAGAGGTAAGTTTAAGATCCGGTCTGGTTTGATTTTGGAGTAAGGCCACAGTCGTCCACGGTGCCATGTCACATTGCATGGAGACACTATGCCTATGACGAACGCCGAGACAACAGCTCCGAGCCGTTCCGGGCTGCTCCTAGGTACGACGGTTCGAAGTTGGTAAGTTGAAGATATTAGTGAGAAGGAGAAGAAGAAGCCGTAGAAAGTGAAGATGGACGACATCAACTGGGACCTGCACCCAACGTCAACGTTTGAGATCCGGAACGGGCCCATTCACAATAAAATAGCATGTATAGAGAACTCATCCGATGAACCCCAAGAAGGATCGCTCCTCGTTGCTCTTTGCAGACCTCTTGATTTGTCTATCAGGGCATCCGCAGCCGACGTTCCAAGCACCACCTCCCTGTATATTGCAAAGATTACTTCCCTATATGTTTCAAAAACTATTTTGTTTCGTTCCTCGGGAAGAAGACATTAGGAAATACGACATGGAAGGAGTCTCTGTCGTTACAGCAGGTGAGAGATTAATATAAGTTTTAGTAAGTCTATTAAATTTTTTTTCCGTTTCTCGTTCATGTATTGTTTTTACTATATATCACGGTCGGTCACGAGCCAGGGCTCCTAAGTTATCGTCCCTGCTCGTGCCTTGGTCCTCCGGGAGACATTTACGACTCGCCGCAATCCTTTCACGACTCGCTGCATCAACTCTGGCACGATAAAACCAGCATTCAGGTCGAAAAGTTCCATTTTGCCGCTCTTCGTATGCGGTAAGAGGCTGAAGACAAGGAAACTCAGAAGATGATGGTACATGAATCCGGGTTCATCCACATTCTGATCGATCCATCCAAGATCAAGAAGACAAGGTTGCAGGAAGTAGAAGTGCCGCTAGAGGACAGAGGTCGTCTCTTCCTCGCCTCCAGATCGCTCAAGGCAGCGCGGGAGAAGGGTTTTCAGTCTTGGCCCGCGCCAGCCTTTCCTCCAGCGGCGAGTCGCCGGCCCACCGGTACCTTATTTACCCCGGCACGACCGTCGACTCAAAGACTACAATGACAACACTATCCGTCCTTTCTGATTTCCTTTCCTCGATTCCGCCTCCCAACTTTCACTCTCGCTCCCGGGTCGCCCGGCCCGTTATCCATTTCCGCGACCAGACGATCCCGTTCCATCTGCTCGGTCCCAACCAACGCAGCGGGCTCCAGGGAAGAAGAGGAACAGCTACAAACTTGTTTTTCCTCCTAGCGCCTCCTTCCGTCCCGTATTCGCCCCGCAGGCTTGGTAAGTTCATTCCAGTCATGGACCCTCCAGCTCGCTGATTACGCTCAACACCTCCTAACACATGTGGTTTCGTTCACTTCCGCAAGAAGGTTTCCATAAAGAAACTAATAAGAATAAATTAAGATAAGAATGTTCGAGCCCGCCAGTCCGTTCCCGATGAGTTTAAGTAAAGTTTTCGGGCCCGTCCAGCGGTCTCCAGGAGAGTCTTTTATCCAGGCTTCGGCCTCCTGTGCGGCTCAGGTACCTCCGCCTCGGCCCGGTTCTCTCCCTGGGGGTTTGACACTATGGGTGAGGAGCCAACGCCCCGTAATCCCTCCCCACCCGACTCGCGACGCGCCATCTTCCGCCTCTGGTTCCGTCGCGCTGTTTTTCTTCCGTGCAAGACCTCGAGCAGCATCTACTTCACCCTTCTTCTTGGCGTCGGATCGGCAGCAACAGCCTCTCCTCCTTAGCGGGGAGCTCGAGAAGCTGATCCACCATTCCGCTCTGTTTTTCCGCCTCTCTTGTCGCCTTCAACAAGTCATCCAGTTGATCCTCGTTTTTGTGCATCACTAGGGTCTGAGCCAATTGGACGGTCCGGTTGTGTTCGTTAACTAGCTGGTCGACCCCCGGGAACTCCCTGGTCAACGGCCCCAGTGCCGCCGTCGGGAACTGCGCCATCGCTTCTTCAAATGTCTCTGGCTTGCGGCCTGTTTCTAGTGCCATCAGGAACGCCATAGACGCCGAAGCCATTGCTCTTGTCTTGGCCGTCATTCCTCGCACCTCCCTCGGGGGCCACGTCAGCTGCACCCGAATGGCCTTTTCCGCGTCCCAGTCCCGTACCGCTCGCGCCGTCACCGGAAAGTGTCCCTGTAAGACCTGGTGAACGGCCTGTGTCCGTAATAACTTGAGTCTCGGTGTTTCTCTAGATGGTCCTGCCGTCGGCATCTCCGCTCCGATAGACCCGAACACTGAATCCGCTCCCGACTCGTCCAATTCTTGTTTCTCCAGCTCGTATCCTCTGGTCTCGGCCTGCCCCAACTCCATGTCCTCTGAGTCTTCCACCTCCTCGTCCATGGACTGGGCAGCCGGCATTTGTAATCTGTGTATCACAACCCGCGGTTGTAGCGCCCGCCCGTGTTTGTCCTCGTCCTTGAGTGGGGTATCCGGTCCTGGCGGCGATCCCATACGTTCGGGCGACGGTGGTCCCGGGGTCTCCTCCGATCCTTGCGACCCGAAAAACGAGCTCCCCAAACTGGCCCGAGTCAGGTTGTCAACCGCCGCCCGTGTCTCTGGCGTGTCTGGTGCTACCGTAATGTCTCTCATTCGTTTCAATCCGGGGGGCGGCACTATCGGCTGCTTACATACCATCTTCTCCAGGGGTGAATCTGCTTTCGTCGGGGTAGGGGTAGAGAACAGCGGCTGTGTCGAGGCCGTCGACGCCGTGTCCTCCGGCCTGGCCGCATGCCGAACATACTTTACTTTCTCCACTCGCCCCGACGGTTTGAGTCCCTGCCTTTCTGCCATCTCGCGCAGAAACCTCCTTAGGTACAATGCTTCTCTTTCCACCAGCCGGCCTCCCTGTGCTTCCCGAATGCTGTCCTCCAGCTCCCGGTCGGATCTCGCCTCGTGGTAACCCCTGAACGATCCCTCCCGGTTCATTGTTCCTTTTAAATACCCGGGGTACCTCGGGTGTCGTGATTCGTATATCACCGATTTCTTATGAACTGTCATCATAGTAAATTGTGCGTCGCTACAAGGTGGTTCTAGTCCCGTGGTCCGTTTGACTCCTGTCGAGGTCTCAGGCTGTGATGGTCCCAGCTCTCCCGTGCTGCTAGACTCAGCGATAACCAAAGACCGATCGCTTCGGGCCGACATACTCCTGCCTGACTCCGAGTGGTCCGAACTCGTTCCCTCCTCCAATTCTCTCGGGACTTTCTTGACCTTTTTCCACTTCTTCTTTCGCGACGGCTCCTCCGTCGGGCATCCCTGCGTCGGGGGCCTCTTGAAAGCGAGCGGCTCCTCTTCTTCTTTGACTTTTGGTCGTTGGTCGTCGGACGAGCTCACCAGTTCCACCACCTCAGCCCCCGGTGGTATTCCTGAGCAACCCGGCTTCGGGGTGGGTGTGGATGTCCGTCCTTTTCCTCTGCCTGGGAGTCCTCGTCCTCTCGGTTCCCGTGGTTCTCCCTGGGCGTTTAACTTCTTAATTCGGTTCTGTACTAACCCTGATATTTGGTCTGGTGTCAGGAGTGGTTTCGGGTTGACCACGGCCCGGCTTGCGCTTCGCGGCGACTCGGTGTCTTCCTTCCGTACTCCTTTCGCGGCCCTCCGAGGGGAACGACGCGTGGGTGTTGATCGTTCCGCCACCTCGGCCAGGGGTCCCTTCCCTGCTGCTTTGGCTGCTTGGGCTCCCTCGCCGGCCTCGTCGGCCTCTGATCCTTCTTCGGTTGCTACCTGCTCCAGCTGCTCGGCGTCGCTGTCTTCGGATCCTCTTGACGCCCTCGGGTAGTAAGGGATGCGGATCTGCCGTCGCGGCCTCTCCGGTGCCTCCTTATCCACCGCCCTCTCAGGGGGTTGAAACCCTTCTGGATGGCGCACCGCGTAGTCCCGTTCCATGTTGGCTACCCGGGCCGCCGTTTCATCCCCAGTAGCGAAACTGGTGTACGGCGGTCGTCCCTTCGGGTCCAAGGCGAACGCCGCAGCATACTCCAGCCTCAGAAGGGGGTCTTGCTTCGGCATCCCCCTCTGCAGGTTCCCTTCGTGTGATTCCGTCATGTGCTTTCTCCAGTCCTGGTGCGTCGAATAGGCTCGACTCGAACACACCGGGCACATGTAGTACTGCTTCCGGAATCCATCGTGCTGGCCTTTAATATGCTTGACCAAGTGCTTAAACTCCTTTCCGTGACAATGTCCTTCCCAGCACTGTCCGCTCATCGTGTCTGTTTTCCGGGCTTTCGGGGCTCGTTCCAATCCTGAAGCTCGTCCCGTCAGCCGTTTCCGTTTTTGTCTCGTGGTGATGCTGCTCGTCTCGCTTCTCTGCTTTTCTTCTTGTTTTCTTCTCCTTAGCTCAGTCTGCTCGTCTGCGATTCGATGAATCCTGGTCGGCTGACCAGAATGACCTGCTCCGGCGAGCGCTCTGCCTTTTATAGCCGCCGCAGGCGGAAGTGGGCGTGGCCTGCACTAGCGACCCCTAGCGTCAGACTCACCATCCACTTCTACGGTGGCGCCCCCTACTATTTTCCGGTTCCCGGGGCCCGCCGCTGGTCACCGCCTCGCCTGCTTTCTTTACCTCGCGGCCCTTCGCCCGTCCTCGCGTTTTTCCTAGGCCTTTTATTGCCCCACCGGACGCCCTCGGTCCTTTCATCCCTCGTCGCCTTTTCTTGCCTTTTTCATCTTGGCCCTCACAGTGCTTCCGCACACTTCCCGGAGAACACAGGGGCTCGGCGTTATCATCTCCTCGCCGCCGCCCCGTTCTCTTTGTCCTCTTTTATTCCTTTTACGACCTACTTTAAAGCCCGTCCTCGTTTCAGGCCTCGCCTTTTACAGCCGTCCGTTCGTTCCTCCGGCGTTCCCGAGAGTGCCGCATCTACTCTCCTCCGGTCTCCTGGACGCTGTAAAGCGGTATTACCAAGTCGGCATTACTTCAGAAGTCTTCACCAGCTTGCCACCGGGTCTGTCTTCCGTTGTAATCCAACCATCTTTTCCACGCTGTGGTTCCTCCGAACTGACCGGAAAGCGGCTCCGTGGGACTACTTTAGACATTCGGGCCGTCGTGGCTCCCGAACGCCGTTTTTCGTTCCAACCCCGCATTTCCCACCTATATTACATCCGCAAGAGAACCAATCTTCAGCTAGGTAGCATATCTCTACAGCCTAACGACCTGCACTCCTACTGTAGTGGTCAACGCACCGCCCCGACTCAATGGCCCCAGGTTGATCAGTCCTTTTTGGCCAAAGCCTTTCTGTGTAGCGCCGATTTGGTCGTTCCCTTGGTCCTCTTCCACCTGCGGAATCGAGACACGAAAACGACTTCATCACAAAAAGGGGGTACCCCGTTTCCTTACGTGCCCTAGCGCGCCCCACCCCAAGCATTTACTGTGCAGCCTCGTATCCTTGCTGGTCAGCTACCATCCAAGCTGGCGCAGCGTGTCCTCGGTAGGGTTCCAGGCGGTCCACATGGACCACCCCCCCCGGTTTCCCTCGTTTCTTCCGTACTACCACCCGTCCTCGGTCAAGCACCTTGACGATCAGTGCAGGGCCTATCCATGGAAATCGCAACTTCGTTCCCTTGTCCCTATCCACTACCGTATCGTGCACCCAGACCAGTTCTCCGGCGTGGTATTCCCGCCGAGTCACCTTCCCATCATACTCGTGTTTCTGATGGATGGCGGCTCGTTTCAGCCCCGTCCGGGCCTCCCGATAGGCCGCGACTAGCCCTTCCTCTAGGCTTTCCACATAGTCGCTTACCCGTCGGGGTTCCTCCTCTGGTCCTAGAGGTCTCCCATAAATCGCCTGTCGCGGCATCATGGTCTGTCGGCCCAGCATCATCATGTTCGGTGTCACTCCCGTGCTGGCTTGCGGCGTTGCTCTATAACTCATCATCACGAGCGGGACCATCTCGTCCCATTCCCGACCTGTCGCTCGGCAGCTGGCTTTCAAACAACACCCCAAAGTACGGAAACTTCGTTCTATGTACCCGTCACTCCTGGGGTGGTACGGCGTCGTTCTTGTTTTGTGAATCCCGAATAGTGCACAGACCTGAGCCACCACCTCGGATTCGAAATTCGTTCCTTGATCCGAGTGTAGTTCCCGAAACGCGCCGTACCGTGCTACTACTTCTTCAACCAGTTTGTTCGCCACTGTCGTTGCCTTTTGATCCGGGATCGGGAAACACTCCAACCATTTGGTGAAATAGCATCCCACCATCAGGCAATACTTATTTCCTCGTTTGGTGACTGGGTACGGGCCCGAAACATCCATGGCCAGCCGTTCCATCGGCTCCCCCACTATGTACTGATGTAGCGGCTCCCGTCTTCCTCTTCCCTTTTTCAGCAACGCGCAATCACATTCTCGACATTCCTTCCGCACGTCTTCCCGGAGTCCCGGCCAGTAAAACCCTTGTTCCAACAGGGCCGTCGTCCTGGCGACTCCTAAATGCGCTCCTGCCGCGCCTCCATGGTATTCCCTTACCAGCTTGGCCCGTTCCCCTCGGGGAACGACCAACTGGTTCCTCCAACCATGTCCTTCTAGTTCCTAGTACTTCCGATGCAGCACGCCATCCCTGAGGCTTAATCGTTCCCATTGCCTCCATAGGATCTTTGTTTCTCGGGATTCCGGAGATATGGCCTCCCAACCTGGCCGGTCCGCATCTTTTTCCATCCGTGCGACAATCGGCCCTATATCTCGATCCCTCCTCTGCGCTGCTCTCATCTCCTGCGGGGACCATCCGGGCTCGTACCCCCGGGCCCGCGTCACTACTCTCACTTGTTCGGTATTCTCGTGCTCCTCTCCACATTGTTTGCACGGATACCGGGACAACGCGTCAGCGTTCCCATGCTTCCTGCCCGGTCGGTGTTGGAACGACACATCATGCGAGTCGATAATCTCAATCCACCGAGCAGCCTGCCCCATCGGTTCCTTACTTCTCTGTAGCCAACTAACCGCGCTGTTATCCGTCCGGACTATCACGCGTTGACCATAGATGTAGCACCGAAAATGCTTCAAAGCTCGCACCACCGCCAACAGTTCTTTCCGCGTGGTGCAATACTTTCGTTCGTTTGACTCCAGGGTTTTGCTCGTGTAAGCTATCACCCGTTCCTCCCCTCTCTGCTCTTGTGATAGCACGGCTCCCGTTCCCACGTCACTGGCGTCTGTATCAAGCCACCATTGTCCTTCTTCCTCCGGGAATCCCAACACCGGGGCCTCCGTTAGCGCCTTCTTCATCGCATCAAATGCCTCTTGTCGTCTCGCGCTCCACACGAATGGTTCCTCCTTCGTTGCCAATTCATACAAGGGGGCAGCCAACTCCGTGAAGCCGTTTATATGCCTTCTGTAGTACGAACATAATCCCACGAAGGCTCGTACCTCGTGGAGATCCCGCGGGACCGGCCACTCGGTTACTTGCCGACACTTTTCGGGGTCGGGTTCGATCCCGTTGAACGAGACAACGTGCCCCAAGAACGGAATCTTCTTCTGGAACAGCTTACATTTTCGCGCCTTTAACTTCAGTCCTGCAGCGTTCAGCCGGTCCAGAACCCGTACCAATCTTTCCAGAGTCACTTTGAACGTTGGTCCAAAGACCAGTATATCGTCTAAGTATACCAGACACTCCTCCCACACGATTCCTCTGAGGATTCTTTCCATCAGTCTCTCGAAGGTGGCTGGGGCGTTCACTAGCCCGAATGGCATCACTTTGAACTCATATAATCCTCCTTGAGTCACGAAGGCCGTCTTTTCTTGGTCCTCCGGTGCCATCTCCACCTGCCAATATCCGCTCGCGAGATCCAGACTGCAGAAGAATAGGCTTCCTCCCAAAGTGTTGAGGCTGTCCTCTATCCGCGGGAGCGGGTAGGCGTCCACTTTCGTAGCCTGGTTCAGTTTTCGGTAGTCAATACAGAACCTCGTTCCTCCGTCCTTCTTTTTGACTAGAACGGTCGGGCTACTCCACGCACTCCCGCTCTCTTGGATAATCCCTAAATTTAACATATCCTCCACCAGTGCTCGTTCTTCCTCTCTCCTGGTGGCCGGATACCGTCTGACCCTCTGCTTGATCGGCATCTGATCTCCCGTTTTAATTCGATGTTGTACTAAATCTGTCCGTCCTAACTCATGTTTCGAGGTCGCAAACATTTGTTCCCGGGCCATGATGGCTTTCTCCAGCTCTTCGCCCTCCTTCGTGGTCAGGTCTTTCTTAGCCTCCCCTATCATTTCAGCGAGCGCTCCTGGGGGTTCTTTTGCTTCACTTCCTACTCCTCGTACCTCTTGTACGAAGGTGGCTTCTCCGAGTACCCCGCCGGTTTCCAATTTCGCGCTCTCGGTCCCTCGGTTGGCCACCCAAACTTCATTTTCTTCTCCCAATGTCACCGTTCCTGGGATCACCTCCAGTCCCATAGGTAATCCAGCGCCGGTGATGACAGCCAGCTGTCCACCCTGTCTTATGTCCATTCTCGCTACTACTGTTACTCGGGTCACTTGGAGTGGGGGTATTTCCGTCGTTTTCTCGATTCGCACGACCTGTCCTCCGACGGTAACTGCCCGAATCCCATCCGTTCTCTGTTCTACTCCCGGGATTCGTTCCCCCTCTCCCTCCCCCTCGGCGGGCAGGAAGATGGCACTCGCGTGGGGCTTAACTGTCAGCCGGTATTTCACCGCGAAGTCGTTTCCCAGGATCCCTTCATCTCTACCGATGTCTGCCACCATGAACGTCCACTCCAACACGCGTGTTCCCAATTTCACTGGCAAGTTCGTGCATCCATAGCACCGCAACGGACTACCATCTACCGAGCAGAGACGTCCTTCATATCCATCCAGTTCTTCTCTTTTTCGTCCCCACTCTCTCCAGAGGCGTTCCGACAGCAGACTGATCATAGATCCGGTATCAACCAAAAAACGGACGACATTCTCTCCCACCGTCCCGGCCACATAAAGTCCACATTCTCCCATGCCTACTACTTCTCTCGCCGCGCCCGAAGGGGGCCCCGCGCTTACTGCGACGGCGACTGTCCGTTTCCCTGACGCTGAGAACACTCTCTTGCGAAATGGCCCTTCTGGTGACAGTGATGACACTCTAAATCTTCTTTTCGCTTCTTAAACGCCTCCCTCCGGGCCGTTGCTTGTCTTCTAGCTTCCCGTTCCTCTGCCAATTCTTTCATCATCTCCTCCAACTTACCGTTCAAGGCCATGATCTGTGTATTGGCGTCCTCCTCGGGCTTCACTGCCCGCAGGAGGCGGCGTGAGTATCGTTCCTGTATTTCTACCACCTCTACCGCCTCCTCTAGTGTCTTGCATCCTTTCTCTGCACACTTCAGCTGAAGGTCTTCCCCAACTGCAGCCTGGAACGCATGTAATGCTGCTTTTTCCTGGCTAGCGTAGTCGTTGGAGAAGTAGGCTCTCGATGCCAGTCGCCGGGCATTATCAGCCAACTCCTTCGCTGTCTGGTTCTTTACACGTTTCAAGCCCGCCAACTCTTGCAGAGCATTACACGTGTCCTTCTCCTGACCGAACCTCCGGCGCAACGCATCCACCCTCGCCGAGTAACGGAGTCGTTCCCTGTCCGGGAGTCCGACAAAGTACATTCGTGCCGTTCCCGTCAGCGAGAGGAAAAGCATCGCCGCTTTTTCCTCGGCCGTCCAGCGTCCCAATGTTGCGTACTCCTCAAACTGGTTGATCCATCCCTCGAAATCCGGTTTACCGTCATACTTCTCTGGTCGTAAACTGAACTTCTTCAAACTCGCTCCTTCCTGGCCGGTCTGTTGTTGTTGAGCCCGCACATTCTGCTCATCCGTCGGGGTGGACGTTCCCATAAAATTAAACTGCCTACCCATTATGGTCGTGTCCTCCCCTTTTGTCTCGGTTTTCGCACCTCCTTTCTCCTCCCCACCTTCCTTGAAGGCGACGTCAGAATCCATCTGCTCGAAGACTGCCGCAGTCGCCATGAGTATCCAATACCGATGAAACACCCAAGATCCACAAGTCCGTATGTGCCTATTTCAGCACCACCGCTGCCACCAGTGTGACGTTCTCTGGTAAGTCGGGGTTGCCGATTCTTACGACAGAGGAACGTGGGGGTTGTTCGGGTCTCGGGGCGGACGGGGAATCCGGGCCAAGAACCGAGGTGTGTTTCTAGAGTCGTGCCTCGCGCACGAGGGGGGGCTGAGCGAATCGATCGGCACTCGATGTCGACGGAGGACTGCGGGGGAGGGAAATTATGGTAGGGGTACGGGTCGGCCGGGGAACGGTCCACCCCTGAGTTCCGGTCCGCGGGGGCGACGGGCCGACGGTCGCCTATTGTTTGGTAGCGTGGGGCCGAGCACGCCGCGCCCTCGTCCCCGCGGACTTCGCTCTCTCGTTCCGCTCCCCATGTCTTCGTACCATACTACGTCTCGGTTTCCGGTACTACTTCGGGCCTCCGTGCCCTACTTCGTTCCCTCGTTCCTCGTTCTTCGGGCCTTCGGGCCCCTTACCCTATGTTTCGACTACCTATCTCGGACTTCGACTGTTTTGTCCTAACTTCGACTTAATTACTCTATTCGGCTCATCTTTAGTGGTTGTTTCAGGAAAGAGGACACGTCTGGACACCAGGAGAACTGTTGAAGAACTCTGTTTATTCGGGCCTCACCGCCCCTTTATATACTAGAGAGGTCAGCCCTGATTGGCTGCCTTCGGTCACGTGACCTACAATTGACGTCACTTCCGGTTTATATATTCCGTTTCCGGTTTACATTTCACTTCCGGTTTACATATTTCCGGGTTTCGTTCCATTACGTTTTCGTTATTCGTTCTTTACATATTCGTTATTCGTTCTTTACATATTCGTTCTTTACATCTATTTCGTTCTTCGTTCTTTACATATTCGTTATTCGTTCTTTACATATTTCCATTATTACCTTATTTCTATTATTTTAACCTCTATGTATTTTGGCTGAATAGCCGTTCATCACATATACTTCAAATTCTTAGGTTCTTTTGAAAATTTATCCATTATAGATAGATTTTCTATAGATTTCCATATGTTGTTGTTGACAGATCTAGAATTACCCAAACTTAACCTGCAGGTATTTAAAATGGAGTAAATTAGCTTATGATTTACACAGGGTTGTGAACCAATTCAAAAGGTATGATCAGGGCAATTAACAGTTGGACATTATGAGTTAGGCACAGGACTTTGGCACTGTTTAAAATGTCATGTAGGCTATGACATTAATTTGATGAGGTTTTAAAATCCTTATCTGTGACTTTATACCAAAAAAATGCTTAATTCCTTTTGTTGTATGTGGCTCTGTTTGGGGATTAAGATTGTAACTATTATTTAGAGTACTTCATAATCAATATGTGATTGCCCATGGTCAATCTGTGTGTGTGTGAAGTAAAAGCAGAATACCAAAGAAACCGTCAAACCTTAATGAAGAAGTATCACAATCTGTGTTCCTTATTTGTTTCAGTAAGTCTATTATTTGCACAAAATAGATACATTTTAAGTAGAATACTGCAGGATCAAGATCTCATAAACAAAAACAAATTGAAGTACATGTATTCAAACATTTGATGCAACCAAAAGAATACACAGGTAAGAATATGACGGTATAATAATGTTGCAGCAATGTTCTCTTTAGTTCTGCTTTGGTTCTTGTTACCAGTGGCGGATCCAGGGGGGAAGGCAAAGGGGGCAATTGCCCCCCCCCCCCCCCAGACCAAGCGGAATTTTTTGTTCAAATAATCTAAGCTTGTTGATTTGTACAAATCTGACATAATTCTTTTTTCACTTCTTTATGGGGGGAGGGGGGATTGATTCTGGATCCACCACTGGTTACATTATTTTGATGGCACCCAAAAACATCTTTAGAATCTACTGTAACATGAACCAAACCAGAACTAAAAGAACATTGCTGCAACGCTATGATAATGTCACATGTTTGCCTGGGCAATGTAGAATATAAAGATACAGAATTGAACAGCATGTCTACTCTCTTTAGGGGAATTATCAAATGTTCTTGAAGGTCACATTAGCCACCTCATAAGGAGTGGTCGGTGCAGTCCCTAAACAGAAGGATCAGCGGGGGCGGCCAGAAGGCAAACAGCCTGAAAAAGAAGACAGAGAGAAAGAAAGTCAATATGTGCACAGTTCAGTCAGCGCGTATCTTCTGCAATAAGGATCTGAGGCCTTGTTGGCGAGGGCTTGGTCGGCACTGAATGCCTTCAGAGGTTACAGCCTTCCTGATCCCAACACAACTCTCCTTTCACACATCTGATATGAGTCCTTGGTTAATATGTATACTATTTCTCATAGCCAACATGTGACATCACCACATTGGCCTCTGCTCCCATGTCAGAGTCAAGTATTTCAAAGCAAGAATATGACAATTATAATGTTGTGGTAATGTTCTATTTGATTCTGCTTTGGCTCTTGTTACATTGTTTTGATTGCACTCAAAAATGTCTTTAGAACCTTACGTTGTGACTTCGCGCTGTAACGTTATTGTGATATTCTTGTAATGGTCCTTCACCATTATAATAATGTTTTTATAACATTCTTTATTAGTAAGGTCTCAGCTCCACTAAAGTTGATGTTATTATAAACATTGTTTTTTAGTAAGTCTAAACTTTACCTAAAATAACGTAACTCTTAATTGAAAATTGGGCAGGTTACAGACTAACCAAAAAAGTATGTTTTCAGAATGTACATGTGCTTGTAACGTTGGTGCTTTCCTGGGTTGTCACCAGTTAGGCCAAGGTCAGCATTAAAAGTGTCCACTTGGGTTCACTTTATCATTAAAGGCTATTTCAAAGTTTCTTAGTTTATGATGAATCCATTGGATTATGAATTATGAAGAATGTAATAAAAATTAAAGTGTTGGTGCCTACGGCCTCAGTCCTCATTATTATATGCCCTTCCTATTCTACCATTTTCCTTGCTTTGTGTCCTCCCTTCTCTCCTAGCCCCTTTGGTCTTCCCTTTGTTTCTACTTCCCTTCTTCCTGCCTTACCCCCTGCTTCAACTCTCTTTTTCTTCTAATTCTAATCTGCTACATGCTTCTCTGCTTCTGTTCTCTTACACTCTCTGACCCACTGCTTCCTCTTTTTCCTGTCATCTCCTTTAATCCCTATTATTTTCCCTTCTACTGCCTCTATCCTCTTTCCACCACTCTCATTCAGTAGGACACACATTTTCATCCTCCTTTCATCACTGTCAAATGATTTCTCGGCCAAGGATGGGACATTACTATAACATTGCAGCAATGTCCTGAATAGGTTCTTGTTACATTATTTTCATGGCTCCCAATAACATTGCTGCAATGTACTGCTATGACATTGCACTGCAACATTATTATAACATTCTGGTTACATTCTTCAACCTAAACATAATATTAATGAAAAAAAACAACAATATGGCGCTCAGCAGAGAGTGACGCACTGTATCGGGGGTCTGCATTCAACCCAGGTTTCTGAAGTCCCTGACAAAAGCTAAGTACCGATATCTTACATATGATACAGTAAATGGTCAGTGACAACACGTACCTATATTACAAGCATGTCGCCCAAGAAGAATAAGAAAAAATCACAGAAATCTCCTGAAAAGTCACATAAAACCCGATCTACCAAGATGGCAGAAATTAGTGAACCAGAATGCAACACGGACAAAGAAACAGACAACTCTGATACTGATTTTGAACCTGATACGACCCTCTCATCAAAAGACATGATCAAATCGATTTTTAGTGACATGAAAAACCTGACCACCAGTGTACAAACCATGAGGGCTGATATTGTTGAAGTTAAAAACACTCTAAGCCAAAACTACGCTGAACTGAATGAGCGCCTGGAGACGTGCAAAAAACAAACAGACAACCTTGAGCATGAATTGAAAATAGCCAATACCAAGATTGAAGCCCTAAAAAATTGCTGCAGTGAATTGTATTCTGATAATGACAAAATGCGCAATGATAAAAGGGCTTACAATGTGATCATTAGGGGGGTACCCGAAAATGCAAACGAAAAAATTCATGAAACAATGAATGACTTACTAGTAAGTATGGGTAATCCCTTTGATTATGTAAACACTGACGGGGCTATAAGACTAGGACGCCCCCCAATCAATCAGCAGGCCGTAGCAGCCCAAGGTAAACAACAACCCGTACGCCCTATCAAGGTACAATGTACTAGTAAGCAGCAGAAGGGTGCGTTATTTAGAGGTGTCAAAGCACTGCGTGCCATACCTAGATTTGCCAAAGTCACTATGTCAAGTGACTTAAATGGGGAACAGTTAATGATCTTCAAAGAAGTTCAACTCATCCATGAGGCCTCAAATAAATTACCCAATGTTACCTCAAAAATGAGAGGCACCTCAGTTGTTATAGATGACAAGGAATATTCGAAAGAAAAATTCCATGAGCTCCCTCATGGGATAACCCTGCAAGGTGCCTCAACGGTCAAGGTCAAAGATGCTGTATACTTTGCGAGCCATTGTTCTGAGCTTAGCAACCTATCTGACTGCCAAATCACTGATGACGATGGTTCAATTTTTTGCAGTGCAGAACAAATGATTAAATATAAGCTAGCTGTTGAGAGTGGAGACCAATATATGGTTGCATATCTGTTACATCGCAAGTTGACTGGGCATCTTTCTGTCCCCTGGTACATGCAACCCCCTCTCCTGTTCTTTCCTCCTATCAGCTCTTTCTTTATCCCCTTGTCTTTTCTTTTCCTCACCCTGCCCCTAGGCCCCTCTCCTTACTCCCTCTACTCCTACCTATTCTCTCTACAGTCAACCATGTCTTGTCTTTCTTCATATCAGAAGTTACCTGTCCTTCCTACCTGTCCTTCCGTTACTCATCTCTGTTCTTTCATCCATCACCACCCCCTTTTTAGTCAACCCATCCCTTCCTGTAGTCACCCCTCTTTCCTATTCTCACCCCGTTCCTTTCTTTTGTCACCATTTTTCTTCCCAGGCAAGCAGCAATGTAACAAGCATGTTCTGCGACTTTACTCTTTTGGTTAGTCTGTAACCTGCCCAATTTTCACATAAAGTTATGTTATTTTAGGTAAAGTCACAACTAAAATAGGGTTTTATAATAACATTATATTTGAGCGAAGTTTAGACCTTAAGAACAAGAACATCATAATAATGTTATCATAATGTGAAAAAATGTTACAAGAATGTCACAATAATGTTACATTGTGCCATCAAAATAACGTAACAAGAACCAAAGTGGAACTGAACAGAATGTTAAAATAATGTTATAACAACGTAATATTCTTGCTTGGGCCCTTTCCTTCCATCTGTCACTCCTCTCCTTCCTTCCTCATGTCACCTCTCTCCTTCCTTTTGTCATCTCTCTCTTACTTTTTCTCTTTCTCTCTTTCTCTCCTTCTATTGTCTTCCTTACTCTAAAACTGCCTCCTTTCAGCATGTCCACATCCTGTTCCCTGTCCATCTATAATTCCCTTGATCGCTGTCTGTTCTTCTTGTTCTATCTTTTCTCCTTCTTCCTGTCCTGTTGCATTGAACTTACTTCTGACCTACCTGTCAATACAACTAAATAGATGCCATGCTACCGCTAGATAAAGGTCAACCCAGGATAAGCTATTTTATATAAAACTTTGATAGAAATTAGTGTTGTGGTTTATGCATACATTTCAAGATGACGGTCTTTTAATGTACCCTGGGTGTTCACACAAAAACCTAATTGGAAATCAAAACTCTTCTTGTGAAGTAAATTAAGTTATACAATGTGTCCAATATCAAGAATATTCACAATTTCTATTGTAAGTCCTTCACAGAACATATTTTAAGATAGTTTGAGGCCATCTTATCATTATCTGACGGCTATTTCTGTTAAATTTTCTTTTACTGGGAGACATGTCTAGTTTATTTCTATACTGGGGAGTACTCAGGGCATACCCTCTTTTTGTGGTCATGTAACAGTTGGTATTCTATTTTTAGATTCTGATAGGACCTAAGACAAAGACAGGTACAAAGAGATAGGTACAATATGCAGGTGGGACAAACACTGCCAGCTTTAAGGGTCTTGATCACTAAATTTGACATGGGGATATGGCAATTTCTTGAAAACGACATGTGACATAGACCCTAAACGAAAAGATAGACAGCTTCAAATCCTTAAGCCCCATACCCAATAGGTGATTTTACCGGCAACCCACAACTGCCGATCTGGAAAGTCGCCGGTAAAGTTGCCGGGTGAATGGATATCAAGCAAGTTTGATATTTTTTCTGGCGATTTTCCCGATGAATTTCCCTGGCGATTGTGTCAACTGTCACCTGTCCCTCAGAATCACATCATCCCACAGGGCATTGCTGGGCAATCCTGAGTTGCCCCACAACTTTACCGACGATTTCCCCAGTCACCCGTCGCATGTTGCCGCAAAAGTTGCTTAGTGGGTATGGTGCTTAAGTGACATGGGACATGGACATTTCTTAATCTAAGTGACATAGACATGCGACATTGCCATTTTTAAAATTTGACATGCGATAACGGGACCCCCCATCTAGAGCCCCAGCTCTGGCCTGGTGCCTCCACCATCTCACACCTGCCATGAGGGGGTGTGTTGGTTCTCTCCTCATCCTCCATAAAACACACTGCCCCCAACAATGATAGGCCTGTTAGTACAAGCACCTCAGATACATGAACAGCCATGTTTGTATAGCCTGCTTTAAAAAAGCCCATCACAAAATGTGTTGCCTAATTGTTGCTCGGTACAAAAGGAATTCAATTGAGATCAAAGTGCGAAAGAAGTGTATCTGAAAGCGGGGAGGTTTCAGCGTGTGCACTCTGTAAAAACTTGATACATGTGTGTCAATAGTTGTGTTAGAACAGCTTCCTTCTCCGCCCACGACACTTGCACCTGATGATGATGTTTGTGTACCTTCCGGTTGACACTAGGGGTGCCCACTGTCGGTTGTCACTAAACTATATCAAACAGTCTAACGGTATAGTGAGGTGTGGGAGGTAGCACCATCAGCTCCGAGGGGGCACTTAGTCTCAATCATACCCAGCCAAACATGTGACATTATCATAACGGTGAAGCAACATTCTTTATTGGTTCTTGTTATGCTATTTTGATGGCTCCCAATAACATTGCTGCAACATACTGCTGACAAGTTGCACTGTGATGTTATCAGAACATTCTGGATATGTTCTTCAACCTAAACAGAATGTTCTTATAACATTCTATTTTGGTTTCATCCTAACCTCACCAAAAAATAATGCTATAATAACATTCTGATTTGGTGAGGTTTCAACCTCACCATAAATAACATAATTGTTGCATGCCATCTTAGTAAGTAACAAACTGACTGAAAATGTATGGTTGCAGAATGTGCCTATTCATGTTGCAAGTTAGCTGGGTAGACTCTTATTTATTTTGAACACTGAAGACACCTCACTATCCGAAAAAAACTTATCTGAAGAAGTTAATTTCCTTAAGGGTTTAAGCAGTGTACAGTGAAGATTTAAGCCATGTGGTGGGATTTGGACCAATCAAACTGTAGAATGCATGAAACTTGTTTTTGGGGACAGATTTTATGGACAACTTACAATGGTTTGCCTCATGAAACACTTTCTTAAAACTTGTTTAAGCAAAAGATGAAATATCTTCTCTCAAGCTGCAGTCTGTCTTACTACAATCCTATTGCCCAATACAAGTAGATCTATGCAACAGGGTCGAAAAGGCTAAAATAACCACATGCACATGGTTGAACAAAAGACGGGTACTTGGGAAGTGAGCACTTTGTTAGCCATGGATTTGCTGCAATTCCTGTTGAGGTATAGAGTCTAAATCCCCTCCAGACTTTAAAAGACTGATATTTACCCATAGTATAAGTTGACAATAGATTAATTTGGTCAAAAAAACGTTCAGAACGTAACCCCTTGGGAAAGAATAGTCAATTTTCATGAAGTGACTCCCTCCCCCATTTATCTGTTAATAAAGTACACTTACACCAGTCTGCGCCCTATACCTCAGGGCAGTGTGGTGAAGTGACCTCCCCCCCTCTGTCTGTCGCTATAAGTCCACTAACACCTTATACCTCAGGGCAGTGTGGTGAAGTGACCCCCCCCCCACCTCTGTCTGTGGCTATAAGTACACTTACACCCTATACCTCAGGGCAGTGTGGTGAAGTGACCCCCCCCCCCCCCACCTCTGTCTTTGGCTATAAGTACACTTACACCCTATACCTCAGGGCAGTGTGGTGAAGTGACCCCCCCCCCTTTGTCTGTGTCTATAAGTACACTCACCCCTTACACCTCATGGCAGTGTGGTGAAGTGACCCCCCCCCTTTGTCTGTGTCTATAAGTACACTCACACCCTATACCTCAGGGCAGTGTGGTGAAGTAACCCCCCCCCCCCCCTTCTGTCTGTGGCTATAGGTACACCTACATCATATACCTCAGGGCAGTGTGGTGAAGTGACCCCCCCCCCCTCTGTCTTTGGCTATAAGTATGCTAACTCCCTATACCTCAGGGCAGTGTGGTGAAGTGACCCCCCCCCCCCCCCCCCCTGTGTCTTTGGCTATAAGTACACTTACTCCCTATACCTCAGGGCAGTGTGGTGAAGTGACCCCCGCCCCTCTGTCTTTGGCTATAAGTATGCTAACTCCCTATACCTCAGGGCAGTGTGGTGAAGTGACCCCCCCCCCCCCCTCTGTCTTTGGCTATAAGTATGCTAACTCCCTATGCCTCAGGGCAGTGTGGTGAAGTGACCCCCCCCCCCCTCTGTCTTTGGCTATAAGTACACTTACTCCCTATACCTCAGGGCAGTGTGGTGAAGTAACCCCCCCCCCTCTGTCTTTGGCTATAAGTACACTTACCCCCTATACCTCAGGGCAGTGTGGGGAAGTGACCCCCCCCCTCCTATACCTGGATCTATAAGTACACTTACACCCTATACCTCAGGGCAGTGTGGTGAAGTGACCCCCCCCCCCTGTCTGTCTGTGTATATAAGTACACTTACCCCCTATACACGGTGTGGTGAAGTGACCCCCCTCTCTCTGTCTGTGGCTATAAGTAAACTTACCCCCTATACCTCAGGACAGTGTGGTGAAGTGACCCCCCCCCCCCTCTGTCTGTCTGTGTATATAAGTACACTTACCCCCTATACACGGTGTGGTGAAGTGACCCCCCCACCCTATGTCTGTGGCTATAAGTACACTAACACCCTATACCTCAGGGCAGTGTGGTGAAGTGACCCCCCTCCCCTTTGTCTGTGGCAATACGTACACTTACTCCCTATACTTCAGGGTAGTGTGAAGTGCCCCCACTCCCCTCCCTCTGTCTCTGGCTTTAAGTACAAGTGTGAAGTGCCCCCACTCCCCTCCCTCTGTCTCTGGCTTTAAGTACACTTACCCCCTATACCTCAGGGCAGTGTGGTGAAGTTACACCCCCCACCCTGCTATGCCTGGATCACTTACACCCTATACCTCAGAGCAGTGTGGTGAAGTGCAACCCCCCCCCCCCCCTCTGTCTGTGGCTATAAGTACACGGACACCCTATACCTCAGGGCAGTGTGGTGAAGTGACCCTCTCCCCCTGCTTTACCTGGATCTATAAGTACAGAGACACCCTATACCTCAGGGCAGTGTGGCGAAATGGACACCCCCCCCTGACCCTCTGTTTGTGGCTATAAGTACACTTACACCCTATACCTCAGGGCAGTGTGGTGAAGTGACCCCCCCCCCCCTCTGTCTGTGGCTATAAGTACACTTACCCCCTATACCTCAGGGCAGTGTGGTGAAGTGACCCCCCCCCCCTCTGTCTGTGGGTATAAGTACACTTAGACCCTATAGGTCAGGGCAGTGTGGTGAAGTTATCCCCCCCCCCCTGCTTTACCTGGATCTATAAGTACAGAGACACCCTATACCTCAGGGCAGTGTGGCGAAATGGACACCTCCCCCTGACCCTCTGTTTGTGGCTATAAGTACACTTACACCCTATACCTCAGAGCAGTGTGGTGAAGTGACCCCCCCCCCCCATCTGTCTGTGGCTATAAGTACACTTACCCCCTATACCTCAGGGCAGTGTGGTGAAGTTACACCCCCCCTCTGTCTGTGGCTATAAGTACACTTACACCTTATACCTCAGGGCAGTGTGGTGAAGTGACCCCCCCCCCCCCTCTGTCTGTGGCTATAAGTACACTTACACCCTATACCTCAGGGCAGTGTGGTGAAGTGCCCCCCCCCCCCCATCTGGATCTATAAGTACACTTACCCCCTATACCTCAGGGCAGTGTGGTGAAGTGACCCCCCCCCCCCTCTGTCTGTGTCTATAAGTACACTTACGCCCTATACCTCAGGGCAGTGTGGTGAAGTGACCCCCCCCCCCCTCTGTCTGTGTCTATAAGTACACTTACACCTTATACCTCAGGGCAGTGTGGTGATGTGACCCCCCCCCCCCTCTGTCTGTGGCTATAAGTACACTTACGCCCTATACCTCAGGGCTATGTGGTGAAGTGACCCCCCCCCCCTCTGTCTGTGGCTATAAGTACACTTACCCCCTATACCTCAGGGCACTGTGGTGAAGTGACCCCCCCCCCCCCTCCCCTTCCTGGATCTTCAAGTACACTAAAGGGCCATACCCAGTAGGCAATTTTGCCCAAGTCGGCCGACTTATTTGTGCTAAAATCGGCTGATTCTCCCCCCAGAATTGGCTGATTTTAGCACTGATTCAGATCAGACATGCACATTTCAATGTACTGTACTAACAGGTGATCAAAAGAATTGGCAGATTTTCCCAGTCGCCCATCGCCAGTCGCCGGTAAAATTGCCTAGTGCACGTGGGAATGGGGCTTTACTCCCTATACCTCAGGGCAGTGTGGTGAAGTGACCCCCCCCCTGCTAATGGTGTGGGGGCGGGCCAACACGTGCCTCGTTCTCACCACTACTTGTCAGCCTCTCGGTGTGTCCTCAAGACTTTTCCTGGTAAAGTAAAGAAGCAAAAAACCCCACACTGCACCTTACTGTAAGGTACATTGTTAAGCCAGATACATATATGTATATATTTATTAAACACATCTTTTGGGCTTAGGGCCACAGATATGCAGACAATTTACCCCTATAAGGTGTTACATGAGAAAAAGGGAGGAAATTAGTCTTTTGATAAGTATAATAATTAATTAGTCATAAACTTTTGGTGCGTTCCTTCTCTCAGTTACATACTCCATGTTGTTTGTTGTTCTTTTAACAAAAACAAATAATATTATATTGCGGATGTGTCTCTCACAAAATCTGACTAAGAAGACTTTAACAGAGTGCGTCTTTCTTCAGGTCTGCAACTTATTTTACTTTAATGCGATGTAAGTTAATGGCATGCAGAAAACAATAACAAGTTGTTAAATCCGACACCTATGCAGAGGTGCCAGATCACATGTTCATTAAAAAAGAGTTAAGACTGTTTTTTTTTGTGATTTAAAGGGGGAGAATTTTACAATAAAATCAATAGTCACAAAACTGTTGGCGATTTATTGAATACATTTTTAGAACATAAGCGGAATTTTTATATAGACTTTGTAGGTAAGTATACACGTAGTAGCTACAGATAATGAACGGAACTTGTGTAATTTGATCTTTAAATGGGGTCAGTCCATTTTCACTCAGGGACTATAGGTCTGGGACACAAGAAACAACTCAAAAACCTGAACATTTTCTGTCACTTCCTGTAAGTTCGTCTGTTCCTATGTTCTCGTAAATTCACCAAAATGCAACTCTAGTGATACAGTAAATGATCATTCTTATGAGTGAGTATGGTTAATAAAAAAAAAAAAAAAAAAAAAAAAAAAAAAAATGTGTAATGACAATATGTGTCCTGTTAATTGATGTACAACACTTCATAAAAAATAACATTTATAATATCTAGCTAGAACTAGGAATAAAAGGAACACAAAATAAGCTGTTTCTTGCTGACCAGTTTTATAGTATAGGATAAGGAATGTTGGGGGGACAGGGTGACGTGGTCAGTGGGGTGTATGTGGTGTTGTGTATGTCAATGTATAACCCACAGCTGGAGCTACCCCAGCCGACTTTTGACACGACAGAAACATTCTGGAACCATAATCTTTTAGTCAGTTTGTTACTTACTTAGATGGCACATAACAATTACATTATTGATGGAGAGGTTGAAACCTCACCAAATCAGAACATTACTACAACATTAATTCTTGGTGAGATTAAGATGAAACCAAAACAGAATACTATAAGAACATGTGTTTAGGTTGAAGAACATAATCAGAATGTTATAAAAATGCCATAGTGCAATATCATAGCAGTACGTTGTAGCAACATTACTGGAAGCCATCAAAATAACACAACAAGAACCAATACAGAACATTGCTGCAACATAACGTCACATTTTTGGCTGGGAAGCGATCACGTTGTTGTGGTACTTACAGGTGAAGAAAAATAAATCCTAGCAGCACAAACATAGGTCATGTTGTTATGACCAAACACATTTCAAAATTCTTATGGTAAGAAATCTAAAGAGTGCACCTTCATGGGGCAAATGGAAAGGATATAGATATTTAGTTCATTTGTAAACAAATAAAGAAGCATTATTAACATAGGATCCATGCATAGCGAAAAGAAAAGCGGCTCTCTCACTTTTTATGCACACCAAGAGAACCATTTAACCGTAACGTCATTAAAAAACGTTTCTGAAATATGGTACTTTTTACACAGTATGTTGTTTTATGGTTGTATCACAAGATTGCTGAAATGTTGTGAACATAACATTGTTATACATGTTTCCACAATGTCATTTTACAATGTTGTGGAAATGTTGCAACACATCGTTATTTCATTGGTTATGGAAACGTTTTTGCAACGTTTTTTCAGCAGTGTTCTGAAAGGGTAATGTTGTTCAACGTTGTCTCAATGTAGCCCTACTACAGACCCTGTTTTTTGGAAAGCTTTCCCAGGCAAGAAGCGACGTAACAGAACCGTTCTGCGACCATACCATTTTGGTCAGTTTATAACCCACATAAAACTACGTAACAGTTACGTGATTTTAGGGGGATGTTATGACATCCCATAAAAAGAACGTTATAACAACGTTCTATGAACATCAGGTTAGAACCCCCTTACAATGTTACATCACAGTGACGTGCCAATCAGGTCTGGTTGAGACATAACTCAAACAGAACGTAACTGATACAAACTAATTATGTATGGTTATGACCAAACCTAAAAAGAATGTAGTTATGACGTGTTGATTAGGTGACATAGAGACCTAACTGAAAAAGTACATAACTGATACATACTGACTGAGTGAAGTTGTAACCAAACCTAAAGAGACGTTCTTGTTACATGAGATTTCGACGTTGTAGCGACGTCTATTTGATGCCTCCCAGAAACGTCGCTGCGACCAAAATTGTGATGTCTTTGTGACATTCTAATTAGGTTAGGTCTTAACTACACCTTAACAGTACGTCAAAAGAACGTTGTGTTTAGGTTGGTCTGAACCATACCTAATGATGATGTCACAGTAACGTTCTTTTAAGGTAAGGTTTCAACCCTACCTAATTGTGACATCACAGTGACGTTGTGCTTAGGTTCAGTCTTGACCTCAGCTATTCACCATGTCTCAGTGACGTTCTGGTTAGGTTAAGTCACAACTTAACTAAATCAGAACGTCACAAGTACCTTGTTTCCTAGTCTAGCCATAACCATTGATAGTACTGTTTTTCAACAACAGGGGACAGTGCAATACCATTTAAGTTGAGAAAAGGCTAAAGTTCAAGGTTTTGAGGTTTATATCACTATTTTTCAAATATGTTTAAATGCTGCTGAAACACTATTCTTTATGAAATATCAAACTATCTTCTAGAAACATATTTATGGTTTGGTTTAATTGTTTTGGCTGAAATAAATGACCAGCACCATGAAAACACCTTTTTCAATCTTTCACATTGGGATACTGAGTGGCTCTGTCCCCTGGCCCGATATCTGACATTTGCCAGCTATAGAAACGGCCTTGGTACACAAGTACTTACTTAAAAGGCCCCAAGTCACTGTGACCAAAGCTGGAAACCAAGATTTCTTGTCTTGGGAAAGTTACAGTTTGATGTATAGTGTAATGTTTGGTCATAGGTGGGTCACGAAATAACCTTAACAGAACCTGTCACAAAATAACCTTATTGGAATATAATTTGGGTTACAATATGATTTTATAATCATGTCGCCAGTATGTTATGGTGCAACGTCGCAGTAGTAGTTTCTAATCCATATAATCATTCTTTGAAAGTTGCAATGTGACGTCACAGAAACACGTACCAAGAACGTCATTTTGTGACGTCGCAGAAACACGTGATAAGAATGTCATTTTGCGACGTCGCATTGGAAGTCTCAGAGACCTGATTGGGAGCCATCAAATCTACGTCTATAGAACGTCGAAATGCGACGTAACAAGAACCAAAAAATGACGTCACAATAACGTTATTATAACGTCGCATTCTTGCCTGGGTTTGACTTTACTTGCAAGATGAATTAACAAAAGTCTATCCTCAACTTTAATGTCCCATTTTTCCAACTTTGTCGAGCATTGTCCCACAGGTACAATTTTTTAAAATGTTCAGGTTGAAATGTTAAGTCCGGGGGTCATGGATCTAATAATCATGGCCCAGGCAACCAGCGACATAACAAGCATGTTCTGTTACCATTCTTTTTTGGTTAGTCTGCAACCTGCTCAATTTTCAAATAACAGTTGTGTTATTTTAGTTAAGGTTGAGACTTACTAAAAATGAATGTTATAAAAGCATTATGTTTAAGTAAAGTTGAGCCTCTGCTACTAAAGAACATTACATAACGTTATTATAACTTGAAAGAATGTTACAAGAACGTTACAATAACTTTACAGTGAAACATCACAATATTAGGTTCTAAAGACGTTTATGGGTGCCTTCAAATTAACATAACAAGAGCCAAAGTGGAACTAAGCAGAATGTTATAATAACGTCATATACTTGATTGGGGGATGGATTATCAAAAGTCCGCCCACAAGTTTGCTGTCCCCTTCTCAAACCCCTGTACCCGGTTGATTCTTTTCATATGTTAAAATGATCATGTACAAGTTGTCGTGTTAAATCCAGGGGCCATGGGTGAAATCTTATATACTAGGAGGGAACACATACTCAAGTCGCCTCACTTACCCCCCCCCCCCCCCCCTTCACCCACTTCATCCCCGCCACTCCCATCCCCTTACCACACAGACCACGTCACGACCGAACAGCGTCCCTCTGTGACGTCACCATAACCACAACCAATGGGGTATTTGAGAAAAACATCCAACTGTTTAAGGGACGTAAAGTCGGGTTAAACAAAGTGCGAATGGAGGGGTCGAACAATGCCCTCTTTTTAGAATGAACTTCTACTGAAATTTTCTTGGAGAATACTTTAAGAGTAAGGTTTTTGTGCATTAAAGTATAACTAATATGACTAATAAAACATAAACGTATGTCCCAGGTAAACAAAGTGAATGATATTACAGGTGATGTTAATTTGCATATAATTGAATAATCTTTTCCGTATGTATTCTCTTAAAACATCGAATTTTTCAATACTACGGTGTACAAGACGTTTGCTGGAAACTGGGGGAGAGCAGACCTAGGTCTGAGATGTATCCAGGATAAATAAAATGTTTAAAAAAATAATAAAAGAATTACCACATAACATGCATGATGTACATCTTGAAATAATTATACATAAATCTTTCATCTGTGTTTTTATTTTTGTATGTTTATCTGTGCTGATCCAAAGGGGTACTTGGTGTCCTGATCCCCGCTTTTGATGGGCACTTTTTTAAGATGATAAAACAAAACTTATCAGCAGTTCATACAATGCCGGTTTTTTCTGTTTTATGATCCTAACTATGGCTGGGAAAGGTCCTTTAACATCCTACGTTGATGCAGTGCAAAGATCATGGAACTGCCAGTATCTTGTACCAGTGTTTTAAAAGATGATATTCTATTCAAAAAGATTCATCTTCTCGTACGTGAGTTTATTATCACAATGATTATAAAATGTTGAATTCATGAAGTGTGCGGCCTAATTTATAAGTTTTATTGATAAGAGCCATTCAAATATTTCTAACGCCAATTCTAACAAATACGATACCTATTCCAGTTCGTTCTTTCCTAGGCAAGCAGCAAAGTAACAAGCATGTTCTGTGGCCATAATTTGTTTGGTTAGTCTGCAACCGGCCTAATTTGCATGTAACAGCTATGTTGTTTTAGGTTAAAGTTGTCACTAAAAAGGAATGTTGTAATAACATTATATTTAGTCAAGTGTAATAATAAAGTTATAACAATGTTATTATAATGTGAAAGAACAACACAAGAATGTCACATGAACGTTACAGCGTAACATCACAGTGTTAGGTTCTAAAGACGTTTTTGGGTGCCATCAAAATAAGATAACAAAAACCAAAGCAGAACTAAACAGAACGTTGCTGCAACGTTAAATTAATGTCATATTCTTGCTTGGGCCAGGACCCCCCCTGATCCGCCCTTGCTGCTTCTTTACTTTGTCACTGCTCATTGGGTGCGTAGATCCCGTGGAGGGGCGGGGCACCCCTCTCAGCCCCCCGTTATGTACCCTAATCTAACTCCAGGGTGGGAGAAGGGCTGGGCTTGTTCCACTGTTTACCGGCGGGAAGGGCGCGCCCAAACAACGGCCAATTCTAGGGGAGGTTTGTTCTAGGGGAGGTCTGTTCCGTGGATCTGCGGGGAATTGTTTTCCGGGAGGATTGTCGTAAGGGGGTTGAGAGGTGTGGTGGAGAGGAAGAGGGGTGGGAGGGGGAAGGTAAGTGGGGGATGGGGAGGCCATACCCGTAGTGGCACCGCCCAAGCACGGTTGTGTTTTTTATTCATTTTTATAATATAAATATATAAGGAAGACACTATTGTTGTAGTTTCAATGCATTTCTTACAAAGAGTGATATAACTGAGAACAAAAACAAAGAATTATCATCATTGATAGGAGAGATAGATGTAACAGGAAAATATCTTTTGAAGAGCGTTACATTTTGTATAAAACTTTTAGCAGTAGTCTCCCAACAACTGTTCTTTGCAATTGGTACTAAGTTACTTTCTATTTCTCTTTGCTTTTTGTATTTCTTGCAACGATATACATGCACCAGTTCATCCCTGTGATACCTTTGCAGCCCATTGGGTCCTCTGTCTTTTATTTTTCCTCTCTAATATCATTGAGTAATTAAGCCTGGTTTCTACCAGGCGATTTTGACCACCGATTACTTGGTAATATATTACTTCGACCAATAATATGACAAAAATAATATACCAACACATGCCACGTGAAGAAGAATGAAAAACCTTCTCTAATGGCATATCACATGTTCATGATAAACAATATTTTTCCACTGCCGATTTTTGAAATCGGTAGTAAAATCGGCTGGTGGAAACAAGGCTTTATGTTTAAAGTGGGCCGAGTTGAACTGTCCATAAAAATACCCTTTCTTGCTTATTAAAAGGCTTTCAACGTCGATTCAAGCATTCAAGCTAAACTATGCAATAATGGTGGCTTTAAGTAAAATCCAAAAGTTGTGAATAGTTATTATTTAAAAGAAACATTGGGAGATTTACGTTCAAACAGTTAAATAGTCTTCTTTGTGTTGGACTGTTTGTTGGTTGAATCAGTGTACATTAGTCAAACAGTATTCTGGTTCAAAGTACCTCTAGACAATCATGTGTGACGAGTTAAGAAGTTGATACAACAAGAAAAAAACTCACCGCTTGTCGTTGGCCGTGACGGACAGTCACCCCGTGACGTCACTAAGGACACCTACAGAAAGGCGCCCCCTATAGGGCATTTTGTGAACGGCTATTGTCCTCATAGAGACTGTTCCCAAGTTTGTCAGATGGAATTAGATTGTGCTTGTGTGCCTTTTGTATCGCAAATTTGATCCTTACTTTCAGAGTAGGTATATCATTCACCGGCTACGTACGTGTTGTTTGACAGAGCAACGTTCACTACCCAGCCAAGGCGCAATGCAACAGTCAAGTTATGCAACCATACTGTTTTTTTGTTTGTCTGTTACTTACTAACGTATACTGATGTAACCATTGCTATTTTTCTGAGAGGTTGAGACCTAACCAAAACAGAATGTTATTATAAGGTTCAAATGAAATTATGTCAAGACCAAATCCAAAACGAACATCATTGTGACATTCTAATCTAACCTACACTAAAGAGAATGATATTGTGATGTTCTGATTAGGTCAGGTCTTAACCTTAAGCAGAGTGTAACTGTGTCTAGCCTATTAGGTCAGGTGTCAACATGACCTAAACGGACAGTTATTGTGACATTTTTGTTTGAGTGAGGTGTCAACCACACCTAAAAAGTATGTTATTGTGATACTCGTATTTGGTAAGATTGTCATATTAACGTCATAATAAGGTGGCAAGATTGTCACATTGCACTAGTTGATTGCAGCAACATTATTGGGAGTCATCAAAAGAATGTTGCTGCAATGTAACAATGTAATGTAACAAGACCGATCCAGAAAGTTACTGCAAAGTTATCATAAGATCAAACCCTGGGCTGTGCACCCTCCTCCCTCCAACCCCCCCCCCCCTCCCCTCTCGTCCCCGCATGATCCCCATCCCTCAGGGCACAGCCAGGACAGACGCTGGTCGCGTGCTGCCCCGTTAACGAAGGTCAATCACCGCGGGGACCAGCAGGAAAAAGTGAATAGTAATGGTATGAAAAAGTGAAGACCAGCGTACAAAGTGTTGAGACGGGCCACTGCCTCGCCTGCCCGCTTGGCGCAGGTGTTTAATATCTCAAACGTTATAAGTCTTACCCGCCCTGAGGAAAAAGGTAAATGTATGTATGTATGTATGTATGTATGTATGTATGTATGTATGTATGTATGTATGTATGTATGTATGTATGTATGTATGTATGGTATGTATGTATATATACGTGTATGTATGTACCCAGCCAAGTATGCGACCATACATTTTTGGTTTGTCTGTTACTTACTAAATTGTCACATAACTGTTACATTATTTTTCTGGGAGGTTGAGACCTAACCAAAACAGTATGTTCTCATAATGTTATGGTGAGGTCAAGATAAAATCAAAATCGAACGTCATTGTGATCTTCTGATTAGGTGAGGTCCAGACCTCACTTAAACAGAGCATTGTTGTGACCTCCTAACCAGGGGAGGTCCCAGCATCACCTAAACAGAATGTTACTGTGACTATCTTATTAGGTTAGGTGCCAACCTAACCTAAACAGAACGTTGTGGTGACATCCTCATTAAGTGAGGTCTCAACCACACCTAAACAGAATGTTATTTTGACATTCTTATGAAGTATCAGCCTCATAAATAACGTTACAAGAACGTTATTAGAACTTCACAATGTAATGTCGCAACAGTTGGTTGCAGTGACGTTTTTGGGAGTCATCAAAAGAACGTAGCAGTAACCTAATAGTGTAACGTAACAAGAATCAATCCAGAAAATTGCTAGAACGTTATTAGGATGTCATATCCTTGACTGGGTATGTATGTATGTATGTATGTATGTATGTATGTATGTATGTATGTATGTATGTATGTATGTATATATGTGTGAATGTACGTTTGTATGTGTATATAATTATGTTGCGGCTTCAATCGCTTCCCTGCATTCTAAAAGACGTTGGCTGGTGGCAGTTAAGCATTAGAAAGGCAGGACGAGGGTTAATCTTAAAAGGAAGGGAAGGCGGCATTCCCCCACTGCCTGCTCCCCCCCCACGTCCCCTCGCGGTTTGGGATGTAGGTCAAGGTGTGTCCATCTAACGTTACCCCCTATTTACCCAGAAACCACCGCGGGAGGCTGCAGGGTGACGCAGGACGTAGACTGTAGTTACGTCCAAGTCCACTAGGTGCTCTAACTATTGTGTAAGAAGCAAGTAGGTCATGGAAGGACTAAAGACAGCAACAACGTCCTACTGGCGGGTCACCCGTGGAGACAGGGGTGGAGGTGGGCTCAATCAATGATGTCATCCCAGTAAAGCAGCGATGTAAATCCCCATACCCACTAGGCAATTTTAGGGTGACAGGTGACTGAGCGAAGGGACGTCGTCGTTGCTGGGCAACTGTCGTATCAAGCAGTTTTGATATTTTTCCAGCAATTTTTCCAGCAATTTTTTCCCGCTGATCCTGTCGGCCATTGCCCGTCCCCCAGAATCCTCACCATACCCACAGGGTGTCGCCCGGCTATCCTAGTCGCCCGGCAACTTCATCGCTGATTCTCTCAGTTGCCTGGTGCCCGGCGACGATCAAGCCGTTTAGTGGGTTTGGGCTTAGCGTGCAAGTTCTGTGACCATACTTTTTTTCTTAGTCTGTCACTTGTTATATTACTGTAACATAATAATTATGTTGTTTTAGGATTATAATAGCATAACATTTAAGTGACATTGAGACCTTACTCATGCACAATGTTATAATAATGTTATTTTTACATGAAAGAACGTAACAAGAATGGCACAATGACGTCACATTTCAACATGCTAGGTTCTAAAGACCTTTTTGGGTGCCATCAAAATGACATAACAAGAACCAAACCCAAACATTGCTGCAACCTTATGATAAGAACACATTCTTGCTTGGGATTTATCTATAATAATTATGAAATGTAATCATAATTGTAGGGAACACCAAATGCATGTATGTGCCGGACATATATGTAAACTACCAATATCCCAAATAAGATATCTAAGAATGCCTACAGTAAATATTCTCAAAATACCGTCATCTCTTTCAGAAACTGACTGGTCAAAGTTCTCTGGTTTTAATCATATTAATTGTACTTGAACTACACTAGCATAAATGTATCATAGTAAAAAAACTTGCATGTCCTATTGAACAAAGGTCAAGAAGAGGGACCACATGAAATGCTATGCAATCCCAATAATCAAAACAATATTATAATTATATATACATGTGACTATAAGCCATCACTTGTTTAATATACAACTAAGGGGAGATATATATGCACATGTAAATTCCCCAAGAGGAGTAAGAATTCTTCACCTTGTCTGTCCTATGTGGCCCCTGGATACACATTGACCTTACACATTTCACAGGTGAGTGGTTCAGGTGTGCTCCTGCTGCCCCCTGGTAGGAGGAATCGGAACTATAAACTGAACTAATCTCACAATATACATCTTATTTTGTGTCGAGTTATAGCCAACTTTGAATTCTAAATTGATATAAAGGTAGAACAGATAAGAATTATAGATGCAAAAAACATACATTATGGATAGTTATTGGCATGCAGTATAACATTGATTACAGAAATATATATATACATGTCAGAGATTGATAACATGTATTTATTTGTTTAGATGAATTACTTTTCAAAAATTCATGATAATAAAAACGTCACTAAAGATAATGTAGCTACCCCTTTATAGACAATTTATTGAACTCGTTCCGAAAGTAAATATAGTGATCATTCTTCAGAATGAATTTCTCTTTTGCATAGAAGCTCGATGTCAATATTGAACCTGGTTATGAGACGTTGATTTCATTATCTACGTATACAGCGAGATATCTACCTCGGAAGGCACATTATCGCATGTATTCTGGCCTAATGATGTCCGAATTTTCCTGTTCAATAGATTCACATTTTGCTAACAGCTGATAACATTTGCTAGTTCGGTTAGATGCAGTAATGTTTAACCACATGTACATGTGTTTCAGGTTACATTAATTCTTAGATATCACATCGTTGTGATTCGGTCACATAATTATTATAATCAGAGAGTTCATACGTAGTACACATGAAGGAACATGGAAGTAAATATATATTTATTAACAGAGTGACTTTTCCAGTCCAAGTTAAATGTGTGTGTGAGCTTTTATTGACAACTGAACGATCTACAAGATCCATGTGTCATATAGCTATTAACCCAGACAGATATTTGAACGAAAGTAG
This sequence comes from Lepidonotus clava, assembly GCA_936440205.1. Classification (NCBI taxonomy): domain Eukaryota; kingdom Metazoa; phylum Annelida; class Polychaeta; order Phyllodocida; family Polynoidae; genus Lepidonotus; species Lepidonotus clava. The sequence goes on from OW387150.1 coordinate 34,872,747, forward strand.
GTCCAACATCAATACCACATATCGTGATAAACTGTACGTATAGATCCTTTAGAAGATAAAATAATTGACCACACAGAACTTTATCTCAATGTCCCCAAACCTAGAACAAATCACGTATAGCCCCATATAAAGTCGACTCTCTCATGAGTTCGGTACACTGAAAGTCTCCGACCGTTTCCCATTAGGACAATCTTTTTGAGGATCCAGAAATACAGAGGTCACCCAAGGTCATAGCGACCTTTTTCTGGAGCACAGCTCTGAATCAGCGAACCGTGACCAAGGAATCCTGGTGAGAAAGTGAGGAACTACGCCGAGACCAAGGTAGGTGGTGAGAGGGAGGAGAGAAGGGGAGGAGGGGAGAAAGAAGGACAACACGAAGGGCACAGGAACCGGAAGGGCGCTCGGTCCGCGCAGGCGCCGTGGAGACTGGGGCGCATGTGCGGACGGCCGTTTCCGGTTGCGGCGTCGGGGTCGTCGTCGCTGAGGGGTGTTTACTTCCTACTTCCGGCCTGTTGCTGGTGGTCCGTCCCGACCACTTCCCCTCCCACACACCAGAGGGCGCATCTGAGACCCAGGGGAGGGTCGGGGGGTGAAGGGTCCTTGAGATGGGGGAGATGTAACGTTGGTGTGGTATCGTGTCAGTCATAACTTTATGAGGTAGTGGTGTACCAAGGGGAGGAGGGGGGGGGGGGGGGCAGGCGTCAGAGACTTTCTGGAACCCCTCTAGATTACACACAGTGACAGATGGAATTTTTCCAACTTTTCTGGTTCTTTCTTTCTTTCCCCCCCTTTAAATTGTCTAATTACACGAGCGATTTTGCATGCAATGCTAAAATGTATGTTTAACGGTTTTGTTTCCTGCTTTTCCTACATTACATCAGTCTGGCGTGGCTTCTGTCTGTAGGTCACAAGCCTGTAAATATTATATATATATATATATATATATATATATGTATATATATGCTTTCTTAGGCCATTTCTCATTACATAAAAGTATACTGTGAAAGTATATTATAGAAAGTGACTTCAAACTTAGAACAACGATAAATGTATTTTGGTATGATTATGTTTAAGGATAGACAACGGGTGATGAGGGGTGATTTGCCGTGGTCGCACTTATGATCTCATTACTCTAGTAAACCAAATCTTTCATACAGACACTATACATCTTTAAAACGATGATGAAATTCCCTATCTGCTGATAACATTCACATAAATATATGAGACTGGGTAGCCGAGTAAAGGCAAAGGGAATTCAAAAATGTGATTTTTTACTTATAATTTTTGAACAAGGATATCTCGCTCAATATTGTACATAAATACTTGAAATCTTGAATACATATAGATAAGGGCCATTTGGAGGGAACCGTGTCTCAAATTCTTTTTTTAGGTCTTAGTTGAGGTTTTATGAAATCTAGAAATTTAGGTCTTGAAAAATGACAAAAAGTTTCCCGTTTTTTGCAATAAAATGAAAACTAAGACGTTAATCAAAAATCTGAGACATGGTTCACTGCAATAGATCCTTATTAGGAGGCATGCAAAGTTTTAAGTTTGTAATTTATGTATGGAAGAAGATATCCATGTTCAAAAAATAAAAGTTCAAAAATTAGTTTTTAATTAATAAAATCGAAGATATGAATTTGATTATTACCCCATTTATGTCATTGGATAGAGAAAATTATTACCTTTCATTTGACATACAATATGACAATGTACCACCTTTAGCATCGAAATGAGAGAAGTAACTGCAAATAACGCACTGCCTACAGTTGTCTATCCTTAAGCGGTAGTTTCCATAGACCTAAGGCTGAGGGAATGCATAACTGTGATTTTTGTCTTTACATAGTTTCTCAACTTTTGAGCACCACGTTTAATATGCTCTGTATGCATTGTGTATAAATATTCTTTCAGCCCTCACCATGATGCAATGCCTACACCAGGTACTACTGGTCTCTGTGCTGACCACTGGGCTTCTGACCACTACCTGTGCTCTGGACAATGGCCTGGCCCGTCTGCCACCTCTGGGCTGGATCAGTAGTGAGAGGTTTAGATGTAACACTGACTGTAAAAATTACCCCGACGACTGTGTAAGGTGAGTGAGAAGTTTCGATGTAATATTGACTGTAAAGCACCATACCCACTAGAGCAGTTTTACCGAATTAGCCAACAGATCCAAGAATATGGCATGGAGCCATACATACTCTATATCATTTGAAAGAGAATTGTAAGACATAAGAATGATGTCTCGATTTAACCTTTATTCCAATTGCCGATTTAAAAAATTAGCAGCAAAAAGCTTAGATCCACAAAATAATAGATCTAGGCGCTCCTTGTGGGGGTGCTAGTTTTTCACTAAAACAATAAAAAAAACATAGGGAGGAGTGGGGACATCCCCGCTTTTTAATCTCTCCTCAGGGTAAGGAATTGAACTATGGGGGTTTACTATACTATTATTAGAAGGTGTAACGTTAACCATAATGTAGTCCTAGTTATTCCAGTATGGTACATCATACTCATTGCAGTCTATCTTCCCGTCTTGGCTGCAAGTCATCTCAAAATGTAGCTCATCATTGAAAGGTGACGGAATACTCATGTGAAAGGATGATGTTTATATAGTCCAAGCACAGGATATATGTCACTGTGCTCCCATTGACAATCATCAGTCCATAGAGTCTAATCCACTTAACCCAATACAGCCAATGTTCCTAGCCTTTCTACTTGCCGACCTGCTCAATAGTAACCAGAGTCTGTGGTGCCTCTGACTGTACGAGATGTTTCACTGTCCCCTTTCGCATACACTCTCTAGTGCTGGCAGCATTCAAGCCTCCTTTTCAGTCCAGACCTATGACATAGCCCCACTCGCTCTCCACCTTTAGCAGAGAGACACACTCTTAGCCCTGAGTTCTGCTTTCTTCCCAAACTGGCTAAAGATATCCAATGCACTGACACCCACGTCATTACAGAATGGTTCTTTTTACATCTGATAATAAAGTTGTGGAAAAGACATCCAACTCAACGATGGCTTGGTGTAGACTTTATTTGTTAAGAGTCATGATCGAAAACATGTTTCGGATTATTCCATCCTTCATCAGAATCTTTTTAAAATCTGTATCTTGTGACCTGTTTCAGTGAGAAGCTGGTGAGGACCACAGCTAAGGCCATGGTGAAGAAGGGCTTCCTCTCAGCAGGCTACAAGTACGTCATCCTCGACGACTGTTGGCAGGCCCGGTCACGTGACAAAGATGGCCGCCTGCAGGCCGACCCAGGCCGTTTCCCATCAGGCATGAAGGCCTTAGCAGATTATGTGAGTTTATTTATCTATTGCTTGTGTAGAGGTGGCGAATAGTTTCAAAATAAGTATCTAATTATCTTATGGTCTCACAGGGGCTTTCCATTAAGTATGGAAACACATTTTTAACAATCTGAGACTCCAACCCCTTTGAGCAAAAATATGCATTTGATTTGTATTTCAATGTACATACATTTTAAAAAAACTATGGACCCCCCTCCTTGATGCGTATATGATTATTGGCCCCATATCAAAATAATTAGTGGGAAAAATGAAACATCAATGTTTAAAAACACTTGATCATTGCCATTCTATGCACTCCTTGGATGTGTGGTGTATCTTAATAGAGAGAACACCTAGGGAGTCAGGGTAAATATGACATATACCTCTCACCCTTACCCTCCATATTATAACCATTATATACTTTTGATTAGTGTATTCTGAGAAGCACTTTTAATGTCTAAGGCTTTATATAGTTTCACAGGGAACAACATGTGTAGCAGTAATCCAGGCAGTCAGGGTACTAGTATCCTTCACCCTTACCTCTGGTAATTTGTGCATTACTTCAAGGTACACTCTCAAGGCCTAAAGCTGGGGCTGTACCTTAACACAGAGAACACGACATGTAACGGTAACTCAGGAGGTCAGGGTACCCTTACCTCCATTAATCCGTGTATTACTCCCAGGTACACTCCCAAGGCCTGAAGCTGCAACTGTATCTTAATATGGTGAACATGATGTGTAACGGTATCTCGGGCAGTCATTGTACTAATTCCTTCACCCTTACTTCCATTTATCTGTGTTATTCTTTAAGGTACACTCCCAGGCCTGAAGCTGGGGCTGTACCTTAACACAGAAAATATGACGTGTAATGGTAACCCAGGCAGTCAGGGTATCCTTACCTTCATTAATCTGTGTTTTACTTTCAGGTACACTCCCGAGGTCTAAAGCTGGGGCTGTATCTTAACACAGTGAACATGAGTATAAATGTAACCCAGGCAGTCAGGACTCGATTGGCCTGACCATTCATGGACTTGATACCATAAATGTTATTTCATCCAGGTATGCCTGCAAGGACTGAAGCTGGGGCTGTAACTGAGTACAGAGAACAATATTTTTATGGTAACCCTGGCAGTCTGGGTACCGATACCCTTACCTCTGGTAATATGTGTATTATTTTCAGGTACACTCCCAAGGCCTGAAGCTGGGGCTGTACCTTAACACAGAGAACACAACGTGTAACGGTAACCCGGGCAGTCAGGGTAAGGCGGGTACAGATGCCCTGACACTCACCTCCTGGGGGGTGGACATGGTCAAGGTGGACAGCTGTGGGGTACAACACACCTCTGGGCTTGACCAAGGTAAGGTCAGCAATAAATCTCAAATGATTATTTTAATTACATCTATTGAATACGAACATATATATTTCATACATCAAAGTGTATGGTTTATTAAATTTTGTTTTCCCATTTACTTAAAGCTGTAGTATATTGACCCGTGGTTCATTGCTACCTCATTCATTTTCCTGCTTCTATTCTTCACAATGCAAGATGTAATTCTAAGCAATTTCACAAGAACAGAAGTAGATGGGAACAAAGAACAAGAAGCTATCTGGTCATTTCCTTATGATTCTCCTAAGATTCTCATATCTTTGATTTATAGATCTCAGAAAGTTGGTTGAAACAAAGTGATGTACAACATGATAACATAACTTATATTCAATTTATTGTTTTTATCACATCCTTGGTTAATTTAATATACACTCTCTTATGTTCTCACAGTTTATGACCAGTTCCAGAAAAGCTTTAACAAGACGGGGAGGCCGGTGCTGTTCATGTGTACCTACCCCTACTACCAGAGGCAACATGGCATACAGGTGGGTGGTGGTACATGTCTTTTAGTAGTTTTCACTCTCAGAAAGACTAGCATTTATATTGACAGTATTTTTTTAATGTCAGCCTTATAACAAATATCTCTGGACTCTAAGATGATATTGATATGTGATCTCAGTGTATACATAATATTTCAGTGACTACAAAAAGACAACCTTAAACTGCAGTATAAGTGCTAACTTCATGTTTCAGAGGACTCCTCCAAGATCTTCTTTACTTGCTATATTATTATAGAGGGACAACACAAAGGTGACCCTGGCCTATAATGTTAGCATATACATTTCAAAGTGACCTTGACCTGTTTTGATAGTGTATGCATTTCAGAGGGACTACTCTGAGGTGATATTAACTTATACTATAAGTGTACACATTTTAGAGGTAACATGACCTTGACCTATAAGTGTTGAAAATTCTAAGGGACTAACCAAGGTGAGATTTAGGGCCATATTCCACTCTGTGGTGGTTGACCACTAGTGGCGATCTTTTTTACAACCACAAGCAATTTGCGTTTCAGAAAGGAATAATTATGTTGGTTTCTGCCACCGCAAGGAATCCTTAGAAAATCTATATAAATCAATTTGCGGTGGCCTTTTCAGTGGCCCTTCTGTTGGGCCACCACAATTGCCACCACAAGCAGTTTCTATATTTCACCTTGTGCTGCCCTGATTTACTTGCAATGGGAGTGGGGCCAAACACTGCTAGTAAAAACGTGCACTGTGAGAAAAACGCCAACTAGTGGAATATAGCTTTAACCTATAATTTCAGTGTATATATTTCAGAACGACTATACCACCATGACCTTGACCTATAACATAAGAATATACATTTCAGAGGGACTGAAACTATGTGACCTTGACCCATAAATGTTCAAATTTCCAAGGGACTACACCATGGTGACCTTGACCTATAATGTAAGTGTATATATTTCAGAGGGACTACACTAAGGTGACCTCTACATGTAACATCTTCAAAGAGTCAGATGACATGAAGGATAGCTGGCAGGACCTGGAGAAGACTGTTAAGTACTTTGGGGACTATGGGAATGGTCTCGTCAACTACTCCCGGCCTGGCAGCTGGAGTTACACCAACCCAGTGAGTAGGTTTCCCTTCATTTTAACAAACATGTGACTGTGATATGTGTACAATTGTATATATCATTCCAAACAGGCATGGTAGTTCTTAAGGTCTTCAATTACAAAAACACCCTGAAATTTTGTTTTCAAACTCATAACTCACTCTTGAATGGTCAATATATCCTATTGAGTACCAAGATGGTAAATTTAGAAGTTCACACACAAAATAAGAAGAAACCACCTAAATCAATTTTGCTGTTTCATTGCTGTATAAGTTCATATCCTAATGGCATAATTTATGGCAATCAACAGATAAAATCTGTTTCATCTATATAATCAATGGATTTAGTCACACAGAAAGCAGAAAGCTGTGAAATATTGGTATATGTTTTGTTATTTTACTAAAATAACCCAATGCTATATTTTTCTAATATTTTCATACACTTACCTGATGATTTATTACATAATAAAACAACTGAAACCAAGATCCTGCTAGGTGACCAATGCCTTGGCCCTGACAGATGGTACTGTGAACCATGATGGCGTCCCCCCTCCTCATCTCTATTTCTGTATGTTGACCATTAACAGATCCTAGTGGGGGACTACAGACTCAGCCCTGACCAGCAGTGCCTGCAGGTGGTGCTTTGGGCCATGATGGCGTCCCCCCTCGTCTCTATTTCTGTATGTTGACTATTAACAGATCCTAGTGGGGGACTACAGACTCAGCCCTGACCAGCAGCGCCTGCAGGTAGCGCTTTGGGCCATGATGGCGTCCCTCCTCCTCGTCTCTATTTCTGTGCAAGTGCTGCGGACCATAATGGCGTCGCTCCTCATCGTCTCTTTTTCTGTATGTTGACCATTAACAGATCCTTGTGGGGGACTACAGACTGAGCTCTGACCAGCAATGTCTGCAGGTGGCACAGTGGGGCATGATGGCGTCCCCCCTGTCCTCGTCTCTATTTCTGTACATTGACCATTCACAGATCCTTGTTTGGGACTATTTGCTGAGCCCCGACCAGCAACGCCTGCAGGTTGCACTTTGAGCCAACATGACGTCCCCTCTCCTCGTTTCTATTTCTGTATGTCAACTATTAACAGATCCTAGTGGGGAACTAAGGGTTCAGTCCTGACCAGCAGCGTCTGCTTTGGGCCATGATGGTGTTCCCCCTCCTCGTCTCTATTTCTGTTTGTTGACCATTCACAGATCCTAGTGGGGGACTACAGCCTCAGCTCTGACCAGCAGCGCCTGCAGGTAGCGCTGTAGGCCATCATGGCATCCCCCCTCCTCGTCTCTATTTCTGTACATTGACCATAAACAGATCCTGGTAGGGGACTACGGTCTCAGTTCCGACCAGCAGAGTCTGCAGGTAGCACTGTAGGCCATCATGGCATCCCCCCTCCTCGTCTCTATTTCTGTACATTGACCATTAACAGATCATAGTGGGGAACTACGGCCTCAGTCCAGTTACTAAGTTCTGACCAGCAGCGAATGCAGGTGGTGCTATGGACCATGTTGGCATCCCTCCTCCTCATCTCTATTTCTGTACATATAACATTGACCATTCACAGATCCTGGTAGGGGATTACAGGCTAAACCTCGACCAGCAGCGTCTGCAGGTGGCACTCTGGGTCATGATGAAGTGCCACCAGCTCGTCTCTTTTCTGTACGTTGACCATTAACAGATCCTGGTGAGGGACTACAGGTTCAGTCCTGACCAGCAGCGTCTGCTGTGGGCCATGATCATGTTCCCCCTCCTCGTCTCTAATTCTGTATGTTGACCATTCACAGATCCTAGTGGGGGATTATAGACTGAGCCCTGACCAGCAGTGCCTGCAGGTGGTGCTTTGGGCCATGATGGCGTCCCCCCTCGTCTCTATTTCTGTATGTTGACTATTAACAGATCCTAGTGGGGGACCACGGACTAAGTCCTGACCAGCAGCGTCTGCTTTCGACCATGATGTCGTCCCCTCTCCTTGTCTCTATTTCTGTATGTTGACCATTCACAGATCCTGGTGGGGGACTACGGGCTGAGTCCTGACCAGCAACGTCTACAGGTTGCACTTTGGGCCATGATGGCGTCCCCCCTCCTCATCTCCGCTGATCTCCGGCAGGACCGGCCAGAGTTTAACCAGCTCCTACTCAACCCGCGGGTACTAGCGATCAGCCAGGACCCGCTCGGCATCATGGGAAAACAAATACTGGTGGTGAGTTATGGAACATTTAGACATTTAGACATTGTATGAATTACCCCATCTAACAACGTAACTCGAGCGTTATGGTTTCTAGCTGTCAACCCACGGTGGATTTAGGAGGGGGAGGCAACCCCCTATTTCTGAGCAAATATGAGTTCTGTTAATGTAAATTCCATGGCCAGAAGTTTTCACATTCAACCCCTTTCCCCCTTTTTCTTGAAATCCACGCTTCCTCCCCTGCCTGTTATCTGGTTGCATTAAAGTATGCCTAAGGTTACTGTTCAAAGAACAGTTTAAGATGACGTTGGTGAGAGCCTTAATGCTTTCCCCCTCCTCCCACCCTAACCTAACCACCCTCTCTCCTCCTCCCCCGCTAGGCCGGCCAAGTCAAGGTCTGGATCCGTCCCATCATGCCCCGCGGCAGCTTCAGCCTCGTTCTGGTGTACACCAACATTTCCGGCGGCCCGTCCAAGGTGACCTTGAGGCTGACGGACGTTGGCATGGTAACGGCGGCGGCCTACACCCTGGAGGAGGTGTTCAGCGGGCGGGGGATGGGGGTGGTCAAACCCTGGTACACCTTCAACTGTGAGGTGCCCCCTAGCGGCGTCGTCTTCATCCGGGCAACCGCCATGCAGTGATGCCCCCTGGTGGGGTGAATAGAGATTTGTAGAATTTGTAAGTAGCTTTGCTAAACCAAGGAACCAACACTAGTACTGCACTTACAAACCATAAAATACTTCCCAATTTCACACTTCTCCCTTCCCTTTCCCTGTTCGTTCAGGCTAATAACCAAAATGGAATACGCCCCAAGTGCCTAACTTTTATAGTTGCTTATTCATTAAGATATTATATTCTAAAATAGAACACTGATCAGCCTTCATGTGCCCAATCCCTTCAAGCATCACCTTCAACACCCCACCCCTTTAGCAGAGACTTACAATTATGCTATACCCATTATCCCAAACACACATACTTGCACTACTAAACACACTTATGTTGCATCATAATATAACATAGATAATTTACAAAGACTTTTCTGTTTCAAGCCCAATCTTCAAAATTAAAGTTATTGATACATGCATGTACAGTTAAAGAGTTCATATTGCCATGGGTACATATACTACAGGACAGCTTACCATCATACATACATAATATTACTGAAAGATACATGTGTTTTAGCTAGGTACAGTATACAAACTTTGAAAAAATACAAAATTTTATGAAATTTTGTGGGAGGCACATTACTGCCGGTTATGATACAAGCGATGAATTGATAAACAACAGCCAGATATTCAGTGGGTCAGGGGAAGCTGAAGTTCATTCCTCCTCATTGAATTGAAGATACAATATTTCAAAATGGTTACAGTTTAACAAGCTCAAAGTTTGAATATTCATATACTCCATGAAACCTTTCATAATGAACAAATCACCTTACATAAGTGCTTTTGAAAAGCAATGTAAAGCCAAATGTGAATTGTAATTCACTATAAGAGAATATGGTTTAGGAAGGGCCTCATATAGGAACCGACAAGAGCCCATGAGAGTATGTTCCAGAGTTTTCACCTAGCTACCTTACCTGTAGCTGTCAACAAATCATACAGGCAGCACGGTTTGATATTAGAAGTCATGTGCTTAGTATTCCTTTGAATTTGTCTGGAAAGTTGCAATCATCATAACATACTTATAAAATGACCTTCCTTCATTCTGGCTCGCTCATTGGTCTAAGGCCCTTCACTGGTTGACGCACACTTGAGCTAGCTGCTGGATTTACTATAACATTTCGAGGAACAAGCATGGGGTTCAAAGGACCCCACATATTCTCTACATGTTCAAGTCAAGCAGTTTCATGGGGACCCGACATAGGTTTCCATGGGAAGATATTACTTTCATTTAGACTATATGGAAGAAACTGTTGGAATCCATAAGTGGGTCGTGTGCAAATCTTCCAAAAAAAAACTTAGTTTGCCTCTATTGAACACATGCTAGAATGATACCATTTTGGTGCATACTTTCCCTTCTATCTTTGAATGAAATTACCACATCAAAATGCTTCAATGTAACGCTAATCTTCTAATTTTTGTTTTTTATCTATAATTTCTCATTTAGATAGATACAGACCAATTCTTTTCGCTTAATTTCAAGAGGTCAACTACATATATGCAGGTTGGTCTTGTTTTTATTTAATTAAATATATTTATTCTCCTTGTCTATCCCCTCAGAACGGCCAGGTGTACTTGTGGCGCCGCCCCGTGGAACCTGCGGGAAGCTTCGCCCTAGCGGCGTACTACGTCAACATCTCGGGCGGCCCGGCCAAGTTCTCCGTCCGTCTCCAGGACATAGGACTGACCACGGCCGCCTCCTACAGCTTTATAGAGGTTTTCTCAGGGCAGGGGGTGGGGGTGTACAAGCCCTGGTACACCTGGGACTGTGAGATTAACCCCACGGGGGTGGTCTTCATACATGCTGTTGCCAAAGCCTGATCCACAGTGGCCCGTTTGCACAATGTCAATGGGTTTCTTAGCAACGGAAATAATATCATTAAGGAAAATAATATTTTCGTAACAAAGATCACTTTACAACAATTATTTTCTATATTAAGAATGCCCTCAGAGAACTGTAACTTAAAATTTACTGAATTTTCTCTAATTTTTTCCCTTTTTACATCAATTTACATAATTCGATTTCATTCATTAGAACCAGAGATGTTACTATTTTTGTAAAATCGTAACAACGAAACTTTCTGCTAAGATATCTTAACTTGATCCTCACAACGAAATTCTATTGTGCAACGTGCCACAGGGATTGTCCCACTAGGTTAATTGATATCACGGACATGTGTCGCAATAGAGTATCATTGATACAGATGTAGGATTATATCTCTGCACCTATAATTTCTGAATATGCACACACAAATTTAAGACACACACCCCTATGCACATGCACGCAAACATACACATGCATACACACAACCACACACACTGTATGTATAAATAAATTCAGAAATAGTTCATACATACAAATATATATATATATTCAAAAAAGTCCTGATATATATATATATTTATATATATACCTGGTATATATATATTTATATATATACCAGGACTATTTTGAATTTACTTTCATGCCCAACATTATTATATTGTCAGCTTGGCGATCTAAGCAAACATACCAAATTGCAACATATATGAACCATTATTCCTTAGGATGGATGTGTAAGCACCTATGTTCAGACATCTATATTATCCCATAATTATATATCTGCTATAATTAGTTTAATAACTATAATCTGATGGTTTGTTGATCAAACTATATCTAGGGAGATACTAGACACTGCATAACGTGATTCTGTTTTCATATCAAATGATTTCAAACTACCATTATCATAGTAATCATACTTATGTCATCTAATGTTGAGTGTTTAATCAAAGGCCCTAGGCCTGTGCAATATCATAGCAATTGCCAAAGGAAAACAAAATACTCTAGCTCTAGAATACAAAGATTCCATATATTGTGCATTTATGAAAGCCTGGTGGGAATTGATTATAAATGTTTTTACTTATTTACATGTATGATGAAAGATGAAATAAAGATGCACATTCACTTTTCTCGTTTTTTATGAATAGCTAGTAGTAATAGACTATGTAAAGGAGTTCTGGAGCTTGGGCTGTGTCAGCAAACGTACACACTTTGTTGAAATGTCAAATATCATATATATATATGCTAGTTTTCCAAAAGAATAGAGTTGTTTTTATCATGCCCCGGTACGTCCATAAGTATAAATGTCTACTATTTAAGGAAAATACGAGGATGGGTCAGAACTATATAGTATGTCACGTACTTCATAATGTAGATTTGGGAAGGTGTTGATATTAAGAGTACAATATAATCACATACTACTTGGAGTAGAGTTACTTATGTACCAATGTTGGTTTGTCCTGAGAATCTTAATGGAATGCTATTGGTATATTGTTCCCTTGCTAGATATTGTACTTTCCAGCTTTAGTAGAAAAGTTATGCATTCCGAAAGTTGATACTCATATTGATGACCAGTAATACATAAACATGTATACATATGTTTTACAGAACCATAGTTAAGAATTAGAACAGCTTCTGCTCATAATAATTATATACATCTGGTTTGGAAGCATGGGCGATGTTCTTGCCCATGCAACTAGTAAAAGAACCCTTAAGAAATATCCATTTTCCCTTTGCATTGTTTGAGATTAACCCTTCTTAACTTACATATTAAGTCATGATGACGAGACAGTTATTGCACACAATATTATGTGTTTGAATGGCAAAAGGAAAACGAAGGCTTTTTTGACCAAAGGTCTGTATGATGGTTCAAAATTCAATAAAAAATAATACCTTAAAATACGACACGTTCTAAGATAGTGTATTTATTCGTATACAAAATATATTATACATATTAGTATTAGTCATACTTGCAAAGAGAGACAAGTATGACATTGTAAGAACCAAATCTCAGTTCTATAAAACAGTTTTGCTGAAAGAGATTCACAACGACATGAATAATTCTCAAATGCGCAACTGAGGGAAACAATTCACGGTATTGCAATGCGTCACATCGGAATTGCTAGTATTAACCTAGACCTTAAAGTTTAATGAGAAATGATAACTACATTTCACTTGTTCTGGCAAGAACTCATAAATTATACAAGACTAAAAATTATAAACAAAGTTCAACAAAGTTAGAGGGTCAATGTGGTCGACGAGTATAATGTTCCCTTGTCAAGACCACAATTTTTTTCTTAACAAACACGTCTTTACCTTCAATTGGTACAAAATAACTACGGAATGATAAATAACAAAATTAGAGGGCCAGTGCCACGTCGCATAACGGGTTTCGCAACAGCGAGGGTTGGCACCTGCTCGCTGTTGAGAGGTATGTCCCTGTTGCGATGGGTCCCCCTGTTGATTTGCGGCTGTTTTACTGAGCCGATTTTAATTTCGTAAACAGTTTTTGAAACAAGACATTTAGATCTAAAACCCCTGAAATTTTCAGCCTGATGGAATTTTTTGGAAATGGGTGAAAATCGATGGTGAATTTCGCATATAACAGTGAGACTTTGCCAAACCCCTGCTGTTTTAAAGAGCGACATCGCTCCTTCCGTTATGCGACGCGGCACTGAGTTATGTTAAGGCAGTAGATTCACATATAGTGTTATTGCTATTCAATTCAAGTATTGAATGATATATTATTGTATACTCGGTATTATCTAAAACCAAGGAAACGTTCATTAAGATACATCAAGAACAATTTCGCACCAATGTATAAATACATCTGATATAACTATAAGTTAACGTTATGATGTACATCATAATTTTAAAGGAAAAATTGATGAAAGACATGTGTTAAAATCAAACGTAATATCAATTAGCATGCCACACAAATCAGACAGTAACCGTTTGACAGGGTTAACTGGTGGGTTTATCCTTACATCTTCACTACTGTACCCAACCATACAATGGCCTTGCTGGCTCGCACTAAGTCGTCAGGAATGTTATTCAAGTGACATAATTTTAGCTTAACTGAATATGAACCAAAACATGTACAAGTACTACATGATGGAACCTTATATGACACAGTAATGGTAGTAAATTTATCCTAATTACAAGGATATTAATTTATAGTGATATTTTCTTCATTCTTTTCTTCATACTTTTCTTTAGTAAATTTCTTCATTTCGAAATTCATTCTTCATTTTCTTTAGCTCTATATATGATCGGAAACTTTGGAGGTCTTTATTATGGATTTCTTTGGGCACTTTCATACTTCATTTCACCAAAAATCAAAGAATTGTCTTTTGTCTGGATGCAATTGAAACTACCGGTATATCGAATGTTCGTTCTGAGCCATATGCTGAACGAAAATCAAAATGATTCACAATGAACAACAATGTATCCCACAGTTCCCCTATATAATTAATCCACACATTACCAATAGGGCATAAGAATCTTTAATTCTTCACTTTCACAATGATTGTTGCCTCTATAAGGGGGATAAAACGTTCCCATTCTTACCTATTACCTCTTGGCACTCTCAAATCCTACTTCGGATCTTAACACTTAAACTCACATGATTATATAATTATAGACACATTCGTATAAAAAGAAATATGTATAAAAATATCTGGGAATCTGGAAACTTGGATGTATAGAGAAATTCTCACATCATGGAAAGAAGTCCTATCAACACTTCAAATCTTGGTAAAAATTACTTTTGGCCTAATCATATTTAGGTATTAAAGCTAAAAACGGCACAGAGCCACTACAAATCTGAATGCCAGGTATTCCCTGCCTGTCCATGGCAGCATTCTTTACTATCTTGAGTAAAAATAGAGGGGAGAATATGGGATTTCCGAAAGGGTAAGGTCAGGATACAGGCTACCAAGGCAAGCATGTGACGTTATTAATACATTGCAGCAACTTTCCGTTTGGTTCTGTATTCATCCTTGTTACATTATTTTGATGGATTTTAATAACGTTGCTGCAACGTACTGCTGTGACATCGACTGCGACGTTATTATAACATTCTGGTTATGTTATTCAACCCAAACAGAATGTTCTTATAACATTCTGTTTTGGTTTTGTTCTTACCTTACCAAAAAATAATGTTTTAATAACATTCTGATTTGGTGAAGTTTTGACCTAACCATGAATAACATAATGTTACATGCCATCTTAGTAATGTTTTTGTTACGTTGCAGCTTGGCTGGGTAAGTACTAGCACATTTGCGTACATACATATGCCGTTTCCCGATCTTTTTGTAGTTTAGGGGCCCACAAAGAGGGGACAGAATCAGAACCTCCTGGAGCCCCTTCTCTCTGCCCCTGCAATATTGTCATTATGTTCGAGTTTCATTAATGTACATTTGAACCAGCTGGAAGATCAGCAACTTGCTATTGAAGGTCTGCATGACAAATTCATTTAATAAAAAAGTCCATAGCTGTGTATGACTATGCATGTTAATTGCTGGCGGTGTCCATATCTCTCTGGTACTAGGTAGGTTTCACTGTTAATGTTTAATGTAGGCGTGCCGTGTACTGTACATATTGCCGATACTGGGTAGGTTTTACTATTAGCGTTACATGTAGGAGTGCCGTGTACTGTGAATGTTGCTGGTGCCATGCACATTTAACTGGTACTGGGTAGGTTTTACTTTTAATGTCACATGTAGGAGTGTCGCGTACTGTGCATGTTGCCGGCACTGTCCACTTTTTGCTGGTACTGCCTGGGATTTACTATTAATGTTACATGTATGAATATCATGTACTGTGCATGTTGCCGGTACTGATCACATTTTGCTGGTACTGGGTAGGTTTTACTATTAACGTTACATATAGGAGTGTTGTATACTGTGCATGTTACCGGTGCTGTCAACATATAGCTTGTTCTGGGTGAGTTTTCTTGTCATTTCAGTGGTGCTGGGTAGGTTTCACTATCCAAATTACATATATGAGTGTCGTGTACTGTGCATATTGCTTGTACTGGGTAGGTTTTCCTATTATTGCTACATACAGGAGTGGTAGGTTTCACAATTAATTACGTTACATGTAGGAGTGCCGCATATCGTGCATGTTGCCGGCAGTGTCCCATTTCACTGGTGCTTGGTAGGTTTCACTATTAACACTACATGTAGGAGTGTCGTGTACTGTGCATGTTGCCGGCACTGTCCATCTCTCGCTGGTTCCTGGTATGTTTCTCGTAGAGCAGGTTGTCCTCGTCGTCCTTACGATGGGCGTACTGACACAGGAGGAAGTTGCCCGGGGCCAGTAGCAGGGCCCCTGCAACGGCCACCCCGAAGCCCCAGGACAGTGTGTAAGGCGTGCCCTGAGCGATCATCAGCTTCAGGCCGAAACCCAGCGTCGGCATCAGCGTCAGGAACGCTGCCAGAGGTCAAACAGAAAGGTCATTGAGTGCTAGCAAAGGTCAAACAGAAAGGTCATTGGATGATGGTAGAGGTCAAACAGAAAGGTCATTGGAAGATGGCAGAGGTCAAACAGAAAGGTCATTTGACGATGCCAGAGGTCAAACAGAAAGGTCATTGGATGATGGCAGAAGTTAAACAGAAAGGTCATTGAGTGATGGCAGAAGTCAAACAGAAAGGTCATTGAGTGATGGCAGAAGTCAAACAGAACGGTCATTGGTTAATGGCAGAGGTCAAACAGAAAGGTCATTGGAAGATGGCAGAGGTCAAACAGAAAGGTCATTGGAAGATGGCAGAGGTCAAACAGAAAGGTCATTGGATGATGGCAGAGGTCAAAGGGAAAGGTCAGTTACTTGTAAGGTATGCATATTGTTATGTTTAAGTCTGACACATTTCTCCCGTTAAAGGAATCAAAGATGTACCTTCAAGTCTCACTTAAAACCACTTTTGTCTTTATTTTGTCGTGATTATATGGTTCTACATAGGAAAGTTATTTGGATGGCTATTAGATTGTGAAATATCATTTAAGTATATGAGGAAGGTCATGTAGGTATGAGACGAGGTGGGGCTGAATTTGATATGTACTACCATCCTTCCCGCCCACCTTTACCACTGCTGGCCCAAGACATTCTGCCTACTTCCTTAGGCAATTCAAAGATACTTTATCACTACTTGCATGGCGATTCAAAGCCGACGTGTGTGGCCTGGTATACATAGTTGTCTCACTGGAGAAACAGGGGAGGGTCACTCTCAGATTAATGATGTGGCCATCACAAAAGAAGCAAAACACTTTTTATTGTTATACATTAAATTTGAAACAAACATTAACCTCCCTGCTTGCAAACCACGTTTCATCTGTCTTACTGCCAATACACAGCTAAAATGGAAACTTAGGTTGACAATGCATACTGTGACCTAGACAATGCAACGGTTATTTTCTAGAGTGACCATTCTTAGCAGGGACAGATTGAGAATTTCCACGGGGTGGGGTGGGTCAATTTATCTAGGCTAAGTACTAAAACGGAAGAGGTTGGGGGCATTTGCACACACGCACTCGCCCCCCCCCCCCATCCCCATGTGTACCTTTGCCCAAGCAAGAATATGATGTTAGTTCTGCTTTTGTTCTTGTTATGTTATTTTGATGGCACCAAAAAATGTCTTTAGAACCTAACATTGCCACCTCACACTATAACGTTATTGTGACATTATTTGTAACATTCTCTCACATTTTGACAACATTATTAGAACATTCTTTATCAGCAAGTTCTCAACTTTACTAAAATACAATGTTATTTTAGCATTCTTTTTTAGTAAGCCTCAACTTTACCTTAACTGTTACTTGAAAATTAGGCAGGTTGCAGACTTACCAAAAAAGAATGGTCACAGAATGTGCTTGTTACATCGCTGCTTGCCTGGGGTCGACCAAAATGGGGAGGAGGGCCAGGACCCCTGGATCCCCCCTCCCTTGAATCCAACCCTGACTCTTTCTAACCCAGGTTCTTGTTAGAACTCACCTGACAGAGAAGAGAAGAGGAAGACGAGGGAGCGGTAACCGTATGACTCCTCGAAGCGGGACGAGAAGATCCAGACAACGACAGCGATGAATGAAAGTACCGTCAGGAAGTTACCGATCACAATAACGATCCGTAGGGTCTGCGTCTGGGCTGAAATATCAAACATATAAGTTATATTACAACACTTAGACAATGACATGATAAACAAAAACACAGTCAGGAATTTACTGATCACAATGACGATCTGCAAAGTTTGTGTCTGGGCTGAAATATCACAGATATAAGTTATATTAAAGCACTCTGACAATGACCGCGATAAACAACAACACTGTCAGGAAGTTACAGATTACAATCACAATCCATAGGGTCTGCATCTGGGCTGAAATATCACAGGTACAAGTTATATTAGAGCACTCAGACAATGACATGATAAACAACAAAAACATCAAGAAATTACCAATCACAATTACAATCTGCAGTGTCTGCATCTGGGCTGAAAGGAGATGGTATATCTCAGATGTCGGTTCTCTTAGAGCACTCAGACAATGACATGATAAACAACAACATGGTCAGGAAGGTACCAGTCACAATCATGATTCCACAGGGTTAGCATCTGGGCTGAAACAGGACAGTGTATCACGTATATAAGTCATGTTAGAGCATCAGACAAAATGGGAAAGTATATCACATAATTATATAAGTCATTTTAGAAGAATCAGACAAACATTATCACAGATGTAGGAAGAGCACTCAGACAAATAAGACAAATAAGACATTCGCCGTGATATAACCATAGCTGTTGATACGGCGTTAAACCCCAATAACCAACCAACCAAATATGATAGTATATTATATATATATATATATATATATATGTATATGTATGTATATATATATATATATATATATATATATATATATATATATATATATATAGGTTATATTAAAGAACCCAGTTGATGACCATAATTGATAAACAAGACAAGCAACTTCAGCCAATTTAGATTATTCCTCTCAAATATGCTATATCTAATAGCAATAAAAGAGACATTACATTCCTATGAAAAGATGTTGCAAGGTATACACACAAATCAATGCGTACTGATTCACACAAAAGTCTTTTTTACAAGAGAAGCACACACAAATGCAAAAAGTTGCTTTTTGTGCTGGAATCTCCTTATTCAGTACATATATATACCTAAAGCCTTCCGTTGTAAGTATGACTGGGTTCTATATAACCTTGAATAGACTTGTTATAAAACTGAGGAGGTCTCATCACATCATTTTTACAAATCTCATTAATTTGAGACTGACATTTTCTGAAATTTGAGGTAGCTTTAGAAACCTCCCCTTCCTCCTTAAAAGACTGGGCAACATGCTTAATGCTAGAACTATACCAAAACTGCTACCAAAACATTGACGTACGTACTTTCTCAGATAGCCAGGGGCAATACTGGTCTCTGAACACCTTGCCTAAAATAAACAGCATTGCTACCAAAGGAGAGGCAGTGCATATTTACATAGTGTAGCTGGTATATATAGACTGGCCTCAGAATGACCCAAATACTTTACCTTCCAATTGGTTGGCACACACATCTCAGTTTTTGAAAAGTCTTAATTATTAGCCTCACAAGGCTGAATAGCTAGCCTCACAGAACCAAATCATTTAAATGTAGTTTACATTGATTTCTATAAATATTGGAATGGCCATATTTTACTTGATTCTTTTGATTCTACGCTTATTGAATCTACAATGCCTTGATTTTACTGAAACGTTATTACAGAGAAGAATCATTAGACCTATTACCATTACATGTATGTATTCATGTAATACACCCTAAACCCAGTGGAAACACTGAAGATTATTACGTGATAATTCTTTTTTAGGGGCAAAAGCAGTATAAACCTAATCCTGTATCCCGATTTCAGTATTAGTTCCTGCACCATTGTCCATATATTACTAATTAATGTCTCAATGACCCTCCCCCAAACACACCCACACCCACACACTCACTTATAGGCCTACTTAGGAATGCTATAGGATTAGTTTAAGGATTTCCCTGCCTGTTAACATTGTGCATGTGTTGGCTACTGGTATAAAGGTAAGAGGTGTGGAGGCCTATTCAGGTGGGCCACAGTGGGAGTGTGTATTTACCTGACAGGAGTTTCAAAGTGGGTCAGCCGACCACAGGGGGAATAGCTGGACGCAACCAGAGCGTCAACTAAGTAATGACACCCCCCTGCACCTATAGGGCCAACTAGATCATTATGTACTGTATACAGGCATATAAAAAAATATTTGATCCACTTTAGGCGTTTCTATGGTGTCTAACTGAATTTCTGTTGCATTTTCTGATGTTTATCCTGTTAGTAATGCATAATCAGCGATAGACCAAAATTAGATCTATATGTATCTCTATATATATTTAAATATATATATATATATATAGGGACCTTCCATTAAGAAATGTACGTATCAAGGGGGGTCATACAATTTTGAAAAGGTGCGTACGTTTTATCATTACCCACACGGCTGACGAGTGGTGCATATTGTGAGCAATGCGTATTGCCACTCACTGTTGACTCTTTTTCTCAGTAGTTTTTACACATTTTTAATATTGCTTGGTTGATAAAACGAAGAAGGACTTTTGGGGGCGTCTTTGGTGGCCATTTGACCCATGGAGCACGTGTACTATACACCTACACTCTCCTTCTATAAGAAGAAGAGACAAAGGAGGTCTCTTCTTCTTGAAGGTGTCTAATTTCTTACCCCAACCTAACATGAGGCTCAAAGGCTGAGACCTGCTTCTTCGTTGTGTGAGACCAGTTCAGCCGACGCTCCTCGAAGAAGCAGGTCTCAGCATTAGAGCCTCATGTTAGGTTGGGGTAAGAAATTAGACTCCTTCAAGAAGTAGAGATGTCGTTTGTCTCTACTTCCTATAGAAGGAGAGTGTAGGTGTATAGGGTGCATGAAGACCCTACAAACGTCAGGCTCTCACCCTCAGTATGTTACGATCCCCTTTGGGTCGTATGGCCACTTTTGGAAGCCCCCATGGTCCTTTTTATCACAGTACAAACCCAATGCGTGTTTGTGCCCCAGGGGGTGTGGAGGGGTGTATGAGGGGTGAGGTTCCAACTTCATCTGAACAATGTTATTGTGATGTTCTGATTAGGTCGGGCCTTAATCTTACCTGAATAGAATGTCTCAGTAGTTTTTACATATTTTTAATATTGCTTGGTTGATAAAATGAAGAAGGACTTTTGCTGTTCTTTTGTTGTATATAATATTGTAGGATTAGATGCCTTGATAAAATTACTCCTATACCAATTTATGACAATTTATAAGTTTATAGTAACAGGTCAGGTGTAATATTGGGCGGGGTCAACCTAACCTAAAGAAAATTATTTTGTGACAACTACGCATAGAAAAAATGTAATTGTGACATTCTTATTGCTTGAAGTAACAATGTAAGATTTATGTTTCAAGAATGTTATTAAAATGTCCCAGTGTAAATTGGAGCTGTCAGGTGCAGGAACGTTAGTGGGAGTCTTCAAAAGTAACATTAATATTCCTGCAACATTGCAATGTGTAACAAGGATCAATCCAGCAACATTATTATAACGTTGCATCCTTAGCTGGGTAATACACTGAGTACTGAATGACTAAATGAGGAGGAGAGGACTAAATTTTCTTGGCCAATGTGTATTAGTAATAGGCTATCAGTATATCACCAATAACCAGTGACAACTCGAGTTCCTGGCATGGTACACTGATAAACTATTGTTTGTACCCAAACAGGGGTTGATCCAGAGGGGTCCTGCGTCTCATCCCATTTTTGGTGGACCCCTAAGCTACAGAAAGAGGGGAAAATGCCACACGCATCTGTGGAAATACACACAGTTTCAGTACTTAGCCTTTATACTGACTCCCTTTTTAAAATCCTGTATCCGCCCCTGCCAAAGGCCCAGTAAATTGGTTCTGATCCTGATTGCTTTGAATTTTGCAATTACGCTGAACAATTTTGCGAACACACTGTGCCTACTGCTGTTCTTTTGTTGTATATAATATTGTAGAATTAGATGCCTTGATAAAATTACTCCTATACCAATTGATGACAATTTATAAGTTTATAGTAAGTTGGTTCTAAATTATTCTGTATTATGATGTAATTATCTAAATGTATAATGTGTATATAATATTATATGCTAGAATTGTATATGTTCTGTTATCAACGTATCGATCCACTCGAAGATCGCGTGTAACTACATTAAGAGGTGAAATAAACAAATACATTTACAGGCCCATATACAGGGTGGTGGTGGCGTGGGTGGTGTAGCGACCCCCCCCCCTCCCACGACACACACACACACAGCATAATGTTTCCAAAAGTTCAACCTTTCCTTCAAAATATCATTCTAACAATTTTAACATAATTGGGAACAAATATTAGAAACTCCCACTTGGGGAACCTTGCCATCCCCCTTTTTAAGTTGAAATTATTGAAGATATAAGCAACAGTTCCACTTATGGAACCTCGCCACCCCCCCCCCTCCCACAGCAGGACCTGTGTATGGACCTGATTTTAATTTATTTTAATTACAGAAGACTCTCACCGTCGACGTCGGAGGCTAACACCATCCTGCAGGGCACGTCGCCCGTCGCGGCCGCGTCCACTTCGCAGTTCTCCCACAGCCCCAGGTGCACCACCAGGCTGCCGTTGGCCTGGGTGCGGTTGTAGGAGGGGGAGAGGACCGCCCAGGAGGGGGACCCCAGCCCCGCCACCCCCAGGATGCACCCCACGGCCAGGAAGGCCAGCCCCACGACGGCCACCGCCTTCTTCTGCATGCTGCTGCTTTTTTATGGGATTTTTAGGAGTACTTTTGTGGTTGTCTGGGGCCTAGAGGTCGACTCCTGTGAATTTCCGGAACCTGGGGTTTTCTCCTGTGACTATCTGGGACCTGGGTGTTGAGTTGGTACTTGAGACCTGGGGGTTTACTCCTGTGACTCTTATGGAAATACAGGTAAATTCCTTTTATTCCCTGGGACCTTAGGTTACTCCTGTGAATCTCTGGGACCTGTGAGTTTACTCCTCTGACTCACTGGGACCTGTAGGTTGATTCCTGTGACTTTCTGGGACCTGTGGGTTTATCCTTGTAAGCTGTGGTGTCCTCTTGTGGGCTGTGTCCTCCTATACACCCTTTTCAATAATGTCACGTCCTGCTAGCGGAGGTTCGTGGGAAAGGTGTATGGGATGTGTCCTAGTATAGTCTGCAGGCCTTGTAGCTTGTTCCTCCTACGTTGATAGCTATGTCAGGTAGGTCGGGCTGGTAGAGTCTACCTTCCTGTACCTGCCTCCTAGGTCCTCCTGTATATGACACACCTGTAAGTAGCACACCTGGCCTGCCGTGTAGCGTCCGTCAGGTCAGGTAAGGTAGGTAGGCTAACTCTGACGGGGGTAGGCGTAGAGGTAGGTTAACTCTGATGGAGATGGGCGTAATGTGGTTGGTGTCCGCCTTCACTGCTCCTAGTGGGTGTCCTACTGCAAATACTCTCCTGATAATCCTTTAACACCTAGATGCTAATCCCAAAGAGTAGCTACCACTCCCAGGATACCATTCAGATATGACCACTCCCAGATTACTGTATAGAAGGGTTACCACTCACAGAGGCCTCCACCCTTTAGCATTACAGCCCTTCAGAAACCAGACCTGGTCTTACACACTAAGGTGTGTGTATGTGGTCTCCGTGTTCTCCTGTGTGACGCGGGTCGCGGTGGATGGGTGTTTGACTGGGTTAAGGTGGTATTACACCCCTTGAGCTGCGGTATGAAAATGTCGTAGAGAAGTAACATATGTTAGAGATGGAATTCCTTGTTATACATATGTGACATGCTCCAAACTACCGATTTTCAATGATCATATATGACTCTTGTGTGTGACCTTTTCTGCAATATCATTATAATTATTGCGCTGATCCAAGTCGTGTAGTGTAATAGGGCCTATAGGCCACATTACACTACACGACTTGAGCTGCGATTTGACGATGTCACAGAGAGGTTGCACGTATTAAGGTTAGAGTAGGGGGATCAGCGTCTGATTTGCAACTCTTGTGCACGTTTACTCATAACTCTGTCATTTCTTTCTCAAATTAGGCATACAATATATCATAATATTAAAGCTGAAGTTATAAGAACCTATAGGCTGATGCGAACATAACCAGAACGTTATAATAACGTCACAGTTCAACATCACATCAGTATGTTATCAATATAACGTTAACGTAACAGGAACCAAACCAGAACATTAATATTAGGGAGTTTCAGATCCCCCTAGGCATGGCGTAATGCAAACATAAAGCCACACTCGCCGTGATGAAAGTGGTTTGTTGTAGGCCTCTGCGATCTGCGAACGTTGGCAACGTTGTATTATCGTAGCCTTCTGCGACCTCTTTCCTTGCGAAATTATTCAACATGTTTAATATTTTCGTAGAGATCCTGTGTGATTCAATACAAAATTCCTTACTAAATTGATCGCAAGGACTTCAATTCTCAGTGTGAATGCTATACGATCAAATTCTTCAGCTTGCGATCAATTTGTTGCACCTGAGATTCTTTGCGAACCCCTAAGATACATTTTTCGTGGGTCTCTGTGACAGAAACATTGATCACGGCGAGTGGGGTTTAACGTATCTTTTATCTCAGTGTGTCTAGTGTATTTCAACAATATTCCATTATGAGTGTATTAGTATGCCTTTTATCTTATATGACCGTGTAATTGAGATAACCAAAATTTATTTTGTGCTTTTATCCTTAAACACGATTGGATAGATTTGAGATACGTAAACGTATTAAGATGCGTTGTGGGATATGAAACTCCCTATTGCTGCAATGTTATATAACGTGCCATGTTTGGCTGGTTCAGGTGGTGTAGTGTAAATGGCCATACCCACTAGGTGATCATCACTGAATCGGCCGACAGATCACCGTTAAAATTGGCCGATTCTTCCCTTAGAATCGGCCAATTTTAGCGGCGATTCAGATCAAACCTGCACATTCCAATATAATATACATACAGGTGGCCCCTAGAATTGGCCAATTCTTCCAGTTGCCCGTCACCCATTGCTGGTAAAATCGCCTAGTGGGTATGGGGCTTAACAGGGCCGCAGGTATGTTACCGTGCGTCTACTCCCACCAGCTACATATATATGCTGACAAAGATAACCAGAACATTATGATAACGTCACAGTGTAACATCACTTATACCATCGAAATAACTTAACAGGAACCAATACAGAACATTGCTGCAACATTATGGGGAGGCTTCAAAATAACAAAACAGGAACCAATACAAATTGACGTTATAGTAACGTGGCATGTTTGGCCTGTCCCTGGTCCCACATCATGGTACGGTGAGGGAGGGAGGGGGGGCGCACTAGGCACCTTTTTTTTAATTGTTTTTATTTGGGTCAACAAGGTCCAGCGTTATAGTAACGTGCCATGTTTGGCTGGGTCAGGTGGTGTAGTGTGATGAGGTCTCAGGTGTGTTACCATGAGTCTACTCCCACCAGCTACCTGCACCCACCAGTGCCCCGTTGCACAATGGGTTTCGTAACAACGAAAATATTGTAAACAACGAGACATTTTGTTGTTACTTTTATCGTAACAACGATGGTTTTGTACAATTTTTTTTCTATATTTAGAATGTTCCCAAAGAGCTGTAACTTTTACTGAATTTTTTATAATTTTTTCTTAGTTCATAACACTTTACAGAATTTAATTTCATTCATTAGATCCCGAGATATTGCATTTTTGTAACAACGAAACTTTTCGTTACTAAGCAAAAGTTCGTTGTGCTTTCGTTGTTTTATCTTAGTAACAAAATTCTATTGTGCAACGGGCCACTGGGGCCTGCCCCTGGTCGGATGTCACGGTCCGTAGGGGGGCCGCACACCTTTGAGGGGGTATTCCACTACACGACATGGGCATAGTCATATTTGCATGCAAGAGTGATATATTGGTATAAAATTGGCAATTTGGAGCATGTGACATATGTGTTTAATAGAATATTATCTGAAATATGTGCAATTTCCTTGCGACATCGATCGTCATATCGCAGCCCATGTGATGTAGTGGAATACCCCCTTTAACGATGACATGGCGACAGGGGCAGGTTAGGCAGTATTCCACATACCGATTTTGATGCTACTGATTTTACATTTCATTGATTTTCTCTGGAAATATGGCATGAAACCATACATCCTATATTGGGGCCTTACAATAAGTATGTATGCACCAAGGGAGTGGGGGTGGGGTGGGGGTCTGAGATTTTTGGAATGTTGCGTATACAAATCCAATGCGTATTTTAGCCAAAGGGGGGTGGGGGGTCTAAAATTTTTGGAAATTTGAATACGTACTAAATGGAGGGCATGCGGAATACAGGCTTTTGGCTGTAGTGGTCGAGTGAGTGAGGAAGTAATGGATGCTTTGCGTTTCGGTCATATTCACAGGGAAAACAGGTTTTTGAGAAGGGGTGGATGCAGCTTTTATAATAAGAATAGTAGTTTAGGCACTATTTTTTATTGTTCTTTATTTAGGATTTAGGGAGTTGTAATAGACGTTTTTCATTCCCTTCCCTCTTGAGTATAAATTTTAAAAGCACCAAGTTCACAATATTAGTAATTTCAGGGTAATATGGTCATAGCAATACAATGTTGGTGAAAACCCATTATGAAAACCATGATCCATTTTGTTTCTCAAACAACTTGATAGTATATGAGCAGTTTTCAGTACATGTAACTGGTTTCCGGTGCCACCCAGTTTATCATCACACTAACGATACTCCCCGAAGAAAATCACACAATGATGTTGCTGTAAACCACATTTGCTTAAAGTGATCTGAAACATTGTCGTTGTCTTGATCAGGCTTTGTCCAACGTGTCACGGTGACCCATTGCACAATACTCTATAGCAACAAGAATACATCTAAGATCACTTTATGATAGATTTCCTTACAAAGATATCTTTGTTAAGATATCTTTGTTGTGAAACCTCAATAACTACGTTGGCTTGTTGCACAATGATTTTCTTAATGTTCAACAAAAATAATATCATTAATGAAACTTTCCATTGTTGATATTTACATAACAACGATAATTTTTTTTTCTATATTTAGAATGCTCTCAAAGAGCTGTAACTTTTACTGAATTTTCTCTAAATTCTTCCCTTTTTATATCAATCGACAGAATTCAATTTCATTAGTTAGAACCAGAGATTTAAAGGTAAATATGGGTATTCACTTCAGCGCCACCTGGTGTTAATAGTTTTTCGTTTCTCAAACTCTTTAAATTGTTACCAAAATGTAATCTAATTGTCATAAACTCAAAATATTTACAATAGTTTGCCCAAAAGATATATTGTTGATAATTTCTTAAACAAGAATGATCTATTTCTGTGGGTTTTGGGGGTCAATGTTTGGTATTTTCAGGAAAAAGTTTTTATTTTTAATGGTGACCTCATGTTTTTTTAATCTTAAAATGTATATATTGTTCCTATCTAAACATTCGCAGCTTTTGATGTCAAAATTATGGATAGTTAATTTTTGATTGGGAAAAATGTAATTTTCCCCATTGAATCCAATGATAAACTGTCATATTTTCAAATGCTAATATCTCGTAAACGGATATGGTGACATATGGTTTTTAAAGTTTTATTACAGTCCCTAAGCATTCATCTAGCAGCTGTGTGAGTTTGATAATTTTATTATGGTTATCAAGAAATCATGTTGAATACCCATATTTACCTTTAACTATTTTTATGAAAACGAAACTTTTCATAACAACGAAACTTTTCTTTATGCTATGTTAACTTGATCCTCACAACAAAATTCTATTGTGCAATGGGCCACGTATCTACTTACAGAAATTGAATTTTCTTAATTAATATATGAAGGGCCACAGTAGGACTATATCCTATAAAGAATACAGCTCATTTACAGCATTCTAAATAGGTTTATTCTGAGGGTGAAAAACAGCCTAGAAATGCAAAAGGTTGCTTAAGAAAGGTATTGTTAATTTGATACCCACCATTACAATGATTGATATTGTGCAATGGGCCACGGTGACTCATTGCACAATGATTTTCATTGTTATGACACCTTTTGTAAGCATTTTTTGCATTATTTGTCGCATTGTACATTGCAGCAATGATGTTTGGAGCCATCAAAATAACGTAACAGGAACCCATATATAGAACCAAATAGAACGTTGCTGCAACATTATAATAACATCATAATTATGCTTGGCTGGGAGGCTCACTCTTTTCCCAAATGATAATGAGGTCATGATTGTCCAGCATCTGTCACTTCTGTGTGCCAAGGGCAGTTTTTTGTGTCATATGTTTATGGATAACCTGAGGACAGTTTCTTCTCTGAGTCATAATAACCTGTAGGTTGACCTTGTTTGTGTTTGTGGATAGGCAGGTGAAGCCTTTACCATATATAAACTAGTGTGACGTTCCTCGTTAGGTCGGGGTTTCCGATTCCTACGACGGAGGGATGTTGGGGTTTGTTTTGGTCTCAAGCAGAACGAGGAGTTCGAGCAGGAAACTGAGGTGTAAGATTAAAAGTCGTGTCTCGTGCACGAGGGGGAACGAGCCAGATGGGGAATCAGCATTCTCTGATGGAGGGTGTGTGTGTGTGTGTGTGTGTGTGTGCTGGTCTGTCGGGCCTAAAGTGTTCCGGACATCTGGCGTAGGTGGAGAAGTTTTGGAGGGGGGATGGGATGGATACCCAGTCCGGTCTTCTGTGGGGGTCGGGTCGCTGCTTGCCTAGTGGTTGGTAGCATGGGGCCAAGCAGGTCGCACCTTCATCCCAGCGGTCATGAGCCAGCTGTACTTGCCTGGTCTTCCGGACCACCATCCAATTCTTTAAGGATAACTTGCTAAACTTAGATCATTTACTTGAGTTTGACTGGTTAATTAACTTCTAATTTAGCATATTTTCGACTTAAACCTGTTCGAGGGCTAGGTTACTTAATAAAGACACATGTGAACCCAAGGAGTACCAAGAAGGGACTGTTTATTTCGGGCCTTCATGCCCCCTTTTATACTCTATTACTTGATTCTGATTGGTGACTTATATCACGGGACTATTCTGACGTCATTTCTGGTTACAATACATTTTTGTGCTTTCATGCTTTCGGGATTTCCTGATATACTTTTCGTACCTGATTCGTACCTTCCATTTTTACTATTATTTTGACACTGATTACATTCTAGTACGTACCTCAAAGACAGATGAATGGACAATTCATCACACTAGATAAAGGCACACCCTAAAATAGACATTGTCTCAACTTATGTAAAAATAATATTCACCTGGAACTACAAATCCTCATGTCGCTACCTATGTAATGGTTCTATATTTTCTAGGCTAAGCTTCAACTAATAATATTCAACCAAAGGAAGAAATTTGTCTGAGATCCAGTTTTATTTAAACAAAGGTTCATTTTAACAAATCTCTTTATTTAAACCAACAAGATAGCCTGACCTGACTTGCCGGAGTAGGTGAAGATGGTAAAACACACTCAGGGTTTTGCTAAAAGAGTGACATAAGCATAGAGTTGTTTTACAAGTGTTTTAAAGTAATGCCGCTTTGTACAAAACTTAGGTATGAAATAACATAACAAGATCATACAGTATAACAAGTTACACATTTTGATGCAAAAATGAAGATACCACATGTCATATTTAGAATAATATTAACGAAACACACCCATATTAGATGTGAAAAACACTCAAAATGAGTTTCTCCCAAATGGCACCAGGGGGAGTCGGCTACAACACAGTTTTGCACCAAATTTAGAGTAACAAGTAACAATAATACCTAAATAGAAGTACAAACATTTAGATACACATAGGTGGCATAGTTTGGCATAATAAACATGTATATTAATGCCACAGAAATAGTCTAAAAAGCACTCCAACACCTGCCACATGGCACAATGAAAATATGAGTGGGAATTGCATTCCCCAAAATAAGTGTGAGTGCAAGTCACTTTTCACAAAGTGAATGTGAATGTGAATTGCACTCACAGAAGTGAAAGTGAATGCAACTCACATTCTCAAAATGAGTGTGAATGTGAATTGCATTCCCAAAATGAATGTGAAATGTGATTCACATTAATCAAAACTATGCCTATCACACCTATCCTCACCTGGTACTATTCTCCCTAACCTCCTCATCTGTCAATATTCACACTCAAATGTCATAGCTACCCACACCTGTCACTACCCATCCTTTCCTGTCATTACTTGCCTTCACCTATCACTACAAATCCTAATCTGTTGATAACCTACCTCCCTTTCTTGTAAGCCACAGCAGATATTTGAAAAGAGTAAAAGCCTCGGGTTCTTCCCGTAGACATTATCATAACATTATCTTTTGGTGAGGTTAGGACAAAACCCAAACAGAACATTATAAGGACATTCTGTTTGGGTTGAAGAACCCAAACAGAATGTTATAATGATGTTGCAGTGCAATGTCATAGCGGTACGTTGCAGCAACATTAATGGGAACCATCAAAATGATGTAACAAGAACCAATACAGAACCAAATAGAACATTGCTGCAATGTTATAACATCACAAGTTTAGCTGGAGAACCCCTCCTCTCCCAAATGATAATGAGGTTATGATTGTGCCAAGGCCAATTTTCGTGTACCATATAATTATATGCATGAATACCATGAGGACAGTTTCTTCTCTGAGTCAATACCTAGCTTTAGATGTACCTTGTCTGTGTTTATTGATAGGTAGGCAAAGCCTTTACCATATAAACTCGATGAATATAGGCCTTCACCCTAAAATAGGCATTGTCTCAACTTATGTACCAAAACTATTTATATTCAGTTAAATACCTATTACTTCCTACCCTCACCTTCAACTATAAATCTTCATAACATCACTACCTGTCCTCACCTGGAAAAATACCTGTTACTACCCGACCTCACCTGGAACTACAAATCCTCATATGTCTCTACCTATCCTCACATGGTACTATTCTCCCTCACCTCCTCATCTGTCAATACCCACCCTTTGTTGCATACACAAGAGTTCCTATTCACAAAACTGTAATAATATGGCAATCTTCATTACATTTTTCTCCCTTATAGAAAGAACTGTTGGCCTGCAAGCACTCTCCAACACAACACTACACGAGGTCAGTGGTGGAGATTGACTGTCGTGCCTAAAGACTGGCCAAAATTGCCCAGCCTGAACACATGCCAGAGTGAACTTAAATTACAGCATACTTATCCTCATATAATGATTTGAATAAATAGTGCAATACAACACTAACTGCTCCCCATTTTCTATTGATTTATCAATTTCTATTAAGATGGATAGAAAGCAAATCCTGTTGATTAATTTAACGAAGTCAGGGAGACTGGATGGGACCCCATACTACCTGGAGATGGGGGCTTTTCTCAGGCCAAAAATAACCCTGGGATGTTGGAGGGGGAGCAGGTGTTGTGTTCTGCGCGGCCTGCTCCACTGGACACAGAGGGGGCAGGGGCGTGCGGTGGTGTGCTTGGATGGCGCAGACGCCGACCCCGCAAGGTACACTGAGCGGTGTATACACTCTGCACTTCGAAGCTCTAGATCTAGTCTCTAGATCTTGTCGCAGAATGGGATGTGTGTGGGATTGGGAGGGGGGGGGGGGGGTTGATACCCGCTGGGGCCATAGGGAAGCAGAGAAACTTGTTATAAATTAAAGGGAGAAAGATTCTGCTGGTTTGTCCTTTGACATCACCATAACATGGTCTATCTACGAGAGACTAGCATCAGTGACATCTTTCCACCTAAACCACTCTATATACCATACGGTGCTACCTACTCACGGCTCATCGACCATGCAGATGTTTTTAAACCTCACACATGCCATTAGTGGGGGGCAGTGAACCATGATGGCCCAGAGTTATATAGGTCGGTGGGGCCTCCTAGGCTTTTGTCAGCTGCACAGCTAATGATCAGTATTTAGGAGTTGGTTTACATTGATAGGCCAAACGAATGTCACCTCATAGTTTTTAATATTATTCTAATTTTGTTTGTGTGATAAAATTTAGGAGAACCTTTGGGTCTTCCTAGCCATACAGGTAGCCATACAACCCATGGGCATGGTACAACCCTCAGGCATTGCCCTCTGGCTGTGCCGATACATTCTGGAACATACGGCCACCCTCAACTATGGTTCTGCTTATATTAACATTACTTACAAGTACATGAGGTATAGATATAAGGGCAAGTGAATACTCCTGGGCCATTTCTCAATTTAGTAATTTTGCATATATATCACATAATGTTTGGGTAACATAGAAGAACCTTGGACAACCCTGGGGGATCATACAGCCATCCTTGGCCACCCTTAGGGGCACTTTTTATTAGAGAAATCACTTGAAGCCATAGGCTCTTGGGTATGTTATCCCCATACCTACAAAGTATGGTATAGTTATTTTTCATATTCAACACCTTACATTGGCCTTACTACAACATTAGTTGCAGAATATGCATAGACATAAACAATGGCTATTTCATTCTTGAGTGTCACTTGATTTGAGTGTTTGTTTAGAGTGTCATGTATAAAGCTCACTTCATGGTGTGGAATCAGATTTCTGAAAACAAGCACAGGGTGTTTAGGTCCCTCTTCAAGAGCCTGTCTAATCTAGATTTCCATCCCGTGGTGCGCAGTTTACAAAGCGACCTAATTCTGTCCTTTCTAAATAGAAGTCAAGATCACGATTCACATTTCCTTCTCTATACCTACTTTAGAAACCATCCATCATTCCACCTAAGACTGCATTACATCGATCATATTCATCAGAAATCAACAAATACCAGTGTACCTTCTTCAGGTAGGTGTCTTAAATGGAACCTTGCATATAATTACAGGATAGATATTTTCAAAAGAAATTTACAGAGCGTTGTGTTTGAACTACGAAAAAATAATGTTAGAACTGTTACAAAAATATTGCAAGATAGTTATGGGACTGTGAAATCTGGTTAATTTCATGTATTCTTGAAATGAATCCCCTAATTTGTAATGTCACACAGTGACTAATTGGGAATCCCCATATTTAAATAAAAGGGAATCCTTCAGTCTCAAAAATTAAATGGAAAGGAAAATTAGTTTTAGTATACATTTTTAATTCAGGCTCCAAATTGGCTATTATTAATTGGGATATTTACTCACATAAACTCAATCAATAGCCTGGTAATCTGAAGTGTTTTTGAAAGCGAATCCCCTTTATTATGATGTAGCAAGGGGAGTACTGAAAAGCCCAGAATTTCCCATTGTCTTTTTCCCCCTAAATAATTCACTTAATCATGATACATTCCAATAGTTCTCCTTTGAAACATTATAAGGATATGTCCATTAACTGAAGCAAACATATAATGGGAACTTGTGAATTAATGTGAAAGGCACCCTTAAACCTTCAGAATAAAAAGGTCTCAAGATATTCGTATCACAGAGGAATATATATAATCAGGTTGGGGCTAACGTAGGAAAGGATTAACATTCCAAAATCTTGGTTCATCCTGGTTGGACAGGATATCCTGTGAAGCCGGGCTGTCCTACTGCACTAGACACACTGATATTCCATGCCTTTTAGTGGGGTCTGTTAAAGTCATTTTTTTGAGAAATCATTACACGGCAGATAAAAGCATCAAATTTGGTATGAGACACCTCAGAGCCATAACTATCAAATCTGGAAGGGGAGCCACCTTGAAATTTCAATAGGAAGGATGTGATGGCCAAAAAACCAATAGGGCGGACTTTTGCTATAAACAATCTTATATCTCAGCTTCTAAAAGAGACATGGTGGGTGTCAAAATGGGGAGATTACATGTCAGAGAATTCAATTATTTACATTTAAAGTCAATGTGGAAATCCAAAATCCAAGATGGCTGACCAAATTTGAGAAATAAAATGCTTTTCAGCTGCTAAAGTATCTAGACAAGTGGAAATGGTTCCAATATCAGTTTTTCATAACCTAAAGGGCTCAATAGATATAATTTTCATCCAATTCTATACTACAAAGTTCAAAATGGCTAAATTTATTAGCATGATACCTTCCACAATTCCCAAATAATTCAAAAGAAAGGATATAGACTTTACGCTTTCGCCACAAGATTTCCGTACCTGTTCCCCTCCCACCCCGACCTGTCCCTCTACCCATCCGTACTTGTCCAACTTCTCACCCCCTTCCTGTCCTTACTTATGCCCTTTACCTGTCCTTACCCCACCCCTACCTGTCCTTACTCCTGCCTTCTTCCTGTCCTTACTCCAGCCCCCTTCCTGTCCTTACTCCTGCCCCTTTCTGTCCTTACCCCTGCCCATTTCCTGTCCTTACCCTGCCCTTTCCTATCCTTACCCCTGCCCCCTTCCTGTCCTCCACCTGATCCCCTTCCTGTCCTTTTTCCAACCCCCAACATGTCCCCCTTCCCAACCTTTACATGTCCCTCTTCCTGTCCCTACCTGTGCTTTTTCCTGTCCCTACCTGTGCTTCTTCCTCTCCTACCTGTCCCTCCTCCAACCCCTTACCTGTCCCTCTTCCCATCCCCTACTTGTCTCTCTTCCTTTCCCTACCTTTACCCCCTTCTGTCCCCTACCTTTCCTTAGCCCCACCCTGTAAAACATCCTTAGCTACCACTTTTCACCCTCACCTGTCACTACCTACCCTCATCTGTAACTAACAATCCTCATCTGCCACTATTCACCCTCACCTGTCAATACCTACCCTTACCTGTAACTACCTATCTTCACCTGTCACTACCTTTCCTCATCTGGCACTGAAGCCATGTAAGTTGGCCCCAAATCATTTTATAGGGTTTGTAAACCAATCAAGACATGTGGAACCCCAATTAAAACACTGACATTGTACTGAATCTGTAATTAAAACAATAAGCAAAAAAAGGTAGTTACCTTAGGCATAAGTTGGCAGATGAGTAAACATTTGTCAGACTGCTTCTCAGCAGAGGGTGTTACCAAAGGCACTGTACTAAGGCTGTTTGTCCATAAGGTGTTAGGTAGTAATGATTGTCCTTTATTCTATTCTACCCTGTTTACGACTCAACCACACCCAACCAATGCTCCTGCCTGACTACCAGTCTATCCAATTACTTCAATTCCAATTCCAGAACCTAGCTTCCAGTATCGATCTTTACTGGATGTTTAACCAACAACAGTTAGTAGCGCTCTGCTGAGTGCTGCATCTGACATATGTTTACATACTCTTGCCTAACGCTGCACTTACACACACTCCTCTTTAGCACTGAGAGTTACACTTTTAGCCCTGAGCCTTGGTTCCATACAGGAGAGGTTAAGCCAAAGTCTGGACTGACCATCAGCAACAGTGCATGTATACTTTTGGAGTTTGAATATTGATAATCAAAGATTGCTCACCAACATTTTCTGGGCCTTGTGATGTCATCTGCACAACATCTATACACCTGTGAGTGGAGTCATCCTTCACCTGGGGGAACCAGCGGACCCTCAGTCATTAAATACTAGTGACTGCTCCATGCTACAATCTCAATACTACCAGTGCTGGGGATCCAACAAATCTTTAAGAACTGTAGGGCATGCAGGGGGAGACACGTTGGACCATTTTGACAGTTATTGTAGGTGCCCTAACTGTGAGTATTGCACTCAGCACTCAGCAGTGTTGCCAATCGTTTAAAGGTTAAAATCACTGACCCTCTCTATATCCCCTAAATATCCATACAAAAGGCAGCCTCCCGGTGAAAGATTTTCGATTTTTGGTGCTAAAATGGAGTCATTTTAATCATAAAGTTTATGCTTTTAGGCCATTAAATCACGGAGGTTTTATGTATTCAGGTCTGGGAAAATGGTGGTTTTATGCATATTTCTAAGAAAATAGGATCTAGTCCCCTAAATCATGGACCAGGGACCTGTTCTTATAGAGCACTGAAATCGTGGAGGTTTTTGTAGTTTTCACGGATGGATGGCTATAATTTGCAGCATTTGGAACAGTCGGGACGCAGCACCACCGGAACGGTCGCATATCAGTGTACATGCTCTACTGACACAGTGAGGGGTGTGAATGGGGGGTCCCTATGTCACATGTTGAATTTAAGAAATGGCCATGTCACATGTCACTATATTTTTATTTTTCATGTCATTTTTAAGAACTTGCCATGTCAAATTATTTAAAAAGTCCCCTATGTCAAGTCGTTTATTATCTATCTCTTGTCACCAAGGTCTATGTTGCATGTTGAATTTAAGAAATGGCCATGTTACCCTGTCAATTTTAAGAGTATACAACCATACAGTAGTCTAATTTTAGAAGCTAATTGTGGTAAAACCTGTTTTGGGTGACTTTGAGGATCATGATATTCCCTCCTACTTGAACATTAACATTACATATCTCTGGTGGTATCGGTGTGTCTGCTAAATGTACAACTGAGGTTGACCAAGCACTTCTCCCACTGACGGATACTCTGGCCAAGCTCACCCTTGCTTTGGACACAGCTGCCGGGAAACCCAGAGGTTTAATTTGTTGTTTATACTGGAATATCACCTGCAACATCAGGAGAAATCCAGAGGACGAGTCCTGATAAGTTTCCGCCTCGCGAAATCCGTCAATAGAATCTTCTCCACACTCGGCCATCAGTCACGGTCCAGTTGAGGTAGGACACACAAACACATGTGGTAGGAGGAGCGCAACACCTGATTGGTGGGGGGTCATTACAAAATGCTAATAAGGCCTGTGAGCACCCTTCCCATTGGCTAGAATTAAATCAGAACTTTTAATATTCAAAAGTGTTTATTAAATACAAGACTTACATTTATGGGCACAATCTATATGGCAATAGAAATATAGAATTCTAAACTATAGTTTCCGCATCACGGAATCCGTCAATAGAATCTTCTCCACACTCTGCCATCAGTCACGGTCCAGTGGAGGTAGGACAAACAAACACTTGTGGTAGGGGGAGCGCAACACCTGATTGGTGGGGGGTCATTGCAAAATGCCGATAAGGGCTGTGAGCACCCTTCCCATTGACTAGAATTAAATCAGAACTTTTAATATCCAAAATTAAATACAAGACTTACATTCATGGGCACAATCTATATGACAATAGAAATATAGAATTCTAAACTATATGGCCACTGTTACAAGACTCTTCAAACTTTTATAGCTTAAAAGTTATGGGTAGTTTAATTTAGTTAATTTACACATGCGCAAAAGAAAGAAAACCCCCAAGTTTATCTGGCCAGCCCTTCATTGGTGGAGCTTCACACTGGGTGGCGTGGTCTGGAAAATAATTTGCAACCGGAATCGGGAAGGTACTCAGATTTATTACATTCAGGGACGGATCCAGGGAGACGGGAGCAGACAGGCCTTTGCCCCCCCCCCTTCGTCAAATCATGCTTGTGGGGGGCCCCCTTCCCTGTACATTAATGTTTTTGCCTCCCCCCTCTATAAATTCCTGGTTCCACCCCTGACATTTTTCGCATCAAATATTTTCAGGGGTTGCAAACAGACACCTCTGATTTGTCCAAAAAAGTTAAATTATATGACTTTTCCGTATCAGTAGGCTTCACGAATACATACCATGTAGACCAGCTACAAATATGTGACCCGATCTGACATAATGAGTCGCAAGTCGCGGAGATACGAATTTGAGTTAGTAAGATATGTTCCTCACCTCAAAAAGAGCTTCATTTTGATACCAAGATTGTGTTTGTATGATGATTAGGGCCAAAGTTAGGTTTTTCCCTATACGCGGTAGGCTGGAAACTTGATTCTGAGAAAAACGCGTTTGAAGTTTTTATGTGCGGTTTTGGTTACACTCGGTCGGAATTCCTTAGATATCACTAGAAGTTTATCTCCCACCGACTTGAGACTTAGAATATACATTCTAGACTAGTTGAACTACAAAATACTCTGAAATCATGCTTTAGAAATGGAAACTTTAATCATGCCGGCCTTGTAAAGATAGAGTACAATTCCTGTAAATCTGAACCTGAAAATGAAAAACTGAAGCAAGAGGGCAAGCTCAAACAGTCACAATACCTGTTCTAGAAGGCTGAATTGAAGTCACAACGACTTGTTAAGAGTCTATGAGAATGTTCAAGTGTATTTCAGTCTGTTTTGCCATAAATAATAAGTGTCATAGTTCCAGGTAAGTTGGATAAAAGTTCCATAATGTTGAAAGATCACAAAACGTCTTTGTCAGTAAACTGTGAGTCTAAAACAACTCAAAAGGCACAAAAGTACCAATAAAATATTAAAATTCGAACTATATACAGGTATTCTAGTCTATGATTCTAGTTGCTAGAGGATGTAGACCGACCACGCCCCCGCCCCCGACTTTGGCTGCGTTTACGTTTGGGTGGAGGAGTGATCTCTGGGGAAGTGTCTGAGTCTGAGTCTGTTTCCATTTCACGTCACATTTGGGCTGCTGTCTCTGTGTCTGAGTCCTCTGAGCCCGAGTCAGGGGTTTTTCCTCGACCCCAACCGCGACCGCGACCGCGACCTCGACCGCGACCTCGCCCCCGACCTCGGCCTCGCCCCCGACCCCTTCCTCTACCACGTCCCCGTCCTCGCGCCTCCTCCTCCTCCTCCTCCTCCTCCTCCTCCCCTGCATCTCCACCTCCACCTGCTGCTGAGGGCCCTGGACCTGGATCTGGCGATGGGTCCCGCCGCCTTGGTGCCTCTGCTGCAGGCTCAGGTTCCGTGGGCTTGGGGCACGTAATGTCTTTGGTTTCCTCTGTGCAGAAATCTCTGATGTTTTTGAAGAGGTACCACTGCCGACGAAGGGGAAGCCCAGGGGAAGGTGTGACCGGTGGTGGGACCTTTGGGATGGCTCCAGGGTCCACAGTGAGCACATCCACTTCCTCCGGCTCAGAGTCAATGTACTGTCGGACGGTTACCTTCCCTGGGCTGTTTGATGAGAAGATAAAGTGGTGATACTGCTTGATCCCTTTTATTGGCCGGGTGAACGGGGTCAGGAAGGCTTGCCAGTTATAGGTTGGGACAAAGATGGCCCCATCTTCTGACCCACACAGCTGAGGGATGTTGACTTCTTTTTGGGTGCTGTCCCGGACCGTCTTGGCCAGGTCAGCAAGGCAGGACACCTCGGCACGGCGGAAACGCTGCTTGAGGAGATCAAAGCACCAGTCGGGGGCAAACTTGGTGTGGCCGGTTATGAGAAAGTTCAAAGTGATCTGCTTATGCAGACCAGTCAGGACCCGCCACATGAGATAGCCAATCACGTACTTGTTCTTGTTTTGCCCACTGCAGTTGTCACAGTGGAGATCAAGGAGGCGTTCACCGAGGGAGTAGGTGGCAAAGTAGTGGTGGAGGTAGGAGATGATAGCGTTTGAACCCTTGCTGCCACAGTGGGACTCATCAATAAGATAGTTTACTTGACGGGGGATGGCTTCAGCACACACGCCAAAGATGCCTACTTTGCGTGGGACGAGATGGTAGAGGGTCCCTGGCTGCATGGGGGAGGAGGGGAGGTGGACCTGCTGTGCGTAGTCGAAAGATACATGCACTCGGATGTCAGAGGAACAGGGAGTGTGTGGCCCAAGCGCCGGGCGGCCTGCCTCGGCATACGCCTGCTTGGCAGCGGTAGTCAGGTCCTGGTAGAACTCCCGTTCCTTGGCCACCACATCCAGGTGCTTCTGCTGCTTCTTAAACTTTGCCTGCTTAACTACTTCGGGGAGGTTAGAGGAGTAGGAGATGTCATGGTTGTTCCTCTGACACTCCCAGCACAGGTCAGTCATGGGGCGAGAACACATAATACGGGGTAGCAACTGGCACCAGAGGTTACGGAAGGTGGTGACGGCAACCTGACGGTGGGCGTCCCCAATGGCCTGTAGATAAAGTTTATGCACATCTACCTTCCTTGTGCTGGAGGGGAGGAGGAGGATGTCGTCGCGTTTGTGCGTGGAGACTCGGCCGGGGAGGACGAGGGCATAGGTTTCGGCGTAGGAGTTGATGAAGTCGACCACGCGGTGGATGTCTGCGAGGTCGAGGGAGTGGGTGTTGGCCTTGCGTCCGCCTGACTTCTTAGTACGGGGTACGACCCCATTCTCCCGATACCACTGGCTGAGGGCGGTCATCTTGTTGATACTGCAGCTGAAAAACAAGAACGTACAACTTACAATTGGAAATGGAATAATGTTGGACATGGCAGGTTCGGTTACATAAAAGTAATGTTTGGTTACATAAAAATTATGTACATGTTAATAAGTTACAGCAGGACACAGGTTTAGGAACTACTTAGACAGAGAATGTTAGCTGCAGAGATGAATAATAATTATTACCTGTAGAGAAAGAGCAGGGTGTCCCGGCAGACCTTCCTGCCCCCGACGGTGTAGTGGCTCCGTTGGTGCTGCCTGGCACCCTTGCCCTTTTTCCCCTTCTTCCAGGTCGACAGCTGTGCCGAGGTGTCAGTACAGGCACTTGTAACGCCCAACAGGACCATGTCCTTCTCCCCTGGAATGGAAATCCGACACAGAACTTTAGTGATGTACGAGCGACCAACTTTGTGAAAAAAAAAAACGTTTAAGAAAGCTTAAGAGCATTACTCTCGGCCGGGTCTACCCCCGAGGTCACTGAGGTTACTTGGCCTAAAATCTTATGTCAATGCCACAGAGGAAAAGTTACAGCCTCCAGGCGGTCATACAGGTATTATAGATGACAAACTATCTTTATTTAAGACGGTTAATAGCATGGTTATTGGCCGCACCTGGAGTCAGCTGGGCGACCTCCTGCCGTTTGTCCAGGCGCTCCGCCGTTGAGAACTGGACAGAACACGGGCCGTCGTTGTGGTACTTACACGAGCACCTAAACATGACAAAAGTCGACATTAATGTCAAAGATATGTGAGGGCACCCCTATAGATTGAATTAGGTTCATTAGATGGCCGCTAAGAACTTTTAATTAGGCCTGAGAGAGCATACCGGTCAAGGCCTTCCAT
Source organism: Lepidonotus clava (assembly GCA_936440205.1). Taxonomy (NCBI): domain Eukaryota; kingdom Metazoa; phylum Annelida; class Polychaeta; order Phyllodocida; family Polynoidae; genus Lepidonotus; species Lepidonotus clava. The sequence continues at coordinate 34,913,674 of OW387150.1, forward strand.
TGTTCAAGTGCGAGACGCCATTAAGTAGGTCACGGCGGCATACTTTCAGTAATTGTTGATTTTGAACATAAAGACAGATAGAAACATGAAAATAATTACGGGATATCTTAGAAAACATGTTTGGGCAACTTCTGATGGCCGGACAGGTCTAACGGTTTGGTATTTATAGGAATTTTCAAACAACATAACTTGGGCAATTTCGATCGCAAGTCGCAAACAAGCATGGCCTACCTAAATTTCTGGCAACTGTCAGTCTCCTCCTGCAGCAGTTGGTCCATCGGATCAGTGATAACCAGGGGCTCATCCTTGTCCTCCAGTGGATCCTCAGGCCCCTCCAAATCCTCTATGTCTTTTCAGACAGGGTAGCATCCTCCTCCCCCTCCGATAAGTCCTCATCGTCCTCGGCAAAGACGAAGTAATCCTCCACGAGTTCTCGCCATTGATCGTCGTTGGCGCCGCCATGAAGATTAGTCTGAACAATTGATTTAGCGCTGCTGCCACGGCCTCCTCACGCTCCTTGGGGGTAGCCATCGAATCCTAACAATCTTGGGATCCAAACTGCACTTGCAGTTCAAACAATAACACGCTAATTAACACGTTAGGCCTCATTGAACGCGCACCTGCTTCTGTCAGTCGGACCTTTAAATTTCACAAACAGTCGCGCTTCCGGCACGCCGAGGGCGTCTCAGCCAATCAGAGCGCTCGGATCGCAACACGTGACCTCCTTGACGACGATTGTTTACGGTGACAGCTTTCGCGATCCGCCTTCTGATTGGTCCATCCCCGTCCCAATTCAAAATCTGACGATGCGATTGGCTAGAGGAGGTCCCGCACTTTTCGGCGGTACCAAAAGTTCTTGGGTTGTTGACTCCTAAAAGCGGCTCGCAAGTCGGCAAAGTTGATAAAAATCGGCGTCTCAGGAGCCTTTTGTTTTAACTCACTGAAGCAGAAGAACGACTTTGGGGGCCATTATAACATACTTAGAATATTAATTTCATCAAAATATTTTGGGAAATGATAGTCCTGATATAAAAGATTAAGAAAATGCAAAAAAGTCATTTTCGATGGTGGGGCCGATTTCCGACTTCAGAGGCCCATATCTCAGTTTGACCGCGCGCGACTTGCGACTCATTTTGTCGGATCGGGTCACATATGATGTTTAATATGAGATTTTATCTTGATGTCCCTCCCAAGACCATGAATTTTAACCATTATCAACATAAACAATACCACTTGATTCAGGACATTATATTTTTTGCTTTTTATTTGATATCATTCTTCTCTTAAATAGTTTCAATTAAAAAATACATTCAGGAAATTTGGTCAGTTTTAACAGTGATGCTGCCTATTGCAGTTTTTATGTTGTCCTACAATGTTGTGACAATGTAGTAAGTGTAGTGTTGTTACATCATAATGAAAATGATGTTGTCACAATGTAGTTTCATAATGTTGTGTACATGTTGCAGCACAAAGTTGCACCCTGACTGTAACAAAGTTTTATTTTGAAATAGAATGTCGCAAAGTTGTATTTTGAAATACCTGCATAGTGTCTGTCACCATCTGGGAATGGTGGGAGCTTAAATGTTAGTACAGGGCTGGTGATGGGCAGAGTTGGTTTAATTTGGGCTTAGAGAGAGCAAGCAGGAACTGCTTACCCCCTTTAATACAGTCTGTACCACTCTACTGTCTCCATGTACACAACGTAGGGTGAAATACATTTTCACCATACCAAATCCTGGAAGTAGTTATGTTATTATTTTAAGTCTCCACATGGCCACCTTTATTACAATGACAGTATGGCACTATTAACCCTTTCACTGCCAGATATATCACAATATAGCTGATATTTACTGAAATACTGACAAAAATACAAAAAAAAGTCCAGAAATTAAAACTCAAATTTATACTAGATTTATCTGATGGAATGCATTTTTCAATGATTTTGATACAAACGTTCCAAATGTCAGCACTATGCCAAAAGGGCAAATTACTCGCCAGGAGTAATTGTTTGTGAACTATGTACATTGCAGGTTGCCATGGTAACCAATAATTCATAAAATAACTATCACACTCTTCATAAAGATTTCATGAAATTTTGTGAATAAAGACAGTTCGTAATTATCATAAATGAAAGAAAAGTGATAGGAAATTGAATATCATGTCATTTACATGAATTTACCAAATTTTCATGATTTTGATTGAGGTCTGAATGACTTGTAAACAGTTTATAGGAATGTTCAAGGGTCTTTTCAAACAGTTTTACTGTAAATTTACTGTCAGAGTTCCATAAAAGCTCAAACATCACAAAAGTTGTCCAGTGATAAAAAGACCAGTAAACATTTAAGTTTTATGTTTCATTGCTATATGTGTTTTTTTTACCAGTGACATAAGTTTTAATTTAGCCAATGCTCATGCCCAAACATTATTTCTTTTAAATTTAAGGAATTGAAATATTCACACCAGGGGCACTTGTGCAGACACCTCTTAATCCCTTTAAATGCTTCCACATTTCCTCAAAAGCTACTGAAAATGGGAAATAAATATTGAGAACTTCAATTACTATTGCTCACCAACCCCTTCTTACAGATTAAATTGTTCAAATTATAATTGAAATAACATGCATACAGGCATGTAAGCAACATATTTCAGAGAGACAAAACCTATAATATGGTAGTATAATTGTCATGTTTTAGAGGGCCTATAGCAAGCTGATTTGACTTGTTATGTGAGTGTATACATTGCAGAGGGACTACACCAAAGTGACTTGTACCTATAATGTATGTGTGTACAATTCAGATGTACTACTTAAGGTGCACGTGACTTTGATGTATAGCGTGACTGAATGAATTACTGAGGGATTACACCAAGGTGAGATTGACCCATGATGTTAAAGTATACATTTCCAAGGGACTACACCAAGGTGAGATCGACCTATTATGTAAGTGTATACATTTCAGCAGGATTAAACTATGGTGACATTGACCCATATGTGTACACGTCTCCCCACACAGAAAGGATGCTCCGAGGGGGAAATATCTTAAGCTCTACAGGTAATATTAAGGGAGATTTGGGTAGATTTGTGAAAAATAGGGATGAAAATGTCTTAAACCAACTTTTTGAATAGAATTCAGTTATCCTACTATAAACATTCCATTTTGTTTGAAAAACATTCTATTTGGAATGTTAATAGAACATTTTTCCCCTAAATAGTACCAAACATCAGATGTTTGGTTACCATGGAAACAAAAACATTTTGTAAATTTTGTCAAAAATTGAAACCCATTTAGAAAAACATGACTTGATTTTAATACCAGTCCAAACTAAAAGAGATTATCTTTTGTAGAACAAAAGTTTTAAGCTTAACAGCTTTTATGACTTTTTGTTCATTTATGGAGAAAATTTTATTTCATTACTAAATATTTAGATAAATATTTAATATCCAGGCTTTTTGCCATTTTCAGTAATACTGACCGTCCTGTATTCAACAGCCCATAAATTCCTTGAAAATTATTTAATGTTGATGTGCTTGGTATCATTTGAAAGCTTAAAACATCCTCTTCAATGCTTAATTCCCTCCTGGAGCATCCTTTCTGTGTGGGGAGACACATATTGTGAGCATATTTGTTTCAGAGGGACTACACCAAGGTGACCTCTACATGTAACATCTTTGAGGGGTCAGATGATATGAAGGACAGCTGGAAGAACCTGGAGAAGACTGTTCAGTAATACAGGAACAATGGGAACAATCTGGTCAAGTACTCTGGGCCCAACAGCTGCAGTTAATCCAACCTGGTGAGTAGGTTTGCTATTGATGTTGATCAAGTACGTAACACTGTCACAGTTATCATAAAGGAACTTTGAGTAGAGTACAACAGTAAATTGCTTTTTCAAAATCATTATTCACTCTTAAATGACCATATTCATTTAATCCAGAAGATCACTGATGAGACCTGATGGTGCAAACTGAATATTACTCTGGTGTTTCATTGTTGTATAAGGTTATTCTAATGGCCTCTAGTAATCAACAGATTTAAATTAAAGGGAGCTAAGAGCAATGTTTTGATATAATGTTGCAAAATTTCCCCAACTTAGATAACTATACAAATACATACTGAGAGCCTAACCTTAGGTAGTGGTACAATTTAAACCATGAAAACTTACTAGAATTCACTTTTGATTTTTATCTTAATCCCTCTAAATCTTAATCATTGAAAATGCAAAGTTGTAATAAAAAATGCAAAAATTTAAGCTTTTCAAAGTAAAATTCCATGGAGATTTATCATAGGATTTGATTCTGGAACAGGTCCCATAAAAGCCCTCTTAAAAATCATCCCTTCCTTCCAATTTTCATTGCAAAAGTCCTAAAAACAGTAAAACTGTTTACATTCCTGAGAAAAAGCTAATCTATTTCAGTGGTAAAATCTGAATCTGAAATACCAACAATAAGATGAAAAATTAAGAAAATTAAGATTTTGCCAACTTTTTACTGCTTTTGAATATGTATTCTCTTAAATGTGTATATTTATAAAATGTTGCTTTCATCCTCATATTTCAGAACAATGAATAAATGCATGAACAGAATAAGGTGTTTGAATATCTTCTATCTAAAGAACTATATCAAATACAAATATTTGTGCCCTTACTATTTAATCATATGTTGATTTATCTTTCAAAAAAATTCGAATTCACTCTTATTTCTAATCAAGGATGGACTAATATTAATGTCTACTACATCAAAATTTACATTTACCATGTGTACATGTGTTCTATCCAATTATTTAAAAAAAACAAAACAGGTTACCAAAGAGCCTGATCAGCCCCGGTGGCTGGGCACAGATAAATGAGGCCCTCTGTGCTAACCACACACTTGTAGGCTTAAGGTAAGGTTTTTTTGCTTAATCAAATGGGTCTATCTAAGCATACATTACCTGAATTTATAAGACCTAGATTCACATATTTTGTTTTTTTTCCTTAATATCATAAAGGTGTTTAGTCATGAAGGCAACATGTGCCCTGGAACATCTCTTTTGCTTATATGATTACATTTTTCAATGACCCTCTACTCATATTATGGTCTCAAAAAAGGCAGTTGGATGAAAGTAGAAATTACTCCAAATTCTAATGTCCAAGGAGATATAATTATATACAAATATAAAAGATTATACATATTTATATATAGCTCTAGCATATAGCAATTCAATCCATGCAATCTTCTTTATTGGTATGTTTTGTTTCATGGAATGAATAAGTGATGCTTGTAGAATGTAACCTTTATCTCCAAATCTACATTCATGTACACATGTACTCAATAAAGGGTTTAACAAGGTGACCTCATTGTTACAGACTCAATGAGAGTCAATTAACAGACGCCATTGTCCCAGACCTCTGCAACTTCTTGAGGAAGAACACAACATTACAAGAATTTATGTAAGTGTGCCTGCTTACATTATTTGTAAAATATCGATATAAAAAGGCCCGCAGGGAGCTTCCTAGGTTGACAGGACAAACCCACGGGGGTTGGGGGGATGGGACAGCCTATCATAAGGTGAAGCCTAAGGGCTGTCCCCTCACTTGGAGGTTTGTTCTATCACCTGAGGATGTATGCTAAGGGCCTTCTATATTTTATTACCCAAGCAAAACCCAAATGTTCATATTCGCAGAGTTGTATAATTATGTGGCGGACTTTTCACCAGGCTTTTTTAAAAAAAAGTTGCATCGGATGGCAAATCTTTAATATTGCTCCAAAATTTCTGAAATACTTCATAATTTATATGGTAGGAAAATACCACGTAAGCAATAAAAATTAGATTTTTTTTTCTTTTTGAGAAAATGTTAGTACAATCCTGGGGCTGAGCGTCACTTCTTGGAGAATGTAGTGGATACATACCTGGAAGAGAGCAGTGCACTGTCCAACCAGTAGTCGGGTCTTTCTCATTGCCAGAACTGATTTTTTCGAAAGGATGAGAGTTACATACAGGGTCTACATTGAATCTTTCTACATTCCTCTCCATGCAGGAGAGGGTAATAATCAACTAAATGTTTTTTAGTGTATAGACATGTTGCTTGTTAATTAGAATGTTTTTTTCCACTTGTTCATAAACTAATCTACCAAAATCGGAAAGCAAGAGCAGAAATTACTGAAATCATTTGGATTTTGCATTGATAGTTTAAGAAAAGTTCGAAGATGGATTTACTCACCAAGTGTTGGGGTGCCTGTTTTTCCTTTGTATGGCAACTTCCTCGTGGTGATGTGATCAGCTAGATGAATACAAGACTTTATATATAACCAACTTCTTGGAATAAACTTAGTCAAGGGGTCAAGTACCTTAGTTTTAGTTTTACTTTCTCTTTAGTTTTGGGCAGTAGTAAAGTAATTCCTGAAATCTTGTATTTCTTCCATGACAGGTTAACCATGGGCCTGAGGCCTAGGTACTATTATGATACCACATGTTAAGTTTTTAGTATTCAAATTCAAATTCCTCAAGTAAGACGTTCAAACAACACTATCTTTCCTTTCAAGTGTGCAGATTGGTCAGCCCTGAGCACAAGCCACAGGTGTTAGTTTATAAGTCAACCTTAAAACAAAAGCATGGTGGTAGCTTATTCCGACACCTGTAGAATAATACCTTACATAAGGAGACATAGTGTGGTACATATCAGTTTTTGTACAAAAATATAAATAATAACCATTTCTTATTGTAGTAAGGTATATTATGAAATACGTTATGATAATATGATATATGATATCAAAGTGTTTTGAAGTGGCATTTATCTGTTATATGGGTTAGGCTCACAAAAATGGTGTTGCCATAAACAAAATGTTAATATGGTGCTACATGTTACTTTTAGCTTGTTTTAGATAGCATAAGTGTTAATGGTTCATGTGCAAAAAAATTGAGATATGATTCCATCTAGTTTTTGTGTGACTGTCTTTCAAAAATTGGTGGCTGAAGTGACAAAAATGGTCAAGTTTATATGTGACCCGTTTTGGCGAATTGAGTCGGATGTCGCACGGGGAAGATTTTTAGTTAGGTATACCATCAGAAAATACTAATTCTTAGCTTTAAAATGAGGTATAGCATGTCTAGATCCGATATCTAGGGCCTGAGATAAGTTGTGACGAAAATAAAAAGAACCGCGCCTATGCGGGTATAAGAAACTGAGATAAATGACTTCAAAGTTTTTCTTACAGCGCGCTACCGCGGTCCTCCGATAAAGCCCTCGCAACGTACACTTGTAATCAATCCTTGGTCCTGAAACTTTACATAGTCATTCTACACTATTCTAGCTAACAAATACCAGTAATTCATGCGTTTATATACAAAACTTTTATTCATGCCGGAGCTGCAAAAAGTGACAAAAATCCGGATCTGAAACAACAACTTAACCTAGAACGGCAAGCATAAAGGATCACAATACCTCATCTTGGCTGCTTAAAAACGACTCTGTGATGACCCTAAGTACCCTGGGTATCCATAATGTGTCTATAAAAGTTCTTGGAATGTTCATGATTGTCTTTGGTCGTTGTGAAAAGCCACCGAGGTAAAAATATTAAAATCAGAAAAAGTCTTAACAAGTAAAAATAAGTTAACAATGTTCAAAACGGATTCTTAATAGTTTTCTCAGGTGGTCCTGGGCCTGCCACGACCATGTTTAGCACGTTTACTAGGACGGCCCCTGCCCCTAGGTGGGGGTGGGGGGCCTTCCTCCTCTGAGTCAGATAAAGATTTTGATTCCCTCTCCAACTGTCTGACCAACTCCTCCTCCTCCCCCTCCAATCCTGATGATGTGTCTGGCGTCTGTCCTCTGCCCCTGCCTCTGCCCCTGCCTCTGTCTCTGCCTCTGCCTCTGCCTCTGCCCCTGCCCCTGCCTCTGCCCCTGCCTCTGACCCTGCCTCTGCCCCTGTCTGGCCCATCCCCTTTGCCAGCCTCCGGCTCTGATTCTGCATCTGGTTCCGGCGGAGGTACGTCACGGGGGCCTGGGCCGGGTGCTGGTTCAGGTACAGAGGACTTAGGGCACATGATGTCCTTTGTGTCCTCAGTACAAAAATCACGAATGTTCTTGAAGAGATACCACTATCTTTTGGCCGGGAGGCCAGGGGATAGGATGGGCTGAGGGCCTTCCTGGGGGACAGCTTCAGGGGCGACAGTCAGCATCTTGAAGGTCTCGGGGGCTGAGTCGGCATACTGCCGGAAGGTGACGTGGCCCTTGTTCTGGTCAGAGAACACAAAGTGATGATACTGTTTTATGCCCTTGACTGGTTTGATGAAAGGGGTCAAAAAAGATTGCCAGTCATACGACTCGACAAACACCTTCCCATTCTCGTCCCCCACAAGTTGGTCAAGGTTGACACATTCTTGGGTACTCTTCACCAGTCTCCTCCATCTCGTTGAGGCTCGAGACCGGCTCACAACGAAATTTTTGTTTAAGCAAACCAAAGCACCAGTCTGGGGCAAACTTGGTGTGCCCTGTGATCAAAAAGTTTAAGGAAATGGACTGGTGGCGGCCAGTCAGGACCTGCCAGAGAAGATACGGTAGCACAAACTTGTTCTTGTTCTGACCACTACAGTTGTCACAGTGCATGTCCACCACCTTCTCCCCCAGGGAATACATTTCAAAATAGTGGTGCAGGTATGAAATAACTGCATTTGACCCCTTACTACCACAATGGCTTTCGTCGATCAAATAGTTCACCTGTTGGGGGATGGCCTCGGCACAGACACTGAAAATGCCGACCTTGCAGGGGACAAGGAAATACAGTGGGCCAGGCTGCATAGGAAAGGAGGGAAGGTGGACCTGCTGGGCATAATCAAAACTGATGTGGACCTTCGTATCAGAAGAAGAAGGGGGGTGGGGGCCAAGGGGAGGGGACTCTGCTTCCTTGTAGGCAGCCTTGGCAGACTTGACCATGTCCTGATAAAAGGCCCTCTCCCGAGCCACCACCTCCAGGTGAAGTTGTTGCTTTTTCAGCTTGGCCTGTTTCACAATGCCAGGTAGGTTACTCGAGGCAGAGATATCCCTGTTGTTGCGCTGGCATTCCCAGCAGAGGTCAGTCATAGGGCGGGAACACACTATGTGAGGGAGGAGTTGGAGCCACAGATTTCTAAAGGTTGAGTCAGCCACACACCTGAAGTTAGCCTCCTCCATGGCGTTGCTGTACAACCTGTAGATGTCAGCCTTTGTGGAAGAGGAGGGGAGGAGGAGGATGTCATCCCGTTTGTGGGAAGACACACGACCAGGCAGGACGAGAGCGTTGGTCTCGGCATAGGAGTTGATGAAGTCCACGACCCGCCTGATGTCCTCCAGCTGGAGGATCCTTGTAGTCACCTGTCGCCCGCCAGCCTTCTTTTGCCTGGTCACCACCCCGTAGCACTTGTACCACTTGATGATGGACGTCAGCTTGTTCTGGCTGATGCTGGAAAGGTCACAAGGTAAGAGTTACATTAGGCCAATACTTATTGGACACAGGCAACAAGTACAGGTAAGTATTGTAATATTAATATGGACGATTTGTGAAGGTAAGTGCCATGATCAGATTCTGTTATGATTCATTACAGTTCATCTTGTAATTTACCTTAAGTAATACAATAATAGTAGGGATATCTAGGTAGACCTTATTTGAGCAAAGAAGTTGAATATCAAAGCTACTCACGCGTACATGAACTTGAAAGTGTCCCTGCAGACTGGCCGAGAACCGACGAGGTAGTGGCTGCTTTGGTGCTGCCTCTCCCCTCTCCCATTAATGCCCTTCTTCCAGGTGGACAGCCTGCTGCTATTGTCTGTGCAGGTACTGACGATGCCCAGTAGCAACATGTCCTTCTCGCCTAGAAAACAAAGTAGATTAGGATAATAATAATCTGTACATGATATGCATGTGATTCAAGGAAAGATGTTTCTGGACTGACCCATCAACTAGGTTAACATGCCCTAAATACTACCTTAAAAACGGTCTGGTTGAGTGTTAATAGTTGTCTGTTATACTTCAAGACGTTGTCATGGATTATGGGGTAGTTTTGAGCGAGAACGACATAGCTACATGGTCGCAGCGACATGTTTGCATAACATGTATCTCATGAAAAATCTTACCTGAGGACAGCTGAAACACCTCCTGCCAATGTGCGACCAGCTCCGACGTTGTGAACTGTTTACTGCACTCCTTGTTTTTGTAGTGCTTGCAGGAACATCTGAAGACAACAACATACATGATATTAGACTTAGTTCACCTTCATGAGGGCCACAATGGCATGAGACATGATTGATAACCGTTACAGGCCGGCCGGATCAGCTGACGCCATTAAGTAGGTCACCAGACAACCCCGACAGATCATCCCTGTTTATGGCACGAAATCAACTTTGAAACTTGATAAAAACTAGTTTGGCAGTTAGAATACATACTAGGGCACAATCGTAGGCAGTTTCATCAACATTGAAAGGGATTTAGGCACTTTGCATACTTGTTTCAGAGATACGGCAACCGACCGCATGTCGGCCGTTATAAAGTTTTTTCAAAACTCACATGAAGCGTTCGCAGTCATCCCACTGCGCCTGTAGAATGTAGTCCGTGGGGTCAGGGATGACCAGTGGCTCATCCTCATCGTCCTCAGCATCCTCCGGTTACCCTCGATCCTCCTGAACATCGTCTTCTTCCTCGGGGGGATCGTCTTGCCCCTCCTCCCCGTCGGCGAAGAGAAAGTACTCGTCGACCAAAGTCCGCCATTGCTGTGGCTTGGCTATACCACATAAATTCGCCCGATTTATCGTATTCAGGGCATCCGCGACAGCCTCCTTGCGATCCATGTCCTTCCCGACGATGTTGGGAGGTAATCCACATCAAAATCCAGCAGTGATCAGCTAAATCCGTCGGAGAAGTGATGTCGCACGTCCGTCCTGCTCGCCATGCGTCCCTTTAAATTTCCACAACAACTGAAACCGGAAGGCACGCGAGGCCTCTCAGCCAATCAGCGCACCGCATTCCGCACACGTGACCTCCTTGACGACGATTGTCGGGAAAACACGGTCTGATTGGTCCTTGCAGGCGCGAATTCAAAATCCGAGGCTGTCATTGGCCAGTTCACTTCGCACCCTTTCAGCAGGTACCCGGAACATGTGGCTGGGATGGGATCCAGACCGACAGGCGAGCCGCGAAGTTAGGGAAAAATGGCGTGAATCGAGGGTCTTTTGTTTAAGGTCACTTAGGCGTTGCGCGTCTTTGGGGCTTATTTAGAGGGACTTAGAGATGGCTTTGGGACCTAAAAATTTTTTGGGGAAGACTTCTGATATAGGGAGTGAAAAAAAGAAAAAAAAACATTTTCTAGAAAAAATGCGAAATACGACTTCAGAGCCCCATATCTCAGTTCGACTTTCTGCGACATCCGACTCATTTCGCCAAAACGGGTCACATATGTTAGTGGGAAGGTATGTTCTGGCAAACAATTTCATGTTGTGACAACATTGTGACAACGTCATATTTTCGTTTTAACAACGTTGCAATTCTTGGTTGCTACTACAAATCTTTTGGGGGGCAGCATGATATTTAGCAGCCATCTTCAAAATTTCTGAAAAACCCAGTTTTTTTTCTCCAATTAATATGTTGCATCATAATTCTTCATATATATTGAGGGAATTGTGGCTGCTAAGGTTTGTAGATGACCATTCTGATCCAAGGCAACCTAAAACATTAAAATGAATAGATAAAAATGCACACGCATGGCAAATATGCATATTGTATCATAGAAATCGTTAAATAAATAATAATGATCATATCCTTCTCTTTAAATCTATCACTTTGATTAACTATTAATGTATATTGGGGGTTTTGGGTTCGAAATATGGCTTAGTTTTATAGAGGTTCTTACATTAGTTCTTTCTTTGTACTATACATAAGTTCTTGAGTATAGGTGAGTCAACCTGCTTGTAGCTTAGTAACCGGTAGTCTTTAATATTTTCTACATCCAATAATCCAGATTACTAGATGCCAACACATCCTGTGCTGATAATAACACCTTAGTTTGATGCCTTAGTTTATATGAAAAAGCTGATCACATTTGGAAAAAATATGTAAAAAATGCATTTCATAGGAAGGACATGGTGTGTGTCTACCTTTTGAGGGTAGTGATATCTTCCTCAGAAGCTTAAGGGTTTAAAACAGCAGAGGCAACCAAAGGACTACTAATTTATCTTCTCAGAATGTGAGAGAAGCATGCCACCCTAAGTACATATGAGTAAACAGCTGAGTGCCTAAATGTTGAGTGCTGCATGTGATTTTAAATGTGTATAATGCAAAACACAGGATTCAGATACCCTAAGGGTGTATAAGAAAAGCCTTCCTGGATTTCAATTCCAGATTAGACAACAGCAGAATCAGTGATGATGGGATGAAAAGGATACTTCAGTCATTTGTCAATAACCAAACACTAAAAAGATTCAGGTAATTGCAAAACATCATACTTAAAGGATTCAGAATTGTATCTTTCAAGAGGCGTATTTCAAGGATAACCATGATATCTTTGCAAGTAAATTCAATATATTACAAAATCAATAAGTTGACAAATAGTAATTCCAGTTTAATTACCTGATTGGAGGTTCTTCAGCGTAGTTGAGCTTCGTTTTCATATCTTTCATATATAAAGAGAATAAGAAGAGATATACTTACAACCACTGTTTGTCTGATTATTAATATATTTTTATGAAAGGGAATAAGGAGAGGCATACCTACAACCTCTATAACATCTGATTTTCAGCATCTTGAAGTGTGCCTTGACTGATGATGTAGTACCTGACATCTGTAAACTGGTGATTGAAAACAGAACCCTGGAAAATTTTCAGTAAGTATTTCAGGAACGGCTTTTTTTTTTTTTTTTTTTAAACAATTTTATTTACCCTGGGGTGAGTAGGATTGCTCCTGTCTTCCCTCACCTCCAGCCGCATAACTTAACTAATACAGCATTGGTGATAAATATAATTATCACTTTGGATAGGTGACTAATAGTCAAATTAAATTAACAAAAAAATACACTGGTTGGAAAATAACATATAGATGGAAATGATGGAAATGATGTGATGTGATGAAATGGACATACAGTATGTGATTATATGCAAGTTAGGAAAATAGACCCGCTGTTATTTTTGCAATTTCCACTTGTTGATACTGTTCAGTTAGAAATTGTTTTAATTTGGTTTTATATTCACAAAGAGAGACTATATTTCGTAAATCAGATGGGAGATTATTCCATAATGATTTTGCATAAAATACAGGGGACTGTATCAAATATTCACATCTTGTAAAGGGTACAAGTACTATTGGTGCTTGGGCTTATCTTGTATTTCGTGCCACCTGTTTCAGGTCAATTTCATTTGTATGAATAAGTCTAAATATGATATTTAATAGAAAGTAGTCTTGCCTGTATTTAATTGGTAACAAATTCATTCTGGTATATAAATCAAAATTATGGATTTCAGTTGGGTTTTGTATACCTATTGATAGTCTCAGAACAGTATTAAGTACAGTGTTAAGTTTCTGGGTTAGATAAAGTGGACATGCTGTAAAATACAAGCTAGCCATATCGAAATAGGGCAATATCATTGTTTTAACTAGTATTATTGCTGTATAATTGGTTATAGACTTCCTAATGCATCTCAGCATCAGTAGTTTATGTGAAGCTATTCTATATGTTTCCTGAAATTGATATTTAAAGTTCAATTTCATATCCAAATTTATCCCAAGATACTTGTACACTGTAACATTTTCAAGTAAACCAGCATCCATTGTGATTGGAGGTATATCAGGGTCATCCCTGTTACTGAATAAAACAGTCTTAGTTTTTTTAACATTCACTGTCAGCTTATGCTGTTTACACCATAGATGTAGGACATTTAAGTCTTGGTCTAGGTCCTGTTTAAATTCTTGACCCAAGTCTCCTGATTTGAAAATCACAGTGTCATCAGCGTACAATAATACTTCAGAATTTTTTACAAACTTTGGTAAGTCATTTATGTACATGTTAAACAACAAAGGCCCCAAAATAGAGCCCTGGGGGGCGCCATGTGTAACTTCAAGGGTATCTGAGGTTCTCCCATTTGCTATGGTCCTTTGTTTTCTTTCAGACAAGTAGCTTTGAAACCATTGCTTACAAGATGGTGAAATTTTGAATGTTTCCGTAATTTTTAAAAGAGTTTGATGATACAGAGTATCAAAAGCTTTTTTAAAATCAACAAATACTGCCAAAGTGGGGTGGCAATTGCTTTTTTCAGTTAAAACTTTATCTAAAAATTTAAAGATTGTATCCTGTGTTCCATGGTTATGCCTGAATCCGTTTTGAGCTTGAGAAAAAAACAACCATTTTGTTCTATATGTTCATAGAGATTGTGATGTACTATTTTTTCAAGCATTCTGCCGGGCAAGGGAAGAAGTGTAATTGGTCTTAAATCTTCAGCCTGAGTTGGGTTTGCTATTTTCGGTATAGGTATAACAGTCCCTATCTTCCATTTGTTTGGAAATGTAGAGGTTGCTATAGATCGGTTAAATATATATAATAAAGATACTCTAAGACACACAAAACTGTCTTTAAGTAAGCGCGATGAGAGGGATAGTCCTGAAGATTTATATATGTTGATATCTTTTATGACATCATCTAGTTGGTCTAGTGTAATTTCTTCAATTTCCAAATTAGTATCACAATTTACATCAAACGGGGTATCTATGTTGTTAAGGGTTAAGCTCTCAGCTGGAGTTAAAGGGACAATTTTCTCAGCTAATTGCTTACTAATGTTAGTGAAATAGTTATTGATAAAATTTGCTGTTTCGGTTGAGTCTATGTTATTATTGTCAGAGTCTGTAAGTTGATAATCCTTATGAGTGCTTTCATCAGGTATGACTAATTTAACATATTGCCAAAACTTTTTGGGGTCAGACCTATATTGATATAGTTTGTCCTGGACGTACTCATCCTTTGTCCTCTTAAACTCTGATTTACAAAGATTCCGTAATTGTTTGCTTTCTCGAATATCCTCAGGCAATTTGGACATTCTAGCTAATCTTAGGGACCTATCACGGTCTAAAGCCAATTCAATTAGCTCATGAGTCAGCCAAGGGGGTTTGGATTTTCTATATTTGGATTTTCGCATGGGACATAGTTTATCAGAGGTAGACTGGATTTTACTGCACATATATTGCCAGGCCTCATTTACATCTTGTATGCTGTAAATGTGATCCCAATTGTGATCTAGTAGCATATCATAAAAAAAGATCTTTATCATAGTTTTTATAACTTCGTCCTTCAAATTCACAAGTTTCATTTTTGATCTTAACCTTTTTCCGAATTAGAAAAATAGGAAAAATAGAATTTTTAAAGGTAACGATGCTTCATAACCGCTAAAGTGGACATATTATTGTCTTTGGTTGAAACATACATAACATCTGATTTGAAAGGAGTACTTATAGCTTAAATAAAGTCATAATTGATATTTCATGCCAAATAATGGTTCAGATATCCGAGGGCAATATTATTGAAACCTTTCTGGATTTAATTCACAGATTAGTGGATAGCAGGTTCAGTGATGAAGGTATGGGAAGGATACTTCAGTCATTCCTCAGCAACCAAACACTGACAAGTTTCAGGTAATCACCAAACTTCATGCTTGAAGGATCTGAAACGTCATATTTCCACCAGTTTTATTTTAGGGCAACCCACAATGTATTTTAAACCCCAGACCCATTAGGCAATTGTACCATCGACAGGCAACAGGCGACTTTTAGAATCACCAGTAACATCTTTGGTCGACTGTAATGTCATTCCTAAGTAACCACAGACTGGAACATTTCAGGTAATCACCAAACTGCATATTTGAAGGACCTGAAATGATATTTCCGCCAGTTTTGTTTTACAGATCCCCACTATGTATTTTAAACCCCAGACCCATGAGGAAATAGTAACATTAACAGGTGACAGGCGACTTGCAGAATCTCTGGTAAAAGTTTTTGGAAAGCAAGTTTGATATTTTACCAATGATTTCACCAGCACTCCCCTTGTCCAACACCCATTTCCCAAAAATCAATTCTTACCCACAGGGAGTTACCTGGAGATCCAATGAAAACCCAATTACCCATATACTTTACCACTGATTCTGTCCTTTGCCTGTCGCCTGTCAATGGTAAAAATATTCTGATATTTGAGTTATACCTATAACTTCTGTTTGTCTGATTTTCAGTATCTGGAAGAGTGCATTGACTGATGCTATAGTGCCTGACATCTGTAAACTGGTGATTGAAAACAGAACCCTGACATATTTTCAGTAAGTATTTCATGAATATCTGTCTTTTAAAGGTAAGGATGCTTCATAACCTCTAAAGTGGACATATTATTGTCTTTGTTTGAAATATTTGTAACATCCAATTTGAAAGGAGCATTTATAGTTTAAGCTAAGTCAAAAGTGATATTTTTTGGAAAAATTGATTTTTCAGACAACCGAGGCTAGTATGATTAAAGCATTTTTTTGATTTCAATAACAGATTACATGACAGCAGGTTCAGTGATGAAGGAATGGGAAGGATACTTCAGTCATTCCTCAACAACCAAACACTGACAATTTTCAGGTAATCACCAAACTGCATGCTTGAAGGAACTGAAATGTCATATTTCCAGCAGTTTTATTTTAGGGAACCCCACAATGTATTTTAAACCCCAGGCCCATTAGGCAATTGTACCATTGACAGACAACATGCAACTTGCAGAATCGCTGGTAACATCTTTGGGCGACTGTAATATTAAGCAAGTTTGATATTTTACCAGCAATTTCACCAGCTATCCGGTTGTTCAACACCCGTTGCCTAAAAATCAATTCATACTCTCAGGGAGTTACCTAGAGATCCAATGATAACCTCATCACCCAAAGACTTTACCGCTGATTCTGTCCTTTGCCTG
Organism: Lepidonotus clava; assembly: GCA_936440205.1. Taxonomy (NCBI): domain Eukaryota; kingdom Metazoa; phylum Annelida; class Polychaeta; order Phyllodocida; family Polynoidae; genus Lepidonotus; species Lepidonotus clava. The sequence goes on from OW387150.1 coordinate 34,930,593, forward strand.
TCGTTGGTCATGGTAAAAATGTTTTGTAGGTATGGAGCTTCAAAGTCAATATCATTCACCTACCATTATAGATAATGATGCCTTCATTAAATTAATAAATATGAAGTCTAGTCTAAAATAGTCTCTGAAGGGATCTTCTTTCTTCTGATGCTTGTCATATTTGAGCTTGTTGTGATACTTTTAAGAGGGAATTAGGAGGGATATAACTTTAATATCAGTTTGTGTGATTTTCAGTTGCTGGAAGAGTGCCTTGACTGATGTTGTAGTGCCTGACATCTGTAAACTGGTGATTGAAAATAGAACCCTGAAAGAGTTACAGTAAGTTTTGCAATAATGGGTAAAGATGCTTCATAACCCCTAAAGTGGACATATTATTGTCTTTGGTTGAAACATTCATGACAGCTGATTTGCAAGGAGTATTTATAGTTTAAACAAAGTCATAATTGATAGCTCATGCCAAATAATGGTACGGATATCCAAGGGCAATATTATTGAAACCTTTCTGGATTTAAATTACAGATTACATGACAGCAGGTTCAGTGATGAAGGAATGGGAAGGATACTTCAGTCATTCCTCAACAACCAAACACTGACAAGTTTCAGGTAATCACCAAACTGCATGCTTGAAGGAACTGAAATGTCATATTTCCACCAGTTTTATTTTAGGGAACCCCACAATGAGTTTTAAACCCCAGACCCATTAGGCAATTGCACCATTGACAGGTAACAGGTGACTTACAGAATTGCTGGTAACATCTTTGGGCGACTATAATATTAAACAAGTTCGATATTTTACCAGCAATTTCACCAGCTATCCGGTTGTTCAACACCCGTTGCCTAAAAATCAATTCATACTCTCAGGGATCGGATTTACCTAGAGATCCAATGATAACCCCATCACCCAGACACTTTACTGCTGATTCTGTCCTTTGCCTGTCGTTGGTCAATGGTAAAAATGCTTAGTAGGTATGGAGCTTAAAATTCAATATCATTCACCTATCATTATAAAATAATGATACATTCATTGAATTAATGAATATGAAGTCTAGTCCAAAATTTTCCCTGAAAGGATCTTCGTTCTTCTGATGCTTGTCATATTTGAGCTTGTTTTGATACATTTAAAGGGGAAGAACTTGTTAGGGTCCTAACGAATCCCTCCTGTTGAAGGTGTTACCGCCCTAATGAGGTAATCTTGAGGTCAAGAGTGTCATCTGGTGGACCCAGACCCCCTGATATAACAGCCTCAACAGGGGAGGGGTGTAACACCAGATGGGGAACAGCCAAAACTTTCAAATTTAACTGATGTATATTCAAAAGAAATTATCTGCTGGGGGTAGTTATAGGGGGATGTTTTTCTTCATTTTCACAATAATGATGCTTGATATGTTCATAAGCTGGACTGTATAGAAATCAAACTCATAAAGTAATTTATTACTGAGATATTTAAAATATACCTAAACTTTCCAGGAGCCCTTAGAACGGCTGGAATGATAACCCCCCACTGACATTGTGGCTGTTCTGCCCTTTATATACACCCCCTTCCCCTTTAAGAGGAATTAGGGATATATCTATAAAATCGGTTGGTGTGATTTTCAGTTGCTGGAGGAGTGCCTTGACTGATGCTGTAGTGCCTGACATCTGTAAACTAGTGATTGAAAACAAAACCCTGAAATATTTTCGGTAAGTAATTGATGAATGGTTTGTTTGATAGTTAGCGATGATGCATTACCCCTGAAGTGGAGTTATAATTGTCTTTGTTTGACAAAGTCATAAGACATATTTTATGCCAACTAAGAGATTCAGATGTCCTTGAGGAGAATAATTTAAGCCTTTCAGTAAGTATTTGAGGAATGGTTTGTTTGATAGGTTGTGATGATGCATTAACCCTGAAGTGCAGTCTTTACTTGAAACATTCAAAGCAAACATGTGAAAGGAGAATTTATAGTTAACACAAGTCATAAGAGGTATTTGATGCCAACTAAGAAATTCAGATGTCCTTGAGGAGAATAATTTATGTCTTTCTGGATTTATATCACAGATTACTTAAAAGCAGGTTCAGTGATGACGGGATGAGAAGGATACTTCAGTCATTCCTCATCAACCAGACACTGAATGATTTCAGGTAATCTCAAAACGTCATACTTGATGGACTTGAAACGACATATTAACCCAGCTTTATTTTTAAGATCCCCACTATGCATTTTTTTTAAAGTCAATACCATTTCCCCTTCAATAGAAATAATAATGCTTTTGATAACTCAATGAATAGAAATGCAACTTCAAAAAAGTCTCTTATAGGAGGTTGGTTCTTCCGATGTTTGGCATAGTTGAGCTTGTTTTTAATATTTTGTAAAGGGGAATAAGGAGAGATATACCTGTCACATATCTGTCTGTCTGATTTTCAGTATCTGTTGTTATATACATTTAAAAGGGAATTATATACATGTAACCTCTCTTTGTCTGATTTTCAGTATCTTGAACAGTGCCTTGACTGATGCTGTAGTGCCTGACATCTGTAAACTGGTGATTGAAAACAGAACCCTGGAAAGTTTTCAGTAAGTATTTGACGAATGGTTTGTTTGATGGTTAGTGATGATGCATTACCCCTGAAGTGGAGTTATAATTGTCTTTGTTTGAAACATTCAAAACATACATGTTAAAGGATAATTCATAGTTAACACAAAGTCATAAGAGGTATTTGATGCCAACTAAGAGATTCAGGTGTCCTTGAGAATGTGATGAATGCCTATTCATCCAAATATGTAGAGATCAAAATAAGAGAAAATAAGGTAATATTATAAAAGGTATATATGTTTGTAAAAGGAACGAAAGTGTAAAAGAACGAAATATGTAAAAATGAACGAAAGTGTAAAAAGCCCGAAAAAGAGGCACGAATATGTAAAGGAACGAAAGTGTAAAAGAACGAATATGTAAAGGAACGAGACCCGGAAAGATGTAAACCAGAAGTGATATGTAAACCGGAAACGAGAATGTAAACCGGAAGTGACGTCAGTTGTAGATCACGTGACTGAAAGCAGCCAATCAGGGCTGACCTCTAGGGTATATAAAGGTGCGGTGAGGCCCGAATAAACAGAGTTCTTTAACAGTTCTCCTTGTGTCCAGACGTGTCTTCTTTCCTGAAACAACCGCTAAGATGAGCCGATCCGAGCAATTAACCAGAAGTTAGGATAAAACAGTTGAAGTTCGAGATAAATAGGAGAAACTTAGGGTAGGGGCCCGACGGCCCGAGGAACGAGGAATGGGAGACCAAAGTAGGGCACGAAGGCCCGAAACCGTCCCGGAAGTGTAGGCTCAGCATGGCACGAAGGCATGAAGGGCGGAACGAAGGAACGAAGTCCGCGGGGACGAGGGCGCGGCAAGCTCGGCCCCACGCTACCAAACAATAGGCGACCGTCGGCCCGACGGCCCCGCGGACCGGAACCACGGGGTGGACCGCCCGGTAGGGGTGAATGCTGGTCTGGGAGATAGAGCGAGACGAACCCCGGCCGACCCGTACCCCTACCATAATTTCCCTTCCCCGCAGTCCTCCGTTTGACATCGAGCGCCGATTCCCGACCGATTCGCTCAGCCCCCCCCCTCGTGCGCGAGGCACGACTCTAAAAACACATCTCGGTTCTTGGCCTGGATTCCCCGTCCGCCCCTAGACCCGAACAATCCCCACGTTCCTCTGCTGTAAGAATCGGCAACCCCGACTTACCAGAGAACGTCACAAGAAGAATAATTTAAGCCTTTCTGGATTTAAATCACAGATTACATGAGAGCAGGTTCAGTGATGAAGGGATGGGAAGGATACTTCAGTCATTCCACAGCAACCAAACACTGATACAGTTCAGGTAATCACAAAACTTCATACTTACTGGATAGCAAATGACATATTACCCAAGTTTTATATTTAGGATCAACCCTATGCATTTTTAATTTAATACCATTCACCTTTCAATATGAATATTGATGCTTTCATAAAGTTAATGAATATAAATACCACTTCAAAGTAGTCCCTTATATTAGGTTGGTTCTTCTGATGTTTCGTAAGTTGACCTTCTTTTTCATATTTTGTAAAGGGGAATAAGGAGAGATATACCTGTCACATATCTGTGTGTCTGATTTTCAGTGTCTGGAAGAGTGCTTTGACCGATGCTGTAGTACCTGAGATCTGTAAACTAGTGATTGAAAACAAAACCCTAAGAACTTTTCAGTAAGTATTTGAGGAATGGTTTGTTTGATAGGTTGTGATGATGCATTAACCCTGAAGTGCAGTCTTTATTTGAAACATTCAAAGCAAACATATGAAACGAGAATTTATAGTTAACACAAAGTCATAAGAGGTATTTGGTGCCAATTAAGAAATTCAGGTGTCCTTGAGGAGAATAATTTAAGTCTTTCTGGATTTAAATCACAGGTTAGCTGAGAGCAGGATCAGTGATGAAGGGATGGGAAGGATACTTCAGTCATTCCTCAGCAGCCAGACACTGATACTGTTCAGGTAATCACAAAAATTCATACTTAAAGGATAGCAAATGACATATTACCCTAGTTTTATATTTAGGATCAACCCTATGCAATTTTAATTCAATACCATTCACCTTTCAATATGAATATTGATGCTTTCATAAAGTTAATGAATATAAATGCCACTTCAAAGTAGTCCCTTATTTCAGGTTGGTTCTTCTGATGTTTGGCAAGTTGAGCTTCTTTTTCATATTTTGTAAAGGGGAATAAGGAGAGATATACCTGTCACATATCTGTCTGTCTGATTTTCAGCATCTGCTGTTATATACGTCTAAAGGGGAATTATATACATGAAACCACTGTTTGTCTGATTTTCAGTATCTCGAAGAGTGCCTTGACTGATGCTGTAGTGCCTGATATCTGTAAACTGGTGATCGAAAACAGAACCCTGAAAGATTTTCAGTAAGTAATTGACGAATAGTTTGTTTGATAGTTAGTGATGATGCATTACCCCTGAAGTGGAGTTATAATTGTCTTTGTTTGAAACATTCAAAACATACATGTTAAAGGAGAATTCCTAGTTAACACAAAGTCATAAGAGATATTTGATGCCAACTAAGAAATTCAGGTGTCCTTGAGAAGAATAATTTAAGCCTTTCTGGATTTAAATCACAGATTACATGAGAGCAGGTTCAGTGATGAAGGGATGGGAAGGATACTTCAGTCATTCCTCAGCAACCAAACACTGATACAGTTCAGGTAATCACAAAACTTCATACTTACTGGATAGCAAATGACATATTCCCCTAGTTTTATATTTAGGATCAACCCTATGCATTTTTAATTCAATACAATTCACCTTTCAATATGAATATTGATGCTTTCATAAAGTTAATGAATATAAATGCCACTTCAAAGTAGTCCCTTATATTAGGTTGGTTCTTCTGATGTTTGGCAAGTTGAGCTTCTTTTTCATATTTTGTAAAGGGGAATAAGGAGAGATATACCTGTCACATATCTGTCTGTCTGATTTTCAGTATCTGTTGTTACATACATTTAAAAGGGAATTATATACATGTAACCTCTCTTTGTCTGATTTTCAGTATCGGGAAGAGTGCCTTGACTGATGCTGTAGTGCCTGATATCTGTAAACTGTTGATTGAAAACAGAACCCTGAAAGATTTTCAGTAAGTAATTGACGAATAGTTTGTTTGATAGTTAGTGATGATGCATTACCCCTGAAGTGGAGTTATAATTGTCTTTGTTTGAAACATTCAAAACATACATGTTAAAGGAGAATTCATAGTTAACACAAAGTCATAAGATTCAGGTGTCCTTGAGAAGAAGAATTTAAGCCTTTCTGGATTTAAATCACAGATTATATGAGAGCAGGTTCAGTGATGAAGGGATGGGAAGGATACTTCAGTCATTCCACAGCAACCAAACACTGATACAGTTCAGGTAATCACAAAACTTCATACTTACTGGATAGCAAATGACATATTACCCAAGTTTTATATTTAGGATCAACCCTATGCATTTTTAATTTAATACCATTCACCTTTCAATATGAATATTGATGCTTTCATAAAGTTAATGAATATAAATACCACTTCAAAGTAGTCCCTTATATTAGGTTGGTTCTTCTGATGTTTCGTAAGTTGACCTTCTTTTTCATATTTTGTAAAGGGGAATAAGGAGAGATATACCTGTCACATATCTGTGTGTCTGATTTTCAGTGTCTGGAAGAGTGCTTTGACCGATTCTGTAGTGCCTGAGATCTGTAAACTAGTGATTGAAAACAAAACCCTAAGAACTTTTCAGTAAGTATTTGAGGAATGGTTTGTTTGATAGGTTGTGATGATGCATTAACCCTGAAGTGCAGTCTTTATTTGAAACATTCAAAGCAAACATATGAAACGAGAATTTATAGTTAACACAAAGTCATAAGAGGTATTTGGTGCCAATTAAGAAATTCAGGTGTCCTTGAGGAGAATAATTTAAGTCTTCCTGGATTTAAATCACAGATTACATGAGAGCAGGTTCAGTGATGAAGGGATGAGAAGGATACTTCAGTCATTCGTCATCAACCAGACACTGAGAGATTTCAGGTAATCTCAAAACTTCATAGTTGAAGGACTTGAAATGACATATTAACCCAGTTTTATTTTTAAGATCCCTGCTATGCATTTTTTTAATAAGTCAATATCATTCCCCTTTCAATAGAAATAATAATGCTTTTGATAACTTAATGAATAGGAATGCAACTTCAAAATAGTCTCAATAGGAGGTTGGTTCTTCTGATATTAGGCATAGTTGAGCTTGTTTTTAATATTTTGTAAAGGGGAATAAGGAGAGATATACCTGTCATATATCTATCCTTCTTATTTTCAGTATCTGGAATAGTGCTTTGACTGATGCTGTAGTGCCTGACATCTGTAAACTGGTGATTGAAAACAGAACCCTGGAAGGTTTACAGTAAGTATTGCAATAATGGGTAAAGATGCTTCATAACCCCTAAAGTGGACATATTATTGTCTTTGGTTGAAACATTCATGACAGCTGATTTGCAAGGAGTATTTATAGTTTAAACAAAGTCATAATTGATAGTTCATGCCAAATAATGGTACAGATATCCAAGGGCAATATTATTGAAACCTTTCTGGATTTAAATTACAGATTACTTGACAGCAGGTTCAGTGATGAAGGAATGGGAAGGATACTTCAGTCATTCCTCAACAACCAAACACTGACACGTTTCTGGTAATCACCAAACTGCATGCTTGAAGGAACTGAAATGTCATATTTCCACCAGTTTTATTTTAGGGAACCCCACAATGTCTTTTAAACCCCAGACCCATTAGACAATTGCACCATCGACAGGCAACAGATGACTTACAGAATTGCTGGTAACATCTTTGGGCGACTATAATATTAAACAAGTTTGATATTTTACCAGCGATTACACAGGCTATCTGGTTGTTCAACACCCGTTGTCTAAAAATCAATTCATACTCTCAGGGAGTTACCTGGAGATCTAATGATAACCTTATCACCCAGAGACTTTACTGCTGACTCTGTCCTTTGCCTGGCGTTGGTCAATGGTAAAAATGCTAAGTAGGTATGGAGCTTAAAATTCAATATCATTCACCTATCATTATAAAATAATGATACATTCATTGAGTTAATGAATATGAAGTCTAGTCCAAAATTTTCCCTGAAAGGATCTTCTTTCTTCTGATGCTTGTCATATTTGAGCTTGTTGTGATACATTTAAAGGGGAAGAACTTGTTAGGGTCCTAACGAATCCCTCCTGTTGAGGGTGTTACCGCCCTAATGAGGTAATCTTGAGGTCAAGAGTGTCATCTGGTGGACCCAGACCCCCTGATATAACAGCCTCAACAGGGGAGGGGCGTAACACCAGATGGGGAACAGCCAAAACTTTCAAATTTAACTGATGTATATTCAAAAGAAATTATCTGCTGGGGGTAGTTATAGGGGGATGTTTTTCTTCATTTTCACAATAATGATGCTTGATATGTTCATAAGCTAGACTGTTTAGAAATCAAACTCATAAAGTAATTTATTACTGAGATATTTAAAATATACCTAAACTTTCCAGGAACCCTTAGAATGGCTGGAATGATAACCCCCCACTGACATTGTGGCTGTTCTGCCCTTTATAAACACCCCCTTCCCCTTTAAGAGGAATTAGGGATATATCTATAAAATCGGTTGGTGTGATTTTCAGTTACTGGAGGAGTGCCTTGACTGATGCTGTAGTGCCTGACATCTGTAAACTAGTGATTGAAAACAAAACCCTGACAGATTTTCAGTAAGTAATTGATGAATGGTTTGTTTGATAGTTAGTGATGATGCTTTACCCCTGAAGTGGAGTTATAATTGTCTTTGTTTGACAAAGTCATAAGACATATTTTATGCCAACTAAGAGATTCAGATGTCCTTGAGGAGAATAATTTAAGCCTTTCTGGATTAATCTCATAGATTAGGTGAGAGCAGCTTCAGTGATGAAGATATGGGAAGGATACTTCAGTCATTCCTCATCAACCAGACACTAAGAGATTTCAGGTAATTTCAAAACTTCATAATTGAAGGATCGCAAATGACATATTTCCCCAGTTTTATTCCCCGCTATGCATTTTTAAAAGTCAATACCATTCCCCTTTCAATAGAAATAATAATGCTTTTGATAACTCAATGAATAGAAATGCAACTTCAAAATAGTCCCTAATATGAGGTAGGTTGTTCTAATGTTTGGCAAGTTGAGCTTCTTTTTAATATTTTGTAAAGGGGAATAAAGAGAGATGTACCACTGACATATCTGTCTCTCTGAATTTAAGTATCCTGAAGAGTGCCTTGACTGATGCTGTAGTGCCTGATATCTGTAAAGTGGTGATTGAAAACAGAACCCTGGAATGTTTTCAGTAAGTATTTGAAGAATGGTTTGTTTGATAGTTAGTGATGATGCATTACCCCTGAAGTGGAGTAATAATTGGCTTTATTTGAAACATTCAAAACATACATCCTAAAAGAGAGTTTATTATTAACACAAAATCATAAAAGGTATTTGATACCACCTAAGAGATTAAGATGTCCTCAAGGAGAATAATTTAAGCCTTTCTGGATTTAAATCACAGATTACATGAGAGCAGGTTCAGTGATGAAGGGATGGGAAGGATACTTCAGTCATTCCTCAGCAACAACAAACTGAAAAGTTTCAGGTAATCTCAAAACTTCATACTTGAAGGATCGCAAATGACATATTCCCCAAGTTTTATATTCGGGATCCCCACTATGCATTGTAAAGTAAATGTCATTCACCTTTCAATATGAACAATGATGCTTTCTTAAAGTTAATGAATATAAATGCCACTTCAAAATAGTCCCAAATATGAGGTTGGTTCTTCTGATGTTTGGCAAGTCGAGCTTGCTTTTCAAATTTTGTATAGGGGAATGAGGAGAGACATGCCTGTCATCTATCTGTCTGTCTTATTTTCAGCATCTGGGAGAGTGCTCTGACTGATGCTGTAGTGCCTGACATCTGTAAACTGATGATTGAAAACAAAACCCTGGAATGTTTTCAGTAAGCATTTTAGGAGTGGCTCTTTCGATAGGTATTGATGATGCATTAACCCTGAAGTGGAGTTAATATTGTCTTTGTTTGAAACATTTATAATAACCGATTTGAAAGGAGTTTATGTAGTTTAAACATAGTCACAAGTGGTATTTTGTGGCAAAATGAGATATTTAAATATCAAAGGGCATTTTAATTAACCCTTTACATCTCATAGGTTGAGACTTCAAATATTTCAGAGCACAAACTTTGACATTTACTTCTATTACTATGCTTCTTAAATCTAATGGAAAGTTAGGTAAAGTTGGTAACCACTATTTTACATACCCTTTATTAGACTTTACTGTGAAATTACATTTACTGCACATTAAAAGTTTATGCAAATGATTCCTAGCATGTTAAATGTGTTGTAAGACTAATATGATCTTTTCTGTCTGATGTAAAGGTTATGGTATGACCTTTGCCATGCTAAGTAAATATCGTTTTTAAATGCCTTGGCTTTTCCCCAGCATTTACTGTATCATTAAAGTCACTGTAACAGTCTTTACTTTTTTCAGTAAAAACATTTTTACATGTCCACATTCTTTACTATTTAAGGGGGAGGGAAGCTGGAGGACCTGCCCTTGGTGTCCAAGGGCTGGGAGAAGGAGGCGGGAGGCCGGGGGAGCTGCCCTGGTATCTTTTTTCATTTGTGTAAAAATCGTTGGAGAAAGGGCTGTGTAGCAAAATATTATACACCCATGCCCACTTTGCTCCACTGATAATTTCCTTTCTATATTGCTTAGAACTTACAAAATATGGTATATTATATAAGGAAAACTTACCTCGGTTGACAGTACAGCCCTTCATACTCGGTGGGATGTCAGAACAATACAGCCCTCAGCCTAACGGCTTCGGCAGTCATTTTTCAACACCCACCTCGTATTCAGGGTTGTACTGTCAACCTCTGTATGTTTTCCTATAATACATAATAAGCAGAGATCTCAGTGAAGTTGTGTATTTTCATAACTTGTACTTCTTAACTTTTTTATTTTTTTTCCTTCATAAAACTGTATTGAAGAATATTTCTTATTTGAAGTTATGTTCTAGAAAATGTTTGTCTACAAAGCCCCAAAAATAAAGCTTCACTGAGGTCAAACCCAGTCCATGGCAAGAATTAGAGTAAGGATTAAACTATTTCAAGTATAAGATCTAAGTATTGGAATGCTTACAGTAAAGCGTTATAATTTTATGAAAGGAGAATGGTCATCAAGACTGCTCTAAACTAAAACAAACCTGACAGATCACTGAAACAAACACCCAGTGCTCTGTCGCATAACCCAATCCTCACAACAGCAAGACCACAGGGAGGGTTTAGTGAGAGTCTCACTGTTATACACAAAATTCAGCATAAATTTTCACCCATATCTAATAACTTTTCTAGGCTGAAAATTTAGAAATTTAGATCTAAATGTCTAGTTTTCATAACTGTTAAAATTGGTCCAGTAGAACAGCCACAAATCAACAGCAGGATCCATCACAACAGCTACGTCCCTGTTGCGAGCTGTGGTAGACAACCCTCACAAAAGCAAGGAGATTATGCGACGGACCACTGGGGGCCTCAGAGCCGGCCTCCCTCCTCTCCTGGTATCCTGGAGGCTCTAGAATCTCCTGGAAACTTAAATATAAAAAAATTATGTGCGTACCTAAAGGTCACTAATAAATTATTCTCCTGTAAATCCAATAAAGCTCATCTGTTTAAATTGATCCACAGACATCAAATAAAGGTACTTGAATGCAAAGAACAGAGAAATACTTAAAGGTGCTGGCAATCTTTAATACCAAGTAAATATGCACTACTAAAGTCGATGTGTAAAGATACATAAAACCTCTGATACCATGAAAAGGGATATACATGTGCTGAAGTAATATATACATAAAGGTGATTAAACAATAGGATGGTGAGTAAGATAAAAGAACCTTAATGTTTTGATAACATTTGCATGTAAATGTGAATAAAGCCCTTGCTGTCATTTAAATCCAATTAAACCAACATAAGATCTGATCAAGTAAATGTGGGTAAAAGGCTTGATAATATTTTAATAATCATATTTAAGTAGCATGTAAAGCTGTAAAGATACAAAGAGGGCCATTACAATTGTTGATTAATACCATTAAACTTTGACATTATGTCCTTTGCCTTTTCAGGCAAAGGTGGCATAATAATCCCACCCTACATTGGGTATATCCCAGGGTTGGACAAGGGTTGGACAAAATTACCACATAAGCCATCCTTCTTAAATTTGACCAAAATAGGGTTGGATATTAGAGGTTTGGCTGGCAGGCTTTACCATCGGTTCCTATGGGTAAAAGGCTAAGGTATATATCGCTACATTTCACAAATTTTAGAACCAATTTGTCAACCAATTTAAATTTGCTTTGGTTAATTTTGTATTATGCAACTGTCTTCATGGAATAAACAAAGATGCAATTTAGAAAATATTTCATAGTGGGGATTGGGGAGTACACCCTCGTGAGCCTATGGTGGGATTGGGGTCTAAAGGGTTTAAGTCTTTCTGCATTTACATTACAGATTACGTGAGAGCAGATTCAGTGATGAAGGGATGGGAAGGATACTTCAGTCATTCCTCAGTAACCAAAGGCTGACACATTTCAGGTGATCATAAGATTTAAACTTGAAGGATCCCAAATGACATCTTTCAACCAGTTTTATTTTAAGGATCATAGCTGTATATTTCAAAGTCAATGTCATTCATTGATTAATATGAATAGTGATGGATTCATTAAATTAATGACTGGAAATTCCACTCAAAAAAGTCCCTAATAGGAAATATGTTCTTCTGATGTTTGACATAGTTGAGCTTGTTTTTAACATTTTGAAAACAAGGAAATCAGGAGAGATATAACCTCCGTTTATCTTATTTTCAGTATCTGGGAGAGTGCCTTGACTGATGCTGTAGTGCCTGACATCTGTAAAGTGATGAATGAAAACAGAACACTGGAACGTTTTCAGTAAGTATTTCACAAACATTCATAGCATCCATTATTTGAAGGGAGTATTTATAGATAGTTTAAACAAAGGTACAAGTGGTATTTCATTGAAAAATAAGATATTCAAAGGGTAAGGGCAGTATGATTGAAAGCTGTCTTGATTTCTATTACAGATTACACAAAGGCAGGTTCAGTGATGAAGGGATGGGAAGGATACTTCAGTCTCTCATCAGGAATCAAATACTGACACACTTCAGGTAATTGCAAAACATCATATGTGAAGGATCCAGAGTGACATCTCCTTTAATATTTTGTTTCCGTTAGAGTGATGTTACAATTTCTTAACCAAATCACAGGAATCTATGTTAAACTTTGCAGCACCTTATTGGGGATAGGGTTGGAAGGGGTATGGTCAGGTAACTTAACCTCTGAAGTGTATGGGCCGCTCCTGGGCTCTACTTAATCTGTGGTCAGTAGTAGGCAAGAAAGCTGCCCCTGTACTGGCCCATGATTGGTATGGGCCGGTCTACAACTACTAAACCTTTGGTCAGACAGATAACTGCACCTAAACTCGGTCCCTCAGGTGTGCAGGCCAGCCTAGAACTCTATTAAACATGCGGTTAGTAGTAGGCTAGGTACTTGTGCCTATATTGGGGTCCTGAATTGTGCAGGCTGGTCTGGGACCCCATTGAGGTACCAGAGTGGGGCTTCTCCTCCTGGGAAGAATAAAGGCCCTCAGTAGCACCTGCTGATCGTAAAAGGTGATGATAGAAGGGACCAAGCACTGACCAAGTGGTTCATTGGGTTCGATTCCTTGTTGGTGTCTGGGTTCACTGAGGGATGAGTTACAGCAAAAATTATTTCTAGGTATCGATCCCCTGCTATTTGCCTGCCCTTTCACCTTCATCTCATAGATATGATCACCAATGACAGTATTCATACCAACTTGTTTTTGCCGTGAAAATGACCCTTTCTGTTGGTACAGCATAAAACATCCACTCGCTCACTCACTCACTCAGGCCAGTCTGGGAGGCCATCCATGCAAAAAGAGAGACAGGAGGTGACTGACATGACTTCTCTCTTTGATGGGAGGATGGGAAAGGTCTAAATGAGACAAGGGAATACTAACATTACTTTGAACTCTCTTTGATGGGACCCTAACTCGTACCTCCCCTTTACCAATTCAGAACCTTTTCCCTTTTTACCTGTCTCTACCTGTACCCTGCCTGTCCTCCTTCTTGCCCCCTACATGTCCCCTTATCTGAACCCTACCTGGAACCCTTTCCTGCCCCCTACCTGTTCCTCTTTCTGTCCACTACCTGTCTCTCATCCCCTCCTTATCTATCCCCCTTCCAAACCCCTACTTGTCTCCTTTCCAACCCCTACCTATTCCTCTTCCTGTCATCTACCTGTCCCACTTCTACCCATAACTCCTACCTGTCTCCTATTTGTCCCTCTTTTTTCCCTATCTGTCCTCCTTCCTGTCCACTCCCTATCCTTTATATGTCCCCCTTCCTGCCCCTGCCTGTCCCCTACCTGTAGGGGCCAGGGAGAGGGACAAATAGGGGGCTTGAAGGGGGAAAGGTAAAGGGTGGGAGAAGGGACAAGTAGAGGATGGGAAGAAAGACAGATAACGGCTGAGTTGAGAGACAGGTAGGGAGCTTGAAGATGGATAGGTAGGGGATAGGGACAGACAGGTAGAGACAGGTAAGGACACGGAGGGTACAGGAAGAGGTATAGATAGAGACATGGAGAGGGACAAGTATGGGACAGAAAGAGGGACAAGTAGGCGATGGGAAGAGGAATAGGTAGGGGGCATGAGCAGGGACAATAAGGGGAGGAAGGGAATGGGAAGATGTACTTGTAGTAGGCAAGAAGAAGGACAGAAGGAGGGAATGGGAGCGGGACAGCTAGTTGGCAGGAGGAAGGAGAGGTAAGGAATGGGAAGAGTGACAGGTAGTAGACAGGTAAGGGGGATTTTTTTGGAAAAGGAAGGTTTTTTTTTGGTTTTTTTTTGGTTTTTTTTTGGGGGGGGGGTAGGAAAAGGGAGAAGGGATGGCACTAGGGGAGAGTGAGAAGAGTTAGGGCATATTGAAATATCCGGAGTGTCATTTCAATAACCCTTTAGTAGCTACCGGCAGCCCAATGGGGTACCTAGAATTGGCCCTAAGAAGGGATTGTGGGCTGTCCTACTGCAATACCTATGGAACAGAGTTTTCTTTCGATTGCTGGAATTTGACGTGAGTGCTGTGACATCAAGCTGATGGAACCAAATTATTAAAAGTCTCAATTTGTCCAGTGCTTTACACTGGTTTATTCCAAGGATTTCAATGACGTTTTTCCAAGAAAATGCAATTCATCCCATCAACATTATGTTAAAGAATCAAATGTCCAGTTCAGTTCTCTGATTGGATGTTGGTACTACTAATGTTTGGCAGAATTGAACTTGTTTTTCATAATTTATAAAAGGGAATAAGAAGAGATACACCTAACACCTCTCTGTCTGATTTTCAGCATCTTGAAGAGTGACTTGACAGATGATGCAGTGCCTAACATCTGTAAAGTGGTGATTGAAAACAGAACACATACGGCTATCGACATGAATAGTGATGCCTTCATTAACCACTTAACAGCTGTTCCTGAGTATGCTGGGGTGCACAGTGTATTTTTAAGGCATTTTACTAAAAAATAGACAAATATTTGTGATAATTTTGTATATTGACATGTTATCCAAATATAGTGGTGTATGGTATCATTCGAAAGCTCATCCCCTGATCTTCATGGTTCTCATGTTGAATTCTTTCAAAAACTTGCCATTCTAAATGGTTACCATGACAACACTTTCCTTAGCAACACATTTTCTAAATCCAAATAAATGCAGAAAATTGGGCAAAATTGACCAAAAATTACAAAATCAATTGATTGGACAAATTCTAGATCTGTTTCCAACTTATTCTGACAAAGAAACTATTAAGTACACTGAAAGTGTTGGTTGCCATGGAAACTTAGATAAATATATCCTATTTTAGGGGGAAAAATTCAATTAAATTTAAGAATTACAAAAATGGCATGGTTACCATGGTAACAGTGTTTAAAAATCTTTGTTGTTGCTTAAAATTATAGAACAACCCATAAGAAACTAAAATGTTTAGAAATATAGCTAATTACTAAGAAAAACTTGTTGCTATGGTAACAGTTTGGCCATATAGTCAAATTCACTAATTTTGTGCATTTTTATGCATTATTCGGGACAAATACATATGTTTTTCGATATGTTGTACCTTTTGACATAAAGTTGCTATTGAGGCAAGTAATATATCAAAATTTAGAGAATTGCATGGAGCTCTTTTTCTTAGTTATAATTATGCTTTTAAAGCGATTTTGAAAATTAAGCCAAATGTTATATGATCACTTTCATATTTTTATATTATATGAAGAAAAATCAATTTTGCAAGAAAAACCATTTTTTGGCATTTTCCAAGATCTTCAGGTCATAATCTAAAGAATGGTATACCATAACAAGCCCATCATTTGAAAAGTATAAGAAATATATTTGTTCAAAAATGCATCCATTTTGACTAAAATCAACCCCCGGAGCATGGCGGTTAAGTAGTTAACGTGGCCTGAGATCATGGAGACTATGAATCAGAGGCAAACAGTTGCAAAGAATAATCAAAGGATACAATAATATCTTGGTATCAGAAGGCATAAGGATTTGAATTGCATGTAATAGCCAAATATGCACCTAAAAATATCTGATGTATGACATAATTATATATATATATATATATATATATATATATATGAATGACACTTACAACAATAAAAACACATTCAACTTCCTAACATGTATGTCCATCCAGCTGTACTGCTGTGAACTGATCATTCAAATGACTAGGAGTCATGCACTATACACAGGCCCTCCAATAAAACCCCTACCCAAGCCCTTCAGCAGCACCCTATCAGCTCCCCTCCCTCCATGCACAAAGAGATATGTGGGGTTAGGTAATCTTTATCTATGAGGCAAAAATGGAACTCTGCAGCATCAGGAAGCTCTAACATGCAAAAAAGGGTCCTCGATTGAGAATGCTTAATCCCCAACTTCTGGTCTGGGGCCTCCAACTTCCTGTCCCTCATTGACAGATAACCCAAACATGTGTCCTTGGTGTATCACCACAGTGGCTTGAGAGGAGGCCGGCTTTCTGGAGACTATATAATCAATAATAAAGATATTGTATTCTGCAAGTAATAGGAATGATCTCTCATTCCTTAATACTCATAGAATAATGTAAAAAAAAAATTGCATTGTTAGTTAGTATGGTCTTCTATATATGTGCACCTTCAATGACACTGGAATAAGTGCTTAGAATATTATTCTTATTATGTATCATTGCTAAACTTAACTTAAAATTGTACTAACTTTGACTATCTGAAAAGTGTAAAGAGATAGTTCTGTTCAATAAACAATAAAAAAATAACTCCTGTCATAATACAATGATGTCACTTATAATGTGTCTACAATGTGTCATATATGATGTGTATACAACATATCTTATACAACATGGAAACATACATTTATAAAGCTATGTAATTTTGACAATGTGTATGCAACTTATTAGTTGCACATAGTGGGCATGGTGTAATCAACAATGTAATTTTACATGACTTTTGATTGATAGAACATCAGAGAGACTGTTTCTGTTGATATCTATCATGCATATAAATTGGTCATACTACATGACATTGTAAAATATATTTCTGTTATATCATAGTTTATATCATTTATTCTATAATTGTATGTTTATTTTTTGTTGGTTTATTCTTTTCTTCATACATGTGTGTTTCTTGCTGTTGATATTTTTTTGTTTAGCAGTCAATCATTATCTAAACATGGTGATTGGTACTAAGTGCTCTGTAGTTACTTACTATAAAACTTGAAATATTTTGTAATAAACAGGAGGCTTTAATGAGTGTGAGCTGTAGTTTTGTTGCATTATTCATGTTAAATATAACTTGCCTTGGAAAGCATGAGTTTCAGGTGGAAATCCAGTCATGAAACTAAGGAATGAAAGTCAGGTGTGGAAGTCAGGCATGAAAATCATGCATTAAAGTCAGGCATGAAATTAAGGTGTGAAATAGAGGTGTGAAATATAGGTATGAAATCTAGTTGTGAAAGTCAGGCATGAAAGTCAGGCTTGAAAGTCAGGCATGAAAGTCAGGCTTGAAAGTCTGGTGTGAAATACAAGTGTGCACTTCAGGCATGAAATCCAGAAGTGAATGTCAGACATGAAATCCAGGTATGAAATCCAAGCATAAAATCCAGGTATGAAATCCTAGCATAAAATCCATGCATGAAGTGGCTGGTGGAGTAGCTAGCTGGCAAAGAAGACCAGAGGCATGATGTGAACTGGTTCAGGTTAATTGGTCAAAAGACAATGTATACAGTGCTGTTCAGCCTTTTATAAGAAATTGATTACCCCTAATGCATTACTATCAATAATGTATTAGATATGACCATAATTTGGTAGTTAAGTACAAGTAAAAATGTTGGGCATGAAAGCCAGGCATGAAAGCCAGGTGTGAAATTCATGCATGAAATCCATGAGTGAGCATGCATGAAAATTCACCCTAATGCCTGAAATTGGGCAGGGGTTGGCATGTGGCATTTTCTCCCTGCTAACCTATAGGCTCTAAGGGTAGCCAAGCCCTATAGTAACCATTACCTTAGGTACCTAACAGCTTTATGTGAAGGGAGAGGGGAACATCCTGAAATCACAGGTTGCCCTGATCAAATGGCACGTCCCATAAAACTGGGCCATCCTGATAATTCAGGCTGTTTAATATTCTCTGCCTTTTTATTATTGTACCTGACCCCTTTGGCCAGGCATGAATGCCTGTCCCTAGTTTGAGTATCTAAAGCCCCTCTCAAATAATTTATACCAATGTGAGTTGGACTTGGAAAAGTGGGAGACAAGAGACAGCAACGATGGTAATTGACTTTTTATGAGACAACCATAAATATCTTGGAGGATTTGGTAGCAAACCAGTCAAAGGTACCCACAATTTTAGATATGAAGAATAATGTCCAACTAATTGCTGGTATGATCATGTTTAGGTTTACCATTAGGGTTACAACCACAGGTCATAGCGAAAGAGACCTAGTTCCATGTAACTCCCACATGTTACCATTGTTACGGCAGGTCCATGAGCATTGAGGCTGGTATTGGGGGTACAGATCGAGAGGGTGTGGCATGTCGCCATGTTGTTGAATTTCAGAAACAGAAAAGGCCCTGCTGTCCTGTCAGTTTTTGAGAAAGATCCCTGTTGCATTTCACAAAAGGCCCTGTCACATGTCTCTAAGCCCAAAAATTGCAGTGACGCAGTGTAAAATTATTAGGGATCTTTACCTATATTAAGATTATGATTTTCTTCACTCAAATGGTCAGTATTTACTTACCATGGTGAAGAAAATTATAATTTTATGTACACTCACTTAATTCTTGCCATATGATCTAAATAAAGCAAAGAAAGTGAATTTATAAAATAGGCAAACAATGTAAACGATTATTGGACCACTGGTAGATACAGCATGAGTCTGTGACTTGTGCCTGTCACGAGGTGCTAGCCAAGTGATTATATTGAGTGCAATCACAGATGAGTGTTGTATCTAACATAAACCATGGGACCCGCCTGCCTGGTCAACCAACACATTTTCAATATTCATGTGGGTACAAAAGGTGAAAAAAGGTTGGTCAAACACATTTATACTATACTAAGTTTAGTATATATTATGAGCTATTAGCATCCCCAAAAATAAAGCTTGAGTATGAGTATTTACTTAGATATTAGGGTTAGAAAATGAAGAATTCTAACATTGGAACCTATGGACAGAAAATAGATTTTGTTTTAATCAAATCATTCAAAAATGAAAAAAATTTACTTTTCAAAATCTGACCATAGGATCTGATGCACAAGATTTAGATATACATTTCTCTTGCTTACTGTTCATAATTCTTATGAATATTACAGAACTTAGATGCAAAAGTATAAAAATAAAACAATTAAGACACTCCAATGTGATCACTGAGTTCCATGAGATTATTTCTGCTTCACTGCATCTGCCAATGCATGATATATTCATGGCCGAGTTTGTTTTTTCTCCCTGTCCACCCTGGTTTATACACAGTTATACATAGTATGACCAGAATAGTAGTGCCAGAATGCACTGCACAGTATAGGCACTTTAACACAGAGTTGGCATGTCAAATGTATTTTCCAAGTTTAACTGATGAGTCCTAACTGAAGAAACCACAGTGATGAATTCCTATCAAAAAATCCTACCGAATTCTTTCATTTACACTAAATATTTCTTATCCCATCATTTGTTAAAGTTACTCTCTCTCTCTCTATATATATATATGTGTGTGTGTGTGTAAGGAATTAAAACCATAGGATTCTCTAAAAAGCCATCCTCCAATGAAAATAGACTACATATTCAGTAAACAAAACTGACCAATGAGATAACAGATTGAATAACAGTGGGCCCAAAATTATGGGATACGTTCCCGAGCGGCATGCTCATGGGCCGTTCACCCACTATCTGTTGCCCCAGGGTGTGCATACCCAGGGTATACAGGACTATAGTACAGCCAATCAGAATCAAGCCAGACCTTAGGTGGGTATGAAAATGTATCTCAACACTACAAAAACATAGTCCATCTATAATTAACTTGCAAAAGGGATTTTCAGTAAACAAATCAATATAAAATTATTGATTATAGAATTTGTAACCTAAAAAAAGTGAAACACCATGAGATTATATCCCAAGATATATTTTAATGTACAAACAGGTTGTTGTTATCTCTATTATAGTATCAGAGGTTATTGCAAATTGACCCACGGTATACAAGAAGTATGGGGGGGGGGGTATTAAGGAGCTTATGGAGGGGGTATACCCAGGGTGTGGAGAGGTAGTATACCTGGACAATTAAGGGGTATTAAGGGGTAGTGTACAACAGGTATGGAGTTCTAGAATGGACCCAGGTAGAGCCTTGGGGAGCTGCCTCTAACTACCATACCCTGGGTCATTACAGACTGTACTCTAGGTCTAAAGTTGCAATTTAACTAGACCCAGGATCTTTGCTGACTATACCCTGGGGCTACTTCCAAATATTGAGCCCCATTCCCTTATGATCGCATGGCCTTTCTCGACTACACGCTGAGTATAATTATGCTGACAAACTCTATACCCTGTCATACCTAAATTTAGGTATGGCATATCCTCCCTCTAAGAATTACAAGTTTTACCTAATTTATTATATCATCATAATTTTCTAAATTATCAAACCAAATATATGTCAAATATGTACATACTACATCATAGAGTTTATGGTAATTAGACATTTAACACTCTCCCTGCCCTGATTAGTCAGTTGTAATTAGGTCACTGACCAGAGGTCAGGTGGGAGGTGCAGGTATGCTGTAAGGGACACTCTGGGTCCAGCAGAAGAAGAGTCAACATGTAACCACTAAGCAGTAATAGGCCTTTTGGCCTACACTCCTGGTTCTGTAGAGAAAATATATTTTACATCAACAACATCTCCTGCCTTCAAGTCTTCTCTTCATTCAATACCACACTACAAAACATAAGTCTCACAATGGTGACAGAACCCAGGTACCCTACCTCTCTATGCCAAGCAAAGCTCTACCTCAAAACCCAGCTAGAAACTCCCCACAAGATCAGAAGAATGAAGAAGGAGACCCTACAGCCTACAACATCTACAGCCCAGGAGAAGAAACACACAGCTGCAACAACTATAAGATCTACTAATCCGGTGAGAGTATTTGTTTTTAAGCTCTAAAAACGTATTTTATTCCAGAAACCTTCAGCCAAAACGGCCGTGACCTACGTCCTTGCAGCCGTGATTTCTCTGTGTTAATGCCTGTTATAATGTGGCTAACGTCCTCCCATCATTTTAACGCATGCGCACTCCACGCGTTTATATTGAATTTTAGATGTAGATGAAGATACGTCCCTAATACAACCTTGAAACTTCTCAGAAACACACGCAGAGATGTGTACCTTGGAAAGGCCGTGATTTACAATATTCCAGCTATGACATTTCATGTTCTGGTATTTTCCCTACGTGCTCCTTGAATTCTCCATCTTTCAGTGACAGTTGCACGTCTCCAGCAATAACATCACCAAAGTTATAACGATTTCAAAGTTCTGAAGTATTTTGTAAAAAAAAAAAAAAATCAATAATATTCACAGAAAATTACCGCATATATCTGGGCCTGACCTTCACTATCCCAGCTGTAATGCTATTGTTATGAGCTCAGAACGAAATCCCGCAGAGATTAGCAAGGAAACTACGCAAAAAAAAAAAAAAAATCTATGTATGCATCCAAGACTAACAGAAGAGATACGTGACAAAAAAAAAAAATTTTGTGCTTATAACATATTGATTATCCAGGAGGATGACGTTGCTATTGAGGTTTCAATTTTAATAATGGCGCAAAAGATTTACATTTCTATTGCACCCCTATGAATTACTCTATTATGTACACAATTATATGGTACCCACCTTGTGCCTACTGCACATAATGCCAATGTACTCACTGAACATTAATTTTGATCAAATACGAATATAGAAGATTTATAAGATTATGTAGTTTGTGAAGCAAACAGTTGCCGGGACTCGGCCAAGTCTCTTCAACTGAGGTTTACAAGACTGATCACCTTGTTTTCCACTTGCCGCAACTAACTACACAATCAAAATTTATGAAAAGAAAATAGCCATCAAAAGGTGAACATTCAGTAAAATCAGAAATCAAAATTTGAACCTTAGCATGCCCACAAATATTTTTATTTGCAAACTACGTTTCTATGTCACACGAAATGGGAAAACATTATCAAAATGCACTAACAAAATATTAACAATGTGGTATCTTTTTCAGGGTCCTATTTTTAATAACGATTTTTCCTTTGTTTTTATATATTACCACAATGTCCAGGTATCAAAAGACCAACAGCGACAGGTCCCCAGACAAGCAGACTGCCATCCCACTGGCGGCATCTATAAACAAAGGCCCCTACCCATGGCCCGTAACACTTCTAATCCCCGACCCTCTATCAAAGAAACTGACCAACGGCTATTCACACCAGTACCCGGCCCTATCTGACTGCTCCTACAACATCCAGCAATGCACTAATCCTCCCTGACCATCCAAGCAGCGACAGCATCAGAGGAACGCACCAACGGCTCCTTCACACCAAGCCCCCGTCCCCGGCCTTAACTCTTCTCCCAACAAGCAGTAAGGCACTGACCCCACCAAGGCCCCCTCTATCTACCTGGCGGTATTTAGAAACAAAAGCCCCCCCCCCCCCCCACCACCACCCCCCACCACCCCACCACTCTGCCTCTTCGGTCATCTCGACCCGGAGGTGCGAGCATTACAGAGTGGAAGCCCTCAAGCCCTAACCTAATCTACCTCTTCTTTCAACAGCCAAGGACGCACTTTTTGTTCATATTGCCATTACAAAGAACATTCATCATAATTATCTACAATGTTGTACTGATTCAAAAAAAAAAAAAAGGAAAAAAAAAAAAGGAAAAAAAAAAAGGAAAAAAAAAAAGGAAAACAGAATTTTAGTCCGACATATATGTCCAAATGTTAACAAAATGAAAATGTCAATATATATTACAGAAATAGATAAATAAGAACCATTTTCAGAACGCCAAATTTGAATATTTTTAACAAATAACATCTGTCCATCAGCCAATCAACCAGTCGAATTGTCAAAATCATGAGGCATCTATTTATAATTTTATAAATCATTATTGATCAAATTTTAATCATAAATAAAAATGTTTTAATAAATCTTATTCAATTTCTAAAAGTAATTTTATACAACAAATGACAATGTAAATTCAACAAATCAAAAACAACAAGTTTCAACAAAACAAATACATTGTCTCATAACATGATATGATCTGAATGTTTGCATTTGATGTGTTAAGGCATGGTTTGTGTTATATATCACTACATGATAAGTCATATTATGTGTCACTTTTGAGGGACAGAGAACGACTTCTGGGTCACTACTCAAAAAAGTGACATTAAAGGCTTTGAGAGACGGAGAACGATTGCATACAATTACCTGTTTTATCATTATCAGTACATTATTCAAATCATATACAAAATGATCTGTTCATTAATCCATTGCTTATGCTACCTATACGTTCACTCTGATTGCCTGCACCATTCATGGTGTTCGAGCCTGTTTTTCAGAGTGGTAAAATGTGAGGGTAAATTTTGCATGAATTAATGTATAAAGTCTAAACGTCAACACTTCATAAATCAATTCACTCCCCAAAAGACTGATTAACCATAGAAAAGGATTTCAGTCCACAAAATGTCCCGAAACAAAATGCTGATTAACCAAATTAAATGGATTTCAGCCGGTCCATAAGGCATGTCTTACAACTGGATTTAAGTTGCGTGTTATCATTTATGGTTTCGCTGCCTGGATATACTTGTCAGATTTGTTAAGGCATGTTTCACCCCTCATATCATTATTTTGACAACTTGACAATTAACAGATCATGATTTAAATTTTTCAAAACTCACAAAACTAATGACAACAACAAAATTGAAGTTGGAATAATGATTTACAAGAAAATGAGATCAAAGGAAATAAAATTATTTTCAATGAATATTTACAACAATTTGAATATTCTGCCCTAAAAGATTTTTCTAAATTGAGTTTCAGAAAGACGGTAGATGATGTGACAGATGCCTCATCCCTCCCACAGATGCCCAACAACAAAACTACGCAACCACAAAAGGCCTCTAGACAACCTACAATAGACAACCAACAGGACAACTCTACAATATTCAAGTCAACAACATCGTTGGAAATAGGAGCGAAATTAAACTCGCCCCAAATAAATGAACAATGAACTGAACTCAAACTATTCAAATGACAATGAACCTACAAAATTTATACCCAACGAAATCTGAAAACAATTTCAATGCCTCAACTACTAGAACTTCAAAATGGACAACAAAAACGGACAATATTACCTTTCAAATAATTTCACTGCATAAAACTAACCCATGTAATACATTTCCATATGTCTAATTCTCTACCCTCATTTTCAGCTAGGATTAAGAATTCCTTTCTTTCAGAGATTTAGACAGGGAGATCAGTCAGGGATACTAACACTATTCATAATCTATACAATTTTTATCAACCTTTAAATCTAAGGTTAGGTGAAATTTATTGTATTAGAATTTATAACCTTGTCATATGTGACCTGGTTTAGATAAATTAAAAGTTAAATTAGAAAAAATTAGATAAGCCTTTAAAAGTTAAAGCTTTCATTGTTTTAAAATCTCATGCTATCATTATATAATCGCTATCTAGTAGAAGATCGCTATCATTGTGTAGAATACAAAATTCCAGGTGCAAATGAGATAGAACAAAAATCATAAACTCTTTGATCCCCATAATATCAATTATCAGAAATTCAGAAAACTATTTATTTGTGCGGAGCCAAATTTTATCAGGGAAGGGGGGCATTATGTCATACCTAAATTTAGGTATGGCATATCCTCCCTCTAAGAATTACAAGTATTTACCTAATTTATTATATCATCATAATTTCCTAAATTATCAAACCAAATATATGTCAAATATGTACATACTACATCATAGAGTTTATGGTAATTAGACAGTTAACACTCCCCCTGCCCTGATTAGTCAGTTGTAATTAGGTCACTGACCAGAGGTCAGGTGGGAGGTGCAGGTATGCTGTAAGGGACACTCTGGGTCCAGCAGCAGAAGAGTCAACATGTAACCACTAAGCAGTAATAGGCCTTTTGGCCTACACTCCTGGTTCTGTAGAGAAAATATATTTTACATCAACAACATCTCCTGCCTTCAAGTCTTCTCTTCATTCAATACCACACTACAAAACATAAGTCTCACAACCCCATCCATCCCCTGGGTATTCTAACATACCCCATACCCCTCCATACCCTGGGAATACTACCCAATAATAGTAATACCCTGGTTACACTACCACCTAATACACATTCCATACAATGGGTATACTACCTCTCCATAACCCAGGTACACTACATCCTCATACCCCCTCATATTATACTACTTCTCCATACCCCCTATATAACTGCTACAACCTCTAAATACTCTGGGTATTGAATCCACATTTATCTGCTCTGTATTCCCTGGGTGTTCTAGCCCACCCCAACAATGCTCACATGCCACCCCTGTGCTTATCAAAATACCAAAAGGAATGCCAGCCTCTGATTGGCTGATGTGTAGTAAGCCATGGGCATGGCCAGGAAGTATAACCTGGGGCAACAGAAAGTGAGCAAACAGCCAACGAGCATTTGATCCGATTTTGAAAAACTTCAACTTGACTTGATTCAATGTGGTCCTGAGAAGGTAGGTACAAGCCTCATCCCTGAGCCATCTCTACTCACATTAAGACCAAAAAGAACAATCGCAACTTGACAACTTTAGGTGTCTACAGTCTTTCCAGACCCCGTTAAATGAGGACATGGTCTCTCATAGTCATGCCTAACTGACTGCAGGTCTATCTGGGTCTGCCCACCCAGCCATAAACTGCTATCGGTCTAAAGCCAGGTCCCCACTGAACTCCAAAAGTGACATCGTTGGCTGGCAAAAGTTAAAATGTTGGTGCCAGGGACCAAAGTTAATTGCCCAGGATGACAAAACACCCCTGAAATCCTATTTAATGATTCTTTTTTCATGGAATATCAAGGGGCTCAGGGCAGCTATCCATAGAGAGGATATGTAAAATGATTTGAGGCCAAAGGGAATAGACTGGAGGCCTGAAAATTAGTAAAATGATTTCCATCTAATATGGGAGGCCAAGGTTAGTGACTTGCCCTTCTATCACTATAACACTATCACTAACTACTCTCATTTGTCTCTACTTACCTTCACCTGTCACTACTTACCCTCAACTGTAACTACAAATCCTTTTCTTTCTCTCCCCATCCTCATCTTTCTCCGCCAATTCACAGCTGTCACTGCCCACCATCAGATGCCACTATTGACCCTTAGGGGTGACGTCAAAATTCACAGGCTGCGACCCTGAGATGCTGTGGCAGGCTGTGACAGGATGTTAGTGAGGTGTCTCTACCCCACTGAGTGGCTGCAGCACTCCAAAACACCATTACCTCCCCATTAAGGGTGCCAGACATAGGCTTTTGTCAGTTTATTATTTAGGAATGAGATAGGTTGGAACTTTTCTTTGATGTTTGTATACATTACATACCCTTATCACCTCATTAGGGCTAATTAATCAATTATCTAATTACTTAATGAGGTCATTAAGGGTCATTAAGATAGTGTCCCTACCCACTTTCTATCAGGCTGCAGCCTGTGGCAGCAGGTCGCGATGTATCCCAGAGTGGTGGCTACATGTTGTAAAGTCACTGACCACTGGCTGCGGTTGGCTGCGGTGAATTTTGACGTCTCCCCTTATCTACCCGTACCTGTTATAACCTACACTCAGTTGCCACTATTTACCTTCTTCTGCCACTATTTACAAACACTTATAACTACTTACCCTCATCTGTTAACACCAATCCTCACTTATCATTATTGACCCTCACCTGTATTTGCCTATCCAAGACATTAAAGTATAAACCCTCACCTTTACTACAAAATGTATTAACAATATTCTACCCAACTTGAATTTTGATAGAATATAAATAATCCTTATCAATGTATCTAAGACAAATTATAAATCAGTTTAATATTTTAAACAATTATAAAGAATTTCCTAGTAATGAATGTAAATAGTTTTCAAAGATTGTCTAAAAAGGCCAGCTGGAATGAATTAATATTAGTCAAACTAATGATGTTAAACAAAAATGAAAATGATATTTCACATTGTGAAACATTGAATTTTATTTCAATGATTAAAAAGATGAAGGAGGAATTCATAATGATGAAGGGTAGGGTGGCAAGTCTAATATCTGTATATTCATGTTTACAATTTTCAAATTTACAAAAAAATATTCCTTTTGATGTTGATGCATTAAAAATACCTACTAATTACTTGAACTCACTTTTGATTTACTATTGTGATAAGCGTCTATTCATCAGGTATCAAAACTAAGATATGGAAAATAAAATAATACAGTAGATTTAAAATTGCACTTTTGTAACGGGCCCGGAAGCCCGAAACCCGAAACCCGAGAAACAATGTAAACCGGAAATGACGTCAGTATGATCACGTGATGTCACGATGACCACGTGACATGAGATAGCCAATCAGAGTTGACCGACAAAATATAAAAGGGGCGGTGAAGCCCGAAAAAAAAGAGTTCCTTCGTAGTACTCCTGGTGTTCACATGTGTCTTCTTCCTCTAGCAACCCCTTAGGAGGCATTCTAGTCAATAAGAAGATAAAATATGGAGTAAGTGACCAGTAAATACAAGTAATATTGGTAAAGCTATAGGAAATTAGACGAAAAGTAGTACGGGGGTAAATCCTCTCCAGCTGGCCCGAAAGAGCACAAAGACGAAGAGGCGGCCCAGACCCCTACCCTGCAGTTTTTCCCTCCACCATCCTCCGCGCCCAATGGCTGAAACCCCTCGGTCCCGTCCAACCAATACACCCTCCCCCCTTCAGCAAATACCGATTTCCCGACCAACCCACTCAGTCCCCCTCGTGCGCAAGGCACGACTCTTGATCTCACATCTTGGCTTCTTGGTCAGACTCCGTGCCCAGCTGAGAACCGAAATAACCCCCACGTCCCTCTGCTGTAGAAACCGGAAACCCCGAACTACCGAGGAACGTAACACTATCAACTTTCACTGCAGTGCTTTTAGAGATGAGAAGGGCAGCGTATTTCACTTCTCTATTATATTTTGACATTTCTGCTGTAGCAATGCTGTGGAGAAATATAGAAAATGGAAAGTAATTTCAAGTTTTCTTTACATTTATTTGTTTTTGTATTGCAATTCATCTATCTAATTAAAGAATTTAGGTAAAAGAAGATTAAAAACAAAAATATAGATTACACAAATGCCACTCTTTATCTTCATCAAACTCTATTCCTCATTGAATTAATTAGAGACAGGTATCAAGCATTGAATTAAAAAGCCATATGGAAAGAGTTTCCAGATCAATGAGTGAAGAAAAACAACTGTGAAATAATTGCATTGAGCCTATTAGGAAAGTTAGAGTGGATATGAGAAATGAAACGTTGAGTAAAAAATCTCAACGAAATCCCCATTAAATGTGGAGAAATATACAAAATGTATTGACTTAGCAAAGGAATTCAACAAATGATGGTATAAATTACCTAAATCAACCGGATATAGTAAATGAGTGTCTTTTGAAAATACAACTGAATCTATTAATGAATCTATAATATCGAAATAAAATGAAACCATCTGTGTCAGGAAATAAAGTTCTATATTAGAATCAATACCACCGTGGACAGAGAGAACAATAGAACTGGCCCATAACCATATCATTAATATTTAATGCTTTCAGTGAAGCGAAAAGTATTCTTTTAAATGCATATCATGCTTCATCTCTTCCCAATAAGGGGTGACGTCAAAATTCAGGGGCTGTGAACGTGAGATGCTGCGGCAGGCTGGGGCAGATTGCTAGTTATAAGCCCTATGTGCCATGACTTGCTGCAGCATTCTAAAACCCATTGCATTCTCATTAGGGGTGCCAGACATGGAATTCTATCAGTATTTCATTTAGGAAAAAGATAGAATAGTGCTTTTCTTTTATGTTTGTATATATTACATACCTTAATCACCTCATTAGGCTAATTAATTAATGAGTTAATGAGGTCATTTAGGGTCATTAAGATAGTGTCCCAACCCCTTCCCTACCAGGCTGCGGCAGGCTGTGACCTTCAATGGCCCTGAGTGGAGGCATGTTGGTGTAATGTCACTGACCAGTGGCTGTGGTCTGCTGTGGAGAATTTTGACGTCTCCCCTAATGCTAAGTGTCTAATACTGGCGCCAAATTTGTGATGTGAATAATAGCGTCGCTGGATTACGTTCTAACTTCGCAAAACACTTTGCTGGTTGTGACATCATTAGGCTTAGAGGTGGAGACCCTAATCTTCACAACCCATGGATGCTATCTTGGCTTTAATATCTTTCGTGAATTTATCCTTTTATTTGATCTTTGTTGCATTTAAATTTCCAATTTACAAAATTGTTTCAACGTGCCTATATTCATTACATTTTTATAAATTGACAAATAGAGAAAGATTCTACTTGTTTGAACTTTTACATCACCATACCATGGTCTATCTAAGAGTGACTACCATCAGCGGCATTACTCTTTCTAAACGCCTCTTTATACCACATAGTGCTGCTTATTCATGGTTTATCCACTATGCAGGTGTTTTTAAACCTTTTACAATTGAATGAATGTAGTCAGTGGGGGCAGTGAACCATGATGTCCCATAGCGTTATATAGGTCAGTTGGGCCTCCTAGGCTTTTGTCACTGTATACCTGATGATCAGTTTATAGGAGCTGGTGTGTGTTGACGGGCCAAACAAATGTCAGTGCAGGGGTTTTGACATTTTTTTATGCAATACAGGAGGATCATATCATCACTTCAAACCATATAGGCTTTTGGTTATGTTATCCCCATACCTAAGACGTATGTCATAGTTATTTTCATATTCAACAACTTATGTAGGCCTTACTGTAACAACAATTGCAGGATATCCATAGATATAAACAATGGCTATTCTATAATATTAATGAGTGTTACTTGACTTGGGTTTTAGTTTAGAGTGTCATGTGTAAAGCTCATTCCATGGTTACGAAACAGATTTCAGAAAACAAGCACAGGGTGTTCAGGTCCCTCTTCAAGAGCCTGTTAGATCTAGTCGTTTCTAAAATTTCATCCCGTGGTGCGCAGTTTACGAAATGACCTAATTCTTTCCTTTCTACATACAAGGCAAGATCACGATTACCATTCCCTTCTCCATACTCACTTGTGTCAATATACATCATTCCACCTGAAACTGCAATATACCTAACATATTCGGCAGAAATCAACAAATACCAGTGTACCTTCTTAGGTAGGTGTCCTAAAGGAGGCTTTGCTTTTAATTACAAGACGAATATTTTCAAAAGAAATTTACAGAGCATTGTGTTTGAACTAAGAAGAAATATTACTAGAGATTCAAGAATATTGCAAATGTAGCCGTAGTTATGGGACTGTGCAATCTGGTCAATTTTATGCATTTTTAAAAGTGAATCCTCTAGTTTGTGGTGTTATACAGCAACTAATTGGGAATCCCCATCTTTAAAAAAGAAATTCCCCCAGTCTCAAAAATAGATAGAGAGAAAAGCTAGTTTTAGTCTACATCTTTAATGCAAGGCTCCACACAGGTTATTATTAATTGGGATTTTTAGCTACATTCCCTAAGCTGTTTTGAAAGGCAATCCCCTTCATTATGACATAGCAAGGGGAGTACTGAAAAGCCCAGAGTCAAGGAAATCCCCATATCTAATTTTCTTTTCTAAACAATTAATCTTGATATTTTCCTTTTATCCCCTTTGAAACATTATAAGGATACATAAGTGAAGTGAAATTCATCCAAAATGGGAACTTGTGAATTTATGTGAAATTAACCCTTTAACCCTTTAGGGTAAGCCCCATAGGAAATCGATCATATATGATTGATGGTGACTATTTAGGCTCCAGCGCTTGCAATTTGTATATCCTAGTGGTAATTTTTTAAATGGTTAAAGGAGATATTGTTATACAACTACTAGGGGGGGGGGTATTTTGCACATAAATACTCAAATACTTTTTTGGCACTATGTTAAGCTTTATCTTTAGTAGATTTAGCATTTTGTTAATAAGGCCATCTTTATTTACCGATGAAAGGATATCATATTTAGTTTTAAAACTCCTTGTCAATAATTGTTCATATATTTTTTTCCTTCTAATGGGTTGTAAGCTACACAACACATTTAAATGTATACATACATCATGTCAGCTAAAGTCATCTTTACATTCGTTTTCTTAAGAATACTTCCCAACTGATTTAACCCTCTTATTCTTGAAAATTGTCATAAATTACCCATTTTGATTAACTTTCAAGATGGCCACCAATGAGATTACAGATTTTATAGTGTTTATATTGCATTTTGCAATTTTCTTCATCAATATGGTTAAAAACTTCTGGAAACAGTTCATTAGAATTGGTTATGGCACTACAGTCATCTTTTTAGATAACCATTTCGTATCTAATGGTATTTGTTGTCAATTCATAACATATATGGCTATTATTTTTTGTAAATATAATGATAGATTCATGACATTTGGGACATAACATCCTTAACAATTTTACATAGTAGGTATTCACAAATAATATAAATACATGAGAACTGTACATCAAATGAAAGGAAATCACACAGGGAAAAACCTTGCAATTTAAGATTTTTCTCTAAAACCAATAATTTATTCTGATTTTGGTCAATTCTTAGAAAATTGGCTTAAATTTACTGAAAATTTAAGACATTTGGATACCCTAAACAAACACTCTTTGGTTACCATGGCAACCAAAAATGAAAGATGTAAATTCAATTTCTATATCCTGTCATAATTGACTGCATGTTGGTATAAGGCTTTATTTTAATATTTAAGTTTAAACAATCAGAATTTGAAAAATAAAACTCTAATGCCCTTCCTCTTTGCTAAAATCCATTTTCAGCAAAGGGTTAACCTAGTTTTCAGAATAAAGAAGTTTCAGGATATTCCTATCAAAAAGGAATATATATAATCAGGAGTATCAAAGCTTCACAAGCCGCATGCAGTTATTGTAAGGTACAGTCCTATGTATAAAAGTCTGTTCATTTATCTACCTCTGTATGGTCTGACAGACTGGAGTAGTTCCAATGTTCGTCACAATTAGTCATCAGATGCTAATACTATCCAACACGGGAAGAATTTGAACTCATACATTCGACAGGCTCGGGCTTGTCTGAAACCACTTCCTCTAAAACGTGTCAAGGAGTGTAAGTCTTACTCCACCATTATCCCTGAAAAATCATAGTATCATTATACTACCCATAGCAGTGGGCGTGTTAGGTAATACTTTTGCGCCCACCTCAAAGTTTCCCTTCCCCTTCTGGCGTGTATATAAGTGTAAGTCAGGGGGTGTTAACTATATTGTGTCACAATAATCCCGTCCGCTCATAGTTCTCTTCACACGCCCAACCTTCTCGGCGTCTTAACGTACCCACACTCCATTCAGGCACCAATATAATTGCCAGCAGTGGCGTATCCAGTTCCCCCCCCCCCCCCCCCTCAGGGCGGGAGGGGGGGGGGGGGGGGTCCCCATGTTCGGTTGACCCCCCTCAGATTTCTCAAATTTTACACAATTAAACTACCAATAAAGGGAATTATCCAAATTAGGGGTCTCTGGAACCCCTCAGATTTAGCAAAGTTTCTATGCCTATAGACCTATAGGGGGAATGTGGGTTGTATTTGATGGCCGCGCTTTACCAGTGTTCTACTCTCACTGTACTTAGAAGTTAGTTAGACATTAAAAGACTGTGTTTCACTCTGATCTAGTATATTTGTAAATTTAGATGAAACATATATTATGACTCACATTATCTGTTCAATATACTCTGTACGATCGGCCGTAGACTGCCAGGTACACACAAAAACATAGTTTAGCGTGAAGCTGTGATTTAAGGTAAATTCTAACCTATAGCTATCATGCTCCCGAGGTTAACTAGTGTTACTATATAAAAACTAAAATAAAAGGACATTTGACACAAAGTGTAGTTAAAATCTAGTGTACTATTTTATTGCTGAATCGATTCTATTAATCTTTATCCTCGGCGCACCACTCGCACAACACCTCGGAGCACATGATGCTGGCAGGCTCGCCCCCCTCACAGTCGGCGTGGTAGCACCGGCCGCAATAGTTGCAGACCAAGTACATTCTGAAATATTACGGAGGCATGTTTAAATACACATTTTTTTAAATTGTGTGCACGAACTAATCGGACCATCATCAATCACAATTTTTAGTAACCGTACGAAATTCGGCGTTCACTCCAACGTCAACATTAAGATTCTATGCCCTCGTTATTTTTTGCCTAGTAGCATCATCGAAAATCATTGTCGCTAAAAAAACCCCGGCGTACCTGTAGTTGCCATCCAAGAATATGGCCTGCGGTTGTGTGGCGTGTTGGTCTTCGGCAAACGTTTCCATCGCCTTCCACCTTTGGTCCGTTAAGTACTCCTCCTGCTCCTGAAAAAAATTGTGTGGTTATAGTTAAATGTGCAAAAGTCAATTTTGCACTTACTACATACCAGCGTGTCCCTCGTAATATTGGCAAATTTCAGAACAATTGTACTCGTGAAATCGCCCCACTCATCATTTTGTTTTGTTTATACATATTTCCCTTCATACGCTTACATGTTTTATTTCCCATGGCCACTTAGCTTCATCGTGTAAATACAAATGTACCAACCTGGGTCGGATCCTCCGAACAGTAGACGCACGTCCACTCTGATGGGCCGTCCGGGAGCTGTTGTTGGTCGTGCGTCCTGGAAAAAATTTCAAAAATCATCACACCGTCCATCATTTCAAAATAGGTGGTCGAAACTACCAAATCATCGGCATCTCAATTTTTCTCATCCAATCTCTATTTCATGTTATTGTGCCAGTCTGACAAATTTGCAATTTTTAAATTGTCCAAAAAAGAGCCTGTTGTTTCAGCATGTTACATGAATTCGAGCGACCACAACCATGTCCGACCGCGAGTCCGTCGTCGGGTTTTAGACAGTGTGCATTATTTGGCATGACGATAGTCATCCTACCAGATAGTAAGTTAATAATTTTCTTTCTATGCTTCTCTTCCATCCCTGTCCATCAACAGTGTTGAACAATTTAAACCTACTTAGGGGTGAACAGGTGCGCGCACTCGGTCCATTGGGGTTCCGTCCAGATCGTTTCCTCCTCTTCAATATTTTTCTCCTCACGCGGTGTCCATGCCTGGGATTCCTCTTCCTCCTCCGACCGCACATGGTTGCTTGAATGAGCCAAAAAAAACAACCTTTAAGTGTCTGGAATTGGTTATCTACGTGTATGGGGAGAAAACGAAAAAAAATGGAAAATATCTACCAAACGTAACAGCTATTATCCACACAATTATACATTTGTTAACAAACACTCTATATATGGAAGTGTAACCCCCAAGTCATTCTCCCGCAAAGCCTGAAAAAACACTACTTCTCTATATAGGCATGCTATCTTATCAAATTATAGGCAAGTTATCTGATTCACCTACCGGGTTTTCTGCGCGGTCGCCATTGTTCACAATGTGGTGCTTGTGTTTAATATCAGCAAACTTCTGCGTACGTACGGCTTTTATGGTCGTGAGGCTGGCGCGGGACTGTGTGTGTGCACGTGGTGGGCACCTCCTTATAAAGCTGGTGCCCCCCCCCCCCCACCCCCCCGGGGGGCAGGGTAATGAGGGGCCATCTAGGTCAGCCGAGCAGCCTGAGCGACCGGTGTCAGGTGTTACATAAGGTGTCGCTCGCGCAGCGCAGCCCTGGCAGCTGGAGGTGCACGTCCTGACACCTGACTCAAGAAACCACCCGTAAATGCACACAGCCCCACACCCCCAGCCTGTGAAATAACTTCAGAAAACGTACCTCAAAGTCGCACATCCTGGCACCGTAACCTTGCGAAGTAATTTCCTACCTTTTATTTTAAATTTGAAAGTAGTCACATTATAAGGTTTAGGGCGTAATATAATTATTCCTAATAAAAAAATGTTGCTTTTGTTGGCAAAAGCGTCTAAATCACATAATCCTAACAATGCATATAAAACACCGGACATTGTCCGAAATTAAGCTGCTGCACCCTATAGGCCGGGCCTATAGGCCTTCACCCGGGGATCACACTCACACTCGTGAGTCTAGATCTGCACACTCACACTCGTGATTCTGCACACTCACTGCCAGGTGCGTTATTTTTAAGTTTTGCACTTTTTTTTATACATGTGCACACTTCTCATGGAATTTTTTCATTCCCATATATCGGGGGGTGCATATCCAATATTTGTGGTGCACAATCTCATTAATGATGCATACGTTTTCAGCTTAATTTCGGACACTACGTGCACGAGTTCGATATATATATCTATAGGTCCTCTAGATCTACAAGAAGTCGTGGCGCCGAAGGGGACATACGATCATATTTTCTTGTTCAACCACATATCCAAAATGTCCACTTATCCGCATAACAGGCAGGAAAGATGCCCATGAAGAGTGCTCGAACTTTTCCTTGTGCCACATTGTATAAGGACTTATGTATCTGGATTCGACGGTGCTGGGTCGGTACCACTTCACAGCTGCAAACACATGTTGCCTCTTCTGCCCGGTTGCATTACATTGTATGTAATGTTTCATGTAGTGGGTGGCGATGCACGGTCGCTCCCGGGGGTCAGTCTGTCCGTCTTCGTACCAATTTGCCATTAGTCTAGACAACTTTTTACCACTGCTGGAATTTGTGCTGGAATAAGTCATGGGGCCATATTTTACGACTTTAGACTTCACGTAAACTGAAGGCAGAAATGACTTCTCTAGGATCTCCTGTTCTGTGGGGTACATCTTTTTGTATGTTTTTTTGAGCAGCTCAAGATCGTCCGAGTCGATCCACACATTTTCTCCTCTAAATGTCTCGAAGCCGTCGGGGAGACTCCATAGGCTCTCGCACTGCGCGAAATCTCGCTCATTGGGTACATCGAGTGTTTCCAGGACCGTTCTTGCTTTCTTCTCTCCTTCTCCCAGCTGGCAGTGTTTGCCAAATTTCCCCTCGTGTTTGGACGGCATTTCGGCGCGCGCCTGACTGACACGACTCATCCTGTGAAACCTCTCAAACAATTGTTTCTCTATCTGGCGATTGTTAGTCGGCACATCCCCCAAGTAACCATTATACCGCTCAAAACTGAACAGCCAAGTACTGGGAGCTGGACCATACTCCCGGAGACACTCCTTTAAATGGAGATGTAGATGCATGTTTGGGGTAATGAAATCAGAACCGAACTGGAGCTCTGTGCTCTTGCAAAAGTGCAATAGTTTCCTGTGTGCCTGTTCTATCTCGTGGTGTGTAATACAAGGCTTGCACAGAAGTCGAGTGGCTTCTACGAAACGCTGCCAGCTATGAAGCATATTCTCCGGCAAAAGGCCCTGGAGGCAGTATCCAGACGAGACTGTAACCCAATTCTTCCACTCCTTTGCCGTCCACATCCCAGCGTTCGATTTGATGTTAGTTACCACGCAGTCATCCGGTAGTCCCTCTTTAAACTGATTCAGACGAGCATCAATAGTCAACACCTGATTAGCGCTTAGTACAACGTCATCTGTTGAATTCTTCTTCTTCTTTGACAACTCTTTGTCGGTCCACCTCTTCCACATTCGCTTGGCAGTCCCTGAATCCCAATAATAAAAGCACATATGTGAAATCGGTATTGAAACCCCAATGAACTAATAGTCCAAATTAAAGGCAAATGCAAGTTCCATTTCAAACACATTATCAGTGCTAAACATTAATTAACGTTAGGTCAAGCTTCAACACTTACCCAACAGTACATTATGCATCACATCGATCGAGAGGAACCTGAAGAAATGAATGTCATATAATACAGTTACTGCTAATGGAAACATTTGTATTAATGTTTATTCAAATGTCAAATTAAAATTGTTAATATTTTGGTATAATTCTGTGTAAGATTGGCCTTTAAATTTGTTCGGCCTGGAGATTGAACTTACCTGATGGGATTGAAGTAGGGCAATTCCAGGAGGACACAGGAACGAGCTCCATACTGTTTCTCAAGTTTACTTTTCTCTCTCGGGGTGGATGCAGCTGTAATCTCACTCACTCTCTCCTTGTGTTGGTCCAGAGTACGAGGAGTCCAATTCGCCATGTTGAATCCTCCACGGTTTGAATTCTTGAATTCCTTCAGACATTTTGAACAACCCATGATAGCATTAGGTAGCAGGAAACCGCAGGTCTTCCTCCCTGCAGGCAGGTCGGCAGCAACGTTCAAAAGCGCCAACTTAACGGTCTTGCCATTTGGGCAAACGTTGGTTATAAGCCTTTTTCCCTGATGCCAGAATTCCTTGAGTTCGTTGACTAGGGGCCTCAGAAAACTGGTAAGGTCGGCAGGTTCTTTACTTAAGTTTGGAATGATACCGTATAGTATGACGTTCTCAAGTCTGTACCGCTCATTTCTGGGTAGGTTAAGTATTGTTAGGTAAATGCCCCCTACTGACATCGAAGCTTTCCGAGAGAATGGTTGAAACCAATCGATATTCATCTGAAGAGCCAAGTTGTTTTCATTATCAAGAAAGCCGTCGTTGTTCGCGTTAAATTCTTTCCATACCGAACCGTCGTAAATGTCAGCAAACACTCCGTTGGGTATCCTCCTGCCCTTCCACTCTCTACATTTCAGCTCAAAACCTGGACGTTTCATCATAACCTGCAAACTCTTCTCGAGCGACTGGTAACAGAATGTCCTGACTGGAAGGAAGGTAATTTCCCCCACAATCTTGGTCTCATAAAACAATTTCCTGTTGCAGCGTTTTAAATCATCACCGATGGTAGTACACCTAATGGGTTGCTGATTACCATTACCATCCGTGTAACAGCCTCGAGCTCGCACACGCTCAGTGGTGGACAACACAGAATGCGACAACGTATAACAGGCCGGGCAGCATACACTGATAGAGTAATTAGTCATCGTTAGGTCTGTACCCAACCATTTGTACATCATCCGCATCGTTTTGGGGAATACTGCCTCCGCTGCTTGTGAAACCCGGTCATTACCTGCTACCGTCAATAATTCACAAATGAAGCACATAACTTTAGCCATTTGCGTATCACTGGTGAAGGTGTGGATCTGCCACTGCAAAAGAAAGAACAGAACCCATGAAAATAGGCTTTGGATATTCTTATTAGGGGTACCACTAACAAGCCTTGCCAATGGGCTAGGACGACCCGTCCCGTCACCGAAAACCACTTTTAAGTGACGGATGGCCCTGTTGCGAATCTTGACTGCCTCTGGATCAAGCTTATCATTTTCTTCCGTTTCTTCGGAATCTTCCATGGTACCGTAATAGTCTTCCATATCATCACGTGACTCCTCATCGGCTTCCATGGGTACCGCCTCTTCAACAGGCTGATTGCGACCCACAGGCTGACTGTCTGCTTCTCCCGGATTGCCGACTTCAGCCTGCCGCTGATTAACAGCTGCAGCTTCTTCCCGAATACCAGCTCCAACCTGGATACCACCTTCAGCCCGAATTCCCGCTTCAACCTGCATACCACCTTCAGCCTCAATACCCGCTTCAGCCTGGTTACCTGCCTCAGCCTCAACACCCGCTTCAGCCTTGTTACCTGCCTCAGCCTGAAAACCTGCTTCAGCCTGGTTACCTGCCTCAGCCTGAAAACCTGCTTCAGCCTTGTTACCTGCCTCAGCCTGAAAACCTGCTTCCGCCTGGTTACCTGCCTCAGCCTGAAAACCTGCTTCAGCCTGGTTAACTGCCTCAGCCTGAAAACCTGCTTCAGCCTGGTTACCTGCCTGAGCCTGAATATCCGCAGCTTCAGCCTCAAGACCCACTTCTGCCTGATTGCCAGCGCGTTGAGGTAAACCAAATGGGAGTGGTTCTGCAAGACACATGTATAAGAATAAATTAAATGTACAGTCGGGTTTCAGAGTACAGACTTTCCCACCCAATGTTGTTTCTCTGACTCAAAAGCTATGATAGAAAGATGCATGGAGGGATACATATATATAACGTCCATTGTTCAAGTCATTCATTATTTGAACAATTGTTTAATTGTCAAGAAAAGATTTAGGCTGGCGATAATTTTCCAAACACTAACTGATCATTAAGAGTATAGTAGGTATTTGAAAATAATATCTATGCGCGCAAGCTAGCTAGGAAGGTTTTGAAGGATATCGATTTCAGGTGAAAGTGACTTTATCCTAGTTATACTATTTATCTGGTACTCACCATGCTCCATAAGATGCTTCCTGTTATATGTACTTTTTGAAACTGCACGTTTACATGTGTCGCACCATCGGTTTCGGCTAGTGTCCATATTTCTTCTGGTTTCTGCCTTGTCACTGGTCAGACCCTTGAAACACCACGATCGCGAGGCCATGGCGAACTTGAGTTAGACAGCAGCACTTCAGGGCGATGAACCTTCCCCATTTGCGACCGCGACACAAGTATTTATATATGGTACAGACCGACGCCTATGGTCCCACCAGCTGAAAGCCGCGAATTGCCGCGACATGCCACAGCCCCGACCCAGGGGTAGTTGCACTCGAGCTCCTAACCTCAGACACCCGTGTGAAATTAAAGCCGAGAACAGCCTGCCACAGTATTACCAGGAGATTACTGTCGCCTCCAGCCTGGCCGTCACGGTAGCGCGTTGTCGTGATTTGTCGGGCGCGTGAAGTTTCTTCAGCTTTCGAAACGCATCGTCCGCCGTCTGGACTGGTGAGGGCATGACACCTGCCATTAAAACCTAGGGTCTATCCATTAAAGGGCGGTGAAGTTTCCTCAGCTTCCGAAACGCATCGGCTGCCGTCAGGTCGACTGGTCATAGGATTTCATCTGCCTTGAAAACTGAGCTCGAAGTTTAGCTCGAAGGTCAAACCTTAAGCTTTCTGCTACTACTTAGGGCCAGCTTATTTCGTTATATAGTGCGTTTGGTGTACGGCTACGTGAATATCATGAGTGTCAAAATCCTGAGTGCCACCCTTGGTGAGAATCTTCTTAATTACTTTTGTTCTACACGTGATACGAGTCGATGGCCGACTTTCCAAATTATTCAAAATAGGTAAAACATATGTATTCATTCTGGGGGTCGCCCTTCCTAATTAAATAATATGGCCAGTTTTCTGAATTCTAGGGTGTGGCCATATGGCAGTTATAGTTTATTCTGTCTGTTTGAATAGCCTGGCCATGGTAATTTGGAACGAAGGTGTTTGTTTAAAGTTGAGATGACAACCTTCATGTTCTCTTCTTTCTTTTTTTTTCAATATATAGCTGCCGCGTACTTGGTTCTTGTATCATGCGTGGAATTTGTTCGAGCTGCCAGTGGCGGACACTGGCCTAGGGTCGTTCACAATAAGCCTGGAGTAACCCGTACCCGGTTGGTCAACCTCACTGCTCCATTTACCGGTCACCCTCCACCAAAACACGATGCGATGACCGGCCTCACCTTTCATGACACCCTGCAAGCCTTGTTGGACCAGGACCATACCGTAACTGACACTGGATCTGAAGCCAACCCAGGAGACGGAAACATTAAAGAATTCCCAACTGTGGTACTTCTCTCTTCGTACACTCTTCTTCTTATCCTCGCCGTAGCCATAATTATTAGCATATTCTTTGTTTGCTCCAGAATTAATCGCATCTTCGCAGATGCTCGTTTTCGTGTATACTTGCTTGTCTCGGGCAATCACAGTGTATGGCTTAAAATAGGCACGTTCCCTGGACATTTTGGAGATTATATCTTTCAAACAGACGATCCTATCACACTGACTAAAGCCGAAAATATATGCCTAGGCGCACGATACACATTTAACTGTGTCATCCAAATGACCGACTGCTATACCGGCACATCGACACGACTGCCCACACATTTAAAGGTTAATAAACTGAAGGACATCATGTTGACAAGATTGATGACTAAGGACATTATACGCTACCAGTTGGTTACCATGGGTATAGGCATAGGAGAGCCTGTTCTTTTGGGGAAATACCGGCCCGGTGAGCTTGCAATTAGTACTAATACTTCAGTCGACTTAAGCCGTGTTGACCTTGATTAAGTCTTGTGTGAAAAATGTTGTATTTTTGTGTGTTTACTACCAATATGCTGCCGAACGTGCGTCAATTGATACAAGTGTTATGATTATAAATTGAATTTGTAGCTAAATAAAATTTCGGTTTTGGAAAGAGCAGTATGACGCTGACAAGAGCGCTTTTACTCTGGCTCGGGCTAGGGTCAACCCCTTAGGTAATCTGTGAGACAGGCCCCTAATTTAGGGGCCTGAGGCTAAACTAGGTCTGCAACCAAAACTAGTAGTGGAATTAAATGTGGTTAACGCCACAATCTGGCGATCGGGCTCCAACCGAAATTATGGCTATAGCTAATTAAGCTATCGTCCCTTAATAAATCTCGACACCTAAATTGACTTGTTTGTTTTTTAAATTATTAATTTTGCAATGTCACAGAAGCTCCAAGTTACCTATACATAACTCCCGGAGAACTCCCACTTTAAAGGGTTACACTATATGCATGAGGTTTTTTTATTCTCTCACAGAAAG
The DNA here is from genome assembly GCA_936440205.1 of Lepidonotus clava. Classification (NCBI taxonomy): domain Eukaryota; kingdom Metazoa; phylum Annelida; class Polychaeta; order Phyllodocida; family Polynoidae; genus Lepidonotus; species Lepidonotus clava. The sequence goes on from OW387150.1 coordinate 34,972,587, forward strand.
AATATAGGTCACCGTGCCTTACAAATCCTAGAAAGTATTTCGGGTTCATCAGGAGACTACATGGTCACTTGTAAATTTTGATAGGTCCTACTGGGAGCGATGTATTTGATCATAATAAAATTTCTGAAAAATTACTTTTGCACCTTACTGCATGGAATCTAACTAAAAAGGATCCACTAGAAAAGAAGTAACAGTTCTTAATTAAAACCGGCTTCATGCAACATTATTTTTTCATGACTGCGAAATAAGTACGAAGAGATGATTCATGTCGCATCATTTTAAAAATCGTATATCGAGCTTATGTTTGTTTAAAATACACTTTTTATGATTGATTTATGTTATTATTGATAACAGGCCTAGGTGTCATTCCATTGCTCTTCTAATGGTAGAGACCTTGTACCATAACACTCATCAAAAAAGTGTTGTATTGTAATCGATTTCAAGTTCGTGGTCTATCTTCAAGAAATAGCACATTCGGGTTTTCAACAAAATGACAGGTCATTATAGTTAAATGCGTTTCGTATCGTAAATAAAAAGTATTCATGAATTTAAGATTCACTTATGAGAAGGACCTGGATAACGCGTACGGTTTTAGACTAATATAAGGCGAGTCTTAGGCAACCAACATATCTATAGAAATACTTCCCTGCTTATCGAGCATGCCACAATCAAAACAAGAAGCGCAAAGTTCTTTGATAAAAGTTTATAAAACGACTATACAATTGAAGAAAGTACAAAGACCTAACATACAGCGTGACACAGACCATACAATTAAACGTAGTGTAAAGAAAACATAAAGATGATAAACATAAACATCACATAAAATAGAGCTTTAAACAGAAATAAGTTAAATTGGCTGTGCATCGGCGATACCCGACCGATACGCGGGCTTCACCGCCCAGTCTGGGGTGTTGGGAGGAGGCTGTTGGCGTTTTGGATTATCGTCGGGGACATCCTTCCGCTTCTTGTCCATTCTAACGCCCCGCTGACGTTGGCTAAGTTCTTTTTTCTCAATTTCGTCCAGGTGGGCTTTGTAGGCACTCAGCTCATCGCTCTCCCACACGAGCGGTTTGACGCGGCGGTGATATCGCTCGGTCGTCTTCCCGTCTTTGTCGACCGGAAAATAAAGTCCGCGCTCCTCGTCGCTTGTGTAGTCGGGGGTGAGGAGGCGCCTCACGGAATTCTTTCGAGCTTCGTCCCACGTTGTGACGATATTTTCCAACCCCACTATCCGTCTTCTGAGCTTCTGCAAAGTTAAAAAGACACTTTTTTATTTTAATACAGTTACGACATACTTGGTCAAGAACATCCAATAAACACAAACAAGTTTTTCAATATTTCAGTTGCCTTAATTTAAAAGCTGGTCACTGCAGTTCATTTCAAAAGCGTTCCTTTATCCTTGGTCTCTATAACATACAGGCACTTTTTATTAATTGTGTCATATCCATTCTAATTGTATGTCAAGATTATTGTCCAAGGAAGCAAGTAAGGTTACAGTGCTCTATAAAAATTCATAATGTAAAAAAATTATAATTGTTTCCCAAGTTTCAGTGTTACAACCATAAGATCATTTCACAGCCGGGCCCCCTGTTTTAAGCCAAATTGCCGATTCACAGCTACAGCCCCCGGTATAGTTCCGACCGCAGTTCGTACGTATACCCCTTTTTGAACCGAGTGGGTCCCCGGGAAGTCACACCCCCTATACCATAGACCCCCGGCATAGACCATAGACATTACTCTTTCTCCTCGGCTTTGCACTTGAAAAGTGTAAAATTTCGGCCTGCCTGAATCGAACTACGTCAAACAATGTTGAGAACAATAGTCCGCAAAAGCCATGATGTCAGGCGGGCCCCTAACGGTCACTGCACGCTGCTCCCGTGCCTAAACATGGGCCGGGCTGGGCCGGGGGTCCCCTCTATGAACTTTAGTAGGACCCAGCTGTCAGATTTGCTATTTCCACTAATAATGCTTGCAAACTTATGAAAACATGTATTTTCATAGGGGAACTATCAATGTGCATTATGATATACTTGAAAAGAAAAAGAGTTAATAAATATCAAAGTTATAGGCAATGTTATTGTCTGTGTGTACGGGTGACCGCGGTCCAGCCGGGTGTTATCGGTGCCCCCTCCAGGGCGGGCCGGGCCGGTGACCGGGGGTGTAGGGTTACCGGGGCCGGTCGTAAAAGGTTTAGGCCCAACACGTGTTGCGGGAGGGGTCCGTGACGTCAGACTTTTGTGGTCTATAGAGGAAGTCTGTAACAAAAATTTATTTACCTCGTTCACGTGGTGACGGATGATAGCCTTTTCATTGTCAGCCTTCATTCGGTTCTTCCGGATTCTGTTGGCCCTGCTTTGGAGGGTCTTGAAGTAGGTGTTGGCAGCAGCTAGAAAAAGAGGAAGGACATGAAGTATGCTTAAAACTGGAGCCATTAAGTAGACAAAGGCAATATAAAGGCAATAAATCAAGGGAATACATGTTAAAAATGCAAAGTGAGGGTCAACATATTATTCACGAATTAAAACCATCATTACACCGGTATTATATTTCTTTGTCCAGATAATAGAACTTACGTTTTTTTCAGATGACTGGGAGGATAACTTAAATTATAAAAGTAACAATTTACAATGTAAGTGGAGCCTATTTAGACACTAAAAACAGATTTCCAGCATTTCAAGCATGTTAAAATTTGTGTTAATTGAAGGACCAATACTTTGGAATCATGGACATTAGATGCATGAAATGTACAGCTGCAGGTTAGTTAACAAAGAAACTTGCTACCTATGGGACTTACCTAACACCTCTTCTCTGGGGGTATCTGGCCCCAGGCACACGTTGTCAACAACGGCCTTGATGATCGCAACGTTATCCGGGTGTTTGATCCCCGCCCTGAATGTTGGAATATATTTATATTGTTCAATTCATCGGCATCACGTCAAGTGCTCTATGACTCTATTAACATGAAAAAAAAAACAACAGCAAAACTTATATTCAGCTGCAGCTTCTGTTGTTCAGGAACACATTACCCATTGCTTACTTAAAAACAATATTATTTTCTGTACTATTCATGTTGTTATGACGTAATCAACTTACCCAGGGTTCAGGTTGAATCCCCAAGCAGGCTCACCGCTCTTGGCCTTGTAGGCCGAACGAACGAGTTCCTACAAACAATATAATAAGCCAATAATTAATAGTGGACTTCTAACTATATGTCAGTGTACGAAATCATTGCGGATTTTCGTTGTTTTCCGGGATGTTCCCTGGCGGCGCGGCAAAAGAGAAGAACATCAGGGCTATACTAGGAATGAGATCATTTCTAAACAAACCGAGAACTATATTAAACGGTAACGTTTTCAAGGTGAGATTATTAGTTAATTATAAGCTGTAAAAACAAACTTTAGAACTTACACATATTTCATTGCGTGGTTTGGGTGGTTTGTCAGCTGCAGCTGGCTTCGCTTGGTTCACGAGCACCTCCACCTGGGCCTTTGCCGCAGCCGCTTCAGCCTCCGCCCTTCGGCACTTCTTCTCCAGCTCCTCCATCCTGGCCAGCAAATGGGCCATGGACGGTTCAGCTGTAGACGTGGAGGGGCCGGACGAGGACGAGTATTCGGGCGTGAACGACCTTTGGGACGTCGTCGACGAGAACGACCCTTGCGATGTCAAGGGCCCGGGCGTGAACGACCTTTGGGACGTCGTCGACGAGAACGACCCTTGCGATGTCAAGGGTCCGGGCGTGGACGACGTTCTGGACGTGGAGCTGGGGAACCATGGATGGGATTGCGACGAGGAGGGCGTCATCCCCAAGGGCGTGGATCCGGAGGGCGTGGAGGGCGTGGAGGGCGTGGACGACGATGCGGATGGAGTACCGCCTTGGGAACCACCAAGGCTAAGGTCCACGTCGTTGAGGGTGGATCCCTCTTCCGCGTACAGGGAGTCGTGAAGAGACTGATCCGCAGAGAGATCCGGAAACCCATTCTGAGACCCATACTGACGCGCATCCGCAGACATATCCAACAGCAGAGTACCTACGCCTGCTGATGAATCATGATCGGTTATTTTCTCGCCACCCGGTTCGGGGCTGCTGGTCAAGATCCTGCATGAGCTCGTAGACGGGTTTGACAGAACAGCGTCACTATAATCAGTTGACCCGTTCATGGTGGCAGCAAGTTTTCAAGTGATCTATATAGCCATATGCCACGCCGTATTTATACATGCCGGGCAGGCCCCCCTGTGGATACATGATCTGGTGAAAGCGATCTTTTATCGATGAGGCAAGACTTTGAACATAAGTTACGTGGAAGACGTGACGGGGTGTGGACGGGGTAAGAGAGACTTTTACCATAAGTTACGTGCTAGCCGTGACGGGGAGTACATGGGGTATCAGCGACACCCTCACCGCCGCCCCTTCTGAGGCCTGTTACGTGTCAAGAAGTGTTAAGACTACCCCGCGGGCCGCGTGCCGCGGTACTCCTGTGAGGGACCTGACACAGAAGCTAGTTGACATGCGCCGCCTCAGATGGCCAACAGGTGGACGCGGTCATCACAGACGCGTGTCCCGGTGTCAAACGCGACAGAAGTCATTTCAGATGAACCCCCTGTCGATCGGCTCTCTGAAGAAAATAGCGGCCTATTAGAGGTGCTTCGCACTACCCAGTGTAAAAACTTGTGAAGCCCCCGGCTAGAAGAAGTCGTTTTAGTTGTACCTTACCTAGCGTTTAAGTTGTCGACCGAGGGTTAACTTTTCGCTAAAGACTAGACGAAGCCCTTACAGTACCTGGGGAGTTGTGATGTCGTGTGGGGTGGGGGGTATAAGTATGTGCCTGTACTATACACTGGTTCAGAACAGCCACTTGATGGCCATGGACATCGAGCGACTGTTAAACGCAAGTCTGCGTCTGCGTCTTGTTCGGGAGGAAAGGCCAGTGCTGAGACCTAGTCACCTCCAACCCGCGGACCAATCCGACCATCAGTGGCTGCTTCTCTTGTTAGTGATATACCTGGGGTGGAAATTTATCGGTATCTTCTGGAAATTGGCAGCAGGCTGTCGCTCGTTGGCGCAGGGTCAACGTCGGAGGGCTACAGTGCAGTGCTGTCTGAGAATCTACTGCCGATGGGAAACGCTCCTATTTCCACTGGCTCCCATTCCCGCCGAAATGGAAGCCGTAGGAAGTGCTGCCTGCCCACGAATGATCATCCAAAGACCGAGCATCCTGTCCAAGGCCCTGACCGTCGCCTGGTCGGGCCCACTCACGGTCCATCTGAATGGCAGTGACGAACCCTTGACGTTGGAACTCCCGCAAGAAGTCAAGATTCCTCGTACGGAGCGCGTGCGCCTGAACAAATTTTTCAGGCACAGACTTTGTAGAGCGAGCGTTTGCCTGATAAACAACAGGAACAACATGGCCCAAGAACTACTCCCAGCCGAAAAACTGGGCTGCATGCCTGACGTAGACTCTTGGGTGTGATGAACAGTTATATAAAAGTGTACGATATGTTTGAAGTAGATATGGGAAAATTTTAATTGTGAAATGCATATGTTCACGAAGCTTTCGAGTTACATATGTACATTAGTGTATGGTCAGTAAATACAATTATGGGAAAATAGGCGAAACGTTGACACGTGGACATCATAAAACCTTTTCCGCATGCATAACAATAAAACATTTTGATATCATGAACGTGTGTAGTCTTATGTGGCTGTGACTAATTATAAATGGGAATTCATGAGGATAATGTGAATGAATTGCAGCTGTACATGTGTGACGAAATTATGAGGGCGTGTATATATTCTAAACAACAAAAATCGAACATGAATGAGAACTGATAACTTTTGAGCTGCAATAAAAGGAAGAGTTAATAGCTAATGTATATATAACCAACTCAATTTAAAGTCAAGCGTCTGCATGCGCTTTGAATCCTACGTTGTCTGAAATACAGAATTGAGATGAAAACAAAAAGTGCTGGTATCATTATAAAAGTAAGTCCAATGTTCAACAGGTAAACAGTACCGTGCACACTGGGGGGGAGGAATGGTACGTGGGGAAGATGCAAGTCACCACGAAGTTTCTTGTATTCGACCTCATTCAGTCGAATCTCTTTCATGTATGTACGGAGGGAAAGGAAATTGTCTTTTGCTCGCTTAAAAATATCCTCTTGGCGGACTCGCATTTGCGGGCTAAGAGGTAAAATTGGGAATGGTTTATCGTACGAAAAATCCGGGTTCACAAGTCGGCTAAGTGACAGGTTGAGGTGTTGAAGACTAGCAAGGTTGACGGGGAAAACTGTTCTTAAGGGGCCTGCTGTAGAAGGCAAACAGTTAACACTTGAGACTGGAATTTCCCATTCTTTGGCGGACACAGAACAACCACATTCAAAGGCACGAACGCACGATTCACATCCAGGATGGGTTGTTGTTCGGTTGGGGCAGCGCACAACGACCTCGTCTATGTGAGAGAACAAATAGGTCCCTGTTGCAATGACTTGGATGTTCGACCTTCTGAAATTAGACTGAATGAGTATTTTGAAATCACAATAAAGTTTGACAGACTCATGATCACGTAGATAGATAGAAATGAGGCACGACGAGGGAGAAAGCCTGCGAATTGGTAGGTCATAATGACAAAACGGAGAATGGCAATTATCCAGATCTGGGTTGGAGGATACCGTGTATTGGGTTGCGGACACCAATAAATAAGCCGGTGTGTTGGAGAGGCGAGTATAATGCCCATGGAAGGCTAGAGGGAAGGTGTTCACTTTTAGAACCTTGAATATTTTGTCTAAGGAAATAATGGGAATCTTCAAAATAGTTTTCAGAACATTTCGCTGTAAAACCGGGGAGACTAAAACAGTTACACTTCTATACATGTCGCGAGTGTTTGGAATATAAATATTTGAACGATTGGACTTGGAAAGGAAAAGGTACCGAATCTTCCTCATATCAGTCTCCGATATCAAAGAGTTACTCAGCCTGTTCTCCGTTAGGTCGTGAATAGCCTGTAGCAAGACATCAAGGGAATAGTCCAGTTTAAAATCCAGTAGACGCAATTCTTGCAAATCTTGCATCAACCTGACCATCAATTCCCGGTTACTAATGTAAGCCTGGAGTCCTCGGGACAAATTGTATATGGAATGAGTGTTCTCTATGATGGCCTGGAGTTGGATTTCCAAAGTGGAGTCAACTACCTTTAGGACTGCATTTATTTTGCCATCGAGGAAGCCAATTTCATCGGCATTTACCTGGTCAGCACGAGTCTGTTGCTTCAAGTCATCGAGTGTGGCCGTTCCAAATAAAGTCTCGGAGAACTTGCCGATTTCTGGAATCAGAGCCCGCTGCTTCCTGGATTTTGCTGATGGAGGTGTTGGCTGGGCCGTCGATTCCAAAATTGATTGCACTTCCCGGAGTCCTTTGGTGACCTTCGCTGCTATAGTCTTCCCAATAGATGTTATGTTATTCAACATAAGTTGGATTTTTTGACACTGTTCCATTGAACCGGCTGCCAGGGTAGCGCCGTGTCTACAATTTAGTGCGGCTGCCTGTTTGGGAGAAGGAGGAAGTGGTAAAATGATATCGACTTCGGTAGTGAAGTACTCATTACCTATGTGGATGGACGGTTTACTCTCGAATACTACACCATAGTTGGTACGAAAACGGTTTACCGTACTGGTGCATAGGCATGGCTTAGCTGAGACAGTGCCCAGGATAAAGAGTCCACGAAGGAGGAGTATGAATACTGTTGGAGCCATGTCTGATGCAGGCTAGAGACCGCTCTAGTCTTTTATTACTTTTTCCCAGTCACGGGAAGGAGTAGACAGACAGTCGCCACGTGCACCTGGGATCTAAAGGTTTTGACCTCCGTGCAGAAACCTTACGTTAATGCCAAAAGAAAAGCCGTGCGAAGAGTATAAGCTTAGGCGTATGCTTGCTAGTAAGCTTTCGTTGGTTAGGGTGTCGGCTTGTTCTAATTGAATTGGAAGGCAGACTTCAAAATGAATTGTTGGCATGGGGTTCCTTAACTTGTGGATGAGAAGTGAGAAAGCCTGTAAATGCCATTACTGCCTGATATTTATAGGTTTTATTTGCAGGTGGTTTATATGGAGTTCAGGCCGATTTAAGTCTGGACTGGCTGAAATTAGTCTCAAACCTTAAGGTCGGCTTTATATCTAACCAGCTTAGACCCAGTTTAAGGTGAATTATTTAGGGTAGTTATATAGGCCGGGAGGTACCTTTTATCCATACAGAAAATGTTTAATGAATTTTTAATGAATCTCATCTCTCACGGATGACTTCAAAAGAAGTTAATTTCAAACACTTTTAATACTCCATCTATGGATGGTAAGGGTAAATGGTTTTCCGGGTGGGAGGGGCGATGGATGGTAGGGTGAAATAGGCCTGTCAAAGATTTAGCTACATGTGCTTTGCAGCTGCAGGCGAACGTAGGTTGGGTATGGAAGTGCCCGACCCAGCAGTAGCCTGCATGGGGCAACTCTGGCCCGTGTTAACTCGATAACTAACCCCTGATTAATGGCGGGGAGTCCGTCAGATGACACCCAGCATGATACCTGTGTCGCTCTTGAGTGGGTTTGGTGTGAGTTATGTGATTACCAAGATTGTGCCCCTGCCCTTGTCAGATGTCAGAGGGGGGTACAGATTAGATGGGGTGCTTCCGGGTACTTATGGGTGTTAATGGATTAAGGCCGGCCATGATGGACGCTTCCAAACTTTGCCGCCGTTAGGAATGGACCTGGTTTATTAGGAAATGTTATGCACAAGGGAACAGGGGAGCAAGGGATAGCTGCAGAATCGCGAAAATGCTTTCTGTCATGTTACTTAAAAAGTACATGGAACTTGTTAACTAATGGTCATATTTAACTGAGACAATTAATTTAAATGAAGTGTGATGCCCAGTGTCTCCTGTTTATTCAGATGCTAAGATCGGGAAAGAAGGTTATTTAGAATGTTTGCAAGAAGTATATATAATAAATTTATAATATTCGGAATTTAAGCCGGATCAGTCTCATTACCATTAGGACTATCATGTTTAAAAGTAGTAGTTGAGGAGAGGGCGAGTTCGAGCAGGTTTTTTTTTTTTTTTATAATTTTCCATTTTTTTTAGGGTCTTTTTGATTTAACAACTTTTCGATTACAAATGGAGAGTTCTCCTTTAAAAAGCGTAACGTCCCGATCCTGTTTAAAATAAGTTAACAATCAACCTCCTCTCTTGACATGACGATTAGGGTTCAGAGTAGTCCTATCCTTATCATTAATTTGATAATACAAGTCTGATGGATGAACGAAAAACGTAAGGCATGAAGGGGATTCGAACCCGGGGCCGGGAGAGATAGCTGGTAGCCAAAATCCACCGGGTTCAATAATACGATGACGTCGGAAACCAGCGAAAAGCCGTCTAGAGGTCCTTCCGGTCGCAGGACCAAATACGTCGAAACTACGTTGGGGAAAACGATGACGGGCAATGTAAATTGAAGTTGATAGAGACACATCAGTGACAATTGAGGGCGATCAAAATTAATAACTTGTGGTATTGCTTGTTTTCCAAATCGGAAAACCCACTGAAACACGAGGACCGAAGCTACAAAGTGTCTCTTTTTGGTAAACACCTTTCTGGTTGCCCCGATTACACCCACGGTATATATATGTCGCAAACTCTGTAGGTTAGTGGGTCTGGTTGTGCAACCAACGAATGAAATGCAATGAACTGAATATGGCACAGATGAGTTCGCCAGACCTGGGTGGTAGGATCTAATCGAACTTGATGCACTCGATTAGCTCCTACCACTCTAAATTTTCATTTTTTTCGGAAGTTTTATTTGTAATAATGGTGTTAAAATGACCAGATGGCCCGTCAGATGGGCTGGTCAGGGTGGTTGCAGGGGTGGACCCAGGAATTTATAGAGGGGGGGGGGCTGGGGGCAAAGCCCATCTGCCCCCCCCCCCCCCCCCCCCGGATCTGCCCATGAAGGACCTTAAAACAAAGTTAAGGTGGAGAGTTCTAGTTGAAATGGTAAACAATAAATAGGGCGAAATATACAAATTTAGAATAGGTTTATGAGGCTATAACTTGTGAATTGTATTAGTTAGCGTGTTTTATTCTGTTACTGAGTTCAGTAGCTAGGTTGGGAAAGGTTAACGTTGGGACCAAATTATTTATGCCTTATAATGCTTACACGAGTCTCACAAGCGAGTTTAAGAAATCTGGTTTAAAACAGGCTTAAACCATATTTGCTTTTTGGAAATACGCCCTTAAAATTTTTAGCTACAAGTTTGGTTGAACTAACCCTATTTTTTTTTTAGAAATAGGCCTATTGGACATCACTTTCAGGGGATGGAAAACCATTATTGATATGATATATGTGATAAGATTTCTCAAAAATATTACTTTCATTTCATGATAAGGGTTGTACCCAACATCATGGGAGACAATTGCTTCATTATTGATTAATCATAGAGGTTATAAAGTTAAATCACGCTTTATCGCTGTTTTTACGCATTTGATTAATTATTATGAATTATTTTGATTTTATATAACTTTTGTTTCTATATGTAAGGGCTATTAAAACTAAATGCGCTAATGATATAGGCCTACCAATGTGAGCGATACAACCCTGTTTTACCCTAGTTGTGTGCACACTATAGGCTACTCCTTCTGCGCTTCAGCCTCATCTATTCTTATTAGGTCAGGAAACTGAGTATTATTTTTGTTGAGCTTGGAAACCAATATCAACCGGCGTTTATAGATTATATGCACAAATGTGGGAAGGCCAGTGTAGCCCTGAAGTTGCCCTTTTTAAAGGTAAATGAATAAGAATGAACGGTCGGTGGTTATGTCGCGCATTTAAACTTTGTATGGCGGATTTTTTATAGGCTCATTTTTGATAGAACACGAGAAGTAATATAATAAGAAATTCCAAACGAAATTTTCAGATTGTGGAGCCAAATTCCTTAATCCAATCGTGAGTGGGGGGGACTGGGTACGCCACTGCTGGCAATTATATTGGTGCCTGAATGGAGGGTAGGTACGTTAAGACGCCGAGAAGGTTGGGCGTGTGAAGAGAACTATGAGCGGACGGGACTATTGTGACACAATATAGTTAACACCCCCTGACTTACACTTATATACACGCCAGAAGGGGAAGGGAAACTTTGAGGTGGGTGCAAAAGTATTACCTAACACGCCCACTGCTATGGGTAGTATAATGATACTATGATTTTTCAGGGATAATGGTGGAGTAAGACTTACACTCCTTGACACGTTTTAGAGGAAGTGGTTTCAGACAAGCCCGAGCCTGTCGAATGTATGAGTTCAAATTCTTCCCGTGCAAACCTCTGAATCCTCAAGATCCGTGTTGATCCAAACATATATATGGGTTACTACTCATATACACAAGGTATTTGATTGCTACCTCAGTGTACTGTCACTATTAGCGGGATGGCAACAGGGAATACACAATATCAATATGATGTTTCTAATGGATTAGTCAATAATCGACCATCCTTTGATAACTTTAGAGATCCCCATCAGTAAGAGAACTAGTGTCCTTTCTGTCTGTTGAGACCTTGTGTGACGACTTACCGACAAAAGTGGTTAGGTGATGGTTAGAGGCCAAGCAGAGCAAACCCACCACTGAGAAAAGACAAATACAAAAAGTTCTGGGCTGTTCTTTCTCAGATGGGTACATGGGATGATAGGTGGTATAATTATATTGAGGAAAAACAAGCTCTTGCCTTAGAACGTAGGACAGTACAAGTGAATGAAAATATTGTTTGAACAAACAGGAGAACTATGCATGTTCGGAAAATCATGTCTGACTGGGTCCTAAAACTAGTCAGGGGACTTTATCTCAATCCCCCATGACAGCCCTATAAGGGTCACAAATGGCAAAGATATAAAATATGCAGGTAATTCATAAAACCATATTCTTCCTTGAAGAACCTGTTTTATTACAAGATGTTCAGTATATGTATTGATGAACTCTGTGGGAAATGTGACAGTATCATCCGCCATTTCCAGAATGAGACTTGTCTTTCTGGTTCAACTTGATTCATAAAGGCATGTCACTCACAACTCATTTTAATATGATTGCAGGTTGCTCCGTTTGGAAACTTTTTTAATAATCTCCTAAACAGATGATAACATTTTAATTTTGACAGAGCCTCAGAGGTATCTGCAATGCTTACATTGTTTGTTAAGTCTATCTTGTTTCATTTGGTATTAAACTCAAATTTGATCTTTCTTAACGGTTATATACATATCTGAATTGGAGCTTAGCGTGGTCTATCATAAGGTGTTTACTTGATGATATATTTCTATGCGATTGGTTGCCTTGGGACTAGCTACTGTCCACAGATTGAAATATGGTGAATAAGGACACGGTGACAACACAAATACCATTAGAATATAGAATATCAAAATAGCTGTTAGAACCACAAATGCTTGCTAAAACTAACTATCTTGGATCAAATAGAGAAAAGTTTGTTTTGTTTTTTTTTGTGTTTTTTTTAACCACAATCATCACAATGATGTTCTTCCATGTAGGTATTATAATGCTTAGATATGACATAATAAATTATAATAGTTGATATTATTTATACCGCAAGCTCAGTTAAGCAGAAGCACACTTGTTAATGTACACCACAGTTTAGATTATTGTAGTGCCAGTAATAAGCATATAGCACTAATAACAGAAAATGACCTAACACAAGTATAAATACAATCTATAAAGTCCATCATATATTGTTAGCTGATCTTCAGATGCAGGCTCAGTTAAGCTTTGCACTAAATTGATCATATCACAAAGGTTTAGGAGAATAACTTGCATTGCCTCTATACTGGCATGGGCCTAAGTCTCACTGCCTAGAGTCTGACCTTGGCTCCCTTTCTCGGTCTGTCACCATAATATGTTGATTTCCCGGCTACCTGTGCCTCTCCCTGTCAATAGTGGGAAGTGCCCTCGTGGGCCACCCAACCTGCGGGAAAGGGTGGTGACTGTGGAAGGAAGGGTCTAGATTTACCATAAAAGGTCCCTCATGTAAATCCCTTAAATAAAAAATACTACTTTTAACCAAACTTATCTATGATATATATCTTAATTTATCATGTGAGCCATTTTCGGAGAGAATAGATTGATATAAACCAAGAAAACAAATATGTTTAGGAGACTCAGCCAGGATTAAATTTGCCACCATACTGCCATATCCAATCGGGCCTTTTTATATGAAGCAGGCGGGGGTTCAAGACTATGTTAATGAGAAATGGTTATATATAAACTGAGGAAATGATGGACTTGCATAAGGAAAATCTCTAGACATGATTGAAAAAAGGCAAAACTTTATTTATTAAAAATGATGCGAAGGCTCAGTAAAATGTTAGAAATCTAGAAAAATGTGCTAATATATGTGACATCCTCTGCGAAAAGCAGTCTTATGGCCTGGAATACCCAATTAAAAATGTGTCTTGGGGAATCTAATACTGAAAAGAATTGGTAAATATTTTTATTAGAAAAAAAAGTTATGTCAATTTGAAGACACAAAGGTCAGATATGCTAAATATGTTAAAATAGACCAGTCTTTTCCCTTTACATAAGGAACTGTGGAAATGCGGACACTCTCCATCACATCAATGCCCCCATTCAGACCAATCCTGACCATACAACTGTGCTGGGAGAGTGACCAGGCATGTCCAGCACTCCCCAAAAACTGGCCAAACATGCCTAGCATGAACACATGCTGGAATGGACTCTTTAATTTTGAGAATATTTACCATCCTTATAATGGAATAAATGGTTAAATGCAACATCTCCCTGATACATTATTCCTCCTGATTTTTATATGCCCATTTCACAGAAGAAATGTAAATCTTTCCCCTAAACAAACCACGTGGCCACTCACACCCTGGAAACAGGGAGTCCCTCAGGCTAAAAATAGCTCAAAGCCTCAGTGACCATAGACCGCAGAAGCGCGTGTTCGTCACTGCCCAGCCACACTGAGGCCGCTTCAAATTACCCCCAGTCCCCCACTTCTGGCATTGTCAGTCCCAACACACGGTGCCCCAGACCCTGACAACAAACTAGGGTGTTAAATATGGACAGATTGTAGCTAAACTAAACATATTTAAAGATTTGGACTATGAGTATGTGTGTTAGAATATCCTTCTTTAAACATTTTATGAGTTTCATTGGTAAGAAATGTATACAATTAGAGAAAAGCCAATGTTTACAACTGGTTCCCTATGATTCAAAGAGGACCCACATCATGGCACATGGCCCTTTTTTGAACAATGAGAGTAGAAGTCCCTTCTACTCTTGTTGTTTTGAACCAGGGGGACCCTGGAACCGGGTTTTCATGCAAAAATGACGTCACAGCTTCCCTGGAGTATGGGCCATACTCCTTAGTCACGTTCCATTTCGCACGTAATACGGGGAATCTAAAGCACCTAAGGAGTATGGAGTGTGGGCAACTGGGAGGGGTGTGTGAGTCAGGTGGTGGCAGGGTGGCAGGGTTGATACCCACTGGGGAACATAATGTGAAGGTATTTATTTCCATGCGGTAATTTCCGCAAAAGTATGTACAACGCAAATTATATCTTTTAGCATACCACATAGTGTGCACATGTCTTGGTATTGCAAATTAAACCCCAGTGATTTGTCTTTTAGAGTAAATCCGCAAAATGTGTACACACGAAAATATCTATGTTCACAGTAGGTACGGACTCCCGTGTCTGGCCATCGCTCGCCCAGAATGCAGAGCGACTTGTTGGTATTTATAAAGATATAACATATATAATCTAGGCCAAAAATTGAAATCCGATCATAATTTCAGGAAATTTACTGCCATTTGCTTTTCTATTTAAGATATTCGAATCAGTATTTTGCTGAATATATCCAAGCAGTCACTTGATTCAGAATACTTTTTGGTTACCATGGAAACGCTCATTTGCATAGCATTAGAATCAGCAGGTTTGGACATTACATCAACATTCCGGTTACCATGGCAACCAAATGCAAAAAATTCTTTCACCAGGAATGAAAACTATGCAAAATTTCATTTATAGTATGAATTTAGCTTATTTTTTCTTATTTTTATGTTTTCTAAGGTAAATAAAGACTCTAGAGCCAAGAATAGGATTTTCCATAAGGCTGGAAATCCCTGAAACCGTCACATATGGGTTTTAAAGAGAGGAGCCAGTGAAATTTGGATTGTGTTAAATTATCTTATTATACTAGTACTGTACATACGATCCTCAAGTACGCATATATAACATTACTTTAGCTATAAAGTGATCAAGTAGGAGATGCTGTTTATATATCAAAACACACATTTAATCCCTTGGAAACCATATACAGGACGTGATATTCCATAATATGGAATTTGTAATTTTGAAGTTTGAATATAACTGTATATAAATGTATACTATTGTGTTCCCCACCATACAGGGAATAATCATGCCAAGTTGTATGGTTCTATCTCTATTAATGTTTGTTCTGTAGATATTTTTCTAAATGAAAACTAATTTGCCTGCTTGCACCTCGTGCAGCATGCACAGTGCATTTGTCTGTGTATGACGTCACACTCAGAAGAGATGAAAATTATATAACTGAAAAAATTACAATATCTAATTATCCTAAAGGATCTTTATAAACCTAGAAGTACTTAAGATCACAAAAATAATTTAATTGAGAGCAAAATATAAAGAAATATTAATCAATATTATTAATTAATATTTCTTTATATAAAGAAATATTAATTAATATCAATTAATAGTGATACCCAATTAATAACATAATGAAATGAATGATAATGAATGAGGGGCTTTACTCAATTTGACATCACATCATCACTCCTATAGTTCCTTTATATTATAGATCATTAATAAAGATTTCTGTGTTCGATTAATAGTTCTTCAATTCTTTGATATTGGCCTTGTTCTAAGCAGCACAGGCTCTGTAAAATGGATCCTTATAGCACTTCATGGAGTGATTCAGGTACTTAGATTAGGAAAAGATAAGCTATGGTATGTTGTTACATGTGACCCGTTTAGGCGAATTGAGTTGAATGTCGCACGGGGAAGAATTTTAGTTAGGTATACCATCAGACAATACCAATTCTTAGCTTTAAAATGAGGTATAGCATGTTTAGATGCGATATCTAGGGCTGAGATAAGTTGCGACGAAAATAAAAAGAACCACGCCTATGCGGGTATAAGAAACTGAGATAAATGTGTCAAAGTTTTTCTTACTGCGCACTACCACGGTCCTCCGATAAAGCCCTAGCAACATACACTTCTAATCAATCCTTGGTCCTGAAACTTTACATAGTCATTCTACACTATTCTAGCTAACAAATAGCAGATAAAAGAACCAACTCCTCCTCCTCCCCCTCCTATCCTGATGATGTGTCTAGGGTCTGTCCTCTGCCTCTGTCTCTGCCTCTGCCTCAGCCCCTGCCTCTGCCCCTGCCCCTGCCCCTGCCTCTGCCCTTGCCTCTGCCCCTGCCCCTGCCTGGCCCATCCCTCTCACCAGCCTCTGGATCTGATTCTGCATCTGGTTCCGGCGGAGGTACGTCACGGGGGCCTGGGCCGGGTGCTGGTTCGGGTACACAGGGCTTAAGGCACATGATGTCCTTTTTGTTGTCAGTTCAAAAATCCCGAATGTTCTTGAAGCGATATCACTGTCTTTTGGCAGGGAGGCCAGGGGATGAGGTAGGTTGAGAGCCTTCCTAGGGGACAGCTTCAGGGGCGACAGTCAGCATCTTGAAGGTCTCGGGGGCAGAGTTGGCATACTGCCGGAAGGTGACGTGGCCCTTGTTCTGGTCAGAGAACACAAAGTGATGATACTATTTTATGCCCTTGACTGGTTTAATGAAAGGGGTCAAAAAACATTGCCAGTCATACAACTCAACAAACACATTCCCATTCTCGTCCCCCACAAGTTGGGCAAGGTTGACACGTTCTTGGGTACTCTTCGCCAGTCAGGACCTGCCAGAGAAGATATGCTAGCACAAACTTGTTCTTGTTCTGACCACTACAGTTGTCACCATGCATGTCCACTGCCTTCTCCCCCTGGGAATACATTTCAAAATAGTGGTGCAGGTATGAAATAACAGCATTTGAACCCTTACTACAGCAATGGCTTTCGTCGATCAAATAGTTCACCTGTTGGGGGATGGCCTCGGCACAGACACAGAAAATGCCGACCTTGCGAGGGACAAGGAAATACAGTGGGCCAGGCTGCATAGGAAAGGAGGAAAGGTGGACCTGCTGGGCATAATCAAAATTGAAGAAAAATGGGGTGGGGGCCAAGGGGAGGGGACCTTGTAGGCAGCCTTGGCAGACTTGACCATGTCCTGTTAAAAGGCCCTCTCCCGAGCCACCACCTCAGCTTGGCCTGTTTCACAATGTCAGGTAGGTTACTAGAGGCAGAGATATCCCTATTGTTGCACTGGCATTCCCAGCAGAGGTCAGTCATAGGGCGGGAAGGTCGCCTCCTCCATGGTGTTTCTGTACAACCTGTAGATCTCGGCCTTTGTCGAAGAGGAGGGGAGGAGGAGGATGTCATAATGTTTGTGGGAAGCCACACTGCCAGGCAGGACGAGGGCATTGGTTTCAGCATAGGAGTTGATGTTGTAGTTGCCTGCCGCCGGCCAGCCTTCTTTTGCCTGGTCACAACCCCGTAGGACTTGTACCACTTCATGATGGACATCACCTTGTCCTGGCTGATGCTGGAAAGGTCACAAGGTAAGAGTTACATTAGGCCCATAATTATTGGAGATAGGCAACAAGTACATGTAAGTATTGTAATATTAATATGGACGATTTTGCAGGTAAGTGCCATTACAGTTCATTTTGTAAATTACCTCAAGTAGTACAATAATAGTAGGGATATCTTGGTACACCTTAGTTGAGCAAAGATGTTGAATATAAAAGCTACTCACCCGTACATGAACTTGAAAGTATCCCTACAGACTGGCTGAGAACCGACGAGGTAGTGGCTTTGTTGGTGCTGCCTCTCCCCTCTTCCCTTAATCCCCTTCTTCCAGGTGGACAGCCTGCTGCTATTTTCTGTGCGGGTACTGATGATGCCCAGTAGCAACATGTCCTTCTCGCCTAGAAAACAAAGTAGATTAGGATATTAATACTCTAGGCATGATATGCATGTGACTCAAGGAATGAGGTTTCTGGTTTGACCTATGAACTAGGTTAAGGCGCCCTGAATACTAACTTTAAAACGGTCTGGTTGAGGGTCAATACTTGTCTGTTGTCTGTTCAAGACATTGCCCTGGATTATGGGGTAGTTTTGAGCAAAAACGACATAGCTACATGGTCGCGGCGACAGGTTTGCAAAACATGCATCTCATGAAAAATGTACCTGAGGACAGCTGATAGACCTCCTGCCGACGCTCGACCAGCTCTGTTGTCGTGAACTGTCGTCGTGAACTCCGCGTCTTTGTAGTGCTTGCAGGGACATCTAAAGATACATGATATTAGACTTAGTTCACCTTCCTGAGGCCACAATGACATGAGACATGATTGACAACTGTTACAGACCGGCCGGATCACCTGACGCCATTAAGAAGGTCACCAGACAACCCCGACGGATCAACCCTGTTTATGGCACGGAATCAACTTTGAAACTTGATAAAAACTAGTTAGGCAGTTACAATACATGCTAGGACACAATCGTGGGCACTTTCATCAACATTGAAAGGGATTTAGGCACTTTACGTACTTGTTTTAGAGATATGGCAACCAACCGCATGTCTGCCATTATAATGTTTTTCAAAACTCACATGAAGTTTTCGCAGTCGTCCCACTCCGCCTGTAGAAGGTCGTCCGTCTTTCTCCTCCTCCCCCTCGGCGAAGAGAAAGTACTCGTCGACCAAAGTCCGCCATTGCTGTGGCTCGGCTATACCACGTAAATTCGCCCGATTTATGGTATTCAGGGCATCCGCGACAGCCTCCTCGCGATCCATGTCCTCCAGCCGGTGTTGGGAGGTAATCCACATCAAAATACAGCAGTGATCCAGGATTAAAACAGCTAAAATCTTTGGAGAAGTGATGTCGCTCGTCCGTCCTGCTTGCCATGCATCTCTTTAAATTTAGTCAACAACCGAAACCGGAAGGCACGCGAGGCCTCTCAGCCAATCAGCGCGTCGCATTCCACACACATGACCTCCTTGACGACGATTGTTTACGGGACAATGATCGGGAAAACACATTCTGATTGGTCCTTGCAGGCACAAATTCAAAATCTGAGGCTGTGATTGGCCAGTTCACTTCGCACCCTTTCAGCAGGTACCCGGAACATGGGGCTGGGATGGAATCCAGACTGACAGGCGAGCCGTGAAGTTAGGGGAAAATGGTGTGAAGGTCTTTTGTTTCAGATCACTGAGGCATTGCGCGTCTTTGGGACTTAGTTAGAGGGACTTAGAGATGGCTTGGGGAGACTTCTGATATAGGATATTTGAATAAAAGGAAAAAAAACATTTTTGATAAGAAATGCGAAATGTGACTTCAGAGCCCCATATCTCAGTTCGACTTTCCGCGACATCCGACTCATTTCGCCAAAACGGATCACATATGCCATCGATGTTCATGAATTAATCTAATCATCATTATCATCGGCATTAGAAGACCTATATCTATGGAAAAAAAGTGGTTTAAAGTTTAGATCTAAATAGTTGAAAATACAGAGTTTACTAGAAAATGCTAAAAATAAAGCTTTTTAGAAAATATCCATGGAGATTGATCATAGGATTTGATTCTGGAACAGGTCCCATAAAGACCCTTTTACTTAAAAAAACGATACAGCTCTAGATCTGAGAAAAAGCTTATCTATTTCAATGGTAAAAACTGAATCTGAAATACCAATAATAAGACCTGGAATCAAGAACACTGTGATTTTGTTTACTGCTTTGGAGGCCAATATTAATGGAAATGGTTTTCACAAACACGTATGTTTATTAAATGTTGCTTTAATCATCACATTTCAGAATGATGAATACAAGCATGAAGAGAATAAGGTGAATACAAATCTTCATATCAAAAAACTAGATCAAATACAAATATTTGTGGACTTATCATTAGATTGTTCGTTATTTGTTGATTCATCTTTGACAAAAAATTGAATTTACTCTTATTTCTAAGCAAGTATGGATTACTAGCCAGCACAACACAATATAATATATTATATTTACCATATTGTACATGTGTTCTACCCAATTATTTCTATCCTTATTTCTCGAAAAAAAGTTAATTTCAGTGGTACTATCTGAGTCTGAGACACCCACCATAAGACTAGAAATTAAAAACACAGTGATTAGTCACTGTTCACTGCTTTAGATGACAATATTAGTGTTAATGGTTTTCTCAAATATGTATATTTATAAAATGATGCTTTCAGAATTTCAGAACTTCAGCTTAGATGCATGATCAATAAAATGTGAATCAAAATCTTCTTACTAAAGTACTATATCAAATACAAATTAATATTTGTGCAATAAATATTAAATTATTAATCTTGGTGATTTATTTTCTACAACAATTTGAATTAACTCTTATTTCAAATAAACTATAGATTAATGTCCACTACAACACAATTTACATTTACCATGTGTACATGTGTTCTATCCAATTATTTGAAAACAAAACCAGGTTACGAAACAGCCTGATCAGCCCTGATGGGTGGGCACAGATAAATGAGGCCCTCTGTGCTAACGACACCCTGGAATACTTTAGGTAAGGCTTTTTCGTTTAATCAAATGGGTCTATCTAAACATACATTATCTGGGTTTATAAGACCTAGATACACACTTTTTTTCAACCTTGATATCAAAAATGTATTAGGTTATGTTGGCAACATGCTCCCCTGGAACATCAATTTTGCTTACATGATTATACTGTATTTTCTTTTTGTTATTATCCTATCATCTCAAAAAAGGCAGGGGAAGGAGAAAAAAATTCTCCAAATTCTAATACATTTAGGGATATAATCGTAGACAGATATATAAGATTTACCATATGTGACCCAACAGGGGAAAAGGATACTCCAGGCAGGAATTAAGCAATTTTTAACGATGGAATAAGCTTTCAAATGATACCAAAAATGTGAAATTTTGTTAATCATCAAAGAAGTAACAGGTTATAGAAGATAGGAACATCAATGTTCCTGAAAATGACAACAACATAAATTATTCAGTATTTTACTGAGTTATCTAAAAACAAAACAATTGTTGAAAAACATGAAATGGCTATTCATAACATACTATTGTAATATTAACTACCTTTGTGCATTGGAATGAAATAGAAGTGTTCACAAAACGTTAGTCTAAGATACTTTTAACACTATTTTTCATTAAATTACTCATATCTGCTTAAATATTCATCCTAGGGTATAGGAAGAATCCCCCTCGGAGCATCCTTTCTCCGTGTTGAGACACATATACTTATGTATATATAGCTCTAGCGTATAGCAATCCAATTTATGTAATCTTCTTTATTAGCAAGTTTTTGTTTCATGGAATGAATAAGTGTTGCTTGTAGAATATAATGCAATCTTTTATCTCCAAATCTGCATTCATGCACTCAATAAAAGGTGTAACGAGTTGACCTTAATGTTACAGTCTCAATAAGAGTCAATTAACAGACGCCATCATCCCAGACCTCTGTAACTTCTTAAGGAAGAACACAACACTAAACGTCTTTCGGTAGGTATGCCTTCTAACATTATTGGTAAAATATATACTTAAATAAATATATATATATATATAAAGAATACTATCTTACCCAAACCGGATTTGCAAGAGCAGAAAGTCTTAAAATCATTTGCATTTTGCATTGATTGTTTAAGACAAGGATGGATCTACTCACCAAGGTTTGGGGTGCCTGTTTTCTTTTGTATTGCAAATTGTTCATGGTCATGTGATCAGCTAGATGATTACAAGACTTAATGATCAACCTTCTGGTATACATTAGTCAAGGGGTCAAGTACTTGAGTTTTACAGTTACTTTCTCTTAAGTTATGGGATTAATTCCTGAAACATTGTATTTCCTCAGTAACAGGTTAACCATGGGCCTTAGGCCTAGGTACCAAATGATACCATATGTTAATTTCTTGGAATCAAAATTCAGACTCCTCAAGTAAGTCCTTCAAGCTTCCCCGTCTTTCCTTTCAAGTGCTCAGATTGGTCAGCCCTGACCAGTAGCCACACACGTCAGTTTATAGGTCAACTATAACACACAATTATGGTGATGGCTTATTCCATTTTCAATAAAACCTTACATAGAGACATAGTGTGATACAAAAACACAAATTTGGTATAAAATCCATATTTAATTGTTTTTTATTAAAGTAGATTATATCATGAAATACTTTGTTCCCATTTTAATACTTATCTTAAACTATCACATATAGGAGATTAAGTATACATTTTAAGTATGATCAGGACTAATGAATTATTGACTAACATAACTAGGTCAATATACTGACCAATTTCCAGCTTTATATGACCAATGTACCATTAGCTACCTTCAACTAAAAATTGCCTTCATTTTCAGTGTAAAAAACCTTACATAACCTAATACTACCAACAAGGTGACATGTGAGAGTAGGTATTTGTGGGAGATGGGGGGTGGTCACAAGTGAGAGTGAGTAGTGGTAGGTTGCTCATGAGAATGGAAGTAGAATAAAATTACTATTGAGAGTTAACTTTGGATCATGGCAGGAGAGCAGGTGTGAGTCTGCAGTGACATGTCAGCATGAAAAGGTGTTGGTATATGTTATGGGGGATGATGTTAGACAATGGTAGGTGGATATCAACAGTGTCAGGTTAATGCATACAGAACATACAGAACATTTTCATTTTCTGAGTTTGACAATTTCATGGGAAATGAGCAGAAAATAAACAACCAAATTGAACTGACCCTCATACTTGTGTCATAACCCAGTGAGTTGTACTTATAAATGCCATGTGTACTATGTAGACAAGCCCAGCTTGAGGGTAGTCATGTTTTCCTAATGAGTTAAAGGACTGATGATACCAAGGGCAATCTGAGGACTACTAGTTTCTCTTCTCAGAATAATTATGAGCGAAGCATGCCACCCCTGTAAAATGTGGTAAAACAAGTACCTAAATGTCAAGAGCTACATGTAACTTCAAAGGTGTGTAATGACAAATACAAGATTCAGATAAGGAAGCATAAGAAAAACCCTACTGAATTTTAATTACAGTTTAGACAACTGCAGATTCAGTGATGACGGGATGGGAAAGATACTTCAATCTTTCGTCAGAAACCAAAAAATTCAAAGTTTCAGGTAATTGCAAACATCATACTTAAAGGATCCAGAAAGACATCTTTCCACTGGTATTATTTTAAGGGCTCCCATAAAGTCTCTCCAAGATAATGCAATTCATCCAACCAATATTAAAGCAATGAATAATAATTCCATTTCAATTTAGGTTGATCGTAATAATGTTTGGCAGAATTGAGCTTGTTTTTCATATCTAAAAAAAGAATAAGGAGAGATAATACTCATCACCTCTCTATGTCTAATTTTCAGTATCATCAAGTGTGCCTTGACTGATGCTGTAGTGCCTGACATCTGTAAACTGGTGATTGAAAATAGAACCCTGGAATCCCTTCTGTAAGTATTTCAGGAATGGCTTCTTTGATAGAAAACTAGGCTTCATTAAACTTCGACTGAAATTTCCATGAACAATTTACAAGTTGTATTTTATAGATTATATTGATTTAGATATCCAAGTACAGTATAATAAAAGAGTTATTGGGTTTAAATCACAGATTACTTGAGAGCAGATTCAGTGATGAAGGGATGGGAAGGATACTTCAGTCATTCCTCAGCAACCAAACACTGGCAATTTTCAGGTAATCAAACAACTTCATACTTGAAAGATATCTATTGACCTGAATAAATATGCAATCAATATAACAAATAAAAAACTTGAAGGACCTTGAATGATATCTTTCAACCTGTTATATCTTAAGGATCGCCACTCTTTATTCTAAGGTCAATACCATTCACCTATTGATATGAACAATAATTGTTTCATTGAGATTATTCTCTGATTTTCAGAATCTGGAACAGTGCCTTGACTGACACTGTAGTGCCTGACATCTGTAAACTGGTGATTAGGAATAGAACGATTGGGTGTTTAGAGTAAGTATTTCAGGAATGGCTTTTATAATAGATAAACTATTCTCCATTAAACTTAAAGTGGAGATATAAATATCCTTGATTGAAATTTCGATAAAAAAGGTACAAATGGTATTTCATAGATCATTATTGGTTTAGATATCCAAGGGCAGTATAATCAAAAACCTTTATGATTTCAATCACAGATTAAAAGACAGCAGATTCAGTGATGAAGGGATGGGAAAGATACTTCAGTCATTCCTCAGCAACCAAACGCTGGAAATATTCAGGTAATCACCAAACTTTATATTTAAAGGATTCCAAGTGACATTTTTTCAACAGTTTTATTTCAAGTATCCCCACTATGTATTTTGAACCCCGTTGTATTGTTGTGATATATTGAAGAGGGAATGAGGAAGGATAAACCTATTATCTTGGTTTGTCTGATTTTCAGTATCGGGAGGAGTGCCTTGACTGATGCTGTAGTGCCTGATATCTGTAAACTAGTGACTGAAAATAGAACCCTGGCATGGTTACAGTAAGTAAAGTTGAATCAGTCTTGTTTTTGATTTTTTGTAACTTTCATAACATTCTATTTGAAAAGAATATTTACAGTTTAAACAAATTTTATGGCACAAACGGTTTTAGTTATCCAATTGCAGCATAATCAAGTCCATTCTGCATTTCCCTTACAGGTTAAACAAGAGTATGTTCAGTGACAATGGTATGAGAAGGATAATTCAGTCATTCCTCAGCAACAAAATAATAACACATTTCAGGTAATCACAGAACTTCAAACTTGAAGGATCCCAAAAGCAATTTTACCAATTTTACTTTAAAGTTCCCCACTTTACGTTGTAAAGCCAATACATTGTACCCATTTTCCTCAATAAAGACACCATCAATAAATTAACAAATAGAAAACGTCAAGAAACCTGAATGAAATATTTCCACCAGTTTTATTTTAAGGATCCCCACTCTGTATTCTAAAGTCAATAGCATTCACTGTTGATAAGAATAATTATGCTTTCATTAAGTTTATGAATAGAAATTCCAGTTAAAAATTGTTCCTAAAAGGAGGTTGGTTCTTCTGATGTTCGGCATATTTGAGCTTGTTTTCATATGTTTAAGGATAGACCCCAGTGATGGACGGCCAATTCAGAAAACCATTAATGCTTTTCTTATTAATGGTCTGATTATGAATTGTGATATATCATGTTAAAGCTGAGATTTTTCTCTATCTATTGATATGTAAATAATTATTGTGTATTTAGAATTCTGGACTTAAGCAAATTAAAACTGATTTTTTTACTTTTATTTTTTGAACAGCGATATCTTGCTTAATATTATACTGGCATGCCTAATATTTTACACACATCTTTATGACATTCCTATGCAGGGAACCGTGTCTCAGATTTTTGATCTAGGCCTTAGATTTAATTTTATGATCAAAAACGGCAAAAAACGGGTAACTTTTTGAGATTTTATTGGTTAATCTGATGCTTATCATATCGGGGCTTGTTGTAAAACATTTAAGGGAGAATAAGGAGAGATAAACCTATAACTTTGGTTTGTCTGATTTCCAGTATCAGGAAGAGTGCCCTGACTGATGCTGTAGTGCCTGACATCTGTAAACTGGTGATTGAAAATAGAACCCTGGAAGTGTTTCTGTAAGTATTTCAGGAATGGCTTTTTTGATAGATAACGTTCTTCATAACCCCTCAAGTGGATATATTATTGTCTTTGTTTGAAACATTCATACTATCTGATTTGAAAGGAGCATTTATAGTTTAAACAAAGTCATAATTGATAGTTCATGCCAAATAATGGTTCAGACATCCAAGGGCAATATTATTGAAACCTTACTTGATTAAACTCACAGATTACAAGACAGCAGCTTCAGTGATGAAGGGATGGGACGGATACTTCAGTCATTCCTCAGCAACCAAACACTGACTTGGTTCAGGTAATCACCAAACTTCATATCTGAAGGATCTTAAATTACATAATTTAACCAGTTTTATTTGACATATCCCCACTATGTATTTTAAACCCCAGAATCATTAGGCAGTCGTACCATTGACAGGTGACAGGCAACTTGCAGAATCGCCATAAGAATTTCAGGGTGACTGTAATACTAAGCAATTTCAATATTTTACCATTGATTTCACCAACGATCCTGTTGTCCATCACCCCTACCCCAGGAAGCACACCATACCCACAGGGAGTACCTGGAGATCCAATTATAATCCCATCACCTGTCGACTTTACCACTGATTCTGTCCATTGCCTGTCGCTGGTCAATGGTAAAAATGCTTAGTGGGTATGGATCTTTATAGTCAATATCATTCACCTATCATTACCTGTAATGATGCTTTCAGTAAGTTAATAAATATAAATTCCAGCTCTATACAGTCCCTTAAAGCATCTTGGTTAATCTGATGCTTATCATATCGGGGCTTGTTGTGAAACATTTAAGGGAGAATAAGGAGAGATAAACCTATAACTTTGGTTTGTCTGATTTCCAGTATCGGGAAGAGTGCCTTGACTGATGCTGTAGTGCCTGACATCTGTAAACTGGTGACTGAAAATAGAATCCTGAAAACTTTTCTGTAAGTATTCTAAGAATTGTGCTAATGATAAGTAGTGATGATTCATGAACCCTAAAGTGGAGTTTTAGTTGTCTTTGTTTCAAACTTGCATAACATTATTTGAAAGGACTATGATAGTTTAAACAAAGGCATACATGTTATTTTGTGGAAAAAAAAGATATTCAGATATATAAATGGTTTCAGTAAGTATTTAAGGAATGGCTTTTTTGATAGGAAACTATGCTTCATTTACCTTAAAGGGGAGATAAAAATTTTCTTGGTTGAAATATTTATAAACAAAGTCATAATGGTATTTTATATTTCATATTGGTTTCAATATCCAACTGCAGTGTATTTAAAACCTATTGGAATTTATGTCACAGATTACTTCTGAGCAGATTCAGTGATGAAGGGATGGGAAGGATACTTCAGTCATTTCTCAGCAACCGAACAGTGGTAACTTTCGGGTATATACCAAACTTTAGACTTGAAGGATCGCTAATGATACTTTTACCCATTTTATTCTAAGGTTCCCCACTTTACATTATAAAGCCAATACATTGTACCTATTGACCTTAATAAAGATGCCATGAATCAGTTAATGAATAGAAAACTTAAAGGACCCTGAATGACATTTTTCCATCAGTTTTATTTCAAAGATCCTAACTCTGTATTCTATAGTCAATACCATTCATCTATTTATATAAATAATGATGCTTTCTGTAAGTTTATGAACGGAAATTCAAGTTTAAAATAATTCCTAAAAGGAGCTTGGTTTGTCTGATATTTGGCATATTTGAGATTGTTGTCATATATCTAAGAATTAACAAGGAGGGATAAACCTATAACCTGGTAGTGTTTGATTTTCAGTATCCTCAAGAGTGCCCTGACTGATGCTGTAGTGCCTGACATCTGTAAACTGGTGACTGAAAATAGAACCCTGGAAATATTTCAGTAAGTATTTCAGGAATGGCATTTAAGACAGAAAACTATGCTTTGTATAACTTAAAATGCGGATACAAACATCTTTGATTTAAATTTCCATTAACAAGTTACAAGTGTTATTCAATAGTTCATATTGGTTCAGATATCCAAGGGTAGTATAAATTTTTTTTTTTTTGGATTTGAATCACAGAATGTTTGAAAGCAGATTTAGTGATGAAGGGATGGGAAGGATACTTCAGTCATTCCTCAGCAACCAAACACTGACTTGGTTCAGGTAATCACCAAACTTCATATTTGAAGAATCTAAAACAACATACTTTCACCAGTTTTATTTGACATATCCCCAATATGTTTTTTAAACCCCAGAATCATTAGGCAATTGTACCATTGAGAGGTGACAGGCTTTTTGCAGAATCACCAATAAAATTGTTTTAGGTGACCGTAATGTTAAGCAAGTTTGATATTTTAGCAGCGATTTCACCAGTGATCCTGTTGTCTATCACCCCTAGCCCAGGAAGCACACCATACCCACAGGGAGTACCTGGAGATCCAATTATAACCCCATCACCTGGCGACTTTACCACCGATTCTGTCCGTTGCCTGTCACTGGTCAATAGTAAAAATGCTTAGTGGGTATGGAGCTTTAAAGTCAATATCATTCACCTATCATTACTAGTAATGATGCTTT
The DNA here is from genome assembly GCA_936440205.1 of Lepidonotus clava. NCBI lineage: Eukaryota > Metazoa > Annelida > Polychaeta > Phyllodocida > Polynoidae > Lepidonotus > Lepidonotus clava. The sequence continues at coordinate 35,000,976 of OW387150.1, forward strand.
CATTAAGTTAATGAATATAAATTCCAGCTCTAAACAGTCCCTTAAAGGATCTTGGTTAATCTGATGCTTATCATATCGGGGCTTGTTGTAAAACATTTAAGGGGGAATAAGGAGAGATAAACCTGTAACTTTGGTTTGTCTGATTTCCAGTATCGGGAAGAGTGCCTTGACTGATGCTGTAGTGCCTGACATCTGTAAACTGGTGACTGAAAATAGAACCCTGGAAATTTTTCTGTAAGTATTCTAAGATCTGCGCTAATGATAAGTAGTGATGATTCGTAAACCCTAAAGTGGAGTCATAGTTGTCTTTGTTTCAAACTTTAATAACATTATTTGAAAGGAGTATTATAGTTTAAACAAAGGCATACGTGTTATTTTGTGGAAAAATAAGATATTCAGATATGTAAGGGCAGTATGATTAAAGGCTGTCTGGATTTCCATTACAGATTATTGGAGGATAGGTTCAGTGATGGAGGTATGGGAAAGATACTTCAGTCTCTTGTCGGAAACCAAATACTGACAGACTTCAGGTAATTGCAAAACATCATAATTTATGTGAAGGATTTATAGTGACATCTCATTTGATATTGTTACAATTTCCAAAACAAATCACAGGAATCAATGTTAAAGGAAAGCTTGCACATAATCGCAGGATAGTTATTTTTCAATGAATTCAATTTAGCATGTTACTCAACACTTGCACTTATCAATGTAAGCAAAACGGAAGGAAAATATTTAGTTTACACACAGCTATGGGACATTAAAAATAACTGTATTTTATAACTTTTTTTATGGGAAATCCCCCAATTTATGACGTAGCAAGGGGAGTTCTTGGGGAATCCTATCTACCCTTAGAAGGGAATCCCCATTCCTGTAGAATTTGTAATGAGAGTTCAAGTCTCTAACCCAAAGTATATATATTTGACTTGATGCAACTCATAATGAATTAAAACATATAGCCATCTACAACCATTCAATAATTAGAGAATTCCAAAAATAACTTTAGAAGGAATTCCCCCAGCTGTGACGTAGCAAGGGGAGTACTGACCAGCCCAGCATTCAGGGAATTCCCAAAATTAAATTCCTTTCCTCAATAATTTCCTAAGACCTTGTTATATTTCAAGTTTTCACTTTTGAAATATCATTAGGATAGTTAAGTCAAGCCAATTACACAAAAAATAGCATTTCGTGAATTTATTAACACCATAAATATAGGGAATAAGGGTGGAAGGGGGCTGGTTGAGGAACTTCACCCCTGAAGTGTGTAGGCCGGGCAACTGATATGACTTCTCTCCTTAATGGGAGGCCAGGAAGAGTGTGGAGGGAACAGGGACAACTAACGTGACACCTCTTTGATGGTAGGCCAGAAAAGGCATGGCCAGGACAGGGGGCAACTGACATGATTTCTCTCTTTGATGGGAGGCCTCTTAATAGTCCACCTCCTACCTCTCCTTTACTAATTCAGAACCTTTTTCATTCCTCTTCCCTACTTCAACCTCTTCTCGTCCATAACCAGGCCCCCTTCCTGTACCATTCCTTTCCTCTTTCCTTCCCCCTACATGTCCTCCTACCTGTCCCCTACCTAGAACCCTTGGCCCCCTACCTGTTCCTCTTTCTGTCCCCTACTTGTCCCTTCTTCCTTCCTACCTGTCCCCCCACCCACTCCCTACCTATCCTTCTTCCTGTCCCCTTACTAGCCTCCTTGTAGCTCCCTACCTATCCCCCTATCTGTCCCCAATTTATCGCACTACCTATCCATACCCGGCAACCTTCCCACCCCCTACTTGTCCCTATTCCTGTCCCCTAACCATTGTCCTTCTCCTTGTCGCCTGCTACCTGTCTCCTTATGCCCCCTGCCTATCTCCCTTCCTTCCCCTGCCTGTCCCCTACCTGTAACCCTTACTGCTCCTGACCCTACCCATCCCCTACTCACCCCTGTGGAGTGACAGGTGAGGTAAGGTAGTGTCAGAGGAGGGTGTGGAGTGAATGATAAGTTTGTTGAGTGACAAGTGTGTGGAGTGACAGGCAAGGTTCCCAATCAAGAATATGACGTTATTATAACATTGCATTAACATTCTGTTTAGTTCTGCTTTGGTTATTGTTATTAACTGTTTATTATTTTGATGGCACTCAATAACTTTGAGAACCTAACATTATGACATCGCACTGCAATGTTATTGTGACATTCTTGTAAAATTCTTTCACATTATAATAACATTATAATAACATTCTTTATTCATAAGGTCTCAACTTTACTAAAATATAATTTCACCATTGTTACTTTAAACTGTACCTAAAATCACATAACTGTTATGTGATAATTGGAAAGTTTACAGACTAAACAAAACAGTATGGTCACAGAACATGCTTTGTCGCTGCTTGCTTGGGTGAGATAGTGAAGAGTGAGGGTGTGGAGTGAAAGGTAAGGTTGGAGAATGAATGGGTAGGGAAGGGTAAGTGTATGAAGTTCAAGATGAGGTTGGGTAGTGAAGGATGAAGGTTTGGAGTGACAGGTGAGGTAAGGTTGAGAAGGGTAAGAGTGAGTGTAACTGGTAGGGAGCAGGTATTGGGACAAGTAGTGAAAAGGGAGGGTACGGATAGGTGCAGGAAGGGGGACAGATAGGGGGCAGGAAGGGAGTTAGGTAGGGGATGGGAAGAGGGACAGGTAGGGACCAGAAAGGGGACATTTATGGGGCAGGAAGGGGGCAGGAAGGGGCATAGGGAGAGAATGGAAAGGGGGACATGTAGGGGGGACAGTTATGGACAGGGAGAGGGGCAAGTAAGGGATTGAAAGAGGAATAAGTAGGGGACAGGAAGTGGGACTAGTAGGGGATGGGAAGAGGCACAAGCAGAGGATTGGAAGAGGGACAGGTAGGGACAGGAAGGGGGATTAGTATGGGTGGGAATAGGGATTAGTAGGGGACAGGAAGACAGACAGGTTGAACGCTAGTTGTTTATTATGGGTGTTTCTTCATGATATGGGGAAGCTACAGTTAATTGTTACTCAGACTGCTTAATATAATCTCTGTTAGTTTCGCTAGTCAAGTGATAGACCACATCCGTGAAATGGGCGTTCATATCCACAACACGAATCTCGCTTGGCTGAGAGGAAGTTTATTGGTGTTTATTCCAAAAGCAAACAGTGGCTAGTGCGTTATGGCCCAAGTACCCGGCCCTCGTTCAGTACTGCCCAAGGCTAGCTTCGTCCTTAGAGTCCACTTGTCTTAACGCAGTAGTACAATGGTAAACTCCTATCCAAGTCACCCAATGTCTGCGTACATGGCTAAAACCAAGCCCCGAATCCTATAGATTCGTATCGATCCAAACAGGTAGTGTTCTCTCGTTCGCCTGTCGGCTCAGCCCAATATAAACTGTCCCAATTATTGATTTTTACCCAGGCAGCACTGCTTACTGGGAGATGCCCCCCGTCTGCAATGGTTGTACGGGTATATGACCTACCAGCAGCATCTGCCATTTTCATGTTTATGTAATTTTGGATATTCTTTATAATTCCTTTTATAATTTTCTCTCTCATCTGGTGACTTATCTTTCATCTTTATTCATGAAACAAAATATATCTCACATGAAAGAACTTTCACTAATATTTCATATGCACAATGACTTTTGTGCAAGGTAATGGATGTGGAGGGGCAGGTAGGGGCAGAAAGAGGGATTAGTAGGGGTTGGGAAGAGGAACAGGGCATAAAGGGAGTTACAGGTAGAACAGACGGGGGATTAGTAGGAGATGGGAAGAGGGACGGGTCACAGACAGGGAATAGAACAGGTGGGAGCAAGAAGAGGGGATGCTGGAGAGAGGGATGGATAGGGGGTTTGAAGGGGGATAGATAGGGTGTGGGAGGAGGGAAGAGTTGGGGATGGGAAGAGAGACGTGTAGGGGCCCATTTGAGGGACAGGAAGGGCATAGTGAGAGACAGTTATGGACTGGAAGAGGAACAAATATGGGACAGGAAGAGGTACAGATAGGGACATAAAGAGGACCAAGTAGAAGACAGAAAAAGAAACAGGCAGGGGCTGGGAAGAGGAACAGGTAGGGAGCTTGAAGAGGGAAAGCTAGGGATAGGAATAGGACATGAAGAGGGACAAGTTGGGGATGGGTAGAAGGGCATGAAGCATGTAAAAAGGGGAACAGGCAGCAGAGAGGAAGATGGACTGGCAGGGAATGGGAAGAGGAACTGGTTGCAGGCAGGAAGGAGGATAAAGAGGGGATGGGAGCAAGATGGCCAGTGGGCAGGAAGAGGGACATGGGATGAGAATTGAGACAGTTAGTAGACAGGAAGGATGAGTGGTTTGAGAAAGGAAGGGGGCAGGGTGTGGATAGGAAGAAGGACAGGGAAAGGCAATAGGGGAAAGTGAGAAGTGTTAGGGCATATTGGAAGACCTGGTGTGTCCCTCCAGTAGCTACCATTGTTGGGCAGTCTTACTGCAATACCCATGGTGCAAAGTTTTCCCTTGATTGCTGTATTTAGACTCATGAACTATGATATCATGCGCGTGAAAACCAAGTATTGAAAGTCTGGATTCTCCCAGTGCTTTACCGCTTGTATTATTCTAAGGACCCCATGTCTAAGGACGCACCCCCAGCCAGAGGTGTGACATTTTAATAACATTGTAGAAACGTTCTGATTGGTTCTGGTATGGTTCTTGTTACATTCTTTTGATAACTCCCAATTACACCCCTGTGACCTGCTGCTGCAACGTCCAACTGAAACATTATTATAACATTCTGGTTATGTTCTTTGACCTTAACAGAATGTTCTTATAATATTCTGTTTTGGTTTTGCCCTAACCTCACCAAAAAGTAATATTATTACAACATTCTAATTTGGTAAGGATGAAACCTCACCATCAATTACATTATTGTTACGTGCCATCTTAGTAAGTAACAAACTGACTAAAAAAAGAATGGTTGCAGAATGTTTCTGTTACGTCGCAAGCTGGCTGGGCCAATATATCTTCCCAAGTAAATGCAATTCATCTCATCAACATTATGTTAAAGAATAGAAATTCCAGTTCCATTCTCTGATTGTAGGTTTGGTTCAACTGTTGAGTTGAGCTTGTTTTTCATATTTTATAAAAGGGAACAAGGACAGATACACTTAACACTTCTCTGTCTCATTTACAGCATCTTGGAGAGTGACTTTACAGACGATGCAGTGCCTGAAATCTGTAAAGCTGTGATTGAAAATAGAACACATTCAGGTATCGCCATCTAGATTGATACCTTCTTTAAAGTCGACTGAGATCGTGGAGACTGCCCCCTTTTTATTACTGATTCAAGGGGCAAACAGTTGCAAAGAATATTCAAGGGATACAAAAGTCCTCATAGAAACTTTTGAATAGTCAATTGACTGAGGCAGGTGTTAGGCAATGCTTAATGTCAAGCCCTGTTGCAACAATATTACTGCCATAAGGTGGAATCCAAGACATATTCTATATGAACACACAAATGGTGAGGCATTATTTAATCACCTCTTATTCAACTAACACAATGTTACAAATAGACGCTCTTCAAAATTTGTCTTTTGTCACTTAGTTGGAGTGGACCTATTAAGAGTAGTGCCATAAGGTGGTAAGTAGAGGTGAATAACGCAGTGATGGAATTCAACAGGCTGGCCTTAGGTATAATTTATTAAGCCAACAAAATGGTCACCCTGGTTAGGGGAGACGTCAAAATTCACCGCAGCCAACCGCAGCCAGTGGTCAGTGACTTTACAACATGTAGCCACCACTCTGGGATACATATGTCGCGACCTGCTGCCACAGGCTGCAGCCTGATAGGAAGTGGGTAGGGACACTATCTTAATGACCCTTAATGACCTCATTAAGTAATTAGATAATTGATTAATTAGCCCTAATGAGGTGATAAGGGTATGTAATGTATACAAACATCAAAGAAAAGTTCCAACCTATCTCATTCCTAAATAATAAACTGACAAAAGGCTATGTCTGGCACCCTTAATGGTGAGGTAATGGGGTTTTGGAGTGCTGCAGCCACTCAGTGGGGTAGAGACACCTCACTTACATTCTGCCACAGCCTGCCACAGCATCTCAGGGTCGCAGCCTGTGAATTTTGACGTCACCCCTTAGCAACAGCTGTACACTATCATCAGCATGGCATCACCAGACACTACTTCTACTACCATGGTCCTGATGGAGTTCATCGATCATCAGCAAATATAATAATGGTGTCCACAAGATAACATTAGTTTATCATTATTTATTCAAGAAATACCAATTTGTTCTTTTATTCAGTGTTTAACAAATAGCATGTCTTTTGTTGCAAACCTTTGTCGTTATGACTACCACTTGGGCGATACCTGAAGATAGAAAGAGTATGAAAAGTTATGTAGCAACAGATATGGACATGATACAGTGTTTGAAAATAACTTTGATTAACCCTAATAGAAACTTGATTTTTTAGAATGAAATACTTGGAAATTTTGCAATTATATAATATGCTTCATGCAGGAAAATGCTAATAATCAGATTAATGATTCCGTCACATAAAATAAAAAAGATTAAAACAAGTGAATTATCCTGCCATTTCATGGTACACAATTCTCTTGGTAAGAGAATGCATAAGGATTTAAATTGCATGTAAAGCCAAATGTGTAGCTTAAAGTAACTGATGACACATAAAACAATAAAAACACATTCAACTTCCTGACAAGTATGTCCATCCAGCTGTATTGCTGTGAAGTAACTGATCATTCAAATAACTAGGGGTCATGCACTATACCCAGCCCCTCAAATTATCCTATCAGCTCCCCTCCCTCCATGCACAAAGAGGTATGTGGGTTTAGGTCATCTGTCTTCACATGGCAAAAACGAAACTCTGCAGTGTTGGGAAACTTGCATAAGCACTTTTGAAAAAGGGTTCTCAATGGAGAATGCTTCCCCAAAACTTCTGTTCTGGGACCTCCAAGTTCCTGTCCCTCATTGACAGATGACCCAAACCCATGTCCTTGGTATATCAACACAGTGGCTTCAGAGGGGGCAGGCTATCAGGAGATTATATTATCAATAATTCAGCTTTTGTGTTCTGCAAGTAATAGGAATGATCTCTCATTCCTTACTACTCATAGAAAAAATATATATATATATAATCTCATTGTTTGGTAGAACAATATAGCATCAATGACACTGGAATTATTGAATAAAATAGCAATATGTTTTATGACTGCATTTAACATATTATTGTACTAACTTCGACTATCTGAAAAACTTTCATGCAACAAAATAGTTCTGTTCAATAAGAGAACAATCCCTGTCATAAAACATTGGTGTCACTTACAATTACATGTCTTATACAACATAAATACAACATGTGTAAAGCTATGTATTTTTTCACAATCTGTATGCAACCTAATAGTTGCACCTAGTCTAAGGACGCACCCCCAGCCAGAGGTGTGACATTTTAATAACATTGTATAAACGTTCTGATTGGTTCTGGTATGGTTCTTGTTACATTCTTTTGATAACTCCCAACTACACCCCTGTGACCTGCTGCTGCAACGTCCCACTGAAACATTATTATAACATTCTGGTTATGTTCTTTGACCTTAACAGAATGTTCTTATAATATTCTGTTTTGGTTTTGCCCTAACCTCACCAAAAAGTAATATTATTACAACATTCTAATTGGTAAGGATGAAACCTCACCATCAATTACATTATTGTTACGTGCCATCTTAGTAAGTAACAAACTGACTAAAAAAGAATGGTTGCAGAATGTTTCTGTTACGTCGCAAGCTGGCTGGGCCAATATATCTTCCCAAGTAAATGCAATTCATCCCATCAACATTATGTTAAAGAATAGAAATTCCAGTTCCATTCTCTGATTGGAGGTTTGGTTCAACTGTTGAGTTGAGCTTGTTTTTCATATTTTATAAAAGGGAACAAGGACAGACACACTTAACACTTTTCTGTCTCATTTACAGCATCTTGGAGAGTGACTTTACAGACGATGCAGTGCCTGATATCTGTAAAGTTTTGATTGAAAATAGAACACATTCAGGTATCGCCATCTAGATTGATACCTTCTTTAAAGTCGCCTGAGATCTTGGAGACTGCCCCCTTTTTATTACTGATTCAAGGGGCAAACAGTTGCAAAGAATATTCAAGGGATATATGAAAGTCCTCATAGAAACTTTTGAATAGTCAATTGACTGAGGCAGGTGTTAGGCAATGCTTAATGTCAAGCCCTGTTGCAACAATATCACTGCCCTAAGGTGGAATCCAAGACATATTCTATATGAACACATGAATGGTGAGGCATTATTTATTCACCTCTTATTCAACTATCACAATGCTGCAAATAGACGCTCTTCAAAATTTGTCTTTTGTCACTTACTTTGAGTGGACCTATTAAGAGTAGTGCCATAAGGTGGTAAGTAGAGGTGAATAACGCAGTGATGGAATTCAACAGGCTGGCCTTAGGTATAATTTATTAAGCCAACAAAATGGTCACCCTGGTTAGCAACAGCTGTACACTATCATCAGCATGGCATCACCAGACACTACTTCTACTACCATGGTCCTGATGGAGTTCATCAATCATCAGCAAATAATATCATGGTGTCCACAACATAACATTAGTTTATCATTATTTATTCAAGAAATGCCAATTTAAATTTGTTCTTTTATTCAGTGTTTAACAAATAGCATGTCTTTTGTTGCAAACCTTTGTCATTATGACTACCACTTGGGCGATACCTGAAGATAGAAAGAGTATGAAAAGTTATGTAGCAACGGATATGGACATGATACAGTGTTTGAAAATAACTTTGGTTAACCCTAATAGAAACTTGATTTTTTAGAATGAAATACTTGGAAATTTTGCAATTATATAATATGCTTCATGCAGGAAAATGCTAATAATCAGATTAATGATTCCGTCACATAAAATAAAAAAGATTAAAACAAGTGAATTATCCTGCCATTTCATGGTACACAAGTCTCTTGGTAAGAGAATGCATAAGGATTTAAATTGCATGTAAAGCCAAATGTGTAGCTTAAAGTAACTGATGACACATAAAACAATAAAAACACATTCAACTTCCTGACAAGTATGTCCATCCAGCTGTATTGCTGTGAAGTAACTGATCATTCAAATAACTAGGGGTCATGCACTATACCCAGCCCCTCAAATTATCCTATCAGCTCCCCTCCCTCCATGCACAAAGAGGTATGTGGGTTTAGGTCATCTGTCTTCACATGGCAAAAACGAAACTCTGCAGTGTTGGGAAACTTGCATAAGCACTTTTGAAAAAGGGTTCTCAATGGAGAATGCTTCCCCAAAACTTCTGTTCTGGGACCTCCACGTTCCTGTCCCTCATTGACAGATGACCCAAACCCATGTCCTTGGTATATCAACACAGTGGCTTTAGAGGGGGCAGGCTATCAGGAGATTATATTATCAATAATTCAGTTTTTGTGTTCTGCAAGTAATAGGAATGATCTCTCATTCCTTACTACTCATAGAAAATATATATATATATATATAATCTCATTGTTTGGTAGAACAATATAGCATCAATGACACTGGAATTATTGAATAAAATAGCAATATGTTTTATGACTGCACTTAACATATTATTGTACTAACTTCGACTATCTGAAAAACTTTCATGCAACAAAATAGTTCTGTTCAATAAGAGAACAATCCCTGTCATAAAACATTGGTGTCACTTACAATTACATGTCTTATACAACATAAATACAACATGTGTAAAGCTATGTATTTTTTCACAATCTGTATGCAACCTAATAGTTGCACCTAGTGGGCCTATTTTAACTTGCTTGTTTATCCATGATAATACACCTGCTATGCATATGAATGGGTCATAATACACAACATTGCAATATGTATTTATGTTACATCATAGTTTATATCATTCACTTAATTACTGCATGTTTGTTTGTTTTTTGTTTTTTTGTTTTTTTCTTGTGGTTTACTTTTGTTGTTGATATTTTTTGTTTCAGCAGTTATTCATTGTCTGAACTGGTGATTGGTTCTAACTGCTCCGTAGATACTTACTCTAAAACTTGAAATATATTGTTATAAACCAGAGGCTTTAATAAATCTGGCTGTAGTTTTGTTTCATTATTCATGTTATGTATAACTTGCTTTGAAAAACATGAGTTTCAGGTGGAAATCCAGTCATGAAATGCAGGCATGAAATTCAGGTGTGGAAGTCAGGCATGAAAATCAGCCATTCAAGTCAGGCTTGAAATTAAGGTGTGAAATCTAGGCGTGAAATCTAGGTGTGAAAGTCAGGCATGAAAGCCTGGAATTAGGGTCAGGCATGAAATCCAAGCATGAAATCTTTAAGTGAGCATGCATGAAAGTACACCCAAATGCCCGAAAATGTTTCTGTTTACAGTTGCTACATTGCCCCCCACTAAGCTCTAACTTCCCCTTAAGTACATCAAAATATGTTTAGGGAGGCTTTGTGGCATTTCTCCCTACTTGAGGGCTAGATTACATGAAGAAGACACATGTGAATACAAGGAGTACCAAGAAGGGACTGTTTATTTCGGGCCTTTACGCCTCCTTTTATACTCTATTACTCAATTCTGATTGGTCACTTAGATCACGTGACTTTTCTGATGTCATATCCGGTTACAATACATTTTCGTGCTTTCATGCTTTAGGGATTTCCCGATATACTTTCGTATCTGATTTGTTCCTATTTGATACTTGATTACATTCTCTAGTTTGTACCTCAATTACAGATGAATTGACAATTCATCACAATAGGTTCAATGACTCAAATATTTCCGCAAATTGCTTGATTAATTAATATTCCTGTATATATATGTAACAATTTCTAGATGTAAGGATGATCTGTGACTTAGCATCATGGAACGTCCTGTCTTCATGGGCTGTTCCAATTTTCTCTGTCCGCTAGAACCTGTATTGAGCGATGCCTATTTCAAAGTCTGCATATTGGACATGATGCATGTATCGTTACATGATGCCTCTGAAACTAACAAACATAATATTTTTGCTACTTTAGCAACCAACAGTCAAGATCCTCAAGCATTAGAAAGGTTTTGGTGGCATTTTTTCTTTTGGATCTAAGGTTCAGTTATCAATCTCTCAGTTTCACAAGGTCACAAATCCTATATTTTCTTTTATTTGGTGGCCATGTCTTCGATATAGATGCAATTTTCCAGAAAACATAAACTAAGCAATATCTGAGGCCTGTGTTATTTTCTAGGTACCTTTGATTAATGATTATAAAGACAATGAAATTGTAATCATAAACACTGATAGGTGCAATCTGGGATGTGCAGTCAATAATAAACACATTAATTGTATGTACTTAGTTACCCAGCCAAGGTGTGACGTAACGTCACGTTATGTGACCATACATTTTTGGTTTTTCTGTTACTTACTAAAATGTCACATAACTATCACATTATTTTTCTGTGGGGTTGTGACCTAACCACAACAAAATGTTATTGTAATGTTCTGGTGAGGTTAGGTAAAGATCAAATTTAAAAAGAATGTCATTCTGACATTCTAATTAGGTGAGGTCTAGACCTGACTTAAACAGAACATTGTTGTCACCTCCTGACCAGGGGAGGCCTCAACCTAACCTAAACAGAATGTTATTGTGAAGTTCTGATTATGTCAGGTCTTAAACTTACCTAAACAGAAGGTTACTGGAACCATCTTATTAGGTTAGGTGTGACCCTATCCTAAACAGAATGTTATTGTGACATCCTCATTCAGTGAGATCTCAACCACACCTAAACAGAATGTTATTGTGACATTCTTATTAACCCCTTCCACCCCATAAGGCCATATTTGGCCACCAGATGAATGTTACCCATAAAATGGCACATCTTTTAGGGTTTTATTCTGATTATTAAATGGGTATTTCACCTACAGTCATGACGTAACTACCAAAATATTCCCAAAGTTCCAAGGAACCTTACACTTTTTCTATTATTATTCTATGATGCTTAGATAATTTAGAACATGTGTTCCAGTAAAGGCCGTTATGGTCAATATAGGGCAAATCTGCCTATTCTGGGAAATCACCCTCTTGAAAGCATTAATTAAGGAATTATTGGTGAAAAAACATTAAAAAATGGGAGCATATTTGGGAAAAGGTACCTAATGACATATTTGGCCACCCTGTGGCCACTAGTTTTGGAGGTTTGCTCATATTATGAAATAATTACTTAACATGCAGCTAAAAGTTATATTTTATAATGTTTCTGAAGTCTCAGGGATTCTTCTACTCTTTGTTTTATCATTCTACGATATTTAGTTCCTTTGCAATCTTACGTACAATATAGGCCATTATCCTCAATTTGGGCCAAATCTGGCAGTATCTGGCAGAAATTGACTCTTTGTTACATTAATCATGAAATATATGGGGAAAAACTATTTTTTAAGTTATTTTGTGAAAAATTTTGACTTACATGAAATTTTCTAAAGATTCTCATGACATTTACTAAAACATCAAAATTTTCATAAGCAATGCATCATGGGAAAATCAAAATGGAACGTTTTTAGCAGAATTTCTGTGCATTATTTAAGTTAGCGAGTTACCATGGTTACAGTAAAAAGAATATCACAAATAAATAGAACATTTTTTCACAGTTAATGTAGAAAATGTTTTTATCTTCTCAAAACTGAAAACAGTGAGTGGAACAAGCACTCCTATCAAAAGTTATGGCACTTAATTTCTTGATAAACATAAGAAACTTTAAGTCGCCATAACATTGAAGTAACAACAGCAATTTGGATTAAGGGATTCTCAATGTACAAGATGTGGGGAGGTTCATACATGTTTATCTCAGGTTCTGTCAGGAATATTTCAAAATGGTTTGCAGCATTTGAAAGAGTAGGTTCTCTACAATAAGAATAATGCTGACACATTTCCCCATGTTTCATGTGATTTTGTGACCTCATTAATTGGCAATAGGTACCTTTTCCCAGATACACTCCCAAATTTTTTCCATGTAATTTTGTGGAAAAGTTTGACTTAGATAGAAATTTCCTGAGAATTCGATGATTTTCATAAAAATATCAAATCTTTTGCAAATGATGCATTATGGGAAATTTGCAATGGAATGTTTTTTTCACAGAAATCCTTCATATAATAGGGTTGTTAGGTTGCCATGGTTACAGAAAAAAGAACATTCGATGATTTTCATAAAAATATCAAATCTTTTGCAAATGATGCATTATGGGAAATTTGCAATGGAATGTTTTTTTCACAGAAATCCTTCATATAATAGGGTTGTTAGGTTGCCATGGTTACAGAAAAAAGAACATTCCACATCCATGGAACAATTTTCATGGGTAATGTGGGAATTATCTTTTTCTGCCTTATATTTCAAACAGTTAGATAAAAGACCAATTCAATGAAAAGTTATGGTATTTTAAACATTTTTCTGAATAAGAAATGCTTTTTATTCTAAATATACAAGGTCAAGTTAAAGTTACCATAAAGTGGAAACAAAGATGACTATCAGAACTGAGGGGTTTCTATTGTACAAGAAGTATGGAAGTTCAAACGACCATATTTAAGCTTCTAAAAAGAATATTTTCAAATGGTTTGCAGCTTTAGAAAGCATTTCTCCTGTAGTCCATACATATTTTTTTCTACTAACCTCAGGAATAGAGGGTTGAAGGGGTTAAGTCACAGCCTTATAAATAACGTGGCAAGAACATTGTCAGAATGTCAGAATGTCACGTTGCAACAGTTGGTTGCAGCAACGTAATTGGGAGTCATCAAAAGTACATCGCCGTAACTTAACAGTGTGACATAACAAGAACCAATCCAGAATGTTATCAGAACATTATTAGAACATCATATCCTTGGCTGGGTAGTTAGTTATATATTTTATACCATATATCGTAGAACATACACTGGAACTACAATGAGAACCAGTACCCTCTGTGGCCCGTTGCACAATGACATTTTGTAACAGTGCACACTCAAGGATAACTTTAAGAACAAGGTTGTGCTGTTACAAAACCCTTATATCTCTGCTTCTATTGGATCAAATTAAGTTCTGTAAATTGATGTAAAAAGGGAAAAAATAAAAAAAAATTCCCATACAGATTACAGCTCATTACAATCATTCTAAGTTTGTTTTTAAGCGTCAAATGTGTGTTGTTATGATCAAAGTAACAACAAACTGTTAGGCTATTTCATCATTTTTACTGTTATGCATGAAACTCATTGTGCAACTGGCCATTTCGAAAACTATTCGAAATCTTAACCTCTATAGGTTCCAAATTAAGTGAATGTTAGAGATACCAGCAGCCTATGTCATTTGACACCCTGGGTCACATGACATAGAATCATTTTATATTACAATTCATATTGCAAGGAAGAGAGTGTTTCCCAATACCGATGGGTATCAGCCATAGTTGACTTGACTTTCGAAGTTAGTCTTTCCTTTACTTTGCAACAATATGCTAGATCAAAGAAAGATAGATGCACATTTGATAAGATAATTAGAAAGAAATATTTATTTTGGCAATCGCTGAACCTATGACAAATAAATCACAGAGCCACAGTCTAAATAATATCATAATGTAAAATGAACAATTATCCTCGTAACTGGCCACCCGCTCTAAAAATTTGCAACAAATGAAAACAAATACAATGATTTTAATATAGAAGAGATGGTTAGCAATTTTATTCAAGAAAACAGTTCTTTGTGTTGGTTCTCTGTGACGATCCTGACTGTCCCATTGTTCTCCGTCTTGCTGAAATTCACTGCATTCTCTAATTCACAAACACGGTATGAACTTTACCATAACCACGTGCACAGCAAAACGCCCAAATTACCAATATTAATAGCATAGTTCATTAAGTCTGTCTATAACTGATTGCTATAGTGAGATTATTGTATCTTCCCCGTTGCTGTACAAAAGAATAACATTCAATGGCTTCTTCAATTTAAATTTGTTGCAAGATAGGAAACGCTAACGCCTAACACACGGCTATCGTAGATTCTGTCACCAACATGTCTATGTACGAGGAATAAATTTTCCCTTCACATGATTTATAATCTTAATAAATACAATAAAACTAGAGTATCAAGACTGAGATAGACGATGATGAATTAGGATTCCGATGACCGCTGAGATGAGTGTGGCCGCCTCTCAGGTACTGTTACTGCTGTAAAGGTAAATTAAGGCAGAGACCGTAAGAAGACACTATTATAGAGTATGAGGTCGGATATATTTACCTCTGGGTCCATTGGAGTCTTTTGGACCGCAGCCGGTAGGCCAAGGTCAGAAATGGACCCAGAGGTAAATATATCTTACCAAATACGACATACATGTGTCTTCTTTATTTTATGTATATATTTTGTGAATACAATCCTGAAAATTAATTAAATAATCAAATTATATATTCTCGTACTAAACTAAGTACGGTGCCGTTGCTATGCAACAGCTACGAAATGGCGCCGTCACGGCCGTCATTTCATCAAATTTGTCTAATCAATCATAGTTTGCTATTGTTTTATCATGTGTATATACTTGATACAAATTAAATTTATTGAAAAAACGGTAATGTGCACGTGGTAACAAATGTTGACTCCGTCATCGTCGAGCCGGTTTGTTTACCTAATTCTCGATGCTCATTGGTGAAGAGGTGTCACGTGGTAGTATTTTGATTTGGAATCTTTGGAGGTTAGTATAAGGTCGGATATATTTACTTCACCTCCAGCAGGTTTGTAATTGAAAAAATATTATGTTGTTTAGTACTTTTACACCTGCATGTAATAAGTGATGTAGAAATAAAAACATTTGTATCAAAGATAGTATAGCTATACAAAGATATGTAACTAGGACCATTGCCTACATGTTTTCAGTGACGTCGTCAATACTGGCGCCCCCTATGAACAACACACCGTTTCAAACGAAATAATGTTCATCTATTTTATGCTTTTTTGAAACATAAAGAAAATTTAATGGCGATGACGTCACGAAAATGGTAAAAGAGAGGACGCGTTATGGTGATTTGCGCTGATTCCCATAGGGGGCGCCACCATGGACGACATTCAAGGCGAAACATCATAAATTGTATCTCTTATCTTGTAGGCTCGTTGGTTGTATTCACATGCAGGTGAACTGTGTCAATGGGGGGTGGGGTGGCGGGGTGGGGGGGGGGGGTGGGTAGGGGGTTGATTGGCCACCAACAGACCTTATTCTTTAAAAGCCATACCCACTTGGCAGACAGATCGGCGCCAAAATCGGCTGATTGTTAAGGTTGCCTGGTAGTACAGTATATTGGAACATGTATGTTTGATGTGAATCAGCGCTGATTTGAGCACCGATTGGTCAGCCGATTGTCTAAAAAAAACTGATGTCCTAGTGGGTATGGGGCTTTAGAGGTAGACCAGCATTGATGTGAATACGCTGCATGTGGACGGCTCTGATCTTAGAAACAATATGTTTGTGAAATTAGAAACAAGCATCTCAAGCATTTAAAAACTGACTTTAATTACCACATGGAAAAATACTAATCGTCATCTAGGGTATGTAGTTAATAGAAAACACGTTGATGCTGTTTTCTATTTGCATATCAAGCCTGTACCGTGGCGGATCCAGCTTCTTGAAAAGGTGGGGCGCGCTTACAGAAACGAATTTTCAGAATTTTACATAAAAAATATCTAAATTTGCCACCAAAAAAAAAAAGTGGGAGTGGGAGAAATCCGGATCCGCCTGTGATGCCTAATGCATTTTGGGCCTGATTTTACATGAAGATAACACAGACAGAAATGGAAAGGCGCGTGATTCAGGACCCCCCCCCCCCCCCCTGGATCATGGGTGTAGATGCTTAAAAGCAACAGGGCGACGTGACCATTTCTTGAATTCGACATGCGACATGGAGCTTAATGACAAGAAATAAAAATAGACAACATGACATAGGGGACTTCTTAAATTCGACAAACGACATGGGGGTTCTTAAAAAAGACATGATAAAATGAAAACATACTGACAAGCGGTATGACCATTTTTCATATTCGACATGCGAAATAGGGACCCCCCCCCCCCCCCTACCATCTACACCCCTTGGATCCGCCCATGGAAAAGATGTCAACAGATGTACCCAAAACAAACACACTTACCCGTGGATGCGGCCTACCTATAATGGATATTAAAGCGATTAATGTTACCAGTTGGGTACAGAATTCACCCCACCAGCTAAAGATATATATAGTACTGACCGAGGTGTGATATGAACAAATCATTTTTGTTATCACCCTGGTCGGAAAATACAACATTTAGTTAGGACATGTATGGACACTATAAATCTGGTCAGCAAGAAACAGCTCATTTTGTGTTCCTTTTACTGTAACATAGCTCTGCATGGTTAAGAGTTCTGGCTATAGATAGTATAAATGTTATTTTACATGAAGTGTTGTACATTAACAGGACACATATTGTCATTACACTCTGAATGTGCCATTACAGTTGCATTTTGGTGAATTTACAAGAACATAGGAA
The DNA here is from genome assembly GCA_936440205.1 of Lepidonotus clava. NCBI lineage: Eukaryota > Metazoa > Annelida > Polychaeta > Phyllodocida > Polynoidae > Lepidonotus > Lepidonotus clava. The sequence continues at coordinate 35,018,497 of OW387150.1, forward strand.
AAGAAGAACTAACAGGAGGTGACAGAAAATGTTCAGGTTTTTGAGTTGTTGAAATATAATAAAACCGTTTGCGTCATTACTACCCAGCGTGATGGTTCAGGCCTGTGTGGCGCGGGGGGTGGGTGGTTGGGGAGGGGGGTTCTATCCCCCCCCCCTATAGTTCTGGCTATAGATAGTATAAATGTTATTTTACATGAAGTGTTGTACATTAACAGGACACATATTGTCATTACACTCTGAATGTGCCATTACAGTTGCATTTTGGTGAATTTACAAGAACATAGGAAAAGAAGAACTAACAGGAGGTGACAGAAAATGTTCAGGTTTTTGAGTTGTTGAAATATAATAAAACCGTTTGCGTCATTACTACCCAGCGTGATGGTTCAGGCCTGTGTGGCGCGGGGGGTGGGTGGTTGGGGAGGGGGGTTCTATCCCCCCCCCCCCACTACCAGCGCCATTCCAACGCGTTGGCGCCAGCAGGATAGAAGAATACAAGTGAAGTCGGCCCCATAGCGAACTCGCACCATGGTGAAGTCGGCCCCATGGTGAAAATGGCCCCATAGTGAAGTCGGAATCCTTATAATTATTACCCCTTCATATCCCTTCATTGTTGTTGCAAGAAAACCGAGTTCAGAAACTCTAAGTTCTTAATACTTAACAACTCTGTGTTTTGGTTTTTAGCAAAATGCATAATATCATATATGCCACAGGAAAATTAAGGGAGAAACAGGAGAAACAAATTTAAAACGGGAGATCGGGGGATAAGCCCAGATACCTTGGTCGACTCCAGTATAATGACTGGAATCATGTATCTCGGCCCTTTAACCAAGGGGACGAGATAACCTAGGGGCCGACTTAACCGTGGGGCCACTTTACCAAGGGGTTCGAGTTCACCTGTTAGGAGCAATCCATAAATGATGTCACACTTTTTCAGGCTATTTTTCGGACCCACCCACCCCTCTGTCACACTAAATCCTCTAATCTAAACATGAAAATAAGGCCCGTTTTCAGGCAGTGTCACACTGTTCAACCCACCCACCTACCCAATGTGCTTGATATCATTTATGGACACCCCATTACCGTATAGACGAGGGTAGAGGCAGGAGGCAGGCTTGTGACGAATCGGCTCTGATGACCTTGATGACGGCCGTGGAGATCACCTCTCCTCCAGGGTGTTGCCATGACGATGATCCTTGAAATGAGAGATTCTGGAGATGTGAGATTCTGGAGATCCGAGTTCAACACCTCCATGATGTTGACGAGTGATGCCCTGTGCAGTTGTTCCAGCAGCCACAGGATCCTGTGACTAACACATTGTCCAACGATGTCTGTGAAGTAATATTCATCCCCCTAAAGAATACCACTGGGCAGCGATTCTGTATAAAACCACCGACTGCCAACAGAGGCATTTTTCCGGGGGGCCGACAGGGGTATACGCCGTCTCCCTCACTAGCACACCTTGGGTAAAGGCGTGAGGGCGTGGTTGGTTGTGGAGACGGCACCCCTGTGGCCCGTATAGCACCTAGGAAGGTGCTATGTGCTTGCAGCTACATTATCGAATTGACCGTGTTGCTGCATTACACAACAACGTGTTAGAACGTCCCTGGTACAAGCATTGTGCACTCTTGAGCTCCAGTGATAGACAGGCTATGCCTTCGTGGCCGCAGTGCTGGGTCTATATACTGTACCATTGCCCGCCCACTCCCTCCTGATCCCAACCAACTCCTCCCCCCAACCCCCACTCCCCTCCCCGGCCCCTCCCCCCTAATCTCGTCTACCGCTAGGCCTGGAATGATCCAGACTGCCCGGGATCCGGACTCCGGCTGTGTGGCTGTTTCTGATTGGTCGGTTGGTGTCTCCCGACGGTTTCATCAGCCGTGACGTGGTTGGCGGTGTGCGGGGGTCGATGGGGGGAGGGGAGGGGATGAGGGGTCGGTGGGGGAGGGGGTGGGGCACTACACGATTACGTAGACACGAACATACATATGTTATTTCAATTCTATCTTACAAATATGATATATAGCCAGCTTTTTTGAGACGGGGGCCCGTCTTTTGATTTATGGTTTTTTCAGATGGAGGGGTCGTTTTTTTTTAAATTTGGGCTAAAATAGGCCTATAAATTTGTTTTCTATCTGTAGGGATGATATGATTCATATTTTACAGGAGGATTCGTCACTGGCTACGGGCCTGGAATTTATATCAGCGTTTGAATAAAGTGTTTCAATACAGTCTTATTTTCCTTCGACTTAAATTCAAACGACATTTATTCCATATATATGAACACCTCTATCATAATTACTATTTCTGACAGGAGTAAACGATGTAACAAAATTTTTGACATCAATTGGTTATTATTAGCTTCGTTGTTCAATTTCTCAAAATATCAAAGTAAATTACACCTAATCGATTGATATCGTAGCCTACAAATATATTTTTCACAACCAGGGGACATGGGGGGTAAGGACAAATATTAATATTCATTGGTCTGACTTCTCAGTGCATAATTACTGTTTACATCGGCATGTCCAATTCAATGGGCCAAACCTTAATTGTAATTTCCGTACAATTATATAGAGAATTGGCCAAACACTTTACCGACGATCACCATGTTTCAAATCGTAGGAATAAGTTGTAGTCAGCAAATACTAGCCATTAGACGACCTGAAGTGTACAGAGGGACAGTGTGGGTCGGTGCGTCCTGGGGGGCGGGGGGGGGGGGGGGGGCGGGGGGAGTATGGATATCATTATGGTCAATATTACTATATTGAATTATTTTGCTATACATTTTGGTAAAACTATGCCCCAATATACGTAATATATTATTTCATCATATTTAACTTGCATTGAATTCATTATATCAAGCACACGTTCAGCTACATGTGTTTATTCGGCCGACCCCCCCCCCCCCCCCGCCCGTTTCTGTGTGATCCCAGTTTTGGCAGCCTCCCCCCTTGTATGGGTGAAGTGGGTGCGGACCTGGCACTCGGAGAGACAGCCATTTCAGAGAGTGGTGCAATCATCGTACTGGAGGGGGGGAGGGGGGCACGGAGAACCTTCTAGGCCGGATGGGGCTGATCCTAGAACTGTACGTATAGTTCCATGGTCTGATGAAATGATACAGAGACGTTAGGGAGTACGTGTCATAACAAAACTATAATCATGATGTTTAGGTTATACCTTTTTATATGTGTTACATTTTCTGGAAGACGTTTTATATAGAACAGCTGCGGATCCAGAAATTTGGAAAGGGGGTGACAATATTAAAAAGAGTCCCGGGGCCCCCTCCGGATGCGGCAGTTTTACACTATTAAAAAAGTCGATTTGGGGCCAAAAAGAAAAAAAAAAAAAAAAGGGGGGGGGGGCGCACGCCACTGTAGAAATTTAGTTTAACATGTGAGTATCCGATATGTGCAATAGGGCCATTTCGTACACTACTTACAAACAAGGGTAGAGACATCATTCTTTTCATTCATCGGGTTTTCATTCATACGTACGTACCAAAATACCCAGCTGTGTTCCTTCCTTTTTTATACCCACAAAAGTTCGAGTATCGGGGGAGGGGGGCTTAACATTTAAATATGACCCAGATAAGCATGAGGACCATTGATTTGTTACCTATGATGTAATTATGTTCAACAGAGAACCATTATTTTTTTATAAAATGGCTGTAGAATATAAAGTGATGGTTGGTTTTCATATGTAATGCACTTTTACTTATACCAATAGCCACATCGGAGGCTTTATCTGCCTTCCAATAGGGTTTAAGAAAATAGCTTATACTTCAGTAATGTCTGTTAGCAACGTTATGTTTGCATCGTTTTGTCTCCGCATAAAATTGTTATTATGGCTTTCTCCATAACTAGGCCCAAAATAAATGTTGTATTCAGGTAACATAGGTCGAAAAAATAGGGTAGGTAGGTAGGGGTTTTTTTTGCTTTATTTTTTTACTTACCAGAGAGACCCAGGCGGTGTTGGAAATTTAAAAAATATATCCCAAATATGCTCTAAAATCATTTTTAGTACCTAAAATACATACCCTGAGTATCTGTGTGCTGTTTTATGGTTTTCCATGGTATTTAAGGTCAATTCTTTTGGATTTTGGAAAAAAAGAATTTCCTAACAAAAGTTAGGGTAGGGCCAAAGATTTAGGGTAGGTAGGGTTACCTGAACACATTAATGTTTCTTTTTTTGCCCTATAACCGATTACTGTAGCTGAGTCTGGAGGTGTTTCCCCCATACATTGGACGTGGGCGGGCTCCACAAAAGGCTCTATTCACATGTCTGGGTACTGTCTGAAAAAGGCCCTATTGATACGTCTGGTTTCCGTCCTTAAACAAGCCCGTATACAAGGGCGGTGGCGGGCGTAGCGCACCCCCCCCCCCCCCACCCACACACACAGAGAAAATGTTTCAAAAAGTTCCACCTTTCCTCGCAAAGTTGAATCTAAAACCCTCTTAAATTAATGAGAAAACATTTAAAAGTTTCACTCTTAAATGCACACCACCCCACATTTTAAGGTTAAATTATTGAAAATAAAAGCAAAAGTTCCACTTTGGGAACCTCGCCTACCCCCCAGAGCAAAACCTGTATACAGGCCTGTTGTCAGGTCTGGAACAGTCCAAAATAGGCCCTATTGACAGGTCTGGGTACTGTCTGTAAAAGACTCTATTGAAATGTCTGGGTACTGTCCATAAAAGACTCTATTGACACTGATAGGTACCCTACGTATCGCGTCTATAGATAGGTCTAGAGCAGTCCGTATCTGTGGTGTACGTGTACAACGTTGCCCCGTTGTGGTGCAATACCCTCTCCGTGCACGTGTTCTGCTTCAGGAAGGATCTAGGCCCTCTAACCCACACAGAATGCTGCCGACGGACTACGTAGGATAAACGTATCGATTAGGAAACCACCTCGATAATAAACTTATGTTGGAAAAATTGAAATGATATTTATGGGCACTCACAATTTCGCGCATTTAATAATTAATTCTGTTGGTTCCATAATGTTCCTCATATTGACTTGTGTCATATTTTCGTGCATTTATAAATAGTGGTTAGCGAAATGCGTGAAAATATGTACAGCGCGAAAGTTAATATGTTTGCGGTATGTTATTTCATTGTGTACTTTTCTTTATCTTACTGTAGAAATAAAACCAGGACGCAGTGGCGCGGCTTTAGTATGAAAAGAGAAATTTAAAAACATGGATTGTGTGTTTAGTATCATACATAATAGACCAGAAATTTGATTCGAGAGTAAAGTCTATAAGTCAAGTTTACTTTGATACAATACCACCATGCAAAGAGACATAGACTTGCGAAGATGGAATTGGAAATTATGAAAAAAAAGGTGTAATTATGTATTAATGAGTGTGAATTAATGACGGCTAATTCAGGAAAGCAGTAATGCCTTTCTAGGTGATGATCTGATCATAACATGTTATACATCATGTTAAAGCTCTGATTTTTCTCTATCTATTGACAAATATGAAGTCATAATATATTTGGAACTGAAGATTTTATCGAATAAAAACTGATTTTTTTTACTTTTATTTTTTGAACATCAATATCTTGGTTAATACTCAAGTGGCATTTATAAGATTTTACAGACATTTGTTTATGGCAAAAAACGGCAAAAAACAAATACCATAGGTTTATTTTCAGAATAAAATATTTATGCATGCGTAGTTCAATTTTCGAATGGTTACCGCGTTACCGCGTTAAGTTAATCTTTTGACTTTTCTACAAAACGATGACACTCTTTTTTCTTTTAGATGCTCAACGACCGAGGATTCACTCATAAGAAGAAAGTTCGATTTTTCTGGAAGGATAACCTTCTGAAACATTAATTGTGTATACGTGTATTGGACTGTCTCTGACGTCGGAGACCTCACAAAGTAGACTATTCTAGAATATCGGACGGCTCTGGGCGAGTGGTGCAATACATAGATGGTTCCAGTCCATTCAGTGCCAAACACAGGAAGGGCGGGGAGGGGGGGGGGACGACAGTGAGGGGGGCACTTCATATCAAATAAAGTATTTTACCAATTATGGGAATGAATCAAGTCAATTCACCCTACCACGGATAGCATATTTCCTGAGTTCAACCTGCAGACTATCTTAAATCATGGTGCACTCTGGAAAATATGTCGACAAACCACAAGGCTTAAGTACAGGAATTTTCATTAATTATGGCATAACTTGTGGTGTATATATGTTAGTTATTTTTCAGGTTGGTTTGAATATCCATTTATTATAAAGAGATATATAGCAAATATTAGCATATTTTCATTAGATTTCCCTGTGTTTTTGTCGGCAAAAGATGGCAAAATTAACCTGCAGGTGCCTAAAATAGTTCAAATCAGCTATCCGTGGTAGGCCTAGGGAAAATTGCGTTGCAACAACACTGGTGAAAACTGTAGAAAATATACAAACTTTGCTGTATATCTAACTGAATTTCCTGAAATTTCTAACCAACTAGAATGATAATGACAAGATAAAGCTAAAGCTAGAAAGGTTGTATTGTTTAAGGGGAATCATGTTAAATCACAAAATAGTATCATGATTATTGAAACAAACTATACTTAAACCTTGCGGTTTGTCAACATATTTCATAACATGTACTTTGATACAGGATAATTTATGTTTAAAACTTAGGAAAAATGCTATTGAATTGTTCGTTTCCAAGTAAAGTATCCCCTGCCATGACACCCACAAGCCCCAGTCGGCCTTCCTCCAAACGTATAAAACTCCAGCGCAGCGCCCACTGAGGCATAGCCTGTCTATCACTGGAGCTCAACGAGTGCAAAATGCTTGTACCAGGGACGTTTTAACACGTTGTTGTGTAATGCAACAACATGGGCCATTTCGTTAATGTAGTTGCTTACACATAGCACTTTCCTAGGTGCTATTCGGGCCACAGGGGTGCCTTCTCCACAACCAACCACGCCGTCACGCCTTTACCCAAGGTGTGCTAGTGAGGGAGACGGCGTATACCCCTGTCGGCCCCCCGGAATAATGCCTCTGTTGGCAGTTGGTGGTTTTATACAGAATCGCTGCCCAGTGGTATTCTTTAGGGGGATTAATATTACTTCAGAGATTTTCATCAGAAGACATCGTTGGACAAAGTGCGAGTCTCACTGGATCGTGCGGTCGCTGGAACAACTGGGCATCACTTATCAACAACTGGTGTGTGTGGGTGAGTGTATGTGAGTATATTTGTGTGCCTAAGTGAGTAAGTGTGTGTGAGTGAGTATGCGTAAGTGTGCATGGGAGCATTAGTAGGAGTGCATGTGAGTGAGTGTGTGAGTGAGTGTGCATGTGTGTGGGAGTGTGCATGAGAGTGTGTCAGTGTGTGAATGAATGTGTAAGTGTAAATGAGTGAGTGAGTGTGAATGTGTGGGTGTGAGTGTGTGAGAGAGTGTGTGAGTGAGTGTGAGTGAGTGTTTGAGTGTGTATGAGTGTTAGTGAGCATTTAGCGAGAGTGTGAGTGAGTGTCACGGATGTATGACTGGGTGTTCGATTCTGACGTCGATCTGACATATATCCCGTGTACAACAAGCGTCACAAGTTATATGAAAATATCTTATTTATGCCTCTCTTGTGACTTCTCAGGGCTGTTATTTATGATACGATCATAGACATATATATATATAATCTAATGTATCGCTATGATATGATGAAGGCTCAATTCCTAAGCGATTTCCAAAATAGAATCGAAAAGAAAAAATATTCTAAAGAAATAAGTTATTTATTAGAGGTTACTAAATTGTTGTTAATGCATAGAGGGAATTCGTGACTTAAAATATGACTTTGCAACTCTTTTACCATATGAAAATTCCAACCACAGTATTGCGTACAACCATATGATCCCCTTGTCCAGCCTGGGAGTGTTGATGCGGCGGGTGGGGGGTGGGGGTGGGGGGTAATTGGTCCTTGTGTCACCCGTCGCTTTATAATCCTGATATACAGCTATGTACGTCCGTAACGGTATTACTGAATCTTCACGTCTTGCTTCAACAATCAATAGTTTCGCAAATTCCATCAACCTTTTTGTGATCCTGCCGGTACCGAGGAAACAGAATATGTGTAAGCTACATAATTTTCTTCCCATATATAGATCCTTGATTACAAATTGTATTTTGCTTCACCCTACTCGTAAATATCTACAGTATTTTCTGCCTGATGTTATATTACATTATTTTATTTTCCTAGTGATTTGCTGATAATGTACTACTGCAAATATTGGCCTTTATTCAAAAAGTTACTGCTTAGAAGTTACTAATGTGTGTATGTTTCATTGGAGATAATTCTGCATATTGACACCACGAGAGATGTATGATCATCCAGTGGTCCGTTGCATGCCTTTCGCTCATGCAAAAAAATTGGAACAGGTAATTGCTGTAAAAACATTGCTGATGTGATAGGTATTGTTGTGTGAATTACAGACAGAAAGCATAGATTATATGGCCATTTTGGGATATATATATAAAATGACAAGAACGGCGAACCAAGCAAAAGCACAAAAAAAAGTCTAAATGAAGCCTTAGGGCCATACCCACTAGGCTATTTTGCATGAATCAGCATCCATGTCGGCTTCCGCATCGGCATCTGTGTCGGCATCTGCGTCGGCCGACTCTGATGGACAGGCTATACCTACACACAATTGGCGCTACGCTCGGTGCCAACGCTGACGCCAACAGCAGTGCCAATCCATATTAAGGATGTTTGATAATTTTACACCTTTGCCAATGCCGATTCCTGACGGCCGTCGGCATCGGCAAATTACCTAGGGGGGTATGGCGCTTTAAAGGGAGCAGAAAGCAATATTAGGTCAAAATTTTGCAAATTTAATTAACTATTGAAACTTGTTTTATGGTCATATCCTAAGCCTGTGGTAAAATATAGACTGTGAATACTGAGGGCCACTGTTCGCGCAGCAATTTGACTGTTATATACTATGATGTCATTGCAATAGCAATTTGCATGCACGCCAATACTTCCAATAATCACAATGGTCAGATTGAATGTGTCAGTACTAGCGAGAAGACTGGCTCAGGTGCCAAACTAGCAGGGGCGGATACAGGATTTCCGAAAGCGGTGGTGAGGGGTCGCAGCATAAAGGCTAAGTGCTAAAACGGCATACATTTGCGCACACATGCACTATTTTCCCCTCTTTAGCGGTCCACAAAATGGAGGGAGAGGGGGTCAGGACCCCCTAGACCTCCGCCTCTTTGATCCACCCCTGAAAAAAATGTTTCTTTTGTTCAATACATCCGCCTCACGTCATGATATAGGACCATTCTGGGCATCCTAGCGTGAGGGGGTTGTACAAGTTGTTGTTGTTGTTGTCGTAAGTAGCCCCTCTGACCGAGCCACACCAGGAGAGTTATACCCAGGACAACAGTCACCACGGTAAAGGCGATAACGCCAACTGTTACGAACATGGCCTCCTCGTCTCTGGCTGAAAACAACAGCGACATTGTTTACAATTCTTCACACCACAGATGGCTGATTTACATTATTCTAAGGACCTGCAGGCTAATTTTGACCGATTTTTTGTCGACAAAATCCCTGAAAAAAACTGTAGAAAATCAACAAATAATTGTTATATGACCATCTAAAATGAATGAATTTTCAAACAGCGCAGGAAATAATAATGTATATGGATACTAATTTGAAAAACATAAATGGCTAGCTTTTCCAAAATGTCAATCTACAAATAATAATATTTTTTTTTATAAAAATTATTTAGGGTCCGCTACTGTACAAAAGGTCCTTTGTGCCCTTAATGTTTTTTGGCGGATTTCCCTAAAAAATTACAAATAATAATATGATTCATGAAAATGTATATAGTAAAGCCGTGAGTGTTGTCGACATATTACCCAGCATGCATCCTGCTGGAGGCTAACCTGGAGGCGATAGTTTACAGTTAATCAATGTATCTTTCCTCTGATAATGTACATACACTGAGTTTCTAAACAGATATCAATGATTTTGTTTTTCATTAATGATGATTGAGTTTTAAATGTCAGTTTCATTACACACAAAATGTAGCATCCCAGTTTTTTTATTACTATTATTATCATTTTTTATTTTATTGAACTATACTCATTTGAAATTAAATGATCTTCCGTATATATGTAAATATTCAAACAAATAGACACAAGGACAAATCAAGAAATAAAGTTATGAAAATAATAGCAATTATAGACTCGTCCATAGTTGGAATCAGCATATGGAGGTCTTGAATGCTAGTAGTTGTTTTATGGTTGATTAATAAATGGGGAACTGTTTATGATGTTTAATACTTGTGCCTTTGTTACTCGTTTTCTTATATGCTAGTCAGGTGGTAGGTAAGTTCACAAGATGGGCGCTCATTTCCACAACGCGAACAACGCTTGGCTGTAAGTCAGGTTTATTCGGTGGATCACTTGTGTGCGTACAGAGCCAGTGCAATGATGGTTAATATTCCTAGAGTCACAAGTCCGATTACTGAAGAGTACGCTTTCTCCTAAGAGTCTGCCCGTTCTTTCATCCGTTCTCAACACAGTAATTCCTCTAACAGTCACCAGATGTCCTTTCTATGTTTAGCTATCTAAACCCCTTCGAATCCTCAAGACTTGTGTATGCCCAAACGTAATAGTGCTCTCCGCCGTTCCCTGAGGTTTAACTCCATTATATAGCAGTCTGTTATTGATTTTCCCGAGAATCGACGCTCGTGGGGAGATGCACCCTGTCTGCTACTGCGAGACAGGTATATTTACACCTACCAGCAGCTCATGCTACCTTTATACTATATGATATAACAATTCCTGTAATTTGGAATACTTCCTTTAATTCCCTTATTTACAACTGGGGACGTTCTCTTCATTATATTGGTATACAACTAATTTCATGCGCAAAGTTATTTACTCTCTACCTTTGTGCAGTCTATTTAATTTAATTATAAAGACATAGTAGTTCAATCATCTTATTGGCTGTCAGTTATAACAAAATATTTTGCCGTCCCTATCAGACACCTCCCATTCCAAGACAGTAAATACAAGATATGACTCACAAATTTGACAGTAGGCGCCTGTATATGTATTCGAACATGAGCATGCAGCAAAGCCATTCCGACCGTAACAAGTGCCTCCATTTCTGCAGGGCTTTGAAGCGCAAACCAAGACTAGAAAAAGAGAAAATAAGATAACCCCTGAAATGAAACCATTCAAATTAAAATGTTGGCTGAATGACAGACAGTCCTACTTTGATGAATTATAATTCAAATATTAATTCACACGAAGCATACCTAATCAATATATTATCTTTAAATTGTTCCTAGAAGAGGTTGAATAATAAAGAAAATAGTTGATTCAGAAAATCCTAGAATAAGTAATACTTTAGACTGACTAGGCAAAAACTGTGCATTATGTCTGTTTAAAATCACCACCATGACTGCAGTTTGGGTTTGTCTGCAAATGATATTACCTAGCCAGGCTGCTGTAAGTTCTAAGTCCATACATTTTTGGTCAGTCTGTTACTAATAAAAAATATGCTAAAAACAGTTAATAGAAAATAATGAAATTTGATTTTAGTCCTGCATTTTAATGGGTCTAATAGTGATCAAAAACGACAAAACTGAGTGAAAAACATTGTAAACAATTAATTTATATAGATCTTGCAATTTTTAAAATTGAAAATAACATATTCTATGCGTGACGCCACACAAAGACATCCATTTTCAGGATGACAGGGCAGCCAAGATGTGTTCTTATAAGAAGACTTCATTTAATATCAAAAGAAGCTTACTACATGTATAACAAAAGAAAATGGTATTAGTGTCTTTGTTAGCATTAAATCTAAGATATACAATACAACTTGCAAGAATATTGTATTTCACTGGCTCCTCCCTTTAACATAGTGAATCAGAACGTCTGCAACATTATATTAATCTTGCATGCTTGACTTATTAGTGGGGTCTGTTAAGGTCAGTTTTTAGTGAAATTGTTACACGGTGGATAAAAGCATCAAATTTGGTATGAGACACCTCTGAGGCATAACTATCTAATCTGGAAGGGGAGCCACCTTGAAATAGCAATGGGACGGATACAGTTCTTTTGGTTAAATACCTTAAGTTTCAAATGCTAAAAACATACAAAATTTGTCAAAATTCCATTTGGTATTTCAAGATGGCTCCTCTGCTAGATTTAATAGTTATGCTTCAGAGGTGCCTCATGCAAAATTTGGTGCTTTTGACGCTCTGTAATGAAAATGTTGTTAATAGACCCCACTATATGGGGTCTGAGCTGTTTCACAGTTGGTGCCTGAGTACTCGGCATGACAGACACATTGATAGGCCCTTATGCTCTTATACCGACCGACACATCGGCCACCATTCTGACAGGGGCTGGAGAACAGCCTGCTATACCAGAAAGTGGGAGAACAGAACAAGGATGGCCCCTAAGGGTCTTCTTATATTAGTTTCGCCTGACCTGTTTCACAGTTGGTGCCCGAGTACTCGGCAAGACAGACACATCGATAGGCGAGGCTCTTATACTGACATACACATCGGCCACCATTCTGACAGGGGCTGGAGAACAGCCTGCTATACCAGAAAGTGGGGGAACAGAAGAAGGATGGCCCCTAAGGGTCCTCTTATATTCGTATCGACTGACCTGTTTCACAGTTGGTGCCTGAGTGCTCGGAAGGACAGACACACTGATAGGCTCTTATACTCCTATACCGACCGACACATCTGCCTCCATTCTAACAGGGGCTGGAGGAACAGCCTGCTATACGAGAAAGTGGGGGAACAGAACAAGGATGGCCCCTAAGGGTCTTCTTATTTTAGTATTGACTGACCTGTTTCACAGTTGGTGCCCGAGTACTCGACAGGACAGACACACTGATAGGCTCTTATACTCTTATACCGAGCGACACATCGGCCACCATTCTGACAGGGGCTGGACGAACAGCCTGCTATACCACCAACTGGGAATACATGAACACAAAACAATATTCTGTAGTTATGTTACATATACCTGAGCTCGTACAATAAAACTAAAACATAAAATTGTAACAATATTTTGTAAAGAAAAATTAACTGTGCCATTATTGAAATCAAATGGTTGAACCCGAAAACTCAAATAAATGGAAGCTGCATGCGAACATTTTTCTAGATCTCCGAAATACTGAAAAAAATGAATAATTTTATTTTGCAATTTCTTTTTATTAATTTTTTTCCAAAGATCTAGAGCTTTCAAGGATACACTTGATCTTCCAAGACATTTGCTATATTTTCCTAGTTTCAGGACTTCTAAATTTCTTAAAGGTAAATATGGGAATTCACTGCAGCGCCACCTGGTGTTAATAGTTTTACATTTCTCAAACTCTTTAAAATGTTATCAAAATGTGATCTAATTATCAAAAACTGAAAATATTTACAAGAATTTGCCCAACAGATATATTGTTGTTAATTTCTTAAACAAGTATAGGCTATTTTTGGGGGTTTTGGGGTTAATTTTTGGTATTTTCAGGAATAAGTTTTGATTTTTGATGGTGACCCCATGTTTTATTAATCTTAAAATGTGTATCCTGTTCCTGTCTAAAAATTAGGAGCTTTTGATGTCAAAATTATGGATATTTATTTTTTCATGGGGAGAAAATAATTTTCCCATTGAAGCCAATGATAAACTGTCATTTTTTCAAATGCTAATATCTCTTAAATGAACATGGTAACATATGGTTTTTAAAGTTTTATTACAGTCCCTATACATTTATCTAACAGCTGTGTGAGTTTCATAATTTTATTATGGTTATCAAGAAACCATGTGGAATACCCATATTTACCTTTAAGAGAAAAAGTATAACATTGAAATGAATGAAAAATTAAGGAAAATTGCACATAACTCAGATCTTACCAAGTTGACAGTTGTTCCCGAAGTATCCAGCAGGGCATGTACATTGGTATGTCACACCCAGGACCATGCAGGTCCCTCTGTTCTGACAGGGGTTCGGTGAACAAGGACCGGGCGCTGTTTCTGAAAGAATGGATATGATGTCGCGGGGGTTGGGCGTACGGGGATCAGTGCTCACAAATATTTATAACCCGTATGGACGGCGAGCAGTGCATATTGTGGGTGGTGCATATTGTCAGGCCTTACACACCACTCACTGTGGCTCCTTAGTTTTAGTAATTTTAACATATTTTTCATTGTGTTTAGGTGATAAAATAGGGAAGCACCTAATGGGTTGTCCTCAGGTGGGCTTTGTCCTCGGTATGTGACGACCCCTGATGGGTCGTATGGCCACCCTTGGAGGCACACGCGATGCTTCTTATTATAGTAATGGTAACAATAAAGGAATATAGTAGATTACAACACGATGCTCCGTTCCTAGTAGTAACACATTACTCCAGCCCTGTCCCGAACCCACATACACAAAAACTCTCGAGGCCCATGAACTAGTTCAAGGCAACCTTCCAAAAGTCCTGTCTGTGACCTGAATTTCTCATGCATAGTCAATCATTGCACTGGGCATTTACAATATCTAAGATTCCAAAAGTTTACAATACAAAAGCACCTACCTGCTTCACAGCGTGACCCCGTGTACCCAACAGTGCAAACACAGGTGATCTGAAAGTTGGCGTAAAAGCAGGTACCGCTGTTCATGCAACTTGAGGCTGCACATGGATTTGTGTTGTCAGCTGCAAAATATTAATGAGTTAATATAATGCATATGAGAAAGTATGGGATTTTGTTTATGTTTCTGTAAAGCTTTTACTTCAACATTTGCCCTTCTGGTAATTAGGTTTAGCAGTGACTCTCATTCTATATATACACACTGTTAAAAAAACCCGTATCTTTAACAGTTATATACTGTAAACCTCAACAGTATAATACCGATTTTATTTTATGGTTGTCTACCATAATATCATTGCAATTTACAGTATATAACTGTATTTATTACTGAATTAGCCTCACAGTAATATACCGTATCTGGGAATTGTAAACTGTATGGCAAAGAAAAATGGACACTTTGGGTTTAGAACCCACATTCTCCACATTCAAGGTAGAAGCCTAACCAACTGAGCTAACTTGGACTGCATGAGGTGTACACTGTCATAGTCAGCACCAATGAGTAGGATCAGTACTACTATACAGGTGTTCAACATTACACAGACATTAGGTCAGTACTCTCATACCCCTACTTATTCAGTTGAGTAGCAATTAAAAATAGGTTCTGTCTACTTACAGGCCTCCATAGCTCAGTGGTAGAGCACAGGCTTCATATATGAGAGATCCCGGGTTCAAAGCTCGGCTAGTCATGTTATGGTATTACTACTATGCAGCATGCCCTCTGCATTTTTAGCCATGATTAGTAAAATATCTTTTTAGTACAAGAACTCAGCTATAGCCCTGTAGGTTTTACCTCCAACAATCAAATAACCCATGCAAGGCTAAACCAAGAGAATAGGGATGTACTTGGTCATTGGCTAAATTATCCTGTAGTGTGACTACAGGAAAAATAAAACTTTCAATGCTGCTAGAATAACATCCAGTGTAAACTGTATGGCATTTTACCATAGTATGTATTACAGTATATTATTTTTGAACTCAAACGGTTTTGATCCTAAGAATGAAAGTCCACTGTGCATATTACGGTATATTACTGTTAAACTTAAACGGTGTTCACCTGTAAAAAATACGGTCACACAGAATTACGGTCACCCGTTAAATTTACGGTAAAAGTTAGGCAACATAGTTGCCAGTACTTTACCCTAAATTTGACAGGTTTTTTTTAACAGTGTGCAGTAAGTTCGTCAGCAAATGCACCTAATTATCCCAAAACAGCTACACTGTTAAAAAAATCCTGTCAATCTAGAAGTATCTCTACATGCTTAAGTAAAGGGGCACTCCAGTGACAAAAACATGCAAGTTGTTGACGTATGTCCAAGCTTGCGCCTAGATTTAGGCTAACTTGCAGATACAAAGCAGAAGCAAAGATATCTGTGGTGGGGAGAATGTGACCTGCTGACAAGCCAGGCAATATTATAATAACATTACATTTGAGTGAAGTTGATACCTTACCATTATCCTATGATAATATGTTATAATCAAGTTAATTTTACGTAAAGAAAAACATAAAAAGAATGTCACAACAATGCTACAATGTGACATCACAATGTTAGGTTTTAAAGGCATTTTTAGGTTCCATCAAAATAGCGTAACAAGAACCAAAGCAGAACTAGAAAGAAAGTTGCTACGACGTTATAATAACATCATATTCTTGCTCGGGAACTGACCTGTTTCACACCTGTCCCCAGAGAACCCAGAACTGCAGGAACAGCTGAAGGTATTGCCACCGTTCCGAGGGGTACACAGCCCGCTGTTCTCACAGGGATTTGGAGCGCAGATATTTATCACTGCAAGAAAATAAGATGTATTTTCATTTTCCTATTTTCTAGTCTTATGGATCTTCTGTGTTCTTGTCTATTGGGTTGGCAGTAACTATATTCCCAGATCTAAAGAATGTTGAATTATTCTATAATTCTAAATGCATATCAAAGCTTATTCAAATTGGCAAAACAACTTCCTGCCATAACACATAATGTATGGAGCCAAACAAAACATGACAAGTAAAATGGATCGTTCTCAAATTGACATCCAATCGAGCACAACATGGCCGGGATACAAGATGGCCGGCTAGACTAAAAGCTTTTGTTAGTGGCTCCGTCAAAAGTGCTGGATTAATACCTTACAAGCGGTCAGTTCTGGACTATACTAATACGATAGCAGATATCAGTGGGTAAGAACTAGATTATAAGTTTATTTTCTTGAGAATCTTTTCTGAAAACGAGAAAATAGCCTTGAGAAATAGCTTACCGATCAAACTACCCTAATACCGCTCAACCAGGCTGTTACCGACAAAAACAATCAATCAATATGTCTCACGCACGTAAGCAAAATGAAAGGTTTGAGAAGACTGTTGATACAGATAAAGGTAGACGATCAAGCCAAAGAAACAAAAACAGTAAGGACACACATCCTGAAACAGTTTTAACTGATAGCATAGAAAAGGTTGACGAACTACTAATACCGAGAAACACGCAGGGTAATCAAACAGACACAGAATCAGAGGAGCTAACTAAAACCTCCAAGGTCTCCCAAACTGAATACCACGATGATGATACCACCCAGATTAACGTTCAGAAATTGCTGAAACAAATGTCTGAGTTATCAGAATCAGTATTAGGCTTATCGCAGAAAATAGACAATATGGATATAGACGTGAAGGCTGTCAATGAGTCCCTCCAGGATATCAAAGATATAAAAACAAATGTCAAACAATTGCAAGATGAGGTAATTGACATAACATCAGCCCAGGAATACATGGACGCAGATATTGCGTTCCTAAAACAGGAAATGTCAGATTGTAAGAAAAACCAAAAAGAAGCATGTGAAGATCTGTTGCACAAAATTGAAAACCAAGAAAGATACACGAGAGAATGTAGTTGTAACAAGGACGAGCACTACGATATGCGAAAAAATAACTTGTTGATAACAGGGGTGAAAGAAAGGAAAGGAATAGACCTTAGGTACGTAGTATGCGATATTGTATCAAACACACAAATTAAACTAGAACCCAAGGAGATCAATAACGTTGTAAGAGTAGGCCCCTACAGGGGTGAGCATAGGCCAAGACCTATTCAAGTCAGCCTAGTTTCCATCTACACACGCAATCAAATATATGAACGTAGATCCTACTTGAGGAAAAACAAAAGATGTGATGGAATTAGAATTGTTGAAGACCTGCCCCAGGCAGTGCAAACAAGAAGGTACGATCTACGAGTGGTAGCAGAACAAGCCATCAGAAGAGGCCACACTGTCAAATTAATTGGTGACAGCCTATATATAGATGGCACGCGCTATACCTACGAAACATTAGATTTGCTTCCTGAAGATTGCTCTCTTGAAAATTCATATATGGTACATACACCGAAGGGTATTCTTTTCTGTTCAAAGCACGCGTACTTATCCAACTTTTTTAAATGTAAAATACGATATAATGGACGCATTTTTAATTGTGCAGAGCAAGCAATCCAAGCAACAAGGGCTAAACTGTGTAATGACAAACCAGCCGAGAAAGCAATCATGGAGGAAACAGAGCCGTTGAACATGAAGAGGATAGGTGATCGTATACCAGCTACTCCAGAATGGACGAATCATTGTGATGAAGTGGTCTCAAATATACTCAGTGCTAAATTCAAGCAGAACCCGACATTGGGAAAGAAATTAGTTAGTACTGGTCACAAACCCTTACTTGAAGCTACACAAAGTATGCGTTGGGGTATAGGTTTGTCTATCCTTAACCCAGACGCAATCAAAGGAAAACATAAAGGTAAAAACATGATGGGCTCCCATTTAGACATCACACGTGAAGAGGTGCGGAGAGACCTTGACAATTCTAGTGGTAATGACTTACACAGTGGCTCAGCTGAGGAGCCAACACCGACCGGCATTGGCACCATACATGTGGCAGAAGCGGTAAACACTGGAACACGGTGAGGTGGGATATTACTGTGCATATCCATTACCAGTAACAACCAACTATATCCAGCAAATAACATCTTCAAATATGCCAAAACATTCTGTAATAATAAGTGATTCACGGGGCAGATTACTTGGAGACTATTTATTTGATCTAAACACTTTGAAAGTGGGTGTAATCCCATACTTCTATCCAGGGTATACTCTCAGAAAGCTTGCAAGCAAAGCCCTTATATACGCCAGCCATCACCCCACAGAAATGATATACCTACATGGTGGGATTAATGATCTTTCTGTACCTGACCCCACCACTGGCCAGTTCAAGTTCATAGAACGTACAGCTGCAGGAATTATGAGCAATTTGATTGAAACAATTGATGAGGTCGACTACCACCTTAAACAACAACTTCCAGGTATTCAGCTGGTTTTTGCCCCATTAATAGGGGTAGACATATCCAGGTATTACCACGTCAATGACACTGAGTTACAGGATGCTATAAACACTGCGATACCCTTTATAAACAGACATATCACATATAGGAACAGGCTCAATAACCATGCGACGCCGTGGGTGGCACGCTGTGTACATAAGCACAGCCATGGGCGCAACTACCCAGTCTACGATCATCTCAGCGACGGGCTACACCCCTCACCCGATACCGCCAAGAAAATCGCAACAGCATTTCTAAAAGCAGTTGAAGTCAACAATTGAGTATACCCCTTCCTATATCTATATCTTTATCTTTATACTGACAAACATAATTTCTCTGCACACACCCATAGACGTAAGAAATTGGCTGACAGGATCAAATGCCTAATTCTCAAGTGAGAAATGTATTGATGATGGACTAAGGTAGTGTCTCGTACATTGTTTAATGTCCTGACCGAAACCTAAGACCATACTCTGGCTCATGGAACAAAACTGACTTAATCAAGTTTAGTTGCGGAACTATTGTTTGATAGTGAAGCAGCAATGATTGTCCTTCTCACTTTTCATTTTCCATTTTTCTTTGGCCAAGATAAAATTGGACTATTTGTACTTGATGTTTTTGTTTAAAAAAGTGACGGACCCAGCCTCTTGTAATTCCTATGTTCACAATTAATATGTTGCACATCCAGATTAACCCTTGTTATTATATAGCTTTAAGGAGTAATCTGGATTATTGTCTTCACCTTTGTCATACATGTTCATTCATCATCCATAAGTCTTATCATTCGAATTAAAAACTCTGAATATAGCAAATGAGAAGGGTTTGAAAATTGTCTACTGGAATGTGAGAAGCCTTCTGCCAAAAATAGAACAGATAAGCATGTATGTGATCAATAATGATATTGATATATTAGCAGTAACAGAGACTTGGTTACAAGCCACTACTGATGATATACTCATCAATATACAAGGGTACAGATTAATTAGACAGGATAGAAGAGGAAAACGTGGGGGTGGCCTTTGTATTTATATCAAGTCGCATCTGGTAGTGGAGGAATGCAATAATCCCGGCTATACAGATGTCAATGGAGATATTGAAATTCTAACGATTAAAATCAAGTTAATAAATACTAGACCGATTTTTCTCATTGCAGTGTATAGGCCCCCTTCAGGATCTATTGATGAATTTGTTGAGAAAATATGCCTGCCCCTAAAAAGTATTGATGCGCTTCCCAAGGCTGATATCTTTATGGGTGGAGATTTTAATATTGACTACTCAAAAAGGAGTCCGAGCAGGAAAAAGATTAAGGACATAGAAAAGCAATTTGATCTTATACAACTAATAGATAGCCCAACCCGTCCTTTACATAATAATAAAGCTGTAATTGATTTAATATTTACAAATTCCAAAATAATTTCAAAGAAGGGCACAATTAACTTTAACATCAGTGATCATATACCAGTATTTGTAATTCGAAAGAAAATACCTAGGACTAAAGAAAATATCGTGTTTGAAGGAAGATCATATAGAAAATATGATATTAGCCTAATGGATCAGCATCTCAAGGAAGTTGATTTTTCATTTTTACAACGTGAAAATGACATTAATACCTGTTGGGATAAAGTCTATTCTATTATTGTAAATGTTGCTGATAGTTTATGCCCAAAAAGAAAATCTTTTTATACTAATAGTAAGCCACCATGGTTAACACATGAACTTATTGAACTGTCCAGGGATAAGGATTTAGCACTTGGCAAAGCGAGAAAATCTAAATGCCCAACTGATATAGCCACTGCTAAATCATTGAGAAATCTATGTAATGTAGCAGTCAGAAGGGCGCGGGCTGATTATGTAACTGACAATCTGACTGAATTTTCATGTAACCCAAAGAAATTTTGGAAAAAAATAAGAGAGTTAATACCCAAAAATAAAATGGCTACAACCCTGAACCTCATAGACGACGATACAGGGGATACTATACCACCAGAAATGGCATCTGAGATCATAAATAATTTCTTCACCAGTATAGGAACTAAGCTTGCTGAGGCTATACCTGATACTGATGAAAGCACTGATTATGCTTTCACTCACGACATATCATCTCCTGCCAATGCTGGTGCTGAAATATTGAAAATTGAATATATTACATTAGATCAAATTGTAAGACATGTCCGAGAAATCTCGATATACAAATCCTCAGGCTTTGTAGATGTGTCATCAAGGCTATTGAAGGATTTTTTTACACTAAAACCCGAAATACTTTGTAACTTAATAAACAGGAGTATTGATTGCAGCATATTTCCTTTGGCATGGAAACATGCCCTGGTTACACCAATCCCAAAGGTACCCAATGCTACCTCGGTTAACGATTTACGCCCAATATCATTGTTACCAGTACCAGGGAAAATAGCCGAGAAACATGTTCACACGCAAATAACCAATTATTTAGAACAAAATAACTACATAGATAATGTGCAAAATGGATTTAGAGCTAAACATAGTACAAATGATACAGTCTTTAAATTGTTCATGAAATTAACCGAGGCGGTTAGAACTCGCAAACCCCTAATAAGCTTATTTATTGACTTTAAAAAAGCATTTGATACCATTTCACATTCTATCCTGTTAAGTAAATTAAAACTATATAATTTTTGCCCTAAATTGGTAACCTGGATTAAAGACTATCTAAAAGATCGTTCTCAGAGTACCTTTGCGAATGGTGTATCATCCCATGTATCGCTAATTAAATACGGAGTACCTCAAGGCTCAATAATGGGTCCTCTGCTCTTCCTGATCTATATAAATGATATGCCTAAATTAGACATAAATTCACATATGTTATTATATGCAGACGATACCGTCCTGACTTGTACGGGACAAAATCTAGAAGATATTAAACCTAAAATGCAAGCCGACCTTAATAAGGTTGTTGTATGGTGTGACTGCAATAAACTTACAATAAATACAACAAAAACTAAGTTAGTAATTTTTAATGGGAAAGCATTTAATGAGGAAGAGCATACAAATTTTGAACTGAAACTTAAAGACACAGTGATAATAAAAGAAAAACAATATAAATATTTAGGCATCATTTTAGATCAGGAATTGAATTTGAGTTCCCAAGTTGACTACATGTGTAAAATGATATCGGACAAACTGCATATGTTACGTTACATACGAAGGTATATATTAGATAAGCATGCAGTACAAATTGTAAAATCGATGATTTTGCCCTATCTGGATATGGGTAATTTTTTGTATACCGGTGTTAATCAAAGGGAAACCTCGAGGCTAAATGTATTGTTTAATACATGCCTTAGAGTTGCTCACAAAATTAAGCACCCGACTGACATAACAAGATATGACTTACACATGCTATCTAATACCTTGCCACTGGACTATAGACGAGAAATGTTTTTATTGACAACTGTATATCGTCTAGTTGAGACTGACAGTATACCCTTGAAGGATGTGCAGAGAATTACACGTCAAGCTGAAGGACCTTTAATAGAATTAAGTTTCACTGATCTCACAAAATGTTTAAAGTCACCTTTATATACTGCTGCAAATTTGTGGAACTCATTACCGAGTGAGATAAGGCTATCACCAAGTATTGACAATTTCAAAAACATAATTAAATTCAAAATGAAAGAAAAATATAAGTTACAACATCTTATTGTTGGTTAGAACTGGTCTCATTATATGGGACCTGTATTATGACAAATTGTTGTACTGCCTTAAGTTTATCCCCTTTGTAAAAAGAATGTAATTAAATGAACTAGGTAACTCATCTCATCTCATTATCATATTATCAATCACTAATATATAAAATTATCATGAATATTATAAAAGAGGTAAAAAAATTCAACATATAAGGGAGTCCCTGAATCACTTTATCTGGCAAGTTTACAACACTGTACCCAAGAGGAAGACCAGATTTGTATTTGATCTTGATACAGTATAATAAAGAATAATTTAAAAAAAAAAAAAAAAAAAAACAGCACAAGGCATATTCCTACTTTAAATTGGCAAGAGACATGAGATGCCTCCCCTGGTGAGCAAATTCAATTCTTCAATTTGGAAAATCAGATCCAAGAATCGAAACACAAATTGTACCTGTTTGACACCTGTCTCCAGTGTAGAGGGGGTCACATGTACAACTATAGTCCATCCCTTCCTGCGTACAACTTCCATTATACCCGCATGGGTTGGAGAAGCAGGGTGCCATAGCTTGAAAAGTTTTTAAGATATATTATATAATTCTCACAGGCAAAGACACATAAATACAAGGACAAAAAAAACTTAGATCTAATGCTTTCTGTGATGATTATTCAATACTAACAGCCACTTATTTTTGTCAAGGGAACCACTCTACTATAACCTGATGTCCCAACAGAGAATACCAAATGGTTATTCTCTGAGTTGCTTAAACTATCTGTACTATGCTAAAAGATTGTTAATGGTGTATGAGTTTAAAATGTGAAATACTGTTGGCAGAGCTTAAATTTATCTTTGTTGCCAATGACATGCAATTTAATACCCATGAAATATTGAGCCTAACTATAAAGTATATGTATATACTCACCAGCTTCAAACAGTTGATTGTTCTCCATAACCTCCTCAGTGGACATCATTGTACTGTTGGCAAAACGTATGTCACCAGTGACTTCTAAATCAAAAAGGCACTGCAGGTTTGTACCACATGTTGCAGTGCCAGGGGAGTTCAAGAGCATCATGGGATCCAAGAGGGTTGGCACATACTCTGGATCATTGAATGATGAATAGTCCATTCCAATAGGGTATGTGAATAGTGACTCCTGCTCTGTCACTCTCCCTATTATATAGATTGATGAAAAGATTTCAATTTATTATAGCAATAGTCATTAGGAACCTGAATATTACATGTTTAAAAAATTGCAAATGGCCATTGTATATATAACTTATCGTACAGTTATTTTACTTCCATATTATAGTTTCTCTTTTAAAGTAACAGCGGCACATTTTAATTGGAAGTCAACTAACATAATGGAAAATATGCGGTTGAGAGAGAATCTTTCTAAGTACAAAAGGCTGAAAATTTCAAAGATCAAAGAGCCTATATATACAAGACCATTGCTGTCATGGTAATCAAAAACCGTAATGTTGCACCTCTGGATGCATTGGGAGACCTTCTATTACTTACATAATTGAACGTAAAGTATTTGGTGAAATCATTGAGACTTCATTATAAGAGTGATATCCCACCCCCCTGTAAGTCCATGCAACCAGCTACAAAAACTTTTAGCACTTCTTCTCTTTCATTGTTTTTTAAATGTAAACAAACAGACAATGACATCATGAAAACGGTAAAACAGACAATATGTTGTGAAGCTCCATACCCACTAAGTGTTTTTACCATTGACTGGTGATAGGCAACTGGCAGAATAACTGGCAAAGTCACTGGGCAACTGAGTTATCAATGGATTGCTGGGTGACTCCCCATGAGTATGGTGTGCTTTCTGGACAACGGGCAACAGACAGAAGGATTGAACTTGAAATGAATCTCCGGTAAAATATCAAACTTCCTTAATATTACAATCCCCTGACCATTTACCAGCATTTCTGTAAGTTACCCATTGCCCGTCGACAGTATAATCGCCTAGTTGGTATGAGGCTTGATGGTTTGTACACACTCTCATAGATGGCACCACCATTACAACACTCACAACAATTCCATCGGTGATGATTAAAGTTACATATTGTATTGTAGCCATAAATTCTTTGCAAAATTTACAATCGAAATTTGAGGGTTTGAATAGAGAATAATACATTTCCCTTTCAGAAAAGATTCATATTCAGAAACACTATAAAGAATACTTGCAGCTTTCACCAAAGGTGTGAATGTCTTGAGGTGTAGAGTCCACTGATAGCAAAGTCCCATTTGGGAATGCCAGGTCATTTTCAGTATCACCATCAAAGTTTCCCAGGAGACCCCTAACATTATCTTGAAGGAGATGATTATGAAAAATAAAATGATTGTAATCTGAAATTGGGCGTATTGCTTTATGGTACACATTATCCTAAATGGTAACTATAATGAATGAGGATTGAAAACCATCTAGAATGAAACATAAAGGAGCATTAATTCTTACAGGATTTGTGCAAAATTTAATTATTCAACCATACCCTAATAGTTAAGTTGCTTCTGGGTCTTTGAATGTGGTTGTGAAATGTGCAACTTACTACAGTTGCCACTCAGAGTGACCTGGTTGAAAAGGGCCTGAGATATTTGCCTTACACGGATGTCAATGATACAGGCTGTTGAGTGAAAGGTAAGTTGTGCTACTGTTGCTGATGAAAACTGAAGTAAAGCAGCATTACCTGTAAGGAGCGAGAGGACAAAGGTTAGTATTATGTATAGGTGAGCAATGTATATTTAGCTTGCCACCAACATTTTGAAAAAGCCATAAGGAAACATATTGTTTTCAATAACAATTTAGCTTTTAGACCTTAACAATTGCAATCATGAGTTACTGGATTTCCCCAGTATTTCCATAGATTTCCTGTAATCTAGACTTTGACCCAACCTTGACCCAACCATGAAAAAGGGTTAAATACTATAATATAGTGATAATATTATATAGGATATAATAGATGACCATGTTAAAAATGTCTTTCCAGTTTTCAGGTACGCTCTTTAATGTTTAAAATGAGATTCTCTAAGCAGTAAACCCTTCAGACAGGCATTCATTTCACATATATTTAAAATAGTCTTTAGATTACTTACTCATATGAATTATACTGTAAATACATGCCCGTGTAAATACATGCCACTAGATAGGCTTGTAATTGTTTATATTCCTTTCATGAACATAGATTACTCTCTTTCCTCTAGGTTTCTCAAACTTCTTAATTCTCTGAATTCATCAAATATAATTGTTGTTTTTGACTTTGATCTACCAGAGGTGGCAACCAAATAACAAATCAGGAATCTTATGTCCACATTTCTTACTTTTGGATTTGTGAAAAATCACAAAACTTTAGATTCATAACTTCTTTTTGGGTTAGAACCTCCCTAATGATATCGCAATATGTTTCTAATAGATGTAGCAGATATCTACAATGTTATACTTTCTTTTATTCAATTAATTTGCACTGGTCTACCAAATGAATGCTGTGCCAATCGGCACTTTAAAAATTTCTGTGTTTGAGTACATAAGATAGTAACAGCTTAATCCTAACAAAATGAAATTAGAGTTATTTCAACTCTTAATAAAGTGAAAGGTACAGAAGAAATACACTTCAATTACATGTGGTTATAACTCATGAAATTCTAGTTATACAATCAACAGACCAGATACTACTTAAGAATATTAGGGATGCTTTTGATATGGAAAATCCTATTCACAAATCTGTCACACATCTTTTTAATTGTTCAAGCATAGTTTTTAGGATGCATGGGTGCTTTCTGGAGCAGTTTGTGGATGCATTCATTGAAAAAGAAAATTTGTAAAACTTGTCACCCCAGAATTTTAAAGCTTTTTCATTGGCTGTATTGTTATACTAATACATACTCACCAAATAGAGGGATAGGATTTTGGCCAAAATCATCAAAGTTCTCCATTGTTCCATTTATCCTGACTTCAATGGGATCAAGGCTCCCTGCCTGAATCTGTACTATAGGCAGGTCACCATCTTTGACAACCAATGCCGATGTGACAGTCGCTCGAGCTGAAATTAAACTCGGACCTGATCTCAACAAGATTATCATATTTGAAAACTGGATTTTAATGTATGACATTTCATCAAGGAATATTAAATAATAGTAATGTATAACTTTTTTAGTATTAATATTTGAAAGCCTGAAGCCAAATAGGGACATATATATATATATATATATATATACACTGTAAGCTGTAAAAAAGAGAAATAATATGTCTACAAGCTTAGGAATTATACTCAACAGAATTACAGAGCACACATCTGACAAATGAATCCTAACTCATGAGCTTGAAAAAAAGGGAAAATGTCAACAATTACAAAATGTTATATTGTATGTCATCAGTTATCCATCCCAATAAAACAGTACATTACTCAAATGTACATTTCAGAAACATAAAGAACAAAAATTGATACAAAACCATTTGCACCAATCGATGATTCAGCAAATCTTGCTTGTACTTGGTGTACATCACTCTGAATTAGCCAATATTCTCCAAAGCCATTAAATGTATAGTTCAGACCATCCACTGTGAAAAAGTGGGGATCTCCTCCATTCCATGCTGCAGATAGAAATGTAGCCATTAGCAAATCAGCATATTTTTATATAATGGATTTGATACAATGTCATTATAACGTACCACATTTAAATACCATAATTATAGAAATGCCTACCAGATACTGATGTTCTTTCTACTTGATAAGTGTATCTATAAATATAGATATGGAAGTAGTGAGGGGAAGTGCTAGTTAATATCTGTCTTTATGTGTACGTAATATATATTTCTAAATATGCATGTATGCATGTGTATTTTTGTGAATTTTTGTGTGCAAGTATGTGTATTTGTGTGAATGAATGTATGTAAATGTGATTGTTTGTAAGTCTGTATGTGTGCATGGGTGCACATGTGTATACATGCATGCATGTGTGACGGTTTGTATGACATACATGTTCAGATCACAAGGAAATATTCTTATTACACCTGTAGATCTGGGACACAAGAACAACTCAAAAACCTGAACACTTTATGGTTCATCTTTATTAGTTCATCTTTTCTAATGTTCAGGAAAATGGCATATTCAAAGAGTAATGACAATAACTATTTGTCCTGTTAATGTACAGCACTTCATATAAAATAACATTTATAATATCTAGCCAGAACTCTTGATTATTGCCATGTCCCAATAAAAAGAACACAAAATGAGCTGTTTCTTGATGACCAGAATTAAAGTTTTCATTCAAAGTTTACCATTTCTTGGTGGTTCATAACCACTACAGTCTGACGTGGGCCGATTGCGGTAATAGTCATCACACCGGTTTGTAAATTTACAGCAGGTGATATAGGGCAAGACATCTTGGAATGTGTGTCCTAGGTTTACTGAAGATCTGAAAGTATAGTTTTATATTTTATATCAATAAATTACCAATGTCTAACCATGAATGTTCTTATGTATATTTCTAGTGATATTATTAACTAAGATTGGAGAGAGAACAGTAATGCCACCTGCTGAATATTTATTAGTATGAGCTTGTTGAAACAGTCAATTTGGGATCACTTTATATTTTTTTTGCATTCAAGTCTAGAATCTTGAGGATAAGATGCAATTGGAAAGAATAAAAGCACATTACCCTGGCACCTTGTCGACCGTGCCCCCTCCTCTGAAGGGGTCTGTGATGAGCCTCCCCTCACCATCATAACAGGCCTGCTGCCCATAACCACTAGGCCTGGGACCAGAAGGATAGGCAATAGAACAAGGCCATTATTCAGAGATCACTGTACACTACACAGGGGCGTATCCAGGGTCTGTCTTCTAGGGGGGGGGGGGGGGGCAAGATATCTGCCCCCCCCCCCCACCATGATTTACCTTGCAAAATTTTTCCTTGGATTTGTCAAAACTACGAGAGTTCATATTTGGTCTAGGGGGGCAATTGTCCCTTTTGCCCCCTCCCCCTCCCCGGTTCTGCCACAGGTTTTTCTAAGTTCAGCAATGGAAAAATATCAAAGATATCCTTCATCAGGTGCTTTTGGGTGCATGGCTGGATATAACCACCCCTGGGACAACAATCCCTGGGACAATTACCACTTAGGATGATTACCTCCTAGGACAACTACCTCTCAGATTATTTTCCAAAAGGACTACACCCCTTAGGACAACTACCTTTTAGCGACAACTACCAATGGCAATCCTAGGCAGTACCAGTATTGGGAGGAAAACTATATCTGAAACATATCAACCCTATGAACAAGACAACTACCCCTATAGATAGGACATTGACTCCTTGAGAACACTTACACTTAAAGGAAACCTTGCACATAACGACAGTATTAAGATTTTGCAAAGAAATCCGTTGAGCATAGTGATAGCAGGTCCCCATGTTTGAATAAAAGAGAATCCCCTGTTATCTAAAATATATAGAAAGGAAATTGACCTCTGACATGAAATATTATTGTTAGACCCCATACAAACATTTTCCTTTAAAGAAAGGACAATTATTCCAATTGGAAGGACAGTTACCCCTATGATAGAGCAATAACCCTTGTAGGTAGAACAATATTAATTACATCCATTGGTGAGACAACCAACCACAGTCACGATCTGGAACTCATTGTGTCATCGTCTTCTGCTTCTTGGGCTTAAGCCATTTTAAGGCCTAGTTCTAGCATTTTAAGTACAAAACACAAGACACGAGGCTGGTAATTAACCCAAGGTTATGGTGAAAATGGGCAGTTGGACTTTTGGGAAAGAGGGGAACCCAACATGAGACACAAGGCATGATGGCATCAGGGTATGACATGAGACACAATGGAATCTGGGCATAAAACGGGCCACAGGGGCTTGTGGGGCAGGGACACAAGGAAGAACTGTCCTGGGCATAACAATGAAAATGGGGAGAACACCAGTCACAAGACATCAGGCAGCAACTCAACGTTAGGGCACGAAAGGCTGGAAATAACCCGATGTTAGTTACTGTAGAGCATGAGCAAAAGATGCTGCCCCAACCCAAGGTTCAAGAATAAAATGACACAAAGGTCCTGCATCTTCCCCCTATGATACGGACGGGCATACAAACATATATACACATCCCCACTGCCCTTATCCTTTTTCATCCTCCCGAAGAGAGCCCCAGCCCCAACAGGCTCATACACTTATCCTTTCCCTCTCCACCATCCCCCACATCATGACCAGTCCACCCTCGTGCACAGGAGGCATGTCTCCCAACAGTACCTCCCTGCTTAGTTGTGTTTCCATCACCCGGACACGGCTAAAGCTGAGAAGCTAGACGATCGACCCCCATATCTTCGTCCTTAC
The DNA here is from genome assembly GCA_936440205.1 of Lepidonotus clava. NCBI lineage: Eukaryota > Metazoa > Annelida > Polychaeta > Phyllodocida > Polynoidae > Lepidonotus > Lepidonotus clava. The sequence continues at coordinate 35,048,467 of OW387150.1, forward strand.
TTTTCACCACATAATAAATGTCACTAGCATCTGAAAAACACCAAGTTGAGAGTGTCCTAACTATAGAGGTAATTGCCCTACCTAAGGGGGCAAATCGTCCCATCACAGGGTAGGTGTCCAAACAATGGGAGTAGTTCTCTTAACATTATGGGTAATTCTTTTATATACAGTGGGAGTTGTCCTATCCATAGGGGTAATTGCCTTTAATGGGGCTATATGACTAGTTGTCCTACCCATTGGAGTAAATGTCCCAAATGATTATTTTCTAAGGGGCAACTGGCCTATGGGGGTTAATAGTCCTAAGGGGTTATTATGCTAAGGGTGAGTTGTCACTAGGGTAGTTTTCCTTGTCCAAGGGGTGATTGTCCTGGAACTTTCTATTATGTTACTAACATACTGCTGCACAGAGGAGACAGTTTGACATTTATGACAATAGGGATGACAATGTTAATGTTTGAAAACTACTTACGAAGCATCTATTGAACGATAGCACTCTGAAGCACCCCAATGGAAAAAAAGACATGATGGTTTCGTCCATAAATTCCTATTGCAGGCAGAATCAGGTGTGAAGTCTGGATCATTGTCAGCTTGCCTTCGGGTACATGGAGGGGGTATAACATCACTGAAACCACAATCAATGACTAAGAAACTAAATAAAACATTTGTAAAAGTGCATATTATTTGATGGGTAGGAATTAATGATAAACCTGTGAGTCTTTGGATCCCTTTTCTTGTGTTTCCTGTGGGTTTTTGTTTGTCCTAAACTATCCATAATCATACTCGTGTTAAAATTTCAATGTTTGTCGAGAGGAACCTTGTTCATTCATCAAATAAACAATGAACAAATCATAATGTTACAAAATGGTTTACTTGTATTTTGATTTCACATTAAAAAAACAGACACGGAAATCATTCGATCCATCCATGAAAACACGTAAAACGTATCCTCCTACTCACCTAAAGTCTGTGGGATTCCTCATTTCTTGGGATACCCAGTAGGCACAGTGACCCTCCGCTACTTTTCCTACAATTAATACTGTGACAACAGCTAAGACACGCAGAGGGATAGCTCTTTTCTGTCGCATTCTTGAATTCGGCAATGTTATAGTCGAGGCCTCCTCCTGGGTGATGTTATAGATCCGCATAGCCTCTTCACTGACTGGGACCCCGGCCTCAACTCGGTTATTGACTTCATATATCAGTCTTGAGTCGAACCAGAGTGCAGGGTGATAGTCTGACCAGATGGACTCGTTTGATGAACTAAATATAAGAATTTTAAATAAACTTTGTTATTATACTTCGGTGCACGCATCCCGTGTGACTATCTCAGTGTACTAATGATTTGGTATGTCAGAGTGTCCCACACACCCTGATAGAATACTAAACGTGCTGCTGGGGCTGCTGCAGGGACATTCTCGATGAGGCCTCCCGTAGCACGCGGACTGGTCAGGAGCCTGTACAGAATGGCCCCGCTCTATGCAGTGAAGACGACCACTGCAGCAGACGACATTGCATTTTGGTCTATATCTTTCTTAATATTCATCTTAGCATTATACAGTAAGCGAGAAAGTTCTTCCTTTGGGTATAAGCTTGAATATACAATTTTCAGAGTCTAAATGCAATACTAAGGAAGATAGAGGAGAATAAGAAAGGCTGCAGCAGTACAAGCAGCCTGTTGAGTATTCTGTGATACCAGCACACTTTTCAGTGTACATTTGAGGCTAATTTAGGGATTTATTGATCAAATTCGACATAATTATGATAAAAGGAAAACTACCCTCGGATGGTAGGATGATGCAGAATACTCACTGGTAGTAACTTATTTGCCTGTACGAGCCCGAAGGCTTGTATTCTGCACCATCCCACATCCTCATGTAGTTTTCCTATAGTACTTCAAGAAAGAGGGATCAAGCTGGGGTGAGGCTAACACCTTCGCCTGCCCTGATTCTGATGAATAAAATCTACCCAGCCAAGGTGCGAAGCAACAGTCACGTTATGTAACTATCCAATTTTTGGTTTGTCTGTTACTGACTAACATGTCATGCAACTGTTACATAGTTATTAGAGGTTGAGACCTAACCAAACAGAAGGTTATAATAAAGTTCTAATGAATAATATCAAGACCAAATCCTAACAGATTGCCAATGTGATATTCTGATAAGTCGAGGTCTAGACCTCACTTAGACCTTGAGTTTTATTGCCAAATCAAGACATTAGAAAATACCCAGTTTATTCGTTTCTCTGTCAGAGCTCCTTCAAAAAAATATACCTTGAGTTAGTAGATGTTATCCTGATAGTGCAGAGAAAGACCACTTGGCCCACATCTTCTGTGTAGGGCAGTCCAGCCTCCACAGGGGACAGCATCTCCTCACCATCATTGGGTGTATCTGGCACCACTGTCATTGTCATTCCAGTCTCTTGGCTAGAAAACATTATTTTTCTCAGTGGCCCGTTGCACAATAGAATTTCGTTGTGAAGATCAAGTTAAGATATCTTAGCAAAAAGTTTCGTTGTTATGATTTTACCAAAAAAAAGTAATATCTCTGGTTCTAATGAATGGAATTGAATTCTGTAAATTGATGTAAAAAGAGGAGGAATTAGAAAAAAATCAGTAAAAGGTACAGCTCTCTGGGGGCATTCTAAGTATAGAAAAAAATTGTTGCAAAACGATTGATGTTACGAAAATATTATTTTCGTTAATAATATTAATTTCGTTGTTACAAAATTCATTGTGCAATGGGCCGCAGGCAAGCAGTGACTTAACAAGCACGTTCTGTGGCTGTACTTTTATGTTTAGTCTGTAACCTTCCAAATTTTCCTGGAACAATTTTCATTTTAGGTAAAGTTGAGACTTACTAAAAAGGAATGTTATAGTAACATAAAATTTAAGTGAAGTTGAGACCTTACTAGTGAAGAATGTTATAACAATGTTATCATAACATGAAAGAGTGTTACAAGAATGTTACAATTGCGACATCGCAATGTTAGGTTCTTAAGACATTTTTGGGTCCCGTCAAAAGAACATAAAAAGAACCAATACAGAACTTAACAGAACATTATTGCAACGTTATAGTAACGTCATATTCTTGCTTGGGTATAGATGTGACAAGCACAGACTATGCATTTTTAGAAATTATCTTTTTCCATACTTTAACCATTGAATATGTGAAGAATGTCATACAGCAATTTTTGTTAATGTCTAATGAATATATAATGAAAAGAAAGGTAAAATGATTACTACTATATAGCTTTAGAGTTTCTTATCTACTATTACATGGTTATGTTAGACATTATTTCCACAGGGTTGTAGACCAAGGGTAAAGAGTTTACAGTCCAATTTCTACTTAAGGCTATATTACACTACACATCGGGGACTGGTCGCGTTGGCCAACATGTGTGATTAGCGTTATTTTACAGACAAGTTTGTGAGAAAACATGAGGCAATGCGAGCCAACATGTCCTTAACATGGCCCAGTGTGTCACCAAAGAGACCAAAAATGTGTAGTATAATATACTTCACATTGGATCCGATGTGTAGTTTAATACAGACTGATATTCCTACCAAAGGAGATTTTGTAGTCAAAACTTACTTATTATCAAATGTGAGAATACTGATGATCACTGAAGCACTGTCTTTGAAAACCTCTCTATTCCAAATGATCTTCAGCCCCTCATAGGGTGGTTGGAGCCAGTTATCATTTCTCTCACGAGTGACTGCATACAAAGGGTCAGTCTCAACTAGGTGGTAAAAGAAAGTGTTGACTTACTTTAACATTAAAACAGATGAGTTGACTACATGGGAAGCTTAAGGGATTCAGGAATTTCAGAAGGGGGATGCCATATTGTATCAGTCACAAGCACTCTAGAATTCAGACCCCCTCAAAGCACCCATTGAATTGTATCTTGAAAATTTGAACTAAAATATTGTGTTTTGCTAAATGTTCATGAACCTAGGATTTCCATATGTTCACCCTTTTGGTGGTACTAACAATTTGATATATCTTATTTGGCTGTTTACATCTTATTTTCATGCATTATTGGTAGTTCTTTATTTTTGAATGAAAAGGGAATTAATCTGAGTAGGCAGAAAATGGTTCAAGAATTCTAAAAGCCTTTTTCAAAGTCTGACCCTCTATATAAAACCTCGAGCTCTCAGTGGATTCATTAGGAAAAAAGCAAAATGATATCATACCAACATAGTAAATAGCAGTGAAGTTGAAGCTCTGCCCACCATTTGTTGACAAAGCAAAGTCGACGGGACCTGACTGGGATAGTAAAGGGGTTAAACAAGTTGCCCGCTGTGAATCTACAAGCCATCCTTCCATTATTTTCTCTCCAAATTTACACAAAACTGTAGTGTTTTCATCATAGCAAGGTCCAGAAACATAGACTGACTTGCCACCGAACAACAGGCCTAGCCTCGGCCCCAAAACAACACTTCCTGAAATAATGCAATGAAATGAGATAGAATGAAAGTAAATTGTCAAGCGTATATGAGGAATATATAGTCAAATAGGGTTGACCTGCAACAAAATAAAAGACAAATATAAAAACCATAATCTACTCTTGCTTTTTCAAAGCAGACATACATAAATAATGTTGAATAATTACTCTGACTCAGAAACAAATTAAAGACACTTTTCCGTTAGATATGATTTGATTTAATATGAAATATAATGAATCTGACTGAATGATTGAATTATCCTTTCCGCACATAGAATTGTCAAACTTTTGTTTCTACAGATGTAAATACTCTACTTATATGTATGTACACCACTCATTTATGTTCTACTCACCCTCTGTATTGCAACCCCTCTCTGTGATAGTTTCTGTATCAACCCGGAACAAAAAACGACCTACATCGCCAGTGTTTCCCCCTCTGAGCTCATCAATGTTAGAAATATTAGGGGTCCTTGACTCAGGCACAACATAATAGTTCAGCTCATCTCCAGCATTGAATCCAACCTATGATAGGGAAAGGTAGCCAGAACATATATAGCAGCTTACTGCCTCTCCCAGATGTCAGTCTTTGGACAATTATCCATACAGTGGCCAAATACTAAATCAATAGGAATTCTTGGTAATAAGTTAATCTTCATGTTTCAAACATAGCATGTTGTGATCATTTTTTCCTTATAGCATTTAAACTTAAAAATTCTGTGAACTATAAGCAAAATAGAAAGAGAGCTAATTTTTGTTGACATGGTTTGCATCCTTTCTTCACCAGGTGGCAGGGTTTGGAAACTGGTGCATTACATCCACTCACCTGAGCTGGAGTGCCACCCAGTCCCGTCACATGATCACCGCCGCTAAAAGTCCCAGTTGTCCATGTGATGTTTCCATAATTGAAGAGAGCAAACGAATGGCGGCCATTGCTGCCCAGGACAATTTGAAAGCTGTTTACCTGATACAAGGAATGATATTATCTTACCATATAGGAGAACTTTCTGTGAATAGCATTTCCATGCTCAAAATATATAACCAATCATTCAATTTAAGATTGTATACATCAAAATAGCTGCATTGATTTTATAATATGTATATGGAATATAATATTCCATAGGTAAATATTTATGTAAAATGAAATATCATATTTAATCAACAAGTGATATTGCAGATAACAAAGAGATGATAGAAATATATATGTGTTGGTTACAAAGAATATCTTTTTTGAAAGTACAATCAAAAGGGCATACAAATAATTTTCTAAAATGTGTGCCTTACAATATAAAAGTTGATAACTAAAATCTGATTATATTCCAAAAGAGAAATAATCATTAAGGATAGACAACACCTCTCGGTGCTCCATTTACAGTAATTTATATTGCACTGTCTCTGATAAAGCACCCTGATTTTTTAACTTGTACTTTTTGAACACGGATATCTCTGTAACCACTTAATGGAATGTCACAAATCTTGGGGAGCTCCTTAATAACATTTGTATGCACGGAAGAGTGTCTCAGATTTTTTATTTAGGTCCTAGTTTTCATTTTATGTCAAAAACGGGAAGCATTTTGTTTATTTTTACAGTATTATTTTCTAGATTTTATAAAACTGATACTTAGACCTAAATAAAAATTCTGAGACAATATTCCCTCCAGATGAATGTTGTCTATATGCTGCAAAAATGTCAAGTCTTTTTATAAAATATTAAGTGAGATATTCATGTTAAAAAATACAAGTGGAAAATGCATTTTTTGTATTCCCGACATGCTCATACAGGCATATCTTCACATCAAAATATGACTTACATGAAAAGATAGGTTAGATAAAAGGGTATTTTAATGATATATCATATTTATTCTAGAGGTATTGAAAAATATTATGTCAATTTAAAGAGAGTCCCGCGAAGTTGCCACTGAGAGGTGTTGTCTATCTTTAAGTAAATCCCAGTACATTATTAACAAATCAATTACATTTCGCCATGACATATTCCACCAATTACTTTTACTTTAATTCACACACAGTTTACAACCATAAACATAATTATCCAAACTATCTTTGTTAGGTGCTCACTGCTTAATTATACAGATCCCAGATGTTTAAGAACCTTTTCCCCATAGAGGTAAACATTACAGCCAATGAGGTTATCATAGATTTCCCTATAATACAACACTTTAATCAGATGGAAAACCTAAGATCATTTAACTTATAAATGTATCAATTCAATATGTTTTATCAGATCTTCAGGCAAGAAATACCATACATTTTACCAATTCCAAACTAATAGCCAAAGACACCTGTTTGTGTTATATAGCATCTTTTGTCACACCTTTATAGTGTTGGGTGGGTTAACTGCGTACTTACAGGTGTTGTTGAACTTCCTCCATAGAAGGTCACATTGTGCCATGTTGCTACAAACCCCCAAGTTGCACGAAAGTGGAGAAAATCAGTGAATTTGCTCCGGACATACTCAGAAAACCGACAAAGCATGGCCTCATCAGTTGTCTGTTTGTAGTATATACGTCCATTGTTTTCTGTAGTGTCAATATCTGCCCAGAATGCAGCTATCATCAGTATATTAGGAATAGGAAAAGCACGAGGTGTAAAAGTGCTGATCCGCTGGTCAAAGGAGAGAACTCCATTGGTGTTCACCTATGAATAAAAAGTTATATGAAATGTAGTAAAATTATATTGTCATAGACAATTTTTCTTGGAGTATTAATCTGAGAATAATTGGATTCTTTGTTATGTTTTGTGCTATTTGAAAAGTATATTCTATATTTCAGGCTCTCGAGGGTTTTAGTAGGTTGTTGGGATCTTTTTGTTTGGGACTTGAGGAGGTCAATCAAAAAAGGGGGTTGTCAGGGATCAACCTGTGACGGGGTGGGGGGAGGGGGGAGGGGTGTTTTACACTGGTCATAACTTTAAGATCATAATTTTAGTAAAGATGTTTTAACTTTTTCATGGTTGAGTTTCAGACTTTCTGATCTTATTTTCCTATTGATTATTAGAGTTAAGGTTATTACTTATTTTTGAGATGTGAGAACGCATTAATTTTAAGATTCCTCTAGTGTGAAACACGCCCTTAGTCAAGATGTTAACCGTTGAGGGCCAAAGAGGACACTGATTTATTTTGAGATAAAAAGTCACCTCTTTTATCCCACTGTTATCTTTTTAGGCATATTTTTACAAATGTCTACATAAAAATATATATAAATATATATATGGCATTGTAAGACTAATAAGTTGGCACAAATATTTGATAGGAAATAATTGACCTTTTTTATATGATTTTTCAATAGATAATTATACTTACAAACAGAGACCGATGAAATCGATTGAAGAGAGGAAAGGCTGTGACTGTTGTGATTAGGCCAGAGCTCCCATCATCATTAATGGGTACGATGTGGTCAGAACTTGGATCAAAAGGATAAAAGAAGTCAGGAACGCTGAACTGGGCAGCACCGCTCCATGATGTATCACAGGGTTGTCCACGTGTTACAGAAATAAGACAATAAATGACTACAACATATAGCCATGATGTAAGGGGAGATCCTCTGTAGGTGATATCCATCTTAAAACTCTGACTAACATACAATTTTACCACGTAGAAATACAATTCCCATGCTTCCTTGTAGACCCTCCTGGAATTGCTCAAAGTGTGCATGTGTCTACCCTAAAAATCGGCCAGGTGACAAGTGTGTTTTTCAAAAATATCTAATGATCATGATTAAAACCAGAGAATGAGGTGAACAATAATAACTGTTGTGCAATAAAGACGATGAGAGAAAGAAAGAACATTTCTCACAAACCTTTGATCTATCAGATTTGAAAGTGTGTGTGAGTGTATGTATATATAGATAAATAGATTACTTCTATAATATATATGTATACAATAAACCTCTATATATGCATACAATTAACCTCTATATACAATTAACTCTCATTGTTTATATTGCTAGTGCTATTTCATTTCATTTTTAGAATTTTATATTTTTTCTTGACTATAAGTAAACTATTCTATTTCATAATTTTATTTTAATTGGGCATACTGTGCTTTATTAAGCTGTATCCAGAGTTTCTACACAATAGATCATTACGATAAGTATTCACAACAGGAAGAGCGACAATAGACTTGTCCACTGGGATGTATTGCTGTCATGATACAAAGTTCGGACATAATTGCAGTTTTTGCAAAGTCAGGCACTGACACAAATCTGAGTGAATAAATTAGTACTTGTGTTTCCTAAGTCAATAAGGTCTTGACAAATGAGGATGAATTATTATTTTCTCTCAATTAGGTAATTACCTCCATTTCAGGTGAACCAAAATAAAGTATGTTTTTGTGGTTTTAGGGTTGGACATTGTGAGCAAAGCTTTGGGCTTTAACACTGTTCCCTATGGGAAAATGTCATTTTTGCTTTCCAGTCATACAGCTACATATTTAGCATCATATTGAAAAGTAAAAGCTTATAAAGTTGTGTTTTGGGTAACAGTACTAGGAAATTTAATATGAATCAAGTATAATGAACATTTTTCTAAAAATGTTGATATCATAGAAATAAGGGGCGGGCTAGCTGGCAAAGTTGAGGTCTGTCTGCAGGTTAGCCTTTATCAGGATGCATGCTGTGGATATGTCTGCAAACCACAATGCTTTAGACAAGTAAATTTCATGAATTCTATCTAAATTTGAGGTTTAACATGATCAAAAGCTTGTTATCATCATTAATTTTTATAAAGATGTATTCATGCATATCTAATATTTTACAAGTCGTGTGTTTGAAAATGTATTCATTATAGATTGAAATGGAACAATGATTGGTTCATTTTACATAGCTTTCCCAAGGATTTTGTCGACAAAATCAGCCTCCAGCCCAGCCAAGGATTGACGTAACAATAACGTTTTGTGACGTTCTAAAAACCCTTCTCTGACGCTCTGCGACATTATAATAATGTTCTGGGATGTCACATCCTTGGCTGGGAGGTGCATAAAATACCTAAGATCAGCTATCTGTGGTAGGAAGAGTCATTATTATAAAGTACGAAAAGGTGATCCCCTAATGGAGAGCCCCAGCCTCTTGAGGTGGCCTGTACCGTTAGGGTGAAGGTAGAAGAAATATCACCTGATCCCAGGGTGTGTGCATTTACCTTTCAAGGCAAACATGCAGTTACTGTTTTTATTGTGTTCTCAGTGTAATCTCTTTTTAATACTTTGCGTCCTACTTTTAAAAGCATGTCGCTCGTGTTAAATCCTTCACTTCTGGGAGATGGCTAGCTGGCTGGATTCATGATTTCTAAAAAGGAAATCTAGGATTATTTCTTTACCATTTAAATGTGCTATGCATCCGTGAGGCATCCTTTCATATGATTATCATATACCATGATGGGTCATTTTTAGAGACTGGGAGTTTAATTCCTTTCCTACTTTCTGTGCGCTAATGCTTGTACAACAGAATAATATCGATATATTTGTGAAGCTATACTATTTTTTTTAGAAGTATCACATGAAAGAGCATTATACAACATGAGATGTTGTATAATGCTCTTTCATGTTATACTTCTTTAAAAAAAACTTAATTCACATTTTGCCATGAATATCGGCCATGGTGGTGCCCCTTATGAGAGTCAATGCAAACCGCTTCAAGAAAACAACATTTATCTCTCTTATGCTTTTCAAAGCCTAAACAAATGGCAATGACGTCAAGAAAACACCAAAACATGCTCCACGTTGAAGCGGTTTCCAGGGACTCTCATAGGGGGCACCACTATCGATGACATCACAAAAACAGGTAGGCGTTGGTCAGAGTTACATATCTTTGCTTGCTACTGAATCATTGATAAAACTAAAAAAGAAATCCTAATGAATAGCATGAGTATATAGACAAATAGATTTGCTATCATTATGGTCCCCTACTGGGATGGTTAAAAATATTTGCAGACTGAGGGCGAGTTTCACACTAGGACAATCATAAATATGTTTCTCACATCTCAGAGTTTAAGATGAGATGTTTTCAAAATCATTAATCTTAACTCTATGATTAACAATAGGAATATATGATTGTCAGTCAGAAATACAACCATGAAAAAGTTCAAATTTCGTAACTGAAAATACGATCTTAGAGTTTTGAGTAGTGTGAAAAAGCCCCCGAGTGTCGCCGACCTGGCGCATACACTTTCTTCTCATCTGTAAACCAAATAATCAAATTTTAAAGCCGCCTAAGGAAATTTCTTCTGGCTGTGATTACATGTGTGGGCACAGCAAGGGGATCGGCACACACAATATTGGTTTTTCACACGGGTGTGACATCCCCATATATAAGGAGCCATGTATGCGTGGACTTTGAGTCCGCGTATTCCTCATACATGCGGGTTTGTGTCAGTGGATGTAAGAAGCGTTCCATACGCGGATGTTTTTCAACATTATATGATTTATGAATTGTATTTCAGTCAGGGGCTATGCCCCTGAACCCTTTTTAGGGGCCATCCATAAATGATGTCACACATTAGGGGATGGGTGGATAGGTTAAAAAGTGTGACACTGCATGGAAACGAACCTTATTTTCATGTTTAAAACAAAAAAATTAGTGTGACAGGGGGATGGGTGGGTCCTAAAAGTACCCATAAAAAGTGTGACATCATTTATGGCACTCCCTTATCTTGTTTTTTCTTATTTCTAGTATGATCTAAATTCTGCACATATATACGTATCTTGTTAACATATACCTACCCATTATCCGCTCATGTAAGGACATCTGTATGGGTGGAATTTGTGCCCGCTTGTGTCAAAAATTATATACACACAATAGTCGTGCACACAACTGTCGTGCGTATGAACACCCCTTTTCTCCCACCAGCGTTAACCCATTTTAACAACTTGAGCCTGTAGACCCCTATTTTTGTAACTGATTTTCGCAAATAGGCTAATCAGCTGAAATTTGATTAGTGTCTCAAAATGCCTGATGCTGTCTGGTCCGAAAGATATGATCACTAAATTAAGCTAAGAAAATATGGCCCTTGGCTAGAAAGCATCAATGTAGATTCAGGAGTTTATGAACTATAAACTAAGATCTATTTTTGTATGGATCAGTTTGATTTTTATTAGATTAAATTTAACACTGAGTATTCCATATTCAAACACAAGCACTATTGAAGATCTGATATTTTATTTCTTCTTGTTTACATACAGGAAACAATTTTTAACAAGCATTGTTGTTCACAATGCAATAAAAAGAAAACCAGCATGTCATAAAGTAAGCCAACTAACAGATTAATTAGCTAGATTGTGTCAATTTTCTTGTTACCAGATTTATATTAGGGCATTGTGTTGTTAGTTATCATACTCTAGAATATTATATCATATAGTATGCCAATATATGATCCTTAGCATCTAATAGTCAATATTTGAGCTGGGAAAAGACTGGAAAAACTCTTTTCAAGTGCCCCTTAAATGTAAAGCTCTTCAAATGGATTTACATGACCTTTCAACATTAAGCAGAATATAGAGCCATGTAAGGCATTATGATTATATAATCAACATAAAAATATAATCTGAATTGGAAATGTACTAAATATATTTCATGAAGTGAAGGAGTAAAGAATTTATCGACACTTGTTCAGAAATGCATTTTTACTTTTACACCTTTTATCTTTTTACAACGATTAGATGATTTAAACATGATTATTGAATACATCTAAATGACAGATCAAGATATTGGACTTAGACACTTATGAATGGAAAACTTAATATTTTAAGAGAAATAAGAAAGATCTCACATTTGAGGATTGAAGAACTTTTGGAAGCATCTGTCAATCCATGAGAACATTGATACAAACATGATAGCATATAACATGCAAAACAAATCTTTTTTGATATTATCACTGTTTCATCTAATTGCATGTTAGAATAAATTGTTGCTAATAATATTATACTTTGATCTGAAAAGCATTACTAAAACAAAATAGTTTTGCTCAATAAAAAAATGAAAAGGAGAAAGACCTTGCGTAATGGCCCTGTGCATATTTGTAATTAATCCATGCAAGCCTGTAGTTACCCTACTACTTCTAAAATGATGTCCTTTTGCATGTTACAGTCTACATGCTGAACTTACATCAGGCCACACAAAGAACCAGCAAAAAAAGCTATTACAAGTCAGTCCATTTGTTTGCAGATTTGTTTAACAGCTTTTTAAAGAATATGTGGGAACCAGCAAATCAGGGCATGACACCATTATTTAGTTCCCCTCTTATCCTCTACGTGGCTTCATAGTGCAAGGGTTAGCAACCCCTTCCAAACACCTCTGTTGTAGGTTTGAATCCGGGAGGGACTTGTATGACATAATGTACGTTTTATCTTGGTTATCAGCTTCCAGTATGCTGTTATGTGTATGAAGGTGATACAACAATGATATTCCCGATATAAAATATACACCAATATTATAATGTTAATGTACGAAGGCGGCTTTTTGCATCACAAAATTCTGTTATTAATGTTAAGCAAATATCTGTTTGTTATACCTAGGATACAAAATACCAATTATTTTGACCATGCTGATGTAACAGTGATGTCTGATCAATGTAGGAGAGAACATTGGTTCGTTGATTTAAACATCAGCCTAATGCCCCAATTTAGTTGCCAATAAAGTCATCAGTTGAATCGTTGCATGTTTTTATTTCTGTGGTCGTTTTTGTCTCCGGAGGCAGTCTCTGATGCAGACCACCAGAGTTGTCAGCAAGGTCACAACAATCACGGCGATCACGGCGATGATGATACCGGTCAACAATGTGAACACACTCCCTTCTCCAGCTTAAAACAAAAGGGACAATCAATGCATTTTTGTCATCATTATCAGTAAAGTCTGCTTTTTTTAAGTTATTTTAATTCTTAATCATTGTCATATTAATTACAACATTTAGTAGAGAATCAACCTACAAGCATAGTTTAAGTCCTTTCTTGCACTTAGTTTTCAAATGCCAACATAATATTAAGTTCAAAATATTGCACAACTGTATTCCCTATTGTATAGCGTCTGGAAGACCAGGGGGTTACCCTGATGACGTTTCTTTCAAATAAAAAAAAATGTGTTTAGGGCCTTTATTCTTCAAGCAGAGAACAGATGAACATTTTATGAACCATAAAGTTTAAATCATAAAGTTTATTATGATTTACCAATGATCAGTACTGCAACACCATTTGGAGACAATAAAAGTTTATTCAATCAAACAATGATAAAAGCAGGCGCATAATGCATGTTCGGTCTTAACAGTCATGTGAGTCTATTTGTCTTTAATTCAAAATTATGTAATTATATTATCCCATTGTACTTCTTGATAAGAAAAGAGATTCACAATTTCTTTTAGGTCAACCGTCTTAGTTTTCACTTTTTCAGATCAGGATAATGCGGTTAAAGGGAGCCAAAAGCAATTAACTATTGAAAAATACTCCATGGTCATAACCTAGGCCTGTGGTAAAATATAGACTGCCTATAATGACTTAAACTACATCAAAATACATTAAAACTTGTTCCTTGCCAATTTTGGTGACCCATCAAAATGTGTTTGTTTACAAACATTGCTGTTAAAACATTGTCTAAAGTTACAGTTAGTTATCATGATTTGAACTGTACCAATAGCTAACGACTCTTGGAATGTAATTTGAGTTTGCAAAATTTTGTCATATTTTGACACACCATTGCTTTTGGCTCCCTTTAATTGATATTCTTATTTTCCATTACACCGCCTACCTGTTTTTACTTCACACCGTTCGCCCCTGTATCCAGCATTACAAACACAAGTGATATAAAAGTCATAAAAGGCATAATAGCAGGTCCCTCTATTCATACAAGCTGAGGCTGAGCAGGGGTTGGTGTTGTCCACTGAAGAAAAAGTAGGTTCAATAAGATATCAAGTGATTAATGGTTTAATAACGGTTGGCTGAGAGAAATACAGAAGAAATCCAGTCTCCAATAATTTTTGTGGTAAATAAAACTTATACAAAGACAGTCATGAATGTAACATAATTGTACGTTATCTGCACAGTGTGGATGCTATTTAATTATATTTACTGCATAGTTAGGAAGTTTTAGGGAGTACACCCTCCCCCCTCCGGTCACGTGACACAGGGGTGGGCAGAAAGCTGCTCATATAGGCAGGGCCCGGTGCAACAGGGGAGGATTCCCTAAGGTTTCAACCTCACCATCAATAACATAACTGTTCCAACTTATTAAGCAACAGACTAACCCAAAAAGTCTGGTTGCAAAACAGTTCGGTTCAGTCACAACTTGGCTGGGACCTTATCTCAAACCTTACTTGCCTATCTCACAAGTTTTTCCCGAGAATCCTGACCTGCAGGAACAACTGAATGTATTGCCATTGTTTTGAGGCTTGCATAGGCCCCTATTCTGACAAGGAGTCTGGCCGCATATGTCGATCACTGCAAGAGAAATAAATATGAATTGTACTTGCATTTTTCCTTGAAGTTTATGGCAAGAATCCCCCCATTGGAAATTGTCACTAAATAAGTATTCATGTACTGATAATCCTAAATTGCAAACTACCAATAAATCTTGTTTCTTATATATCAGAAAATGTCTATTCTATACTTATGAGACCTTGTGAACGTTTCAATAGTAATTTATTTGATTTATGGCTTTCCTCAGAACAGACTTGATCAGATTTCTTCAATTGGTAGACTTCTTAACTACTAATACAGAGGATGGTACCTTAGAAATTAAAGCACTGTGTTTATACCTGTTTGGCACCTGTCTCCAGTGTAGAGGGGGTCACACGTACAACTAAAGCCCATCCCTTCCTGTGTACAACTTCCATTATACCCGCATGGGTTGGAGAAGCAGGGTGCCATAGCTTGAAATGTTTTGAAGATTCATCTTACAAGCAGATGTATATAAATATAATAATAAAAAAGGCTTTCTCTCTGGAAAACCTTTCTATCATGCAAAACAAGTTTATATTTTAAAGGTATGTGGTGTATTTGCACCTGTTTAAACTTTAACTAGAATATTAATCTAAATTGTGCATCTGGTTCCATTCACTTTCTCCGATGCATGATTATTTAATACTGACAACCACTCTACTATAATCTGATGTCCCAACAGAGAATACCAAATTGTTATTCTCTGATTCTCTGAATTGCTTAAACTATCTGTGCAATTCTAAAACGTAGTAGATCGATATGAGTATGAAATATGTAATACTCTAGGCATTGCTAATATTTATCTTGGTTGCCAATGACATGAAAATAATTATTCATAAAACAGTGAGCCTTACTACAATATACATATATACACTCACCAGCTTCATACAGTCGATTGTTCTCCATAACTTCCTCAGTAGACATCATTGTATTGTTGGCAAAACTTACATCACCAGTGACTTGTAAATCAAAAAGGCATTGTAGGTTCGTACCACACGTTGCAGTGCCAGGAGAGTTCAGGAGCATCATGGGGTCCAAAAGGGTTGGCACAAACCCCAGGTCATTGAATGATGAATAGTCCATTCCAATAGGATATGTAAATAATGACTCCTGCTCTGTCACTCTCCCTATGTATAGAGTAATGAATAGATTTCAATTTCTAATAGCAATAGTAATTACGGATCTAAATATTATATGTTTTAACAAATGCCCGGTTGTATATTTTGATTGACAGCCAACTTACAAATATGAAACTTACTAAATGCTGAAAAAACAGTATATTTTACAAATCCAAGGTCTTATGATAATGTACAAAACCATTAGTGTTATGTTATTCAAAAACCTCAGGATGCTTTTCAAGACCTGTTGTTGCTCACCAAATTGAATATAAAGTGTTTAGGTAAATCAATGAGAATTATAAGAGTGTATGCTGGTTCCCCCTATGTAGGCCCATGAAACTAGGTACAAACAATTAACCCTTTCCCTGCAACAACAATATTTCATTCAGGATTTAGAATATGCCAATGTACTCTTAGTCTCAAAAGACGTTTAATGAAACTATATATATAGACCTATAATTCTCCCAGACAGGTTTCTAGATTCTGTAACATGTTGGTCTACTTGCAGGATAAATCAAGGTGCATTGTGGGTAATATGTCAACAAGTCCATTTCCTGCCTTAAGCATTAAACACATTATAATTATACATCTAAGACATTTTCCTTCGTTTGAGATTATAAAAAGGTAGAATTGGGTCCTGTTTGTTTTTGTTACTGTATGTATCTCAGTTTCTGAAGTTAATTTAAACAAATGTTCATTACATATTTTGAATTTGCCATAAGATCCATTATTTCTATTGGTTTTCCTAT
This sequence comes from Lepidonotus clava, assembly GCA_936440205.1. Lineage (NCBI taxonomy): Eukaryota > Metazoa > Annelida > Polychaeta > Phyllodocida > Polynoidae > Lepidonotus > Lepidonotus clava. The sequence goes on from OW387150.1 coordinate 35,065,206, forward strand.
GCTTTTGTCTACAAAATATGCCAAAATTAGCCTGCAGGAGCATCAAATACAGGAAAACTCGGAACTGCCGTCTTTCTGAATTAAAGCTACGAATAAAATATAGCACATATTTTCAACATTATGATACTTTGATATACATAGAAGGATTCAACATAATTATGATGAGCTCGTACATACCACTCCTCACTATCGAAAAAAAAGGGATTCAGCAGGTGGGACACCAAGTATCAGATTTGTATGAATATTTCTCTTGTGTTTGGGTAATGAATTATAGAAGACTCGTAGGGGCCATCTTTAGGTACCGGGATGAACTGGAAGGGACTGCCTGCAGGCTTCACTCTTGGGCTGTCTCCCCCCCCCCCCGACCTCTGGTTTGTCCCATTACTCCCAGATGGCCCTCACGGGTCTTCTTGTATTTGTAATGTCGTGAACAGATTCGCATAGGGGGACAATGATGACATTCACGAGAATCCTGTAAGGTAGTGACTGGCATTACATATCATAGAGTAGCGATAATGATTCGATGAAAACTTGAGGGTCTGAATAGAATAGGACATTTCAATTAAGAGAGAAATATTATTCATAATCAGAGAAAAATGTATAAAGAATACTTGCAACTTTCACCAAAGATGTGAGCAGCTAGAGGAGTAGGTACTCCTGATTGGACGGTCCCATTTGGGAACGCTAGGTCATTAGCACTGTTTCCATCAAAGTTTCCCAGCAGACCCTTTATATTGCCTTTGAGGATAAAATTGTAGAATGTTAGATGATTGTAATCTGAAATCTGACATCAAATTCTTTATGGCACACATTGTCTTAAATGGTAAATATAATGAACGAGGATTGAAAACCATCTAGAATAATACATAAAGAACATTAATTCCTACGGGATTTGGGCATAATATGCAACCATAGTCTGTGTTGCACCTGGGTCCTGAAGGAAGACTCTGAAATGTGCAACTTACCACAGTTGCCATTCAGAGTGACCTGGTTAAAAAGGGCCCGAGATATTTGCCTCACACGGATGTCAATGATACAGGCTGTTGAGTGAAAGGTAAGTTGTGCTTCCGTCGCTGATGAAAACTGAAGTAAAACAGCATTTCCTGTAAGGAAAGGTCAGACAAAGGTTATATTACACATAATGAGATGTTTGGAAAAGGCCATGAGGAAACATGTTGTTGTCAATGACATTTACTTTTTAGACCCCAAAGATTGCAATCATGAATTACTCAATTTATTCATATTTTCATGGACTTTGTTCAGGAATTCTTTAAATTCCTGTAATAAAGGAAGTTGTGACTTTGACCACCTTTATCAAAGACCATGATTTTCTATTTTTTTAAGTATTGATTATTTATTGTTGTTTTTGTATGATGAAGGTTTATCTAAGTTTTCTCTCTGGAAAAAATATAGAGGAAAATTATAAAAAATGGTTGAATAATATACAGGAAATGTAATTATATGTAATTCCATGTTTGAAATTTCTTTTCAGTTTTTGGGTATGCTATTTAATCATTTAAAATGAGATTCTCTAAGTAGAAGATTTGCATAACTTCCTTCAGACAGGCATTCATTTCAAATGTCATTGAACACTCTTTAGATAACCTACCATTATGAAATCTATTGCCATGTGTAAATGCCTGGATAGGCTTGTAATTGTTAACATTTATTTTCTGAGCATGGATTCCTCTCTTACCTCTAGGTTTAATTTATCAAACTTCAAAACTCTCTGGATCCATTGAATATATATGTATTGATTTTTTTATTGTGACCTACCTGGATGCAAAAGCTATTTTCATGGAGTTTAATGTTATTGTAATATATACGCACCAAAAATAGAAATAGGAATTTGGCCAAAATCATCAAAGTTCTCCATAGTTCCATTTATCCTGATTTCAATGGGATCAAGGCTTCCTGCCTGAATCTGTACTATAGGGAGGTCACCATCTTTGATGACCAATGCTGATGTCACAGTTGCTCGACCTGAAATTAAATTGGGACATGTTCTCAAACACATTATCATACTCCAAAACAAGGTTGTAGTGAATGATATTTCATCAAAGAATATAAAAGAATATAAAAGAATAGTAACAAATAACTTTTTATTATTTATATTTGAAAAGCTATAACAAAGGTACATACTATAAACAGTGAAAAAAGAAATAGTATATCTCAAAGCTTATAAATCATACTCTACAGAATCATGCTCTACTCTAATGAGTCCCACATTAGAAGCTAGGACTGAGATTGAAACAAAGTCAAAAAAGGAGGTAAAATATTAACAAGAATGTTATAAGGTCTGTCATCTGTCATGTCATACAAATTTAACAGTAAATTGCATGAAATGGACATCAATTAGGAGCAAGAAGAACAAAATTGAAACAGAACCATTTGCACCAATAGATGTTTCCGCAAATCTAGCTTGTACTTGGTGTACGTCACTCTGGATTAGCCAATATTCTCCAAGGCCATTAAATGTATAGTTCAGACCATCCACTGTGAAGAAGTGCGGGTCTCCTCCATTCCATGCTGCAGATACAATTGAAGCCACCAGCAAATCAGACAGGTCTTTATATAATTGATTTGATACATAGTGACATATAATATTTTGATACTATATAGAAATGCTGACCAGAAACTGATGTTGGTTGGTTGGTTATTGGTTGCTTTACGCCCTAATTAACAGCCAGGGTCATATCAAGGGCGGTGATGGTGATCGAATCTATGAGAAGGTAGAGACCATACCCCTACACTTTTACCGAGGCAGGTGTTCTTTAATGTGCATGGTCCTATAGACAGGGCCACACACACAACAGCCGGTGGTCTACGAGAGACCTTTGATATCCCAGTTGTTGCCACTGGGAGACATGCAGAGGGGAGCAGTGGCCAGCTCAGCTGGGGAAACTTATGTTCTTTCATAAAATGGAGATTATGATTATACACTTATATATCATATATGGAAGTGGGGAGGGGAAGTGCTTGTTAATGTATGGCTTCATGTGTATGTAATATGTATGTAAATTTGCATGCATGCATAGTTATTTATGTGAATCTGTGAGTGCAAGTATGTATATATATATATAAATGAATGTATGGAAATGTGCTTGTTTGTAAGTCTGTATGTGTGCATGAGTGCACATATTTTGCACATATGCATATACGCATGCATGATTAGATCACTAGGAAATATTCTTATTACATCTAGTTTTCATTAAAAAGTTACCATTTCTTGGTGGTTCGTAACCACTACAGTTTGACGTGGGCCGATTGCGGTAATAGTCACCACACCTGCTTGCAAATATACAGCAGGTGACATAGGGCAAGACATCTTGGGTTATGTGTCCTAGGTTTAGTGAAGATCTGAAAGTATAGTTTATATATCAACAAATTACCAATGTCTAACCCTGAATGTTTTTATGTATATTTCTAGTGACATAAGTAACTAAAATTGGAGACAGAACAGTAATGCAAAATGCTATATATTTATTGGTATGAGCTTGTTGAAACAGTCAATTTGGGAACACTTTTTTTTTTACATTCAAGTCTAGAATTGTGAGGATAAGATGCAATTGGAAAGAATGAAATCACATTACCCTTGCACCTTGTCAACCGTGCCCCCTCCTCTGAAGGGGTCAGTGATGAGCCTCCCTTCACCATCATAACAGGCTTGCTGCCCATAACCACTGGGCCTGGGATCAGAGGGATAGACAACAGTAGGAAGGCCATCATTCAGAGATCACTGAACACTACAGGTTTTTCTAACTTCAGCAATGGACAAATATCAAAGATATCCTTCATCTGGTGCTTTTGGGTGCATGGCTATATATAACCACTACTTGGACAACAATCCCTGGAAAAATTACCACTTAGGATGATTACCTCCTAGGACAACTACCTCTCAGATTATTTTCAAAAAGGACTACACCCCTTAGGACAACTACCTTTTTAGCGACAAATACCAATCCTATGCAGTTACCCCTATTGGTAGGAAAACTACATCTTACCAACAATCAACCCTTTAAATGAGATAACTATCCCTATACAGATAGGACAACTATTCCCATTGGTAGGACAATTACCCCTATAATAGAGCAATAACCCTTGTAGGTAGGTCAGTGACATCCATTGGTAGGACAACCAACCCCATTGAGGACATCTGTCGGATACAATTATTACCTGAAGGTAGCACAACTACCCAGAGAGTAAAGTTTAAGGTTTGATTTAAAAAGTTTAATCTGGTAAACAGGAAATCAATATACTTGAATATTGATTCCTTTTAAATGGACACTGTGGACATTAATATATGAAAGTTTAAGTGTGGGTATTTAAGAAATATTGAAAAATGAAAAATATGCATGATAAACAGGCTATTAATAAATATCACTAGTATTTGAAAAACACCAAATTGGACTGTCATAATTATAGGGGTAATTATCCTACCCATTGTCCCATGACAGGGGTAAGTTTCCAAACAATGGGAGTAGTTCTCCTAACTCTATGGGTAATTGTCTTATCTACAGCTGGAGTGGTCCTACCCATTGGAGTAAATGTCCCAAGGGATTATTTTCTAAGGGGTAAATATCATCAGGTGTAGTTATCCTTTGAGACAGTTGTCTTAGGGGCAACTAACCTATGGGGGTTGATAGTCCTTAGGGGTTATTATGCTAATGGGTAGTTGTCCCCAGGGTAATTTTCCTCACGGTACTTGTTCAAGGAGTAGTTGTCCTGGAACTTGCTATTATGTTGTTTATATACTGCTGCACAGAGGAAATAGTTTGACATTTTTGACTATATATATAGGGATGTTATGTCCGTTCATTGGCAGTATCTAGCCTAAACGTCTTTATTAATTTTGTCCTAAAAGAAACAACACCAAATAATTTTTCTACGAAACTAATGATTAGATAAGGTATTTCTTATAGAGAGTATTTACAATCTTTTAGGGGTTATAATTTTGCTATCATGGAATCATTGGGGAGGGGGAGTTAATATTGGAGAAAAATGCTCTAAAATAGACGCCTTTAAAGGTACTTAGGGATGTTTGGCATAAATTCTTATTACCAATGCAATCTGCTGCAAATTTGTATGAACTTTAGCTTCTATATAGAGCTATATATAGTAACAATATAAACACATTTCACCTTTTTTTTTTATAAGAGTTACAGCTTGATAAAGAATTTGATCTCTATCATTGATTTCAATGAAAAATATCAGGGTTTTTTTCTCTGTGAATAATACTACCAATGGAATTCTCACAAAACTTCTGAAATATTTAGCATATACCTAGGAGTAAATATCTGAACCAAAGAAATTGATATTCACCATTTTTGAGAAAAATTATGCTGAAAAACCTTGAAAAATTGAGATATTTTGGGTATTTATAGTATAGTTATTTGATAACCTGCTATTGTAATTGATCAAAAACACCCTAACTTTACTTCCCCTAGCATTATTAGACATGTAAGATGTTTAATAAAGCTTTAACAAAATATTTTTTCTGGTCCTCAATCTATGACCCAGGTGGCACCCTGAACAGCATCAAGTACCTTTAAGTAATCAATTTGGTTTACGGGTAGAAAGTGTCTAAGATAATGTCATAAGGTATCTCATGGATATTTTCTAAACAATATTGACTTTTCAAAACTACTTACGAAGCCTTTGTCGAATGATAGCACTCTGTAGCACCCTGATGGAATATGAAACAAGATGGTTTCGTCTTTAAATTCCTATTACAGGCAGAATCAGACGTGAAGTTTGGATCATTCTCAGCTTGCTGTTGGGTGCATGGAGGGGGTATGACGTCTCTGAAACCACAATAGATGACCAAGAAATAAATAAAGATGTTTGTAAAAGCACAATATTCCTCAGGGATACGTATTTCCTCTGTGTTTTTGTTAGTCCAGAGTTATCTGTAAGCTTATCACATTTGTGTTACTTGCATATTAGTTCCCCGTCAGAACACCTAACCCTCTTCTCCTGCACCCCCTTTAGTTCATGGGATCCATCCCACAAAACAGATGAAACATATTCTACCACTCACCCAAAGTCTGTTGGATTCTTCTTTTCTTGCTGTGCCCAGAGGGAACAGTGAATATTCCCAACTATTCTTCCTATTATAAACCGGGTAAGGATGCCCCTTGCAAGATTCTTAAATTTAGTCAAACGAGTGGTTCTCTTCTGTCGCATTGTTGAATTTGGCAATGTAAGAGTCAAGGCCACCTCCTGTGTGATTTTATAAATCCTCATAGCCTCTTTACTGACTGGGACTCTGGCCTCAACACGGTCATTGACTTCATATATCAGTCATGAGTTGAACCAAAATGCAGTGTGGTAGTCTGACCAGATGGACTCATTTGATGAACTGAAAATAAAAATTTGAAATAAATTGTTGTACTTCAAGAAAAAGGCAACTAGGTGGGGTGAGGCTGACACCTTGGCCTGCCCTGATTGTCAAGCCTTGATTGTAGTAAATTCCTCTGAGGTCAAAATACCTCACACATGGCAATGATGACAGTAAGGATTTGAATATAATATTAGGTTTATGTATTAGGATGCTTATGGTGAAGCTATATAACCTTAAGAAAGAAGAATGGTCACTAGACTGCATTAAACTAAAATAAATGTAATTGAATCATTAAAGGGTATTCAAAATAATAAGAGCCTATTGGTGGCTATAGCTATAGGCCGTGTCAATGGCAGGTGAGACACCCTTAGGAATGGTGTCCATGCATGGGCCTTCTCTGCCAGTGGCAGCACTGCAGAGGGAGTATAAGTATACATAAAATCAATAAAGGTTTAGTAAAAGAGATCCAGCAGGAATCTCAAAAGGTCAGAGAACAAGAAAAGTTTGGACTTGGATGAGCCTTTGGGGTTCAGGAACTGGGCAGATAGAACTTACCTTATTCAGTGGTGACATCTAGTGATCATACATTGGACTGTCACAATCTTGGTAAGCATATGACTTACATAGGTGGACTAGCAATAGAGAAGCCTATGGGTCTGAGCACAACCAGCCCAGAGTGTTGTAGAGTATGTTTGCTCATTGTGATTGAACTGCTTACTTCTGTGGCCCATAGCACAATGACACTTCATCGTTACGCAACCTTAAGGATAACTAAGAACGGTTGTGTAACAGCACAATGCTACGAAACCCTTATATCTCTGTTTCTACTGGATCAAGGAAATTCTCTAAAGTGATGTAAAAAGAGGAAAAAATATTAAATCCTGTAAAGATTACAGTTCATTATGATCATTATATAAAAAAAAATGGTGTCAAAGTGTGTGTTGCAAGGATCAAAGTAGAAACGAAATGTTGCGCTGTTTTATCATTTTCTTTGTTACAAAATTCATTGTGCAACATACCACTGGCTGTGGATATCACCTACTTGTTTAATCTTTAATAAATTGGAACCTCTGCAAAGTGAGCGTATTGCATTTGGAATACTACCCAAGCGGGGACTTATCTTTACCCTTAACTAGCAATAGACGACAAAACTTCAATAGCAATAATGTGCAATATGAACTGAATAACCTTTACTGGTTACCTATTCATACATTAATAATATATAAACACTCTTCAAATTAACATGACACACTCTGCCCAGAAAAGGTGCAACGTAACATTCATGTTATGCAACCATCATTTTTTGGTTTGTCTGTTAGGGGAGACGTCAAAATTCCTCACAGCCAACCGCAGCCAGCGGTCAGTGACTTTACAGCATGTTGCCACCACTCTAGGTTACTGAGGGTCACAGCCTCCTGCCATGGGCTGCAGCCTGATAGTAAATTGGGATACTATCTTAATGTCCTCAAATGACCTCATTAACTAATTGATTAATCAGTTAATCAGCCCTAATGAGGTGATTAGGGTATGCAATGTATACAACTATAAAAGAAAAGTTCCATTCTATCTTTCACCTAGGATCACCTAGTGCAATCCTCAGTAGCTCAGTGGTATGTTCCCTACTTTGTGTGTTAGTGGTCCAGGGTTCTATCCCCACAGGGGTCAGGCTTTCCTTTTCTAAGTCTGTCTTATTTATTGACCACATTCCAAATTGAATAAAAGAAAGGGTTTTATCTCTATGTTATCATAGACCATCCTGTTATTTAGAAAAAGAAGGTACAATGGAATCCTAGGTATAATTCATGAATCAAGTCCAATGAATTATAAATATAAGAAGAATCACAATTAAACTTAACTGAAGGTCTCCTCCATAAATATATATACACACATATATATAGGAGACCTTAACCTCACGAAATCAGTGTGTTACAGTGACATTCTGTTTTGGTTGATCAGCACACAAATAGATTGCTTCAATTACAGATCTATAGTGCTAACTTAACAATCATCTTACATTATGGTTAGGTCTCAACCATTATTGTAATGTTCTGATTTGGTTAGGGTGAGACCTCACCAGAGCAGAACATTGTTATAACATTCTGATTAAGTCAGGTTGAGACCCTACCAGAACAAAACATTATTATAACATACTGATTTGGTTAGGTTGAGACTTCACCATAAATATCATTGGTGCTACAGACCAATTTAGTAAGTAACAGACTGATCGCAAAACGGTTGTTACATCGCAACTTAGCTTGGCAGCAAGCACATAATGTTCAGACAATGTTGGACAACATAACCTTTTTATGATATTCTAATAAATACATTGAAGTGACATTGTAGCCAATTTGTTTTACAACGTGATCTTGCAATGTTTCTAAGCCATTTTTGTAGAAACATTGTATAAGACATTATTTTCATAACAATGCAACAACATTGTGGGAAAACATATGATCACAACCCTAGTATTAAGGTGTAGCAACGTTATAGCAAGATGAAATTGTTAGCTGGGCTAGACCATGAGATTTATTGCCAAACAAGACATTATAAGATATCCTGCTTATATTTTTCTCCCTCAAAGCCCATTCAAAAAATTTACCTTTTGTTAGTAGATGTTATCCTGATAGTACACAGAATGACAACTTGGCCCACATCTTCTGTGTAGGGCAGTCCAGCCTCGACAGGGGACAGCATCTCCTCACCATCATTTGGTGTATCTGGCACCACTGTCATTATCATTCCAGTCTCTTGGCTAACAAGAAAATGGGGTTATCACCCCGGAAAAAATTAATCACCCCTGAATATGTTAGAACAATATTGTTGGCTTATAACTTTGAATTTATTCAGGACGAAATTGCCATTAATTTCTGTATGCCTTAATTTGACATTATCACTCATCAAAACACAGATCGAACAGCACTGTGCAATAGCCTTTAGGCCGATATGTGTCTACACCCCTAAATTTGACATGGCAACATGGCCAATTTCTGCCAGTAGTCCTATGCTATAGCGACATTTGACACACCGACAGAGAGTAGCCCAAATGTTTCTAAATTCTACCCTCCCCCCCACACACACACACCATCTAGACCCCTTGGCCTACGGCACGAAATTCGCTACGTCATGCTATCTGCCGTAATTATCCAAAGTCTGCTATCACAACATGCACACAGATTGCTTCAATCATATCTAAAACATCTTAGGACTGCAAATCTTAGCCATAGTAGGGACAGACTCGAAGTCATCCTTATAATGGCAATGTTGCCACGTTTTTGAAGTTCTCGAATTCTGGCAGTCTGTCGTAATCAACTATGGAAAGTAACTACGGCATAACCACCCTGACCACGGCCCTGATGGGCCATGGGCCGCTGCACAGTGGAGTGATTTTAAAAAAAAATATTTTATAGATATTACGATCATAGACTATGCATTTTCAGAAAATGTATTTTTCCACACTTAAGCCATTGATTATATTAGGCAATACTTTTACATGCTTGTGGAGTAGGTTAAAGAGTTTACAGTCAGATATCTACTTATACCGTGGTAATAGCCCTTGCACTAATATTGTGAGTAATGGAGATATTGAAGTAAAAACTCACTTATTGTCAAATGTGAGAATACTGATTGTTACTGAAGCACTGTCCTTGAATACAGCTCTATTCCAAGTGACCTTCAACCCCTCATAGGGTGGTTGGAGCCAGTTATCATTTCTTTCACGTGTCACTGTATACAAGGGGTCAGTATCAACTATGTATTAAAAGAAAGTGTTCAATTAGTTTGGCTTCATAACAGTTGAAACAGACTCGTTGAGTACACAGGAAGGGATTACGAAATTTTGGAATGGGGGGTGATATATTGTATCAGTTACAAGCACTCTAAAATTCAGGCCCCTCAAACCATCCATTAGATTGTACCTGGATAATGTGAACCAAAGTATTACTACTTAATTTTTCTTGAATCTCGCATTTTCATATATTCAACTTTTGGTGGTACTAACAATATATCACAAATGGCATCATACCAACATAGTAGGTGGCAGTGAAGTTGAAGCTCTTCCCACCATCTATTGATAGAGCAAAGTTGATGGGGCCTATCCTTGGTAGTAAAGGGGTTAAACAAGTTGCCCGCTGTGAATCTATAAGACGTCCTTCCACTATTTTCTCTCCAAATTTACACAAAATTGTTGTGTTCTCATTATAGCAAGGTCCAGAAATATAGACTGACTTGCCACCAAACAACAGGCCAAGCCTCGGCCCTAGGAGAACACTTCCTGAAATAATGCAATGAAATGAGATAGAATGAAGGTAAATTGTCAAGCATTTATAAGGAATATATATTCAAATAGGGTCGATCTGCAACAAAATAAAAGACAAAATATAAAAATCATAAGGTACTCTTGCTTGTTCAAAGCAGACATACATAAATAATATTCAATGACTACACAGATTCGAAAAACAAAAACACTTTTCTGTTAGATATCATAGAAATTGATCTAATATGAAATTTATGAATCTGACTGGCATTGATTTCTAATTGAAATGATTGAATTACTCTTTTTCCACATAGAATTGCCAACTTTTGTTTCTACATATTTAAAAACTATACTTACATGTATGTGCATCACTCATTTAATATGTTCTACTTACCCTCTGTATTGCAACCCCTCTCTGTGATAGTTTCTGTATCGACACGGAACAGAAAACGACCTACATCGCCAGTGTTTCCCCCTCTGAGCTCATCAATGTTAGAAATATTAGGGGTCCTTGACTCAGGCACAACATAATAGTTCAGCTCATCTCCAGCATTGAATCCAACCTATGATGGGGAAAGGTAGCCAGAACCAAGATAGCAGAGCTTACTACCTCTCCCAGATGTCAGACTTTGTACCCTTATTCATACATTTGCCCCAGACTAAATCAGTAAGACTTTTTGGTAACAAGTTAAAGGGATTGAGGACTGTCTAGCAGGTTTCTAAATGAAACAGCGTATAGTCTTGATACTGTTTGTGAGGTTAGACCAATATTATGGGAATAAATAACTATGATAAAAATCATATATCACCGTATTTGTTTTCAAGATAAATGGGCTTGTAAAAATTCATCTTTATTAAAGGTTTCTATGGGAAAACACTAGTTCTTCATCTCCTGAAAAATTTAACCAGCATATTAATCAAGCATCGATTGATATCATCTGTGGACCTGTAGCAATATACTTCAGCAAAGAAAGGTGGGGTCACTATGCTAATTAAAAAGCTACAACCCTTAGAAACAGAATAATATGGTAATTCCTGTATATTCCTATGTAAACAAATTCTCTTCAAATCTCACATTTTCCCATTTTAAGGTCAAATCTTTGTGGAAAAGTTTGTATTTCTTTAGAAATTATAGATATTTATTACAAAAATACAATTTCAATCCTCAAATTTCAAACATAGGATGTTGTAATGTATTTTTCCTTATAGTATTTAAGCTTACAATTCTATGAGCTACATGCAATAATTCAGAGAGAGTTAATTTTGTTGACGTGGTTTGCATCCTTTCTTCACCAGGTGGCAGGGTTTGGAAACTGGTGCATTACATCCACTCACCTGAGCTGGGGTGCCACCCAGTCCCGTCACGAAATCACCGCCACTTGCAGTCCCAGTTGTCCACGTGATGTTTCCATAGTTGAAGAGAGCAAACGAATGGCGGCCATTGCTGCCCAGGACTATTTGAAAGCTGTTGACCTGATACAAGGAATGATATTATCTAACCATGTAAGAGAACTCTCTGTGATTAGATCTAGCATTTCCATACTCAAAGTATATAACAAATCATTCAATTTAAGATTTATACATCAAAATAGCTGCATTGATTTTATAACACCAATATGGAATATAATATCCCATACTTAAACAACAAGTGATATTACAGATAACAAAATGATGATAGAAACATCTTTGTTGAAAGTACAATCAAAAGGGCAATCAATTTTTTTTTTCTAAAATGTAAGCCTTACAGTAATTATCAAAGCTGATAACTAAAATCTGATTATATTCCAAATGAGCAATAATCCCAGTACACAATTACATCAATTACATTTTGCCATTACATATTGCACCAATTATTTTTACTTTAATTCACAAACAGTTTACAACCATAAACAAAAGTATCCAAACTATCTTTGTTAGGTGCTCACTGCTAATTCTCCAGAGACCAGATTGATTTAAGAACCTTTTCCCACAGAGATAAATGTTACAGCCAATGAGGTTATTGTAGATTTCTCTATAATACAACACTTTAATCAGATGGAAAACCTAAGATCATTTAACTTATAAATGTATTAATAATTCAATATGTTTTATCAGATCTTCGAATTCAGACAAGCAAATACCATACATTTACCACTTCCAAACTAATAGCCAAAGACACTCGTTTGTGCTATATGGCATCTTTTGTCCCACCTTTATAGTGTTGGGTGGGTTAACTGTGTACTTACAGGTGTCGTTGAACTTCCTCCAAAGTAGGTCACATTGTGCCATGTTGCTACAAACCCCCAAGTTGCACGAAAGTAGAGAAAATCTGTGAATTTGCTCCGGACATACTCAGAAAACCGACAAAGCATGGCCTCATCAGTTGTCTGGTTGTAGTATATACGGCCATTGTTTTCCGTAGTGTCAACATCTGCCCAGAACGCAGCTATCATCAGTATATTAGGAATAGGAAAAGCACGAGGTGTAAAAGTGCTGATCCGCTGGTCAAAGGAGAGAACTCCATTGGTGTTCACCTATGAATAAAAAGTTATATGAAATGTAGTAAAATTATATTGTCATAGACAATTTTCCTTAAAATTATTGATCTAAAGATAATTGGATTCTTTGTTATGTTTTGTGGTATCTGAAAATTATATTCTATACTAATTTTTAAGGGTCTCGAGGATTTTCATGGGTTGTGAGGGTCTTCATGTTTGAGGCTCGAGGAGGCCACTCAAAAAGACATAAGGGGGGTGTCAGGGATTGCCCTGTGACTTAGTTAAGATGTTAACAGTTGAGGGCCAAAGAGGACACTGACTTATTTTGAGATAAAAAGTCACCTTTTATATACCACTGTTATTTTTAGGCATCTTTTTGCAGGTGTCATTTATATGGCATTTGTGAAGAATTGAAGAATAAAGATACTTTTAAGGACGTTTCAAAGATGTTTCAAATACCAAGACTAATAACTCAGCAAAAATATTCATTAGGAAATTATTGACTTTTTTTTATATGATTTTTCATTAGGTAATTATACTTACAAATAGAGACCGATGAAATCTATTGAAGAAAGGAAAGGCTGTGACTGTTGTGATTTGGCCAGAGCTCCCATCATCATTAATGGGTACGATGTGGTCCGAACTTGGATCAAAAGGATAAAAGAAGTCAGGAACGTTAAACTGGGCAGCACCGCTCCACGATGTTTCACAGGGTTGTCCGCTTGTTACAAAAATAAGACAATAAATGACTACAAAATATAGCCATGATGTGAGGGGAGATCCTCTGTAGGTGATATCCATCTTAAAACTCTGACTAACATACAATTTTACCACGCAGAAATACAATTCCCATACTTCCTTGTAGACCTCCGGGAATTGCTCAAAGTGCACACATGTGTCTACCCTAAAAATCGGCCAGGTGACAAATGTGTTTTTCAAAAATATCTAATGAGCATGATCAAAACTAGAGAATGAGGTGAACAATAATAACTGTTGTGTAATAAAGACGATGAGAGAAAGAAAGAACATTTCTCACAAACCTTTGATCTATCAGATTTGAAAGTGTGTGTGAGTGTATGTATATATAGATAAAAAGATTACCTCTATAATATATATGTATACAATTAACCTCTATATATGTATACAATTTATCTCTATATATGCATACAATTAACTCTTTTGTTTAAAGTGTTAGTGCTATTTCATTTCGTTTTTAGAATTTCACATTCTTTCTTGGCTATAAATAATCTATTCTATTTCATAGTTTAATTTTGATTGGGCATACTGTGCTTTATCAAGCTGTATCCAGAGTTTCTACATTATGGATCATTATGATAAGTGTTCACAGTGGGAAGAGTGACAATAGACTTGTCCACTTTGGGATGTATTGCTGGCATGATACAAAGTTCGGACATAATTGCAGTTTTGGCAAAGTCAGGCACTGACACAAATCTGAGTGAATAAATTAGTACTTGTGTTTCCTAAGTCAATAAGGTCTTGACAAATGAGGATGAATTATTATTTTCTTTCAATTAGGTAATTACCTCCATTTTAGGTGAACCAAAATAAATATGTTTTTGTGGTTTTAGGGTTGGACATTGTGAGCAAAGCTTTGGGCTTTAACACTGTTCCCTATGGGAAAATGTCATTTTTGCTTTCCAGTCATACAGCTACATATTTAGCATCATATTGAAAGTAAAAGCTTATAAAGTTGTGTTTTGGGTAACAGTACTAGGAAATTTAATATGAATCAAGTATGATGAAAATTTTTCTAAAAATGTTGATATCATAGAGATAAGGGGCGGGCTAGCTGGCAAAGTTGAGGTCTGTCTGCAGGTTAGCCTTTATCAGGATGCATGCTGTGGATATGTCTGCAAACCACAATGCTTTAGAAAAGTAAATTTCATGAATTCTATCTGAATTTAAGGTTTAACATGATCAAAAGCTTGTTATCATAATTTTATAAAGAGGTATCCATGTATAATAAATATTTGACAAGTTGTGTGTTCGAAAATGTATTCATTATAGATTGATATGGAACAATGATTGGTTTGTTTTTAATATACAGCTTTCCCAAGGGTTTTGTCGACAAAATCAGCCTCCAGCCCAGCCAAGGATTGACGTAACAATAACGTTTTGCGACATTCTAAAAACCCTTTTCTGATGCTCTGCGACATTATAATAATGTTCTGGGATGTCACATCCTTGGCTGGGAGGTGCATAAAATATTTAAGATCAGCTTTGTGTGGTAGGAAGAATAATTATTATAAAGTACGAAGAGGTGACCCGCGAATGGAGAGCCCCAGCCTCCTGAGGTGGCCTGTACCGTTAGGGCGAAGGTAGAAGAAATATCACCTGATCCCAGGGTGTGTGCATTTACCTTTCAAGGCAAACATGCAGTTACTGTTTTTATTGTGTTCTCAATGAAAACTCTTTTTACTACTTTACGTCCTACTTTTACAAGCACATCATTTGTTAGAAATACCTTCACCTTAGAGAGATGGCTGGCTGGATTCGTGATTTCTGAAAAAGAAATCTAGGTCCATTTCTTTACCATTAATTTTAAAGGTGCTATGGATCTGTGAGGCACAATTCTATGTGATTATCATATACCCTGATGGGTCCTTTTTAGAGAATGGGAGTTTAATTCCTTTCCTCATTTTTGTGCGCTAATGCTTGTACAACCGAAAATATCAATATCTTTTTGAAGCCATACTATCTTTTTAGGAGTATCACATGAAAGAGCATTATACAACATGAGATGTTGTATAATGCTCTTTCATGTTATACTTCTTTAAAAAAACTTAATTCACATTTTGCCATGAATATCGGCCATGGTGGTGCCCCCTATGAGAGTCAATGCAAACCACATCGAGAAAACAACATTTGTCTCTCTTATGCTTTTCAAAGCCTAAACAAATGCCAATGACGTCAAGAAAACACCAAAACATAGGGGGCACCACTATCGACGACATCACAAAAAACAGGTAGGCATTGGTCGGAGTTACATATCTTTGCTTGCTACAGAATGATTGATAAAACTAAAAAAGAAATCCTAATGAATAGCATGAGTATATAGACAAATAGATTTGCTATCATTATGGTCCCCTACTGGGATGGTTAAAAATTTTTGCAGACTGAGGCCGAGTTTCACACTAGGATAATCGTATATATGTTTCTCACATCTCAGAGTTTAAGATGAGATGTTTTCAAAATCATTAATCTTAACTCTATGGTTAACAATAGGAATATATGATTGTAAGTCAGAAATACAACCATGAAAAAGTTCAAATATCATAACTGAAAATAGAGTTTTGAGTAGTGTGAAATTCCCCCTGAGTGTCGCGGACCTGGCGCATACAATTTCTTCTCATCTCTAAACCAAATAATTACATTTTGAAGCCGCCTTAGGGAATTTCTTCCGGCTGTGTTTACATGCACGGGCATGGTAAGGGGATCCGCACACACAGCATTGGTTGTTCACACAGGTGTGACATCCCCATATATAAAGAGCCATGTGTGTGTGTGTGTTCTTTGAGTCCTCGTATTCCTCATACATGCTGGTTTGTGTCAGTGGATGTGAGAAGCGTTTCATACGCGGATGTTTTTCAACATTATATGATTTATGAATTGTATTTCAGTCAGGGGCTATGCCCCTGGACCCTCTTTAGGGGCCATCCATAAATGATGTCACACATTAGGGGATGGGTGGGTAGGTTAAAAAGTCTGACACTGCATGGAAACGAACCTTATTTTCATGTTTAAAACAAAAAAAGTAGTGTGACAGGGGGATGGGTGGGTCCTAAAAGTACCCATAAAAAGTGTGACATCATTTATGGCACTCCCTTATCTTGTTTTCTCTTATTTCTAGTATGATCTAAATTCTGCACATATATATGTATCTTGTTAACATATACCTACCCATTGTCCGCTTATGTAAGGACATCTGTATGTGTGGAATTTGTGCCCGCGTGTGTCAAAAATTATATACACACAATAGTCGTGCACACGACCGTCGTGCGTATGAACACCCCTTTTCTTCCACCAGCGTTAACCCATTTTAACAACTTGAGCCTGTTGACTCCTATTTTTGTAACTGATTTTTGCAAATAGGCTAATCAGCTGAAATTTGATTAGTGTCTCAAAATGCCTGATGCTGTGTGGTCCGAAAGATATGATCACTAAATTAAGCTAAGAAAATATGGCCCTTCTATAAACTAAGATCTATTTTTGTATAGATCAGTTTGATTTTTTTTTATATTAAATTTAAAGCTGAGTTTTCCATATTCAAACACAAGCACTATTGAAGATCTGATATTTTATTTCTTCTTGTTTACATACAGGAAACATTTTTTAACAAGCATTGTTGTTCACAATTCAATAAAAAGAAAACCAGCATGTCATAAAGTATTAAGCCAACTAACAGATTAATTGGCTAGATTGTGTCAAGTTTCTTGTTACCAGATTTATATTAGGGCATTGTGTTGTTAGTTATCATACTCTAGAATATTATGTCATACAGTATGCCAATATCTGATCCTTAGCATCTGATAGTCAATATTTGAGCTGGGAAAATACTGGAAATCAAATGGATTTACATGACCTTTCAACATTAAGCAGAATATAGAGCCATGTAAGGCATTATGATTATATAATCAACATAAGAATATAATTTGAATTGGAAATGTACTAAATATATTTCATCAACTGAAGGAGTAAAGAATTTATCGACACTTGTTCAGAAATGCATTTTTACTTTTACAACTTCTATCTTATTACAACAATTAGATGATTTAAACATGATTATTGAATACATCTAAATGACAGATCAAGATATTGGACTTAGACACTTATGAATGGAAAACTTAATATTTTAAGAGAAATAAGAGATATCTCATATTTGAGGATTGAAGAACTTTTGGAAGCATCTGTCAATCCCTGATAACATTGATACAAACATGATGGCATATAACATGCAAAACAATTCCTTTTTTGATATTATCACTGTTTCATCTAATTGCATGTTAGAATAAATTGTTGTTAATAATATTATACTTTAATCTGAAAAGCATTACTAAAACAAAATAGTTTTGCTCAATAAAAAAATGAAAAGGAGAAAGACCTTGCGTAATGGCCCTGTGCATATTTGTAATTAATCCATGCAAGCCTGTAGTTACCCTACTACTTCTAAAATGATGTCTTTTTGCACGTTACAGTCTACATGCTGAACTTACGTCAGGCCACACAAAGAACCAGCAAAATAAGCTATAACAAGCCAGTCCATTTGTTTGCAGATTTGTTAAACAGCTTTTTAAAGAACATGTGGGAACCAGCAAAATAGGTCACGACACCATTATTTAGTTCCCCTCTTATCCTCTACGTGGCTTCATAGTGCAAGGGTTAGCAACCCCTTCCAAACACCTCTGTTGTGGGTTTGAATCCGGGAGGGACTTGTATGACATAATGTACGTTTTATCTTGGTTATCAGCTTCCAGTATGCTGTTATGTGTATGAAAGTGATACAACAATGATATTCCCGATATAAAATATACACCAATATTATAATGTTAATGTACGAAGGCGGCTTTTCGCATCACAAAATTCTGTTATTAATGTTAAGCAAATAACTGTTTGTCATACATAGGATACAAAATACCAATTATTTTGACCATGCTGATGTAACAGTGATGTCTGATCAATGGAGAACATTGGTTCGTTGATTTAAACATCAGCCTAATGCCCCAATTTAGTTGCCAATAAAATCATCAGTTGAATCGTTGCATGTTTTTATTTCTGTGGTCATTTTTGTCTCCGGAGGCAGTCTCTGATGCAGACCACCAGAGTTGTCAGCAAGGTCACAACAATCACGGCGATCACGGCGATGATGATACCGGTCAACAATGTGAACACACTCCCTTCTCCAGCTGAAAACAAAAGGGACAATCAATGCATTTTTGTCATCATTATCAGTAAAGTTATTTTAATTCTTAATCATTGTCATATTAATTACAACATTTAGTAGAGAATCAACCTACAAGCACAATAGTTTAAGTCCTTTCTTGTACTTAGTTTTCAAATGCCAACATAATATTAAGTTCAAAATATTACACAACTGTATTCCCTATTGTATAACGTCTGGAAGACCAGGGGGTTACCCTGATGACTTTTTTTTTCAAATAAAGAAAAGATGTGTTTAGGGCCTTTATTCTTCAAGCAGAAAACAGATGAACATTTTATGAACCATAAAGTTTAAATCATAAAGTTTATCATGATTTACCAATGATCAGTACTACAACGCCATTTGGAGACAATACAAGTTTATTCAATCAAACAATGATAAAAGCAGGCGCATTATGCATGTTGGGTCTTAACAGTCCTACATGTGAGTCTATTTTCTTTAATTCAAAATTATTTAATTATATTCCAATGTACTTCTTGATAAGAAAAGAGATTCACAATTTCTTTTAGGTCGACCTTCTTAGTTTTCATTTTTTCAGATCAGGATAATGTGGTTAAAGGCAGCCAAAAGCAATGTTTGGTCAAAATTTTGCAAATTCTATTAACTATTGAAAAATACTCCATGGTCATAACCTAGGCCTGTGGTAAAATATAGACTGCCAATGAAGACTTAAACTACATCAAAATACATTAAAACTTGTTCCTGGTCAATTTTGGTGACCCATCAAAATTTGTTTGTTTACAAACATTGCTGTCTTCTGGCACAAAATCTTAATGCCATGAGTATCATGGACTGCACATAAATTTATAGTTAGTTATCATGATTTGCAATTGAACTGTACCAATAGCTAAAGTTAGACTCTTGGAATGTAATTTGAGTTTGCAAAATCTTGTCATATTTTGACACACCATTGCTTTTGGCTCCCTTTAATTGATATTCTTATTTTCCAGTAGATCCCAACACACCGCCTACCTGTTTTTATTTCACACCGTTTGCCCCTGTATCCAGCATTACAAACACAAGTGATATAAAAGTTGGCATAATAGCAGGTCCCTCTATTCATACAAGCTGAGGCTGAGCAGGGGTTGGTGTTGTCCACTGAAAAAAAGTAGGTTCAATAAGATATCAAGTGATTAATAGTTTAATAACAGTTGGCTGAGAGAAATACAGAAGAAATCCAGTCTCCAATAATTATTGTGGTAAATAAAACTTATACAAAGACAGTCATGAATGTAACATAGTTGTATGTTATCTGCGCAGTGTGGGTGCTATTTAATTTTAGTTACTGCATAGTTAGGAAGTTCTAGGGAGTACGCCCTCCCCTCTCCTGTCACGTGACACAGGGGTGGGCAGAGAGCTGCTCATGTAGGCAGGTCCTGGTGCCGCAGGGGAGGATCATCCCGGGGCCTCCTGCCAGCAAGACCCACTTTGGGGTGCATCACGTGTGTGGATCGAGAAGTACTGATCATGGATTAATAAACCATTTATATAAGAACCTGGAGTATTTATTCTTCTAAAAGTCACCCTGTGTGACATGAACTATAGAAGTAATTTCCAGGTAATACTCGTCACACTTCTGACCAACCTGCCACTGCACCAGCACTGCACCTACACTAGTTCCACCTGTATCTTACTTATTCCACCTATCACACAACTGATGACTGACCTGAATCATTCAAGATACACCTAACTAATACCTGGTTGTTTCATGACCATCTAATATGTCCATACCTGCCTCACACCTCCTGAAACTGTCACACCTGTCCCATGCATGGCACACGTGTAGGTCTGTCTCACACCTTGATTTAGCCCTAATTATACTACACGTGTATGTTTCGCATTGGGTACCAAATAAGTTCTTGTTCAGGCCATATTACATCACACATTGGACCCAATGCAAAGTATATTATGTTGGGTGTTTTTGGGTCATGTTGAGTCGCATTGGGTCATGATGGGTTACATTGAGTTGTGTTGGTAACATCGGGATTTACAAACATGTCTGTAAAATGACATGAATCAGCACCTCATACAAACGTTTTCAGCTCTCTTAACAAGAAATTCTCTAAACCTAGCTGTCTTCTTAAGGACAATCGCACCATTATAGATCTAGTATTCAGATTTGCTTTAAATTTTTCACAGTGAAAGTTATACCTATATAGGGGCAAAAAATGCAAAAAAATCAATAGGTCACCCTTGAAACTTTTCAGCTACAGCAGTCTGAATATATGGTAATTATTCAAAAAAATCCTTGAAAAATAAATTTTGAAATTTGACTTTATTTCCTAATAATTCTGATAGAAACGATACTCTGACCAACCTAATGCTTTTAATAAATATGTTCATGTTTTCTCATATGAGAAAGAAAGAGCTTTGTAAAATTTGATGATGAAATATACATTTGTTATTGGCAAGTATTCAAAATAAATTTTCAAAAAATTCAAAAAATTCAAAAATAAAGTTTCACACAAAAAAATTGAATATTCAAAAGTGTTCTAAAATTTCATATCACATGCATATGGTTGTTGGCTTCCATATTTAGTCAAAAAAAGGGGGGGTCACCATGCTAATTTGGTCAGCAGAGCTTAGAAACTATGTTAAAAGTAAAAAATTGATTAAAAAGGGGATTCTTTTGTTTTCCCATAAATTCACTAAAATATTTATTCTAAAATAGTTTTCAATATTCTATATTATTCTTGAGATCCTTACGAAAATTTAGATGTATAATATACTTTTATACAACTTCATTCAAAAGAGAAACACAAGAAAATGTAGTTTTTGTTGCTAAAATAGTTTTTCAGCATTAGCAAAATTTCTAGGAAATGAGTCCTTTTTTACCGTTCCTATCCTCAGAATTATTTTCTTTGGCAAATTTTCTATTTTATTTTTAAGTTATACATATATTCATGAGTGTTTATGCAAAATATGAAAAAGATTGAAGAACTTTCATTTTTGGCATATTTGGAAAATGGCGCGATTGTCCTTAATAATCAAGAACATTTCTTTCTCTAAGACAAAGAAAACAAGAATTCTTTCTTCACTGAGAACAGAGAATGAAAAAGGCTGCGTTATTATAACGTTGCAGCAACATTCTGGATGGTTCTGAATTGGTTGTTGTTACATTCTTTTGATGACTACCAATTAAGTTGCTGCAACCTACTGCCGTGACATTGCACTGGGCCATTATTTCAACATTCTGGTTTCATTCTTCAACACAAACAGAATATTCTTATAATGTTCTGTTATGGTTTAGTCTTAACCTCACCAAAAATTATAATAATGTTCTGATTCCCTGAGGTTTCAACCTCACCATCAATAACATAACTGTTACACGCCATCTTGTTAAGCAACAGACTAACCCAAAAAGTCTGGTTGCAAAGCAGTTTGGTTAAGTCACAACTTGGCTGGGACCTCATCTCAAACCTTACTTGCCTGTCTCACATGTTTTTCCCGAGAATCCTGACCTGCAGGAACAACTGAATGTATTGCCATTGTTTTGAGGCTTGCATAGGCCCCTATTCTGACAAGGAGTCTGGCCACATATGTCGATCACTGCAAGAGAGATAAATATGAATTGTACTGGCATTTTTCCAAGTTTATGGCAAGACCCCCCCCCCCCCTTTGGAAATTTTCACTAAATAAGTATTGATGTACTGATATTCCTAAATTGCAAACTATCGATGAATCTTGTTTCTTATATATACGAAAATGTCTATTCTATACTCATGAGACCTTGTTAACATTTCAATAGTTGATAGTAGTAATTCATTTGATTTATGGCTTTCCCCAGAACAGACTTGATCAGATTTCTTCAATCGGTAGACTTCTTAACTTCTAATACAGAATCCTTTCACAGAGGATGGTACCTAAGAAATCAAAGCACTGTGTCTATACCTGTTTGGCACCTGTCTCCAGTGTAGAGGGGGTCACACATACAATGAAAGCCCATCCCTTCCTGCATGCAACTTCCATTATACCCGCATGGGTTGGAGAAGCAGGGCGCCATAGCTTAAAAAGATTTATGAACGAATCTTACAGGCAGATGTATATAAACATAAATACAAAAAAAGGCTTGATTAAAACTTTTCTATCATGTAAAACAATGTCTATATGGTAAAGGTCTGAGGTTTATTTGTAATTGTTTAAACTTTACGTAGAATGCTAATCTAAATTGTGTATCTGGTTCCATTCACTTTCTTGGATGATTATTCGATACTGACAGCCACAGTTTTTTGTCAAGGGAGCCACTCCACTTTAATCTGATGTCCAAATAGAGAATACCAAATTGTTATTCTCTGATTCTATGTATTGCTAAGACTATCTATGCAATTCCAAAAGGTAGATTGTGTATGAGTATGAAATATGTAATACTCTAGGCTCTAGGCATTGCTAATATTTATCTTTGTTGCCAATGACATGAAAATTAGTATTCATGAAACAGTGAGCCTTACTACAATATACATATACACTCACCAGCTTCATACAGTCGATTATTCTCCATAACTTCCTCAGTAGACATCATTGTACTGTTGGCAAAACTTACATCACCAGTGACTTGTAAATCAAAAAGGCACTGCAGGTTTGTACCACACGTTGCAGTGCCAGGGGAGTTCAGAAGCATTGTGGTGTCCAACAGGGTTGGCACAAACCCTGGGTCATTGAATGATGAATAGTCTTTTCCAATAGGATATGTGAATAACGACTCCTCTTCTGTCACTCTCCCTATGTATAGAGTAATGAATAGATTTCAATTTCTTATAGCGATAGTAATTAGGGACCTAAATGTTATATGTTTTAACAAATGGCCAGTTGCATATTTTAATTGACAGCTAATTGACACAATATGAAATGTGGGGGTCTAGGAAATACTGAAAAACCAGTATATTTTACAAATCTAAGGTCCTATATACACAAAACCATTGTTGTCATGTTA
Source organism: Lepidonotus clava (assembly GCA_936440205.1). NCBI lineage: Eukaryota > Metazoa > Annelida > Polychaeta > Phyllodocida > Polynoidae > Lepidonotus > Lepidonotus clava. The sequence continues at coordinate 35,089,167 of OW387150.1, forward strand.
TTCAAAAGCCTTGATGTTGCACCTCAGGATGCTTTGCAAGACCGGTTGCTGCTCACCGAATTAAATATAAAGTATTGGGTTAAATCAATGAGACTTATAAGAGTGAATTGTGGTGCCCCCTATGTATGTCCATGCAACCAGGTACAGACAATTAACCCTTTCCCTACACCACCAAAATTTCATTCAGGATTAGAATATGCCAATGTACTATAAGTATTAAAAGACATCACATAATGAAACTACACAGACAATATTATCAATATTTTGGTCTACCTGCAAGCTAAATCAAGGTGCATTGTGGGTAATATGTTAATAGGTTTGTTTCATTACCTGAGGATTTTCCCTAAGGGTCTTCTATATTTCATTGCCCAAGCAAAGAGCAAAAAGCTTCACAATAATGAAAAAAAACAAAGGACCCCTTCTTCCCACATAGCGCAAAGTAATGCGTAATGCAATGAGCTTCACGGAGTAGGACTAGTATTCATACGGGCTCATGAAAAAAATATTCTAATTTTTTTTGTATTGTTCAATAGTTTTCTATGATGTCTAACGTCTTCTCAGTTTGAATTTCTGAATTTTCCACAAAGAATTAAAGATTTGCCATGGAATTAAACTGTTTTGGACCACGCCGGAACTATTTTTTCCCAAACTAGTAATGGTACAAACAGGATGGCTGTACGATAAATCCTTCTATCTACTGCTCATTGAAGGAGAGGGTAATAATATATTATGGAGGGTTCAAGGGAAGAAATGGAAGGGACAGCCTGCAGGCTTCACCCTTGGGCTGTCCTGTCCCCCTTTGGTTTGTCCCGTTACCCCCAGATGGCCCCCACAGGTCTTCTTATATTAGTACTGCTGCGAACAGATTCTCATAGGGGGAACCACTATTACGACATTCACGAGAATCCTGTAAGGTGGTGATTCGAATTACATATCAAATAGTAGCTATAATAATTTTGGTGAAAACTTGAGGGTATGAATAGAATAATGCATTTCATTTTAGAAAAAGATATTCACAATCAGAAAAAAAAGTATAAAGAATACTTGCAGCTTTCCCCAAAGATGTGAACAGCTAGAGGAGTAGGTTCTTCTGATAGGAGGGTCCCATTTGGGAACGCCAGGTCATTAGCAGTGTTTCCATCAAAGTTTCCCAGGAGACCTCTATTATTGCCTTTAAGGATAAAATTGTAGAATGTTAAATGATTGTGATCTGGGGGGGCGACCAAAAAAACGTTACGAAATTTCGTAGAGGCGTTTTTACACATTTTTCGTGGCCACGATAGAAATTCATCGCCAGAAAAAATGTACGAAAATTTCATGGATATTAAAATCCAGTTAAATATCATGCTAAAGTCGTTCATGATATATATATTCACCTAAAATGCGTTTCAATGTGTGTTTGAAATATTTTGGGACAATTTGAGATTGTATAATTTTGAAAACAAATGGAAAAAAAATCCACGAAAATATTTTTTGTCTAAAAACCCACGATAAGTCAATGGTCCTATCGTGGCTTTTATAACTTTTCGTGGATGCGATTTTTCGTAAGTTTTTTTTGGGTGCCCCCCCTGAAATCTGACATATCAATTTCTTTATGGTACACATTGTCTTAAATGGTAAATATAATGAATGAGGATTGAAAACCATCTAGAATAATAATGTGTTGCTTCTCAGTCCTCAAACTTTGCTACGAAATGAGCAACTTACCACAGTTACCATTCAGAGAGACCTGGTTGAAAAGGGCCTGAGATATTTGCCTTACACGGATATTAATGATACAGGCTGTTGAACGAAAGGTAAGTTGTGCTTCAGTCGCTGATGAAAACTGAAGTAAAGCAGCATTTCCTGTAAGGAAAAATCAGACAAAGGTTATAATTACATATAATGAGAAGTGTAACTTTAGCCTGTTACCACCATTTGGAAAACACTATAACGAAACATGTTGTCAATGACAATTTACCTTTTGGACCCAAAAGATTGCAATCATAAATTACTCATTTTCCTCAGATTTCCATGGATTTCCTTCAGGAATTCCATAGATTTCCTGTAATCCAGGAAGTTCTGACTTTAACCCACTCATATCAAAGAGCATAGAAAGTTTTTTTTGAAGCACTGATTGTGTATTGTTGTGATGTTTTTTATGATGAAGGTTTATTTAAGTTTTCTCCCTGGAAAAATATAGAAGACAATTATGAAAAATGGTTAAATCATACACAGGAAATGTTATTATCTGACCATGTTTGAAATTTCTTTTGAGTTTTCAGGTATGCTATTTAATCATTTAAAATGAGATTCTCTAAGCAGGAGATTTGCATAACTCCCTTCAGATTCATTTCCAATATCATGGAACAGTCTTTAGATAACCTACCCATATGTAATACATTGCAATGTGTAAAATTAATGCATGCCTCTGGATAGGCTTGTATTTGTTAACACTTATATTCTGAGCATGTATTCCTCTCTTACCTCTAGGTTTATCGAACTTCAAAACTCTCTGAATCCATTGAATAAGTATTGTTTCTTTTACTTTGAGCTACCTGGATTTAAAAACTTTTTTCATGGAGTTTAATATTATGCTAATGTATACCCACCAAACAGAAGGATAGGAATTTGGCCAAAATCATCAAAATTCTCTATGATTCCATTTATCCTGATTTCGATGGGATCAAGGCTTCCTGCCTGAATCTGTACTATAGGGAGGTCACCATCTTTGACAACCAATGCGGATGTGACAGTTGCTCGACCTGAAATTAAACACGGACCTGTTCTCAAAAATATTCTCATATTTGAAAACTGGATCTTAATGAATGATATTTCAACAAAGAATATAAAAGGAAAGTAAACATAACCTTTTGTTAGTATCTAAATTTGAAACCTTGAAGCCAAATGGGTACAAAAATACTATAAGCTATAAGAAAGAAATAGTATGTCTACAAGCTTAAGAATCCTACTCAACAGAATCACAGTGCATACCATTACATTTGACTAATGAATTCTAACTCATGAGCTAGAACTGTTTGTGTTCAAAAGAAAGGGAAAATGTCGTCAATTACAAAATGTTGTATCATATGTCATCAGTCATATCATAAAAATCAAACAGTAAATTGCACAAATGTATATTTATTAGAAACATAAAGAACAAAAATTGATACAGAACCATTTGCACCAATCGATGTTTCAGCAAATCTAGCTTGTACTTGGTGTGTGTCACTCTGAATGAGCCAATATTCTCCAAGGCCATTAAATGTATAGTTCAAACCATCCACTGTGAAGAAGTGGGGGTCTCCTCCATTCCATGCTGCAGATACAATTGTAGCTTTTAGTAAATCAGACATGATTTATATAAATGATTCAATACATTGTAGCATACTATATCTTGACACCATCATTACTGTATTACCTGAAAGAAAAGGTGAAACAGGAGTGAGGAAATAATATTTTAATGAAGTAAATAATGATAATAATAGGTTATTGAAAGTTGTAATATTGTATGATAAAAAGGATGGTTGATGGGTAAATTTGACTTGGGAATGGTCGGAATGAGATTTGGGAAGCAGATGGCGGGTGTGCGTGAGTGAATGAGGGTGTGCGTAAGTGAAAGGATAATGATACAAAGTTTTGTGTACTTGTCTTTCCTCTCTACACCACTCACACCCTTATTCAGACGCAGTGTTTCAAATATTGAAATGACAACCAGAAACTGATATTCTTCCATAAAATGCAGAATTTTGTATGCTATATATATATATATATATATTTATATTTACATGTATATATATGGAAGTGGGAAGGGGAGGTGCTTGTTAATGTATGTGTTTTGTGTATGTAATATATATGTAAATATGCATGTATGCATGTGTATTTGGACGAGTTTGTGTGTGAGTATGTATGTGTATTTGTATCAATGGATGTATATCAATGCACTTGTTTGGAAGTCTGTATGTGAGTATGAGTGCACATGTGTATACATGCATGCGTGTGTGTAGGTATGTGTGACAGACACGATCAGATCACTAAGTTATATAAACTTATTGCATCTAGTTTTCATTAAAAAGTTACCATTTCTTGGTGGGTCATAACCGCTACAGTCTGAAGTGGGCCGATTACGGTAATAGTCATCACACCGGTTTGTAGTTATACAGCATGTGATATAGGGCAAGACATCTTGGGTGAAGTGATCTATGTTTAGTGAAGATCTGAAAGTATAGTTTATATCAACAAATCACCAATGTCTAACTTCAAATGTTTTTATATATATTTCTAGTGATTATAATTAACTAAGATTGAAGAGAGAGAACAGTAATGTCATCTACTATATATTCATTGGTATGAGCTAATTGAAAAAGTCAGGTTTGGATCGCTTTATTTTAGGAGTCATATAAGTCTTGGATCTTGAGGATAAGATGCAATTTAAAAGTATAAAATCACATTACCCTGGCACCTTGTCGATTGTGCCCCCTCCTCTGAAGGGGTCTGTGATGAGCCTCCCCTCACCATCATAACAGGCCTGCTGCCCATAGCCACTGCGCCTGGAACCAGAGGGATAGACAACAGGAGGAAGGCCATTATTCAGAGAACACTGTACACTACAGGTTTTTCTAACTTCAGCAATGGACAAGTATCAAAGATATCCTTCACCTGGTGCTTTTGGGTGCATGGCTGTATATAACCACCCCTGGGACAACAATTCCTGGAACAATTAACACTTGGGATGATTACCTCCTTGGACAACTACCTTTCAGATTATTTTCCAAAAGGACTACACCCCTTAGGACTACCTTTTAGTGACAATAACCAATTGCAATCCTAGGCAGTACCAGTATTGGGAGGAAAACTATATCTAAAACATATTAACCCTATGGATAAGACAACTACCCCTATATATAGGACAATGACTCCTTGAGAACAATTACCCTTAAAGGAAACCTTGCACATAACGACAGGTTTAAGATTTTACAACGAAATTCTTTGAGCGTAGTGATTACATTAAAAACTAATTATGTAAAAGACATCTCAAGGATATTCCAAGTGTAGACAGAGTTATGAGGCTATAAAATTTGGTTTATTTTAAGTGTATTTAATGGGATATCTTCAGATGTTTGATGTCACAAGAACACTAATTAGGAATCCCAATGTTTCAATAAAAGGATCCCCCGCTATCAAAATTATATAGAAATGAAATTGAACTCTAACATGAAATATTATTTTTAGACCCCATACCAACTTTTTCCTTTAAAGAAAGGACAATTATTCCCATTGAAAGGACAGTTACCCCTATGATAGAGCAATAACCCTTGTAGGTAGGACAATGACTCCATTGGCATGACAATCAACCGTATTTAGGCTAGGCTTGTTGCCACCCCACTCGCAGCAGGGTGAGTATTGGGGCAGGTTCTGTTCTAAGGGGGTTGTAAAGATGGGAGGAAAATGTTCTAAAATAGACGCCCATGAGAAATAATTTTGGTTTATGGCTAGAACTCGTCTAAGACAATGTCATGAGGCATCTCATAGGTATTTTCAAAACAATATTAACGTTTCGAAACTACTTACGAAGGCTCTGTTGAACGATAGCACTCTGAAGCACCCCCATGGAAAATGAAACACGATGGTTTCGTCAGTAAATTTCTATTGCAGGCAGAATCAGGTGTGAAGTTTGGATCATTCTCCGCTTGCTGTTGGTTGCATGGAGGGGGTATTACATCACTGAAACCACAATAGTTGACCAAGAAACAAATCAAAATGATTGTAAAAGCACAAAATTCCTCAGGGATAGGTGTTTTCTCTGTGTTTTTGTTCGTTCAGAGTTATTCATAAGCTTATCACACTGAGAGAAAACTAGTTACTTGCATCCATACCACAAAACAGGTAATACATATTCTCACACTCACCTAAAGTCTGTTGGATTCCTCCGTTCTTGTTCTACCCAGTAGGCACAATGAATTATCCCTGCTATTTTTCCTACAAGTACTGGAAGGTACCTACTTGCAAGATAATCAAATATAAGCTGAGGAATGGTTCTCTTCTGTCGCATTATTGAATTTGGCAACGTAAAAGTCGAGGCCTCCTCCCGGGTAATGTTATAGATGAGCATAGCCTCTTTACTGACTGGGATTCCAGCCTCAACACGGTCATTGACTTCATATATCAGTCTCGAGTCGAACCAGAATGCAGTGTGATAATCTGACCAGATGGACTCGTTTGATGAACTGGAAATAATTTTAAATAAACTTTAGTGCCTCAAGAAAGAGGCATCTAGCTGGGTGAGGCTGATACCTTCACCTGCCGTGATTGTGATACCAGCCAAGGTACGAAGCAACAGTCATGTTATGCAACCATACTTTTTTGGTTTCTCTGTTACTTACTAACATGTAATGTAACTGTTACATAGTTCTTGGAGGTTGAGACCTAACCAAAACAGAATGTTATCACAGAGTTCTAATGAGATAATGTCAAGACCAAATCCAAACAGAATGCCGATGTGACATTCTGATAAGATGAGGTCCAGACCTCACTTAGACCTTGAGGTTTATTGCCAAGTAAAGCATTAGAGAATATCCAGTTTATTCTTTTCTCTGTCAAAGTCCCTTCAAAAAAATGTACCTTTGGTTAGTAGATGTTATCCTGATAGTGCAGAGAAAGACCACTTGACCCACATCTTCTGTATGAGGCAGTCCAGCCTCCACGGGAGACAACAGCTCCTCACCATCATTGGGTGTATCTGGCACCACTGTCATTGTCATTCCAGTCTCTTGGCTAACAAGAAAATGGGGTTATCACCCCGGAAAAAATTTAATCTCCCCTGAAGATGTTAGAACAATATTGTTGGCTTCCAACATTGAATTTATTCAGGACAAAATTACCATTAATTTTGGTGTCCCTTAATTTGACATTATCACTCATCAAAACAAAGATCAAACAGCACCATGCCATAGCCTATAGGCCTATATGGGTCTAGACCCCTAAATATGACATGGCGACATGGCGAATTTCTGCCTATAGGCCTATGCTATAGCGACATTTGACACGGCAACAGAGAGTAGCCCATATGTTTCTAAATTCTACCCCCCTCCACCCCCATAACACACACACCATCTAGACCCCTTGGCCACAGACCAGACCGACCAATGATGTCTTCAGATGAGGTTCTGAACAAGTAAAACATTGACCACTGTGCCTTTGTCACGTTAAAGTCTGCTTAGATCTATGTCTACTTTGGATGGGTAATGCAAGGAAAATACCATCGCAGAAACATTGTTTGCACCTGTTCAGCCATTGCTATAAAGCTAAAGTCCACCTGAACATATCCCCGAACCCACGGATGATACAGACTCTTTTAAAGGACAGTGTCAGGGCCCGTGCCCTGTCAAATGCCAGACAGTTTGTGATGTCATTATCCCAACAGCAACGTCAACATCTTGTTTTGATTAATGTAACTATGGTAACACTGCTGTCACTATGTCACGAAATTCAATATGTCACGAAATTCGCTACAGCATTCTATCTGCCGTAATTCTCTGATGGCTGCTATCACAACATGCACACAGATTGCTTTGATCATATCTAAAACATCTTAGGACTGCATATCTTAGCCATAGTAGGGACAGACTCGATGTCATCCTTTCAACGGCAATGTTGCCACGTTTTTGAAGTTCCCGAATTCTTGCAGTCTGTCGTAATCAACTATGGAAAGTGACTACGGCATAAACACCCCGACCAAGGCCCTGACGGGCCGTGGTCCGCTGCACAGCGGGGTGATTGAAAAAGAAAGATTTTATAGATATTACGATCATAGACTATGCATTTTCAGAAAATGTCTTTTTCCACACTTAAGCCATTGATTATATTAGGCAATACTTTTACATGCTTGTGGACTAAGGGTAAAGAGTCTACAGTCCAATATCTACTTATACCATGGTTATAGCCCTTTCACTAATATTGTGAGTAATGGAGATATTGTAGTAAAAACTCACTTATTGTCAAATGTGAGAATACTGATTATCACTGAAGCACTGTCCTTGAATACAGCTCTATTCCAAGTGACCTTCAGCCCCTCATAGGGTGGTTGGAGCCAGTTATCATTTCTTTCACGTGTGACTGTATACAAGGGGTCAGTCTCAACTATGTAGTAAAAGAAAGTGTTCAATTAGTTCAGCTTCATAACAGTTAAAACAGACTGGTTGAGTACACAGGAAGGGATTAAGAAATTTTGGAATGGGGGATGATATATTGTATCAGTTACAAGCACTCTAAAATTCAGGCCCCTCAAACCATCCATTAAATTGTACCTGGATAATGTGAACCAAAGTATTTACTTATCTACCTAATTTTTCTTGAATCTCGCATTTTCATGTATTCAACTTTTGGTGGTACTAACAATATATCACAAATGGCATCATACCAACATAGTAGGTGGCAGTGAAGTTGAAGCTCTTCCCACCATCTATTGATAGAGCAAAGTTGATGGGGCCTGTCCTGGGTAGTAAAGGGGTTAAACAAGTCGCCCGCTGTGAATCTACAAGACGTCCTTCTACTATTTTCTCTCCAAATTTACACAAAATTGTGGTGTTCTCATTATAGCAAGGTCCAGAAATATAGATTGACTTGCCACCAAACAACAGGCCAAGCCTCGGGCCTAAGAGAAGACTTCCTGAAATTATGCAATAAAATCAAAATAAAAGTAGGGTTGATCTGCAACAAAAACTCAAATATAAGAATCACAAGTTATTTTTGTTTGCTCAAAGAAGGCAAATGTCAGTAATATTGAATAATTGAATAATGACTAAGCACAAAAACACTTTCTGATAGATAGCATAGTTATCATCTTATTATGAAATTTGCAATTCTGACTGACATGCATTTCTCACTCAAATGATTTAATTATCCTTTATCCACATAGAATTATCGGACTGTTGTTTCTGCAGATTTAAATGCTCTACTTATATGTGTGTATATCATTTATCTATGTTCTGCTTACCTTCTGTATTGCAACCCTTCTCTGTGATAGTTTCTGTATCAACACGGAACAGAAAACGACCCACATCACCAGTGTTTCGCCCTCTGAGCTCATCAATGTTAGAAATATCGCGGGTCCTTGACTCGGGCACAACATAATAGTTCAGCTCATCTCCAGAATTAAATCCAACCTATGATGGAGAAAGGTAGCCAGAACCTATATAGCAGTTTACCACCCCTCCCAAATGCCAGTCTTTGTACACTAGTACTTATTCATATATTGGCCAAAGAATAAACTAGTAGGAATTCTTGGTAATAAGTTAATTCTCAAATTCCAAGCAAAGAATGTTTTTTTCCTCATAATATTTGAATTTACAATTGTATTGTCTACATGCAATAATAGTGAGAGCTAATTAACATGGAAATGTTTTGCACCTTTTCTTTACCAGGCTGCAGGATTTGGAACCTTGTTCATTATATCCACTCACCTGAGCTGGGGTGCCACCCAGTCCTGTCACATAACCACCACCGCTTGCAGTTCCAGTTGTCCATGTGATGTCTCCATAGTTGAAAAGAGCAAATGAATGACGGCCATTGCTGCCAAGGACTATTTGAAAACTGTTGACCTGATACAAGGAAAGATTTTTTCCCATTTCAGTTTCTCTCTTTGAGAAGCAATTCTATATTCAAATTATATAGAAAATCATTCAATTTAAGAGTGTATACATCAAAGAATTAAAGCTGCATTGGTTTAATAAGACCAATCTTTATATTGATATGTATATTTTCTGTAGGTAAATATTTGTGCAAATAGAATTATTATATTTGATCAACAATTGATATTGCAGATAATGCAGTGATGATAGAAAGGTTGTCTGTTGGTTACAAAGAATATCCATGTTGATAGTACAATCAAAATGGCATATAAATATTTTTCTAAAATGTGTGCCTTACAATAGAAGTTGATAACTAAAGTCTGATTATATGCCAAAAGAGAAATGCTCATTGAGTAAATCCAAGTACACTTTTAACCAATCAATTACATTTTGCCATGACTTATTGCACCAATTATTCCTACTTTAATTCACACACAGTGTACAACCACAAACAAAATCCAAACTATCTCTGTTAGGTACTCCCTGCTGAATTCTCCAGAGCCCCGATTGATCTTAGAACCTTGTCCTCTCAGGGATAATGTTAAAGCCAAAGAGGTTGTCATAGATTACTCTTGAATTCAACACTTTTATGATAAGGAAAACCTAAGATCTTTTAATTCTACGGATAGCTGATTTACAGTATCTTAATGACCTGCAGGTTTTTTTTGGACAAAACCCATGGAAAAACTATAGAAAAATAACATATAATGCTATTTACTTATCTATTATGAATGAACAACTCAGGAAATAATAACTGTATACTGATACTTATCTAAAGATGATGATGGCTCATTTAATTCAATGTTAATCTACAAACAATGGTACAATTCATCAGAATTTCTATGCTAAATCCTTGATTCTTGTTGACATATTACTGAGCATGCACCCTATTCTAGGCTAACCTGTAGGTGATATTCAAACACCTGGCTATTTTTGGTAGGGAGAAATAATAAATGTATCAATTCAATATGTTTTATCAGATCTTTTGAAAAACAAAATGAAACATTTTGCCAATTCTGGGTGGTGATCCAGGGACAATTTACGAATTGCTTTGTATTGCAGATATACGAAGCAAATATTTTATAATTTCTCAACCAGGGAGACCCATGATTCGTAAAAATACACAATAAAATGCTTTGTAAATGCTTTGTAAATTTACGAATCATAATTTGGAAATTTGAAAGCATTAATACAACCAGTTTGGACCTCATACCTCTTGATAAACAATATAACATGAGCAAAATGATATGTTTCTATCATTTTGTAATAGTAATTTTGTATAATATTGACACTATAGAATATACGATCACAATATTTGTGATTGTATATTTAAGCATTTACGACACATTTTTTTGCTTTGTAAAATTTACGAATCACAAAAAATGCACCGTTTTTGCTTCGTAAATCTTCCCTGGTTGAAGAAAATGCTTCGTATTTGGTGTTTTTTAAATACGAATGCTCCGTAAATTGTCCCTGGATCGGCCTCCTGAACTGATAGCCAAAGATACTTGTTTGTGTAGATGGTATCTTTTGTCCGACCTGTATAGTGTTTGGTGAGTTAACTATATACTTACAGGTGTTACTGAACTTCCTCCAAAGTAGGTCACATTGTGCCATGTTGCTACAAACCCCCAAGTTGCACGGAAGTAGAGAAAATCTGTGAATTTGCTCTGGACATACTTAGAAAACCGACAAAGAATTGCTTCATCAGTTATCTGGTTGTAGTATATACGTCCATTATTTTCTGTAGTGTCAACATCTGCCCAGAATGCAGCTATTATCAGTATATTAGGAATAGGAAAAGCCTCAGGTGTATAAGTGCTGATCCGCTCATCAAAGGAGAGAACACCATTGGTGTTTACCTATGAATGAAAAATTACATGAAACGTAGTAAAGATTTACTTTCATGAGAATTTCTTATTTATGTAATAATCTAAGAATTATTTGATTTTTTTGCTATGTTTTTGTGCTATTCAAAATGTATATTCTATATTTCAGGGTGTCAAGGGTTTTTGCGTGGTTTCAAAGTCTTCCTGTTTGGGGCTGATTGGTAACTCAAAAAGACATAAGGGGAGATACCAGCGATCACCCCATTGGCTTAGTTTAAATGTTAACAGTTGAGGGCCAAAGAGAACGCTGATTTATTTTGAGATGAAAATTTACCTTGTACTAGAGGCACCTAACAGTTTGGGATCTTTTTTGAGTTCCGTTTCAGGGGTGCGAACCAAAAAACATTCACGATACAGCAAAATTTATTGTGTGGGTACTTTATGGCCCACGATACAAAAATCCTATCCAGAAAAAATCCACGATACATTTTGAAGATTAAAATTATGTGATAAATCATGTAATTCACAGTATATCTGAATTAACATAAAATACATCTTAATGTGTTTTTGGAGGACGCTGGAACAAAAAAAGTTGACAAAAATAAAAATAAACATTTATGAAATTTTGTGGACCCACGATCACAATTTTCGTGATCGTGGCTATTTTTTTGTATCGTGGGGGTGAGTTATCGTGGATTTTTTTGGTTGGCACCCATTGCCCGTTGCACAATAGAATTTCGTTGTGAGGATCAAACAACGAAGGCATAACGAACAAATGCTTAACAGCGAAATGTTTCTTTGTTACGAAAACCCCTATATATAACAGCGAACAAAAGCCGTTGCACAACGAACAAAGATATCTTTTCAATGATATCTTTACAAAGATATCTTTGTTACGGAAAAATAACAAACTTTACCTTAATGACCAATTCAAATACAAAACCGCTAGAAAATAGGGAGGAAGTCTTTGTTTACATCAAGCGAAGACAACACGCTGCAGCTGTCAGTCGTCACTCGCAATGATTGCACCAACAAAGCATGAGTGCTACCCCCGGATGAACCCTTTCAAGCAGTTTACACACGCCAAGTTCCTGTCAAGGTACCATTTACGTAAGCCCACGGTCAAGAGGCTTGCCAAGGCGTATTTTGACGCCGGTTTCTGCTCGACAAGCGGCAGCGGCAAAGATGGAGGCATTTCTGTGCCTGAACGTGTGAGTATGCCATAACAAGGATTTTTTTATAGAGCCTGTGTAAGAGCGCCATCTATATCCTGAATTAATATATATAGTAACAATTATTGTATAACACCTTTGTGCCATTGCACAATGATATCTAAATTAATATTAAAGCCACCAGAGGGTCTGGCTGTTAGTATTCTATATCTATTATTGTGTAATAGACCATTTAACATGGGAATATATATCATCAATTAAATAAAATATTTAGACTAATATTTGTATTCGGAAAATGTAATATTAGTGATTTAAATCGTGGTAAATCTATATTAATTCGAATAAAATCCCATTAAATAATATCATTTTCCTTGTAATGAAAATACTTTTGTTCCTAAATACAGACACTGCAAACCTTAATTGAGTTATTTACTTATAATTTCCTATCTATAGTAGCCATATTTAAAATAAAGGCATGTTCGAGCTCCATATATTCCACTGAATAAACAAATTAACTAATCTGATTTCCTAATTCAATATCTCGTTATGATAAATTCCTGTTAATTCTTAATTCTTAATTTCAGTTCTGCCTTGCACTGCTTTATTTTGCATGAGTGGCAGACTATACGGCAGTCGGGGACTTCCAAGGCGTGGACAAGAGCACTGTTTGCCGGGCAGTCCTGGAGGTGGCCGAGTATTTCTACCGGCACCAACAGGACTACATCACTTTCCCGTTCTCTGAAGTGGAGAGAGATGCCAAGGAGCAAGAGTTCCTACAAACTAGCGGTCTACCAGACATCTTCGGCGCGATTGATGGTACGCACATAGCCATAAGAAGACCATCCCTCCAAAAGGAGTACCAGTATGTCAATCGCAAGCAGTACCACAGCATCAACACCATGGTAATTATCTTAAGAACTATTTTAATTTAAAACTATCTTTTTTTTCTGATAAACCGTTATACGGCAGTAAATAATTTAAATAATTTGAACCGAAATAGAAACGTTGCAACGTTGAGCTCAGTAAAGTTTACAGTACAGGGGAAATCTATCAATCAACTTCTTGCTAATAAATAATAAAAAACTCATTATCTTAATTATTAAATACTTAGTTGCGGTATCCCTAATAATTTTCATGTTTTAACCTATAGGTGTTTTGCGATGCATATCAACGCATCACACACGTGGACCCTTGCTGGCCAGGATCGCTCAATGACCCCAGAATATTGGCAACTTCCGAACTCAGTCATAAGGGGGAGGCCGACATTTCCTGCTCGGTGACAACAGGTAAGAAATTCTAAAGCTCTTAAGACACATTTTTAAAAGATATATTTCCATATAATATTATAGAAACCTTTAACCTGTTAATGAAGCCTATCAATGATCAACAACAGAAAATCAATTTGTAATAGCACTTGGATATTTATAAAACACAAACATGATAACATCCAATCGACCACAACAGTAATTACAGATTCATTTTTTAAAGTTAAACAAACATGATTATGATTGCCGAACTGTTTTCTGGACACCGTAAAAAAAAAATTACAGATCATTGATATAAATCTCTCACCAAAAAGTCTATTTTAAAACTACAATTTGTGTCTATTTCAGTTACCCTCAAAGAGACTTTTTGTTCATGCCTGTCATGAACGTCAGGAGACCCGCTGACCGGGACTTCAATGACTGGCAGCGTCTGGCGCGAGTTGTTGTTGAGAACACCTTCGGTACATACTGACATACCGACTACACTAAAATCTACCCAAATCTAAAATAACCGTTAACTTAAACAACTTGGGTTACAATCATAAATACCTTAACTAAGCAGCTACCAAATATAAACCTTTAAGTTAAAGCTCTTTACACACTATTGTTACATCAATGACATCTAAGTGAAAGTGGTGATACCTAAACAATCTCTGTACTGATTACATTGTATGTAACTTGGTTGGTTGGCTGGTTATTGGGGTTTTACGCCATTTCAACATCTAAGGTTATATCACGGCGAGAACATGATTTTGACAATCCTGTCCTTGATGATCGTATCTATGGAATGATCGAATCTATGAGAAGATAGAGACCATACCCCTACACTTTTACCGAGGCAGGTGTTCTTTAATGTGCAGGGTCCCATAGGCAGGGCCCTACACACAACAGCCGGTGGTCTACTAGAGACCTTTGATAACCCAGTTGTTGCCACTGGGAGACATGTAGAGGGGGATAGCAGCCAGCTCACCCCAGCCCAGGATTGAACCCGGGCCACCAGCGCAACAGACGGACACTCTACCCACTACTCCACCCCACACGCCTGTATGTAACTTGGTCTACCAACTATTTACGTAAAAAATAAAAAAAAATAAAAACAAAATAAAGATATCCTAATACATACTACATTGTTAAAAGGTTTTTCTGATCATGCAAATTTAGTAACATAATCTAAAAGCTCCACATGTTTCACATTCATCTATTTCTAGGGTCATCGACCATTCAGGTGGATACTTCATGCACTCCCCAGATGTGGCAGGCAAGATCATTGTAGCATGCTGTTGCTTGCACAATGTAGTGAAAAGGGAGTCAACTCCCCTATTAGTTGACTTTGATAGAGACAACCTCCCCCTCTACGGTCCCGGATGAGGACAGCCCAACCCCGGCATCATCAATGACCGTCAGCGTTGTGGACGTGGTGGGCAAAACATCGCCAGAATAGACTACATAACTCGTCACTTTGATCAGTGAAGTCTAGGACTATTTTCGCTCAACAATCAAACTTCTAAATTAACTAGTCATGACAATATCTTACCAAGCTTTATATTAAAAACTTGAAACCCACTTTTAGACATTCAAGTAAAAAATCTTTGTGGCTGGACTTTGTTAAACAATATCTATAAAAAGTATATTGACAAGTTTTGACACCCTTTTACTAATCATGACAATATCTTACCAAGCTTTATATTAAAAACTTGAAACCCACTTTTAGACATTCAAGTAAAAAATCTTTGTGGCTGGACTTTGTTAAACAATATCTATAAAAAATATCGACAAGTTTTGACACCCTTTTACTCCTGTCTTTATAGGAACTACGCCAACAACTGCTTACACGTGCTAACTTTGTATATACTAGCAATGAAGGACCACTGCGCATATCGCGCTGTCCTATTCTGTCACTATAGGAAAACACCCTCCACGAAAATGCTCATAAACGGTTTAATCTCTAATATTTTGAGCTGAAAATAACATATTCTATGTAGGAAATGATGGCGATTATGAATCTGGCCATGAAAATATCACCAAAGATGTCTTTAGTGATCAAAATTGCGAATTTCGGCGACGATTTTTATCGCGGCCGTCGTGAAAACATCAATCATCATGTCCTTTCCAAACTGCTGTAGGATGTTTAAATATCAACCAAATATTTTTTCTGTCGCTGGGAACCGATACAGATTAGTCTAAGCTCTGATATATGCTGAAATTCCCATCAAAATTGGAAATCAACATTTCCGAAAAATAGGTTTTAAGATTTGAATTAATTTTTCAATATGCAAAATCAAAGGGAACTAAATTGAACTCATATACAGACCTCCATACATGTCTATCAATGATGGTACACTTGGATTTATATAGCTCAAGCCCAGCGATTTGAAGCGATTCTAGTTTTAGTATTGATAAATGCAGTCAAAATGGGGGTTAATTTGGGTCATTTATGAAGTTTTATTTTTCAAAATTCCATATCTTCCTAAGTTTTTGGTCTGCAATGCTCTTTCAACCTGTATTTTGTTCCTATTGATCTAATCTTTCGAATAGTTCAAACATATTTTTGATTCATAATGTTTGAAAAATTGATGGAATTTGATCCTGGTGCGATGCTGTGACAGAAAATAGTCATTATTTTTTATTTTCAAAAAGCAATAACTTTCTAATTAATCACTGTATCAGGGTAATTTAACCAGTTCTGTATTTCTCTTGTTCTGGGCCTTAAGAAAATATATATTTTGTAAAGATTGGCTGCATTTAAAATTTTGACCCTTCATCGCTATATATACCTATCTTCTTGGTTGAAGATTTGTGCCCAAAATAAAATGCAAACATTGTTATCTACTTGACCTTTGCTATAAGTAGTCAATAACATTCGATCCCCATAAACATGATAATTGTAATGTTAATAACATGTAACAAAGTTAAATGTGATTCAGTTTACATTCCAATCTTGGTGTCTCAATGTGACCTTATGTAAATTTCCTTGAACACCTCTGTACAATCCTTAACACTTCCTTAACACAACACAATTTGCATCAGTCTTAAGTATAAAATGACCATATATTTCTCTATATATTTTCCCTTGAAATCCAGGCATTTCAGTGATGTTTCGGGAATTACATAAAAATAGAGACACGATAAAGAATATACTTATCATTAAATGACTCAAAAAGGTAAACTTACATTTAAAATAACCTTATAATACTTATGGTTGAACAGCCTCTCCTTCGAAATACATCGGATCAAAAAGTACATGCACAACACAAAGTCTTCATACAGGAAATTGTATATGCAACCTTCACTTCTTAGGGCCCTTTCTTGACCGAGTAGTAACCCCGAGATGTTTTACCCCGCCACGGGTTCAAGAGACACCAAGTGATGTTTGTGGTCTTTTCTCTTCCCCCTCAGAATTTTGACTGTCTGCTGTTTTGTCCCCTTTGGATGTGTTATCACAGATAACAACAGTTTCTATTCCATATTTTTTCTGCTCTACACGATATGTTTTTTTTGTTTGTTTTTTTTAAACAGATTTGAGGGATTTTTCCTTAGTGGGATGACTACGGCCTTCAATGGCTTGAGTCTCTATATGAACTAACTCTTGCGCCGTACTAACACCTTCTTGACTTGTTGAGGGCATTACTGATTTCTTGGCTGGGGTGTCTTGTTTTGAGGAAGGAGCAGAAGCTGAGGCGCCCGTGATATTGATGTCCATGTTGGCTGCCTTACTACTTTGGGTTGAGGCTGTGGGTGATGCTTTCTTGTCTTTCTTGGGCGATGCTTCAGTGGCTTCTTGTTCTTTCTTGGATGCGGCGGCACTGTCGGTCACTAAGGCAAGGACAGTGTGTTCCCCCATGAGTATGTCATTACTGTAGGCATCTACCCTGGGCATCATTGTCCTCGCTAGTTCGCCTCCCAGCACCATTTGTGGCTCTACTGTTCGTCTGTTGTGTCGCAAATAAGCATTTATTGCCATCTTCATTACTGTTTCAAAGTAAAATTTAAAGTGACTAGAAAAAAACCAAATAAGCATTGATAATTAACAACAAGATTACTTTTATGATATATAGGATTACCATATAATTCTATGTCTTATTGATGAGTTGTATTAGCGGTAGCAAAAAATTATTGGTTCACGTCCATAACATCAGTTTATCTCTTCCAATTTATCTTAACGTGACTTATCAGAGGCTTTGAAGTATTTTTTAAACTCTAAATATAAAGCATTAATAATAATAGTCTTGACATAATTATAGAGAAAGTACTGACCATGATTGTCAGTAGAATTGACCTGGACAAGCCTCTACAAAGTCAGATTGGGTTTCGGTGCTCGTCTTGACTGTGTCTATAAGATTGGAGTGGAACTGACGGACAGCTTGGAGTTCCATTCTTATTTCTGTGAGGTACTGGGCATTTCTATATGTTCCCTCGCTTATCAGAGGAACTCTTAAATCCTGAAGAGGAACACTGCCTTTGTCAGTTTTGAATTTCTCGGGTGTTTCTTGTCTGTGTTGTTCATCACGAAGTAAAGACTTCTCAGGTGTCTTTTTACCTCCTCTTCACGTGGATCGACAACAGGTACCTGCTTCTTCTCAGCTGGATCTTCCAGAGGAACATCCTTCTGAGGTTTCTTTTGTGAAGTTAACTTTTTTTCTTTTTTCTCATCAACAGGTACTTCCTTGACCTTTTCTTTTTAGGAGTCACCTTCTTCAGTTTTCTTATCATCACTAGGTCCCTCAGTCAGAGTTTTCTTTGTAGGAGTAACCTTTTCCTCTTTTTTATCATTGCTAGGTAACTCTGACCACGTTCTCTTTTCAGGAGTTATCTCCTGCTGAAGAACGTCCATTTTTGCAACAGGAGAGATGTCACTCCCTGTTCGACTTAACAGTGACTGCTCGTGTATCTCATCCTCTTTTCTTTTAAATTTCTCGAGAACCCGTCTTTTGCTTTCTTTTTCTTTTAACTCCTGTATTTCTCTTTTTTTTCCATCTATTAGTCTTTTCAGTTCTTCTTCCTTGTGAAGTACTTGTTCCTTAACCTCTGGTTGTGATGCGTTGAAAGATAGAGATCGTTCTGTTAAGTTCTCTATCTTAAAGGTGTTAAAGGTTGTTGTACTGTTTTCTGTTTGTTCTGCCTGTGCTTTTGCATATTTTTACTGGGTTTCTTGGGCCTGTTTTATAAACTGGAATTTCAACTCTTCTGCTTTCTGCAAGATTTTTGCTTTTGTTGGCTTGGCCGGTTCATGTTCCTCAGCTGCCTCACGTGATTCAGTAGTGTCTCTTTTTGTTGGAGGGATTGATTTTTTTACCATGCTGGTTGAATGGGGGTAAAATCTAGAAACACCATCTGGTCCTCGAGAAGGCCTTTTCATTCTTTCTTGGCCATCCTCATCTGAGTCTGTACCGATGTCTTCTATGACACATGTATTATCCACCGTGACATCTTCTGCATCAGAATCAGTGGTGTCATCTTCATATTCATTTTTAACTTTCTTCTTGTAAACAGACATTTCTTTGATTTCTTTTCTGTTGCCTTTTCAAATACTTCGTCATTGGACTGCTCCTCACAGACGTGAGCTACGTCCAACTCACCTTCGTAGCCCTCCTCTTGATACATATTGTCATCGGACACATCACTATCAGGTTTCATCTCTTCAGTTTCCTTAGCTGTTTGTTGTTGCAGAGTAGGTCTTCGGTTCTAGTATTTAACCGCCTCATGGTGAGAAGCTGATCTCTGGTCCAGGGAGCTCATTTGGCTGGATACTAATTCATGGTGCTGCTGAGAAGGGTTAGGTTGAGTCTTTTTGGTAGCCCTACTGCCTATGTCCGGGAGGTCGTCAGTCTCCAACTAAAGAAATTAATTTGAAACATGTCGACAATTTTCAAATTTTTTTTAAATTTTTACATTATTCTAAATTATTAGTATTAAAGTAGGACCATAATAGATAATTCAATGAGCCTACAATAACTGAGAAATTTTAGTGACATTTTGTCACGCCATAAATATAAAATAACCATTAAAGTCACTTATGTAAAAGCAAGTCAGTATACAATTAATAATGTTACGTTTCTTATGATTAATTTACTATCATTATATAATTAAAAAGATCTAGTAAAGCTGCGCTAATAAGAACTGTCAAAGAAATGACATATCTATAACAATTTTAAATACTGTGTTGTCTGATGAAAGTTTATTTCCTTACCTTCTTCTTATGAGGCTCAGCTACTTTGGTACAGACTTATACCTCGGATGTGTCTGATGTTGCCGCCCCACCAATGTCCTGAAGCGACTTCTTTGAGTGTACCCCTCTCCTATCCACGACGTCTCCAGGCCCCTCTTCCTCAGGATAACGAGAAGCACCTATTATAAAAAATTGATAAGAAAGTCAGAATTAACTCACCTCTATATATGTAATTGTGATGAATGCCTATTCATCCAAATATGTAAAGAGACCAAAATAAGAAAAGTAAGGTAATATGACAAAAAGTATATATGTTAATAAAAGGAACGAAAGTGTAATGGAACGAAAGTGTAAAAGAACAGAAGTGTAAAAGCCCGAAAAAGAGGCCCGAATATGTCAGTAGGAACGAAAGTGTAAAGGAACGAAAGTGTAAAGGAACGAAAGTGTAAAGGAACGAAACCCGAAAGATGTAAACCGGAAGCGAGAATGTAAACCGGAAGTGACGTCAGTTGTAAACCACGTGACCAAAAGCAGCCAATCAGGGCTAACCTCTAGAGTATATAAAGGGGCGGTGAGGCCCGAATAAACAGAGTTCTTTCACAGTTCTCCTTGTGTCCACACGTGTCTTCTTCCCTTAAACAACCGCTGAGATGAGCCGATACGAGTTAAAATAGCAGAAGTTCGAGGTAATTAGGCGAAACTTAGGACGGGGGCCCGAAGGCCCGAGGAACGGGAACGAGGACCAAAGGACCGGGGTAGGGCGCGAAGGCCCGAAACTGGCCCGGATAGGGTCCCGGAAACATAGGCACGGAACGGCACGAAGGCCCGAAACGCGGAACAGAGACCCGGAGTCCGCAGGAATGACGGCGCGACTGGCTCGGCCCCACGCTACCAAACAATAGGCGACCGTCGGCCCGACGACCCCGCGGACCGGAATCCGGGGTGGACCGCCCTATCGAGGTGAATACCGGCCTTGGAGATAGAGCGAGACGAACCGCGGCTCCCCCTTACCCCTACCATATTTTCCCTCCCCCGCAGTCCTCCGTCTGACACCGAGCACCGATTCCCGACCGATTCGCACAGCCCCCCCTCGTGCGCGAGGCACGACTCTAAAAACATCACATCTCGGTTCTTTGCCCGGATTCTCCGTCCGCCCGAGACCCGAAACAATTCCCACGTTCCTCTGCTATAGGAATCGGCAACCCCGACCTATCCGAGAACATCACATAATCATGAAATTTAGATCTATATTCATATTGAATGTTTTTGATTCCAATTTCTTAAAATATTTATAAATAGTTATTCTTTTTTATCAAAAAAATATTATAAGTAAATCTCATTGCTAACTAATTAGTTTTGACCGTTTAAAGAAAGAACTGTTTGTAATTATTGGCCAATAAAAGCAATTTGTATTGGTACATTAAAAAGAAAAAATTACAAACTGGGACTGCCAGCTGTACACATTTCTTCACAGTTGAACATGTTAAGTGTTACAAAGTACCTTTTGAAATTTTAGGTTCTGCCCGGGAGGCCTTGGGTTGCTTCTTTTTTTCAGCACTTGCTGACGTCTTGCCTCTGCCGGTTATATGGCTAACTGATAGTCCTTCTGAGCACTGGGGGGGAAGTACTTCGTCTTTCTGGGCGGCAAAATATTACCTGGGTCAATGCTCAAAAGTTTCTGCAGGGGACTATCGACAGTGGTATTTAGAGTGAAATTTTGGATCTCCTCTTGCAAATCATCACACTCCTCAAGACTGTCAGTCTGATGAGATTGCACCTGTCTGGCTTTTTAATTTACGAAGTGTTTTATCAGTGGAACTGTATCGCTCCCAAAGAATGACCGGGTCTGAAGTACGATGCTGCTTATGTGGCATTTTTTTGTGCATAACGGTAGGCCGACCATAAGCATCGTTTTGATCCTCTTCATCAGAGGAAAAGTTGTCGTATAACACCTGAGACTCCTGTTGGGAAGATATTGCAGACTGTTCTTCTTCCATTCTGTCTTTTAGAAGAGATTCCTTTAATACAACATCGCATGAATTGGGTTGTGACATGGCGCTTGGGGGTTTCTTTTGAAAGGGTGCCGCTATCAAGCCTAGAATACCTGTTTTTGAAATGTAAAAATAATTGTAAATGAAACATGATTAGATACTATCAATTCAATGGTGTTACCTATATATGGACATTGATTTTCATGTATATATTTTTGAAAATGTGTATTATTAATTGAACAAAAACATTTAATGTTCAAATAAAGTTAATTAATAAGTGAACCCTAATAATATCATGAAAATATAAGTAGACTTAGATAAAAAGGTTCTATTATTTATATGTATCTTTTACACTCAGACAATGAATACCTAGTTAGGGAAATGGTCTAAAAGATAAGGCCTTGTAAATTGTATAAAAAGGGATAATCAGGTTAAAAGAGCGTTATGACTTGAATAATTATTAATCTTATAACTTTTGCATAAAATATTTTGTTCAGAATAAATAGTGATTACTTCACTTACAGCATTTTTAGCATCAGAAAGGTAGTGCGCAAGTTTCCCCTTGATTTCCTTAACTGATCTGTAAAATTTTGGCAGCACTTCATAGTTGACGTCAGCTGACAATAACAAGAAATAAACATACTTATTACATGTTTGCGTGTATAATATTTGATCTAAGTAGGCATGCGGGATGCGTGATTCACGCATTATGCTTATAGTACCCGAATTAGGTTACCCTGCAGGGTGCCATTCCCTATTTAAAAGAATAGAAAAATAGCTAATATGGATTAAACAATTAAAAATAATCAAAAAGAAGGACCTTTTTGGATGAGCCCAATGTAGATTTCTATAATCAATAATTGTTAGTACATAGGGGCATATATCTCATATGAGTCATATTTCTCGTGTTGACCTCCTTTAGAAACCTCTTCAATGGCAGTCATTCGATTCAGCAGGTTCTTTAGCTACATCAAAGTCTGGATCGCCATCAGAGTCATCTATGGGTTCCGCTACAGATTCTTCACTACTCTTGGGTGTGGGAGTTTCCATAAGTTTTTTCGATAATTTTGGCTCTCTTGGTTTTGCCACCTTAGCCTGTTTTTTATGAATGGTTGATGCTATGACTTTGGAGGCGGATGATGCTTATTTTTGCTTACTAGCTGCAACCGCCTGGCCCAGTTTTACAAAAACACTTGCACCTATGTCTTGTGCATGTCGTACTTGCTTTTTCAGGGATTGCCTTTCCTGAGGGGACGTGTCAGATCGCTTTCTTTTTGTACGTGGACGTCGGTCAGGAGAACGTCCCTCATGACCACCAACCCTGACAGTTCTTGCTGGCTGGCTGGCATCATTGTGGGCCTTGTGGACCCCCTTGACCATGGCCTCATAGTCTGGGCACATTTTAAATCGCTCCTGTAAAGAAGTAAAAATTATTTAATATATGCCGAGTGATATGTTAAAAAAAATGGACAATAGGACGTTTTACTATTAACGTCCATGATAAGAAATTACCTATAAAGTAAAATAAAGATAAAATAAAGATATATGCTACTCACATGTGACAGATTTTCTCATGAAATATTAGTTAAAGAAGACAGTTGAAAGCCACTAATATAAAACTTGATGAAGTGTTTTAGAATTAACAAATATTGCTTTATTTGGTTAACTTAACAACTTATGTTTAAACACGTATGAATATTGCTAATAAGCAAATATAATTTTTTTTATGTACAATTCATGGCCCAGGACAGTGCGGCTTAAAATCTAGCTATAGCACGCCACCCCTCCCCCCCCCCCTCCCTAAGCCCCCTGACCCTCTGAAAATTCTGGATCCGCTCCGTAATGGGGGAGGTTTGGATATTATAATCCCAAAGAAAAACCAGAAAGGTCATTGGAGGGTCATTTTAGGTATCCGGAATGATTTGGACGATAATAGGGTATGCTTACGAAAGTTTAACTTTCGGTTCGATGATTTCAATTCTAAAGTTGTGACCAGACGAGAGGAAAGGATGCTCCGTGCGGGATTTCCTTAAATTCCAGTATTGTAGAGCATGATCTTAGCTTTCAAATGATACTTAGCATGTCCAAATGTGACAATTATTAAGGGAGTTACATCACCTTAAACATGTCATCGTCATAATACGTGGAAATGGGCAAAATCCCTAATATCCATTGTCTATTGACAATTTATAACGACTATCATAAATTATGATAATTATGAGACAAATTGTCAGAAATACAATGACTTTTATCAATTTTGATCTAGAAATGATATTTCCATTCTGTTTTCAATGTGATAATCATAAAGGAATAGTTACTTATGTTCGGCTTTATTTTATTAAAATTTTCTAATATCTAGTTTCCATGGAAACCAAATAGAAGGAATAATGTGAATTTTCAATTTCAAAACGTTCCATTGACATTCTAAATAAGGGAATATTCCATATAAATGGAATGTTTTGAGTATGATCACTGAATTCTACACAAAAAGTTGGTCTAATGAAATATTTTCACAATCTTTCACAAATCTACTCATATCTCCTTAAATATTAGTTTTATGATAGGAAATATAGAGACCTCGGAGCATCCTTTCCCCTCGTTGGGTCACAGTTATTTACTGAGGACTATTTTACGATATGTGGTTCGACAGAGGTATTTACATATTATAGAACCGTATAAACTATACATACCTTCAAGGACATGTCTTGTTTTGGCCTTTGTGATGGCCTTTGTGATGGCCTTTGTGATGAACGTGTTTATCGGCGGTTGATTGTGTACAGCATGTGATATAGGCTGTCCAGAATAACTTCCGGATAACTGGGAAGAGGATAACAATGGTGCCAATATCTGCCATGAGATGGCGACATTTACGATGACTTTGTAACGAAAAGTCAATTGTGTCCCGGTCCACTTCTATCTTTGTTAAGATAATACATGCAAATAATTTATTAAGCAACAACGAACTCTTTCGCTATTTATTATATTTTCGTTGTTACGAAACCCATTGTGCAACGGGCCACTGGTGTTTACATGATTTAAGTTACTTTTCCTAACGTGAGCTTTCTCAAGTGCTGATTACACTTCATGTTATTTGCAGTTTAAAACATTCTACATAACAATTCATCTAAGTATCATAGTAAAATATTGCCAAAACAGGACACATAATTATTATATTTCCTGTTTTGGCAATTTGTGTCAGATAATGCACCAAAGTGAAATTTAGGTAGGTATTCCATGAGAAAATGCTAGGACTATTTCCTTCCTTTAACAAGGTATAGAACGTCTTTCTCCAAAATTAGTTACTTAGATGAGTTCTGTCAAAGTTATGAAAAAAAAAGAAACACACCTATTGGGCAGACTAGAAACTGACCATGCACTAAAGGGGTCTTCCAGAAAATCGCGACTACACTTCTAATCTCCAAGGGCTGAACGCTATTGGTTGTTTTGGTGTTGATTATCATTTCCGTGCATTATCTGATATAACTAGTACGGCTGGTATTGTCTTTAATGGGAGGGCTAGTCGAGTGGTGAGCGAGTCCACGGTATGGGCGCTCAATCCATAACATGAACAACGTCTGGCAGTGCGGTAAGTTTATTGGTGGTTATAGTGATGCGTACAGCTGCTCGTGGAGGCAATGAATCCAAGGTATTACAGTTCAGTTTGAGGGAAGTAAGCTTCCTCCGTGGAGTCCGCTTGCTCTCGCCTCCGGCCGTCTCGTAACGACATAGTATAAGTCACCAGATGTCCCGTGATTGTATTGCTATCTAAACCCCTTCCGAATCTCCCGATTCGTATGATCCAAGTGCTACTGTTCTCTCCTCTTGACTCTCTTACACTCTCGCTTATAAAGCAGTCTAATATCGATTTTTCCCAGGGCCTCAGTGCTTGCGGGGAAGTGTGTCCCGATGATCATTGTCGTCAGGTATACCAACACTTACCAGCGGCACTGGCCACTATATATATATATTTTCATAAACTAAGTAATTTGGAAGAATTCCTATCATGTATATTCATCTGGTGGCTCTTACACTAATTCAGTAGGCATGCACAAAGCAAATGTTAACTTCTACCTTTGTGCAGGGCCTTGAATCTCAACATAGTCATTCTACACTATTTGTGACACAATGTAACATAATGAATCGCAGGTCACTGAGATCAGATTTTGAATTAGCTTAATATGTTGTTTGCCTCAAGAACTTCATTTTGATATAAACTTGATTCTGGGAAAGTTGCGGTCAAAGTATTTTTATAGGGACTTTAAATATAGGAGATTTGAATAAAACAAAAAACTCATTATCAATTTTTAAAAAAGTAGTTTTCCAACTTCTGAAGCCCCTATCTCAGTTTCAGTTTGAGCAACATCCAACTGATTTCAGCAAAACGGGTCACACATATATATAGTTTTGAAGTATACAGGAAAATCCTCTTGTTCATTAAAGCAATGTTTCCCAAAATCTAATTAATGATTAAACACTCTTAACGCACTTAGTTCTGAAACCTCAGGAACACCTGGTTGGTTGTTGATTATTGCAGCAACAAGGCTTGACAATTCTGTCTTCTTCGATGATCATATTCATGAAATGATTGAATCTGTGAGAAAATAGGGACTATACTTCTACACATTTACCAATGCCCCCCCCCCCCAAACACATATTATGTTCTCTAGTATAAACTGTTCTTTTGATTCTATAGATATCATTTCTTAGTGTTGTCTGAATGGGAAGTTTGCACTTTGTATATCTTTGGGGGTATATTTTTGCAAATGTCTATATATATAGCATTTGTTGTGATATGAACATAAAGGGGAAAGATGCTTTAAGCAATGTTTGAAAATAAGGCAATGATACCAGCGCAAATAAAAAAAAACTCAGCAAAAATCTTCATTAGGAAAGTATTGACCTTTCTTTTATATGATTTTAAATAGGTATACTTACAAACAGAGACTGGTGGAATTGATTGAAGATGGGAAAGGTTGTGACCGTTGCAATTCGGTTAGAGCTCCCATCATCATTAACAGGTACAATGTGGTCGGAACTTGGGTCAAAAGGATAGAAGAAGTCAGGAACGTTAAACTGAACAGCACTGTTCCATGATGTTTCACAAGTTTGTCCATGTGTTACAAACAAAAGACAAGAAATGACAGCAAAATATGCCCATGATTTGAGAGGAAATCCTCTGTAGGTGATGTCCATCTTGAAACTCTCACGAACATACAATTTTAAGACGTAGAAATGCAATTTGTATACTTCCTTGAAGACCCTGTCGTAATCATTCAATGTGTATATACCTTAAAATCAGCCAGGTGACAACCATATTTTTCAAAAATATCAAATAGACACAAATCAAACTCTCAGAGAATATGGTGAACAATGTTTGATATAAAGCCTCCAACCTACTTATATTGCTCATGTTATTTCATTTCACTCTTATAATTACAATTTATTTGCTGGCTATGAAGATGAATTACCGATCCCATTTCAAAGTTGTATTTTGATTGGATATGATGTGCTTCATTAAGTACAAGCTGAAAGCTGTATCCAAATTTTGGACATAATAATGGGTCATTACATTAATTGAAGAGTTTATAACAGTGAGATATACTATATATTGAGTGATTCACCCCAATTCTCCCAATAACAGATAAGCGCAGACCATTCACAGTCAGTAGTCAGCCTTGCCATATACACTCCCCTTCCCTGCTGTAAACAGACGGGCCGTCATGGTCCAGTGACCCCTACAAAGTTAGTGACCTAAATGGTAGAAATGTCTTATTAGTAGTGTATACGTAAATAACAGCGACACAGGGTAAGAGCCACAGGATGGTACCATCCCCTCCCCCCCCCCCCCCCCGGACAACTTTCTCAACTCAGTTTTACCGATCTTCTGCCTAGTCCCACTTTATAACATATCATACATGGTACAGTGGGGCTAGGACAGATTTACACCTTACAATTTCTCGTGATACCCAATTATGATGAATGATGAGTGAGCGAAAGTCACCCCACTACAACTATTCCACCTTTTTAAATGGATCCTTTACCAGATTTTTTACTTGCAACTTAAATTTCTTCTTGTTTCGTATTTGTGCAATCTAAGCAGGCAATTTATTAGATAATCCATACGCTTTGTAATAAGGATCATTTGGGATCATTATATGTAGCTTAAAGATTATTATCATTTTATACATGAGAGGACACTCTGTTTCTTTTTAAAAAGGCAGGTGTGCACCCCTATACCCCTCCATACAACCGCCAATGTGTTACTGTATTTGGTTGTGGCTCCCTATTCCCTAAAAAGCACATAACCATACCAGCCTTAAAAATGAAGCACAAGGAAAATTACCAGGAACTCCATGTTTGGCAACACTATTTCATGCGGGCAAAGTTTCATTAGAACCGCACATCCCCCTTTTATCTTGAAGTTAGCGTTATTTCCGGTTCCTCTGATAGCCCTAATCCGGGCACTTTCATGTTTCGCTGGTCGGCAGCAACCATCAGAGATCAAATAGAAAGACATGGCAGCAGGTTAACCATCCGGGACATTGAATTTGGGACCCGTTTTATATAAGAAGGTAACGACAGAGGGAAGTCTATCAAAAAACTATATTTCTACCTGTAATGGATTTCCAAAATCAACAAAAAAAGTAAATATAGATACTAATTGAAAGAATACTGCTCGGTAGTTTTCCATTATGTTGAACCAAGAAGAATGTCATCATTAATGAAAAAGTATATGCCTATAGCCTGTGACGTGTCCAGATATTTCCCAGCATGCATATTGATCTAGGCTAGTCTGCAGATGTAAAGCAGAAAAATAGCTATCTGCAATGGGGAGAATTGCACGACTTCAATAACAGTCTTTTTATTGTTCTTATTCTATTTTTAACAACTGGCCCAGTTGGTACTAACAGCCGATGGGAACTAGTTTCGGTTGGGGTCAAACGAGTACATCAGTTCAGCTGCACGACGTCTATATTCAATCCCTCCACTTCTATGGTTAAAATGAGTTAAGCTTATAATATTGCACACATTTTGATGAGTCCGATTTTGCATTTGTTTGATTCTGTTCCGGAAGTGCGCCGAGAGTGCATTCAAATGAATCTCCATTTGGCGTGGTATCCCTCTGCTGGATACAATGTGAATGCAGGTTGACTAATCCAAGCCCTATTATAGAAAGCTGAAACCAGCGAGAAAAACATGGCGGCGCGTTAACGAAATTTCGTTTCAACAACGTTTTGAAGAAAGAGGAATAAGATGAAGTGACCTATGTAGTGTTCAACGCGATTATTCCAAAATCTACAAACTCCTTTCTCGCTTCAGATTCCCGTGTAATCATCGCTCCGACTATAGCATTCTGGGGACTGCCGGAACTACTTTTTGCTGGTGTCTGTTACCAGCCTGACTTCACACCTTCTATTAGAACTACTTTTTCGCGGCGGGCCACATGCGTGATGCGGTCGCGTAGTACTACAGTAAAAGTGCGTGACGAAAAAAGGCTTTAGTCGGAGCGAGTATTACATGTGGAATCCGAAGCGACGGGGGAGTATGCAAAATCTATACCTAAAGGCACAAAGTAAACACTTCCTGTTAAGCGACGATCCTAATCACATGGCAGTACAATGTAAGGCTCTCTTTTATTCTTCCTAAAACATTATTAAAACATTACAACCCCTTTACCAAAAGCCCCAAGAGTAGGCAGACTGGAGTACTGCGCAGGTTCGTGGGAAAGGTGTATAACTTGAACTCTGTATTAAGTTATGGCATGATTGTGGTGAATTCCCTCCATGTAGTTTCTTTAGAACGTGCCGGCGTGCTCCGCTACCCCATGGTGCAACGCACGCACAATCTATTATCATTGATTTCTTGATCCGGCAGATGCAATGTGGAATAGCAGCGCACGCTGGCGCATCCCAATCGAACTGGCTGAGGCACTTCTGCGCGGCTTCTCAACCTGTTAACACGTTTTCCACAACCCTCCCAACAGCTCTACCTTTTACAATCATTATTTTCATTATCATCCTTTTATCCACTTTTTCACACAGTACTGTACCATATATATCCTATTTTCAATTCACTGTGTGTTTTATAAACTAAATAAACTAAGTTGTTCCAACACCTACCAACTTTTATATATTCACTGGGCTGGGGTCATTTGGAGTAATTTCACCAATAATTAGCTGTATTACGATATTTTGCTTTTTACGCTACACTAAGTTATATCTGATAATGAGCATTATATATTAAAACGTAAGCAGCAGTGCTACACAGATCCGATATCTGTTCACTGTAAGGGACGTTCTGGTCCTGCCGTTGTTAGGCTGAAGGGGGTATTCCACTACACGATAAGAACTGCCTACGACATGGGGACCATATCGCACGATGACATTATGAGTTATCGCAGTAGGAGGTGCCAGTCTGTCTAACCTTGGGTATGTATATCGCAGCAATGCCGTGGCCAAGTCGTAGCTTAGATCTTCATTATAGGTATTACACTACTACGATATTTCCAGGCTTTTATCAATGGGAAACCCCTGTCCTCTACGACATGACCTACGACATGACCTACGACATGGACTACAATTCAAGACACTTTTATTCTACCCCTACGACATTATTTAACATGGTGAATAAATGTCGCAGCTTGGGTTACAGCCTACGACATTTCCCCTACGACTTTACTGTGATAAAAAATCATATTGCACGACTTAAAAGTCGTAGCCACTGCAACATACCCTATTACACTAATGCGACATCAGTGATAGCATAGACGTCCACGACGTTGTGTAGTGGAATACCCCCTTTACATACAGCGACGTTAGCCTAACCACTCAACGGCCAGCTAATTGGTTTGCTATGTTAGAACGTAATCCAGCAACGTTATTGGTCATGTCGCAAATTTGGCGCACTAATTAGATGGTTACAACGTAGCCAGCAGTGACGTCGTCGGCGACAAGAGCAGGGGTTTTAACTAAGCCTTGTGAATCTGACATAATAAGATGGAAGTTGCAAAAAGTCAAACTGAGATAGGGGCTTCAGAAATCATAAACAGCATAAATATAAAAACTGATTATTCTATATTTTCTCAAAGATTGATATCCCAAGATTCTATACAAATTTTATATACGTCTGCTGATACATACTTATGTACAATAGATCAGTATAATTATTATAATATCATTTTTTCATTGTGGTATTAAGATGAGATTGCATTTAACAATGAATATGTAATGTTATACGCTATCCATATAATAGAGGATTGATGATGTATCCAACTCAAAAACAGTGTGGTTGACGATTCAATGATTTATTCAACAAAAGTTATGACAGCTTTATCAATGTTTTGACAGTCTTCCCCAGGAATGAGATATCAAATTGCCTTGATACATATAGTCAAAATATAAAAAAAAAATTATTTCTAAAGTGTGGAAACTATATGATGTAGAAAGTTACAGTGTAGATGACGTTGAAATTAAAAGTCAGTTATACAGAATAAAACCATGTCGATATTTTTCATAAAACCCATTATTTGATATGTGATGTAGGTGAGCTATCTGCTATCTGTTACAAATTGCTCAAATGTATCTTTTTCAGGTGTGCCTACCATAGACTAGAAGCATCATTAAATTTTTTATAAATTGTTCAGTTGTTGCTTATTTATTAGAAGCAATCTTACATTATCATTTTGCTGTAAGCTCTTCATAGAATCACCCAGGCGATGCATAAGAATTCCCCAATATCCTGGCAGCTTTCATTGTTGATGATGCCATGCTTTTACATTGCAAAATATTAAAAATGAAAGTTGAACATCGTATCTAAATTGCAATGAAATTGATAAAATATGGTAATGTAGCAGCAACAGTAATTTGTTCCAGTATGTAGCATCAGGCTCATAATGCCAAAGAATATTGTTGCCTCTCTCAATAGCACATGTACGAAGCCAACGTGTGTATATATATATATATATATATATATATATATATATATATATATATATATTTGTGCATCAGTCCGTTGTTTATATTGCTGCAGAATGTTGTTGTCTTTGCAAGTAGCCCCTGTAAGGTGCCAACATCAATTTGCACATCAGTCCGTTGTCTCATATTACTGCAGAACCTTTTTGTTTTATCTTTGTAAGTAGCTGCTATAAGGAGCTAACATCAATTTGTGCATTAGTCTAAGTCTCATATTACCACAGAATGTTGTTGTTGTCTCTGTAATTAACCCCTGTATGGAGCTAACATCAATTTGTGTATCAGTCCATAGTCTCATATTGCCACAGAACGTTGTTGTTGTCTCTGTAAGTAGCCCCTGTTTAGGAACTAACATCGATGTCTGCATCAGTCCGTTGTCTCATATTGCAGCAGAACGTCCTTGTCGTCCACATAAGTAGCCCTTATGCCAGAGCCACACCAGCAGAGCAGACACAAGGACTATCGTCAACACAGCAATAACGATGAGGGTAACCGTCAATAACATTGCAGCGTCATCATGTGCAGCTGAAAACAAAGTCAAGTACTTGTTATATGTTATATAATGAGAGCTTATATGAGTAATAATGTTGGTTTACATTAGGGGTCTCCACCTAACCTGCTGTAAGTGTCATTGTGTGATTAGAATATTTTTATATTTTGTTTCTTAAACCTGTATCAATAAAGGCATACTTAGATCCACAATTTCTGTAATGTTCTTATAGTCTAACAATATGATCTGCTAAAGCAAAATCCATTCCAAATTCATTTCAAAGAGGTCAGGAATGCTTTTTTTTATTTCTGCAAGAGAATCAAACCTTTTTTATTCTAGTAATTCATTTCCATGTGGGAAATGTTTTTGATGTGTGCTAATCTCTGTGGGAAAAAAACACTTCACTGATTGAAATATTAAGAAGTGTTGGGTATTCTTATACTGAAGAGTTAAGTAAATACATAAAATAGAAAGGAAGTTATTTGAACGTGAGGAGATACGACACACTGAATGTGCACTCTTCCCCATATCTTATATCACTAAATGCATTATATTTACTTACTTAATACTAAAAATTGCATATACATATATGAACTACCACAACATTTATTTGAGACAATCAGAATTTGTTCCTTTAGCTGAATATGATTTATAAAGCATTAACCAAATTCACGCGCTGCACTAGGGCATAGTATAATTCATAAAAGCTCCTACATTTTACTTTCAAATGAAGTGTATGTTGATATAATCAGGGAAGATCTTCCGACTGTGAAATAATTCAATAAATCACCCAATTACTCTATTTTCTTATTTTCTGTAAAAGTATCCTCTTATGCATATTATAATAATGAAATACAGCAAACATTATAAAGTTTAGAAAATATAACATTAAATTGACTACCTGTCCCGCACCATGCTCCAGTGAACCCATCAGTGCAAACACAAGTGATTCTAAAGTTGGCGTAAAAACAGGTACCGTTGTTTGTACAAGTAGAAGCTTCACATGGGTTTGTAAGGTCCACTGAAAGAGAGCATAGAAATATAAAAAGGTAAACACAAAGGGATAATGAACCATACAACCAAAACCAGAAACCCATTACAGTGTCACAAAAGCTAATAACTGGTATAACACCGTTGAGAGAAAATAATCCGTATATGCCACTAGTGGTTAATGAAAAATTAAAATTTGTTTATTTCTGTGGATATGTGTATGAATCTTTTTATTCCAATCCTTTAGAGTTTGCATTACACATGCATATCTTATTAATCATAATTCTAATTTAACCCCTTATCGAGTCTGAAGAAAGTTATCAAATTTTGAGTGTATTTAGCAAAAAAATCTAAAATTTTGTGTATTTTCACGAATCCAAATTTTGGAATCGTGGGCATAAGATTAGTGAACTTTCTTGGGTTGTCATTCCCGGCCTATGTATTAACCATTCACACTCCTTCTTTACACAAGACTCACCTTCTTCACACCTTTCTCCAGCAAATCCTGATCTGCATAAACAACTGAATGTATTGCCATCATTCTCAGGGATGCATTTTCCATTATTCTGACAAGGATTCTGACCACATATGTCAATCACTGAAAGATAATTCTATCTTCGTTGTACAAGTGTACATTAACAGGACACATATTGTCATTACACTTTGAATGTGCCATTAGAGTTGCATTTTGGTGAATTTACGAGAACAGAATAAAAGGCAAGTTAACAGGAGGTGGCAGAAAATGTTCAAGTTTTTTATTTTTTTCTTGTGTCCCAGATTTATAGACATTCCTTAAATTATTAAAGTGGTTAATTCAAAACCTTAATATTAAGCCTAAATCACAACTGTTTAAAACTTGATTTTATGCATCTTTGAAAATATTCAATAAAAATGAAGGCCCTCTTTTGGTATAGAAAAAAGGAAACATTGCAATATTTTCACTGACAATAAGCCCATCCCATATTGGGTATATCCCAGGGTTTGACAAGGGTTGGCCAAAGTAACCATATAAACCATCTTTGCCTCTGAGAGTTGTGGTCAGTGTAACAAGCTATGGTCATATTTTTCTATATCACCAAGTCCTGCTAAAATCATTATGACTTCTTAAATTTCATCAATTGATGGATTTTCAGGTTTGACAGCCAACCAAAATGCTGTATTTCGAGGCGAAATAGCGTTGGACATTATGGTTGGGGCTGACAGGCTTTAACATTCAAAGGGAGAAAGGCCAATATATGAAGCTACATTTAAGTAATTTTGGAAGCATTCGGTCAACCAAGCTGCTTTGGTTAATTGTGTATTATGTAACTGTTTTGAGGGATTAAGTGTGGGGGCAATTTTGAAAATACTTTATGGCAATTTCTAATGGTGGTGAAAACTGGGATGGGCTTATTGTATTTGATAATTAATAAGCAAGTATACCTGTTTGGCATCTGTCTCCAGTGTAGAGGGGATCACACGTACACTGATAGTCTACCCCGCTGTCTGTACAGGTTCCATCATACTCACACGGGTTAGAGAAGCAAGGGGATTTTATAGCTTGAAACATGAAGAAACAACGATAGAGTTCCCTTAGAGGGAGTATACTATTCCTGTTAGTTGCATACATGTGTATGACACTGTGTAAGTTGCCTTATCTAATGACCTCATCACTTTAGAATCATTTAAGATTAACTCAAAAGATAAATTTCACTGCTCTTTTGAACAGTTTCAGGAGATATAATATTTTCTCCAGTCAAACAAGAGACAACATTAGCTTAAATTCACTTTGATTAAGAATAATATTTTCAATCAATAACATCCTATTGGAGGAAACACTCTCCAAACGTTTAAATACAGATTACAGGTTTCATCAACAATAACAGGAATATTTTGTTAGTTATTTTGTCATCCCTTTTCTACATTTCACAAAACAAGACCCATGTGTACAAGGGAATTCATATATTACAACAATCATAGACCTTCATGGTAAAATGAACAATGTAAGACTTCACTTTAAACATTTACTTACCCGCTTCATACATTTCATTTGATTCTTCAATTTTCTCTGCAGACACCATGGTGATGTTGGCAAAAGTGACATCACCAGTCACATGTAGATCAAAAAGACACTGCATATTTTTGCCACATGTTGTGACATCGGGTGAGCTCAGCAATGTCTTCGGATCAAACAGGGTTGGCTCGAATTCAGGGTCGTTGAATGATGAATAGTCCATCCCGCTAGGGTACGTGAACAATGACTCCTCCTCTGTCACCCGCCCTATAATATATACGGTTATAGACAGATTTATACAAAGGCATCTAACTTAATATTCCATCCAGAGGCATGCTCCAGCCAATGGCCAAACAATATATGAGATAGATGGATTTCACCGTGGGATACCTTATAGATGATTTACAACCTCTATTTCCATGTGTAAAATGTCAGGAGCGGTTCCAGAAATTTTCAAATAGGGGGTGGGTGGCATCATGTAATATGTTTCGGTGCCCCAATACCCCAGAGAGGGATTGCCACCCCATGCACCCCCTGAACATAAACAAAGAAAATAAACATAATTATATCAAAGAATAAAATTACATAATCTCTATGATATATGTTTTAGCACATACGTTTATCAGCTATCAAAATGTTTCTAGTCATTTTTTGGACCCTCAGATAGATAAAATCCCACATGAATAAATCTTATAACGTATACTTGCAGCTTTCACCAAAAGCATGTATGTCTTGCGGAGTAGGTTCATCTGCAGTGTTTAGGACTTTCCCACTTTGAAATGTCAGGTCGTTAGAAGCATCTCCATCAAAGTTTCCAAGCAGGCCTTTTACGCTACCTTAAAGGAGAAATTAATGGTCAATATGAATAAACTTCAAAAATATGAATAATGTGTAGTATGAACTATACGTAGTGCATCTGGATATTTTCCCGTTGAGTATGAATAATTATGGAAATTGTTAATATCAAACTGCCTACCATCTTCTATGTATATAACGTTGCATGATAACATCTACATGTCTTTGTTCTGATAGATATGTTATCTTTGAATATAAGTTGTAAATATCTTAAAATCATGTTACTATGGTAAAAGTCAATCAAAACAAAATACAAAATCCTATGCCAAAAATCTGTGGTTAGCAGCATTACAAATGAGAGTAGAGATACCTAGTAAGTAATAAAGTAAACTAAAATGACAGAAGAGATAAATTGTAAAAAGTCAGTATGAACAAATTCAAAAATCTTTTCCATCTTCGAATTCACATTGCATATATATATATACATATATATATATATATATACATATATATATATATATATATATATAATCATTGTCTTTGGGTCCCTTTACTTTCTATGTAGATTGCAACTTACCGCAGTCGCCTTTCAATAAGATCTGGTTGGAAAGAGCTCCGGATATTTGCTTTATACGGACATCAACAATGCAATCAGGTGATTGGAATGTGAGCTTGGCTTCACTCTCTGATGGAAAACGAAGTAACACAGCTGCTCCTGGAAACAACCCAAGCAAACATTGACGTAACAAGTGTTAAAGGATTGCCATACCAACAGGATACTGGCCACTATAACAGGCCACTTGACTGGTGTGCTGCACCTAGCCTTGGGACGACCGGGACATGTACCGGCCCCCTCCACAAACTGCGGAGTAGGGACGAGTTAGCCGTTTTGGTATGAACTCTAGTGATGTAAAAGATGAGAGGGATATATCTTTAGTTTGCTACCCATTACAACTTTGACTGGCACCACTGACAGAACATGCCCTGAGATTATCTGTGGCCCAGTGCACATGCATGCGCAGTGATGCAACTGGTATCTGAATCCTGGCCAGTACGCAAATCCTGCTTAAACAAGCACATTTTGTGACTGTGCATTTTTGGTTAGTTTGTAACCTGCCCAATTTTCATGTAACAGTTATATCATTTTAGGTAAAGTTGAGACTTACTAAAAAAGAATGTTATAATAATGTTAAGGTTAAGTGAAATTTAGACCTTGCTAATAAAGAATGTTATAGTAACATTATTATAACATGAAAGAATGTCGCAATAACATTACAGTGCGACATTGCAGCATTAGGTTCTAAAGACGTTTTTGGGTGCTATCAAAATAATGTAACAAGAACCAAAGCAGAACTAAACAGAACTTTGCTGCAATGTTATAACAACATCATATTCTTGTTTGGGAATGTTTGCCCGTTTTGAATATGTAGATGATAAATTTTTTTGAATTCTTTGTTACCCTGGCCTATCTCGACATAGTCGGTTTTCTGATAGGTATCAAAAGTATATTACAATTCCATTCAATGTGTACAATTCCTGGTTAATTTAAATGAGAATATATATATAAACAAACTATGTACAATATTGTTATACTTCTTAATCACATCAAATCCAGTACTTTGGGGTGTGGGAGTCAGTCAGCATTTATCAGTCATTCAGACACAAACTACTATGTATGATAAATTAGGCATCAGTATTAAGCATCCATGTTTTCATATATGATCTGAATTTACTGAAAGTATTGATATTTCGTACCGTGTCAACATTGCCCTGTCAGAGTTGATGGTTAGATAAAGCAGATCATCATCAGTTGCAAAATTAATGACTTATTCAAAAAGTAATGCAAATTCATAAAAATTTGATACAAGATACATGATTAAATCAATCAAGCTGGACAATGAGAATTTAACAAGCCAAGGCTATACCAAATTTGTGGGTGGATGATTTGAATCCAATTTGCAACAAATTAAAAGTTTTTGCTTCTGTTATTTTTGTTTCAGCATATCGAATATCAAAGCATGACAGGCCCATAGCCAGCTTTTCTCGGAGGGGGTTTCGTTTTTTGACAAGTACTCTTTTTTTCCAGGGGGGGGTCTTTTTCTTTTAATCAAAAGGGCTAAAATACATATTTTTTTGATTTAGTGTCATATTTTACATTAAAAATTAGAGGAGGGTCCCTCCAAGGGGGGATTCATACGAACCCCACCCCCCCCACCCCACAACCCCCCTGGCTACGGGCCTACATAATAACAAAGACTCTAGTCCCAATGACTATACACACTGGACAAAATGTATTGTGATGTTAACCTGTGCTTACCAAAGAGGGGAATGGTATTCTTGCCAAAATCATCAAAGTTCTTCATTTTTCCATCTATCCTGATTTCTATAGGGTCTATGTTTCCAGTTTGAACCTGTATCCTAGGGAGATCACCTTCTTTGATAATTAATGCAGACGTGATGGTTGCCCGACCTGAAGTATGAAAAATACTTAATTTCTTACAATGAGATCCAAAAAAAATTAGAATCCTGCATACTGCAACATTTTCATTCTCTTTGAGTGTAAAAATAAATTGCTGAACCAGGAGGGAATATTTCATCTGATTAGGAAATAAATATTGCACAGGTGATTGAAAATGATGTAAATATAATCACAGCCAATATAATTGAATCATTAATATATATGTGTATGAATCAGATTGGAATAAAGTCAGAAAAGAAAATTAGAGATAATTCAGATAAAGATTTTTTTTGGCTGAGTAACCAAGGGTCGTTTATGAAAAATGTGGATTTTGGGAAATTCCAAAAATAGAAATTTGTATTACTTTAACTTTCAATAAAAGATTAGATATTTCATCAAGGCTTTATAAATTTACTTTGATTGAATGGGCATTACGTTAAGAACACAATAATGGGATTAGAGGCAAAAATGTTGGATATTAAAGTAACCATGGTAACATAAAAGGAAATTAATGCATATACGACCTTTGGTTACTCAATCTTTCAGAGAAAATGGAAAATTATGTTAGTAACCAAAGGTCGTATCTAATAAGCATTATAATAGATTATATGCATATTAATGAAACCCTTTTGACTTGAGAATTATGAAATAATGAATTGTAGTCAATGGCAATACAGTCTTATCCATTTCATGTTATCAAATCAAATTTAAATTACTTAAATGAGGTCAATAATGGCAAAACTGAAAGTAACTGTCATATACGACCTTTGGTTACTCAAACTAAAAATCATCAGTTCAGTAACCAAAGGTTGTATAATTATGGCATTTTTTCTATTATATTGATAAATTTCATACAATTGATCAAAGCTGTATTTTTATGTTATGTCATATGACCGTTTGAATAATTATCTAAAAGACACATTAATTTAAATAATAATATTTTATCAAAAAACCTATATTTTGATCAGATACGACCTTTGGTTACTCACTGAAGAAGGAGCTAGGTCAGATACGACCTTTGTTTACTGACCCATAGCATTCCAAAGAACACTTAGATTTAAAAAATTCCAAATTTTCTAAGCATCTCAACAGGCCAGGAAATGTATTCAATAATAATAAAAAATGATATTTTTGAGATACGGCCTTTGGTAACTCAGCCAACGAGATGTGCTTCTTTCTTTACAATTACATAGCTTGCGAAAGTCTTATTGTAAGTTCAGATTACTGATCCATGTTGTAGTTTGCGCATTCATATAGAATCAGACATGATTTAACTTAAAGAAGACAAAACAAATAATTGATAAAGTACTTAACCATTCGCACCAATCGATGTTTCAACAAATCTAGCTTGTACTTGGTGTACGTCACTTTGAATGAGCCAATATTCACCGAGGCCGTTAAATGTATAATTCAAACCATCCCCTGTGAAGAAGTGCGGGTCTCCTCCGGTCCATACTAAATGAAAGATTGTATATATTTTAGCACTTCGAGAATAGTTTTACATACTATATCCTTTTTATGGTATCACAAGAAGGTAATCATATTATTAAAGAATCACTTTTACATCACAAAATTGACATTGTCTATCTGTAAGGGCACTGGTAAATGTGTATGCCAAGCCACCAAGCAGCCACAAAATTGTAACTTTAATAGCTGTTATTTACACATCACCAAGGGTTGAGGAGACCATTGCACCATATAATAGATGACATGTGAAAAACAATTAAAAATTTGATATAACAATTTTCACCTACTTCTAATAATTTTTCCAGGATGAAAATATCAGGAATTTTAGATCTAAGTGTCTATCTTTCAGAACCATTTAGAGAATTAAAATCAGTGGAGCAGAACAGCCATAATTCAACAGCAGGACCCATCACAACAGTGACGTCCCTGTTGCCAGACTTTTTGCAAGATTTTTTTCACTTTTTTTTTGCAAGATTTTTTCACTTTTTTAAAGGGTGATGGGTTTTGCTGTTAGTGCTAGTTCTCACAATAGCAATACCCATTATGTGCCGGGGCAATATGGTTTCCACAATGGTCCATCGCATAACCTTCTCACTGTTGTGAAGGTTGGCACCAACAGCAAGACCTATTGTAGAACCCTCGCAACAGCGACGTCACTGTTGTGAGAGGTATGTTTGTTAAATTGTGCTGGTTCTATTCGACCAATTCGAATTCTGTAACTAGGTGTGAAAATATAGATCCAGATCTAACATTCCTGAAAATTCCAACTCTTAGAAATTATCACAAGTGGGTAAAAATTGCTGTTAAATTTTTGCAACAACAAAGGTTTTTTACAGATAACAGCGAGAACCATTTCTAAACCCTCACTGTTCTGTCTGCTGTTGTGAGGGTTTGATTATGTAATGGACCACTGGACAATTACCTGGTCTTGGAGGATTGTATCCACTGCAGGTCACTGTTGGTCGATACTTGTAATAGTCTTTACACTTGTTTGCAGCTTTACAACAGAATAGATATGGTTGGATGTCTTGTTGGATGTGATCCTCTACTGAAATTCTGGAGAAGAAATACAAGCATTGCAATAAACAGTGTAGCAGTATCAAAATAGGAACCATATGAAACACCTCAACCACAAATATAGAGGGTTGAAAAATTAAGTGACTTCATGTTACCAGGAAAGGGACTGGCTGTTGTTTTGAGGATCAGTTAATCATATGATTCTGAAAGTATATAAATGATATAACTACCCAACCAAGGATATGACGTTTTGATAACATTCTAATAACGTTTTGGATTGTTTCTTGTTACGTCACACTGTTAGGTTACAGCGACGTTCTTTTGATGACTCCCAATTACGTCGCTGCAACCAACTGTTGCAACGTGACAGTGTGACATTCTGAGAATGTTCTTGTCACATTATTTATAAAGCTGAGAATGCCACAATAACATTCTGTTTAGGTTAGGGTGACACCTAACCTAATAAGATGGTTGTGACCGGACCAAAACACAATGTTATTATAATGTTCTGGTGAGGTTAGGTCAAGATCAAATTAAAATAGAATGTCATTGTGACATTCTGATTAGGTGAGGTCTAGACCTGACTTAAACAGAACATTGTTGTCACCTCCTGACCAGGGGAGGCCCCAACCTTACCTAAACAGAACGTTATTGTGAAGTTCTGATTATGTCAAGTCTTAACCTTACCTAACAGAAGGTTACTGTAACTATCTTATTAGGTTAGGTGTCACCCTAGCCTAAACAGAATGTTATTGTGACATCCTCCTTCAGTGAGGTCTCAACCACACCTAGACATAATGTTATTGTGATATTCTTATTAAGTCTCAGCCTTACAATGTCACAGTGTCACGTCGCAACAGTTGGTTGCAGCGACGTAATTGGGAGTCATCAAAAGGACGTCGCTGTAACCTAACAGTGTGACATAACAAGAACCAACCCAGAACATTATTAGAACGTTATTAGAACGTCATATCCTTGGCTGGGCTCTAGGATATGAGTGCTGCTCAATAAGAAATATATATATATAAGTAAAAATTACCTGATCGATGTTTTGTCAAGCGTGCCTCCTCCCCAGTAGGGGTCGGTGATGAGATGTCCCTTACTGCTGTAACACGCCTGCTGCCCATGGCCACTGGGGCTGAAAGGGGATTTCTACATCAGACAGGCTGAATTTTAGATAAGGATTTAATCAAATGGATAATACCTGTTGAAACCAATAACTAACCTGATACGTTTAAAAACTTTTCTCATCTACGTTATTATTGTCACTGATATCAAAGATAGTACAAAGGAAAGATTAATGAGTTACATTTTGAAGTGACATTGTTGAAAGGGGTGCCCCCTATGAGAGTCCATGCAACCCATTATGCATGCGACGTTTATTTTGCTGTTTTGGTGATGTCACCATATCTATGTTTATGGATGATGTCACGAAAACGACAAAATAAATGTTGCATTGAAAAGGGTTGCATGGACTCTCAGGGGTAGCCCCTATCAAAGACCAGTCACAAAAAGCTCGTAGGGGATGGTCAGAGTCACATATCTTTGAGTAGCTATAATATTTTTTGCTCATGTCTATTACTACTAATTTAATCATTGTTGTCAACTTTGATCACTGGTATAATTATCATAATCTGGAAGATCGTGAGTATACATAAAGATAAACCATTAAAAAAACATTAAGAAAACTATAAAAATGCTACTTGAAAGTTGACCATGAAGCATAATTATTTACACTGAGAGAGTCAAGGTCTGCAATTGATTGTTTGATTGGTTTGTAATACTCGATAGAGCTTAAAGAGTATAGCTCATGAAGAAAAGGGTTTTCCTGATGTTTGGAGGTTTCAGTACAGTTTTCAAACCCATTTTGGTCCCATTTACACATTACAGAAAAGTCCTATTCCAACAATGTTAAAGCTGCTGCAATATCATCGTGTAATTCACCTTGCAATTTCCTTGTGATAACTGTATCAATGCTCTTAATCCTTGTATAGGTCAACAAGACTTTCTTATATGATTCTTGACCTATGTTTCCTTAGCAATGAGCCTTATTATAAGCTTTTGGTCTGGGCTTTTCATGTATTTCACCAGACATTAACTGAATTTGAATGTAAGCGCTATATGCTGTTCTGGGACATTTCCATTGGTTGAGATACTACCATCTATTGCTCAGAAAAAGGGACTGGTATTTTGGGGTCACCCCTTGCTCTTATATATAGGAATTAACACTAGTTTTATGCAGAGGGGATACCATCTTACCCATGACCCTTAGTGTATTGTGACCTGCTCCCGGACTAGGATGAATGAAATATCCAGACAATAAAATGGTTTAGCAGAAAATTAAGAAACTTAGGTTTGTCGTTTTGGAAGAGAAATATGATTGAAGTTTTGATAGTAACATACGAGTTCTGCACTGAACAATAGCATTTGTGAGCTCCCTGATGATAGTATTGGCATGAAGGTTTTGTTTGTGAAGTTCCATCACAGAAGCGATCAATCTCAAAGCGACCGTCATTCTCCGCTTGCTGCAATGTGCAGGGAGGAGGGGTGACATCACTGGAAAAAAATGGAGATGTTCATATTAGTAGTAGTATAATCATTTATTCGAAAGTTGTCTGAGATTAGATCTATAAGGAAATATCAAACTAGGTTTTCGAAAATATGAAAGTATGAAGAAATTTGATAAGTTTTAGGAATTTTGAACTGTTGGCAATCGTTGAAGATAGAATTCAGTATGGGATTCATCTTTAGTTCGTGATAGGGCAGGTAGCAACATTAGCACTTTTAATATTGGTCCTTGGGGCAGTGGCCTTCAAACATGCTTTGGCCTGACCACTTCTTCACTGGACCGAGCTATATTTTTTAGATGGAACAACAACAAAAATCCTTTACAAATGTGTGATGTGTTGAAGAATGCAAGAATAATTATAATCTGTAAAGGTATTTTTAAAGCCTATTAGATTTTAGAAATTTTCATTTTGGGGAAAGCCACTGACCACCTGGGCCATTAGGGTTACACAACTCACTGGCCCGACTCATTCTTACTGGCCCCGGGTCCCAGGCCAGCAGTTAATGTCACACACTGCAAGGGTGAAGGCAGTGGTCCGTCGCATAACGGGTCTCGCTGTTGCGAGGGTTGTCCACCATAGCGAGACTTGCCCCTGTTCAACAGCGAGT
The DNA here is from genome assembly GCA_936440205.1 of Lepidonotus clava. Lineage (NCBI taxonomy): Eukaryota > Metazoa > Annelida > Polychaeta > Phyllodocida > Polynoidae > Lepidonotus > Lepidonotus clava. The sequence continues at coordinate 35,133,556 of OW387150.1, forward strand.
GGATCCAACTTTGGCGATAACAGCGATGTTTGTCCACCTGATTTTGATTGCTTTTAAATGAACAAGGATGTCCTTGTTATGTGTAATATAACAGTGAGACTTATCTCAACAGCGACATGTGTCACTGTTATCTGTGTTACAACAGCGACACATATCACAACAGCGATATGTGTTGCTATTATCTGTGTCACAACAGCGACACATATCGCAATAGCGACATCCCTATTCACAAACTATCGCTGTTTCTATTTGTTTACCATGTTCCCATTGTTATCACCAGGAGTCGCCATAGTATTTTCGGAGCACCATCTTGCGGGACTCAAGTGAACTATCTCATAAACATAAAAACCGGAAGTGATAATTTTCCCGGAAGTCTTCCTGCAGCAGCTTTCCGAAACAGACACGGCGTCCACGAAGGCAAAGGAAAAACATGTCCGGGAAGGTAAATATGCAATGACACCATTAGGAATTCATATAATAAGTTAGTTTATCTACTTATTGTTGAAGTACAGCCGATTAATATCTTGTTAGTTTGTTAGTTTTTGCGTCTAACCGTACATAAGGTGACGCCGTTTTGCCCTCCCCTATTATCGCTCATGCCACCGGCAACGTAAAAGGTAATTTTAAAACAATATACTCGATAGAAATATTACTTCCCGGAATCTTGTACATGTGATGTCAACATTTCTTGAAAGTTCGATGAGTTTTAGTTTGAACCACTTCATTATAACACTCCTCCTGGTCATATGTTGGTTTCCATGAAGTACTGTGGGTCATCAGTTTACTGAAGCCCCATACCCACTAGGCGATTTTGCGATTTTACCTCCAGCAATTATTTTTTCCTATGATGGCCCGTCATTCTCAGGTATTGAAATCTATATGTTTCATCAGAATCGTCTGTAAAATCGTTGGGTTGTTAACTGGGCTATTTTATAGAACCTGTTCATTCCAAAAAATAGCTTAATGATGCTTCCTGACGGAAAAATCACCAAATAGGTATAGGGCTTCAATTAATTCTGCTTCCAATTTAATGTGGAAAACATTCCTCTTTTTTTTTACGTATCTATTTAAATTGAAAAAGGAAAAATTTTAATTTTGAGTTACCAGGTACATGATAGCAATTCTATGTACAATTTCAAATACAAATTTGTAAAAATCATTTTTACTTTAAATAGAAACGACATCGAACTGTACTAGACTATGAGGAGGACGTCTCTGCAGAACGTGAGGCCGCAAGAAGAGATCGAGATCGACAACCAGCTCGAAAAGTCAGAGTAACCAGCACCTCCCACGCAGGTGTACCTCTTGGTGCAGTTCCCAAAGACAAAGTCCATAGAACCTTGAAGACTGGTGTGTCAAGTAACTATCCATCCACGAGTGGATTACAAGGTTTATATGCAGGATCAGAAGGGCCTGTGGGTAAAGTTAAGAAAACAAAAAGACCACCTATAGTTGCCAAACCTAGGGCGCCTATCGTACCCAAAGCACCTATGAGCACACCAACAGGGACGTCAGAGTCGGACAAAGAGCCTGCAGAAGGCCTAGATGACACCCTCAATGATCCTGACTATGTGGATATGCCTCAGGAGACAGACAGTGATGAAAACGAAGTAAGGGACACTCATTATATCATCCCGGCCTCCCAAGAGTCCAATCGTAAATTGAAAAGGCAAAGACGACCCAGGTTGGTATATTTCACTAAAAAAGTTGTCTCCTCAACATGAGTTCCATTATTGATGTAGTAAAAGGTGTGATCTATCTATTTACTTAAAAAAAAACCGGTACTAGGCTAACACAAAATGTTAAGAACCAGCCAACATATAAATCAAAATAATTTATAATTAGAAGTGAAAAACATCGTACAAATCATCTTCAACTTTACATTTACATGAGAGGCTTTCAAGTATATATCACAATAATACATCAAGAATAACATTCTGTAAAAATGTTGGTAACCGTTACAGCAATGACGCAATTAAAAGAAAAGAAACTAAAATGAAATTAGACTCTATATTGCATCCGATTATGGTGTTCTATATTTGGGATGATGCTACAATTTTGGTGTTTTATACCTACCCTAGGACAAAAAACAGTTCAAGTGTTGGCAAACAACGTATCCGTGCACGATTTTGGACTGAGGATGAACTGTGCCGTTTATTCACCTCTGCCAATTACTACAAGAGGGAGCTCAAAGGTCCCTACAAATTTGTAGGTGATGCTACCTTCCTCCACACAGTAGCCAGACAGCGTGTAACAGGTATAAGATTATTTAGATATTTAACAATAGCCAAAATACAAAAACAATGTGACGTCACTTTAAACTGTGTATTTAAGTTATCCAGTCTAATCGGCATTTTTGAAAAATGATGCACTTTAATGGTAATATGGCTAATTCAAATGTATAATGACTGTCATGTTTGACCCCATAAATCCTGACCTTATAATCAGAGATATTCTTTTAAAAACAATAAATATTTTGAGAAAATAGAGATTTTGAAATACTGATTTATTGTTGACCGCTTTTTGAAAAAAAAAAAAAAAAGGTCATTTGTAGAGTCTCACTAAAATTGTATGTTCCTGCTCATAGCTACAAAGAGTGTTTCGAGAAAACATACTGACCAATCCCTGCTTACTGTCTTTGAAAGCATGTCATCGATTTCAATCCAAAAGTGAGAAATAATGTTGAATCATCTAAAAAAGAGTAGTACCAAGCATAAAGGAACACTGAAACATGTGGTTTTTATCAAAATTCATAAGGAAATTAGTTACAACTATGCACTTTAACTGATTTTTTTTTCCCTTATCCGACCTTTATTTCTTAAATTGTGGCCTTTTAAAGGTACATTTTTTGGAATGATCACCGCTTTGAGGCCTGTTACTGTAAAACATGTGTCTGGTGATTGAATGGACATATTAATATTTCAGACAACGTAAATGAAGAAAAACCACCGAAAGAACGACGCTCCCTTGCGGAAGTCAAGAACAAGTTAAGCCACTATCAAACTTTTGCAAAAAAGGCTGTGAGTACATTCATTATTAATCTATAAATATTTATTATTTTTGTTTGTCATTTAGAAATAGTGTTCGTACACGTCATGAAGGCATTCTATTCTTAACTAGTGCACAATGTAAATGTAAATTTACAATTCATTCTTCTTGGCGTCTGTACAAATCAAAAAGTATGCTCATTTTCCTTTTAAGAGGATATCGATAAATTTTAAATGCATCTAACACTTCCTGTTCTGTAAAACTTAAATTAATTATTTATATGCCTATTTATCTTCCCAGTAATAGCGTGTAATGTTTTGAGTATTCAAAGTAAAAAATAGATGGTATTTGGAGCAAAAATAATTTCATGAAAAACATGTAAGACTAGGTCTCTTTGTTACGTTATGTAAGAAATATTCTTTTTCTTTGTACGATGGAAATTGATGCCTGTATTTAAATTTTTGTTACATTCCGTACAACTACACTTCAAATTGTATAAAGCTAACTTGTTTTAAAGCTGTAATTTCTGAATTTCTTACTCCAGCACGAAGAACTCGTAATGAGGTATGGCTATAGCGGTGCCGGGAAGGTCCCAGAGGAAGAACATCTCCGCGAGTCTGTTCTGCTGGCAATTGAATACACGGGTATAGATGTCGTTGTGGGTGAGTATATATGTCCATTCTAGTGTAACGGATAAAACTATTTATATCTTATTTTTGAAAATAATTTTTCTTACATAACCATTGTGTACAATAATTTTTAAAGACTCGAATGCTTTTTTCTGTACTAAAAATTATGCCTCTCTGGTTGTTAAGATTCTGTTTCTCAGAATGATCAACATTTAAAGAAATAAAATACATATCACTATCTCTAGTCGTCTGTCTCCAGGCAATTTAAGTTTAAAATATTACCTTTCTCCTGGTGATAACATCCAATACCCTTTTCATGTTTAAACTTGAAATGACGACTGTGGAGGGTATCTTTGGGTTTTTAATTACATGAAGTAACTTCAATTTTCCTGTTCATTTTGTCTTCCCTGTACATCCAAATGAAATGAATCTATACCATTGAACTAACGTTTCTTGCAATTACTGCTTATATAATTACAGGTATACCAGGTTTGAAACCTGCAGCTCTTGCCAAGAAGCCGCCAAGTGCGATGAGGGAACCAAACCCACGAGAGGCCATTCTTCGAGAGAAACTACTGGAGCGTGGTGGTGCATCACAGGCTACTACCTCTGCTACCCTTTTTCCCGGATCTTCACGCGACGAGTCATTACTGGAGCAAGCACAGTCATCTGATGAGGAGGATGTAAATTATGATGCTTACGGGCGTCAGTTGCAGAAGAGTGATACAACCGTTCCTCCCAGGAAGACAGCCATTCCTCAGAAAAAGACTTATGACCCGGTTGACCTGTGGCAGCGTGTGACCACCTCTACCCAAAAGCAACCTAATAAGCAGCCCACACAACGTCAGAAACACCCTAGAAAGCAGGTTTTTACAATAAATAACGAAGAAGAGGAGTTCAACCTTCGTACTCCGCAACATTCAGAGGGGTATCAATATTCCTTTCGAAGCATGGGAATTGAATCAACTCCTCAGTTGAAAAACAGACTACAGGCTGAAATTCAAAACTACACCCTGGAGTCCTCTCAACCCCCGGATACACTTCCAGACCTGCCGGACACACGAGTTTCCAAGGGTAAAAGTGTCCAAAAGAATGTTAAGTCAAACAACAGTGGAGAGACTTTTGAACGGTCTGAAATCTTGCCGCCCCGTCAGAGTAAATATTTCCCACCAAGTGCTAGAAAAGACCAAGAGGCTGCTCAGAAGATATTGGCTCAACGTGAGAAGGGTATTACAAAAAGTACACTTCATTCAGAAGTCAGCCAACCTACCACCGAAGCTTACAAAGTGAGCACTGTGCGGGACAGGAAAGACCAAAATGTATTTACTGAATTGAGACAGAAATTGGACTATGGTGGTAAGGGAATAAAAAAAAAATCTCCTACACATACCATTGCCAGAAACCCCTTCGATGACGAGAACACTGACTCAGACGCAGAGGACGTCACACCAGAAAATACAGCGTATATCGACGATTTAGAAAGTGAAACAATACAAACACCGACATTCAGAACTCTTGAAGACACACCCGTTCCCACAAGATTTCTTCCAGAACGCACTAGCTCAACTGTCAAAGTTACCAGGAGTAGAGATGGAGAACAGGTGTATTCACGTCGCGAGCATGGGAGCAATGAAGAAGTGTCTAGCAGTGAAGAAAAGTTAAAAGACAACCTTCTCAAGCTCAAAGTCCCAGAAAATGGATCCAAGAAACTTGCACCTCTAACAACCCAACAAGAGGTTCATCATGGCCATAATGACAACTTTCAAGAGGGCGACATCGAGCACCATGGGGTTTCAGATAATGATTCCCTACATGGACAGGCATCTTTAAATTCTGATGAAGCACAAGAGAATGAGCTCGTACCTGAATCGGTCGGAAAAATCACAGAACATATGGCCGTGGGGGAATCTGAGGTTCACGTTACCAATGCCAAGTATCTTACTCAGATACGGGCTGAACTGCAAGAGGTCAGGAAGCTGCATGGAAACATGACGGAGGCATTACACACTAACCATGCAGCATTAATGACTGTGCTCAACAAGATGACCAACGTACAAGCAAACTCCTGTGCAGTGCTAAAGATGGCTCTGCATGAATTTGCTGAGTACAAACACCATAACATCTCGACACAGACCATCCTCACCAAGAATAATGTCCCGTATCCTATGGTAAATGAGGAGAGCGATGAGATTCTCATAGACAATGGGAATTTCATAATAAGTGAATATGTTGTGACAGCTTCACAGATGGAGCGTTCAGTTGGAGAGGCCGCTGGTACAACAGACACCGCAGGCACAAAAGGTAGATCATCAGCCAACCCGGAATCAGCACAGCATGCCGAGGACCATGAGATGTCGAACCAGGTTAAAGACCAGAACCGCTCTTCATCCCAGCGTGTTAGTACAGAACATGATGACGTGGAGTATATCATTCATGGCCAAGTGGACCGACCCACACTTCAGGACGACCATGAACAGGGGGTTTCTGCTGGAAAAGACCAAAAAGTCTCCTCTACCCAGCGGGCTACTTCAAAGCTTGCCACACATGAGTCTAACACTCCTACCCAAGTACACCCAACCACACTTCCGTACGACCATGAAGAGGGGACTTCTGCTGGAAAAGACAAAAAAGTCTCCTCTACCCAGCGGGCTACTTCACGGCATCCCACACATGAGTCTAACACTCCTACCCCGGTTGAAGAACCCACAATTCTGTACTACTGTGAAGAGGGGAGTTCTGCTGGAAAAGACAAACAAGTCCCCTCGAACCAGCAGGCTACTTCACAGCGTGCCACACATGAGTCTAACACTCATGCCCAAGTACGCCCAACCACACTTCCGTACGACCATGAAGAGGGGACTTCTGCTGCAAAAGACAAAAAAGTCTCCTCTACCCAGCGGGCTACTTCACGGCATCCCACATATGACTCTAACACTCCTACCCAGGTTGAACAACCAACAATTCTGTACTACCATGAACAGGGGGGTTCTGCTGCAAAAGACAAACAAGTCCCCTCTACCCAGCGGGCTACTTCACAGCGTCCCATAGAGGATTATAACACTGATACCCAGGTTCAAGAAACCAAAATTCTGTACGACCAGGGACAGGAGGGGTCTGTTGGTAAAGAATACAAAGTATGCTCTTCCCAGCCTGGTTCTTCATACACCCTCCACACGTTCAGCCAGTCTCCCGAGGAGTATGTGATTCCCAGCTATGTTCAACACCAGACTCCTCAGCCTCAGGTTGGACAGGCAATGTTGAGCGGTCACTGGCCTGATAAAAGTCGCTTTTCTGTCCAGCCTGTTACCTGTGAAGGCATACAGACAACCAGACAGTCAGAGCCAAAAGACAATGTTGTTCATCACCATGAACATGCGACTTCCAGCGAAACACAGACTTCTAAAATTACACGTGTACATAATGTGAAAGTCCCCTCTCAGAGAAATGTTATTGTTACTGCTCAAATTCTGGTGCCCCCGATTGAAAGCAAGATAACCAGAAATCCTCGTGTCACCTCCCCACCACCTGGTGCTGATGTAGTAGTATTGAGTTCCCCAACTGAATCTTGTGATGAAGGAACACGTCAGGGGAAAAAAAAGAAAAAGAAGGATGTAGTAGTTTTGAGTTCCCCGAGTGAATCGTGTGATGAATCTACAGAGAGGGGGAGAAAAAAAAAAAAAGGGATGAACCTAAGGTGGATACAGAGTCTCGTTGTGTTAGCACACGTAGCAAGAAGGAAGTGGGAGTTAAAACACGGGGAAAGAAGGCGAAACCGAAGTAAAAGAAATGTTATGAAAGGTATATGAAAACAACAATTACATTTGTAAAAAAGGACAGATACCTTTGAATTCAACGACATGTTTTAACATGTTGCATAGTGTTCAGGTTACAAGTATAGGAAGAATTTGATATACTCCCGTTTAAACTTTCATGTCATTTTAGCTGTTAAGTTATCCAAGAAAAAAAAAAAAGTCTATTGAACCGACACCCAAAAAAATTGAATTGAAAAAATGCTTAAACGTCCTACAACAGTGTATTTCTTGTTGCAAGAGTGGACATTACTGTTACCAACTTCCTGATAGGATTTCATTATTCTATATGTTTACATACTTCGGAACAACTTTGATTGTTTGCATTCGATAGAATGATACAAAGACATTTATTGGTACTTGCATAATGTATACTTTATTGTCAGCAGATGACCACTAACAACTGCTGTAATTCAAACATTTGCGAAATACAGGTTTGACTAAATATAGTGAGAATTGCTCATGACAGACAATGCTTACTTCAGAGTTACGTTTCTTTCTTTTTTTTAAAATATTGAATGCCAGCATGCATGGTTTAAATGTAACGGTATAATGTTGTTTAAGTTTTCTTTTGTCATTGTAATAAGTTATTGTACAAGGAATATTTGTTGTAGAATAACTGATTATAAATATTTCACTTCTTAACCAGTAAGAAATAGAAATGCCTTACAATTTTCAATACTTCATGGTTTTAAGGAAATCGTCAAGGGGGAATCGAAAAATAATTTGTTACTCGAAGTGTTCAGTGATGTAGTTTATGCGGGCCAGGTTCTGACCTCCTCGTCCACCACGTTGCCGGTCAGACACAACCTAAGTGTCGGGTTGGCCACGATCTGGTCCGTACACAGGGCGGTTGTCTGGGTCCCTGTCGATGACCAGCGGAGTATTTTCCCTCTTGGCAACATTGTGGAGACAACAGCAGGCCACTATTATCTTACCACAGACGTCGGGAGTGTGGAGCATGTTACCTCCCGAGTCACCAACCACTCTGTAGTCAATTATAAAAGTTGTATTTTATTAGTGCATGTTTCAAGATCGATACCATCAAAAAGGGTATATCAGGTGTCCACATAATGACTACATTATTGTAAAGAAGGATAGAACTTGCTAATTAACAGTATGATTAACTGTTTAAGTATTTTTTTTATTCTGAACAAATGATGAAAGTTCTACTCGAAAGACACGGTTTAACTAGTACATTTTAACCTCTTCTTATTGTTGTATTTCGATTTGAACTAAATTTTAACAGATTTTATCAGTCCATCTTTTGGTTTTTAATCATTGATTTTAGTTCAAGTTGAACGTAAATGGGTCCAATAAGTTTGAAATCTTTATGGTAATAATTTGGGGGTTACCTGAATCGTTGCTTCAGAGACCCAAAGGTGTTTTCAACAACCACCCTTTTTGACCTGTGCCAGGCATTGTAGTCAAGGTCCGCTTGTCTTGTTGGATTCATGACTGGCACGAATAGGAAGTCCCGCTGAGGATAGCTAAAAAAATAATAGAGTAATTCATGTTATATATTTGACATCGTTACTAGTGACTTCAGATTTACATGTTAATCACATTTTAACCCAAGTGCGACAACATAATAACGCTGTCTTGTAATTGTAAAAGAATTTTACGATTCAGGAATTCTGTTTATGTTCTTAGTTAGGGTGCGAGCACAGGATACTAAGATATTATGTTTGACTTTGAAAATAAAAGGATATTTCAACTTTTGTCGAAAATCCTAATTTTGTTTCACTTATTTCAAGATCACACTTCTTAGAGATGTCAATAAGTAAATGCAGAAAATAACTTACCCGTTGTCACCCATAATGAAATGCTCCCCGAAGAATCCTTGCTCACCCAGTCGACTGATTTCGGTGGTGCTCAATATGCCGGCATCATTGCAGGATCCTGGCCAACATGGATTGACATGCAAGATGCGTTGGTACGCGTCGGCAACAACCTGTTCAATATCAAAAAATATTCTAAATTATTATCCTATCTTATGGGCTTAGAAAATAAATTGCATTTTACAACCAACAGCTGCGCTGAAATAACAGTTTATACTATTGATTTTTGTAAAAGAGGAACAATATCTTATTTACAAGTATTTCATTAATTGATAAAATTTGAAAAATTTATATCTTCAAATTACAAAAAAAGGATTACTGAAATTGGAAATATTGAAGGCTCCCTTACCATCACATTTATACTGTGATACTGTTTACGGTTCACGTACTGGTACTCCACATTGGCCGACGGACGTCGTATGGAAACATGGGTACCGTCAATTACCCCAAAGATTTGTGGAAGCCCAAAACGCTGACATCTCGGCTGAACGGGAAGGAGATGTACTCTTGCTGGTGGCAGTAAAAGTACTCCGCCACCTCCAACACCGCACGTGACAATGTGGTTTTCTGTACTCCCTGGAAGTCACCGACGTTTGTGTAATCGGATCCGGTTGCAAAGTACCTCAGGGCCAGGCAGAACTGAAATAGAATAAGGAAAAATTAGTTCTAAGCAAGCGAAACACTAATGTTATAAACGATGACATAATATATCGAGTTCATGTCCTGTTAAATAAATAAAGTAATAATATTTTTTCTTAATACATTATTAGATACTTTCCTAAGTGTTCTAGAAGCAGTAAAAATGATTTAATTCTGTGGTTCCTGAATTCTTTAAATAAATATTCTAAAAGGGTTCTACCAATGTGAACAAGCATTTATTTTTCAATAAGGACACTAACAATTAGGCATACTAAGTGATATCTAATGGATATTTGGATTGAATATGTAATAAATACACTAAGACCATTGGAGTTGAACAATGGTTAAGCTACGTCAGCAATGATTTGTGTCAATATGTTATAACAGTGGTCGTTAACACAACATGTCTAGGTTTATTCCTTTTACCCTTTATTCATTTTTTGTAATAACAAAAATAAAATACAGAATTATAATAAATTAAGAGATTACTCTGTAATTATACAAGATTTTTCTTTATTTATTTGACAAAAATGGACAATAATTGATTTTGTGTTTATGATTGAGGATGACTTTTAGTAATACTAACATAAGAAGGTTGTGTCAACAAAGAGTACTTACGCGTTCAGGTACAGAGATACCACCGCCCTGGCTCGAGCCTGAGGTAGAACAAAAGCCCGCATCGTAGAAAGCTTTTGCCAGGCGTTTAACGATTGGCTTACGAAGCCGATAGCGGGAGAGGAACTTGGCCTTACTAAACCTTGTGAATGGGTTGATTCGAGGGTAAACCTCCTTCTTCTGGCGTGGTTTCTTCAGAGCCATGTTACCATTGACTGTATATGACTGTGTCTCACGTGATATTGACAACAAATAACTATTTCCCGCCATGTTTCAAAACCGTCAATTTTATTACAAAAATCAAGAGTGACAAAGATAACTTAACAACGATATCGCAACAAGGATGTCCTTGTTTCACACCATTTATTATGCGACGGGGTTGGTCGCTGTTGCGAGGATTGGCACATTGAAAACCTTAAGGATATCGCTGTTGCGAGAGTTAAATCTAAACCCTCGCTGTGGTCTCGCTGTTGCGAGCGTTTGGTTATGCGACGGAGCACAGTGGCCCGTTGCACAATGGGTTTCGTAACAACGAAAATATTGTATATACTTGCTTAATAAATTATTTGCAGTTATTTTGGTAACAAAGATAGAAGTGGACCGGGACATGATTGACTTTTAATAAAGACAGAATTGAAAGTATTTTTGTAACAAAGATATCTTTATGACAACAAAGATATCTTTATAACAATATCTTTATAACGATTACTTTGTAGTCCGGGGGTAGCACTCATGTTTCGTTGTTACCATCGTTGCGAATGACGACTGACAGCTTGTTGTCTTCGCTTGATGTAAATAAAGACTTCCCACCTATTTTCAAATGGTTTTGTATTTGAAATGGTCATTAATTTGAAGTTAGTTTTTCATAACAAAGATATCTTTGCAAAGATATCTTTGTTCATTGTGCAACGGCTTTTGTTCACTGTTATGTAGAGGGGTTTTCGTAACAACGAAACATTTTGTTGTTAAGCAAAAGTTCGTTGCGCTTTCGTTGTTTTATCTTAACAACGAAATTCTATTTTGCAACGGGCCACAGACCATTGTAGAACAATATGTATAAGTTGAATGAAGTCAGTGATCCATTGTAACAAAGGTAACTTAAGAACATTGTCCTAACAAGGACAACTTTGTTGAAACGATCCCTGTTGTGAAATGCCTATTATCTTTTTTTTTCTACTGGATCAAATGGAATTCTGTAAATTGATGTTAAAAGGGGCACTGTAGGACTAGTTCCTCTAAAGATTACAGGTTATTTACAGCATTCTAAATAGGTTTATTTTGAGGGTCAAAACATGCAAAAAAACATGCATAACAGCAATTGATTTCATGCATAGCAATCGATTGCTGTTACAATCGTTATTGTGCAACGAGCCACTGGAATACTAACTTAAGGCTGTATTCCACATTCCGAAAGTATGCAGTGCCGATATTGAGTATCTCCATAGTAACGTTCCATATTGAGACCATCAACTTTCGACAGCCGAAAGAGCATCATCGGCGGCCAAAACTGCATCATCGGCAGCCGAAAGTGCGTCGGCAGCCGAAAGTGCAATATCTGCAACTTGTTGAAAATCGGCATGAAAAATGTATCAACCTGTTCGTAAATTGTATCTGCAGTGCTGCCAATTATTGCCAAAAATGGTATGGGCATCAAATCAGCAGCCCACAAACAGTATGTGGAATACGGGCTTTACAGTACTCTTTGTAAATTACCTGAAATCTGGTGGATCCTTCTGCTCTAGTTCCATCCATTTGGAGCATTGATCGTTTCCTTTGATCACACCTGTCATTTTGGGAAGAGCCTTTATGACCAGGTTTTGTAGGTTTGTTTCACTGAGAGTCGTAGCACGTTTCTTCCTTTGTCGAGAAGACTGCATTGTAATGCCCGAGGCTTGCTCCTGGATGAGGCTATACACCCGTTTAGCCTCCTCACTGACTGCGAGGCCAGCCTCTACACGAGATATGACTTCGTATATCAGTCTTGCATCGTACCAAAATGCCACGTGGTAGTCTGACCATATAGATTCATTGGATGCACTGAAAATGAAATTAAAGGAAATGTAAAAAGTGATAATGAAACATATAGCCAAATAAATACGTTATGAATATATTCTTAATATTTGGGAATATTTACTGGAATTCATTGTCACACCAAAAAGTCTGCTAACTTTTTAAAAGGAATTCAAAATTTGATTAATGTCTTCAACCGTCACCCAATAATGTTCATGGGGTAGATGAATAACACAATAACGTAAGGTATTACAAGATAATTTGACATGATGAGCAATGAATGATAAAGACAGATTTTTCAAATCAGAGTTTTAGGTTATGTATACATAGATCATGTTTAGAACATGAAGGTCATGTTTAGATCATGTTTAGAACATAGAACATGTTTAGTTATTTTGGATAAAAATGTAATGAATTAATTCATATACTAGTAGAAGTGAATAACCCTAACCCTAACCCTGTTATATCTGATAACTAATATAACTATAATGCAAACTTGTCCACTTTAGTCAATAGGGACTATTGTTTCCTTTGAGTTGCATGGTTTATAGTAATAGTTGTCTCTAGCATTTCAAGGATAATACCTCTAAAAGAAATGTGTTGTATACAAATTCTCGATTTTTAATATATGTGTCTACATGGGTATTGTAAAAAAAATGTCACACAGGGTGACTATTTGAAGAATAAGTCCAGGTTCTTGAGTAGATGTTTTATTAAGTCCATGTTCAGTTCTTCTCGTTCAACACACACACGACACACCCCAAAGTGGGTGTTGCTGGCAGGAGGCCCCGGGACGATCCTCCCCGGCAGCACCAGGCCCTGCCTATATGAGCAGCTCTCGGCCCACCCCTGTGGCACATGACAGGAGGGGGGGAGGGCGTACTCCCTAGAACCTTCTAGAACTTTTCTACCTACGCAGTAAATACAATAGCACACACACGGCGCAAATAATGTATAACTATGTTACAAAAACATCAATAAAAGATTTAAATAACCTATCTATCCTTATTTCTTTGATTGATGTTACCAGATTACAACACTTTTCTAGGCCTGAGGCATATATAACTAAACTGTACCTTGAGTTTGTAGATGATATTTTGATGGTGCATAGATAGAACACTTGGCCTACGTCATCGGTATCGTTCAGTCCCGCTGCGAGAGGAGAGAATACTTCTTCTCCATCATTTGGTGTGTCCGACATGATGGCTTTAGTAATTCCATTTTCTGGGCTAGAAAATTAATTTGATTAGGAACAATGTACTGTCTTATCATTTACATTTGGAAAAGATTGAACCTGCTCTGCCGAAGAGCGGTGTGTATTGTGACCAGTGCGTATTGCTTTGCCATAAGCACCGCTCACTGAGCATTCTTTGTAGTCATTAATTTTGGGTGATAAAATAAAGAAGCACCTATGAGGTCGTCCTCGGGTGACTGTATGACCCATGGGGATTGTACGAACCTCGGGCTTCGCCCTCAGTACGTGACGATCCCCTATGGGTTGAGCCAGCCTCGGACGACCCCTGCGGTGCTATAGTATGTAGTGAATGATGCGCGTCCGTAATCTCTCAGAAGGGCTGTTTGTTGGGTAATGGGTTGCATGGGATCTCCTAGGTGGCACCACCATCTCTATGTTCATACCAAAATGTCATGGGTTAGGATTCTATCCAGATATGCTCATTAGCTAGACAGCAGGTTCACTGTATACATAGTTTATAGTCAATAAATATATAAAAAGTCGAGATTTTTAGGGTTAAAGATCTGTGATGGGCGGCTGATTCGCTAAAATTGGAATATCTTTACGACCATTGTATTATGCCCTCCACTTAAAACTATAATCATGTGCATAGATAGATCACGCCCAGCCAATCTGGGCTGTAACAAAAACATTCTGCAACCATACTTTTTTAGTCAGTTTGTTTCTTACTAAGATGGCATGTAACAATTACATTATTGATAGTGTGGTTAAAACCTCACCAAATCAGAATATAATGTTATTATAACAATATTTTGGTGATTTTTTAGTATGAAACCAAAACAGAACATGATAAGAACATTCTGTTTAGGTTGAAGAACGTAACCAGAATGTTATAATAATTTCACAATGCAACATCACAGCATAACCTTGCAGTAACATTTTTTGAGCCATCAAAATAATATAACAAGAACCAATAAAAAACGTTGTTGCAACATTATGAAAACGTCACACGTTTGGCTGAGAAATGCAGAAATAAAGGCATTATCTTGATGAAAGGTTACTCCATCTATTCAATAGATAGACAATTCCATCTACTTACTCATCATCAAATGTCACCATGCTGATATCCACTGTAGCACTGTCCTTGAAAACCCCTGTATTCCAGGTGATCTTCAAGCCCTCGTACGGTGGAAAGAGCCACCTATCGTTCCTCTCGCGAGTGACTGTATAGAGGGAGTCACTGTCAACTACAACAGAACACAAATATTTTAGTGCTGAATCTTAGCTTAATGGTAATGAAAACCGATTCATTGATAATAGTGAAGTCGAATTAATGTATATCAGGAAAAGGAAAGTAGAAGTGTGATGGATAACAGCTAGTGATAACAGCTCTTAATTTTTATTTTAAATGATTGCTATATATTAATACAGGTCCTAGTTTTTATCTTGTGAAATGGAAAAAAAATGAATTATTTATTTATATTCATAAATGATACTAATACCAGTGAATACAACTATACATTATGCATTATATTTGTTATTATAGTAACCATAGTTGAGAATAAATTTTATAGAAGGTTACATACTGCCCCTTAGACTTTTGTGTATCCTTAAGAAAGCTATCCATAAAGTACAAAATATCATAGATCAAAATTTTCTTTACAAATTGGTATACTGTCTACTTTTAAACATCCCTATTTTCTTCACAAAGTAAAAAATTGGCAACAAGAAAGTCATGTCTTACCAACAAAATAGGTTGCATTGAATTTGAAGCTCCTGCCACCATTTGTTGACATGGTAAAGTCGACCAGACCAGCCCTTCGTAGGATGGGAGTTAAACATGTCGCTCTCCGTGAATCAACAACATTTCCTGCCACTATTTTCTTTCCAAATTTGCATAGAATCTCTGTATCTTCATCATAGCATGGTCCTGATATGAATGTTGACTTGCCGCCAAATAATAGACCAAGCCTTGGCCACAAGAGAACGCTTCCTGAAAATCATTCAAATTGATTATATTTAAGAAGCAGGTGCACAAAGGTAGTTTGTAAAAACACCTTGTGCATATAATCAGTTGTACATGAATAAAGTAAAGAAACGGTCACCAGATTGCAGAAGAAAATATCATAAAGTTATTCGAAATTATATGGGTTACCACATTACATAATGTAAATACAGCATGGGCTTCTGGTCGGTGTAATATACCTGTTTAGCTATAGCAGACAGGTTGCATCTCCTAGCGAGCACCAATGCTTGGGATAAAATCAATAATCAGACTGATATATAAAGGTGGGAACCTATGGTTAAAGGTGGAAAACATTATTAGACACTGTTTGGAACAGTACGAGTCTTAAGGATTTCGGGGTTTGGATAGCCACGCATACGGACATCTGGTGACTAATCAGATAACTACACTCTTGCACGAACACGTGGAGCGGACGGACTCTACAGAGGAAACTTGTCTTCATGTAAGTGATTTTGTGAACCTAGGATTATATAGGCTACAACTACACTGGCAATTGTATGCAATTGATATATCCACTAATAAACTTGACTCTCAACCAAGCATTGTCTGCGTCATGGATATGAGTGCCCATCTCGAGGAACAGTCTACCACTTGACTAGCAAACATAGAGGAAGTTTAACCCTTTAGACCCCAATCCGGCTGTAGCCGCCCGTGGGTACTATCCACGATCCGGCCGTAGCAGCCTGGAAAAACGGAAATTTTTTCCATAAATTTTCCAAATATTTCAAAGAAGAACACTTTAATGAATATTAAACATACAAAAATGACTAATATATTGTTTGAAAGCTGGTTTAATTTCCTGATCGATGCTGAAAACCAGATGACTATAACTTCAATTGGTACGGATGGGTAGACCTTTGAAGTTCTTCAGGTATAAAGAATTAAAGGAATTCCTTTGGGAATTACATGGAAATCCTGGGGAAATACAGCAATTCATGAATGCAATCTGTGGGGTCTAAAGGGTTAACTAAGATGATTCGACTAATTAGTGATAGCAATTCCCCAGCTAATAAGTAAATACCTATAAAAAGTAGCGTTCACAGGTTTCAAAAGAACATAGTCAAAAAATAGATAATTGGGTCCCACACACCAGGGCGGCATTAACATTAATTGGAGCTTTCAAGCTTTTCTATGTAAGATTCCCATAGGTCTCTTCTGATCTTTTGTTCAGTATCTACTTACCTTCTTTAATGCAGTCGGACTCAGTGATGTCCTCAGTATCCACGCGAAACAGAAAACGTCCAACATCACCAGTGGTTTTCCCTCTCAGCTGATCAATGTTGGAAATGTTGGGTTTTCTTGATTCAGGGATGACATAGAATTTCTGATCATCTCCGGAATTGAATCCAACCTATTATAATCCAAAGTAATCAGATATTAGCCATCAGCTTGCTAATTCTCTCTCAGATGCTATCACCTGTTTCCTTGTCCAATAAGCCCATCCCACATTGGATATATGTTAGGGTTGGACAAAATTACTGTACTCCCAAGAGTTGGGGTTACTGAAATCAGCAAGCATGATCTTTTTCTATATCTTCAAGGACTGCTTTAACATTATGATTTCTTAAATTTCATCAGTTATCAGACTTTTGTTGTCAGCCAGTCAAAAGGCTGTATTTCAGGACAATAATTATAGGGTTGGACATTATAGGCTGGGCTGTGAGGCTTTAACATTGGTTCCTATAGGAAAAATGACAAAATAGAAGGGTGCATTTTACAGGTTCTAGGAGCTACCTTTCAACAAAATTGCTTTAGTTTATTTTGTATTATCTAACTTTCTTCAGATAATAAATGTGGATGCAATTTTGAAAGTATTTCATGGTAAGCGCTACTGTTGGTGTAGACTGGGATTGGCTTATTATACACACCTCTAGCGTATTAAAATTAAGAGTCATCTTGACATTACTTCTTGCAACTTCTTTTTGTATCAGCATGTCTTATACTTGTACTAACATTCTGACCATACATATTGAAATAGCATGAAAAAGTACAATTAAGAAGAGAATCATGCCAGAATAAATCCCTTCTGAAATACTGGCCAGTTCACATATATATATATATATATATATATATATATATAAGCTTGTTTTCTATATTCACAACATCTGCACATCTAAATGTGTATTTAAGATGCATTTTTATCTTTACTGTTTTCTAATATGCCTTAAAACCAAGATAAAAGATCTGGAAGCCTAGGGTTGTATTTAAGATGCATGATGCAATCTTTATTTCTAAGCACCCACCTGAGCAGGTATTCCTCCTAGACCAGTCACTGGATCCCCTCCGCTTTCCTCTGCAGTCCCAGTGGTCCAGGTGATGCTTCCATAGTTGAAAAGTGCAAACGAATGACGGCCATTGGTACCCAGGACTATTTGAAAGCTGTTGACCTGATGTAGAACAAATGACCTGTCTATATCACTCAATTCATTTCAAGTAATTATTTTTATCATGCATGTGTTCTTTTGACTCAATTCACTCAAGTGTTGTCCATTGCAAAGGGTAGGAAGGTATACATAATGTGTATGTTGATTTTGAACAAAAGATTAAGAATATTTGTCACCAATAAATATGCGTGTGTTGCCTAGACAACTGTGGTAAGAAAACACCATTCTAGTGGGATGAATCTTTAAGTTTAAGTGGATATACATATTACAAAATAGACATAGTAATGTAATACCATTAGGAGAACTAGTTATGCTAACTAACTTTATACTCACAGGTGTTATTGAACTTCCCCCATAGAAAGTCACTTTGTGCCATGTTGCTACAAACATCCATGTTGCATTGAAGTCGAGGAAATCTATGAATTTGTTTTGGACATACTCAGAAAACTGACAAAGCATGGCCTCATCGGTTGTCTCCCTGTAGTATACACGCCCATTGTCGGCACTGGTGTCGACGTCCGCCCAAAAGGCAGCTATCATGAGTATATCATGGAGTGGAAATGGACGTGGTGTAAATGCAGTGATTGGTTTATCAAAGGAGACGACACCATTTGTGTTCACCTGAAAATAAAATAATTCATAGAATGAATTTTTGAGTTCTCAGACAAGTCTACACCTTAGATTAGGGTCAACTATTTTTAGGCTTTTAAACACTATTAAGGGTACCGAAGATAACAAAGGAAAACTTTATTCACAAACAAAAAGTAATTAAATGGAAAATTGAGTTTGTTGTAGTCTGAACTTTTGCTAAAGAGTAGTTTCAATCATATTAGATGGTATTTTTCTGTATTACAACCATGTGGTGATATAGGAAAAAAGTCTGACCTAATTCCTGAACCAATCAGAGGCCTCTGTTTTTGAGAGCCTGAACTTTGACCTGACACCAACCTAATTATGACAACAAATGCCAATTTACACAATTAGATACCTAAAATGACCTAAAGTAGATAAATCAGTGATGCCATTTGCAACAATAAGTTATCGCTGTTATGATAGATCATTTTTGTGCAACAGGCCACGAGTGGCTGTATTACCCACAGGGTTCCACTAACCTCGGGCTTCACCCTTGGTTTGTGATAACCCCCTGTGGCTCGTACAGCCACCCTCAGATACCACCTTGGTTTTTCTTATTATAAAATTACTTTTTCCTGCATATAACTATCATTGAATATACCCTGCCCCCGATCCTTCTAAATACTCAAATATTGACACATTCTATAAAAAAATACATATTTTATACATATTTCATACATAAAAATACTTACAAAAAAGGACTGGTGGCGTCGGTTGAAGAATGGAAAGTCTGTGAGAGTCTCGACTCTATCAGAGCTTCCGTCATCATTCACAGGAACGACTTTGTCAGTGCTTGGATCAAACGGATAGAAGAAGTCAGGAACATCAAACTGGGCAGCTCTGCTCCACCATGTGACACAAGTTTGTCCATGTGTCACGCAAACGAGACATAGCATGATGAGAAGACAAGACCACTTTGCATAAGGAGGTCCACCGACGGCAAAAGCCATTTTGAATCTATCCTATTGGCAGATACTTTCACATCATAGGAAATAATATTCCGACACCGAAACTGCATTGCAGTTGTTTTTCCTGAATCCTGTTTGAAAGGGTCTAGACCCCTTAAAGCAATACAGGACATATTTATTTCTTGTATATAGCATGGAAACAGTTACAAGGTTATTCTGTGCCTTACCCTTATAGTTCTCATTTTTTCATAGAAGTGTATGATACCATGTTTATATATTACATCTGCATAACCATGTTAGAAATGTTCAGGGTAGTGTTTAGCTCACTCATATATATATATATATATATATATATATATATATATATAAATTGGCCTATATGCATGTGTGTATATTTATAGCTCGTTGAGAAATATATGTACTAATAACATATGAATTACATAGTTCCGCCCCACTCTAAGATTAAATGGGTAATATCTATTACATAACCTACATTTCTGTGGATGTAATACATATCCAATCGCATACAATTGCAGTCAAGAGTATGCACTGTACTACATTTTTAAGATTAGCTAGTAGATTAGTACATTATAACAAGTTGGGTTTTTCATACGGAGACCTCCATACAGTCCTATGTCATAACTATTCGTCCCCTAGGATATTACCTTAGTGAAGGCTAACTATTAGGTTGTTTTTGGAATTTTTTTATGACCGAAACTATCAAATCATGGCAGGTCGAGACCCACTGAGGACCCCCACCCTTCATAAAAAAATTAGTAAATGTTTTTGGAATTTTATGCTGGTTATGGGGCTCAAAACTGCTCAGTTAAGTAGGCAGTAACACAATATCCCCATATAACATTTGTTTGGTAAGTCCTCTCTATATGTTAGTAAAACTCATGGTTCAGAGCCCCCTGACCCAAGGGACCGACCATGGTCGGCTCTTAATGTAAACATCCAAAGATGATCCAAAGATAAGCGGTAAGATATAGGACTGATTAATGAATTCAAAACCTCTGTAGTGGCCTTAGAAGTACATCGTTTTATGCCCCCTTTATGTCGATCCCTGTGGCCCGTTGTGGGGCATTCTGAATATAGAAAGTTAAATGTTAAAAAAGTTACGAAACCCATTGTGCAATGGGCCACTGGTGACTGGAGAGGGCGGGGATGGATGCTTACAAGTTTTGGGGAGTGCTTACAGAGCATTTACAGAGCACTCGGTGATAACTCAATATCTCCCTTGGCCCGTTGCACAATACTGATTGTAACAATGAAAATCAGCAAAACAACAAAACCTTTCGTTGTTACTTTGATCATAGTTTTTACACTTACAATACAACTTATTTAGAATGCTCTTGATGAGCTGTATATTTTACTGATTTCTTTCTTATTTTTCTCACTCATATATCTATTTGCAGAATTTGATTTTATCCTGTAGAAACAGAGTTTTTAAGGGTCATCGAAACATTTTGATAATTATTGTTGGTATGAAAACGACAACTGTACACGTATATCCTGTAAAGGTTACAGGTCATTTACAGCATTCTAAATATATTTATTTTGAGGGTGAAACATGGCCCAACAACAAATAAAGTTCACAACAAACACATTCAGTGTTATGAATGCGTTCTTTGTTATGCAATTCACGGTGTAACAGGGCAGTTGAACTTATAATAAGCTTATGAATTCCAAAGGTCCATACGTTCTTCTAATTTACCATGAATAATTTATATTTCCCTTCACTAGTTTCGTACCATGAGAATATATCTCTCCCAAATTGAAAAAGAAAACTATTTATTCCATGAACACATCAGGATTGTCACAGTTTGATAGCTTGGGTTAATCAAACAGTAATGAAAGTGATTAAAATAAAAGTGACCCAACCAAGGATGCGACGATATTATGATGTCGCAGCAACATTCTGGCTGCTTCTGCATTTGGTTCTTGAACATTCCGTTCTTTTTATGAGTACCAATTATGTCGCTGCAAGGTATTGCAGTGATGCTGCACTGTGATATTATTACAATGTTAACGTTCTATTTACATTCTTCAACCCAAACAGAATGTTTTTATAACATTATGTTTGGGTTTCATCCTAACCTCACCAAAAAATAATGTTATGATAACATTCTGATTTGTTGAGGTTTCAACCTCGCCACCAATAACGTAATTTTTAAGTGACATCTTAGTAAGTAAAAGTGTATGGTTGCAGAACACTTCTGTTATGTCACAAATTCTCCCTACCACGGATAGCATATTTCCTGGGTTTTACCTGCAGACTATACCTAATCAGGGTGCATGCTGGGAAATATGTCGACAAACTATGAGGCTTAACCATAGACATTTTCATTAATCACGGAATTATTTGTGGATAAAAATTATGGGGGTCAATATAAACTACTTTCTTATTTTCCATCAGTATATCTTCATAATCATTTTGAGATGGCTTGAAAATGCATTCATTAAACATCGATATATAGCAGATAATATTATATTTTCTATAGTGTTTCCTGTGTTTTTGTCGTCAGAATTAGCCTAAATTAGCCTGCAGGTGCCTAAAATACAGTATTTCAGCTATCCGTGGTAGGGAGAATTGGCTGGGGATGTCCCCCCATCTAGAGCCCCTGTTCTGGGATGACTCAGTAGGACCCAGGCCCGGGAATCTAGGAACTAGTACAGCTGTCCTGGTTTTGCCACTCCCATCCATCTGGGAGCAAACATTTTCTAGACAGGGGATTCCTCTTTGGCTACATTACACATACTGCTTTGTATACATTGAACTCGCCTGCCATCTTTTGAAGAAACAGTTTAAAGGTTTTATTTTATGGAGGGACAGAGTTTTGGGAAATGGGCCAATTACCAACGGTGGAGGATGAACTTAATTTTTATTTTTCCTCTCAAGAAATTCTGGGAAAAAGGGAGGGGCTTGCATCTGGATTCCTACCCCCTAAATCTGCCACTAATTGGTATCACAAAATCGTTTTCTTAAATTCGACAAGAGACAGGGGTTAAAAAAGATAATGACATGGGATATGGCCATTTCTTAAATTCGACATGTGACGTGGGTCTAATCTGTGATATATGGACAGGCGACACGGCCGTTTTTCAAATTTGACACACGACAGGGGACCCCCCCCCCCCCCCCATCCATGCCCCCCCCCCCATCCATGCCCCCCCCCCCCCCCGGGTATGTCCCTGTAGACACAAGAACTGGGTCAACCACCCTGATAAAAGAGTCATGTAAACACTGGAGAGGGAGCTGCTCTTAAACTCAGGGGGTCTGTGGGAGTGTCAACTGAGGGGTTCTACAGGGATGTCAACTCAGGGGGTTCTGTGGCAGGGGCGAATCCAGGATTTTGAAAAAAACAAAAAGGTGGGGGGGTTGCGTGCTATAGCAAAATTTTCGCTCGCACCCTTCAGTTGCAGGAATTTTACAATTAAAAAAATAAATTTTGCCAAATAAAGGAGAGCGCATGCCTGGCATGCCACTCCCCCCCCCCCCCCCCCCATGTGGGGATGTCAATACTCAATTCAGGGGTTCTGCAGTGACATCAGCTTAAGGGGTCTATGGGGACATAAACTCGCAGGGTCTGTGGGGGTGTCGATGAGAATGTGTTATACCCTACTCCCCTTTACATAATTTAAAGAAAGAGAAACACAGGAATTGCCACTCTTGCCGATTCAGGAAGTAACATGTGACAACATGAGACCTAATGAAAATCAATGAGAAATATATATCCATATAAGTATACAATTATATATGTCATATTGCGGTTTGTGCCTGTATTGAAACATCATTATATATGAGCATTCTGGGACTCAGCTGTGGAAGTACAGAACTTAACAATATATTTTTTCAGTTTTTCACCCTTGATGTGTTCAGTGTTGGTTTTCTGTAACCCTGGAAAGTAGCTGTCATCGCAGGTCGACTGTGGGAGGAAGAATGTGACTCAAAGTATAAGGGCCAATCCCCTAGTACTGGAAAGGGGCAAGGGTCATGTGACCTTATTATGGGATATTACCCCAGGCAAGAATGTATTGTTATTATAACGTTAGTATAATATTCTATTTGGTCCTGGTTTGGTTCTTGTTATGTTATTTTGATGGCACCTAATAATGTCTTTAGAACCTCACATTGTGACATTGCATTGTGACATTATTATAACATTCTGGTTACATTATTTCACATAAAAATGGTGTTATTATTAAATTTTGTTTTGGTACGGATGGTATCAACATCGTCACAATATAACGTTATTATAACACTCTATTTTAGTAAGTCACAACTTAACCTAAAATAACCTTCCTGTTATGTGAAAATTAGGCAGGTTATGGACTGACCAAAATAGCATGGTCACAGAACGTACTTATTACGTTGCTGCTTGCCTGGGACAGTTTCACTAGTAATGGGTTCCATATATCTTTATGGTTGTACTCAAGTCTAACATATGTATGTTTGACACTGAAAGCTGCCGACACACAGGATCCGAAAGTGTGCCTTTTTTTATTCTGTAATACATGTTATAGTCCGCCTGTTGGTTTTGTCGTTTTATTTAGATAACCTCAATTTTAAAGGGTTCCTTGCACATAAGTTTACAAGTTCCCATTTTATTCGTACTTTACTTCACTTATGTATACTTAAATTGTTTCAAATGAAAAAAGAGGCAAAATTTCAAGATTCAATGAGTAATTTAGGAAAGAAAATTTAATTTGGGAATTCCCTAAATTCTTGGGCTTTTAAAACTCCCCTTGCTACGTCATAAGGAAAGGGAATTCCCTTTCAAAATAACTTGGGAATACCAGGCTATTTGATAAATTTAGGTGAGTAAAAAACACAAACTATGGTTTAACTTGGAATATTCGTTCGAAATCTCTAGCATTACTCAGTCTTAGTTTAAAGGTCACGCTGTATGAATTTCATTGGAAAATATCAAGTCTTTAATTATATATTATGCAAGGTTCCCTTTACATAAGAAAATCCGTCTTATAGATGAATATGTTTCTGATCATTTATCTTGATTCTATTATAGTCACTGTTTGTAAACTAATGTGGTTATTTTGCAGAAATATTTTCTCATTCACTATTTTCAATGGACTAATTTGCAAATTATTTCTAATAGATACACTACAAAGGATAACTACAGTAAAGACATAGACTGTTCACACAAAATACGAGGAATCGTAATTTTGCCATTACATTGGGAAAAGTATTTTGGATGTGGTATGTAATGAATACAAGTGAAGCATGCAAAGTTGATGCAAAAATGTTAGCGGAATGTTATAATTATCTGTGAGTCTAATACTTTTATGTGCAGAATATCCTACCTTTATCTTCTATAAAGCACAGAAATAATGGTAAGAGAACTATTCGTCTCTGGGCAACCCATCATTAATTATTGTTCTCTTTATTACATATAGGCCTACACAATGATCATACATGCACACATCCCTAGATCTTCATATCTTTTCATGGAAATTGCCCGAACAGGATACATCTGGTTCATCCTATCGTCACATGTTCCAGTTATGTCTAACATCATAGCCCACACTAGTTGATAAAAAAAAATTAATGGTCGTGGGTCACATACAACATTGTTCAGTTCTAGACAAGACAAATATAGCACATACCCTTTGACTTGTGTGCTCAAGGTGCCTTTCTATATGTCCGTTGCGGATGCGTTTTGCCCATATAAGGTATGCGGAGGCTATGTGTTTTTCCATATATGGAATTCCGGATAGCCTCCGCATACCCTATATGGGGAAAAACGCATCCGCAACGGACATATAGAAAGGCACCTTTAGACCGGGCCCCCACTTGGCCGATTGACACAACTGACTAGAATTCATTGACACAACTGACTAGTGTTCATTAGCTAATTGAAAGTTAGCTATTTAGAAAGATAGATAACCCTGAAATTCCATTTTCAGCCTGGAAAGAATGATTAGAATAGATTGAAAAATGATGACAGATTGTTGCACAGTCCTCACAATATTGCGAGACCCAAATCTAACTTGGTTTTAAACTCTCACTGTTGTCACACGAGGACGTGATCACGCAACGGGCCACATGGAGATCAACCTGAAGAATATTGGCTTCATGTCAGTATGCAAACACCATCCACTGTTGACAAGGGACCTCTGGTGGGGCAGCGACAAACTAATTAATAACTGTTGACTATTGTGGCCCGTTGCACGATACCTATCATTACAATGCATGGTAGCAAATTAACAACACCTCTCGTAGCAACATTGCATGTTTTAACACACACAACCCTCACAATAAACCTATTAAGAATGGTATTAATGAGCTGCAATGTTAATGATGTATAGCCTCTCACACGGGAAGATTTTGATCTCATACATTAAACAGACTTGGGCCTGGTTGAATAGCTTTGCTATATACCGCCTCAATATGTGTAAGTTTTCCCCCACCATTAACACCGAAAGTGCACACTATTATAATCTGACTTATTGCACACGCAGTTTTTATTGTATTATTGCTACTATTTTACTCCTACTTTCTAAGTTTACCTACGCCTTCTGGGGTGTCAAGAAGTGTTGATCAGAGTGTGTTAACTATATTGTTCCACCAAAGTCCGTGTAGCTCATAATACTTTTAACACCCTCAACTTTGGCGGCGTCTTAATGTGTCTACACTCCATGTAAGCACCAATTTAATGGGCGCGTCTTTCCGCAGTTCTCCTGACACTGGCCATATGCATGTGTGGTTCGACCTGAAAGATTGGTTTCCCCTAAATCTAGTAGAACAAAGGTTGGTTTGTGTGTAATCTCTGCACTTATGCAAATGGCGCTTGGTAGCACTCAGCCAAGCGAGTAGCTCATTCATCTATCAACAGCCGAGCAAGGATGACCTCTTGGAATCTTACTCCGACTAAGGGCAAGCGCAGCCTAAGGCTTAAGCTCCGTGTAAGTTACATTTAAATCACACCACTTCAATAGTTCATTCTCTTTTGCTAAAGATATTTAAAAGATAATTTGTAATAGCCTGTTTTTGTTACCGCCTACCCACCGCATCCCGTAGCGTTGGGTGGGTTTTGTAGCGTTTTTCAGTTTCATTTAATTTACAGTTGTCACGCACTCACGCACTCTATATATATCCGATCTATATTCAGCCAACCACAAGTCCCAAAGTAGTTGATCGCGAACCAGTGGTCATCTTGGACGATGACGGTCAAAAGGGGGAAGAAAAGAAAGCCGTGGACTGCAACCAGGAAACAAGTCCCAGCCAGGCAACCACATGTCCCAAAGTTCAGTTCTCTGATCAGGAACCAATGGTCATCGAACCGATGGTCATCTCGGATGATAATGGTCCAATTGCCACCCATGTTCAGCCCCCCGCGGGAGCTCAATATGAAAAGAAAGCCGAATGCAACCCGGAAACCAGTCCAAGGTGAGTCTGCCTTTACCCTAAATCAGTTAAACTTTGAGCCAAATGTCCCATATGTATATATCTGTTTACGGCTGTATAACATTCGTTATAAATGCAAAAATTAATAAACATTGATTAATTAATTTATTAACGTTTCTTAATGTAAAAATTCTAATCCCTGAATGTGCGCCTCAATTCTTACAATTAAGTAGGCACCTCCCCCCCCCCCTTCGTTTTTTTAAAAATCTCTGGATGCTTCTCCGTTGTTTTACCCCTTCGCTTCGTCTTTTTTACCTTCAGTTGCAACCTTGGCAATCCGTTGACGTCCCCAACCACCAATTGCAAGCGGCCGTATAAGACATGCAATTTGACGGAGGACGAGGCAGAGAGTACCATTCTTGAGATTGGAGCCTTAGCAGAAAGACTTGTCCCCGGGGAGGGCAATTTTTTCGCTACAAATTTTCGGCGTTATTTTTTATTCAAGCAACAATTCAAATCTGTTAATAATTCCTAATCTTGTAAATCATATCGAACGACCAAACAATTATTATATCATATTCCTTTTATTTTATCGAGCGCATCTAACTCATATTCTGTAATAAAAAAAGTTATTTACCCAAAACAAATTCCTATATGTTGTTCCGTCACCATAATTTCGTGTCGTATCGTGTACACGTACGCCCTCCAGTTTTAGTGGCTTCATGCAGAAACCTATTATTCTATCTTAATCCTTTTTCTTATTCAAGTGTCTCTTAGTCACCTTCTGTAGTAAAAATGTCATTTAAAAATGTCATTCAAGGGTCCCAATGGTTCAAAACGGTGCCATGTGGGCCCTCTTTGCACCATAGGGAATCGGTTGTAAACATTAGCTTTTCTCTAAATATATTCATTTCCTACATATGAAACTCACAACATATAGAAAGAAGCATGTCATAACATGCATGGTCATATTAAAATTTCATAAATATGTTTATTTTAGACACAATCGGCTTGGGTTTTTTGCCCTGGTCTATTGTCGGCACTCAGGGCACCGGGTGCCGGGAGTGACCACTCCCGTGGTGGGGGACTGGGGGCTAATTTGAATCACCCGACGCGTGTCCCGCCCCCGATAACGCGGCACTTCTGTGGTGTAAGACTCCAGTAGGCTCACGTCACACAGGACGCCGCGCGTGGCGGGTGGTTCCACACTGGGGGGCGGTTCTCATTACAGGCCCGTCCTCTGACCCCCCTGCCGGGCCTTCTGACCGGCCGGGCCTGGGGGGGCCCCCGACATCAGACTGGAGGGGTGTAAACAATCGACATACTTCACTTATCAACCCTTTTTTTCATAATTTCAAGGGTATGAGGGTTATCTATATGTTATCCCCAATATTTAGGTAGCTCCGTTTATAAATGCAATACTTGATAAGGAAATGATTGAGTCTGACAGCTGGTTCTTCTATAGCCTATAGAGGAACCACATCCTGTTTTTCAATAATTGCATTTTGGACAAAAATTTTATGCAAAAGTCAGAGATTAGGCTATAAAATGTCACTAAAAAAGTGAAAATGGAGATTAGAAAATTAATATACCTGCTCCAAACGATTGTCATAGGTTTTTATATATATCTTCAATACACCATTGCAATATGCAATTTATAGTCAGATTAACCAAAAAAGCTTTTAAAAATACTGTGAAACAATAACATACATGCAAAAAAAAGGCTCTGTGGCAATTGGGATGCATAAATTTGTGCATTTTATATGAAGAGCTGCGTATTATCTTACATATTTAAAGTCTACTTTTTCTTATACAGAATTTTCCAAGGAACACGTTGGTCACTCATAGTCCATTTCCCCCGTTACCAGAAATCCATCGGCGTCAATGCCTTGGAAAAATCCACGTGCACACGACTGGGGGATTTCGAAGTCGTTTTCTTCAGCTATTAGAGCTACCAAGTTTGAGTAATTGAGAGAAACAGATGGTATACAAGTTTGGGCATTTTATTACTTAAGAGACATGGTTATATGCGAGTAGGAGCGAGCAAAAGTGAGTAGATGCGAGTAAATATGAGTCCTAAGTCTAAGTGTTCACTATGAGGCGGTATTGGCCGTCCTGGCCGTGGTGCCGTCTCTGTCCCAATTTATGGGGCCAAGGGCCGCCGCGAGGTGGGCTGGGACAGAGGTAAGGCGCTCAGGTGGTACATAGGCTGAGAGGCCAGAGCGCCCCGCCCACGTTCCGTGATGGCACAGCTCCTCCAGGGTGCTCCCGGCCTGTGCGGCGACACACGCAGCCCCCCGGCGGAGGGAGTGCATGGTCACACGAGCAGCATGGGGGCTGCCCACACGTGTTAGGGCCTCCCTCATCACTGCCACTAGTGGGGGAGCTGTGAGGGGGTGTGGCCCCGGCAGTAGGAAGGCCGGGGCTGTTGGTGGAGCAGGGACCTGGTCGCAGGCGAGCTTCCATGCTGAGACTGGGCAGTATGGGGAGTGAGGTACGGCATAGACGATGAGGGCAGTAGCCTGGGAGGGGGCTCAATTTGCAATTAAGCCCAATTACCTTCAGTAGATCCCGAGATATTGAAAAGTTAAAATGACACTAAAATTGAGGCTGAAATCTCAGCAGGTGACAGAATACAGGGCCCAAACTGTCCAGATCCTTTACCCGGTGCTGTCGTAGTACCTACACACAGCATGTCATGAATACTACATGTACACGTTGGTCACTCTGACTCATAGTCAATTTCCCCCGTTATCAGAAATCCATCGGCGTCAATGCCTTGGAAAAATCCACGTGCACACGCCTGGGGGATTTCGCAGTCCTTTTCTTCAGCTATTACAGCTGCCGGCGCCTGCCCAGTCCGCAGCGCTTCAACCGTCAGGTTGTCAAAGTGCCGCTTAAGCCTCTCCTTGACGTCGTGATTACCAATGTCCTGAAGTTTCATAAGGAGAAGGTGCGCCCACTGGGTGTCCCGGTCATCCTCCACCTCCTTTTCTTCGGACTGGAGGGGGTCAGAAAAGGTGTCACATCCCGAAGAAGTGCGCCGGCTGGTTGACGGGCAAGCCCCCCGGCAGCAATGGTCGTTGGTGGGGGCTAGTTGCCCGAGCATGGCCTCTAGCCGGTCGAAACGGTCGTGCAGTGATGTGAACTGAGCTGTTGTTGATTCCCTCACTGAGTCAATCGAGGCAGCGTTGATTGCCAATGTGCTCCTCTTCCTCTTCCTCTTAGGGATTTGAGCAGAGAGGCCGTTATGCGGTTCAGTTTCCCCTTGGTTTGGGGTTGAAGGTGTGTTTGTAGACATGTTGATGAGTCGGGAGCTAGTTCAGTTCGTGTGTCGTAGGCGGTGGTCAGTGGCTAACTGATTAGCCCTCAGCCCCCAGCCCCCAGCCCCCCCTGGGTTAGGGTCATCCTCCCACAACGGGGCCCGTCCCTCCCGCTCCTGGGGGGGGGGGGGGGGGGGCACTGACTCTTTGAAGGTTGTCCCCACTGCCAAACTTACCGCTCCTGAATTAGGTCCCCCTAATTTTGGGGACCACAGATCACCGCCCTCCAAAATACGAGTGTGTCAATACCAGAAAATATACATAAATAACCAAAATTGGTAAAGAAAACTTCTTATAATATTACAATAGCCATTTTTGGGTGAAATAAAGTAGTAATTAGGCTAATTACTAAATTACTGCCCCTATATTTTTCTATGGATGCTGGTCAGGGCCCCCCTATTTTGCCTCAAAAGTCATTTGCTGACCGCCCCCCAATTTTTACGTTCCCCGCCCCCGCTTGGTGGGTCCGTTTTGCAGTGGTTACCTTTTCAAACCCAAGGTACTGCACTTAGAAACGGAGCCACCTACACATTGGGTATATCATATAGAAAACCATCATACTAAAGAAATTGAGAAAATATTTTGAAAATAGGATAAATTAGTGAAATATTTTGACTGTTTACACCCCTCCAGTCTGTTGTCGGGGGTCCCCCCTGGCCTAGCTGGCCACAGGGCCGGCAGGGGGGTCAGTGGCCGGCCCTGTTAATGAGACCCGGCCCTGGAGTATGGAACCACCCGCCACGCGCGGCCTCTGTGTGACGTCAGTCTACTCGACTCTATGCCTTCAGGGCTTCGGCTTTGGCTGAGTCATCCCCGCGGTCTGTTTTTGTTTTATTGTATACAATAACACTGGAAAATATCCTATTAACCCATGAAGAGGGGATTAAAGCGGGGGAAATAATTTTGGATTATGTCCTTGCAGGGAAATAACGCTGACCATATGCATTAGCCCAAATTTGCTAGCGGGGAAGGACACTGATGAATTCGAAGGTATAGGCGCTACGAAGTTGGTATAGAATAAATTAAAATAATTATCCTTGAGCTCTTCATCCTGTTTGTGATTAGCTACCAACTCACTGTATATCTCTATGATCATGAGTTACATCGATCGCAACCCTGCTCCACCCACCAGGGCACATTTTTTCACGTAACCGACAACGTGACCCTCAGTTTCGGAGCATGTGTTGCATTTTGTTATCAACAGGCCTAGGGTGCAGGCACAATGCGTTAGTTTCAAATTGAATGTACTCGAACTAGCGCCCATTCACACATAAAACTTAGAGAAGAAACATTTGAGTCATGTCGACCCCTCCTCTGGAAACCATGGAAAGTCCACAGTCACCGGGACCCTCTCGGGAGGTCAATCCTCCCGCGACAATCACTAAAGATTGTGCTGACACTAGGCCTCCTTTGAAAAGAAATCGCGTAACCGTTCATCCATACTGTCGCGCAATGAGCACCACTACCATGTATGATCGTCGGCAGTCTGTTCCCCTGGCCCGGGCTTCCCTCTCTCCGCTCGTGCTGCGGGCATTATCAAGTCAGCTGGGAGCCCATACCCAAAAGAGTGGCCACCCATCACCCCGTCCATCCAAGTGAGGTAAGAAAGAAACTCTTTTTTTTTTCCAGCAACATCCCTGTAAAGCGTGTACATGTTTCGGTTAATTATCTAAGAAACCGTTTCATCTTTCCTTTTCTGGTATACTTGCATTTTCAATAACCTACTAATTATTGATCGGGTGCTAACTTTTTATCCTAATTACATCTTTTCCCGGTACCGAGCAGTCTGTGCCAGAATCTACTTTCCTTCTCCGTCTAGTCCTAATCACCTTCTATTTAATGATTTCAGTGGCGCCCATCTTCTGAGATAGCTCTTCATGGTCAGGGCTTCCGAATTGATCAGAATATATAGTGCTTCTGAACCTGGCTGGTCCTCGTCGACATCGCTTTGCAATTTTTCCTTTGGTCGCTACCTGGTGGATCAGGGCCAAGGGCGGATCCCGGAATATGTACAGGTGGGGGGGGGGGGGGTGAAGTTCCCCCTTCCCCCCCCCCCCCTGTCATCGGCCCTTTATCATCAGTTCTGGGTGGTACATTTGAATTCATTTACCTCATCAACTCTGTCAACAATTAATCGTAATAAAAGAAAGTATTCACGCGATTTAGTGCCTTTTATCATTGTTTTCTCATCAATCACTGCATTGATTTGTGCATAATACTGTGAAGTGTTTACCTAGTAATAAGAGTGCTATTTTAAATTATCTTTGATTAATTATCGGCTCATGGGTTGTGTAAAGGGCAACCAAGTGGAGTCCTGCAACACTTCCAGCATGATAAGCCTACAAAAATGAACCTCGGTTGGCTAAAGAGAGGTAATCGAGTGTAATTGATTGTTAAAGGAATTGTCTTATCATCAAGGAATTCAAGTGAAACACTAACTTTATGGAAAAGGTGTTTATAAAAGTTCAATTTCAAGTACAAAGATTCAGAATATTATGCTTACATCCTGACATATTAAATCATATTATTAAACGATAAGAGTCTTTAGGCATTACTGTAGACTAAATGTTTTAAGAACAATATACATATTCCATTCCATATATACCTTCCGACTTCATCAACGTTGTCATTTGCAGTAAATAGTGCCATCTTGTGTTAACTTTGCCGATAGCGTTAACCTTAATTACGTGACCCAAATTAGCGTTATCTTTCAAGTACTTGAAGTCGGAGCCATCTAGTGAGTAAATGAAATGCCAGCTAGCGTATACTTAATATCCTAATATGTACTGGGGACATCTGCCGGTCTATACAATAATATAAGCAACTCCGTCCGCAGGCCTCGAACTCTGGTTGAAAAAATATAAAATGCAAAAATATAAAATCGAAATTATTTTACTTTCTATAACAGAATCACTGCCTGTTGATAACTTGAAATTTCTTCACAATTATTGATTAGCCATGAATTTTGACTCATTCTATAAGACAAAGCACCTGCCGGGCTGAACGATATTGTATTCAATATATTAGAGTTCAGGGTTCATTTTCCTGACTTGTCTATGGCGATGGCAAATATTATTCAAGTCCTATATGCTATTTCTTCATCGAGCCCAAAGCAGATGGGGGGTTCCTACCAAACGTTAACGACTTACAATACAACAATACAATACAATAATTTATTCACAGCCCTAATTGAGGCAAAGGAAAGAGATCGTTTAGCCGATATATAGCTACTTGGAATCCCAGATTAAGAATAGAAAGATCTAGATCTAGAGTCAGCTAGCTACTCGATGATAACACTAAAGACTATGAAACAGATCAATTTTCAAAAAGGGGGGGGGGGGCGTGCTATTTTGGAAATCTCCTCCCGCACCATAAAATAATTAAGTGTAATGGTTATCCAGAGTATCCCCTTTGATGGGGATTGAATAGTGACATGGCTTGGGCAGCGTAGTTATTTTGAGGTAGCACCTTGAGACTAAAATACTTTTAACATGTCGACTAAGTTGTTTAGAGCTGAGATTCTATGCCCCGAGAGGTGTACCTTGCCGCACTACCCATAGTTGTAGACAAAGTATTCGTCCCTGGATATTGCCATTCCTATACAGCGGAGGTGGTTGAGCAGGGGAAGGGATGCATCGCAGGCTAGCGCATTTCATGCTTTTCCCTTAGGCTTCGGGCCTGCGCTCTTCTCTGGCATGGAGCCGCATGCTTTTGTTTTTAGAGAATTTATTTTTTTTTTGTTTTGTGGTCCAGCTTTTCGGCCACGTTCTTGTCTGAATTTGGCCATCATAATGCTGCAAAATTAATTCTGTCAAATTGTATAATGTTGCATGGTTTTGAGTTCAGAAGAGCGCTTCCATGGTTAGGGCATTTTCACGTCACAGGCATGTGTGAGTAAGAGATATGTACATCGGTATCTCTTTGGCAAGGGATTGGCAGTTGAATAAGTAATGAAACTGATGGGACAGGACATGACAGGTTTGACACCGGGACACGCCTCTATGATGACTGCGTCCAGCTGTTGGCCATCTGAGGCGGCGCATTTCAACTAGCTTCTGTGTCAGGTCCCTCATAGGAGTACCTGTCGCGTTTCACACCGGGACACGCGTCTATGATGACCGCGTCCAGCTGTTGGCCATCTTAGGTGGCGCATGTCAACTAGCTTTTGGTCAGGTCCCTCATAGGAGTACCGCGGCCCACTTCTTGACACGTGACGTAACAGGCCTCAAACGGGGCGGCGGTCATGGTGTCGCTCATACTCCTAGGACGTAACTTATGGTAACTTTTGGTGTCGCTGAAACCCCTGGGACATACGTAACTTACGGTAAAAGTCTTGCCTCATCGATAAAAGATCGCTTTCGCCAGATCATGTGTCCACAGGAGAGCCAGCCGGGGATGTATAAATACGGCGTGGCATATGGCTATAGATCACTGGAAAACCTGCTGCCACCATGAACGCATCAAATGACTGTCCTGACTCTGTCCTGTCCAACCCGAGTATCAGCCCGTGCAGGATGATCACCAGCAGCCCAAAATGGGGTGGCGCGCAAATAACAGATCTTGATCTGTCTCCGGATGATTCCCTGTTCCCCATGGATGTGTTTCACGTGACCAATATTTTTGACAAGAACCTGGAAGCGTCTGGCTCTTCATGCACCTCCGCCATTTCAAAACCAACCATGGCCGATGTGTTGGCTAAGATGGATCGCCTGGAGGCGAAGTGCCGAAAGGTCGAGTGTGAAGCGTCTGCGGTAAGAGCAAGGGCCGAAAAGTTGGCCATTATCCAGCAAGCCAAGCCTGCGCCTGCCCAAACATCCTTGGCATACGAACCGAAGCCGAGTAATGCTATAGCTGTAAGTTGCGAAATATGTTTCAACGGCTCCTTATATTATAAAACTGTACATATTAAACATAGTCTTGGTTTATCAATTATCGACATATCATTTAGTAAGTAATCGAATTCCATCTTAAATATATTTACAATTCACTGCTTAATGCTTGGTTTCTTTTGTTGTTTCTAGTATTCTGTTCGTTCCGCTTACAAGGGCAGGTGCAGGGAAAACGCTGGCTTCACGCTTACTGCTGGGTAGGTTCATGAATTCGAAGATCATATAAGGTGATAACGATCGATGTGAACAGTGGAGACCTTAATATTGTTTTCCCTTAATATTGTAATCTAATTGTAGTGATAGAGCACGTGCACCCCAAGCGATGCCGTTCATGACTATAATACATATGATTATATTCCTACATTCAGGGCGGGGATGAACCATCCTCAAAACGCTGCGATTATCCAGGATTTGGTTGATAACGTCAGCACCGGCGAAGATGCCCCCAGACCCGAGGTATTAGGTAAGTCTGATCGGTAGCAAGTTTCCCTGTTAACTAATTACCTGTACAGGTACATGAGTGGATGGATCACGCTCCTCCTAGTCATCTTGACTTAATACCTAAATTCAGGTTATCGGAAAAAGTGTTGATATACCTATGTAAATGTTATAATTATGATGTAACTGTACTACTCGCTTGGCTTATGCGTGTCCATAATTGTCTATTAAATGAAAGATGACTTGGAGAGTTAATACAGGTTTAATCCATAATTTATCAATAAAGGCTCACTCCCGGAGGAGATAATGTTATACAAATAGGAAATGTAGAACTAATATCATATACATTGAGTGTTGCAAATGTAAAGTGTCACAATATAAAGTATGACAACATAAGGTATTACAAAATATAAAGGGTCACAACAAATGTGACAGTGGCAGTCTCTCTTCATAAAAAGTCCTATCACAGTGTTTTCACACCTCTGAGTGTGTATCACAAAGAAGAAAGCTTAGGGCTAATACGCTTTGACACTAATTAAAAACCTGGTAAAATAATTCCATACAATGTCAAAGTATTTCATATATATTTCCTCTACCATTCCTATAGAACGTTTTTGTCCTTTCCCGTGCTTTGATTTAACATGTAAGAACCCCTTATATCCTTTCTCAAGTAGTGGCTTGAATTGTAAGCTGATTTCAAATCATTATTTATATAGTCGCTACCCAGACGTATTTCCGCACTCAGCAAACCAGGGCGAGGCGAGAGCGGGCCGGGGAGATCGAGGAGAAAAACAGAAAGGCCAACCTCCGTCACCAGGAGAGCAACATGGCGCCGATTGAGTAAGGCGGGAGTGCGTGGGCCGGTCAGCGTTTATCAGAGATCTCTGTTGATATACAACGTAGTGAATCACCATTTTCGCTCAGTTTGTCAGGGAAACTCATGTGAGCACGTACAATCTAATAATTAACACGTGTTTATCTTGGATTTACGTGGAATGCCGCCTAAAACTAGAAGTGGATCACTCACACTGAAACCCGCGAGGTCACCCTGCGACCCGGAAGTACAACACACGCAAACCATAACAAAAACATTGGAAATGGCGTCTGGCGGGGGTGATCCCGAAGTGGTAAGCACTGAAGATTTACTGAAATCTATTTTATCAAACCAAAAATCAGCTGAAACAAAATTGGACGATCGTTTGTCAAAGATAGACGATTCCATCGAGAGATCAGCATCCACAATGAACAATTACATTGAGTCAAATGATAAACGATTTGTGAACTTCGAGGCGGAGATGATGAAAGCAATAAACGATGTAAAGGAACTATCTGCCAGGGTTAAAACGCTAGAGGAGAATCTGAAGACTACCTCTGATGAGCTGGGGACTACCCAAGAAGAACTACTGGCAACTAGGCGTGATCTAAAGCTTAAAACTCAAGTCATCGAGAAGCTGGATCGTAAATTTGTCCAAGAGGAGGAAGAACTTAAGCGATGCTTAATTATTCTTGATGGGGTTCCAGAAAAAATTGCTAAAAAACCAAAAAAAATAGCATTGGATTTACTCGCAGATCTGGACATTGATCACAAGGATAGTGATATCGTAGCAGCATACAGACTGGGTGTAGTGAAGGATCAATATACCCGACCAAGATCCATTAGGATCCTTTTCTCTGGTTGCTCATTTAAAGGTGAAATATTCAAAAACATTGGTAAATTGAAACTGAAAGACAATTGGAAGGGGATCTACATCACTGATTCGATGACTCAGCAAGAACAAAATGAGAGAAGGGACCTGAGATGTATCTTTGCCACCTTAAAATCTCAAAAGAAGGATGTTAAATTAAGGGGAAACCAACTTATAATTGATGGCAAAAAATTCACTCACAAGGACATTAACAATTTGCCGTATGGCATCACCATGGAGACTGTCAAAATCATAAGAGTGCATGATGGGATGGCTTTCCAATCCCATCATGCATATCTGTCGAACATGTACCCTTGCAAAATCAAATATCAAGATATTGACTATAAATCATCAGAACATCTGTACTATGCCGAAATGGCACGATATCATGGGAGGCTAGATTTAGTAGATGACATAATTGAGGCTGTTGATGGGTACCATGCCAAAAAAATTGGGAAAATAATAAAAATAGGGGATAGATGGGAAGAAGACAAACTGAAAATCATGCGGTTGATAATACGATTGAAATTTGACCAAAACGATTCATTGAGAGATAAATTATTACAAACTAGAGGATTTTTGTATGAGGCTACCAAAGGGGACACATTTTCTTGTGGGTTTACCTTAGGACAACACGAAAAAATTAACCAGGAAAATGTAAAGCATGGGAACTGGTTGGGAAAAATCATCTGTGAATACAGAGATGCAATTCTTAATAGAGTGTAAATAATAGAAGTTAATGTTGGACTTGTATAGAGATGGTTTCTTGCAATATGAATATTAATTAGTGTTGACATTTTATGAATTGTATCGTTGGGAGGTTTCCCTATTAGAAACGCATTAATTCTTGTTCATCTAGTAATTTGTATACGTATGAAACCTTTTTAGTCCACATAAACTAGAACTTGGATTATGAATTATGTTGATATTGTACGAAATTTGATTATATATTGATTTGATTAGGTGAAATGCTGTAGACCACCCCCACTCATACCTAATCTTAACAGCTCATTTGCTTAGTGTCTAACTTTCATAATCATTCATGTTTATACTAAATGATAGGGGAATTATAATCCGATCCTATCACTTTAAAATAAATCTTTGCTGGTATACAACTGACATGGTTATGTTTGTATGTACAAATGATT
The DNA here is from genome assembly GCA_936440205.1 of Lepidonotus clava. Taxonomy (NCBI): domain Eukaryota; kingdom Metazoa; phylum Annelida; class Polychaeta; order Phyllodocida; family Polynoidae; genus Lepidonotus; species Lepidonotus clava. The sequence goes on from OW387150.1 coordinate 35,172,085, forward strand.
GATTATAATAATACTAAAGGATTGAAAATTGCTCATCTTAATATAAGAAGTATAGTAAATAAGTGGGATCTTATAGAAGCAACGTTTTTAAATAGTGGTATTGATGTATTAGGTTTTTCTGAGACATGGTTACATGCTAAACTACCATCACAGCTTTTTGAATTTAAAAATAAGTACTCATTGGTAAGGTACGATAGGAAATGGAGTGATGATGATAATCTTAATGTAACAAATTCCAAAAAAGGAGGGGGCCTATGTTTATATGTTAATAAGAAATATGATTATTCAGAAACGATATTTGAACATTTGAACATCAGCTCAATAGATGCTGAGATGCAGTGGATCTCGATAAGCCAGAAACCCAATAAGAATATACTTATTTGTAATGTATATAGGCCTCCTCAGGGTAATCTTCAGAAGTTCCTAGATATATTGGATAATACATTATCGGGTCTAAATTTGACTAAATTAGAAATTATTATTATGGGGGATTTTAACCTTGATATGAAAGATACTCATAATAAATATATTAAAGAATTTAAGAATGTAGTTAAGCAATATGGTCTTCGACAATTGATCAAGGACCCAACTAGAGTGACCAATACCACGAGTGCTTGTATAGATCTAATTTTAACTAATTCTAATATTATTCAAAATGTTAGAGTGGTAGATATGAATCTGAGTGATCATTCGATGATAGTTCTTATTCGAAAAAAGATTCCCATAAAAAGAACTAAATGTGATTTCACAGGGCGCAGTTATAGAAACTATGATAGAAATGCATTTCAAAATTATTTGAGAGATTTAAATTGGGCTCAATTTCATAACTCACATACTATTACGGACAAATGGAATATCTTACTTTCAAAAATATTATACTATATTGATATACAATGTCCACTAAAAGTATTTCAAATTAAACAAATTAAAGAAGATTGGATAACAGCGCCCCTGTTGGAATTAATTCATGATAAAGATTTAGCACTCAGAACTGCTAGGAGGACTAAAAGGGAAGATGATTGGAAACTAGCCAGGAGACTAAGAAATGACTGTATTTCTCGTTTGAGAGAAGCAAAAGCTGATTTCTTAAATGAAAAATTAGATGAAAATCAAAATGACCCTAAAAAATTTTGGAAAAATATTCAAACAATAGTTCCGAACTTGAAAGTAAACTCACATCCTAATATAAATTTGATAGATCACAATACAGGTGAAAATGTGAAATTTGAAAATACTGCGGACTATATAAATGATTATTTTGTCAATATTGGTCCGGAACTGGCTAAAAATCTACATGATCAATGGTCATTTGATGGTGAGTGTTTTAATAATGGACTGATGAATATTAGAACTAATATACAAGAAATTATTGATATTTGTAAAAATATAAATATCAATAAAGCATCGTGTATTGATAACATTAGTGCTGAAGTCATTAGGGATGCTTTTCTAGCTGTTCCAAATTTAATCTGTGATCTATTTAATGGTTCTTTTGAACAAGGGGATGTTCCCAAATCATGGAAAAAAGCTAAAGTTACTCCCCTTCCTAAGGTTGGAGACAAATCACAAGTGAATAATCTTAGACCAGTTTCAAACTTGCCAATTATATCTAAATTAATAGAAAAGGTAGTACACAAAAGAATTTATAATTATCTTGAAAATAATCATATTTTAAATGAAAAACAAGGTGGTTTCAGACCTAAGAGATCAACTGTGTATACGACAGCCTTCTTTTTAAATGATATATACAAAGCTTGTAATAACAATAAATTTACTTTAGCAGTATATTTAGACATGAAGAAGGCTTTCGACACTGTAAATCATGAAATTTTATTGCAAAAAATTCAGAAAATTGGAATTACTGGCTCGGTTTTAGATTGGTTGAGAGACTATTTATCAGATAGGAAGCAGTGTACTAAAGCGAATAACATTATCTCTGGTTATGCTAATATTAAGTGTGGAGTACCTCAAGGCAGTGTCTTAGGACCACTCTTATTTTTAATTTATATTAATGATATTGCATGTTGTATTGATAGTTCTGAAGTGTCGTTATATGCTGACGACACAGTGATATATATTGTACATGATAATTTCAATGAAGCATTTAGATTCATACAAAATGATCTTAATAATGTTCTTAATTGGTGTACAAAAAATAAGCTTTCAATGAATAGTAAAAAGACCAAATATTGCGTTTATGGAATGAAATCAATTGTTAATAGAAGCAAAAATCAACATGCACAATTGTTATTAGGTAATTATACTCTGGAAAGAGTGTGTTCTTATAAATATTTAGGTTTTATACTTGATGAACATTTGAATTTTAACAAGCATAATTATAAGTGAACTTTGTCAACTGATAACACATAAACTGTTTGTTTTTTCCAAAATCAGAAGATATATCACTAGATCAGCTAGTCTATTGGTTTTTAAGAATATGATTTTACCTTTATTGGAATATGGAGATATTGTTTACTCTGGAACCAATATGGCAAACTTAGATAAAATTACAAAATTATTTTATAGAGGATTAAGACTTTGTATAAATACAAACGAGAAAATCAGTAAGGATGATCTTTGTAAAGAAGTAAGAGTAGCCAAATTGGTTGACAGAAGAGATGTTCATTTACTGAATTTCATGTATAATTTACAAAATTATCAAGAGTTAATAACTGTTACAACTGTCAATACCAGACGTAATATGGGAACTGTTTTTAATTTATATAAACCCAATAATGAGAAGTCCAAGTTAAATGTATTGTACAGAGGTGCTAAATTATGGAATTATCAAAAAGCTGATGTCAGAAATGTTGAAACAATTGAAATATTTAAAAAAAATCAAAAAAAGATTTTACAAGATAAAATACTGAATTACTAATGTGAATTATTATAAATGCTGATGCAATATGTTAATCCTTTTGAATTTCCTTTAAACTTGAAATTATATGCGGAGTTGATAAACTCGGTAAATGTTATGTTTTAAACTGATATACATAAGCTATGATGCTGTTTTATACCTAGCTACAAATTGGTGCTTATGTTATGTAATGAATGATTTTAAGATAATTATTGTTAGTAATTCTTTTAATAACAAATATGAGTTCATGTTTACATGGTTTTCTGTGATTAATATTGGTCTAAGTATTTTTATACTTTGACAACTCAGATGTAAAACGAAAACAAGTTTGTTACTTACTTTTATGTCTGAATAAACAATTGAATTCAAAAAAAAAAAAATAACCCAGGTAAATCAATTTTGGTCGAAAGAGAATGGGCGCTCGTGCAGGCATTATTTCGTGAAGCCCCGATCCTATTAAGCATGTACTTTTCTTATAGTTGCCATCTCACAATTGAACTTACACTTATTATTAGATCTAGAGTGACCAATTAATATTGCAACCCTTGTTAATACTGAGTTGCACTATTTAAATTCCAGCAAGTAAGATCCAATGCTAAACAACTTCTTTGTGTTTGATGTTGTTGGCCAAGTATGTCTTAACTATATTATATATTTAATAACTTTGCAGAAGATACAAAGACGGCATGTCGCACTGGACGAGCTTGTTCATCAGGAGTGGGACGAGGATAGGAGGTCGGCCATGAGGGCCGTCCTCACACCAGACTATACAAGTGATGAGGATCGCGTCCTTGATGAACACTCCCAGCGATACCACCGCCTAATCAAAACCCTGGTGTGGGAAAGTGACGCCCTCAGATCCTCTAAAGCGCACCTAGACGACAAAGAGCACTCTGTCACCACCACACGTCAGCAGGCCGTCCGATTAGTTGTGGTGCGCTCGCCGACGCGCGACCCAGCATCAGAACGCCAACAGCCTCCTCCTGGCGCCCCAGACTGGGCAGTGAAGCCTGCGTATCGGTGTGGGGGAGGCGAGGCCTAACACCCCAGCTGCCCAGACATTATCCCCGCCAGTCAGCCATTTTGCCATAATTTGTTCAATTCGTTATAAAAACTGTTGTCCAAAGTACTTGGCACTTCTTGTTTTCACTTCGATCTTATTATTTACCCCTGCCTGCTAAGCAGGGTTGTTTAAATGTAAAACTGACTTTTTAAAAATATATCGGTACAATCTAGGTACACTCTATAGGTTACAAATATAAAGGCATTTAAAATGTTTCACATCATCACTCCATTATTATCGTAAAACCACAATTAACAAGACTAATAGGACTAGCTTGATGACAAGATTTTTTCCTTGACTAGAATGTATATAATAATGAAATAGAATAGAGCACACTTTAAATTACGAGTAAAGAGTAACTTCTATCTCAAAAGATTACTATATTTGTAAATATAAATATCACATCACTCTAGCCGACTACCATGATTTAGGAATAAACTTCCAATTGGATCATCTGTCGGTCTTTAGATATATTGTCAGCAGCGCTACATAAAAGTAAAATAGCATGACAAGAAGGTACCAGCTGTACCAGAGACTGAGTACTAGTAAACATCTCAACAATTCAATTGCAACCTGCACACGACAACCTGTATATGTAAATTGTAATAGATATAGCCCAGTCGCCTGCACACCATACACCTTCGTGCTATGCACGTGCACACAAACATCAGCTCTAAATGCAACAGCTAATAATACATAAGGAAGAACCAAAATTTCGAATAAAACACAGTGTATACTTATGATAGGACAGTGTTGGCGACCAACTTTTTGGCCTGTGGGCCAACAGGGCCGACTATGCCAAGTATTGTCAGTCCTGAGAGCTTTCAGACAGCCCTGATTTTTTCTTGTTAGGATAGGCCCATTCAGTCTGGGGAATTCGAGCGGTCATTTCCTGCTGCCGTTGGTAGACCTCGCACAGCTACCGATCCGACGCCACAGACCGGCCCTAATTGCGTCTGCGGACGTCGCATCGGTAAATGTACGAGGACTGGTTCAGCATCGCTCTCAATACCTTGAAGACCAGGAGGTAGGTGTTGGTATGGATGCATTTCTCCCTGCGACATGTTATGTATACAGTGTTGGCAACTAACTTTTTGGCCTGTGGGCCAACAGGGCCGACTATATGCCAAGTATTGTCACTCCTGAGAGCTTTCTGACAGCCCTGATTTTTTCTTGTTAGGATAGGCCCATTCTGTCTGGGGAATTCGAGCGGTCATTTCCAGCTGCCGTTGGTAGACCCCGCACAGCTACCGATCCGACGCCACAGACCGGCCCTAATTGCGTCTGCGGTCGTCGGGGCGGTAAATGTACGAGGACTGGTTCAGCATCGCTCTCAAAACCTTGAAGACCAGGAGGTAGCTAGGTGTTGGTATTAATGCATGTTGGAGTGTCCTGAAGAACGTGAAGTGTATAGCTATGGGCCATGGGATGAGTAGTTCACCGCACGGCCAGTCTTCCTGAAGCAGTTCAGTCCGGGTCCCGCAAGTACTAGTACAAAGGTAGCCCCCAAGTATTAACGCTCCTAACCCTAACCCTAACCCCCACTAGAACCCATGGCCAGATATATCCCCATTCCCATTCCCATTCCCACCTGCCCCACCCAGTCACCCTTTTCACCACTTACCACCTGACCTCACACCTTACCCCTTCAACCCCGTCCCCTCCCAACCCTCCCATCCCATCAGGGGGACAGGAGGATGTGGTTAATTGCCCCCCTCCCCCCTATCCCCCCCACCCGTTCCATACCCCCACCCCCCTCCCCTCCCCTCCACCCGATCCCCTTCTCTCCCCCTCTTGCCCCCTCCCCCTTCCCTGTCCTGCTTGCCCCCATCCCCAGACCAAAAAACCCATAAAAAACAACAACTCAAACAAAAAAACAACAAACTATGTATAATACTATAAATTAAGAAACTAAGCTAAACTAAACTAAACTATTTACAAAATGTACAAAAAAAACACCTTCTCTCCCCCTCTTGCCCTTGCCCCCCATTCCCTGTCCCCCTTGACCCCTGTCCCCCTTGCCCCCCCCCCCCCCCCCCCCCCCACACACACACGTGTAAGGTCTAGCCATGGAGACGAGGATTAACAAATATTGCATGGAAAGTTAAACCAACGAGGGTAACACGAGGTACTATTGCCCTGAAATTCCATTTAGATAAAGTGGTTTTACAATTATATCGTAAGAGTCCCTATTATATAGGGGCGTTGGCATGGAACCAATTGGCCATGCACATATATCAAGCTGAAAGTCTACAACAATTCAAAACCATGGTAAAGATATGGATTGAGGAATATGTAACGTGACTCTAACACCTGAGATAGGCAGGCTTAACATAGTCCTGCTTACTCGTTTTGTATAACTACTTGACTTGTTCAAGTGACATAATATATTTAATTATTATAATAATATAAACCGGGATAAATTCTTAACATAGACAATATCCCTTACTCATTAACAGTAGATGATAAATGAGTGTTATATTTGCTGAGTTACAACTATTGTACATATATATTACCTACACCGAGAACTTTGTTAAAAGAGTGTGGTTCAAAAAAAAAAAAAACTTTACTCTCTCTGGTCCGACTCTCTGGTCTAGCTATTTGAGTCGGACCCTGAGTCGGACCAGAGAGAGTAAACAGACGCAGGGCTCGGCGGTGGTGGTGGTGGTGGCGGTGGTGGTGGTGACGGTGGTGGTGACGGTGGTGGTGACGGTGACGGTGACGGTGACGGTGCCTGGGGCTGCGGCGGTGGCAGCTGGGGGTGGGGCGGCGGCGGCAGCTTGGGGTGGGGCGGCGGCGGGGGCGACGGTGGTGGTACCGGGGACGGTGCCTGGGGCTGGGGCGGCGGTGGCAGCTGGGGTAGCAACAGCATGACCACCTCGGCCCCTGCGGGCGGTCGTACCACCCTAAGAGAAAAAATACAAATTTACAAAATTAAAAAATATTGCCTTTGCTTTCCTTCGAAATAAGGATATAACCCTAACCCTAACCCTAACCCTAACCCTAACCCTGTTGCCTTTGCTCCCGGCCTTTGCTTCGCTTCTAAATAAGGATGTAAGCTCGTAAAGTGAAAGTTGTTCATGGGAAATTTGGACGAAGATATTTACATGTCCACTGACTTTTAATTATGCAGAGTATGTATAATAAGGGTGAGGTAACATGGCGTTACCTTGTTACAAGGGAAAAAAGTTACAAATGAAATGAATGGATCAGAATTGATTCTAATACTAATTTATGGAATTCGAAGTTATATTTAGATAAATAATGGAGTGTTATAACTATATATTATTAGACTCACTGTATGCGTGGGGCTGGCCCGCTGAGGACAAGAAACACAATCCCCGGCCCCACCTGCTGGGTGTACACCAGGCCTCTGAAAATTGAATAGTGAAGCTTAAGGTCATTTCATGTCTATCAATAGTAATCAGCTCCAGCAGAAGACGCTATCCTACAAACAGACACTATCCAACAAAACTTTGTCACTTAGCACCATTTTTTATGGGATAGCGGTTGCACATGTACAAGCTGCTAAGCCGCAAAATTGTTGCTAATGTAAGTGACAAAACATTAATTGTGTCACTTAGCGACTTCTTATGATGCTAAACTACAAAGAGATGCTAAATGACAAAACATTAATTTTATCGTGTAAATTATTTAAAATGGTACTTTAAGGGTCATTAAACCATGCAAGGAGGGGTAAATAAGGGGCAGGGCCACCTAGGCCGGCCATTCAGCCTGAGACATTCTCCCACCTTCCCGTCCTTGCATTGTCCAGGGGCGGATCCAGTGGAGGAGGGGGGGGGGCGGGGGGGTCGATTTTGCGCTAGGGGAGGTCGGGAGATCGAGTGATCGGGAGACTCACGGGATCTAGAGTGGACATGTCTGTAATAAGTGTCGAAAAGAGGGGGGTGCGCGCTATTGGAAGTGTTTTCTTCTTAATTACCTTTTGGACGAGTTTTAAATTTTTAAAAATGTAAAATTGGTCCCAAAAAGGCCCCCGCGCAACTCTAAATCAGCCACTGCCTCCGCCAGATCATCTCGTTGCCCAAACGGCCAACTAAAAACCATCGAAAACACAACAGATTTCTATATATTATAAACCCTTGTTCTTGGGAAAATAGGGAACATAACTAACAAATAAAGACTTACTGTTGATGCCCGGGTCTTTGTGCCATATTATCCGTGTGAACTGTAATCCTAAAGTACCGGTCGGAGGACACTCAGGTCTGATCCAGCTGGAGGGACGGTGTTTCCGTGACTGTGCTCTAGAGCCTTCTGGGCCCCGGTTGAAATTCCGCTTATCTGTTTGTCCAAGACGTCGACGTATTCTGATATCTGACGTCATGACGTACGACGTCAGGTAGAAGCTAGCGCGATGCGAGCGTGAGAACTTAGTTAATTAGCGGAAAACAACACTCTTTATCTCACACACTTACGTCCACACGCTATAAATAGCGCTATTAAAACACATATTATCGAAACACAATAAGGAATCAGCTGATGAAAAAGATACACTGGTTTTATATAATCTCTTCTTCAAAGATTTTGTTCACAGACCAAAGAGCTCGAGATAAGTTAAAAGGCATAACTACTTAAACTGCCATTTTATCGACTTCATGTTACAAAATAATTGGCGGGGAATCACCAGTGACAAGGGGAGAAGGGCCTGGTGGGGTCGGGGGGTGGTGGGGTGGGGGGTATAGGCAGTTTCAGGTCCTCCAAGGATGAACTAGCTAACGCGGGCCCCAGTGGCGGATGCTTACGCTACTGGGCAAAATGAATCAACGCTAGGTTTTGGTTGTATTTAATTTTAAATTGAAATGACATTGCTTCAATGTCAATTGAACATTGAATTTGTAAATTGAAGTGACGTTAACGTTGATAATGAACATTGATGCAACATGTTGCACTTAGGTTGCAACCTAACAAAACCAATCAACCTATATTCAACGTTGTCTCAACGTTTATCAATGTCCTAGCTATATCGACTGGTATCATAGACTGGTATGTTTTATGATAGCCGTTATAAAGTATTTCAAAAATATCTTTTGTATCCGTGTACTAGTAAGCCTCAATGATACATCCTGATTTAATTATAATCACCGAATGTTGCACATTTACCCTTAAAAATCATTCTGTAGAATTGAGATACCTTGACGTATCAAGATACGTTGTGGGATATGAAACTGCCTATTGGCTGCACGGCTCCCCACCCCCATTGATGGGACGCCATTAAGAAATATTATTTGAATATAATGGCCAAGTAGGTTGACCACCCTCGCCAACTCCCACTGGAAGACATGTGTGGGACTAGAACTAGGACTTCACGGGTCAGGCTCTGTGCGGCTCCCGTCACCTACGTAGTGTAGGAGCGGGAGCCCGGGGTGGGGGGGGGGGGGGCGACTTGGGTTTGAAACGGACCCACCAAGCGGGGGCGGGGAACGTAAAAATTGGGGGGCGGTCAGCAAATAGGGGGGCGGTGAACAATATGCAGAGAACAGTATAGGGGCAATAACTTGGTAATTAGCCTTATTGTTACTTTATTTCACCCAAAAAAATACAGTTGTTTTATAAGAAGTTTTGTTGAGCAATTTTGAATTTTTCTGTATATTTTCTGGTATTGACACACTTTTATTTCGTGGAGCGGTGACCTGAAGCCCCCAAAAATAGGGGGCAGTCAACTAAAATTCAGAGAGGTAAGTCATGAAAAGTGGGGGCAGTAGTTTGGCAGTGGGGAGTAACCTCCAACAAGTCAGCGCCCCCCCCCCCACCCCCCAGGGTGTTGTGGGGTGTGAATGGGCGGCCGTTAGTTGCATTACACAGGGGCGGACCCAGGAATTTGTAGAGGCGGGGGGGGGGGGGGAAACATGAATGTACAGGGGGGTGGGCCCCCCATCAAACATGATTTAATAGGGCAAGGGGGGGGGGGGGGGCCGGCCGCCCCCCCCCCCCCCCCCCCCTTGGATCCGCCCCAGATTGGTAACTATAAACAAATAAAGGCCGGATTGAGTGTCGACACCCCCCCCCTCCCCCCTTCAATACATTCTGCTACAGACTGCAGGCTTTAAGCCGGATGCCAGGTGCACACCCCTGTAACGACCCACAGAGACCGCCTCTCAGACTGGGGCAAACTCATGGGGCAAACTGCAACACAGCTCAGATTCCGTCCCAATCATCGGTTGAGACCGGGGTTTACTTACGCAGTGCAACGGGGCGTGGTGGGGCGTGGCCCGGTAAGGGTTACACCATCCGGCGGTCTCTGGGTCGGGCCCCCGGGTCGGGCCCTGGAGATTAATCCTCCATCACGCAGGGCTCTCTCGCTCCCTCCCTCCCAGTCTATCCTGACAGATTACTAGTTTTACCGGCGCAGGAGCCTTGATTTGTGAAGACGTGGAGAAATGGCAATGTTTGACCCCATTGTAAGGCCCGTGGAGGAACCTACCCGTCTGAAAATCAATCACCTGCAGCATCAGGTCGGCGGTGAAATGGATAAGTCATTTCATTGACGACCTGATGTGTTTTCTCTCCGTGGGTTCGAATCCTGTAAATGCCTTGGTAAACTTGACGTATCGTCCGTCATACGGCAATAAGCCACGTGTGGTGTGGTGGCGCCTTTTTTCTGTTCATAATTTTTAATTGTCATCGTCAGTACTATTTTATATCAATATTATGTAATTCACGAATATGTCTTAGTAGGGAAAGCCAGTGTTTAGCACCCCGGTAATAAGCTAAGGGGATTTCCAGAGATGAAAGTGGTCCATGAGAAAAAAAACCTGTAAATTCATGCGCGAAGAATTGCATGCATAAAGGGAGGGTCGAGTACTAAAATATTATTATTTGTTTAATTCTCCGAATTTTGTATTTATCTTAATTATTGCTCATTTTTGACTTTTAACATATCAATTTGTTCACAATTATGTTAAAGAATGTTTTCCGTAGAAAAAATCCAACTTTCATTTATCATTTCAAGACTTTTCTATCATCACTGTCGGAATAATTTAATGCTCCACAAGAAGAGAGACCACACGCCCAACCCCCGTTCTTCCCCCAGATCACATAACCATCTGCAGCTGGTCACCAGACACCCCTGACCACAGCGCTACCCATGACGGGGATAAGACTACAAATTCAGAATGTAAAACTATAAATATTTCATATGGAAAAAACACATAATAAGTACATTTTCCTTGGTGTTAAGACTAAGAATGAAAAATATATACAAATGCTCAGTACATTGTGATGTGAAATTTGTTTCTGACATTAACCACTTAACTGCCATGCTCCTTGGGGGAATTTTAGGCAAAATGGATGTACTTTTGATCAATTACATTTTTCATACTTTTTCACAGATGGGCATGTTATGTTATATCATTCTTTAGCTCATGACCTGAAAATTTAGGAAACTGCAAAAATTTGAATTTTCGGTTGCCATGGCAACCGTTCTGTTGATTTTTCTTTATATTATTTTAAATTCTTAAAGTTATCATATAATGTTTAGCCAAATTTCCAAAATCATTATAAAAACATCATGAACACTTGAATTAAGATCTATATGAAATTCTCTAAATTTTGACACATTAAGTGCCTCCATAGCTAATGTATGTCAAAAGATATTACATATCGAATAATGCATGTATTTTTCTAGAATAATGCATAAAAATGCACAAAATTAGGGAATTTGACCATGTAATCAAACCGTTACCATGGCAACACTTATTTCTTAATAATTAGCTATATTTCTATACATTTTAGTTTTTTATAGGTTGTTCTAGAATTTTAAGCTATAATGAAGATTTTAGAACACCGTTACCATGGTAACCACGCCATTTTGTATTTTTCTTGAATTTAATTGACTTTTTACCCTAAAATAAGGTATATTTATTATAGTTTCCATGGCAACCAATAATTTTAGTGCACCAAATTATTTCTTTTCCAGAACAAATTGGAAAATGATCTAGAATTTGACCATTCAATCGATTTTGAAAATTTTGGCATGTTCTTTGCAATTTTCCTGGATTTTTTGAAATTTTGAAATTGGTTGCTAAGGAAAGTGTTGCCATGGTTACCATGCAGAATGAGTGGTTGTTAAAAAAATAAGCATGAGAACCTTGCAGCCAAAGGGATGACCTTTCCAACGATACCTTATACCCCTAACATTTCATAATATTTCAAAATGCAAACATTTGATGATTTTTGGTCTATTTTTCACTAGAATTGCTCAAAAAAGGATCCTGCTCCCGAGTATACTCGGGAGCAGCAGTTAAGTGGTTAAAGTGTGAACAAAATGTTGTATAAATTTATATTTGCAATACCAATGGGACTCCCCATATGAATCCGATCCTCCACTTTCTCCTTTTCCACTTTATACTGGGAAGGGGTCTCTTTCAAGGTTACTACCCACTGCCAAACTACCGCCCGCCCCTTCTTTTTCTCACCGATCCCTCCTGAATTCTAGTTGACCACGTGCACCCCTTGTTACAAAGGTCCCCATAGGTCTCCAGAAATAAATGCAGGAGAACCATTCAAACATAGCGTGTATCTGAGGAAATCTTCATTCATTTTCCCTGTGTGGCTGGTGTCTGAGGGCCTCCACTGACCGTTACACCCACCCCTCCTCCAGGCGGCCCTTTGATAAGCCATAAACCACGAGTGGTATGTCTCAGGGTGGTGATAGGAGGAGGGGAGGGGGAGGGTGCATCTGTGACACACATTTGTAACCGTCCTGGTGGATTCAAAATATGTACAGGTCGTTTCATTAGATAAGGGGTAAATAAACCAAATTCAGTGTTCTGATTGATTCAGGTACGTTTGGACACATAATATAGGCTGTCTGAGCAAGTTGACATAAAAAATAACTATTCATTTTGGGCATAATGGTCAGGGACATTGAGCTCCTGGGGATGTGCACAGAGCAAAGACCGGGTGTGCAGTGAGGGCCACACAACTGGAGGATTGGTAATATAGGTGACGCGCGGTGCATTCTGGGTAGGTCCCGATACCCCCCCTGGTTACTACCCACTGCCAAACCACCACCCGCCCCTTCTTTTTCTCACCGATCCCTCCTGAATTCTAGTTGACCACGTGCACCCCTTGTTTGTCAGGGAAGACTCACATAACCGCCCCCCAAAAAACTGGTTGACCGTTCTGTACATGTCAGTACCAGGAAATATGCCTAAATACCCCAAACTGCTTAATATAATCATCCTGGGTATGCAGAAGGTTTAATTCAGTTTGGCAGGTATCCAAGTCTATCAATACTAGACTTTATCTCTTGATGGCTCGTGGTTGATATGTTTAAATCCATACAGTCAATTACACTAATCTATAAGTTATGATCTGATCAGGATGGGGGAATCACTCGACCCATTTCATATATATATTTAACCGCATAGTTAAGCCACGTTCATACCGGTTGCTGCTTGGATGGTCCCTAGCCCGGGTAAGTTAAGCAACATTGAGACCGGTTGGTACTTGGATGGTGGCCTGCCCGTGTTCGAATCCCCATTTGAGTACATTTTTTTCGTTCATGGTCGTCCATGTTTCAATTTAATCCACCAGGTGTCGCTGGAGGAAAGATCAGTCTACACTATACTAGAAGTAGGACGCCGTGTATTGCATCAGCCCTGTCCTTCTCATATAAAAGGCCTCTATCGGGAGGTCCCTACGGTGAGCCAAGACACTGGCGCTGTAATGAATTATTCGAGCCCCTCGTGGGTTCGAAACCCACTAGATTCGTTAGGCCCGGCCTAGCAAACGTTTGTTGTATGCCCAGTGTCAACATGACACTCACCACTTTTATGAGTTTTTACTATAATATGTATTGAAACCAGATATATATACGTTGATAAGTTTGAGACATAAATCTGTACGATTCAAAACATGTCAATATTTTAGTCCTCTGATAATTAATTTTGTGCCCACAGGAAAACACTAGAATAAATCGTGCTAAACACATTGGCATTAAGTGACTATTGATAAAATTTTGAGCCCTTGGAAAAAATGCACAGGAATTTGGAAGCAGTCATAGTAAATTAAAGTAGTAAACTATCTACAGCTTGGAACAAAATGCCTCTTTTTATTTATACTGGTTTGGATAACTTTTAATTTATAAGTTATAAAGGTTGGGTTAGGCCTGCAAGTATTTGAAACCCGGAAATTATATTTGATATGAAATCAATACAAGGCCTTCACTCTAACTTTACCAATACTACATGATGTATTTAAACAGGGATTTCCCCCCCCCCCCCCTCAAATATAAAATGATGTTTGTTAGGTGGGCCCCCTCCCACGTACATTCATGTTTTTGCCCCCCTCTCCCCCCCCCCACCCCCCGCTTTCCTCCATTAATTACACTTACCAGAATGTTGGCATCTCTGTAATCATGTACATGTGTCGCTGGCCGGGGAGGGGTCCCAAAACTGCCAAGATTTGTGTGTAGATTAAAATTGACAGGAATCAATTTGGTTTAATGAATAATTCTATATATCGCATATCCCATAGGGAAAGGTTGCTTGATATCGTTAAATAAGAAACTGATGTTACTGGTGCCACAGGGCTATGGTTTAGTCATTGATACCATTTCTAAGCATTTCTTCTTTCACGTGAAATTTTAAATTTTCAGCCTGATAAGGAGAGCTCTTTGTCTGCGGATGGTTCCGTACAACACCTCTGATATCATTTCTAAACATTTTTCACGTGATACTTAAATTCCCAGCCTGATAAGGTAAACTCTTTGTCTGTGGATGGCTCCATACAGTACCTCCGCACAGGGATTGATGTTACTTGTGTCGTTGATAGGGCTACTTCTTAACCATTTATATCATACTAGAGCAGCCTTGTTATATGTGATATAAGTTTCTCAGCGTGTTAAAGAGAATTGGTTACGGTTATTATGTAGCAACCCCGCATAAGGGCTGTCATCACCTGTGACGTTGATAGGGCTGTGTGTTGATCTTGACAACTTGTTTTTTATTACCCGATTATGCTAACCAGGATACCTCTCTAATTGGTGCACTCTTGTTACTTGATACACCTCCCCACATAATGTTAAAAACATTAGTAATTTCGCTGATAGGGCTATCTTTGTAGCATGGATGCCAAAAGCAACAATAACACGTAATGAAAGTTTAAAGGTAGACCACTAGTCTGTCTGATTTTGAACTTGCTACAGTTGACATCCTTGTTGTCTCCATTAGTACTGATTTGTCTTGTAATCAGCTGGATGGTGTACCAAATTGACCTAATTAAAGAACTGGCCTTAAGTGAAGGAAAGGAGATGAATCAGTCTTGTTCTTTCTCTTTTCTGACAAATAAGGTTTGGGGTGGAGGACTTCCCCTAAATATTAGACAAATAGATTCTAAAGATCTGTTCAAAACGCACATAGGACAAATGCTGACAAACGGGACATTACAGACTGAGTTTGGAATTGTTTAATTATACTTACCTTGTACCATATACCAGAACCGATACCATGTTGTTGAGTGTATCAGTTATTTATGTTTATATCTCCATTGTTTTCCTGTATACCGCCGCAATGTAAAAACCAACAGGCTGGGTGGGGCCGGAAACAAGTGGCTTAAACTGAAACTCATCCAGCTAAATAAACACGTTTAAAAAAAAAAAAATCGCTAGTTGGGGTACCTGGGGTACCTGGGTACCGGGGTAGCATACCTTTGGATACAGGTTGTCAGATTAGAGGTAGGTGCATTAATGGAATTAACACGTTGAAGCTGGAAAGGGGGGATTGTTTTGTTAAAGCCGCACCTACTGCAATGCAATAGTGTGAAACTATACTTTGTGCTAGGACGATGTGTATAATACTATTCCTGCAGGAGGGCTTGTAACATGAACGCACATCAAAGAATAAATTGGTGAAGTAAAACTTCCGCGCCCGTTTTAAAAGTTTAGGATAGTCGTTTTAAACCGGGCGAGAGTATAATGATAGTTTGCTGTTGGAGGGTTAGTGGTGGAGTAGGACATACACTCCTTGACAATGTTTGGAGCAAGTGGATTCAGACACGGCCGAGTCTGTTTAATGTATGAGTTCAAAAATTTGCCATGTCATGTTATACTAACGTTATTATAACGTTCTTTATTAGTAAGGTCTCACCGTCATTAAAATATAATGATATCATAACATGTTTTCTTAGTAAGTCTCAACTTTGCCTAAATTAAAGTACCTGTTACATGAAAATTGAATTACAGACTTACCAAAAAAGTGTGCTTGCAGAATGTGTGCGTTACATCACTGCTTGCCTTGGTATAGCTCCAGTGAACTTTTCAATTTTTCTGTAGAAAACATTTGATAAAGTCACTTAGCCAAATTTCCTTCTATTTCTATAAATTATTCTACTACAAATATTCGTATACATGCTCGATTAGAATCACCACACAAACCCATATAAACGCTGGCATACAAGTTTACTTCTGTAATATCACTACAGTACGGTAGATAAAACTATAGGACCGTTACCCTTGTTATACATTTATAGCAGTGAAATGTAAGTCTTAATTATATTTTGCCTTGAATGAATTGTTTATTGGCCTAACACCTTTTTTATAATCACCTACATGGAAGATCATTGTTCAAATGAATGTGTTTTTTATAAATAAAAAAAAATAAATAAAAAAAGGATTTTATCGAACTTATCCTTTTATCTTTCACCTTATTTTCAAATATCTTAGCTCTAGTTTGACTGTAAGGTGAGATTAATTTAATCCTTTTCATTATGAGCAGATGCTCAACTCAGAATTAAAACACCAGATGGCGTCACAGTTATCTCCGAAGAAAGCATTGCCATATAGACCTATTTCAATTGAGTGGCCCCCTGCTAGCGGAATAGGCCTGGACAGTTGATTGAGATATGGGTTTCAATGGAAAACTTTAGGAACAGGGCTTCTATATATGGGAAGGTACTCTGCACAGGTTCATGGGAAATGTATATTTTGGGCACTTCTGGCAGATCCAGTAATTGAAAGGGGGACGTTTTGAAAAGATGTTTCCTTAATTGATTTTGGGCATGATTCAGTGGTGGATCTAGAGGAGGGCGAGGGGGAGCGCACCTTTTTTTTTCGGAAAATTCGGCGTTTTTAAAAATAAATTCGGTTTAACAGTTATGAAGGAGCAGATTTAAATTAAGGCCCATGTCGAATGGAGACTTTAAGAACTGTCCCTGTTGCCATGTTGAATTCTCCCCAACACAGATAGCTTATTTATTGTAGTTGACCCACAGACTAGCCTAAATCAAGGAGCATTCTGGGAAATATGTAGACGGGACACAAGGCTTAATTATAGCGATTTTCAATAACGTTGGCATAACTTGTGGTTGAATATGATGGAAAACTGGCAATGACTATTTTTCCATTTCATATCTATATAATTTTAAAATTTGTCAAGTTGGCTCTAAAATTCATTCAATTCAGAAGGATATTTTTTTCCTCCAGTCTTTGTCTACAAATTAAATCAGTCAAAATTAACCTGCAGATAACTAAAATGCAGTAAATAAGCCATCCATGGTAGGGAGAATTTAGGAGTCTGAATACTACTTATCTGAGTGTCCTGTCTCCTATTTCCTAGAAGCTTCTGTACTTCATTCGGCTCCCAATAAACCATGCAGTCATACCCTTGGTATTCTACCCCATCCCCATATATCCCCCTCAATATGACGGATATTCTACCCCCCATACCCCATCAATACCTTGGGTATTCTACCCCCCCCCCCCCCCATATCCCCTCCATACCTTGGATATTCTACCTCCCATATCCCATCCATACCCTGCGTATTCTACACTTAACCCCCCCCCCCCCCCCCCCATTTAACTATTTCAGGGGTCCCCTGAACCCCCCCCCCCCTCCCCTTGGTATGACGCCCAAAAGAAATCTTACGAATCTTATGCCCACAATTACAAAATTTGGAATCGTGAGAAAAACACAACATTTTTGGGGGGTTAAAAACACTATTATTGAATTGCAATTTGTTTCTTATAGGTATAATGCAGTATTTCGAATAGATATTTATACTTTGTACAAGTTTTTATATTGACATTTTCATTCACAGATCAATCATGCATCTTTTTTACACTTTTGCGCATAATTTATATAGATGCGTGAATGTTTTCTGGAGCAGTTTGAATGACAAAGGAGATGCGTGCAATTTCTTTGGTTGTCACCCCTGGATTCGCCCCTGCCCAGGGGCAACATTATAGTGGGTGAATGGCCCGCAACCGGCAAGCTATATTCTTATTTAGCAGGGTTCAAGAAATAGTCCCAGAGTTGCGGAAAGTGGTAGCTCCGGTAAGAGTGCTGAGGTCAGAGGCCTTCTTAATGGTAGTTTATCTTCCCTAGTTATCCGGCATATCTTATACCAACACGACAGATCGACTTACCGGCTGTAGACTGTCCAGGCGTCTTCTAATTTATTGTTGTAGCTCAATATTGATAGGAGATATCCCGGTCCTGTCTTGGTGCGTATATACATAGGCATATATATATATACTCCCCAAAAACTGTTCCTGGTTGAGAACAAGTATATGGTAAATTCTCACGAAACATGCCCAATTCAGCGCAATGGGGGTCTGCAGGGTAATTCTCTTTTTTTTGTAAAATCTTTTCAAACCTCTGGTATATTTTAAAGAGTGTATTAGACAATCTATATACGAAGTTGGAAACACTAATATTGTTTTTTGAAAATGTATGGCCTGCTGAATATCATCGATTAAGACCCTGCCCCCACAAACTATGAGAGCGCCCCCAGGTATAAAGTACACCACTTATTAATTTGAGGCTATTTACGTGGGAAAATAGATAATTCTATAAACCTGTGAATGATTATTATATTGATATGAATATCAAGAGGGATTTAAGACCCATAATTGAATTGCATTCATGATTTTACCATGCACTGTATCATTAGTAATGGTTTAAAGTGCCCCCACGAGCAATGCCAAAAAGGTATTGATGCTAAAATGCAAAAGACAGATATGAACTGAGTTAAATAACTTTGTAATAAAACAATTAAGTTGAAATATCCGAATTGGGCACGTTTCGTGAGAATCGACCGTCTGTGAGTGTGGGGTGTGTGTCTGTGTCTGTGTCTGTGTCTGTGTCTGTGTCTGTGTCTGTGTCTGTGTCTGTTTGTGTCTGTGTGTCTGTGTGTGTCTGTGTGTGTCTGTGTGTCTGTGCGTCTGTATGTCTGAGTGCATGTATCAACACTTCTATCAAACGCCATGTACACATTGTAATTCATTGAAAGCCAGTACTTTTCAGGGGCAGATACAGGATTTCGCGATTGGAAAGGGGCAGGGGTATGCCTAAAGGCTAAGTACTAAAACGTGACATATTTGTGTACAAAGCTTGTTCTCTTTGTCAAGTATAGACGTTGTTCAAATGACGTCATAACTGCTATGATTGGACTGACTGCCATATTGGTGAATCATTGTTATCGAATCAGGAAGCATTTAGAACAAAATGTTATGTTATTTTTTACTAGAAATAATGTCATTGAATAATATTAAGCAATTTATCATCATTTAGAATTCATATATGTTTATATATTCCATAACCACGTGGTGCTGATCACCACGTGCTGATCACCAAAGAGTGATCACGTAACCGTATCTGCACAAGGTCTATAAGCCCCAACCTAAAGAGGGAATGGGGGTCACTGCCCCTTGGACCCCTTTTGATCTCCGCTGGATCTGCCTTACTTTTCAATTGTAAGCAAAAACTTACATAGAACCAGAACCTCGAATGTTAAGCATCTCTTTAGGCGTGTTGTAAATAGAACTGGCGGATAAAAATAAAGAAAATAAGATACCGTTGTTGTTGGACTAAGATAAATAAACTGGTAACCAAGGGGATATGGCCATGGGCGTTGCTATCATGACACGGTGCACACACTCGATTTACTCTATTATTACCCAAAAAAATGTCAGGCAAGCTACCCAGCCAAGGATTTGACATTATTATAACGTTGCAGCAATTTTCTGGTTGGTTCTGTATTTGGTTCTTGTTATGTTGTTTTGATGACTCCCAACTGTGTTGCTGCAACATACTGCCATGATGTTTCACTGTGACGTTATTACAAAGTTCTGGTTACATTCTTCAACACAAACAGAATATTCTTATAACATTCTGTTATGGTTTGGTCTTAACCTCACCAAAACATAACATTATAATAACGTTCTGATTCGGTGAGGTTTCAACCTCACCATCAATACCATAGTTGTTACATGCCATCTTATTAAGTAACAGACGCTATAAGCTTTGCCTCATTTTATACACACAACCTGACAATAATGCATCCATGAAATATACCGTCACTGGATGGCCATCATTCAGCTTAGGGGCTCTGGATGGGGGGGGTCTCTATGTCCTAAATTTGTTGAATTTAAAAAAAACGCCAATGTCGTTTGTCTTCATCACTTATTTATCCCAATGTCGCATGTCGAATTTTAAGAATATCTATGTTGTATTTCACTATGTTTTTAACCCTCCTTGTCATATCGTTAAGCCCCCATTTCACATGTCAAATTTTAAAAATGCCACTGTCACCATATCAGTTTTAGTGGTCCACCCCTATAGTTTACTCCTCTGAGACCTTTTGCCCAGCCTTTAAACTGCCATGTGAAAATAGCATTCTTGTTATACTTGTCATGAGATAGATAAGCTTTATCTACAACTTCTAGGTCAGAAGTAATCAATCGAACTTGTTATCTCAAAGATATAACATATATGGTGAAGTGAATCTACTGAGTTAATGTAAGTACATGTGAGTTTGTTTATTACTTCAGTTGGTATATTTAGGAAATAACTGCACTTGAGAATCGGGAATTCATTTAAGGATATGGGTTTTGGGAATTATAGTCCTTCAAATTCAAACTGTTCAGATCCATATATACTATACATAATGATACCCCATGATTGGTTTGCGAGTTAGGAACTGGCCGGTATAGCACCTCTATCAGATAACATGAATGCCTAAGCTCTGTTGTACATTTAAGTAATCCTTTGCCCTGACACCCCTCCCCACATGTAGTGCTTAAAACCAAGTTTTCAAAATACAGATAAGTATATTGATATGTTAAATGAGTCTAGTTAAGGTCAGTGGTGAAGTATTAGCTGTGAAAACTAGCTCAAACCAAAGTAGAATTCCACAAGAGATTGTAATATTTCAATTTGTTTGTAAACAAACCTAGTTTTTGCAGATCCACTTTAAGTGACTTGAGCAAGGAAAACATGTTTTTAATGATTTACTATAATATGATTATGGTTTTGATTTTAACAGGGGCCAGAAATAGGCTCAAGGAATGGATTACGATGATTATTTGAGTTCTGAAAACTTTGTTGAATTCATTGGTTTGGGCTCCCTTTAACCCTTTCCAACTACAGAGAGATTATTCACCTCGTGGGCACCTGCCATGACACAGAGTTGTATTTCAACTCTAATAAAACACACATAACTGCGAACTATATGACTTGGGTTTTATTGTTATGTTTGCTTGGTATTTGCACTTCGCCTGTTCAATAGATTACTTCAACCTGAGATCAGGCGGGATTACCCCCTGAACTTAAAGGGAGCCAAAACCAATAAAATTGACAAAATTTTCAAAACTCAGATAAGTATAGAAATATGTTAGATGAGTCCAGTTAAAGTCACAGGTGAAGTATTAGCTGTGAAAACGAGCTCAAACTGAAGTAGAATGCCATAAGAGATGGTATTGTTTACATTTTTTTGTAAACAAACCCTATTTTTGCAGATCCACATTAATTGATTTCAGCAACAAAAACGTGTTTTTAAAGATTTTTTACCATATCTCATGGTTTAGATTTTAACATGGGCCAGGAATAGGCTCAAGGAATGGATTTCTATAACTATTTGAGTTTGGAAAATTTCATTGAATTTATTGGTTTTGGCTTCCTTTAAGCATATCAATAAGCGGAGGAAAAGAAACCTAACAAAGGCCCCGTTAACATTTACACTAGTTCAAGTGATGATCCATATATTCACTGTTTACTTACTGTTACTGGGTAATAGCGTTGACTATCAATTGTTGTGCTATTTCCATGTTGATAGCTTTTCCATGTTGATGTGTATGTGGCACAATTGTTAATGGTATAAAAATAGATTATTATCAGTAAATAATCGTACCATCCTATTTCCTTTTCTGATTAGGGGCTTACCATTAAGTACATCCGCACATTTGAACGTCAGACCCCCTTAGGAAATGATATACATCTGGAACTTGTACAGGAACGTAAGCATATTTTCAAAGATTTTGGATCGCATGGCCACTCAGAAGTCAATATTAAACATTGGACTCCTGTCTAGAACGCATAGAATTTGAGGTGGGGCAGGTACATTTTGACATACACCCCATATAGTAATAAACCACTAAAGCCTGTATTCAACAAAACGATTTTTGTATTTCTTTGTTTTCTCTGCGAATATGACATGACTAATTACATCCTTTATACTGTTTTAAAGAGGACCATAAAACCTTTCTAACGATGTGTACCATGTCTGTATTCAACATTTATTCCCACTGCCGATTTTTAAATTGGCAGCAAAATCGACGTGTGGAGTATAGGTTTAAAGATTGGTAGGAGGATTTTGGATTGGTCAGTTAAAATTTAACTCACACCTGCACAAAGAGCTGCAAAGTTGGAAACATAAAGCCCCATACCCATTAGGCGATTTTACCGTCCACGGGAGACAGGCAGCTGGGAGAATAATGGGCGACTCCCCATGGGTATGATGCACATTCTGGGCAACAGGCAATGGGAAACAGGATCACTGGTAAAATCACAGGTAAAATCGCAAGTTTGATATTTACCTTGCGATTTTACCTGTAAATATCAAACTTGCTTGATATGCCTGATATTCTCCCAGTTGCCCGCTGATGGTGAAATTGCCTAGGGGGAAGGGCCCTCTCAGCCCCATACCCACTAAGCAACTTCTACACAGTCAGCTGATGGATCAGTGCTAAAATCAGCTGATTAAGCCCCTAGAATTAATTGATTCTAGTACCAATTCAGATCAAACATGCACATTTTAATATACTATACTAACAGGTGACCAAAAGAATCAGCCGATTTTAGTGCCAATCCGTTGCCCAACTGTGTAAACACACTAGGCGATTTTGATCGACGAGTCTGCCGATTCAAGGTGCTAAAATCGGCCGACTCTGCCAGAAGAGGCGGCTGATTTTAGCACCGACTCATATCAAACATGCACATTCCAATATGCTATACTTACAGGCAACATTAGAGAATCGGCCGACTCTCCAAGTTGCCCGTGTCGCGTTGCCGCAACAGTTGCTTAGTGGGTATGGGGCTTTAGTGGGTATGGGGCTTTAATGTCAAGCACTGAAACTGCCCCCTACCCCCTGGGCACGTACATAAATGGAAAGCCCCTTAATGCTCCACAGTTTGTAGATTGGGAGATTCTCACTGAGTGACAAGAACACAGTCACACATAAACACATATAATAAAGACTGAACGTTTTTTACTCTCTTCAATATTGTCATCATGTGTTTTCATTGCTATTATGCAGGAAATGTGGCCAAGCTTCATAATGTTTGTCTGGTAACAGTTTATATAGCATATTACTATTATCGCATACAGATGGGAGTATATACAAATATCTGCATGGCGGTGGAGGAGTTGGAGATCAGCCTGTTGGAAAGTGACTGCTATATTGGTACAAGCAGTACTATTTTCAGGGGTGAATCAAGGGAGAGAGGTCCAATGGTCCATCGCATAATCATTTAATTTTTTTAGTATTTTTTGGAATAAATAATAGAAGTGAAATACACATAATTCAGCACTGGATTAATTTATGTGCAAGGAACTCTTTAATGGAAGGCCACTTCTGTATGTTTTAAGTCAAACTTCTTGAAGGCGTAGACAGAAGAGACCTATTTCCAAAAATAAGTCAGAAAATGTAAGATACACAGATTTCTAAGTACTAGTGTCCACATGTACTCAGCAAAATAGTTCTTCGCTTCAGTGGTGAAGTCATAGGGCAGTTATTGTTTTAAAAGCAACCATTTATAGGTAAAGACCCCTTAAAATTGTCAGGGCGACATGACCTTTTCTTAAATTTCTCAAGCAACATGAGGCTTTAGCGCCGTACCTACTAGGCGACTTGGGGACGAATCGGCGCCGACGTCGGAACGGCCGTCGGCTGACTGTGCTTGAGCTAGTGATCCACGTTGCGACATTTTCTAACCCGACGAAAAAACTAAGAGCAAACTGATTTTAGGACCAACGTTTTTTTGTCGGTTCTGAAACGGTTGGGTAATCAAACCTATTGGCACTAGAATCGGTCCAGAATCGGTCCAGAATCGGTCCCCTACCCATGATCCATGGGGAACATGCAAACCGATAGTTTCCTTGTATTTTAGACTACAAATTCATAGTAAAACCATGGGGAAAAAATCGGTTTATTTATTTATCACAAATTTGCAAAAAGAATACTGTTTTATGTATAATTATGTGAATTACAACCAGAAAAACAAAATATTCAGTCCGTAGTATTAATAAAAAGTAAAATAGTAAAATACTTGTCAAAAAGCATTAAAAAATATATCCTGTGAAAGAGAATTCATTTTGATATATTTTGATAACATTTTCATTCTATTTTTCCCAAAAATGAATGAAATAACGCTGAAAATACTTAGAAATAATAAAATCGGTCCAGAATCGGTCCATATCGGTCCCAAATCGGTCCTAAATTATTAAACAGGTTTAATAATTTTGTCGGACCATGGTCGGTTGGAAATCGGTTGGAATAATTTAGTCTAACATTGTGTCGGTTGGAAATCGGTTGGAAAAAATCGGTTGACATGATCCATGTTGCGATATTTTCAAAAGTGGACCGATTCTGGACCGATTCTGGACCGATTCTGGACCGATTCTGGACCGATTCTGGACCGATTCTGGACCGATTCTGGACCGATTTTGGACATAGAAAATATTTTGAAAATCGCTTCACTATCGGTCCAATTTTGTCGCAACGTGGATCACTGCCTTTAGACAACCAATACCCACACATAATCAGCGCGGAAGTCACCGCCGACGGTCAGCACTGACGGCGGCATCGACCGTCGGCGCCAATCACACCAGTCCTTTATTAAACATGTTTGATAATTTACCCTGACACCGACCGTCAGCGCCAACATCAGCACGTCGGCTAGTGGGTATGGGGCTTTAGTTATATGAAGCAAAAAGTAACCAACATGACATTAGCCATTCCTTAAATTTGACATATGACATGGGGGGTTCTTAAAATCGTCATCGCAAATAAAAATAAAGGAACATGGAACAGGAACATTTCTTAATTTTAACAAGTGACACAGGGACCCCCCATCAACACCCCTTAGATTGACATTCTTAGTTCCACATGTCACCTAGTATGGCTCAAGAGGGTTTTTACCTTTCCTCTTTCTGAGAAAATCCTGTAAAATATTTGGTATTTACTACAAAACATTCCAGCCACCTGAAGAACACTGGGACTATTCTATCTCACTCAAACAAATAGAAAGACTTTTCATTGGAACCTGAGGAGGAAACCAACCTAATACATATCCTATTTCAATTTGTCCACTTTTTTTTAGAGAGATTTTAGGGATTTAGAGGAGGAGTGGGGTCCTTGCTTGGGCCCCCTTTTGATGTTGACTTCACTATACAGAACTGAATGTGTGTGTATGTGTGTGTGCCCACGTGTATGTGTGTGAGTGTGTCTGTAAGTGTGTGTCTGTGTCTTTCCGGAAATGCACAATGTTTGTGCACTCATTATCTTTGTATTCAGACTTCAGACACAATTTTGGAATTCATACACTACAGCTAGAGATAAGAAATAATCATCGTGCCATATTCCACTGTCCCACAGATGTATTTAAATGTATAGTGAACTTGTGTTTACAGTATTATTAATGATGCCAGTGCTAGCGGCATGTTAGGTTGAGACTCTCCAAGACAGAGTGTTATAATAACAGGGGCAGATCCAGGAATTGAAAGGGGGGGGGGCACAAACATGAATGTGGAGGGGAGAGGGACCCACAAACATGATTTAACAGGGGAGTGGGGAGGCCAAGGCCCGTCCAGCCCCTCCCCCTTGTTACTGAATAATTACTGAATAACTTTATATTTTGATGAAGTTGAGACCTTACAAATATAGAATGTTATAATAAAGTTATTTTCACTTGGAATAACATAACTAGAAAGTTATAATAATGTCACAGTGCAGCATCACAATGTTAAGTTCTAAAGATGTTATTGGGTCCCATCAAAATAGCATAACAACAATCAACAGCCTAATCAAACCAGTAGGATAGGAGAAAGTGGGGAGTAGGGAGGGAGTGAGGTGCAGGGGAGAGCAGGGATCAATGCTATATATATGACCCTGGGGATCCGTCCCCTTACATCTCCCCACGCCGACAGGACAGGACACATTAGCAGACTGGGTAAGTTTGGCATTAACTTCTGTGGTCCATCGCATAATAACACATATAACAGCAATGTGTCACAATGTAATATGTGAGTGTTAGGATGGGTCTTGCTGATTATTTGTAGCTGTTCTGCTGCCAAATTTGATTACCGTACATTAATATATCTGGAAATAATTATCAGAAGAATAATTATGCTTAGATTTAAAAGTCCTGAATGTTTCAGCCCAAAATGAGTATAGCAAGTAGGAAAAGTTTGATACTATTCAGGGGCGGATCCTGGAGGTCCTGGGGGTGCTAAAAAACCCTTTTGCTGGACCCCTCAACTAGAAAAAGATGGGAAAATGTTGCACTTGTATGCACAAATTCGCATCGCTTTAGTACTTAAACTTTATACTGCCGCTGCCGCCCCCCCCCCCCCCATTATTTTGAAAATCCTGTATCCATCCGTGCTATTTATCAAGAATATGGTTTGCTGTTATTCAATGTTTCTCTGTTCGTAATGTACCATGGGGAAGAACCAGGGATGGGTGTGTGTAGACCGAATGTGGGGTTTTACAGAGCCTTATGTTATATTCTGTAATCTTGGGTATTTACATGTATCAGGAATCTAAGGTGGAACTGATTAGCTGAGTTAATATCATTTATTGCTGAAAATAATTATTCCAGGGGTTTTTCCTGCTATTATTAGTCAAATTGGGAATGCAGTTTTCATATAAATCATTGTAATGAAAGAGACAATTAAACATGTAAAACAGTAGGCCCATAGCTGACAAAGTGAGTCCACCCTTTCTTTTTTTCGGGCCATTTATTATTGAATGTAACAAAAACTTGAGCAATAGTTAGCTGGGCCTCTCAGTGCTGAGTGTTCAAACTGAATGGCTGGTTTATATCCAGGTACGATACTGGAGGGCATTCTAACGTGATCCGAGGATTCACTCTGAGATCCTAAGATATGTTGGTTCCAAGTTGGCCATCTTGGTATTATAATCTTAAGGTTGGATAGTAGGGCTAACTTAGGAGCAAAACTTACACTAGATTTAAATGACTTCTAATCCTAGTAAATAGATTTCTGATTTTATAATTTAGTACAAAGGAAGGATGACAGTGGAACCAAAATATCTTAGGACTATTTTATGACAAAATATAAGATATGATGATTGTCTTCAAATTACATTGGAAAGCTTTACTGGACCTTAAGATTAGTTGAGAAGTGTCCTACCACCGAGCTAAATCTCCTCCTAGATTGAATTCTGTTTGCATTTTTAGCTATAGGCACTAAGTGTTCAATTCATCCTATTCATGATATCCTACTTTGCCAAATAGGAAAGGTTTAAGGCCCTATTACATTAGACGACTTTCAGCTGTGATTTCAGCATGATATGATGGTGTTACATAAAATATGCACACACGAGTGATATGATTGTTTCAAATTGCTAATTTGGATTATTTTGCACATATATTACAAAGAATTTTGTCTCTGGTATAGGTGTTTTCCTGCATCGTCATATCACAGCTCAAGTCACGTAGTGTAATAGACTGTAGTTACGTCCAAGTCAGCTAGGTGCTCAAACTAGGACTGTTAACCAGCAACCATTTTAGGTGGGAATTTCACCCTGTTTCCCAGCATGCTCTGCAGCCGCTGGTTTATGGCAGGTAGGACTCTAAATAAGCCAGCAGCCCAACAACCATCAAAGGGGTTCCCCATCCCATTTATAGAGGGCCAATAAAAGAATTCCTTACAGATTATAGCTAGCCACTAGTAGTCATGGACTCTTGTGGGTGTAATGACCTATTATGCAAGTATCTAGGTCATGAGAGGATTAGTATTGTAATAGGGCCTTTAGGAGCACTCTTGCTGGAAGATGAATAAAAATTCACTGTCATACAATCATGTATAACTCATCCTACTTATTAGGGGTGGTGACACACAACTTGACATAGGAAGTCGATCAGCCCACCAGGCACATAAAATTACCCAAGTCATTAATGGTAAATGAGATGAAACAACTGAACTTGTGACCCAATGAGGGTCAAAGGGGTTTCACACGGAACTGGGAGGTTGGTTGGTTGGTTATTGGGGTTTAACGCCGTAGCAACATCTAGGGTCATATCACGGCGAGAACTAGTTTTTTTTTGACAATTCTGTCGTTTTGATGATCGTATCTATGGAATGATCGAATCTATGAGAAGATAGAGACCATACCCCTACACATTTACCGAGGCAGGTGTTCTTTAATGTGCAGGGTCCCATAGACAGGGCCCTACACACAACAGCCGGTGGCCCTCTAGGAGCCTTTGATATCCCTGTCATTGGCACAGGGGGAGGCAAGAGTGGCGTGGTGCCCCAAAGGGGAGTTGAACCCCGGCCGCCTGCAAGCGAGACGACCGCGCTAACCACCACACCACCACGTGCCCCCGGGAACTGGGAGGTCATTCCGATGTGACCATAGGATTCACTATGAAGGCCCTGTTACACTTCATGACTTTTTTTTTTTTTAATGTTTATTGAACATCTTCACGTGTACACATGATCTTCCAGACTGGGTGATACATTTCTTATTTAGTATGAATGACAAATATATAACGGTGGAATGATAAAGTGATTGTTATAATGGGGATGAGCAGAATTTCTGAGTTCACATCACTAAGGTCATAAGCACGTCCATAAACACAACCAAGTCAAATTCCGGCAGTCCGGCAGATTTTCTTTACCATATTCTTAAACTTTACTTTAGTGGTCGCCCATTGGACTTCCACTGACAGCATTTCCCATATTTTGATCCCTTGTATCAAAGGACTACGCAAATACAACTCATATTTTCGTTTTTTCTTCTGTTTAAATTTTACTTTTTGAAAACTTCATAAACAAATCTTTGGTCTATCATATTCTATATAACAATGCAACTTACTCTGCCTGTACATAACACTACATATATGCTCCCTCCACCTCAGGCTCAGTGGCTGTATTGCATACAAATCATACAATTCATTTGTTGAGGTGCGACATGACCATGATATGAGCATAATTATTGTAACCATGTCATATGATGCTACAACCTGAGTCTTATCGCTGTAATGTGATATTGAAGTTGCAATAGTTACAACTTTAAAGTCACAATTCTTATCGCAGTAAAGGTCTTGACGGTCGAAGTCATAGGCTATATGTTAGTCCACGACATAGATTCAACATGTTAAATAATGTAGTTGTGGTAAAATAGAAATGTCTTGAATTAAAGTCCATGTTGTAGGTCTCATGTCGCAGAGGACTTAAGCATCCCTATAAAAAAAAAAGGCCTGAAAAGATTGCAGTAGTGTAGTACCCAGGATGACGGTCTTAGCTATGACATGGAACAACCTACTGATCACATATGTGCTGTGGTTGTGCACGAAATAAGAAAAAACTATTTTTGCTGAGGCATTGTGGCAGTTCTACTCAGCCGAGTTTAATTCTGTAAAATGTTCTGAAAACTATACATCTAAATCTAATTATTCCTCATTGTTTCAACTCTGGGAAATGATTATAAATAGGTGAAAATTGCTGTCAGATTTTCACATTTGTGATGGGTTTTGGGTCAAAAAATGAGGCCCAGATGTAAATTTTCCTTAATCTCTACACTTGACCAATCCTTTTCAATGTTATTTGGAAATGATATCCTTACCTTAGGGGACAAACAGAATCAGGAATTGTGAGACACTAATCAAGTTTTAGTTGAGTAGCTTAATCACGAAATATATGGGCCGTGGTCCACCAGAAAACGTTGCTGGGCAGCTAGATTGAGGGCTTTGGTTGCCCAGTGATGACCTATCGATGTTGTGCAGATGACGTCAGGGGCGGATCCAGAGTGGGGGGTCCAGGGGGTCCTGACCCCCTCCTTTTGGGGGACCCCTAAACTAGGTAAAGAGAGAAAAATGTTGCATGTGTATGTGTGAATACATGCACTTTTAGTACTTAGCCTATATGCTGCATTCACATTAAATAAACTCACAGCAACCTTATGACCATTTTGTACCATTCAGAATTTTAGATTTTGAATGCTTTCCCTATCCACAGGGTCATGATCGTGGTAATCACCATAGAGTGATCACGTGAGCACAATTGCACAAGGTCTATACAATACCTAGTAGGACATTTAGAAATGAACCCAAGATCTTCTTGGAAAACGATTTGTCAAGCGCTGCATTTGTCAAATGTTTAGATATTATGTTATAAGTTTTTTGCTTTATTTCGCAGACTGTTCCCCCTACATACCCGGCAGAGATGTGGACCCTGAGCCCCTTGCTGCTGGTGGCAGCCTGCCTCCTGGGCCAGCACACCACGCACTCCAGTAAGTTATACTGGATCTCAACATGGCGATTAGTTTGCATCTAATCGTCAACGACTGTTTAATCCATGATGGTGCCGATATGACGGATGACGAATTAGCTGAAAAAATCAGACATTTCTGATATTTTGCAGACGACTCGATGTTAATGGTCGACAACTAGTTGTTAAATCATCAACAACAAAGCTGCATTGACGATTTACAGCTAGTCGTTGACGAATTACAGCTTGTCGTTGACGATTTGGAACAACTAGTCACCCCGTGGGGGTGCGGCAAACAGGGCCATACCCACTAAAGCCGGGTCCCCACTGGGCCGGTGACAGTGACGTTGTCGGCAGAATAAGGTAGTTTGTTTGTCCCAGAAGCTAAATTTTAGTTGCCCAGAATGACTAACACCCTGAAAATCAAACGTGTTTGAAATTTTTGGGGGTTTGTCTGACAACAAATCACTTAAAAATGTGGTTTGTCGCCAGCCAACCTGGCGCCAGGGCAGTTAATCAGTGGCAGGTTAGTTGGCGAGGGATGAGTTTACTCAGTGGGGACCCGGCTTAAGCGACTCTAGCGGCCATGGGCGACAGGTGATGGGTGACGGGCAATGGGGAAAATTGGCATTGCCATCACCAGGCGACTGTCATTTCAAGCAATTTTGATATTTCTCCAGCAAACAGCAAGACCCATATCTAGTAACTTGATTATGCGAAAGGACACAAGGAAATTCATTCATTACAGAAAGATATAGAGATATAGAGCAAATATTTGCATATTTTCTAGTTTTTCTCGAATTTTCTTTTGCAAAAAGAGGCCTAATAAACCTGCAGGAGCTGAAATACTTTAAATCAGCTATCCGTGGTTGGGAGAATTGTATCTCCCTGCTGGCATGTACTGATGCTTCATCAAACTTGTGCCATTATAGGGCCATTATATTTTGCCGTTATAGGGCCTTGACTTCACGATGTGCCCTTTCAGAGACCTGCGCTGAGAAGGTGGAGGAGCTGCGGCGGATGCAAGAGGAGACCAACATTCAGGACCTGGAGTTTCCCGAATGTGACGTGTTTGGCGACTATGAGCAGAAACAGTGCTTTGGACGTTGGAGTGGGCATGGCGCGTAAGTCACAAGATGTATGAAAGATTGTATATAAGATTATAAAAAGTATACAGTTAACAGGGGCAGATTCAGAGGGGTGAGTCCAGGGGGTCCTGACCCCTACTTTTTTTTATTGTAAAAAGAGGGGAACAAATGCATACATGCCAATGCACGTGGTTTTAGTAGTTAGCCTTTATGCTGAACCCCCCACCCCCTTTGAAAAACTTATATTGGGCCCTGGTAAGAGGACTGAAGGGCTTTAATTTCATGATATACAGTCATTTCTGTTATGTTTGTTTTGGACAAAAATGTCTTTAATTTCTTGTGGCAGGGATGGTTTGTCAAATCGCACACCGTTGTGCACATCTCGACCATCAAATTTAACCCACTTCTAAAAAAAAATTCCAGGATGGAAATCTCTTTTAGAACTGTTTACAAAATTAAAATTAGCCAAGTAGACCAGCCACAAATTAACAGTAAGACCCATTATGACAGTGACATCCTTGTTGCGAGACATTGAATCGAATCTTTTCATTATATGATGACCAATGTGCTCCATCGCATAATGAGTCTCGCTGTTGCGAGGTTACATCAACAGCAGGAGTTGTCCTTGTGCTCTCACAACCCCAATGCTGCTTTGTTGTTATTGTTATGTTAAGTTTGATTGGGGCAGTCCTATTCAGCCAATTTGATTTCAGTAAATCATTCTGAAAAATATAGATCAAGATTGAATATTCCTGAAGTTTTGAACTTTGGGAACTTATCATAAATGGGTGGAAAAGTTTGTTAGATTTTGGCAACAGTAATAGTTTTTGGTCAAAAAGCTAGACCCAAATCTAAGTCCTCTTTAGACTCTTGCTGTTGCGCGGATTTGATAATGAGATTGGCTACACTGATTCTTGCAGTACATCACTCTCCAATTACTGGTCACTTGCCTTCCAGGTGTTACTGTGTGGACAAGAAGAGCGGTCGGCGGTACCCAGATATGGAGTATGTGAGGGGGACATCAACACTGGGCTATGAAATGACCTGCCGTAAGCTCTACTTTACATACTCAGTCTTCTAGTATACGGGGTTCTGATTCTCTGAAGATAAAGCCAAGCAATTTAGAACATGAGTTTGACAATATTAACTGTACAAGGTATGTAGAATATGAGTTTAACAAGATTTACTCTACAACTATACATCTTTTTCATTAAAGTGGTGTTGCCCTGGTATGGTTGATCAAAAACTTTTGGTTGTAAGCAATAGAAGGGACATTGAAAAGTTCAATTGACTGAACTAGGACCAGGGTAAACAGTGGCAATGTAGTTAAAATAGCTATGCCCTATTATTCTTGCAGAGTCCTAATTACCCACTTAGATAGAGATCCAATGTACTCCCTTCCCAACCAGCTTGTTTTTATATTTGGTTTCTGTTCAGATTTAAAGTCAGGTCAGTCTGGAAAATGCATTAAACCATGTCAGTTGAAACATTTAGCATGGAAAAGGTTTCCTACATGTTTAAACCCTTATGGGTAGTTTGTGGATTAAGTAAAATGTGTTAGTGTAGGTGGTGCTTTCAAATTTAAGACAGCGTGTTATAATAACATTATATTCTAGTGAAGTTGAGACCTCACCAATACAGAATGTAACCAGAATGTTATAATAATGTCACAGTGCAAGGTCACAATGTTAGGTTCATAGGACATCACTTGGTGCAATCAATAGTATAACAATAACCAAAACGGAACCAAATAGAATGTTACTGCAATGTTGAAATAACATTTCATTCTTGCCTGGTTCTCCTTTCAGAGTGTGCCAGAGATAAGGAGACAGTGGAGGAGCGGGAGAAGGATTGTGAGCTGAACACCGGCGACTACAAGCCGGTCACCTGCGACGCCGCGGGGTGAGTTCACATGCATAGCATATATTCCAGGGGTGGATCCAGGAGGGGGGATCCGGGGGTCCTGAACCCCCTTTTTGGTGAACCCTTTAACTACAAAAGACGGAAAAATATTGTGCATGTATCATTGCATGCCATTTTAGTACTTAGCCTTATTGCTGACATCCCCTTTTGAAAATCATATATTCACCACGGGATTAGACATAATATATTCAAATCCACAAATGTTTGGTGGAAAACATTTGATCTTTTATCAATTATTATCCAAGTTATTCAGTGGCATGATGTTTTGACTAGTTGCAGTCTTCTCCATTATGAATGTAATGTGTAGGTCAGAAGATATATGTGTACTCAAGTCTACAGTGTTGATTCTCCAATATAATATTTTTTTGTAAGTTAACGACAGACAATGCCGATTCGGGGCTGATTTTTTCTGTGTGAATAGCAGTCCAATTTTACTTGAAGGTAATTTCATCCTTGTCTCAATGCTATGAGGAAATGTGCAAATTTAGTCCACAAACAAGTGTGTAGATATTGAATAGAAATCCTTATTCAAAAAACAAAAGTGAAAACATCTTTATCTATTGTTAATCATTGTTAATCTACATCTTATCATCATGTCATTCATGTCAGTGTAAAAATAGATCAAAGTCTGATTCCTGTTGTCTATCCTCTGGTAGGTAATCTATCAAATTTTCCACCCTACCTAAATGTAGTTGAATCTTGGGGGAGCACTCAGTATGATGGTAGGTACCAACTTCGAAACTACTGCCCCCCCCCCCCCCCCCCCATCTTTTGGGATTTTACAGCCCCCAGAAAAACTGGGATACTCTGACACCCCCATTTTTTAGCATAGAGCCGCTGCAACTAAGCATTATCCTCCAAATTTCTTGGTCATAATTCAATTTCAGAAGGTAACAATTTGTTTATATTATGAATTGGCGATTGACAGGTACAGCCCCTTGAGGGTCCAACTGCAGCTGGTACCCACTTCTAGACTAAGTAGCCACTCCCCCCACCCCTATCCTCCCTCCCCGCGAATTGAATTCTCTATAATTTAAACTGATAACCCCCGAAATTGATTTCTAGGTGTTTCTGCACCCATCGTGTTGGAGGCAGACTGCATGGTTACCTACCCTTTCAAAAGGGAGAATCAAACTGCTGTAAGTATCATTTTTCCCTTTTCATGAATGTAACCAATCTATAGCAAGCATGTTAATCATACATTATTAAGGAAAAAGAATGGGAAAATCATAACTTAAAGGCCATATTCCACTATGCGGTGGGTGACCACTAGTGGTGGTCTTTTGGGCCATCGCAAGCAATTTGTGTTTCAGAAACGAACACGTTTGTTTCTACCACCGCAAGCAATGCATAGAAAATCGATATAAATCCACTTGTTGTGGCCCTTGTAATGGGCCACGACAAGTACCACAGCAAGTAATGTCTATATTCCATTACGGGTGGCCAGATTTACTTGTGGTGGGGGCAAACATAAAGTACACTAGTAAAACGGCCAGCACAAGGAAAACGCCGCACAGTGGAATATCATAATACATATGGCCTTTAAGCTACAGTATGGCTGAAGTATGACAGCCACTCTCAAATAAATTAGTAGTATCCCATATATACAATATAAATGATAGTATTCAGAAGTTGATATCATGTCTATAACAAGATACATAGTATGTGATTGAATATTGATTTAGTTAAAGCTCCAGCTCGCCCTCATATCCCCCTTTTAGACTAAAGTAAACCTACTCCTAGAATTAGTTCATCATTCCCAATACCCCTTTGTTACATGAGTGTTCAATAGAAGGATGTAATGCTCCTAAGACTCTCAACAATATTAATGATTCTGATATTCCTTCCATAGTATGTGCCCGTGCAGCCTTCCCCTCAATGCCTGGAAAGACCATCTCCTGTGATATGATTGGGCAGTACAACCCGAAGCAGTGTCATGGCTCCATGTGTTTCTGTGTGGATGAGAATGGCAAAAAGACAACCCTGGCTGTTCGCATAGGCAGCAACGAACATCAAAACCTGCAATGTCCAGAAAATGACAAATGAATGCTATAAACATCTACTGCTGTAAAAATAAAATCCCATTTTCTGTCATGTTATCTTCTGCAGAAGATAGATCTGATTTACCAGTCAGAACACCCATGAATTTGGGTGTATTCATAGCACAAAATCAAGATTGGTGAAATAGAGATTGACTTTCTAAAACAGGATTTCATTATTTACAAGAAGTGTATTGTAGTAGAAGGGGGTTAAAATATTGAACTAATAAAGTCTATGGCAATTACAAATAAGTTGGTCATGCAATGTTGTTACTTGTATACTGCTAAATGGTGTGTTTAGGCCAGACCAATAAAATGTCTTCCTTCACTAAGTATTCTCTAGGTTATTAAACATAGCGAGAAGTTGTAGTTTCTATGTAGAAATAAAAAGATTTTAAGCAAATTCTGCATGTTTCTGGAGTTTTTTCCTGGAGAGGTTTCCAAAGGTTTTCAATAAAATTATGTACCTGATTTTATCACCCACAAATGTATTGACAGGCCATGATTACCAGCAGCCACTCATAATTTTCACTATTTCAAACATATTTGGATCATTGCTTGGGTGATGAAATAAAGAACAACCTTTGGTGTCATCTTCGGGTGGCTGTTCAACCCATTGGGATTGTAAACGAACCTCAGGCTTTGCCCTTGGTTCATAACTATCCCCTACTGGTAGTAATGCCATAGGTGATTGTCATGAAACCTCATGAAGTGTTGTTTAAATAATTGGAAGAATGAAGTCTTTGATGAAATTGCAACGGACTTGTTTCGTAACCTTTAATCCCCCATGCGGACTTTGCGGACGTTACTTTGCCCATTTTTTTGACAATTTCATTTTTGAAATAGAGCAGTATCAAGGGAATTTAAAATATAAATACGTTGTAGGTAAAATCAAAATGAAATTAACTTTACTCATAGGATCTCACAAGAATTAGTTTTTTTATGGGTTCTTGAGGTTTTGGAAATGCTTCCATTCACGTTGCAGTAAGATGTCTGGTATTTACTATGAAACACTCCAGCCACCTGAGAAACACTAGGCCTATTCCATTTCAATCAAAATTATAAGTAGACTCTCCATTTGAAATTAGCACCCTGAAGAGGAAACCAACATTATACATATATCATATTTTGCTTCTTCCGCTTTTTCTTCTCTACAGATGGGTTTCAGAGATGGAGGTTTAGGGGGTACCCCTATCAATGCATGGGGACTAATCTACTCAACTAAACTCTGTGTTTGTGTTTTTGTATGTGAGTCTCCATGTCTCTGTGTCTGTGTCTGACTCATTAACCTAGTATTTTAATTCCAAACCTGATTTTCAAAATCCTGAATCAGGCCCTTAAACATGGGGGTGATGGGGGGCACGCCACCCCCCCCCCCCCCCCCACACACACACACAGGAAATGTTTTCAAAAAGTTCACCCTTTTCTTCAATAATTCAAAGTAAAAACCCTAAAAATTTAATGAAAATGTTGAAAAGGTCAAATTGGTGATCTCGCCATCCCCACAGCAGAACCTATGTACAGTCACCACAGCTATAAGTAAAAGGCAATCATCTTGCTATTTTTCACTGCCATACAAATATATAAATGTGTAGTGTACTTTTGTTTACAGTGAGTAAATAGCTGTATAGGTGCTAGCGTAGACACAAGTAGGCCGAATAAATATGAGAGGAGGTGCGCTCAGGATTGGCCAACATAGTATTGCATTGTGGGAAAGGGTGTAAGTCAGAACCCTTTTTCCAAGTTTCAGTAATTGCTGTTGGGGGGGAGGGGGGGGGGGCAAGGCTCATTTAGCCCCCCTCCCCCCTTTGTATCTGCTACTGAATAACAATATAATTATTTTTATAAAATTGAGACCTTACAAATACAGAATGTTATAATGAAGTTATTTTTACATGAAATAACTTAACCTGAACGTTATAATACTGTCACAGTGCAACGTCACAATGTTGAGTTCTAAAGATGTTATTGGATGCGATCAAAATAGCATAACAAGAATCAAACCAGAACCAAATGAAATGTTACTGTGATGTTATAATGATGTTACATTCTCGCTGGGGTTGAGTATAAGGAGTGCTTCTCGAAGTTATGATATGAAAAAAATTCTCTTTTCTAAAACCTACCCCTGTGGCCCTTTTTTCATCAGGTGTCAAAGCAAGAATGTGAATGTAAAATGATGTGGTAGATTTTTAAGTATATTGTTATGTAACGGGAACGAAACCCGAAACCCAAAAGCCGAAACCCGAGAAATAATGTAAACCGGAAATGACGTTAGTATGACTGCGTGACGTCACTATGATCACGTGACATGAAATAACCAATCAGAGCTTACCGCTAAGGTATAAAAGGGGCAGTGAGGCCCGAAAATAAAGAGTTCCTTCATAGTACTCCTGGTGTTCACACGTGTCTTCTTCCTCTGATAGCTCCTTAGGAGGACTCCAATCGATAAGATGATCTAATATGGACTAGATAAATAGGAAATAGACGTAATATTGGTAAAGTTATAGAAAACTAAGACTTAGAATAGTGCAGGGTCCGAACTCGAATGACTGAAAATCATGGCCCGAAGGCCTGAAACTGCCCGACCAACAGCACGAGGAAGGAAGACCGGCAAGATGAAGAAGCCCGAAATAGCCAGCGGCAACCCCCTGACCGGAGGCATTAAGGCGCAACCAGCTCGGCCCCACGCTACCAAAACATAGGCGACCATTGGCCCAAGACTCCCGGTCAGGGAACGAAGGAGTAGAGCTAGTTCCGGCCTGAGAGAGGTATAGAAGACACGGCCCGGACCCCTACCATAACAACAATTCTGCCCTCCACTGTCCTCCATGCTTGATGGCTGCAACCCCTCAGCCCGACCTGACCAACACACCCTCCCCCCTTCAACGAATACCGATCCCCTGACCGACCCACTCAGCCCCCCTCGTGCACGAGGCATGACTCTTGATCTCACACCTCGGCTTCTTGCTCGGCCTCCGTGCCCAGCTAAGAACTGAAATAACCCCCACGTCCCTCGGCGGTAGAAACCGGAAACCCCGAACTACCGAGGAACGTCACACAAAATTGAATAGTTTGTCAAGAGATATTGTAGTCCCAAACTTCTGCTGTTGGTCTTTTTTTTTCACCCTTGATGGAATGCTTTTTCTGAGCTAAAAAATATATCTACCATTTCTGAAACTAAAGGTTCCCCCAGAAAATCTGTTTATCTTTCCAGCATAACCAATACATAAAAGCTCATCACATTTGGTAGATGTCAATCAAGTTTTGCAATGTATGGACCAAGCATCCATTCCAAAAACATTTTGATTTAAATCGGGAGCCTTAGATACAATTTTGATCATACCTATGAAATAACGGTTTATCGCATGGCATGCCTTACAACATTTAAACTTCAGTTTTTAAAAATGTTGTACTTTAGATGAGTCATCATAAGAATATTGGAAGAGCTTGTCAATGTCAGATAGTTGGATTCGATAATACGAATAGGTCAATGACCCAAGAGTTATAATTTGATAATTTTTTTATGAGGGTCTGTCCGGGTATTGGTCACTGGGTTTTCCTTAATTGGTTTTCGACAATAAAAAAAACCCGTTAGAAAAAGAGTTAGCTGTATAACCGGTCCCTGTCAGTGCCTGCTCTTTTAGTTGACATGGTAAAGAGATCCTGTTCCATATCAGGGCCTGGACAGGAGGTGCTGAGGAAGGGAGGGGGAGAAGGAGGTGGTGGAAAGGTGGTAGGGAGGTGTGGGTGGGAGGTAGGGAGGGAGGGGATGGCTTTTGTATGGGGAGGGGGGAAGGAGATATAGAGTGGGTTGAGGTAAGGGAGAGAGGGGAGGGGAAGAGGAGGGGAGGAGGGAGTGCGGGATAAGGAGAGGTTAAATTACAGGAGGAAGGAGAGGGGGAGGAGGAGGATAGGAGAAGGTTGGGGGATGGAGAGGGTAGGACGGGGTAGGAGGGGTTAGGAGGGGGTGAGATGTAGGAGGGAGCAGGGATCCGGGCTATATATATGTCCCTGGGGATCCGTCCCCTGACACCTTCCCGTGCCAGGCCTGCAGAGACAGGACACGTT
The DNA here is from genome assembly GCA_936440205.1 of Lepidonotus clava. NCBI lineage: Eukaryota > Metazoa > Annelida > Polychaeta > Phyllodocida > Polynoidae > Lepidonotus > Lepidonotus clava. The sequence goes on from OW387150.1 coordinate 35,211,880, forward strand.
AGCGGACTGGGTAAGTTTGACATTAACTTTTGTGGCCCATCGCATAATAACGCATATAGCAGCCAGGAGCCAAATCAATATGTCACAATGGGATGTCACTGTTAAGATAGGTCTTGCTGCTGATTTGTAGCTGTTCTACTGCCCAAATTCAATAACATTAATATTTCGGGAAATAATTATCAAAAGAAGACATTCAAATTTATAAGTTCTAAATGTTCCAACTGAGAATTAGCATTTTGAGTGGGAGAAGTTACCATTTATCAAGAATATGGTTTGCTGTTCAATGTTTCACTGCTCATAATGTACGATGGGGAAGAATCAGGGATGGGTGTGCATGTAAACCGAATGTGGGGTTTTATGCTCTATTCCTTGATCTTAGATATTTACCAAGCATCTAAGGTTGCATCTTACTTATTAGCGGTGGTGGCACATAACTTAACATAGGAAGTGGATCAGCTGACCAGGCACCCAGAACTGTCCTAGACATAAAAGGCCCTATTACACTACATGACATGAGCTGTGATATCGATGTGACATGCTGAATTTACTGACAAATTCGCATACATTAGTAATATAACTGTTAAAACTTGGCAATTTGGAGCATGTCACATATGTGTAACAAAGAATGGTATCTCTAATTTGTGTGATTCCTCTGCGACATTCTTATATCGCAGTCCAAGTTGTGTAGTGTAATACACCTTAAATGCCCAGTAAATGATATGAAATGAAGGCCCTATTACACTAAGCGACATGAGCTGCAACTTGGCGATGTCAGAGAGAAATGGCACATTATAGAAATGAAATTCTTTGTTACACATATGTAACATGCTCCAAATTGCCAATTGCTAATAGTTATGTTTCCTGTATGTGAATTTGTCTTTAGTATCGTACTATCGCACCAACATCGCAGCCCAGGTCGTGTAGTGTAATACCGCCTTAAGGATAGACAACACCTCTCAGGGCGCCTTTTGCGGTAATGCACATGACATTTTGTTGAATAAGGGTATATTAATGTGGCATATATCAAAAGATGTATCATATTTTTCGCTATCTTTTGATAAAAAGAACATAGTTATACCTTGAAAATTAGAATCATAAGGGAGAAAAAACTGATTGATGAACTAGTCACTTGCGACCCAATGAGGGTCAAAGGGTTTCACATGGGACCTGGTCCCGCCGGGAGCTAATTTTCAGGGTCAGGGGTGGATCCAGGGGGGGGTCCTGGGGGTCCTGACCCCTTCCCCCTTTTGGCGACCCCTTAGCTACAAAAACAGGGGAAAAAAATGCTGCATGCGTACGTGCAACTACACACAGTTTTAATACTGTTTTATGCTGACCCCTCCCCCCCCCCCGCTTTTGAAAATCCTGTATCCGCCCTTAGGGTATGCCATTTCATTTTGGTATGTAATGTTAGCAGTACATCTTAATGTGCAGATACGATAATAACCATCATCTTTAAAAGGGGGCGGGGGAAGTATTTTAATCTATTTGCATTTTGATAAAATTCAGGGCGTGAAATTTTGATAGTAGATAAAGAATAACCGGGACACAGTTCCATCTCTAGCTCTGAATGTAGAAGTGATGAATATGCTCTGTCCTTTCTAAATCAATTAAACTTAACAGATTTTCCATGGCTCTAAATCAAGTTAATTCAACAGATTTTCCATGGCAACTGAATCGACAGAATCGAGTAAATGTCCTTGATAAAATGTTTAGCTGACATCCCAAATAAATAAATATTGATATTGATATTGTTAGTGAAATAACTTAATTCTATACGGAAAGATGGAGTAAGAGAATTTTGCTTATATTTGTTTACAAGTCTATTCTTATTTTACAAGTATTAATCTTATAAGATAGGATATACAGAAAGTTCGGCGCATCAAATTTCTCAGGGTTTCGTTCTATTCGTCAGAGAGTACCAAAATGTAGGGTGCAGCAACTGAGCTACAACATATTCGTATTGGACAACATTAACACTACGTTATAACTAATCAGAAACACCATAATTATTATAAAAAAAAAAAAGGGGGGGGGGGGGCTTACGTAAACGAGGTGTGATGTTTTTCAGTATGGTCATGTCATAGAAAAGTCGCACAGCTAAGTAAAAATGTAATGAACAGCACGTTTTTGAGGCCATAGGATGTATTTCTAAGGCCTATAGACCTTGTGCAGATAACGTCACAATGCCCAGAAATGAACTGGGCGCCATATTAGTGATCATTTTGAAAGTATCATTCTTCAAAATTTCTAAACGTGTAGGTGGGATTTTTGTGCTGAATTTATTCGATATAATTGTACTAAGTCAAAATAAGTAATTTGTATTATTCAGAATTAATAAGCTTCAGAATTATCTACTAGCCATTTGGATATGATGAGCACATGGTGATCACCAAAATGTTGCCTCGTGACCAACAGTAATATTATTTTGATATCGACCTTAATAGAGCTGACCTGTTATCGTCCGTGTGATAAAGCTCTGGCCAGGCTATAATGAACTGAGCCATGGCTTTTGACAAGCAATTAACCGTCCAAATATTATGGGGACTTTTAAGAGGGCAAATATCTGTGACAGGTCAGAAAAGCTCATAGAATGAGATACGTATTTTATTTTTATTAAACATCTCTTCAAGAAGTTCTTCCGATGTAGTGATATCAAGATACGTATTTTGATGAATAATAAGGAAATATTTTACATAGATATTTTACATAGATACCACAATCTAAAATAATCTCTTTTTTTCAACACTACAGCGTCTTTCAGAGAGAGTTAAATATATATCCAGATATGATAACTATTTTGTCACCACTCCAAGATAACTTCTCATACCCCCTTGCAGAGAAGTTATCATAACTTGTGTTTTATCAGGAAATGGTTTATATTTTGCAGATAATTATTTATCTTCAAAATAAGTGTAAATAGGGCTTAACTAAAAGGAATGTTCCCGGTAGGATGATTGGATTACATGTTATGCATGAAAGTTACCAGATAATATGAAAAATTATCGGGAAAATTTATCGGGAATATTTATCGGGAATATTTATCGGGAATATTTATCGGGAATATTTATCGGGAATATTTATCGGGAATATTTATCGGGAATCTTTCAAGGAAGTCTTTCTAGCACAAGTGGGGTACAACGTGGACCCCCTCCGCAACTATATACCTTGCAATGTTTGTGTGTAAATTGACTCCCCGGTCGTGGCGACTTACGGCCTGAAACGCTGAAGACTTTGGAACGCACCCCTGGTTGGGACCGGTCAACGCAGACTAGACTGTAGTTACGTCCTAGTCTGCCTAGGCCTGTCACACAAACTATTAAAGGGAGCCAAAAGCAATGTTGTGCTAAAATGTGACAAAATTTTGCAAACTTAAATAGCTATAGAAATACATTCTAAAAAATCGCCATGTTGCTGTGTCGAATTTAAGGGTCTAGGACCTTACTCTGGACCATACTGTGGAAAAGCGAACTTGTATATCCCTTGTATATCATAAGTCAAGTAATTAAATTAATTAGATTTTGTCCTACGGGCTTGTGCATTATACCAGCCCATGCACTACTACGAGTCCATTATCCTACACATTAATAGTGGTCGTAGAATTCTGTCATATCTCACCTGTCTACAATCCAATTATGACTACGACAATCAGAAGGGTGTGGATGGGGGGGGGGGGGGGTCCCGATGTCAGATGTTAAATTTAAGAAATGGCCATGTCCCTTGTCGCTATTTCTTTTATATTCATGTCGATTTTAAAAAGCCCTCTTGTCACATGTCGAATTTAAGGAATGCCCTATGTCATGTCATTTATTTTTTTCCTTATGTCACTAGGCTTCATGTCGCATGTCGAATTTAAGAAATGGCCATGTCGCCCTGTCGATTTTAAGTTTGTCTACACCCATAATCAGACCTTGCAACGATTTATCATTGGATTCTACTGAAGGGGGTCCAATTGATTATGTAAGACGACCCCTCCACATCACACATTGGAACCAAATCATCGTAAATCAGTAATATATTAGATACGACCAACGATACGACCTATTACTCATACCACATATCACTTTGGAACGCACCCCAGGTGTGTACAGGTTACAGTTGTGATCCCTGACCACTGGCAGTGTGACCCGTGGTATGTTCAGCTTCCTCAAGTAGTGTAGGGGTAAGCTGTGCGCTTGGTATGGGGATGGTTCTGGGTTCAACCTCAGTGAGACAACATTTTCATGAATTCAAAGTAGTAAACTTTCTGGGGACAAATTTCAGAAGCAGTGCATTATTTGGACTCAACAGTGCATTATTTGGGTTCAGCAGTGCATTATTATGGACTAACTGTGCATCATCAAGTTAGCAGTGCATTCTCATGATGAGAATGCACTGGCAGAACAAAGGATCCGAAATCTAAGTACGAGTGGTTTGTCAGATAGTACCCAGGCAATTTGGCTTACTTAAAATAACCCACTCGGCTGACAGAGCGGTGGACCACCTCGACTACGGCGCCTACTATATAGATATATATGAATGTAAACATATATTTTGGCGCTGCTAAATTTTCACGCACCTAGCAATAAATCGCCTTTTCGCGCATTTATAATTTTGTACATTTAGTAGTTGATTCCATTTGCTCTATAGTATTCCTAATATTTACTCATGTCATATTTTCATGCATTTATAAATATGCGCTGCGCGAAAATACCTACAGACACAGGTATATCTCTTTCATTCATTAAAACAAAAAATGTGTGATATAGGCATACCACTATACACAATATAAGAGAAAAAAATAGAAAAAAAACACTTGTTTCAAAAGAAAATAATTATTTGCGGATAATTATAATGGTGCCGATAGCAACTTTTACTATCGGCAAATATAATTCTCCAGATAATTATTTACCTGCGGATAATTATTTTCAAAGTATCATGAAAAGTTCTCTGGATTGACCATAATTATCCGTAAATTCTCTCTGATGGGAAAATAATTATCGGCAGTAAAAATAATTATCGTAAACTCTCTCTGAAAGCCACCGCTGGTAACAATATCATGTCAATAAATTATGTACATATAATATAATCTATCTCTATACTTATAATATATATGATATATATACGATATACATATAATATATATTCATAATGATAAATGAATATATAATGAAATCATATTCGCTCCTTTTCTCAGCTTATAGTTTCTAAACAGATGTCAGCATAACCAGGTTTAATATGTTCTCCAGTGTCACACTCTACCCTGGCATGTAATATCCTTATTAATATCAAGAAGACACGGTCATGTGAGGCCATTTTGATAATCACCATTTCATCACCATGACTACGTGGATGTGAAATGATTTAATAATTCATAGATTCAAAATAATAAAAGAATAAAAAATTATGATCCCATAAAATTTGTAAAGCTATGGCAGAACAAATTTATGTAGCTTAAGTTTATGGTAATTTTGAATTGATCCCTTCATGAAGTCCATCTCAGTTTGAAACATGTGATGCCATTTGCAAAATGTGTGTTATGTCTCGAAAAGATATGCCTTGGCTCTCCCTGTGTAAAGGTGGTATTACACAACATGACTCGGGCTGCGATGTTGGCACTATAGACCTTGTGCAGACACGTGACCAGATTTCGGTGATCACCACGTGGTGATTATACCCATGTGGCTTACCTTTAGATATGAAATTCATAAATTGTAAATAGAAATAGTAATGTATTATGATATTCTGAGTTTGTTTAACACAAGAAATGATATAGATATATATAGTCTTTATGATTCTTGATGCAGACAATATACAGGACTGATGTTACTGTTAATTGTGCAATTTGTAGTATCTTACATAATATGTGAAAAAAAGAATTAAATCTCTAATGAGTGCCATTTCTCTGCAACATTGTTATATCGCAGCTCAAGCCATGTAGTGTAATGCCACCTTTAAGGTAAATATGGGTGATTACTTAAACACAGTGACAACATTCTGAAACCCACAGTGTGATCAGGGGGATGTGTAAAGAACATTTTCAAAAACCTATGTCATCATTTCATTTTCCGAGATATAAGCATTTGAAAAAATGGCTGTTAACTATTGGAGTCAGTTGGAAAAAATACGTTTTTTAAATATTACAAAATAAATAACAATGATTTTTACTTAAAATGCTGAAAATATATGGGTAGGACGCCAGTAAGTATTTTAAGCCAAAGAAAACCTTAGGTCACCATGGAAAATCTATTGCGCCAGTACTGCAGTTCAAGGTCGCGCGTACCCCTCCACATGCCTCCCAGTGGCGATGACTGGGATATCAAAGGTCTCTAATAGACCACCAGCTGTTGTATGTAGTGCCCTGCCTATGAGACACTGCGTATGAAAGAACACCTGCTAAAAGTATAAGGGTACAGTCTTTACCTACTCATAGATATGATTATTTCATAGATACAATCATCAAAAAGACAGAATTGTCAAAACCTTGTTCTCGCTGAGATATAACCAGAGACGTCGATACCGTGTTAAACAACAATAACCAACCAACCAAAGTTGCTTAGTGTAATAAGGCTCTCAAGATCGGACAACGCGTGGTGTCAGCACACACTGGGGGCATAGAGCGGGCGGGCACAGCAAACAAAGAGGAGCAGTCCCATCAGGGCCGTCACCCCAAAACATACAGACTGGGAAAACAAGATCTGAACATATTTCAATATTCTGAAAGGTTGATGTTCAAATGGAACGTAGAGATATATGTGGTCTTTGAAATCATTACATAACATTAACACAGGATTGGAGTTGTGATAGTTACTTATCATTTAACTTTTAGAAAGCATTACTTCATACCGGCAATATAAATGTATTGTGGTGTGTACTTTATTAATGGGCCATGCCATAATGTATTACTGTTTCCTGTGAAACATACTTGTTGATATTTGGGGTAGGTATCAGGACTTCGCAAGGGCTTGACAATTTGGGTGTCCAGTGGTCTAGGTCCACCAGACAATGTTACCAGCAGTGACAGATCCACAGATTTAAGTAAAAGGAGGGGGCGCCCTAATTTAGGAACCATTTAGGAAAACCACTGGTCGAGCCCTACATTTGTCAAATGTATCATACGGTATAGGTTTTTGCTTGAACAAATTAAATATGATAAAATAGCACCATGCCTAAAGGGAGCCAAAACCGATAAATTCAAAATTTAATTTGGTGGTGACTTAATAACAAACAAAAAACACAAAAAAAAGACATTTTCCATACTCAATTAATCATGGGAATCCATTCCTTGAGCCTATTTATGGCCCATATTAAAATTTAAACAATCAAATAGTGATAAATCAATGAAAACATGTTTTCCTTGCTCAACTCAATTAGTGTGGATCAACAAAAATGGGGTTTGTAAACAAAAAAATATAGATATTACCACCTCTCTTGGAATTCTACTTCTGTTAGAGCTAGTTTTCAAAGCTAATACTTTACTGCTGACCTTAACTATACTGATCTTTCATATTTCTATATATATCTGAGTTTTGGAAATGTTGTCAATTATATTGGTTATGGCTCCCTTTAAATGGATTCAGGACTGTCTAACAGGTTTCTAAATGAACCAGCATATAGTCTTGATACTGTTTTTGAGGTTAGACCAATACTATGGGAATAAATAACCATGATAAAAATTACATGTCACCGTATTCGTTTTCAAGATAAATGGGCTTGTCAAAATTAGGTTTTACTATAGGTTTCTATAGTATTAGTTCTTCATCTCCTTAAAAATTCAACCAGTATATATTAACCAAACATGGTTTGATATTATCTGTGGACCTGTAACAATTTATTTCAACAACAAAAAGTGGGGTCACCATGCTAATTAAAGAGCTTTAACCCTCAGAAACATAATGATATAGTAATTCCTGTATATTCCTGTGTAAACAAATTCTCCTTAAATCTCTCATTATCCGATTTTAAGTTAGAATCTTTGTGGAAATGTTGGTATTTCTTTGGAAATAAAAGATATTTTATACATAAATACAAGTTCAAGCCCCTAAGATTTTCACACTAGGTGGAGCTGGTGGGGTCACTCCCAAATCCCTTTAAGTAAGGTTGACTTTTATTTCACAGACTATTCCCCCTACGTACCAAGCAGAGATGTGGACCCTGAGCCCCTTGCTGCTGGTGGCAGCCTGCCTCCTGGGCCAGCACACAGCACACTCCAGTAAGTCACTGAGGACTTCATAAATAGGGAGGTTATGCAATCCAGACACCTAACGTTAACATAGCACACCTTTTATCTCAATTATTTTTACATAACTTCCAAATGTTTTCTAATAAGTTTGATAGCATGTACCTATCAGGGGTGGATCCAGAGACACTGTATTACAAAATCTTTGGCTGGACCCTTCCAGTCCAAGAATTCAACATTAAAAGAATCAATATTTGGCCAAAATTAGGGGGGGTGCACCCTCTGCACCCCCTAAATCCCCTATTGCCTATGAAAATAGGCTTTAAGTTTAGTTTTTAGAAACTCCTTAACTACTTCCACACAGAAAATCTAAGTTTAGGGATTCTTTGACATATCGAGAAGTGTTGAAGCTGCACAACCTCCCTACTATAGATCATTGCAGTTAATTGCGATCAAAAACATTAAATTATCATAATTCTTACAATTCTTGATCAATTTCAACCATCTTGGTGTCATTCTAGAGCTAAGAATCTGTATAATATGAATCTGGATGAAATGTGTTCCAACTGAACATTCTAAATGATTTGGAATGTTTGGAATGTCCTCCAAAATTTGCCGAAATTTAGTATTTTTCCTGACTTCCAACAATTTAATTCTCAATAGTATCTTCAATTTCAATTCTATTTCAATTCTGTCAATAGGGAGTTTAGAAAATTAAATTTGGAATCTTATGATGCCTCGTTCACCTATATGCAAGCATTATTAAGCAAATGAACACAGTCAGAAGTCTGAGGTGAAATTATGAAATATCACCATTTTGCATAGATTTTTCCAATAAGCCATCTGGGCGCTGAGCAGCAATTTGAATTCTATTATAGAATGTTTGCATATTCCTTGCATATACTTGTTGTATCTTTTTATACAATTATCTATTATTACAATTTGATAGGTTTTCTAATGGGAAGGTACAAAAAATATTGCATTGATAAGAGCTTGTGAGGGTAACATGTACTTGTACATCATAATAATGTCCAATTGTGTGCTTCTATCTTACCGAACACAGCATAATTAAAGTTTTTGGGTTGCTCTCAGGGGTCAATTGTATTAATTTTTGTCTTTTTTCATGCTTATTGATATCAAAAAGTTAATATTTAGTTACATATGAAGGTCAGATGCTACATTTGCCTTTATTCTATAAAAAAAAAGGTAGGTTAAGCAACCCCAGCTCTCACCTATAACATAAACATAACGTATCTCTTATATCAGCCAGCATCAAATGCATATGAAATGTTTCATCTTGAATTTATTATCACTGACAAGAAGGTATAAGACAACTCATATTTCAGAGATCTTTGAAATGTACTTCGTTGAGATATTTTGGATAAAAGTTATAGGCCTACTTGGAATTTCATAGTGAATAACTTGCACTCAGTGTTTCTTTCTGAATTTGTATACCGTAAAACCCCAAATTTAAGCTGCACCCTAATTTAAGCCGCACCCTAACTTTGGGGTTTAACTTTGGGTGTTTTTTCATAAAATATTTTCAAGACTGCCATTATCTTCAAGCTTGTGTAAACCCCTAATTTAAGCCGCACCCTTAAAGTGGAAGCCTAATTGGCTCTTATTTCTTCAACTAGCCCTTAATTAAGCCACGGCTTAAATTAGGGGTTTCTCCATATGAAACGAAATTCTAGATAATATTTATTAGCTTAGCCTGTGGTTGTCTAGGTTGTTAAGTAAATCAATAATTCATGAAGGGAAGAATTGGTACATGTAGGCAATCTGAAGGCAACCTCTGTTGCCTCCCTCTATAAGCACCGCTTGGTGGCTGTGTGGGTGATAAAACATGAAATACCAACCACTGCCAATTGTATCTCAATGCTGGCATCCTCTGATGCTTCATCAAACTTGTGCCATTATAGGGCCTTGACTTCATGATGTGCCCTTTCAGCGACCTGCTTTGAGAAGGTGGAGGAGCTGCGGCGGGAGCAGGAGGAGGGCAATATTCAGGACCTGGAGTTCCCCGACTGTGACAGTTTCGGCGACTACGAGCAGAAACAGTGCTATGGACGCTGGACTGGGCATGGCGCGTAAGTCAAAAATCTTGAAATACAGTAAACGTGGGTTGATCGCCAGGGGAGCAGGGTAGAGTCCAGAGGGTTCTAACCCCCCCTGTTTTGTGGACCCCTAGACTATAAAAAGAGGGAAAAATGCTTCAGGTGTGCCCCCCTTTCGAAAAACCTGTATCCGCCAATGTTGCTGTTGTCGTTAGTGTTTTAAGTGTGTTTTTTTAGTTTGATTGTGGCAGTCCTATTCAGCTGATTTTATTTCTGTAAAACTTTCTGAAAATTATTGATCTAGATCTAATATTCCTGAAGTTTTCAACTTTGCAAATTCATTATAAATGTGCGAAAAGTTTTGTTGAATTTTTACAACAGCGCCGGTTTTGGTCAAACAGCTAGACCCAAATCTAAGTTCTCCTTTATCACTCGCTGTTGTGATAACTATGTGATCATGATTACAGGCCTGCCAACCCTTGATGCCTAAAATTTGGGACACCCTTATCCCCTGCCCCTCCCCACACCCCTCCCCACACACACCTTGATATGTAGTCTACTAAAATTAATTACAAACAAAATGATCAGAAAAGGGGGTCTGGGCGATCTCCCCCAGAAAATTGTAGGGATTTTGTTGTACAATACAGGCTAATTTAAACAAAATCAATCCAGTTTTCCAATAATCTCCTTCGTCATTATTTATCTCTAAAATTCGGGACATTTTATACTTAATCGGGATGCCCGGGACAAGGTCTAAAATTTGGGACTGTCCCGGGAAATTCTGGACACTTGGTAGCCCTGTGATTATGTGAAGGACCACTGGTTCTTGCAGTATATCCCTTTCCACCAAATGGTCCCTTGCCTTCCAGGTGCTACTGCGTGGACAAGAAGAGCGGTCAGCGGTACTCAGATATGGAGTATGTGAGGGCGACATCAATGCTGGGCTATGACATGACGTGCCGTAAGCTCTACTTTACCTACTCAGTCTTCTAGAATAGGGGGTTCTGATGCTCTGAAGATAAAGCCAAGATATTTAGAACAAGATTTACTGTATGACTATACATCATTTTCATTAAGGTTGCGCTGCCCTGGTATCATTGATCAGCACTATCCCTGCCTAGTGCAGAACCCTAATTGTACACTTAAATAGAGATCAAAAACACTGCCGGCCCACAATCTTGTTTAAACATTTGACCTCTGTTCAGATTTAAAGCCAGGTCAGTCTGAAAAAAAGCATAAAACAAGTCAATTTCAGTATGGAAAAACATAACAAGAACCAAAACAGAACCAAACAGAATGTTACTGCATTGTTGAAATGAAATTACATTCTTGCCTGGTTCCCCTTTCAGAGTGTGCTACAGATAAGAAGACAGCAGCAGAGCGGGAGAAGGAGTGTGAGCTGAACACTGGTGACTACAAGCCTGTCACCTGCACTGCCACAGAGTGAGTTCACACACATAACCTAGCATGTTATTCCCAAGGCTATATTCTACTATCCAATATTACTCCCGATTTTGGAAAATCGCAATAAGGAATGAGTGGCAATTATAGATGTGTTATATATCATTAGAAAGAATTTTGACTTCTCTTTCAAATGGTATGTAAGATGCAGTGATTCTTGTAAAATTTCTAATGAAAACCTACAAAATAGCAAATTCTGAGTCTAGAGGAATACAGGCTTTATGATATTATGCTTTATATGTATTTGTAAGTTGAGGACATACTTCACTGATTGATTTGAAACTCTTTCTATTTTTTGCAAAAAAAATCCTGAAATCTTTCTGTAAATACCTAGTCTTATTCTAAAGAAAGGCAATTCTATTTTTTATTCTTTTTGACAATAGAATAATAACGTTTTGAAGAAATATGCAAATTTAGTTCAAAGACTTTAATTATTTACCTTATCAACAAACATGTGAAGTCAATTGTTTATATCTTAGGGATTGAATAGGAATCCTTATTCAAAAAATAAAAGTGAAAACTTTTTTGTCTATTGTGATATTGCTGATCTACATCATGTCATTCATGTCAGTGTAAAAAGAAAAGCCTGGTTTCTGTTATTTATCCTTTGGTAGTTAATCTATCAAGTTGACTGATTTCCCACCTTACCTAAATAGTGTTTTTTTAGTCAAATTGGTGATTGACAGGTACAGCCCCTTGAGAGTACAACTGGAGTTTGTACCCACTTCTAGACCAAGTAGCCCCCATTCCCCCCCCCCCCTCCTGGGAACTGAATTCTCTATAATTTTAAACTAATAACCCCTGAAATTAATTTATAGGTGTTTCTGCACCCATCGTGCTGGAGGCAAAATGGATGGTTATTCAGTCTTTCAAAATGGACAATCGAACTGCTGTAAGTATCATTTTTCCCTTTTTACAAATTTAAACAATTTATAGCAAGCATAATATTCATACATCATCACAGCGTAAATGATACAGATTGCTATAATGGAATAAAATGACAGGAGTGATTATTAAGGAAAAAGAATGGGAAAATCATAACCTACAGCTACAGTATGGCTAAAGTATGACCATCGATTCTACAACCACTCAAATGAAAGTGGTAGTATCCCATATAGATACAATATAAATGATAGTATTCAGAACCAACAAGTTGATATCATATCTATAAAAACATACAGAGTGTGTAATTGAATACTAATTTGCATATTTAATCATAACTCCAGCTCCCCCTCATATACCCCCTTTAGACTAAAGTGAACTTTCTCTCTAGAATTAGTTGACCCTTCCCAATACCCTTTTGTTTTATGAGTGTTCAATGGAAGGATGTAATACATGTATGACTCTCAAAAATAATAATGATTCTAATATTCTCTCCGTAGTATGTGCTCGTGCGGCCCATCCCCCAATGCCTGGAAAGACCATCTCCTGTGATGAGTTTGGGGGGTACAACCCGAAGCAGTGTCATGGCTCCATGTGTTTCTGTGTGGATGAGAAAGGCGAAAAGACAACTCCATCCGTTCACATTGGCAGCAACGCACACCGTAACCTGCAGTGTCCAGAAGATGACAAGTGAACGTTAAAAGCATCTACCCAGCCAAACATGTGACATTATTATAACATTGCAGCAACATTCTGTATTGGTTCTTGTTACCTTATTTTATGGCTCCCAGTAACATTGCTGCAATGTACTGCTGAGACGTTACACTGCAGTGTTATCATAATGTTCTGGTTACATTCTTCAACTTAAACAGAATGTTCAATCATCAATAACCAAATTGTTACATGTCATCTTAGTAAGTAACAAAATGAATTAAACATTATGGTTGCAAAAGGTTTCTGTTATGTTGTAATTTGGCTGGGTACTGCTATAAAAATGAAAACCCGTTTTTTGTCATGTAATTTTCTGCAGAAGATATATCCGATTTACCAGTCAGGACAGCCATGGATTTTGGTGTATTCATTGCACAAAATTAAGATTGCTGAAATAAAAATTCACTTTCTAAAACAGGATTTGATCATTTACAAGAAGTGTTTTGTAGTAGAAGACTAAGGGTTAAAGTATTGAACGCAACCTTTAGAAAAAGTATATGGCATTTACAATCAAGTTGGCCATATAAAGTTGTTACATGTATACTGCTAAGTGATGAATATAGGCCAGACCAATAAAATGTCTTCCTTCACTAAGTTTTCTCTAGGTTATTAAGCAAAAAGCTCTATCTTATTTTCATTATATTTCAAAGCTGTTTAAAGCAGAGCAGCTCTGTGACTATAGGTCACATGATTGACAAAATTCAATATTGCTGCCAGTTTTCAGGTCTGCCAACATTGAAAATTATATGTTCAGTATAAATATATTCAAGTCAAGTCTCGTTCTAGAGGGAACAAAACTACATGTGCTTTGTGTTTATCAAGTTCACAAGCACATTTGAAAGTGTCGTTTAAATATTTGAGGAATATGGTCTATGATGAAATTGCAATGGACCTTTTATGACATTTAAATCGTAATACAGCTGCCGCCAACTTTACTCTCTACAATCTTTTTTGGGGGAATAAACATACAAATATGTCATATGTACCAAATTTACTTATTCTATATTGATAAAGATTAGTACGATATATAAAGAGGTGACCTTGGTTCATTACTTAGTCATTTCCATATACCTCTGGAAATTCCCAGCAATTTATGAATATGTCAAATGGGTCCTCAAGTCGAAAGCTTTATATTGAACAGATTAAAGAAAGAAAAGATGTAGTTATATTTCTCTCATACAACCATCCTCACAAAGGCTATATGGACCAAGCTTTGATTACTACGGCTTTGATATCCATACTTAAAGTGAATGACATTTTCGAACAAACAGATGATATAGATATACATTTACATAATACGACACATTCTCTTGCAACAGTGTTTGGAGCTCAGCATACAAAGCAGGTATTAATCCATCATTATTATGGGAAAAAAGCAAATATATAAAGCTGCATTTTACAATTTTAGGAATACATTTTTTGAATCAAATTGTCTTGATTAATTTTGTATTATGCAACTGACTTCAAGGAAAAAGCTTGAGGGCAATTTTGAAAATATTTCTTGGTAAACTTTAACTTTGGTGTAAACTGGGTTGGGCTTACTATCAATACTTTTGGTTAAAACCATGTAAATTATATATAGTAATACTAAATTTTAAAGGTAAAGTTGCATTTTTCCCAAATGTAATTCCCAGACGTATGTCTAAGTCTCGGACCTATAACAATACTTGCATTGCATATGGTTTTATTTATACTTTTTACCAGTCCTTAATTCCCCACTGGTGCCTGAGATACTCTGATTCTATCATAACCAGTTAATAATAATCTAGTTTTTTTCTCTAATTGGATTTTTATACAGGCTGAGTTTATCTAATTAAATGTTCTTCCACTGCAGTCCTGTGGACCATTCAGACACAATTTCATCCAAGAGTCATCTAAATGTTCTTTTCCGTGCCACACTGCATGGGACTCGAACCCATGCAGTGCCAATGCCAATGAATGGTACCACACCTCAACGACATTGGCCACCCGACCCCCTTGTTTCATTGTTATATACCAGTTGGTCTTTATGTATCTTCATGCAGTTTTTAATCAAAGTTATCATGAAAACAAAGGTAATAAGTTTACCTTTGTACAAAAATCTAAGTATGGTTCTGATGGTTGTGCACAAAGGTAGAGAATAATTCACTTTGCACATGAAATTAGTTGTATAATGAAGAAAGTGTTACCAGTTGTAAATAAGGGAATTAAAGAAAGTATTCCAAATTATAGGAATTGTTATATCACATAGTATAAAGACAGCATAAGCTGCTGGTCGGTGTAAACATACCTGTCGTGCAATAGGCGACAGGGCGCATCTCCCAGTGAATGTTGATGCTCCGGAAAAATCAATATCAGACTGCTATATATAGGGTAAGACCGCTAGGTACGGGGGAGAGCACTATTACGTTTGGACAGACACGATTCTTAAGGATTCGAAGGGGTTTGGATAGCTATACGTAGAAAGGGACATCTGGTGACTGTTGAAGGAATTACTGTGTTGAGAGCGGATGAAAGATCATGTGGACTCTTAGGGGAAAGCTTACTCTTCATCAAATAGACTTGTGACTCTAGGAATATTGACCATCATTGCACTGGCTATGTATGCATATAAGTGATCCACCGAATAAACCTGACTTATAGCCAAGCGTTGTTTGCGTCGTGGAAATGAGCGCCCATATTGTGAACTTACCTACCATTTGACTAGCGACAACTGAAGGAGCAATGAAGACCGAAACAGTAAACAATATAAACAGTTCCCTAATCATTAATCAATACCATAAACAACAACTAGCATTCAGTTGCACTAACCTTAGACCTTTTCCAGAATATTTCATATCTTTGCGGTAGTCCACACATCGTATTGTACTATTGTTTATTTGGTTCCTATTATAGTCCCTGTCGAGTCCATAATATTTTGATTTAAATAGACCCTTTTTAATTCATTTATACAAGCTCAATGATCAAGAGTGTCAAAAGCTTTGCACAAAACTAAATAAGTACACACACACACTTTAACTACTGTCGTTGTTGCAAATATCAGACCTGTAGCCAGGGGGGGGGGGGGGGGGGTTCGTACGAACCCCCCCTTTGATGATCTCTTCTCTAATTTTTAATGTAAAATATGACAGTAAATCCAAAAAATAAGTATTTTAGCACATTTATTAAATAAAAGAAAATAGACAATTTTTATTAAATCCTTCATAGTATAAATCAACTTAAAAAAATTTAAATCAGATTAAGTGGACAGGATGGTTGTTGAAATGCAACTGACAAAATGGTTATGACGGCGGACTTTTGTAGGGGGAGGACAACAAATTTAGATGGCCCTATAGATCTTGGCAGCAAGTAACAGCTCATTTTCTTGTACTTATGGTTTGGACTTGTGTGCTGTTTGAGTTTAGAATTGATTCTAATTACTATATTTTGAGTCAGGTTATACATATATTGCACTGCGGAAGTAATTAACTACCTCATGCATATAATTGATGGTAATATTCAATTAGATTGATAGATAGTTAAACTTAAGGGAAAGGTCACCGGACTGCAAAAAGATATATTATTAACAGTTCAAAATTATAAAGGAATTCTATAAAGCTTAATAGTAACTTTCGGGTATCGCCACAGGTATGGTTAATCTATACCATGCAATGATGGGAAGGCCCAGCCTATCTGGAGAAATCAATAACCATAGATATAAAAGAACAGCAATAGCCAGTATCGGGTAGAACCGATTTATACATTTGGAACAATACAAGTCTTAGGGATTTTGCTAGTGGACGCATAGCGTCTGGTGACATCTGGTGATTAACATTGGAACGACTTCAGTCTGTGAGACCTTACTGAGACAAGCGGACTAGCGATAGAGGGAAGCTTGGCTCTGTGGTCTAAAAACATCAGTCATATATAGGAACTTATATTATGAATTACACGTGCATTTGTGAGGCTTCCTGATATTGCACAATAAACTCTCTGCATTTTGGATCTGAACGCCCAACTTGTCGATGGATTCTACCACTGACTAGCATCATGGACTACAACTAAGATATAAGCTATAAACGATTGGTATTCCTATACATAATTTTTGTAGATTTGATTTGTAGATTTGATATTTTCACTGATATAAGTAGTTTTGTAAAAATGTTACAAAACCAGAATAGAAACACAGTTAAGATATGGCAGTATAAGTTTTTGATCATGCTTGCTTCCCAGATCTATAGTG
Organism: Lepidonotus clava; assembly: GCA_936440205.1. Taxonomy (NCBI): domain Eukaryota; kingdom Metazoa; phylum Annelida; class Polychaeta; order Phyllodocida; family Polynoidae; genus Lepidonotus; species Lepidonotus clava. Next base: position 35,229,350 of record OW387150.1, read on the forward strand.
AATGGCACAGTGTCTCCACCTGTGGATAATGACCACTATAGCCCCTACCGGCCATAGAGGGCAAACTATGACTAGATGCCTGCAGCCCGCCGGCCTGCCAGCACGAGTGATTTTTGTTTTCTTTCTACTAATAAATGGGGCTAATTATTGCCCAAGTTCTGAGGCCAGACTGTTGTTGTCGCCATACTTGACTAGATGATTTATAAGAGAGATAGTGGAATAATAAAATCCATGAGCTGTGTATGTGGCACAATTGCTAATGGTACCAAAAAAGATTGATATCAGTAAAGTCGAGTACCATCTAATTTCCTTTTCTGATTAGGGGCCTCATATTTGTTACATACACACATTTCAGTTCAGAACCTCTACCCCCTTAGGCTATAATATGCATTGGATTTGTACAACGTAAGCACATTTCTAAAAAATTCAGATATCACTCAAAGCTCAACATAAAGAATTGCCTGCCTAACCAGGGCGGGTAAAAATTGAGGTGGGGTAGGTAGACTCTGACATACACCTGAATGAAGGGCAGCGGAAATTACTGTCACAGAATAATAATCTATTAATGAGGGACATGTGAATTTTCAATTTGATCTACACCTGCCCAATCAGCAACGAAGTCGAATAACTTAAAGAGAGGGGCCAGTGAAATTATCATTGTGTTAAACATGGATACTATACTCTAGATAATATATAATATTATGATTACTGAGTAAGCTTATGTAACAATACTTTAAGTATAGATTGATTCTTTGGTGTAGTAAACCTTGTTTATAGCTCATGTAACACATTGAATCCCTGTCCACCTGATACAGGATGTCTGTGTGTGATGTCACACACAAAAGCCATTATATTTAGATTTCAAAATTGTAAATTTCTTAATGAACTTAATTAACATCTCTCATGGAATTCCTCTTTGGTTTGAGCTAGTTTTCACAGTAAATACTTGAGCACTGACCTTAGCTAGACTCATCTAACATATTTCTATACTTACCTAAGCTTTGAAAATTTTGTCAGTTATATTGGTTTTGACTCCCTTTAAGTACAATTTTTATCATATCTATAAAACAAAAGTGTATCGCATGGCATGCCTTACAACATTTAAACTTCAGCTCTTAAAAATGTTGCACTTTAAATGAACCAACAGAAGAATATCAGAAGAGCTATTAAATGTCAGATGGTTGGATTCAATAAATGAATAAATAAATAGATAGATAAATAAATAAATAAATAAATAACGGTCAATATCCCCAGAGTTAGCTGCATAACCATTTCCTGTCAGTGCCCTCTCTTTAAGTTGACATGATAAAGAGATCCGGTCTTATATCAGAGCCTGGACAGGCACTGAGGGAGGGGGAGCGCAGGAGGGAGGGGGGTTCAGGGAAGTAGGGAGGGACGGGAGGGACAGGGGAGGTTGTGGAGGTTGTGGAGAGAAGTAGAGAGGTGTTGGAGGAAGAAAAGGGGGGGAGGGGTTTGGTAAGGGGAGGGGGAGGAGGTTAGAGAGGGGGTTTAGATACGGGCAGGAGGGAGTGGGAGGAGGAGGATAGAAGTTTGGGGGTATGGAGGGAGTGAGGTGCAGGAGAGAGCCGAGATCCGGGCAATATATAAGTTCCTGCGGTTCTGTCCCCTGACACCTTCCCACGTTGGGTCTACAGAGAGAGGACCCCTAAGCTGACTGGGTAAGTTTTTCATTTACTTCTTTGGCCCATCCCATCATAAAATAATGTAACAGCGATGCTGCAGTGTAATGTCATTGTTAAGATTGGTCTTGCTGTTGATTCCTGGCTGCACGGTTAAAAAAATACTGGCAACTATGTTGCCGAACTATTACCGTGAATTTAACGGGTGACTGTAATTCTGTGTGACGTTATTTTTTACAGGTGAACACCATTTAAGTTTAAAGAGAGGAGCCAGTGAAATTTTGATTCTTGTTATTTTACACTTTATACATTAGATTTAATCATTATATAGAAGTATGCAAAGTTTTAATGCAAATAATTTATTCATTCATGTGAAAAATGGGCTTTAACTTTAGTAAACCTCTTATTCCTGTGATCCACTGGAAAACATACATATGTGTGTGACGTCACACAAAATGACAGTTATATTCAAATTTCAAATTTCTAAATTCCATAAAAAACATATTTTTTCACATTTTCTTTTATAAATCATTTAATTTGGTGATTTTAATCTCTTTTAGACTTAAAAAGTATATCTAATGAATTTCTTATTGCATTTTTTTCAGTTTTACAATTTTTCAACTGTTCTGCTTGTGACGTCACACACAGATAATGCTCTGTGCAAGGTGCACCAGGATGCACACAGGGAGATGCATTGTCATTCAGAAAATTTTGAATAAAATCAGAACTGTTAGAGATAAATGTATGAAAATTGGTATGGTGATTACACAGATGGTCACGGTCATGGCAATATGCTAATTCAAAGACACTGGCCCCTCCCTTTAATAGTAATATACCATTATATGTACAGTGGACTTTCATTCTTACGGATGGAAACCATTTAAGTTCAACAGTAATATATACTGTAATACATACAGCCGACTTTTTTTATGGATCAAAACCGTTTAAGTTCAACAATAATATACTGTAGTACATACTATGGTACAATGCCATACAGTTTACACTGGATGTAATTTTAACAGCTTGCAAGTTTTATTTTTCCTGTAATCACACTACAGGATTATTTAGCCAATAACCAAATACATCCTTTTTCTCTTGGTTTAGCCTTGCATGGGTTGTTTGATTGTTGGCAATAAAACATCTTGTAAATGTTTTAGGGTGTTCTGGTTGGTTGGCCATACCAGAAATAGCAGGCCAATGAGGTCATTATCTTAATAACATTATAAAAACCTAAAAATCTAATATTTTTAATCAAAAGTTCCAAATTCCTTAATGTATGAAAAAGATACTTTACTAATCATGGCCAAAAATACAGAGGGCATGCTGCAAACCACTACTACTGACAGTACCATTACTGCATAGTAGTAATTTGATAACATGACTAGGCAAGGTTTGAACCCAGGATCCGTCACATATGAAGCCTGCGCTCTACCACTGAGCTATGGAGGCCTGTAGGTAGACAGAGCCCAGCTTTGCTACTTAACTGAATAAGTAGGGGTATGAAAGTAATAACCTAATGTCTGTCTAATGTTGAACACCTGTATAGAAGTACTGATCCTACTCATTGGTGCTGACTATGACAGTGTACACCTCATGCAGTCCAAGTTAGCTAAGTTGGTTAGGCTTCTACCTTGAACGTGGAGAATGTGGGTTCTAATCCCAAATTGTCCATTTTTCTTTTCCATACAGTATACAATTCCCAATTACGGTGTTTACTGTGAGGCTAATTTCAATAATAAATATAGCTATATACTGTAAATTGCAATGATATTATGGTAGATAGCCATAAAATAAAATACGGTATTATACTGTTGAGGTTTACAGTATATAACTGTCAAAGTTACTTTTTTTTAACAGTGTGTTCTACTGCCCAAACTGTTTTTCTGTAAATGGTTATTGAAAGAAGACATTTAGATTTTAAAGTCTTCAATGTTTCAGCCTTATTTGAGCATTTCAAATTTGAAAAGATAGATGCTGAATCTTTGCACATGTACAACACATGCTATGTTTAACAAGGATATCATTAGCTTTTATTTGATCCTTTGCTGTTCATTGTTCAAATGAAACATTTTCTTAGTTTTGGATATTTACCGGGCATCTCAGGTACAACTGATTAACTGTGCTTTCAGTTTTCCCGGGGCTATCATTCATTGCTGAGAATCGGTCTTCCAGGGGGTTTCCCCTGCTATTAAATCTAAAAAGGAACCTAGCATATTTGTTTGTATATAACCCTGCACATGTATAGCCTTCGGTAAATTGTGGACCTCTCCAGGAGTAAGATACATGAAATATGTCTTACCATAACTCATCCTCCATGAACCTGGGATGAGGATCTTACCCAGGACCTTTAGAACAGTAGATCAGTGTTCTTCCACTGGGCTATCTCTCCTCCTAGTGCTAGATAGAATTTGGTTTAAAGGTTTAGCTCGCCACCTTGAGGTGCAGGTGTGTGGAGTGGTTAGCATGTCTGTCTGCTGCGCAGGCAGCCGGGATTCAATTCTGGGCTGAGCTGACTACAACTCCCCTCTGCATGTCTCCCAGTGGCAATAACTGGGTTTTCAAAGGCTTCTGGGGGGCCACCGACCATTGTGTGTAGGGCCCTGTCTATGGGACCCTGCACATTAAAGAACACCTGCCTCAGTAAAAGTGTAGGAATACGGTCTCTAGATATGATAGATGCGATCATTTCATACATGTGATCATCAAACAGACAGAATTGTCGAGATCTTGTTCTCACTGTGATATGACCATAGATGTTGATATGGTGTAAAACCCCAATAACCAACCAACCAACCAAGTTTGAGGTGTTTAAAGCTCATCCAGTTAATGTTATATCATGCCAAATGGGAGAAGTTTTAGGACCACTCCAGATGCAAGATGACTAAAGATTCAAGGCCATGCATGTTTAATGTATCTTACTTGTGGGCAGTGGTGATATACGACTTAACATAGAGGTGCATGAGTCGACCAGGCACACAAAATCATCCTAGACATTAATGCCTGGTGAATTATATGAAAAGGGTGAACTATGCACTTGTGACCCAACACAGGTCAAGGGGTTTCCCTCAGGAACTGGTTGGGAGCTAATTTTCAGGGTATGCCTTATATATTAACAATATTGCTTTATGTACAGATACAATAATAACCATTATCTCTAAGAACAGAGAAAGGTAGATATCATTTAGATAATGAGAAGTGAAAATCCTATTCTGTTTGCAATATGACCCTTTCTCAAGTTCAAGTCAATTGAATAGTTTCCATGGAACTGACTCGACAGAATCAAGTCTCCCAAGTGGGTATGGGGCTTTATGATTCATTAAAAGCTGCATATTATCAAAACCAGGGCTTTACAGTAAAGTGTTTGAAGTGTTCTAATGTGCACTATGGTCATGTCACAGACAAGTCGCACAGTTAACTGAAATGTTATCAGTAGCACATATGTTAAACCCTACGTGCCGCGGAGGCCTTAATATATAGGCATATCAGGAAACAGAAGCTATTACCAGCAGTAACATCATTGTAATGTTGACCTTAATATTTTTGACCTATTATCATTTATGTGATGGCTATAGGACACATTAACAGACTGAGCCATGGCTTTTGACAGGAAGTAGACCATCCAAATTACATTTTTTGTAGAACATATAGATGTGTAAGTTCACCATTATACTGAAAACCTTTCCTGGGTAGGCGTGCGGGGTGGTGAAGTGGTTAGAGTGTCCGCCTCTTGTGTGGGTGGCCTGGGTTTGATCCTGGGCTGGGCCAAGGTGGCTGTTACACCCCTTTGCATGTCTCCCCGTGCCAACGACAGGGATATCAAAGGCCTTGTGCCACCGGCTGTTGTGTGTATGGCCCTGTCTATGGGACCATGCACATTAAAAAACACCTGCCTTGGTAAAAGTGCAGGGGTATGGTCTCATAGATTTGATCACCATCACCACCCTTGATATGACCCTGGCAGTTAATTAGGGTGTAAAGTAACCATTATACTCCTCCTGGCCCACGCACCCATTGTTCACCTTGGAGGTTTCTGTACGTAACCTACGATGTCTGACCATGTAGGAGGTTAATTTGCCAGGTATATACCTCCGGCGGAGGTTATGCAGATAACCTCCTCAGGAGGTTATGCAGATAACCTCCTGAGGAGGTTATTTGGGAAAGTTTGAAATCACATACGATTCTATGTACTGAAATTCCACAGGAGGTTATTTCTTGATTTCTTTATGTCAATTTTGAAAAGCTTTAGTTTTGATATTGGACAGCCCAGGATCGAACCATAGACCTTCTGATAGGGAGTCCCAGAGCCTAACCACTACCCTATCGAGGCAGGTGTACAACCACATAACTGCCATCTGTTTTATCCATTGTATTAATATCATAAATATTACACAAATATTTCAAATTAATAGCAAATGATATCCACTGATGTAAAAGAACTTGATGAAATGCTTATAAATACGCTGGTTTAAATTCTAAATACACAGGCCTCAAAATAGAAAGGGGCATCCTCTGAAAACATAGAAAAAAGGATAGCAGACCCCAGGGGATTCGTCCCCAGGACCTCTTGCATGACAGGTGGTCACTCTATCCACTATACTAATGGGATCTTTGGTCAAGGAGGTGCAGAATAGATAATCATGTAAAGACCCTATGTTTTACAGTATATATATATATATATATATGATATAATTATATAATCTATATTTGACTACCATAAAGCTTCAGTTCACCCCCAAAACATCTATATCATGGTATGGGATGTAGTATAAGCTCGTAAACCGCCTTGGAGGTGTAGTTTATGGTATATAACCTCCTTGGCTAACGCCTCGGAGGTTATATACCATAACCTACACCTCCGCGGCGGTTTACCTTCACATAACCAACCATCCAACCTTTCCCTGGGATTCTCAAAGGGAACTCAGTGGGGTGTCAGCACAGAATGGGGCACAGGGCAGACGGACACATCAAACACAGAGGAACACCCGCATCAGGGATGTCACCCAAAATAACACAGACTGTGAAAACAAGATCTGAAAATATCTTGACAATTCTGAAAGGTTGAAGTTCAAATAAAACATATAGATATAGCCTTTATGGTCTGTGAAATAGTTCAATAACATTAACATAAGACTTGAATTGTGATGGTTACTTATCATTTTACTTTCAGAATGCATTATTTCATACTGGTAAAATATGTGTATTTCCTTCAGGGGCCGTCCATCATTTATTTGTAATGCTTTATCAATCCCAAAGTCACTCTAGCATGTTAAACTTATTAGAAACGTACTTAAGTCTTTGACCTCTGAAAATCTACTTTTGTACATACATTATTAATGGACGATACCTTGACGTATTACTATTCCTTTGAACCGTACTTGATTATATTTTTCACAGTGAGAACGAGAGGGGACATTTCAGGACTTAACAAGGCCTTGACAAGTCAGCTGTCCAGTGGCCCAGTGCTCTGTCGCATAACGGGTTTGGCAACAACGATGGTTTGCACCCTCTTGCTGTTCCTTGTCCCTGTTGCGATGGTTCCCCCTGTTAATTTGCGGCTGTTCTGCTAAACCGATTTTAATTCTGAAAAAAGTTCTGGAAACTAGACATTTGGATCTAAAATTCCTGAAATTTTCAGCCCGGAAAAATGATTAGAAATGGGTGAAAATTGATGCCCAATTTCGCCTATAACAACAAGACTTTGCCAAACCCCCGCTGTTTTAAAGAGCGATATCGCTCCTTCCGTTATGCGACAGAGCACAGGTACACTAGAAAATGTTACTGGGCTATTCACTTGAGGGATTTGGTTGCCCAGTGGTAAACTACAATATTCAGTAGGAACCTTGGGAATGAACCCCAGATTCCAAGCTGGGCCACAATTTAGGAAAACAATTTGTCAAACCATGCATTTGTCAAATGTATCATACATTTTAGGTTTTTGCTTGAACAAATTATATTTTATCAAATGGCACAATACGTAAGTAACGTTGACTTTATTTCACAGACTGTTCCCCCTACGTACCCAGCAGAGATGTGGACCCTGAGCCCCTTGCTGCTGGTGGCAGCCTGCCTCCTGGGCCAGCACACTGCACACTCCGGTAAGTCGCTGAGGACTTCATAAATAGGGAGGTTAAGCAACCCAGTCACATCTTAATGTTAACATAGCATACCTTTCATCTCAGTTGTTATCACATAACTTCCAAATGTTTCATTATAAAGTTAATAGTATGCACTCATAATGATAAGATATCAGTCAAGATTTTAGAAACCCTTTAGCTGTACTCCCACATAGAACTGGTGCATTTAGGGATATGTTGATGTATCAGATGTGTTGGAGTTATTTAAGGATAGCTAATGTTCTGTGATGGACCTGCACACAAAATCAAAACACATTCTGGGGGATTTGTCAGCAAGTCTTTTTACCACCATGCCATAAGCATAGACATCAAATGTAAGATTATAATGAAAATTTTACTTGGAAATACATAATGAATAACTTGCACTCAGTGTTTCTTTCTGAATCTGTATACTTTATATGTTTTTGGAGTTTGTTTCATTGTTCTCTTATTGGTTCTTTACATGAAATGAATATTTTAGAGAATCTTTTATTAGTTTTAGATCCAAATATCTAGAACTTTTTACAGAATTGAAACTGGCCCCATAGAACAGCAACATTTCAACAATGGGACCCATTGCAACAGGGACTTCCTTGTTGAAAGACAATGAATTCATTGATATTTTCCTAATGCAATGGTCAACTTTCAGTGGCATGTCTTGAGGAGGTGGAGGAGCTCCTGAGGAAACAGAAGGAGGGCAAGATTCAGGACCTGGAGTTCCCCGACTGTGACAGTTCCGGCGACTACAAGCAGAAACAGTGCTACGGACAATGGAGTGGGCATGGCCAGTAAGTCACAAATATAAGATACAGTCAATAGGATAAGGGCCCCAAAAATAGTCTAAAGAGCTTAAATTTCATGTTGTTACACTGTTAAAAAATATTTGTAATCTCTTGCAGAAGGGTTTAATTTTGTCAAATCATACTCTGTTGAGCAAGACTCAAGCATCAAATTTCAGCCACTTATAATGATTTTTCCAGACTGAAAATCCCTTTTTTTTAAACTGCATACAGAATTAATATCAGCCAAGTAGAACAGCCACAATTTGACCGCAGGATTCGTCATAACATTGATGTCTTTGTTGCGAGACATTGAATTGTTTCACCTTTTCATTAAGCAACTGGCCACTGGTTCTTACAGTACTTACCTCTCCACTAACTGATGTCTTGCATTTCAGGTGTTACTGTGTGGACAAGAAGACCGGTCAGTGGTACCCAGATATGGAGTTTGTGAGTGGCTCATCACTGCTGGCCCGTGAAATGACCTGCCGTAAGCTCTGATTTACCTACTCAGTCTCGTTCATACTGATTCTCAGCACATACAAAACCAGTGGCGCATTCAAAAGTGTGTAGAGGGCATCCCCTCCCCTTTTTTTACTTTTTCAATGAAAAGTTCCCAGACCTTTCAAAATCTCTGGGTCCCGCCCCTGAAAACAATACTTCAAAGGTTCTGCATGGATGTGATCAGAGGGATCATCGATATCTGAAAGAGGGATGTATCTAGTGATGGTTGGGGGGTGGTCTAAGTTGTCCTGACAGAGTCTATCATTGATCCCTACACTGATCAGCACACTAATTCAAAAAAGATCTGTTAGCTGTTACTGGGTACAGTGCTTTAGGGGCCTTCCATCAGGCACATCCCTTGAGAGACAGTGGGGTCTAAGACTTTCGGAAAATGTGCTTATATACTTTTGTAAGGCCCCTTAAGATATATCTCTCTAAAATAGAATAAACTCCATGTTTCCAATTCATCCTAAGATTGTTGCTATTCCCCATTGCTTCGTGAGTGCCCAAAGAAACAGTCACTGATGCCTGTCCTATATATTTGGCCACAACTCACAACCCTTTAAACAATCTTTATGACTGGGTCCAATGGGGAAAAATGTTACTTTGAAAAACCAATCACTAGAATCAATCACTGCACCAATCACTAGAGTTGGGGGTTCTGATATTCGCTTTGAAGATAAAGTAAAGCTATCTAGGACATGAATTTAACAATTACTCTATGGCTATACATCTTTTTCATTAAGATGGTGCTGCCCTGGTATCATTGATCAGGAACAGTCTTTTGGGTGGAAGCCATAGGAGGGACATTGAATACCAACATTTTACATTGAGTTGACACTTTGAAGTAGGTAACTATTTAAAAGGTCAATTCTCTGAACTGGGACCAGGGTAAACAGGTCTCTACTTTTACCACCTGGAATCAAGAACCTTAGTACTACAGCCTGTTAAAAAGGGGATGTTAAACTGGATGGCGCCAGAAACCATGTACTGAAACCCGCCCAGTCTAAAATAAAGTTGTTTTAAAAAAAATACTAATAATTATAAGAAGACCCGCGGGGGTCGTCAGAGGGTGCCTGTGCCGATAAGGGATCGTGATATATTTTATTACCCAAACAAGGTTCCTAATATGCTAAAAAAAGCACTGTAATTGAGGGGTGGTACATACAGCCAGTCGGTAGTCACTGCCCCTTATACGCACCGCTTAGCGGCCATGCGGGTGATAAAGGGGTAAGGTAGCCATCACAGTTCTTCCTGACCACTATCCTTGCCTAGTCCAGAACCCTAATTACCCACTTAAATAGATCAAAACCACTCCCTCCAAAACCAGCTCGTTTTAATATTTGACTTCTATTCATATTTAAAGCTCCGTCAGTCTGAAAAAAGCATAAAACCATGTCAGATGTGACATTTAGTATGGGAACAGTTTCCTACATGATTAGATGCTTATGGGTAGTTTGTGGATTAGAGCACATTAGTTTACCTTTTCAGTGTAGTTTTGTGGTGCTTTCAAATTGCCTTCTCTGTTGGTCTTAATAGGGGGGTCTTGATGTCGCATAACATATTTTAAAAAATGCCAATGTTGCAAGTCTCTGTCGCTTATTCATTCTAATGTTGCATGTCAAATTTAATAAATGCCCCTGTTGTCATTTTCGAAGATTTAAGTTTGTTTGAATGATTAGAATTTGTTTGTACATTCAATGGGTACCCCCTTTAAGGCCAATGACATAATAATTATGGCACATAGCCTTGTTCCAGTTCACAACAAGGATACACTTATGTCACAGTGACAAATTTAAAATCTGCCAGTGCATAGTATCTATTCAAGAAGTTCTGATCAACTCTTATCTTTTGATACACTATATCTACACTTCTGGTGCAAAGTACGGCTATGCAAATACCTCATTGTCAATTTTGGGGGCTTGAACACATTTATATCTTTTGGTTCCACCCACATTTCAGAGTGTGCTACAGATAAGCTGACAGCAGCAGAGCGGAAGGAGGAGTGTGAGCTGAACACTGGCGACTACAAGCCTGTCACCTGTACTGAGTTCGAGTGAGTTAATGTATGATTACAACAAATATATATTCAACATATTTCACATAACGGTAATTCTATCTGTGAATCATGCAAATCTATAGTCCACAGACATTATTAAGTCAAAACTTATTTGTTTATTGTGACATCGCCAAGCTACACTTTAAGATTATATCATTTATTTCAGTATGAAAAGAAAATGTCTGACTCCTGTTGTCTATCCTTTGGTAGTCAAACTGTCAAACTGACAGTTTGCCCTCCCTACCTAAATGTAATTGAATCTGCGGGTGGGTGGGTGTGTGTGTGTGTGTGTGATGCTGTGATATTCTTTTTACAGCATGAACAGCCACTGCAAACAAGCATTAACCCACAAATTTACAAACCTACAAACAATCCAATATCAGAAGGTGACGATTTGTTTAAAGGTTATTATGAAGAAATTCTATTACCCACAATTGACTTTTAATCTAGTATTGAATATGATATTTTATTGATACCTCCCGTAAAGGGTGGTTTGATGATTTGACAGCCCCTTGGTGATCCACATCTTCAGCCCCTTGATGGTCCAACTGCAATTGGTACCCATTTCTAGACCAAGTAACCCCCCCACCACCCAAATTGAATTCTTTAAAAATTTAAACTTATAACCCCTGAAATCAATTTACAGCTGGTGTTTCTGCACCCATCGCTCTGGGAACAGAATGCATAGCTATCCAGTCTTTCGAGAGGGAGAATCAAACTGCTGTAAGTATCATTTTTCCCTTTTCTACCAATGAAACCAATCTATAGCGAGCATGATATTCATAAATTATGACATGGTAAACCAAACAGATTGCTATAGTGGAATATAATGACGGGAGTGATTATTAAGGAAATAGAATGGGAAAACCATAACCTACGGCTACAGTATGGCTGAAGTATCGATCATCAATTCTACAACCATAGTTAAATGTATAAGTGTTTAATTATTTAATTAAAAGTATAAGTGTTCAATGGAAGGATGTAATGCATGTATGACTCTCAACAATAATGAGGTTCTAATGTTTCCTCCATAGTATGTGCCCATGCGGCATACCCCCCAATGCCTGGGAAGTCCTTCTCCTGTGATGCAATAGGGCGGTACGAACCAAAGCAGTGTCGTGCCTCGATGTGTTTCTGTGTTGATGAGATGGGTAAAAGGACAACAAAACCTGTTCCTGAATACGGATACCTTCGATGTCCATCACATGACAAATGAACTCTAAAAACATCTACTGTTATATCAACTCTTTTTATGTCATCAAATTTTCTGCAGAAGATATGATTTATCAGTCAAGACACCCATTAATGTTGGTGTATTTATCCCAAGAAATTATGATTGGTTGAATAAAGAAAATCAAAATAACCACGGTAACCAAAGAATAAAAATTGAGGCCAGATTAATAAAATGTCTTCCTTCACTAAGTATTCTCTAATTAATGATAAGGAGAAAGGCACTTATTTTCATTATATTTTAAAGCGGTTCGCAGCTTGTTGCCAGTTTTCAGGTCTTGCAACATTGAATTTTATAATGTCCAGTAAAAATATATATATGTGTCAGTTTTCAATTGCTGAACACTTCCTGTCGGTATGGTGCAGATTCTAGGTGACGGGCAGCGGGTGAGAGGATCAATGGAAAAATTGGTAGGAAAATCTGTGCAAATCCAACATAAATCACAGAGGCTAGCTTATGCATACATATATGTTGTATGGTTTCATGACCTATTTTCAGAGAAAATCTACACAATGCAAAATCAGCAGCCTCAAAATCGTTATGTGGAATACAACCTTTATTCAAACCATTATTGTATTGAATAGTTCTATCAAAACCATTCCATATTTGTATGATCGGTGCCTTCCTCATTCCAGAGTATTAAAAGAGTGAAACAGTATTGAAAAAGCAAAAAAGGGTGTTTAAATACAAATCCCCCTTTGCCTCCCCATAGTAGAGGCATGTGGGATTACATAGTCCTTCCAGGTTCTCCTTCCATACCTTGGGTGGATTTTCACCTCTTCTGTTGAATTAATAAAAGGAAATATGATAAGTTGCATATATTAGTTGTCTTTTGCCAATGAAATGAGAGGACATGTAAATGCGCTAACAGCTGAATTATATAAATGTTGCCATTCACTGTTTCCCTTTTTGGGTTTTTGGAATACTCATATATCATATTGCTGTTTTCAAGTAGGGGTTAAAGTAAAATATGTTACATGGTAAAATGGTTATTTCAATTATGATTTATGGGAAAAAAGGGGGAAACGAAGAGGGAAACAGTGCAGCAGTGTATTTGTAAAAAGTAACTGACACTCTTTACCTTGATCCACTATGGTGACCACATGTTTCAAAAAAATGTGGAAGCAAGCTGAATCCATGTATGTATTGTCTAAGTAATTCAAAGGTGATGAAATTATAAAAGAAAGTTCACAACAAAGGGAAGGGTAAAGCGTGGCCCATTTCCTTTTGGTTGCAGATTGTGGTACCAATTAGAGCAGTAAATACAGATTCAAACATCTTTTGATGTTACAACTTCATTGAAATGTATAGATACATAACAACTTAAACCCTGAGTGGTGTTTAGATGTATTATCATGATTATTGGCATTTGATAGTTATGTATATACCTAAATTTGAATACTTTATTTGTTTGCTCTACATTACTCTGTAACTACATTCACTCTCCATTGTGCTATTGGAAGAGCTTTTAGTTATAAGAGAGATAGTGGGATGATGTAATCCATCACTGTGTATGTGGCACAATTGCTAATGGTACGAAAAGATTAATATCAGTAAACACCAGTACCATCCAATTTCCTCTTCTGATTAGGGACCTTCCATTTGTTACATACACACATTTCAGTTCAGACCCAACCCTCTACCACGTTAGGCTAGAATATGCATTGGAATTGAATAAGAACACAAACATATTTTCAAAGATTTCAGATATCACTCAAGGCTCTACATAAAGCATTGCCCGCCCACCCAGGGCAGCTAAAGGTTGAGGTGGGGCATAGATATTGACATACGCCTGAATGAAGGGCAGGTAAAAAGAGGGACATGTGAATTTTAAATTTGATCTACACCCACCCAATGGGCAACAAAGTTGAATACCGTAAAGAGAGGGACCAGTGAAATTATTATTCTGTTAAACATGGATACTATATTCTAGATGATATATATTATGATGCCTACTAAGTAAGCTTATGTGACATTATTTTAAGTATAGATTGATTTTTTTGTGTAGTAAACTTTGTTTATATCTAATATAACACACAGAACCCCTTTCCACCTGTTACAGGATGCCTGTGTGTGACATCACATAAAAAAGCGATTATATCTAGATTCCAAATTGTAAATTCCTCAATGAACTACATTTTCTTACATTTTTGTTATAGATAATTAAATTTGATAATTTTAAACACTGTTAGACCTATAAAGAACAATAAGGAAAATTACATGTGGATTTTTTTTATGTTTTATCATTTTTCAGCTCTTGTAATTGTGACATCGCATACAGAGAAATGCACTGTGTAGGCTGCACCAGGTGCAGGGTAGGACAGCTCTGTTTGATTCAGAAAATGTGTATGAAACCAAAACGGCTAATTAAAGATAAATGTATAAAATTTGGCATATGTATTCCCTTGGTGGAGGGGATCAGGGCAGAATATTTATTTACAGTCACTGGCCCCTGTAATGTTGAGTCATGGCACATGGTACTACCTCCTTGGTGCATACATATTTAATGGAAGGCTCCTTATGTCTCAGTTTGTAGATAGCGAGAGCCCGACTGAGTGACAAGGAGATGGCCACAGATAAACATGTTATAGATGGAACATATTTTGTCTTGTGCTGTATTGTCATAATGTGTTTTCAATGCTATTATGCATGAAATACGGCCACGGTTTATGGTGTTTGTCTGGTAACAGTCTATATAATCATAATACTATTATCAAATACATTTGGCAGCAGTGGGGTTTGCTTACAAACAAATGGAAATATTACCATCTCTGAGCACATTTTTACAGCTAATACTTTACCACTGACCTTAACTAGACTCATCTAACATATTTCTATACTTATCTGAGTTTTGAAAATGTTGTCAATTATATTGGTTTTGGGTCCCTTTAACCATTGCTGAAAGTAAAGGTTCCGTATGGAATTTGCTCAGCTCATTAGATAGGTGTTAATCATCTTTTGCAATGAAGGTATCTACTCAGCATCCTTTACAAAATTGTTTTGAATTAAAAAAGGGATCCGTTACTGTAATTTATATCATCCCCATAAAGCCATAACTTCCCACATGGCATACTTTGACAACATTTAGACTTCAGTTTTTAAAAATTGGTACTCTTTAAATGCATCATCCTTAAATTATTATAAGAGCTTGTCAATGTGAGATAGCTGGTTTTAATTAAGGATAGAGAGTGGTGAATACCGAGCATTTCAGTAAAATTTTAATAGTTTTGCCAATATTGCTAATCGATTGATGTATCATACATCAAATGAAAGGGCAGATTTTTCTCTGTCTAATGGTATAGATAGATTTTTAATGATTTGGGGATTAGAAAAAAATATATGAAAAAGTGAAATCTTTCACTTTTATTTTTTGAATGTCAATATCTTCATCAACAGCTTCTCTGGAATTCTGAGACTTTACGGGGTAATGCAAAAACTTTACTGTGGAGGGAACTGTGTCTCAGATTTTTGTTTTAGATCCTACTTTTTATTTTTTTGAAAAAAAACGGGTAAATTTTTAATAATTTTTTTCACATCTATTTTCGATATTTTCTTAAAATTCAACTAGGTCCTACATCAAAAATCTAAGACACTGTTCCCTGCATAAGAATGTTTTAAATATATATCCAATGTGTCCAATAAGTACCTTCAATATTAAGTCAGATATCAACCTTCAAAAAATAAAAGTTAAAAATCAAATTTCCTTTTTTATCATTCACTTACTCAGTCAATTTTCATTGAACAATATCTTATTTCATATAACTTTATGTAAAGGACATATTCAAGGGTAGATATGAGAAATATTAAGCAGATTTTTCAAAATTTGAATCATTGAAAATTCAAAGATGCAGCTACTGCAAAAAAAACACCAAAATCACCACTCTCTATCCTTAAAAAAAGAGAGGGAAAATGTAATTAATCAGAGCTATCTGTATAATCAGTTGCTGTCAGTGCCCGCTCTTTTAGTTGACATGGTAAAGAGATCCGGTCCTATATAAGGGCCTGGACAGGAGGCACTGAGGGAGGGGTGGGTGGGAGGGAGGGAGGGAGGGAGGGAGGGAGGGAGGGAGGGAGGGAGGGAGGGAGGGAGGGAGGGAGGGAGGGAGGGAGGGAAGGAAGGAAGGGAGTGGGGGGTTGAAGTATGGGAGGGAGCAGGGATCCAGGCTGTATATATATCCCTGGGGATACATCCCCTGAGACCTTCCCACGGCAGGCCTGCAGAGAGAGGACCCCTTAGCTGACTGGGTAAGATCAGATCTTTTATTTTAGATATTTTATTTAATCTGGCATGATGTCAGTTTACACTGGTTTTCTGCATCAGCCAGAAAACAACAAGTACAAAAACTGATATAGGGAGATTGGAATTGGACTTGAAATTGGACTTGAATATAAAACATTCCAGATGGAACACAAAGCTGGAGATACCACATGCAAAACCAAGTACAACTATCTAGACTATCTAAAAGATAATATGAATCTACTCTAACTACATAATAAGTCATTTAAGTACTGAGAATAGATATTTCAAGTAAGACTAGAATATGAATGACCGAGATAATTTTATAACTTTGATTGAGGTTCATAGTTACTGTTGGAACATGTAACATAACTGGTCTTGTAGATAAATATATGGTATGCATATTGCTATGAAATACTCTTCAAGTATATTCTCTTGGCAATTCAATGGTATTGATACATCTGTTTTAACTATTGTTTCTGTCTTCATTTGAAGGTGTTAAGGTGTTCATCATTTCGTAGACTGGCTGGTAGACCATTCCAGTAAATTGACCCGGAGTAGATAATGCTCATCTTGTATGTTTCACAGGATGTTTTGTTAGTCTTCAATAGAGGACTGTTGGCTGCCCTTGTACATACAGAAGTGGTTTTGACATACTTGGGATTTTGCTTCCTATGAAACATAAAGTTACAAAGAGGAGCAGACCTCCGATTGCTGATATTTGATACTCTTGCAGCTTTGTAAATATAGTGGTCTGTCAAATTGTTGTTAACTCCAAGAGAAATCTTTAGTCCTCTCAAGTGGAGTCTATCCAATTTTGCTAGTTCAGGTATTTTTGAATACATTATATAGGATATCACCATAGTCAAAGAATGGCAAGATCATTGTTTTGTAGATCAGTAGAGCCCCTTCATTATTTATAAATTTAACAGTAAGTTCTGTGGCCCATCACATAAAAACACATATAACACAGATGATATAAATCAGTTTGATGCAACAGGGATGTTGCTGTTACTATGGGTCTTGATTTCTTAATGATTTGTAGCTCTTCTTCTGCCCAATTTGTATTTTTAGAAATATTTATTAAAGAATACAATTTAATTTAAAAGTTCAACTGAAAATGGATATTTCAAATTTAATGATGAATCTTTTCAGTCAGTGGCTATTTTAACAAGAGTATTGATCTTTTATTCAATAGCTATCCCTCAGTAAAGACAAATACAACAAATTGGGGTGTCATCACACACCAGGACACAGGGTGGGAGGGCACAGCAAAGAAATGGGATCCCCAGGCAAGCCCATTCTGTGACATCACTTTTTAAGTCAGTCTGTTACCTGCCCAATTTTCACGTAGCAGTTACACCTCTTTATGTTGAGATTCTCCAAGACAGAGTGTTATAATAATGTAATATTTTAGTGAATTTGTGACCTCAGCAATAGGGAATGTAATGTTATTTTTATGTCAAATAATGTAACCAGAATGTTGTAATAACGTCATGGTATAACATCGCAATGTTAGGTCCTAAAGATGTTGTTGGGTGCCATCAAAATAACTGTAATAAGAACCAAACCAGAACCAAATGGAATGTTGTTGCAACATTATAGCAATGTAACATTCTTGCCTGAGGAACACCCCTATCACGTGGTGTCCCATACCACAGAGATGGGACCCCAAGGACCGATAAATGGAGATATAATTATGGCTTCATCCAATGCTACATATGGTTTAGAAAATGGGTTCACAACATTAGAGGATTGGTTTTTGATGATAACTCATTTTCCTTTCAGAAAGCATTACTTCATACTTCTATAATAGATTCATTTCCCTCAGGGGTCGTCCATTGATTACATACGCAGTTTTATACTTTTTCTTGAACCCCAACCCACTTTAGCTTGTAATATCTGTTATTGCCATTGTATTTAAGCCTTGACCTCCCCAACCCCCCTTGGTGTGTATGTTTTCGTCCGACAGTCCCTTGATGTATTGTTTTCTACGAACCATACTTGTTGATTTTTGTCACAATGAGAACGGGATGTGATATTTCTGGAATGACAAGGGCTTGACAAATTGAGCATCCATTGGCCAAGGGCAAATAAATTGATGGCTTTGGTTGCCCATTTGTAAACTACAATATAGTAGGATGTTCAGGAATGAACCCCAGATCCAGAGCTGGTCAAACATTTGGGAAAATGCTTTTTCAAGCCTTGTGCTTCATGTTTCATACCTTAAGTTTCTGCATGAACAAACTATAATGATCAAATGGCAAACCTAATATTCAAGTGATGTTGACTTTATTTCGCAGACTGTTCCCCCTACGTACCCGGCAGAGATGTGGACCCTGAGCCCCTTGCTGCTGGTGGCAGCCTGCCTGCTGGGCCAGCACACCACGCACTCCAGTAAGTCGCTGAGGACTTCATAAATAGGGAGGTTATGCAACCCAGACACATCTCCTAACGTTAACATAGCATACCTTTTATCTCAACTGTTTTTACATAACTTCCAAATGTTTTCTCATAAGTTTGATAGCATGTACCTATCAGGGGTGGATCCAGAGACACCGTATTACAAAATCTTTGGCTGGACCCTTCCAGTCCAAGAATTCAACATTAAAAGAATCAATATTTGGCCAAAATTAGGGGGGGGGGGTGTGCACCCTCTGCACCCCCTAAATCCCCCATTGCCTATAAAAAGGATTTAAGTTTAGTTTTTAGAAACTCCTTAACTACTTCCACACAGAGACTCTAAGGTTAGGGATTCTTTGACCCCAACTCTCACCTATAACGTAAACGTAACATATCTCTTATCTCAGCCAGCATCAAATGCATATGAAATGTTTCATCTTGAATTTATTATCACTGACAAGAAGGTATAAGACAACTCATATTTCAGAGATCTTTGAGATGTACTTCGTTGAGATATTTTGGATAAAAGTTATAGGCCTACTTGGAATTACATAGTGAATAACTTGCACTCAGTGTTTCTTTCTGAATTACTTTATATATTTTTTGAGTTTGTTTTATCATTCTCTTATTGATTCTCCACATGAAACGAAATTCTAGAGAATATTTATTAGCTTAGCCTGTGGTTGTCTAGGTTGTTAAGTAAATCAATAATCCATGAAGGGGAGAATTGTTATGTGTAGGCAATCTGAAGGTAACCTCTGTCGCCTCCCTCTATAAGTGCCGCTTGGTGGCTGTGTGGGTGATAAAACATGAAATACCAACCACTGCCAATTGTATCTCAATGCTGGCATCCTCTGATGCTTCATCAAACTTGTGCCATTATAGGGCCTTGACTTCATGATGTGCCCTTTCAGCAACCTGCTTTGAGAAGGTGGAGGAGCTGCGGCGGGAGCAGGAGGAGGGCAATATTCAAGACCTGGAGTTCCCCGACTGTGACAGTTTCGGCGACTACGAGCAGAAACAGTGCTATGGACGCTGGACTGGGCATGGCGCGTAAGTCAAAAATCTTGAAATACAGTAAACATGGGTTGATCACGAGGGGAGCAGGGTAGAGTCGAGAGGGTTCTGACCCCCTTTTTTTGTGGACCCCTAGACTATAAAAAGAGGGAAAAATGCTTCAGGTGTGCCCCCCTTTCGAAAAACCTGTATCCGCCAATGTTGCTGTTGTCGTTAGTGTTTTAAGTGTTTTTTTTTAAGTTCGATTGTGGCAGTCCTATTCAGCTGATTTTATTTCTGTAAAACTTTCTGAAAATTATTGATCTAGATCTAATATTCCTGAAGTTTTCAACTTCGCGAATTCATTATAAATATGCGAAAGGTTTTGTTGAATTTTTACAACAGCGCCGGTTTTGGTCAAACAGCTAGACCCAAATCTAAGTTCTCCTTAATCACTCGCTGTTGTGATAACTATGTGATCCTCCCCACACCCCTCCCCACACACACCTTGATATGTAGTCTACTAAAATTAATTACAAACAAAATGATCAGAAAAGGGGGTCTGGGCGATCTCCCCCAGAAAATTGTAGGGATTTTGTTGTACAATACAGGCTAATTTGAACAAAATCAATCCAGTTTTCCAATCTCCTTTGTCATTATTTATCTCTAAAATTCGGACATTTTATACTTAATCGGGATGCCCGGGACAAGGTCTAAAATTTGGGACTGTCCCGGGAAATTCTGGACACTTGGTAGCCCTGTGATTATGTGAAGGACCACTGGTTCTTGCAGTATATCCCTTTCCACCAAATGGTCCCTTGCCTTCCAGGTGCTACTGCGTGGACAAGAAGAGCGGTCAGCGGTACTCAGATATGGAGTATGTGAGGGCGACATCAATGCTGGGCTATGACATGACCTGCCGTAAGCTCTACTTTACCTACTCAGTCTTCTAGAATAGGGGGTTCTGATGCTCTGAAGATAAAGCCAAGCTATTTAGAACAAGATTTACTGTATGACTATACATCATTTTCATTAAGGTGGTGCTGCCCTGGTATCATTGATCAGCACTATCCTTGCCTAGTGCAGAACCCTAATTGTACACTTAAATAGAGATCCAAAACACTGCAGGCCCACAATCTTAAACATTTTTAAGCATTTGACCTCTGTTCAGATTTAAAGCCAGGTCAGTCCGAAAAAAGCATAAAACAAGTCAATTTCAGTATGGAAAAACATAACAAGAACCAAAACAGAACCAAACAGAACGTTACTGCAATGTTGAAATAACATTACATTCTTGCCTGGGTCTCCTTTCAGAGTGTGCTACAGATAAGAAGACAGTGGAGGAGCGGGAGAAGGAGTGTGAGCTGAACACCGGCGACTATAAGCCGGTCACCTGCACTGCCACAGAGTGAGTTCACGCACATAACCTAGCATACATGTGATTCCCAAGGCTATATTCTGCTATCCAATATTAATCCTGATTTTTGAAAATCACAATAAGGAATGAGCACAAATAATATATCATTACAAAGAATTTTGAAGTCTCTTTCTAATGGTACGTAAGATGCAGTGGTTCTTGTAATATTTCTAATGAAAACTTACAAAAAAGGAAATTCTTAGTCTAGAGGAATACAGGCTTTATGAGCTTTATATTTATTTGTAAGTTAAGGACAGACTTCATTGATTGATTTGGAGCTTCTTTTTTTTCAGAAAAATCCTAATCATATTCTAAAGAAAGGCAATTCTTTTTTTTATTCTTTTTAACAATAGAATAATAACGTTATAAAGAAATATGCAAATTTAGTTCAAAGACATCAATTATTTACCTGATCAACAAGCGTGTGAAGTCAAATGTTTATATCTTAGGTATTGAATAGGAATACTTATTAAAAAAAATAAAAGTGAAAACTTATTTGTCTATTGTGATATTGCTAATCTACATCATGTCATTCATGTCAGTGTAAAAAGAAAAGCCTGGTTTCTGTTATTTATCCTTTGGTAGTTAATCTATCAAGTTGACTGATTTCCCACCTTACCTAAATAGTTGTTCTTAAGTCAAATTGGTGATTGACAGGGTCAGCCCCTTGAGATTAAAACTGGAGTGTTTCTGCACCCATCGTGCTGGAGGCAAAATGGATGGTTATGCAGTCTTTCAAAGGGGAGAATCAAACTGCTGTAAGTATCATTTTCCCTTTTTACCAACAAAACCAATTTATAGCAAGCATAATATCCATACATCATCACAGCATAAATGATACAGATTGCTATAATGGAATAAAATGACAGGAGTGATTATTAAGGAAAAAGAATGGGAAAATCATAACCTACAGCTACAGTATGGCTCAAGTATGACCATCAATTCTACAACTACTCAAATGAAAGTGGTAGTATCCCATATAGATACAATATAAATGATAGTATTCAGAACCAACAAGTTGATATCATATCTATAAAAACATACAGAGTGTGTAATTGAATACTAATTTGCATATTTAATCATCACTCCAGCTCCCCCTCATATACCCCCTTTAGACTAAAGTGAACTTTCTCTCTAGAATTGGTTGACCCTTCCCAATACCCCTTTGATGTATGAGTGTTCAATGGAAGGATGTAATACATGTATGACTCTCAAAAATAATAATGATTCTAATATTCTCTCCATAGTATGTGCTCGTGCGGCCCATCCCCCAATGCCTGGAAAGACCATCTCCTGTAATGAGATTGGGGGGTACAACCCGAAGCAGTGTCATGGCTCCATGTGTTTCTGTGTGGATGAGAAAGGCGAAAAGACAACTCCGTCTGTTCACATTGGCAGCAACGCACATCGTAACCTGCAGTGTCCAGAAGATGACAAGTGAACGCTAAAAGCATCTACCCAGCCAAACATGTGACATTATTATAACATTGCAGCAACATTCTGTATTGGTTCTTGTTACCTTATTTTATGGCTCCAAATAACATTTCTTCAATGTACTGCTGAGACGTTACACTGCAGTGTTATCATAATGTTCTGGTTACATTCTTCAACTTAAACAGAATGTTCAATCATCAATAACCAAATTGTTACATGTCATCTTAGTAAGTAACAAAATGAATTAAACATTATGGTTGCAGAAGGTTTCTGTTATGTTGTAATTTGGCTGGGTACTGCTATAAAAATGAAAACCCGTTTTTTGTCATGTAATTTTCTGCAGAAGATATATCCAATTTACCAGTCAGGACAGCCATGGATTTTGGTGTATTCATTGCACAAAATTAAGATTGCTGAAATAAAGATTCACTTTCTAAAACAGGATTTGATCATTTACAAGAAGTGTTTTGTAGTAGTTCTAAGGCTAGGGGTTAAAGTATTGAAGGCAACCTTTAGAAAATGTATATGGCATTTACAATCAAGTTGGCCATGTAAAGTTGTTACATGTATACTGCTGAGTGACGTGTATAGGCCAGACCAATAAAACGTCTTCCTGCACTAAGTATTCTCTAGGTTATCAAACATAGGGAGAAAAGCTCTATCTTATTTTCATTATGTTTTAAAGCGGTTTGCAACAAAACAGCTCTGTGATGATAGGACAGATGATTGATTTACAAAGGGACAAAATTAAAGATTGCTGCCAGTTTTCAGGTCTGCTAGCATTGAGAATTGTATGTTCACTAAGAATATATAACCTAAATGTGTCTGGTTCTTGAAGGAACAAAAAATCGTCCTTTTTACTTGGTGCCTGAGATAATAAGTGTACCTTTATACAAAAAAAACTCCATATTATAAAATATTCGCAGTGCCCTAGACTGGATTGTGCAAAGCTCACATGTGTATTCCATTTTTAAGAGATAACCATGAACTGATAAAAACCTTTAACAAAATCTTAGTATGGTTTTATGATGGTTGCACTGACCTCAGACCTTTTCCAGAATATTTCATATCTTTGTGGTACTCCACACATTGTTGGTTCCATACCTGGTATTGTAATATTGTTTATTTGTTTCCTATTATAGTTCCCTGTCCAGTCTATAACACTTCGATTTAAATAGACCCTTTGTAATTCATTTATCCAAGCTCCATGATCAATATTGTCAAAAGGTTTCCATAAAACTCTATAGTTACACACACAGTTACTACTGTCGTTGTTGCAAATGAATGAATAAGGGAATGCAAAGTGATTAGTTTGGAAATAGATAGATAGACAATATTTATTAAATCCTTCCTAGTATAAATCAACTCTAAATAATCTAAATCCGATTGTGGGCTAATTGGAAATTGGCGGTAATCAACTGAGGAAGGCTGGCGCCCCCTTCTGGATCCCATCTCGACCTCCAGTAAAAAAGGGGGTGGCCTCCTTTCCTCTCCAGCTGGCGCCCTGATCACCTGACGTCACACCGCCTATATAAAGACTGCCACTCCGGCTGCACGGCCTTCTCCCTCCTGCCGCCGCCATCGTTGCTTCGCCCACCATCCACGCCCACGAGACCAAACTATTATTGTATAAGGCTTTCTGAGCCGATCAATTCTACTGTCTTTTATCCTAACTTATTATGACTTTAATCACGACTTTTTATCCTGATCTTATGCTTTTATGTGATTAAAGTTAATCCAATCTTTTTATCTTGTCAGACTTCCTTCTGTCGATTAAGCAGACAGGATGGTGGTTGAAATGCAACTGACAAAATGGTTATGACAGTGGACTTTTATAGTGAGATGACAACAAATTTAGATGGCCCTATAGGTCTGGGCAGCTAGAGACAGCTCATTTTCTTGTATTTTTGGTTTGGACTTGTGTGATGTTTGAGTTGAGAATTGATTCTAATCATTATGTTTAGAGGCAGGATGCACATATATATATATATATAAATTCATTACGAACAGAGACCCGGAACAATTGAATTTATATTTGACCTGGAGCCGGCGAAAGTTGGTCGCCCTTTCCTTCTTTTTTTTTTTCAAGTGAAGGCCATTTATTAATATAATAAGGTACATAGAGGATAACCAGAGAGGTGAGTATGTGCTGCCCAGGTACAAAAACAAGATGGTGGTGGTGTATTAGGGGAATGAGCTCAAATAAACTGAGCACTAGGTGGCAGCACAACCTCTCTCTTAATCTGACATTAAATTTATATCACTAGAAAAAGACATTTATAGTTACACATAAATTCATTACGAACAGAGAACCGGAACAATTGAATTTATATTTGACCTGGAGCCGGCGAAAGTTGGTCGCCAAGTCTCCAAAAAATAGTGGTCTTAAAGAAAAAGGGGTCTGAAAAGAAAAACTTCAAGTTATAACTTGCTCAAGCAATGTCTGTCGAAACCTTTCAAAGTCTGTAGGTTTAACCTTTTAAAGACAAGATGACCTTCTGCTGAATATCCATTTTACGGGACAACGGGGTGACTAAGTAGTCCAACACGATCGTCTCATTGAGTGTGTGCCATAGTCACTGGGTGGAAGGCCGATTGCGGCCACTGACTTCTTAATGTACGCTAACACATCAGTATAAGTCACTGGTACAAGACGTCCATTGCCCTGCTTAAGAAACAGAGGATCGTGTGGACTGCCGGGAACACTGTCTAGATGACGCTTGAGAGCAGACGCTGCACAAAATATAGAACCTTCCACATAGTATACGGGTATCTCAAACACATACTGGCGGAACTGAACAGTTTTGGAAGACTCCACGCGCAACATAACTCCCCAGGAATGGAAATCAACGTCCTTCCGCTTAATCACATGCTCTGATCCGATATCACCATTAGGAACCAGGTTGGATTTCCTTAGGAGAGAGCGGAAGGCCAAGATCAGAACTGTCCATAATGTGTGATCCAAATCCGAAGAATCTCCGAAGACAGCATGAATGGATCTGAACTGGTCCAAAGTTAAAGGCTGCATCTGAGTAACTGCTGCACCTAGTTGCGCCTTAAGTCCCTTCAACACCATCTTTATCAAGAAGTAGTCACGGAAACTTGAATCATACCCGTAGAACTTATGAAGACTGACTACAGCAGACAAGTAATTATTCATAGTGGAAAACTTCCACGATTTGCTCAGATACACCATGAACCTGGCTACGGTGTGAACATTAGCTGGCAATGGAACCAATGCCGCCTCCTTGCAAAAATTGAAGTATCTGGACCATTGTGAGTTCCTAGTGGAGAGGGTGTTAGCCGACCAAGCAGATCCGATGGCTCCTGACACACGCTCGTCCAATTCATGTAAGTCCACTACAACAAACAAAAGACATTTCAATGCCTGATAAGTCATTGGACACATTCAAACGTGACAAATAATCAGGTATGACATTCAAAGAACCAGGCAAATGTCTGCAAGTAATGTAAATATTGTTTGTGGCACAAATCCAAAAAATACGACGAATAAGAACCATGCACTCTTTGTTTGTGCTATGACCCTTTGATATCATAGACACAACCTGAGTGTTATCTGACAAACATAACACATGTCTGTCACGCCAATCAGAGGCATAACGTTGCAGAGCTAACCACACAGGGACTAGCTCTAAATAACTGATAGGTGAGTCAGGTGGTACAGACAGGTTCATCCAATGGCCATGATCTGGGTTACACTGTGACAAGCCAGCAGGGAAGTAATCCGTGTTGAAATACCCTGCCTGCCAGTCAAGATCCGAGACTAAGCTGTAACCCATTGGACAAGAGTCAGTAGAATAGACGGGCCAGTGCCGTCATTGGGGAAAATTATATTCTCCCTGCCATTGAAGTCCGCAGCAAAATTGATCCACCATTCTAAATCCAAACGGAACTCTGCCGATAGGCGTATACGGGGGTTACCCTCTGGAAGGCCCGATAGTAGGTTGATGATACGTCTTGAAAAAGTTCTGCCACCTCTCACGACCTTGGCACAATGAGCTATAATTCCACAAAGTCGTTGTAATTGACGTTTTGTAGCCCTAGATCGATGTTGAAAAAACATTAACTCATTGTGGAGCTTCTCTAATTTCTGAGAAGGGAGGCTGAGCGACATGTCAGTGGAATCAAAAATTAGCCCTAAGTAAGTCACACACTGGGATGGCGTAGAACATTTCTTCCATGAAAAAAAGAAACCAAGATCACCTAACAAAGTGATCAACGTAGCCTGAGCTAATTGGCATTCTTGGAACGTCTCACCAAAGACCAAGAAGTCATCAAGGTAGTTGGCGACTTTCATGAAACCCAGCTTCTGCATTGTCTCTGCCACAAAATCACTTATCTCAGAGAAAATGAATGGGGCGCATCTTAATCCAAAACAAAAACGTGCATCATAGAGGGGAGTCTCCACACCATCAAGCAACCAGTTGATTCCCTGATACTGCCAATGATCATGCCTAATAGAAACTGATCTATAGGCCGCTGATATATCCACGGACGCCACGAACAATTGGGGGACACCGCAGCTGCTACTTGATCAACTGTAATATAATTAAATGGATAGAAGGTTGTGGTCATATAATTGTTGATAGACTTCCCCTCCGGCCTGCGACAGTAAGTGATGGGTCTAAAAGTGCCATCCTTTTTAGGAATAGCCCCCAAGGCATGGATACAAGTAGGGGTTTGGTCTGCTAACACATACTTGCCATCTCTCAATTCTTCTGAAATAAGGTCATCAACAAAATCGTGAGCCTCATTAAATAATACTGAAGCATAGTTTTTGCAACTGTAGGGCTCGATGAATTCATCATCCACTATGGCAAAGCCATGTAATATTCCTTTAGAAAGATAAGACCTCTTGCCAGGGTCCATTTCAAAACTCAGGTAATAACGCCAAGCGTGTATATTCATTTGAGAGGTAAGACCTCCTATCTCATGGTGGGGAGATAGCCGTAATTCCATGGAGCAAACTTGATCAATGATAGGCATGGTGCGATATAAACCCAGATACATATCGTCTGTAGGCAAGGCCACATATGCCTCCGACCGAACAGCTGATCTGTTATGTAATTCGTATATAGGTCGAGTAGATCCTTGAAAAGGAGGTGAACCGGTTTGACCCATATCATCCGTGACGCCTAACAAGATTACATCATCCACGCAACCAGGCGTAAAAATAGGATCCGTAACATATGATTGACAAGTAGGCTCTTCTGTAGGGCTAATAATACGACCGCTGGCCGAACCATCAACACACACTGACCGCTGGTCAATAAATTCAACACTGCCGCTGGCACTTGAAAGAAGAGATACATGCTCCTTGGTAGTAGTGAAATCAATACACTTGGAAGTAGTAGAACTCTGGCGTAAATCCTGCAGAATATTCACTTTTTTGAAGACTGACACGCGGTCGCCTTATGATCACCACGGTACTGGCGACAGATGTGTGACTTACGGCAAACCCCTGAACAACTCCTGTAGTTAAAGTTGTAACAGATATCCTCCGGGAATCCGTCAGGGGATGCAGCATGTTGTTTGTCACGATCTTGATCCCGATTGCCAGCATAAAACCGGCTTCCTCGCCTCTGGTAACCCCTCCCCTGACCACGGGTGACAGGGGGCTTCGTAGATGTCAGGTTGCCTGCATGGAAACTTGAAGCCACGGCCAGCAAATCACTCGACGGGAATCCAGGAAGATCACCATTGACCACTTGATCAACAACACACCTATCATATGTGACATATGCAATGTCAGCAAACTGATGAGAGGACGCCTGCTTTGAAAGGTAATTGAAATGACTGATGTAGCCATTCAAATCACCCTCCGTTGCGGCAAGGTGTTTCATCACACGCCCCATACCACTCATCAACTCCTTAAATGATAATTTAGTGTGATCCAACGATTTCACAGGAACACCTTTGTCCTTATGCTGAACGTAGTATTCGGGTCTCAATAACAAACCTTTTGTCGAAGCTTGCGGGGTTGGATCGATCGCCACTGATAACTGCTCCAACGCCTTGGTCAGAGGGGCGCTCAGGACGTCAGCAGGTGCCGGGAATAGGTCCGTAGACGCCCGGCGCTGACCCAGGCCCCCGGGTGAATCAGCCGAACAAAGGGGGGTGCGCAGTATCCCTTGTCCTAAAGAAATGGCAGGTTGACGAGCAGCTATTTCCAACTTGTCCATGCGAGTTGCAAGGGATTTGATTAAATCTGAGTCCTCAATACGAGCCTTGGAAGCCAGTAACAGCTGGTCCTCCAGGTGCTTCACATATTCTGGATCGTCCCTGTTAGGAAATGACGCCATGCTGTTTATGGCACCTGTACCTGAGCAGCGTCGTCAGCAATCTGAAGATCTAAATCCGACTCTTGACCTGTGGAACGTAGGATGTAAGGTTCCCTAATACCAAATAACACTCTCCGTGAACGAGATGCCCTACTCATAATATCCTCATGCCCAAATGTTATTGCAAATAAGGTACATAGAGGATAACCAGAGAGGTGAGTATGTGCTGCCCAGGTACAAAAACAAGATGGTGGTGGTGTATTAGGGGAATGAGCTCAAATAAACTGAGCACTAGGTGGCAGCACAACCTCTCTCTTAATCTGACAATAAATTTATATCACTAGAAAAAGACATTTATAGTTAGACATATATATTTATATATAACCACCAAAATACATATAAATATATTGTTACGGTATTGCCACCGGTGCTGCCGTAACACTGGAGCCGCCGGAGCCGCCGGAGCCACCGGAGCCGCCGGAGCCACCGGAGCCGCCGGAGCCACGGGAGCCGCCGGAACCACTGGTGCCGCCGGAACCACCGGTGCTGCCGGAACCACCGGTGCCGCCGGAACCACCGGAGCCACCGGAGCCACCGGAGCCACCGGAGCCACCGGAACCACCGGAGCCACCGGAACCACCGGAGCCACCAGAACCACCGAAACCACCGGAGCCCCCGGAACCACCGGAGCTGCCGGAACCACCGGAGCCACCGGTACCACCGGTGCCGCCGGAGCCACCGGTGCCGCCGGAGCCACCGGTGCCGCCGGAGCCACCGGTGCCGCCGGAACCACCGATGCCGCCGGAACCACCGGAGAAACATTCTATGTAAAGTCATGTGACCTAGGGTTTACTATAAAAGGAAGCTCCTTGGAGCTGTTGTTCGGTCTGCAATAAACCTCCAAACAGTTCACATCAAATGCCTTATCCCTGAAAAGCCTATCCTGGCTATAGTTAAGCAAGGCTGTATACTGGCTATAGTCAAGGCTATTTAACCTAGCTGTAAACGGTTTTCGCGACACAGTGCATTAACTTATAGTAGATTGGCTTATCCTTGGCTAGTGGTAATTTGGATATCACTTATATTACTAGTATTTAAGCGAACTTTAGGCTAAGTCGACTGGACAACGGCTGAGAAGATCTGGCTCACAATACACTGGCAATCAACACTGGAACTGGAAATGGAAGCTGGTAGCAATACCTCGGTCAAACGTAACAGTGGTGGCAGCGGTGGGATCTTGGTCCCGGGTGATCAAGATCTACTACAGACTGAGGATACCAGGCCTTCATGGGGGTTACCCTTGACCCCTTCCAAGGAGGTTGAGATGTCCAGATCAGCTTGGACTCAGCGGGAACAGGCAGGTTACCACCTGAGTATGGAGAAAGATAACCAGCAGCCGCCGGCATGCAGTGGAGATCAGTTAGGCAGGCATGATGGGTCTGACAGAATGAGGTTTGGGGGAAGGTCGTCAAGTTTCCCAAACTTTCAGGGCCAGCATGGTGACAACCGCAAACCTAAGGTGATGCCGGGGCATTATGATGGGACTACACCGTTGTCTGAGTATCTCCATCACTTCTACCTGGTAGCAGATGTGAACAGTTGGACAGAAGAGGAGGCTGGGCTATATCTAGGGGTCAGTTTATCTGGCGCAGCCCGGCGGATTTTGACGCAGACTCAGACAACTGGACCTGGGGGATTTCGGCGACTAGTTACAGCCCTGGAGCGCAGGTTCCAGCCCCGTGACAGGGTGGCGCAGTACAAGGCTCAGCTGAAGGCAAGACGCCAGCATAAAGGGGAAACCTTAGAACAGCTAGGAGATGCGATAGAAAGGCTAACACACTTGGCCTATCCTTCGGTGGGAGCAGATATCTCTGATGATTTGTGTTGTGATCATTTCATGGCGGCTTTGCACCATAATGACCTTCGGCAGTGGGTGCATCAATCCAGACCCCAAACCTATGGGGAGGCAATGGCCTCTGCACTACATGGTGAGGCTTACTTCCAGAGTGAACGTGACAGGAATCACTCCCATGCAGTGACCCGTGTTGCATCTTATGGGGAAGAACCCTACATGGAAGAAGAATTGGAGTCTAGGCACCTGACTGTAGCAGCAGCTGGGGTACAAGGTCAAAGAGGGGGTTCTACTTGGACCAGCAAGAACCGGACCCAAGCGTCCCCACCAGCAGGTCAACAACCTAAGCAGGAGGAAGCTACCCCAGGAGTCGATCGGCTGTTAGCTGAGATCCTAGTAAAGCTCACAGAATTAACGAAGAAACAACCTAGGTCCCGTAACTGCTTCAAGTGTGGTTCACCTGACCATTTCAAGAGAGATTGTCCTGAGCTGGTTAGCACTGAGCAGGAGGGAAACGGGAACCGGTCCTCTCAGTAGACCCGGAGGGGACCGTAAAGCAAGAGAGTGGTCTGGTAAGGTCGCTAAGGCGCATTGAAGGGAAGCTGGATCCATTGACAACAGGTCTTCTTGTGGGAGGTACAAGTGGAGGGCAGTACATTCAGTGGCTGGTGGACACTGGTGCTTCTACTTCCCTACTTGGAAGAACTGCATGGGAGGGAATGTCTCCCAGAGTTCCCTTACAGGGTACAACAATGCGCATTTTATGTGCAGATGGGAGGCCTCTCAAAGTTTTTGGATTAGCCCAATTGCTGATTGACTTTGGGAGTTGTAAATTACCTGCACGTGTTGTTGTGGTTGAAATGGATCTTGATGGCATCATGGGCATGGACATGCTGAGGAGATGGCACGCTACAGTGGATACTCATCGTGGCCAGCTAGTGCTCGATGATGAAGATGACCCTGTGGCCTTAGCGGAGCACCAGGATTATGGCCAGCGGATGGTACAAGTTACCTCACCAGCCTGGCCTATGAAGGAATCTCAGTTGCAGATGGTGCAGGATGAGGAAGGTAGTCCGAAGGTAGCGACGGTTGGCGGGAACCAGAAATATGGGTCAACCGGGGAGATCGCAAAGGTGGACAAGTCCTCAAAAGACACAGAGGCAGCTAAGAATTCCAATGAGAGGTGGACTATGGTTGGCGGGAACCAGGAAGATGGGTCAACCAAGGAGTTCACAAAGGTGGACAGCTCCCAAGAGGAAACAGAGGCAGTTAAGAAGTCCATGGAGGACCGGGCTAGTAAGAGGTTGCTTGAAGACAGAGCCGTCCCAGAGAAAGTGCGAGTGATACTTACCGGGGATCAGGTTGTCCCTGGGGGCTCAGTGTTGGATGTTGAGGCAGCCATTGAGGTTGAGAGTTCCCTCCACCGA
The DNA here is from genome assembly GCA_936440205.1 of Lepidonotus clava. Classification (NCBI taxonomy): domain Eukaryota; kingdom Metazoa; phylum Annelida; class Polychaeta; order Phyllodocida; family Polynoidae; genus Lepidonotus; species Lepidonotus clava. Next base: position 35,261,744 of record OW387150.1, read on the forward strand.
CTGGGTGTTGTGGTAGGGAATCCAGATTTTGAGGCTCGTACTGGACTGAGAGTAGCCAGAGGACTTGTGACTCTTGGTGGAAAAGTAGTCCCAGTAGGGTTACTCAACCCAGGGAGTACTAAAGTGACCCTGTTTGAAGGAATGGCTATTGGAGATCTAAATGAGATTGAGGACTCTAATTTTGTGCGAGTGGCTACCCAAGTTGAAGGGCCAGGAATTAGTGTACCAGAACTAATGGACCATTTACTGCAAGACCTACCTCCAGAAGTCACGTGTGAAGAGAGGCTCCAAGTAGAAGAAATGCTGAGGCGAAAAGCCGATGCTTTTCAATGTAGTGCAACAGACACAGGCAAAACTGACCTAGTAACCCACAAGATTGACACAGGAAATCATCCCCCTCTGCGCCAGCCTCCCCGTAGACTACCCCCTCATAAAAGGGAAGTGGTTGAGGCGGAATTGGAAAAGATGATTGAGAAAGAGGTCATTGAGCCTGCTGCTGGGCCATGGGCTTCCCCAATTGTCCTAGTGCCAAAGAAGGATGGTGGATGGAGGTTCTGTGTTGACTACCGCAGACTAAATGGTGTTACTCGGAAAGACGCTTACCCGCTACCACGAATTGATGATACACTAGATCTGCTCCAGGGGGCCAAATATTTCAGCACGCTTGATCTAGCCAGTGGGTACTGGCAGGTGCCAGTGGATCCTGGTGACAGGGAGAAAACCGCGTTCTGCACTCATAAGGGTCTTTACCAGTTCAAGGTAATGCCATTCGGGCTTTGTAATGCCCCTTCTACTTTTGAGAGATTAATGGAACTCGTGCTGAAAGGTATGGTAGGAGTCCAATGCCTTGTGTACCTAGACGATATTATCGTCTTTGGAAACACCATAGAACAGTGCTGCAACAACCTGGAAGAGGTGTTGGAAAGATTAATTGATGCTGGACTTAAGGTGAAGGCAAGTAAATGCCAACTATTCCGAAAGGAGGTGACCTTCCTTGGTCATGTGGTGTCAGGAGAGGGCGTTGCTACTGATCCAGACAAAGTGGCTGCTGTTGCAAGATGGCCAGTTCCAAAGGACATTAGAGAGGTGCGGAGTTTTGTTGGCTTCTGCTCATATTACCACAGTTTCATAAAGGGGTTCGCGAGCATAGCAAGACCACTCCACAAGTTGGCTGACAAAAATGCTCCTTTTCTCTGGACATCTGAATGTCAAGAAGCATTTGAGACACTCAAAGAAGCTCTGATTCAAGCTCCAGTGCTGGGCTATCCCCGGAGAGAAGGGCAACTAATCTTAGACACCGATGCATCCGACCGAGGCTTAGGGGCAGTGTTGTCCCAAATGCAGGATGGCCACGAACGAGTCCTATGTTATGCCAGCCGAACGCTTGAGAAAGCTGAGAGGAATTATTGTGTGACCCGCAAGGAACTGTTGGCAATCATTTACGGTGTGCGCAAATTCCGTGCTTATTTGGGCGGTACCCCTTTCAAGGTGCGGACCGATCACAGTACTCTTCGATGGCTGATGACCATGAAAGAGCCAGAGGGTCAAGTGGCCCGATGGATGGAGGAACTAGGACAGTACCAACTTGAAGTAGAACACCGGCCTGGAAAGAAGCATGCAAATGCAGACGGGCTTTCACGCATTCCCTGTCGCCAGTGTGGTCAAGGACCAGAAGAGGGTGGTGGTACTGATGAAGTAGGACATGTTCGCCTTATCACCTGGACCAATCCGGAAGAACAGGGAAAACTCAACAAGAGCCAATCAGAGGATCCACTGAGTAAACTATTTGTGTCTGCAGTGGAAAATGAGGAGAAACCAGGTAAAGAGCTTCGGGAAGGTCCTGGAGATTTTGACCGCCTCTGGATGGAATTTGATCAGCTGACTGTGGAACAGGGCCTGTTGGCTAAGAAATGGGTGAGTGGAGATGGAAGGCATCACTCTCAGATCTATGTTCCTTTACCTTTACGGTCATCCATCTTTCAGGAAGCGCATGGTGGTCGCTTTGGGGGACATCTTGGGGCAGAGAAAGTAACCAACAAGCTGAAAGAAAAGTTCTTTTGGCCCGGTTTAGCCAGGGATGTTAAGCTCTGGAGTGCAGCTTGTGAGCAATGTCAGAGGAAAAAGCCTCCTTCACGAAAGTGCCGGTCTAAGTTACAGGTGTACGTTCCACAGGGACCCTGGGAGAGGGTGGCGGTGGACATTGCAGGGCCATTTCCAAGAACAGATCGGGGAAACAAATACATCCTTGTAGTAGGAGATCACTTCACAAAATGGGTTGAGGCCTTTGCCTTACCCAATATGGAAGCTGCAACAGTGGCAGATGTGCTGGTACGGGAAATAGTTTGCCGCTATGGGCCACCAAGATCTCTTCACTCAGATCAAGGCCGCAACTTCGAGTCACAGCTGATGAAGGAAGTTATGACACTACTGGGAATTGAGAAGACACACACGACTCCCTTTCATCCACAAGTGGATGGGATGGTCGAACGGTTTAATAGGACCATGGAAGCAATGTTAGCAACAGTAGTAAAAGAGGACCAGACAGACTGGGATATCCACTTGCCCTTCATGACAGCTGCATACCGAGCAACCAGCCATAGCAGCACCGGGTTTTCCCCAAACTTCCTCATGCTAGGACGTGAAACTACAATGCCACTGGAGATGATGTACAGGGTTCCCCCGAATACCGAGTGCCTTCCGTCAAGTCAGTATGCAATGAAGACCAGGGAAATGATTCAAAAGGCCCACAGAGCTGTATTTGTTCAACTGAAACAAGTAGCTGAGAGGCAGAAGAGGTACTATGACTCAAGGGTAAAAACCCAGCGTTATGAAGTTGGAGCACAAGTATGGATGTGGCACCCAATCAAGAGAGTTGGACGCTCACCGAAACTTCAGAGCTGGTGGACTGGACCATGGGAGGTGGTCAAGGTAATTTCCGAGGTGGTCTACAAAATCAAGAAGGGCCCTAAAAGGAGGGTTGTACATGGAGACTTGTTGAAGCCTCGACTGACACGTGCTGTGGTGAATGCCAACCAACAGAGAGAGCCGTACTACATTAGAGGGGGCTGCAGTGAGTGCCGTGCTGTATGAAGTGATGATCAACAGAGACAGAGCCATAATGCGTTGAGTAGTGTGGTGCATACGAAGAGCCATCCTGTATGGTACCAGATATTGAACGAGCTATAAGTAATTTCCTATCTTTGAGGCAGGCTGGCCTAATAATACAAGCCATGAGTAAATTCTGTTTTAAGGCAGGCTGGCCTAACAATACAAGCCATATGTAAATTCTATGTTGAGGCAGGCTGGCCTAACAATACAAGCTATTAGTAATTTTCTATTTTTGAGGCAGGCCGGTCTAACAATACGAGCCCATCAATTTTAAAATAATTGATAAATGGTACTTCATAATGAAACTGTTTAATCAAAATAGTTGTAATGGAATTGCATGTTATGCATTACTACCCTGTTATATCTTGTTATATGATGTACTCTTAGCATAGTTTAGCTACACATGACTGGTAAATTCTAATTAAATTCAATGGTGGTTAAGAAGTGGACATTATAGCTTTGAGGGCAAAGCTTTTTCAAAGGAGGGGGTGGTGTTACGGTATTGCCACCGGAGCCACCAGAGCCACCGGAGTCGCCGGAACCACTGGTGCCGCCGGAACCACCAGTGCTGCCGGAACCACCGGTGCCGCCGGAACCACCGGAGCCACCAGAGCCACCGCAGCCACCGGAACCACCGGAGCCGCCGGAACCATGGGAACCACCGGAGCCGCCGGAACCACCGGAGCCGCCGGAACCACCGGAGCCGCCGGAACCACCGGAGCCACCGGTACCACCGGAGCCGCCGATACCACCGGTGCTGCCGGAGCCACCGGTGCCGCCGGAACCACCGGTGCCGCCGGAACCACCGATGCCGCCGGAACCACCGGAGAAACATTCTATGTAAAGTCATGTGACCTAGGGTTTACTATAAAAGGAAGCTCCTTGGAGCTGTTGTTCGGTCTGCAATAAACCTCCAAACAGTTCACATCAAATGCCTTATCCCTGAAAAGCCTATCCTGGCTATAGTTAAGCAAGGCTGTATACTGGCTATAGTCAAGGCTATTTAACCTAGCTGTAAACGGTTTTCGCGACACAGTGCATTAACTTATAGTAGATTGGCTTATCCTTGGCTAGTGGTAATTTGGATATCACTTATATTACTAGTATTTAAGCGAACTTTAGGCTAAGTCGACTGGACAACGGCTGAGAAGATCTGGCTCACAATACACTGGCAATCAACACTGGAACTGGAAATGGAAGCTGGTAGCAATACCTCGGTCAAACGTAACAATATATATACATATAACCAACTAAGAAGGGAGTACGAGGGCGGTTATCACCCCTCGCCGGGACCCCGATATCAGCCTGAGGCCAGCTGAAGGCTGATATCAGGGTCCCGGCAAGGGGTGATGACTGCCCGAGTACTCCCTTCGAGGTTGTTTATGGATTTATTATACATTTTCTGTTAGATCTGAGCTCCCAAGGAAGGATGCACAGCAATCAGTGATGGTGGGGCTGTGATGCTGCACATTTGTATACATGTATATCATTATCCATCAAATCAACAAACAGTAAGCAAGTAAAATGTAGCTAGGAACGTTGTGCAGATAATGCATATGTTAGATTTTTTATTTCTTAATGTTTACATATATATTTTTTTTATGAATTTTAGAAAAATAAAAATTTACTGTATCACCCTGCAGGGTGATACAAGGCTGGTTATCACCCAGCTTTGTATCGCCTGTGATAAATTCTTAGGCCCGATATTTCGAAACACCTGACCTTAAACTTTTTCCTGACTTAAAGGAGACCTTAAACTTCTGAACGTAGCTCACCTTAAATGTTTTTTTCTTAAACTTTAAGGAAGACATCAATATTTCGAAACACCTTATGACCTTAAAAGATTAAGGTGGATCCAGCGATGTACACATTGGCCCTTTCTAAGGATTTTGTCACCTAACAGAGATTGATATTTTTTAAAGTAGTTCCCACGTAAGAAAATGCGTTTTTCGTGTCAGATTTTTGAAAAAAATGGTAAAAATCTGTCCACTAGATCCAGAATACTGCCAAGAGGTCACATCGTTGACGTTGTTGACACAGTGACGCAACGTCGTCACGTCGTCGTCACCATGACGACGACGTGACGAAGCACTCATGTAAACATCCACAGCCACTTGACAGAAAATAGGTCCCTCTTTCATCAGTGATGACGCAAAACATAATTCATGAAAGTGTATGTTTATATTCAGTTTTTATTAGCAATTACATACAAAAATATAAAAGAGTTCATCCAAATGCAGAAATTTAATGAAGTCCTTAAGTTTCAAGGTACCTCCCGAATTCACCTTAAACTAAGCTTTGTTTAAGGTAAGGTGCTTTGAAATATCACAAACCTTAAGTTGTTGGGTCAATTTAAAGCCAGGCCTTAAATCAGCCTAAACTCCTTAGCAACCACCTTAAATCCGTCAGAAATTTAAGGTTTAGGTGTTTCGAAATATCGGGCCTTAATCACTAAACTTTTATTTCACCCCCATGTAGTTGCCTATCTTTTAACACTGACGGACAACTGAGAGCCAACCCGGGCAATACAGGGTTTGTATTGCTCGGGCATGACATCACGCCCGGGCAATCCAGGTCGCTACAGAGCATTCTCCCTGAGGCCCCCTGTGGAGCGCGGACCAGCTGGGAGCCGGTACAGAGTGCCTGGGTGCTTACTCTCAGGTCCGCGCTCCCAAATTTACTGCATTCTCCTCGAGGCCCCCTGCAACCCACGGCCCAGGCGAGAGCAGGGACAGAATGATCCCTGACAAACCCCGCTGCAGCAGACAACGTTACATTTAGACGATCCATAGTTGCCTAGGCTAAGCGTGAGGAGGTGAAATAAATCCGATACTAACCTTGTCTGGGACCCTGAGCCTTGTATTTCGTCTCGGGGTCTGGTTTGCCCAGGGTCTGCTAGAGGGCCGTCAGGCCCCCTCGCCCAAATACGGCGCCCAGGATCCCAACCCGGTTAGTATCTACTAATTATTATACGTCGTTGCATAGGCACCTTGCGCAACGTCGTTTTCGGGACGTATTATGGCGTGCGACACCGGCGATTGGAGAACCTCCGGTCGGTTCGCGACTATAGGCCAAAGAGAAAGGGGCTGATACTTTGGTTCCCTGTGCCTTTTAAACTGAATTCCCAGACAAAATGTGAATAGTTTTGGGTAGCTTAGGCCTTTCTCTACAAAATATTACAAAATGAAAATTAATCTATCGGAGAAAGATCAGAAAAGCTGGTTTGTTTGGCCCCCCCAATGCTGAAAGATAGGCAGGAAGTCCACCACCGCTCCGCAGCAAACGACGTTGTGCAAGTTCTCTATGCATCCTGAGCGAACATCGCTTGTTACCAGCATTTTGGTATGTGAGAGTGTACCGCTTGCCCTGGACAGAATGCCTAGCAATGCCCGTCACTAAGGGAGCAAGGTGAAGGTCAGCAGCCGTCGGCGAGTGGAAAGTTATGTCCGCATAACGCGATTTTGAAGAAAACTAGTCAAGAACAAGACTTCTAGATGGAATTTTTTGACAATCTATACTTCGTTGGAAAGCTTAAGGTCTCTATTTTCATGTCCTAAAATCTTATGAGTAGGGGCGGAGCTATCACGAAAAGTTTACTTACAAGTTTGAGAAAACTCCCAGCTCATCATGCACAGAGCTCTGCAGCAGCACAAGCAGCCCGTTGAGCATTCTGTGATACCAGTTGAGTCTGAAATGTTGGCTTAGGAGAGGCAGGATTTGTTATTTTTGCTTCTCTTAAAATTTTAAAACCAACTTGAAAAACACATATATTTATTTATTATACCTCAGGGTGATACTATAGGAAAACTGCATTCGGATAATGGGATAAGGCAGGATACTCACTGGTTGTAAAAAATCATCCTGCACTCACCCTTCGGGCTCGTGCAGGATGATTTTTTTACTACCAGCTCGTATCCTGCCTTAAAATTCATTTGTTATAGTTAGATCAAATACTTGCATATTTTCTATAGATTTTCCTGTGCTTTTGTCAACAAAATGAGGCAATATTCACCTGCAGGCGCATAAAATACTTCAAATCAGCTATCCGTGGTAGGGAGAATTGGGCATGGAGCTTAAAGGGACGTTCTCGTCCGTGAGACGGCCGTCATTAGGTACGTTGTAACCCCACTTAAGTCGCGCCAAATTCGCGACGTGACCAATCACGTCGCGTTATTACGTTCCAAAAGTGAAAAACACGTCGCCGGCCGTCGCGTCGTTAGGCTTACGTCGGCGTATGTAAGCTTAACAACAGCAGGACGAGAATGCCCCTTTAATGATTATAACAAACCACTATTAAGAGATCTTTTGTGGTGGAGACAAGTTAAGTGTCAACAATATGTATACCAAATGAGAACATCACTGTTTAATTGATGATTCGCAATGTCCTAGGAACACAAACAGATTACACTTTAATTGGTAAAGTATATTTCCGTTGTCTATGGAAATAGTTACATTCAATCATTTTATATATAATTCCTATAAACAAGCTTAAGATTGTACAAAGGTTGTTTTTCTTTCAGACAAATAGATACCTAGGATCTATAAATGTAACCATAAAGCAAGTCAAATAAATTTCACCCATACTCTGACAGCATTACTTCATGCTATATTTGACTTCTTTTTTTTCATGCTGTAGATATGTGAGGGGTGTGTTGTGGGAATTTCTTTTTCTTTCTTTTTCTTTATTTCTTTCCTTTCCTTTCCTTCTTCTTTTTTTTTTTTTTTTTTTGGGGGGGGGGGGGGCGTTATGGAATGTTGTGGTTTATATATGTCAGAATTGGAAGCGCATCTAGGCAGGGAAAGAAAAAGATTCTTTCAATGTTAGACATTTTTTTTAATGTCTTCCATAAATTTTTTTGACTTGCTTCGGCATGGGTAGTGTCCAAGGGCCAAAGTGTGTATTGAGGTTGAGAAAATGGTTAAACCAGGTTTTTTTTTTCAATCAAGTTCTTTATTCTGGCTTAAACATATTAGTACATTGCACAAAGGTAGATATTGAATCAGTTACTTTGTGCATGATAATTGAAATAGTGTAAAGGTCACCAGTTGAATACAAGATAATAAGAATTCCTCCAAATTATGTAGTTTATGAGAATACCTAGTATAAATATGGCAGGTGCCGCTGGTAGGTGTAAATATACCTGACGACAATGCTCACCGGGGTACATCTCCCAACAAGCACCGACGCCTGGGGTAAAATCAATATCAGACTGCTATAAAAGCGAGAGCGCAGTGTAAGAGAGAGGGAGAGATCATTAGCGTTTGGATCATACGGATCGGGAGATTCGGAGGGGTTTAGATAGCTATGCAACAGCAGGGACATCTGGTGACTTACACGGTACTATCGCACTATGGCTGGAGGTGAGACTAGGCGGACTCTAAGGAGGAAGCTTACTCTACCCTAAACTGGAACTGTTATACCTTGGAACTTATTACCATCACGAGCAACTGTACGCATAACCATATCCATCAATAAACTTACCATACTGCCAAGCGTTGTTCATGTTATGGATTGAGCGCCCATCTCGTGGACTTACTCACCACTCGACTAGCACCCATTAGGAACAATATCAATGACAGTAATTCTCTCGGACAATGCACTATAATCATAATTAACCATAAACGATACTATAGCGTTCAACATACTAGTTTTCGAGGCCTACCAGATAATGATTTATAATGTTTTCTGGTTCAAAACTTGCAGTGTTCGGTACAAATACAAATGAATCTTATCACTAGGTGTGGCAGATCTAGAAATCCCAATGAGTGCACATTGGAAGCGGTCTTGTAATGGTTTACATTCATAGTATTGTATTGTCTCATCAGTCTGGGAATACAAGTTGTAACAAAGTTGATACAGAATAATCATCATTAATAATCATATGATTAGTCAGTAAGTTTTACAAAGTCAATAAGCTGTTCAAGATATGACATTAATGACATATAATATTGGGTAACAAAGTCTAATTAAAGTAAAGGTTTCAGAGTGGTTTAAGTTCAATTTTACGGAAATTGTTGGTGTATATAATCAGTGGACTGGGATTCAGAGATGTCAGATGATTATCTCAGGAACTATACATCTTAAAAATAAATCATCTCGACAGCATCCTAAATATTCGGAAAAGCGACAAAGAGACAAAATAGACAAACAATGTAGTTTAGCTGCTGGTATATCGGCATTATGTCATTTAAAGCCGCATTTCCATGTGGCAATTAAATGATGGTGACTAGTTGTAATTGGTGGCCCTAAAGTTCCAAGTTTGTGCCATCCCCGGCGACTAGTCCCGGTAGAGCACTGGTCGCCGGGGATGGTACAGGCTTAGTACTTTGGGCCATCACACGGATGCGGCTTTATGTTTAAAGCACTCGTATGAATACTAAGGGGGTATTCCACTACACGATACCAACTGCCTACGGTGTGAGGACCATATCGCACGATATCATTATGAAGTATCGCAGGAGGAGGCGCCAGTCTGTCTAACCTTGTGTGTTTATATCGCAGTGATATCGTAGCCTTATCGCACCATTATGGGTATTACACTAATACGACATTCTCAGGCTTTTGTCAATGTAAAATACTGTTCACTAAGACATGCCCTACGACATTCCCTGTGACATGGCCTGCAATGCAATACATTTCTATTTTACCACTGCGACATTATTTAACATGTCAAATAAATGTCGTAGCCTGGGTAAAAGCCTGCGACATTTTTCCCACGACTTTGCTGCAATAAAAAATCGTATCGTACGACTTTAAAGTTGTAGCTACTGCGACATACCCTATTACACTATTGCGACATCAGTGATATTGTAGGGGTCTGCAACATGGCCACAACATTGTCATGTCGTAGCCACATCGTGGCCATGTTGTAGGGAATGTCGTGTAGTGGAATACCCCCTTAATGCGACATCAATGATTTCCTAGAGGTGTACGACATGGCCACGATATTGTCATGTCGTGGCCATACCGTGGCCATGTTGTAGCTGATGTCGTGTAGTGGAATACCCCCTTGAGGTGCTGGCATGGTTCAGGACCCCAGTTCACAGACAAAAATCACGTGTCTGTTAACAGAAAAACAAATGTCCTAACTATGAATAATGCTTTATCATAATTATAGGAACTGTCAATTTCCTAGAAATTTATCATGGATTTAATTCTTTACACTCTCATTTGTTAATCAACTTAGCACTAAGCTGTATTTTGCTGCCTATAGAGGCTTGAAATAATATCACCCCTATATGATTGTAACAACGAGTGGTTAATCAACAATGGACATGTTCGTTGGCCAAATTGATTATTGTCCGGCCGTTAAAACCGTTTATACCCTTTTCAAAATGATGTGATTGAGCAGTATATAGACTTAAGCTGTCCCATCATAAATCATTAAAGATAATTCAATTTGATCTATTACAAAAGTTTAAGAGAGGTTTTGCAACAACATCACAATGAGCCACTGTGGCCCGTTGCACAATGGGTGTCGTATCAACGAAAATAATTTTATTAACGAAATTAATATTTTCGTAACAACAATGGTTTTGAAATCTTTTTTCTCTATATTTAGAATGCCCCCAGAGAGCTGTAACTTTTACTGAATTTTCTCTAATTTTTTTTTACTTTTTACACCAATTTGCAGAATTCAATTTCATTCATTAGAACCAGAGATTTTACTATTTGTGTAAAACCGTAACAACAAAACCTTTGTTAAAGATATCTTTGCCTGATCCTCACAATGAAAATCCATTGTGCAATGGGCCACTGTGGCCCATTGGCCCGTTGCACAATGGGTTCGTAACAACGAAAATAATTTTTTTGAAAAAAATTAATATTTTCGTAACAAGGATGGTTTATACACATTGTTTTTCTATATTTAGAATGCAGCCAGAGAGCTGTACCTTTTACTGATTTGTCCTTAATCTTTTTTCCTTTTTACATCAATTTACATTATTCAATTTCATTCATTAGAACCAGAGATTTTACTATGTTTGTAAAATCGTAACAAAGATATCTTTAACAAAGATATCTTTGTTTGATCCTAACAACGAAATTCTATTGTGCAACGGGCCACATTGCACAATAGAATTTCGTTGTGAGGATCAAGTTAAGATAGCATAACAATTTCGTTGTTACGAAAATTTCTGTTCTTACGAAAATAGTAAAATCCCTGGTTCTAATAAATGAAATTGAATTCTGTAAATTGATATAGAAAGGGAAAAAATTAGAAAAGATCCAGTAAAAGTTACAGCTCTTTGAGGGCATTCTAGATATAGAATTTATTTTTTGCAAAACCATTGTTGTTATGAAAAAAGTAACAATGAAAAGTTTCTTTAATAATATTATTTTCATGCAATGGTTCACTTTGGCCCGTTGCACAATAGAATTTTGTTGTGAGGATCAAACAATGAAAGCACAACAAACTTTTGCTTAACAACGAAATGTTTTGTTGTTATGAAAATATTCCAAAATTGTCATTGTTAAGAAAATAACTGTAAATAATTTATTAAGCAACAACGAACTATTTCATTGTTTATTATATTTTCGGGTTTACAAAACCCATTGTGCAATGAGGCCTGTTGCACAATGAGATTTATAACAATGAAAATAATAAAAACAGCAAAACCTTTTTCGTTACTTTTATTGTAATATCAATTGTTTTGAACATCCAAAAGAACTTATTTAGAATTATCTTAATGAGCTGTAATTTTTTTTTTTTTTGATTGTTTTTATTTGGGTCTTACAAGGTTCGGCTTAGCCGTTCTTCCACCTGCTCCCCTTTGTAGTACAATAATCATGATAATTGGGAGCAGGCATTCAGTTTAAACACAATATACATGTTTCCTGCCATGAAAATGGCATTTTGGTGTGTTAATGAGATGGGATGAGATGAGATGATTTAATAACTTATTTATAAGACTTTTTTATAGGGGTTATCAATCGACTTACGCATGGCACTCTTAAAAACATCTTTATCATCAATGCTTCTGTGATTGACAAGTAAATTATTCCAGGCCAGCATAGCTCTATAACTTGGGTTTGATGAATATTTATAATGTCGCTTACGTGGTAACAGGAATAGTACTCCTTCATGTCTACGAGTGGCAATATCCCGATCATCGATTAAATTTATATTATGTTTTTGATAATAAAAAGCATATTGTAAAAGATGTAATTTCCTTCTATGGATCAGTCTAAACAATTTATACCTTCTATGTAGGGTTTCTGACGACTCTCTCATGTCATAGGTTAGAATGTGCTGGTTGGCAACAACTAGTAGGGCCTGATTTTGTAGTTTTTGTAAGTTCTTATTCTTGTATTTAATATTTTGATCTAGTATAAAGTCTGCATATTCAATAACAGGTAAGGATTGTGTTCTTATAAATCGAGATAGCAGCTTTTTGGGTCAGTAGAGGGCGTATTTTCTTAAAATAGTTTATTTTAAGTTGCACATTATACTCCAAGGTATGCTGATGTTCCTTAAAAGTTAACTGGGAATCAACTAGCAGGCCCAGATACCGGTATTTCAGTACCTGTTCCAAGGGCTTATTCTTTAGCAGAAAAACTACATCATTGTTAGGCCACAAACCACCACATAACCTAGTTCTCAAGCATTGTGATTTTTTAATATTTATTGTTAGTAAATTCTTATCACACCATAGAGCTATCCTGGCCAGATCAGCTTGTAAAACCCCAATATCTGTGTGATAAATAACAGTATCGTCCACGTAAAGTTGTATTTTACTTTCAATAAAATCAGGCAAATCATTAATATAAATAGAAAATAATACAGGTCCTAGAATACTGCCCTGTGGTACCCCGAAGGTAATAGGCAGCTTTTCAGATACAAGACCTCCCATTACAACTTGTTGATGTCTATTAGTCAGGTATGATTCTAACCAATCGACAATATTTTTAGATAATCCTATTACTTTTAATTTTCCTAACAGATTTTTATGAGAAACAGTATCAAAAGCCTTTTTTAAGTCCAGAAAAATAATATAGGGATCCTCTTGCATATTAATTGCTGTATATACGTCATTTAACAACGAAGTTATTGCTGTGATTGTCGAGTAATTTTTCCTAAAGCCATGTTGATATTCGGATAATATATTATTTTGTGATAGGAAGTTCTGTAACCTAGAACAGACAATGCGTTCCAGTATCTTACCAGGAAGAGGTGTAAGGGCAATAGGTCGCAAATCAGCAGCATGTATTGGATTGTTTATTTTTGGAATTGGCACAATTGAGCTTAATTTCCAGTCCATTGGGAAAATTCCCAATTGTAAGGATCTGTTAAGGAGAGCAATAAATCTTAACTTTTGAATATTAATAGCATCAATAAAAACACTCGTTTTGATATTATCCAAAGCGGATGATTTGGTGAGGTCAATTTGTTTAATAATTTTGTCCAACTCCAGCTCCAGAATGTCATTGTTAAATATGTCTTCACCTTCTATATTGGCTGATTCCTGATATTCATTCAGAGCAGAAGGTGTTACCTTACATTTCTGAGCCAGTCTTTGACCAATTTCAGCAAAATATTTATTTATATAATTTGGCTGATTCAGCTGAGCAATTTCTTCATCAGTTTCATCATTTTTCAAGTGATATAGCTTATCACTTGTCGGACCACTGATAAGGTTATTTATGCTAGCCCAGAATTTTTTTGGATTATTTCTATTCCGGTCTAAATCATTCTTGATGAAATTAGTTTTGCTCTGTTTGATTGCCAATTCCAATACATTCCTTTCATTTCGTGCCAATGCCCAATCTACACCACTGCCTGTTTTCCTAGCCTTTTTGAATAACCTATCCCTGTTCCTCATCATCAATAATATGTCATTTGTAAGCCAAGGTGGCTTATTATTTACTACTGTTAATTTCCTGATAGGACATATTTGGTCCAAGGTTCTTATTATATTATCTTTAAAAATCAACCATTTCTCGTTTATATTTTGCTCAATATCAAATTGGTTCCATGGTTGACCCCTTAGTATAGTTCCAAAATCGTTAAGAGAGTAGTGTATGTACGATCTTCCCCACGTCTGTGTCTTTACTACTTTATTCCTTTGTTTCTTTTTAATCAAATATATTGGTAAATGGTCACTAATATTATAGTTAATTGTACCAACACTAGTTATGTAATCCAAGTCTGTAAAGAGAAGGTCAATAATCTTAGAGGTATCTTTAGTTATTCGTGTAGGTAATTTAATAACTTGTTTAAGATTATATTTTCGTTCAAAACTGACTAGCCTGTTTCTTTCAGTGTTACTTTTAGACAGGTAGTCCATGTTGAAATCACCACAAACTATAATATTATTCCTATCTCTATCCACAGTATCTAGTATTGTTTTTAGGATCTGTAGGAATTTACTTTGTGACCCATTTGGTGGTCTATAAACTACCGTCAAACATATGGGTCGTTGGGCAACAGGTTTAATTTTCAAATTAATATTCTCAATGTCTATACCGTCATCATTTCTGACAACATCCAATTCCGAGTACTGAATGTTATTTCTAATATAAATACAGATTCCTCCTCCTCTTTTATTACCAAGATTACGGTCCCTACGTACCAATTGGTATCCTTGGATTTGCATGACTGAGTCAGGTATTGATGGGGTCAACCATGATTCCGTTATCATAATGATATCAAACAGGGATAAGTCACTCTTAAGTTGGTCAAGTTTGTAGTAAAGACTACGGACATTAAGGTGTACAAATTTCAGACCTTTAATATCCAAGGTTTTCAACTCTTTATCACCTATTTATGGAAACAATAAGTCTCAACCATATGTTTTCTGCAAGATGTACGAATGATATGATGATGAATGAATAATGAAATGAAGTGAATTTTATATTTGGCAATATAGTAGTAGGTAATTAGTATAGGATGGCTGAAAGTTGGGACATGAGGACCTGTGACCATCGTCTAGTCATCCCATTTGCTCATCGAACATAGGGTACATGTCCTTCCTTTCATACATCCTTATAGTTTACAAATACTTTTGGTTTAAGAATTTATATTATTTAATCCAAAAGGATTATAGTCATCCATCCTGCGTATATTTTTTTAATTAAATTGTTCATTTGTATCATTTCCACTGAGGAATAGTCACTGGCTACAAGGCTCATCGAACTCTTATAGTCCTCATGATGCTGATCCAGGAATCACTCCCATGTTTAGTTTGTAATTATATTGATCACTTATATCTTCTTTTCCGGTTAACAATAATTGGCTATAAGGCTCATCGAACTCTTATAGTCTTCATATGTTGCCAATATACCAAGTATAGGCTCATCGAACTCTATACTAAGTATCCATAGGAAGTATAGTGTTAGTGGAGCATGTAATGCAGGGCTCATCGAACTCCTACATAGTAGATTACATCAGCATGGACCTTATAGAAATAGTGCTCGTGGACTCCAATATTACAGCTTTCATCGATACTGGATAGCCTTGCAGATCTCTTCAATGCAATGCATTTTGACTTTCCAAGTGAAATGCAGTCCGTCGTGTAGCAGCTTGTATTTATGAGCTGTCCGTCCATGCCCTCTACAACAATGAACCTTCTTAGAGATCCACGGTATGGTACTGTCCGAATCATTGCTGCTGACAAGGATCCTGTTGATTTTGATTATCATGTTGTTTAGACGCCTTTGATCCCCCTTAGGTGGTGCCTCCCCATTATACTTGGTTAGGTTCATTCCTACTGTAGGTGCCACTATAACTTTCACTCTTGGGTGGTTTCTCTCAATGGTTGCTTTCCCCTTTTCAACGACCTTTTTGATTTTTTTGGTAATTTTTTTGGCTGAACGGGTCCTTAGTACGGCTTTTCTGTTATCATCAAGTTTTGTTACATTGCAAATTCCTCCTGCCATTATCATCACACGAAACTGACCAGACCTTAGCAGTTTGTCCGCCTTGGAAAACAACTTCTTAAGATCCGCTCCTTTTTTAACACACACCTCGACAACTCCGGGTGCCCTCACGTCGAGTAGCTGTTGTATACCTCTCCCCCTAGAGTCCATCATTACCAGCGTTTTGGACATGTCTTTTTAGGTATATACAGGTATGTACAACGTCTTATTACTAGTATATACAGTTTGGGTGACTTAGCTCAGGCTTGTTATGTTGTAATGGTGCGGCTGTGATTCTCGTGTACTTTATCTTTCGGTAGGGGAACTTGTGGTAAATCCTCCTGCGTCTCCGTGGACGTGTTACCATTTGCCATCTGCGGGTCAACCTGTCCTTCTACCGGTAGTGCTCTTGTCGTCGCCCTTGTTCGTCTTCTCATATAGATAGGATATAACGGTTATATATAGGATATAACGGTTATTTTCCCCTTTTTACATCAATTTACAGAACTTGATTTGATTTAGTAGAGAAAGAGATATTAAGGGTATTGTAACAACGATAACTGTTGCTGTTATGAAATCAATCTTAAAGTTATCCTAACAGTAAAATGTCATTGTGCAACAGTGGCCCGTTGCACAATGAGTTTCGTAACAATGAAAATAAAAAAACAAAGAAACATTTCGTTGTTACTTTCATCATAACAATGATGGTTTTGCACAATTTTTTTTCTATATTTAGAATCTCCCCAAAGAGCTGTAACTTTTAATGATTTTTTTATAATTTTTTCTTAGTTCATAACACTTTACAGAATTAAATTTCATTCATTAGAACCCGAGATATTGTATTTTCGTTACAACGAAAGTTTTCGTTACTAAGCAAAAGTTTGTTGTGCTTTCGTTGTGCTTTCGTTGTTACGAAATTCTATTGTGCAACGGGCCACAGGCCACTGTTGCCCAATGACCGATAGTAGCCACGACCACTTTTAATCCCTTTAAGTATGTATATGTGGTACAGTGACGTCTTTGTTACAAAATCTTTGTTTACAAATCTGCTATAATTTCTTTTTAACTAGATAAAATTTAATTCTGCAAATTGATAAAGGAAGAGAGACTGTAGGTTTATATACAATAAAAAAAACATTTCATTTGCAGCATTCTATATAGCCTTTTTCTGTGTCTGAAAACTTGATCAAAGTGGACAATGACCATGTTCATTGTTTACCTACCATTCGTTATTGCGATCGCTACTGTGCAACGGGCAACAATGATTTGCACCTTGAAGCAAATATAGAGCCAGCAACATAGCAGGTATTTATTAAGCATGTTCAATTTCATATTCTGACTAGTATTATAAAATAAGAGCCCTTAGTGCATGTAACATTTACTCTGTTTGCCCCCCTGGACCTGGAGTTTCATCTTCCTTCATGACCAAGGGAAGGTTATTATCTTGCCTGTGCAGGCTACAACAGTTACAACACAGATTGCCCAAACCTTTTCGAATATCACGTAGCATAAACAGGGCCAGAAGGGCAAAGAGAAGCTGGAACACAGACCAAAACCAGTGCTGGTAGTGAAATCTTGGGTGTTCGTAAAAACTGAATACAAAACGATACATACCCTTCATTGCCACATTATCTAGAACAATAAACACTGTCAAAGCATTGAGTAGAAGGCAGAGTAGTACACTTTGAGTGGAGACGGATGGCTCTCCTGCCCCATCATGGACCTTGATGCAATTACGTCTAGTGTAGTGAATCAGGACAAGGCTGGTAATGATGAGTGCTAGAGCAGGAAAGACAGAACCCAGTGAAGCCATAACATACCTGGAAACCTCTTCAGCAGCACGAGTGTAATCAGGCATACATATATAAATTGTGATGTAATAACCGTCAGGAGAAAAATAGCCATGGTTGGTGAACTTTCCATTGCTGATGACAAAAATATATATAACAGCAAAAGTGAGAGAGAACCCCCAGGGTGTACCGATGAGCAGTCCCCTTGCCACGTTGGTCATTTTCTTTGCATACATTTTCAGTTTGTGAAGGGCAAGCAAGCGTTCAATTGACATCGTCCAGATTGTTTGCGGGACAAAGATCCACTCCACTGCCTGTAGTACCATGTAGAGACTGCAGTATGCTTTGTGCATTTTCCGGTGTTTATCTTCTTCTATCATTGTTCCCGGCCGTGTCAACAAGCTGAAAACAATGCTTCCAACTACCAGGCTTACTAGCAACTGATTGAAGGCATTTTTATGTAAGCGCTCACATGACAAGATTGCTAGCAAAAGTAGTAGTGACAAAACGACGACCCCAATGATGAGGACGGATTCAAAAATAATGCTTCCCGGAAGGTCAGGATCAGGAGGTATCCAAGGTATCTCAGTCCTGGAATACCAAGGTTGGTCATTATGTCTTCCGAGGTTGGTCAAATCTCTTCCAAGGTTGCTCATATGTCTTGAGAGGGTACACTGTTGGTTTTAAACTCACAGACATCTCGGTGGTGGCACCTTATGGTTGTAATCAACTGAAAATGAAACGAAATCAATCATGTATATTTGCAAATACTTTATAATAATTATTTGCATTTGTTCGATGATCTGAAGTTTCCAGATGTCAAAAGACATATCAGAAAGAAGATAAATGTTTTAAAGAAATGTTTACACTCATCATTCTGTAGCACCATGGTCAAATATATTTACAGTCAAATGGTTACAATTGTATGTGTATGTAAAATTATTCGTCCCATATACTACTCTAAATGACAGTTGTGTGTCTGTAAAAATCATATGACACTAAGCATTATATGAGATGCAATGAATATTTATCATTCTCATTTTTATTTCAGCAGTCTAATATTACATTATTTGTCTATCTATCAATAGTCACATGGTCTGTATGTCAGGGCGTCTAGGATGGAAGCGGACAATAGCAACTATACTTGCGCATGGAAAAGCCACATTGCTACATCTACAGAACTACGTATACTACAACTGATTTAATCTCATCAACAGCTAATTATATAAGTTCTAAGCCTGGTATGCATTCCATAAAAATTTGGCGATAATTATCGCCAGTTAAAGCACTTCCATAAAAGATTGGCGATACTCAAATTATTATCGCCAAGGCCTCAAATCAGTATCGTGGCGATAATTACAAAATATCGCCGTTTTAAAAATATATATTTTCACAAATATTAAAATATTAAAATATGTATATGTGACCAAGGAAGAAACCTGTAAAATTTAAATTTGATTGAAAAAAAAATGAACAAAAAAAATGGAAAACAAAAATTCCATGTGGCGATAACATTTGTTGGTATCGTTGTATCTCTTCAACCTGGATTATCGCGAAATTTTTATGGAATGCACCCCTGGTCTAAATGAGCAAACTCATCTCTTGCAGACTGAATTGACTTAAGGGTGTTTCACACTGGTAATAACTTTAAGATTTTATTTTTAGTTATGATATTTTGACTTTTTCATGGTTGAGTTTGAAGACTTTATGATCTTATGTTCCTGTTGTTATCTATATACTGTTAGAGTTAAGATTATTGATTATCAAAAACATCTTATGTAAGATTTTGTGAGATGTGAGAAATCCATTTACAATTCCCCTAGTGTGAAACGTCCCCTTAATCATCCATTGCAGGTTTAGCAGCTAACAAAATTCCATTTGGAGGGGTGTAATCACCCTACTAACACCACAGATGTCATACATATCTGATATTCTGGCTGTGTAGTTGGGCTGACCAACAAGTTTTTTCATGGGTGGGTCAGCTAAACTATTCAGAGGGTGTTTCGCGCTGGTCATAACTCTGAGATCATATTTTGAAGTACAATTTTTTGATATTTTTGTTGTTGTATACCAGACTTACGATCTTATGCCTCCGTTGTTATTTATATATTATATCAAGTTCAGATTATTGATTTCTAAAAGCATCTTATCTTTAGTTAAGATATGAGAAACGACTTCACGATTCTCCCAGTGTGAAATACACCATATGTCAGAACCCGACTTAAAAATCTGCATATATCTTATATAAAGATCTGACACCATAGAAAAGCAGGATTCTCCACAGAAAAAAAAAATAACCCGGCGCAGATTGAGCGGGAAAGGGGGAAGGGTATTTTGCAAATCTAATGTATATAATATTAGATGTTAGAAAGCAGGAGACGGTTTTTGTATGTCTGGCTTGCTTTGCACTACCACTCAAAGTGTCAGTTACACTTGGAAGTTCTCAATCCGTCTAAATAAATTAGATGCTAGAATGTTATATATCACACTATTTATCACAAGTAATTCTATTTTCAAAGTACAAGGAACTACCAAAAATTGTCAGGACGTATTGCAATCTACGGGACTTTCAATAAGCATTCAAATAACATTCTGGACATTGCTACAGGTGAAATAACACAGGAGATAATGGCCACTTTTTCTTAAACTCTTTAGTACATTTTCCAAAAAATGTTAAAGGTTGGGGGTCATTATTCACAGCCTAATGCATGCCAGGTGCGCCAAGCTTTGGGGAGAACCCTGGACAAGTGTTTATACAATTTCGGACACTTATCAAAAATTGATCTGTTTTTCGAGACTGTAAAGCATTGTTCATATTTTAAGAAAGCTATGTATTATATACTGATCCCATGAGGTATTGAACGCTGTTTGTTGTTTATGCTATTGTTTGATAATTGGGGAACTATTCTTATAATGTTCAATCAGATCGCCTTTATCAACTTCCTTTTATAGATGGTAGTCAAGTAGTAGACTTCACAAGATGGGTGTTCGTATCCACAACGCAAACAACACTTGGCTGAAAGTCAGGTTTATTTTGTGGATCACTTGAATGCGTACAATGGCCGGTGTTATGATAGTATTAGATTCCTAGGTTCACGATTCTAATCAATGGAGAGTAAGCTTTCTCCTGAGAGTCCTCCTGATCTTGTATCCAATCTGCAACACAGTAGTTCTTCCAACAGTCACCAGATGTCCCTCTACGTATAGCGATTCAAACCCCTCGAATCCTTAAGACTCGTATTGTCCAAACGGTAAATAGTGCTCTCCGCCGTTCCCAGAGGTTCTACCCAATATATATATCAGTCTGTTTTATTGATTTTCCCCAAGCATCGGTGCTCGCTGGGAGATGCGCCTTGTCTGCTATTGCTCAACAGGTATATTTACACCTACCAGCAGTCCATGCTGTATTTACACTATATGGTGTGGTAATTCATATAATTTTGAATGCTTTATGATATTCCCTCTATAAGAGGTGCCGTTTCTCCATTCCATGTCTTTACAATTGATTATATGCACAAAGTGTTTTACCCGCTACCTTTGTGCAGTATGTACATTATTGTGATTCTTTTACAGGTGAAGATATTAATTTTGTTCTGATACTGACGTGAAAAATTTAATCAAGGCATCCATGTAATGAGAAATAATATGCCATCTGGTTCTACCTCACCCTTTATTATACCTTAGGGTGATACACATTTAGTAGTTAAGAGTTTAATGAATGCTGTATCAAACCTAGGTGATAACCAGCCATGTATCGCCCTGGAGGGTGATACAGAAACTTTTATTTCTAAATAATTCATAGAAAATGAAATCATTAAGAAATAAAAAATCTAGCATATACATTATCTGCACAACATTCATAGCTACATTTTACTTGCTTACTGTTTGTGGATTTGATGGATATAAAAAAAGTTATATGAAGAAACCTAAAACATGTGCAGCTGTGTGTCCTTCTTTGGGAGCTCAGATCTAACAGAAAAGGTATAACAAATCCATAACCAACCTCGAAGGGGGTCCCCCCTTCTCAGTTGGTTATTTGTATTTCTCACGATTATGAGAGTCAAGAAGGCAGGTTTTAGAAAATAAGACCTAAAAGAAAAAAAATGTTGTGTTCAGGTAACCCGACCTACCCTAATATTTTGGCCCTACCCTAACTTTTTGTTGAAGATTTTTAAAATCAATAAAAATGACTCCAAGGGACAGGAAATGGCTGATCAAGAGATTTATTTTAGATGTTTTACATTGATGTGGAGGGTGTCTGGAGTGGTTTCTAAATTTTCAAGAATGCCTGAGACCATCTGTGTCAATTAAAAAAAATTGTAAAAAAAAAAATTAAATCGACCTACCTACCCTAATTTCTTTGACCCATGTTACCTGAACACAACAATTTTTTTTGTTTGACCTAATCAGTACCAGCACAAATTACCTTTCTTGTGACATACAAGAATTACAAGTTACACATGAATGTCATGTGAAGCACATATTTGTGGAAAATATATAATTCATGATAAATGCGGAAATTCGTCACTCAGAAAAGTTATACTGCACTTACCATGCGTGTCCAGTATTAGGTAATAGAGACATGGTTAAAAGTGTACTCTTTTAACATTTTTGATTGTCTGAATATTTTGCTCACTTTTTCATTCTTTGTATGAAGGAGATCATGATAAATCTGAATATGAGCTCTTAAAGCTTTTTCTTCTATAATGATCATTGCGGCAAATAGCGATCAAAGGATATCTTAAGCTTTTCCAAGGTTTTGAACTCTGATAGGAAAAGGTATCATCTATCATTAGCATATATTATGAGAGATAAATGTACAGAGGACCTCTCCTTTGAGTTTCAGATTTTTAAAGCATTCTCCACCCTTTAAGAAATATATAAAAAACCTGGCCGATTATGCATATTATATGTAAAACATACCATATTTGAAAACTGATATTTTCTATTTCAAAGCCTGATTGTTGGAACTATGGACTAATATTGAAAAGTTGTTTTTATAGAATAAAGGCAAATGTTGCACCTGACCTTTACATGTAACTTAATATTACTCTTTTTAACGTCAATAAACATGATAAAAGGCAAAAAGATAACTACAGCTGACCCCTGAAAGCAACCCAGCTACATCAACTATGCTGTATTTGGCAAGATACAAGCACACAGTTGGACATAATCGTGATGTATAAGTGCATCTTACCTTAACAAACTGTTATGATTGCAATATTTTTTTTTTACTTTTCCATATGAAAACTTATAGATAGTAATAACATATTAGATAGTAATACTATATAATTGTATAAAAATATACAACAAATATAGGCAAGAAATAAGCAAACATTCTGCAAAAGCATTTAAATTGCTTCTCAGTGCCCAG
Source organism: Lepidonotus clava (assembly GCA_936440205.1). NCBI lineage: Eukaryota > Metazoa > Annelida > Polychaeta > Phyllodocida > Polynoidae > Lepidonotus > Lepidonotus clava. The sequence goes on from OW387150.1 coordinate 35,284,872, forward strand.
ATAGCTTATTGGAAAAATCTGTGCAAAATGGTGATATTTCCTAATTTCACATCAACCTTCCGACTATGTTCATTTGCTGAATAATGCTTGCATATCCAGGGATGAATGACACATCATTAGATTCAAAATTGAATTCTCTAAACTCCCTATTGAAAGAATTGAGATAAAATGTAAATTGAAAATTCTATTTAGAATTACATTGATGGAAGTCAGGAAAAATACAAAATTTCAGCAAATTTTAGAGGACACTCCAAACATTCTAAATCATTTGGAATGTTCAGTTGGAACACATTTCATCCAGTTTCATATTATATAGATATCTAGCTTTAGAATGATACCAAGATGAAAATTGATGATGAATTGTTAGAATTATGATGATGTCTTTGAAAAATGTTCGGGCAACTTAATGTTTTTGATTGCAATTTACTGAAATGATCTATAGCATCATAATGAGTTTCATATTAAATTTTGTTGATATCCTTTGAGAATTATTTTGATGCCGCAAAGTAGGCTGATGATTCCCTCTAAAGCAATGTAATCCATCCAATGTCAAAATACCATTTAATAAATCATATGTAGGAGTTTAAAACAACATGCGTACTTACATGTCTATTGTTTATTGGCTGCGGGAGTGCTCGGAAATCTGTATAAGTAGGGATGGCTGGTCTGTTAGTGAGTGACCTAGCAGGGGCATTTACATACTGGGGGAATCATCCCCTGACTCAGTGGGTCAGGGCCTGTAAAAACTATTAAAGGAGAGGCGGGTTTACACAGAACAAAAAACTGTGCACATTATCCTTCCAGTATTAAAGGTGGTTTTCCACAGAACAACAAACCGTGCACATTGTCCTTCCAGTGTTCAAGGCGGGTTTCCACAGATTGACAAACTGTACACATTTCCCTTCGAATGTTCAAGGCGGGTTTCCACAGAACGACAAACCATGCACATTGTCCTTCCAATGTTCAAGGCGGGTTTCCACAGATTGACAAACTGTGCACATTGTCCTTCCAGTATTGAAGGCGGTTTTCCACAGAACAACAAACTGTGCACATTGTCCTTCCAGTGTTCAAGGCGGGTTTCCACAAATTGACAAACTGTACACATTTCCCTTCGAATGTTCAAGGCGGGTTTCCACAGATTGACAAACTGTACATATTGTCCTTCCAGTGTTCAAGGCAGGTTTCCACAGATTGACAAACCGTGCACATTGTCCTTCCAATGTTCAAGGTGGGTTTCCACAGATTGACAAACTGTACATATTGTCCTTCCAGTGTTCAAGGCGGGTTTCCACAAATTGACAAACTGTACATATTGTCCTTCCAGTGTTCAAGGCTGGTTTCCACAGATTGACAAACCGTGCACATTGTCCTTCCAATGTTCAAGGCGGGTTTCCACAGATTGACAAACTGTGCACATTGTCCTTGTTGTTCTGTGGAAACCCACATAACAGTTTGTTGTTTTTTATGTATACATTTTATTCAGTAACAAAAATCAGAGTTGCCTTTGTTTTCCAGTTCATTACAAACGGGAAAAAGATTATTTATGTACCTAACCTTTACATATAACACCGTCCAATTTCCCCTCAAACCAATAAAGTAGGACAGCCTGTTACTGGAGCCATAGATGGTAAAATCAAAATGATACTACCATTACAAGACATTATAATAAGTGCCCCCACCCAAATCCAGACCTATTAGAGGGTCTACAAATAAGTGTTTTAAGCTTCATAAAATCTACACCAGACTCCTTGAGGTAGCAGATAGAATGAGATGTGGAGGAACAACATCGGCTAATGTCAGTAGTCCCCAAGGGGTTAAACCTTATAGATTAAATTTTCTTCATAATGGATAGTGACCCTATAATCATGTCTTTAAAAAAATGCGAAAAAAACAGAATAGTAACACAGTTAAGATATGGCAGGATAACTTTAAATTTTTTGAGTGGTTTCTTGCTTCCCAGATCTATAGTTAATGGCAAAGTGTCTCCACCTATGAATAATGACCACTATACCCCCTACCAGCCATAGGAGGCAAACTAAAATTAGATGCCTGTAGTCTGCCGGCCTGCTAGCATGCGAGTGATTTTTTCTTTCTACTAATAAATGGGGCTAATTATTGCCCAAGTTCTGAGGCCAGCCTGTTGTTGTCGCCATACTTGACTAGATGATTTATAAGAGAGATAGTGGAATGATAAAATCCACAAGTTGTGTATGGGGCACGATTGCTAATGGTACCCAAAAAAATTAATATCAGTAAATGCTGGTACTATCCAATTTCCTTTTCTGATAAGGGGCCTCATATTTGTTACATACACATATTTCAGTTCAGACCCTCTACCCCCTTAGGCTATAATATGCATTGGATTTGTACAAGAACGTAAGCGCATTTCTAAAAAATTCAGATGGCTCATTTAAAGGCTCAATATAAAGTATTGCCTGCCTACCCAGGACAGGTAAAAGTTGAGGTGGGGTAGGTAGATTCCAGGCCTGTAGCCAGGGGGTTTCGGGGGTTTTGTACGACCACCCCCCTCCCTCGGACGAACCCACCTTTAAAATATCACTTCTATGGTCCATATAAATTACAAAAATATATATGTTTTAGCCCAAAATTCAAAAGCGAACCGCCTCTGACAAAACGAACCCCGCTCTCGAAAAAGCTGACTACGGGCCTGGATTCTGACATTCTGACCTGAATGGGGAAATTATTGTCACAGAATAATAATATATTATAGAGGGACATGTGAAGTTTAAATTTGATCTACACCTACCCAATCAGCAGCATAGTTAATTAACTTAAAGAAAGGGGCCAGTAATATTATCATTTTGTTAAACACAGATACGATACTGTAGATGATATATATTATGATTCCTCAGTAAGCTAATGTGACATTCCTTTAAGTATAGATTGATTTTTTGGTGAAGTAAACCTTCTTTATAACTCATGTAATACATTGAACCCCTGTCCACCTGATAGCGTACATATGTGTGTGACGTCACACAAAAAAGCCATTTTATTTAGATTTCAAATTCCATAATGAACTAAATGATGAAGGATGTGAAAATCCGAAACATGTAAATTCGCCAATAATTCTACGTCTTAATAAAAAGTAAGTCTACAACAAGCCGTCGTTGAGTTGGATGTCCTCTTCACCATTTTATAATGAACTTAATTAACATCTATAATGGAATTCTTCTTTGGTTTGAACTAATTTTCACAGTAAATACTTGAGTTCTGACTTTAACTAGACTCGTCTAACATATCTCTATGCTTACCCAATTTTTGAAAATTTTGAAAAGTTATAGTAGTTTTGATTCCCTTTAAGTACAATTTTTATCATATCTATAAAACAATAGTTTATCGCATGGCATGCCTTACAAGATTTAAAATTCAGTTCTTAAAAATGTTGCACTTTAAATAAGTCATCAGAAGAATATCAGAAGAGCTTGTCAGGGATGGATTTAGGGGGGGGGGGCGAACCTGAGGCATACCTCCAAATTTTGGCCATATTTATATTTATATAGTTACAATTCTTTGACATGGAGGTCCACCGGAAATTTACACAATAGGGCACCCTCCCCCCCTTTTGAAAATGTCTGGATCTGTCCCTGCTTGTCAATATCAAATGGCTGGATTAAATAGATAAAAAAGGGCAGTATCCCCAGAGTTAGCTGCATAACCATTTCCTGTCAGTGCCCACTCTTTAAGTTGACATGGTAAAGAGATCCGGTCTTATATCAAGGCCTGGGCAGGAGGCACTGAGGGAGGGGGGTGTGGGATAGAGGGGTATTCAGGGAAATAGGGAAGGAGGGGAGGGGTTTGGTAGAGGGAGGGGAGAAGAGGTTAGGGAGGGGGCGAGGTACGGGAGGTAGGGAGGGAGGGGGAGGAGGAGGATAGGAGTTTGGGGGTAGCGAGGGAGTGAGCTGCAGAGGAGAGCCAAGATCAGGCAATATATAAGTTCCTGGGGTTCTGTCACCTGACACGTTCCCACGTTGGGCCTGCAGAGAGAGGACCCGTAAGCTGCCTGGGTAAGTTTTACATTGACTTCTGTGGCCCATTGCATCATAACATAATGTAACAGCGGTGCCGCAGTGTAATGTCATTGTTAAGATTGGTCTTGCTGTTGATTCATGGCTGCACTGTTAAAAAAGTACTGGCAACTATGTTGCTGAACTTTTAACGTAAATTCAACGGGAGACCGTAATTCTGTGTGACCGTATTTTTCACAGGTGAACACCATTTAAGTTTAATAGTAATATACCGTAATATGTACAGTGGACTTTCATTCTTATGGATGGAAACCATTTAAGTTCAACAGTAATATATACTGTAATGCATACAACCGACTTTTTTTATGGAACAAAACCGTTTAAGTTCAACAATAATATACTGTAGTACATACTATGGTACAATGCCATACAGTTTACACCGGATGTAATTTTAACAGCATAGCAAATTTTATTTTTCCTGTAATCACATTGCAGGATAATTTAGCCAATAACCAAATACATCGTTTTTCTCTTGGTTTAGCCTTGCATGGGTTTTTTGATTGTTTGCGATAAAACCTACAGGGCTATAGCTGAGATCTTGTACTAAAAGGTGTCTACATGTTAATCCTACTGAAAGGGTGTTTTAAAACATCTTGTAAATGTTTTAGGGTGTCCGGTTGGTTGGCCATACCAGAAATAGCAGGCGAATGAGGTGATTATCTTAATAACACTATAAAAACCTAAAAATCTAATATTTTTAATCAAAATGTTCCAAATTCCTTAATGTATGAAAAAGATACTTTACTAATCATGGGCAAAAATACAGAGGGCATGCTGTAAACCACTACTACTGACAGTACCATTACTGCATAGTAATAATTTGATAACATGACTAGCCGAGGTTTGAACCCAGGATCCCTCACATATGAAGCCTGTGCTCTACCACTGAGCTATGGAGGCCTGTAGGTAGACAGAGCCCAGCTTTGCTACTTAACTGAATAAGTAGGGGTATGAAAGTAATGACCTCATGTCTTTCTAATGTTGAACACCTGTATAGAAGTACTGATCCTACTCATTGGTGCTGACTATGACAGTGTACACCTCATGCAGTCCAAGTTAGCTAAGTTGGTTAGGCTTCTACCTTGAATGTGGAGAATGTGGGTTCTAATCCCAAAGTGTCCATTTTTCTTTTCCATACAGTATACAATTCCCAAATACGGTATTTTACTGTGAGGCTAATTCCAATGATAAATACAGTTATATACTGTAAATTGCAATGATACTATGGTAGATAGCCGTAAAATAAAATAAGGTATTATACTGTTGAGGTTTACAGTATATAACTGTCAAAGTTACGGGGTTTTTTAACAGTGTGTTCTACTGCCCAAATTGTTTTTCTGGAAATGGTTATTGAAAGAAGACATTTAGATTTTAAAGTCTTCAATGTTTCAGCCTTATTTGAGCATTTCAAATTTGAAAAAATAGATGCTGAATCTTTGCACATGTACAACATAGGCTATGTTTAACAAGGATATCACTTGCTTTTATTTGATCCTTTGCTGTTCATTGTTCAAATGTTACATTTTTTAGTTTTGGATATTTACCGGGCATCTCAGGTACAACTGATTAACTGTGTTTCCAGTTTTCCCTTTTAATCATTTATTGCTGAGAATCAGTCTTCCAGGGGGTTTCTTCAGCTATCAAATCTATATAGGAATCTAGCATATTTGTTAGCATGTAACCCTACGCACGTATTGCCTTCGGTAAATTGTAGACCTCTCCAGGAGTAGGATACATGAAATATATCTTATTATAATTCATCCTCCATGAAACTGGGCTGGGGATCAAACCCAGGATCTTTGGATTACATACGATCATTTCATAGATGCGATCATCAAACAGATAGAATTGTCAAGACCTTATTCTCAACGTGATATGACCATAGATGTCGATACGATGTAAAACCCTAATAACCAACCAACCAACTTTGAGGTGTTTAAAGCTCATCCAGTTAATGTTATAAAATGTCATATGGGAGAAGTTTTAGGACCACTCCAGATACAATATGACTAAAGATTCTCGGCCATGCACGTTTAATGTATCTTACTTGTGGGCAGTGGTCATACACGACTTAACGTAGAGGTGCATGAGTCGGCCAGGCACACAGAACCGTCCTTGACATTAATGCCTGGTGAATTATATGAAAATGGGAAACTATGCACTTGTGACCCAATGCGAGTCAAAGGGTTTCCCTCAGGAACTAGTAATATGTCGACAAAACTCAAGGTTTTAGTGTAGGAATTTTCATGAATTTTATCATTATTTATAGATTAACTTTGTGAAAAACTAGCCATCATTATTTTTTAAATCAATATCCATGTCTATCAATATTTCCTGAGTTATTTGAAAATTCATTCATTGTTGATGGATTTATAACAATAATTTGCTAATTTTCTATCAAGATTCCAGTGGTTTTGTTGACAAAATTAGTCCAAATTAGCCTGCAGGTGCTTAAATTACTCTGTATCAGATATCTGTGGTAGGGAGAAATTATAGTTTCCATGCGAATAGACTCAATAGAATCAAGTCACTGGTGAAATCACCAAGTTAGGGCTTTATGATTCATTAAAAGCTGCATATTATCAAAAACAGGGCTTTAGAGTAGAGTATTTGAAGTGTTCTAAGGTGCACTATGGTCATGTCACAGACAAGTCGCACAGTTCAGTAAAATGTTATCAGTTGCACGTATGTTAAACCCTACGTGCCGCGGAGGCCTTACTATATGGACATAATGAGAAAACAGAAGCTATTACCAGCAGTAACATTATTGTGATATTGACCTTAATATTGTTGACCTTTTATGATTTATGTGATGGCTACAGGAAACATTAACAGACTGAGCCATGGCATCAACAGGAACTAAACCATCCAAATTACACTTTTTTTAGGACATGTAGTTGTGCTACTAATCATTTTACTTTCAGAATGCATTACTTCATACTGATAACATAAGTGTATTTCCTTCAGGGGCTGTCCATCAATTATTTGTAATGTTTTACCGACCCCAAAATCATCTAGAATGTTAAACTCATTTGAAATGTACTTAAGTCTTTCCTTTGAACCGTACTTGATTATATTTGTCACAGCGAGAACGAGAGGGGACATTTCAGGACTAAACAAGGGCTGGACAATTCAGGTGTACAGTGGCCCAGGTACACCAGGAAATGTTACTGGGCTAATCACTTGAGGGATTTGGTTGCCCAGTGGTAAACTACAATATATAGTAGGAACCTTGGGAATGAACCCCAGATTCCAAGCTGGGTAACAATTTAGGAAAGCAATTTATCAAAATCATGCATTTGTCAAATGTATCATTTGTTTTAGGTTTTTGCTTGAACAAATTTAATTTGATCAAATGGCACAATACTTAAGTAACATTGACTTTATTTCACAGACTGTTCCCCCTATGTACCCAGCAGAGATGTGGACCCTGAGCCCCTTGATGCTGATGGCTGCCTGCCTCCTGGGCGAGCACACCACGCACGCCAGTAAGTCACTGAGGACTACATAAATAGGGAGGTTAAGCAACCCATACACATCTTAATGTTAACGTAGCATACCTTTTATCTTAGCTGTTGTCACATAATTTTCCAATAGTTTATCTCCTAATGTTAACACAGCATGCCTTTCATCTCAGCTGTTGTCTCATAACTTCCAAATGTTTCATAATAAAGTTTATAGTATGCAATCATAATGATAATATATCAATTAAGACTTTAGAAACCCTTTAGCTGAACTCCCACATAGAACCAGTGCATTTAGGGATATGTTGATGTATCAGATGTGTTGGAGTTGTTCAAGGATAGCTAATGTTTTATGATAGACCTGCACACAAAATCAAAGCACATTCTGGGGGATTTGTCAGCAAGTCTATTTTCCACCTTGCCATGAGCATAGACATTAAATGTAAACCTATAACAAAAACTTTACTTGGAATTACATAATGAATAACTTGCACTCAGTGTTTCTTTCTGAATCTGTATACTTTATATATTTTAGGAGTTTGTTTCATTGTTTTCTTATTGGTCGTCCACATGAAATGAACATTTTAGAGAATTTTTTATTAGCTTAAGATCCAAATATCTAGAACTGTTTACAGAATTAATACAGGCCCCGCAGAACAGCCACAATTTAACAGCGGGACCCATTACAACAGGGACGTCCTTGTTGAAAGACAATGAATTCATTAATATTTTCATTATGCAATGGGCAACTTTCAGTGACATGTCTTGAGGAGGTGGAGGAGCTCCTGAGGAAGCAGAAGGAAGGCAATATTCAAGACCTGGAGTTCCCCGACTGTGACAGTTCCGGCGACTACAAGCAGAAACAGTGCTACGGACAATGGAGTGGGCATGGCCAGTAAGTTACAAATATATAAATACAGTCAATAGGAAAAGGGCCCCGAAAAATAGTCTAAAGAGCTTAAATTTCATGTTGTAAAGTGATCGTGTTATATCTGATGAAATATTTGTAATCTCTTGCAGCAGGGGTTATTTTGTCAAATCATACTCTGTTGAGCAAGACTCAAGCATCAAATTTCACCCACTTCTAATGATTTTTCCAGGCTGATAATCCCTTTTTTTAGAACTGCATACAGAATTGATATCAGCCAAGTAGAACAGCCACAATTTGACCACGTCAGGACCCATATTAACATTGATGTCTTTGTTGCGAGACATTGAATTGTTTCACCTTTTCATTAAGCAACTGGCCACTGGTTCTTACAGTACTTACCTCTCCACTAATTGATCCCTTGCATTTCAGGTGTTACTGTGTGGACAAGAAGACCGGTCAGTGGTACCCAGATATGGAGTTTGTGAGTGGCTCATCACTGCTGGCCCGTGAAATGACCTGCCGTAAGCTCTGATTTACCTACTCAGTCTCGTTCATACTGACTCTCAGCAGATACAAAACCAGTGGCGCATTCGAAAGGGTGTAGAGGGCATCCCCTACCCTTTTTTTTTTAACTTTTTCATTGTAAAGTTCCCAGACCTTTCAAAATCTCTGGGTCCCGCCCCTGAAAACAATACTTCAAAGGTTCTGCATGGATGTGATCAGAGGGATCATCGATATCTGAAAGAGGGATGTATCTAGTGATGGTTGGGGGATGGTCTAAGTTGTCCTGACAGAGTCTATCATTGATCCCTACACTGATCAGCACACTAAGTCAAGAAAAATATGTTATTTGTTACTGGGTATGATGCTTTAGGGGCCTTCCATTAGGCACGTTCCTTGAGAGACAGTGGGGTCTAAGACTTTTGGAAAATGTGCTTATATACCTTTTGTAAGGCCCCTTAAGATATATCCCTCTAAAAGAGAATAAACTCCATGATTCCAATTCATCCTAAGGTTGATGCTATTCCCCATTGCTTCATGAGTGCCCAGAGACACAGTCACTGATGCCTGTCCTTTATAGATGGCCACAACTCACAACCCTTTAAACAATCTTTATGACTGGGTCCAATGGGAAAAAATGTTATTTTGAAAAACTTGTGCACCAATCACTAGAGTTGGGGGTTCTGACATTCGCTTTGAAGATAAAGTCAAGCTATCTAGGACATGAGTTTAACAAGATTTACTCTATGACTACACATCTTTTTCATTAAGTTGGCATTGCCCTGGTATCATTGATCAGGAACAATCTTTTGGGTGGAAGCAATAGAAGAACATTGAATACCAACATTTACACTGAGTTGACATTTTGAAGTAGGTGGCTATTCAAAGGGTCAATTCTCTGAACTGGGACCAGGGTAAACAGGTTTTATCACCTGGAATCAAGAACCTTAGTACTAAAGCCTGTTAAAAAGGGGATGTTAAACTGGATGGCACCAGAAACCATGTACTGAAATCAGCCCAGTCTAAAATAAAGTTGTTTAAAGAAAAATACTAATAATTATAAGAAGACCCACAGGGGTCTTTAGAGGGTGCCTGTACGATCCATAGGGGGTTGTGATATATTTTATCACCCAAACAAGGTTCCAAATATTCTAAAAAAAAAATACTGTAATTGAGGGGTGGTATGTACAGCCATGTCAGCTGTAACATATAGTATGGGAACGGTTTCCTACATGATTAGATGCTTATGGGTAGTTTGTGGATTAGAGCACATTAGTTTACCTTTTCAGTGTAGTTTGGTGGTGCTTCAAATTGCCTTCTCGGGGGGTCTAGATGGGGGGGTCTTGATGTCGCATAACATATTAAAAAAAACACCAATGTTGCATGTCTCTGTCGCTTATTCATTCCAATGTTGCATGTCAAATTTAATAAATGCCCCTGTTGTCATTTTCGAAGATTTAAATTTGTTTGAATGATTAGAATTTGTTTGTACATTCAATGGGTACCCCCTTTAAGGCCAATGACATTATGGCACATAGCCTTGTCCCACTTCACAACAAGGGTACACTTATGTCACAGTGACAAATTTAAAATCTGCCGGTGCATAGTATCTATTCAAGAAGTTCTGATCAACTTGTCTTTTGATACACTATATCTACACTTCTGGTGCAAAGTACGGCTATGCAAATACCTCATTGTCAATTTTGGGGGCTTGAACACATTTATATCTTTTGGTTCCACCCACATTTCAGAGTGTGCTACAGATAAGCTGACAGCAGCAGAGCGGAAGGAGGAGTGTGAGCTGAACACTGGCGACTACAAGCCTGTCGCCTGTACTGAGTTCGAGTGAGTTAATGTATGATTACAACAAATATATATTCAACATATTTCACATAAGGGTAATTCTATCTGTGAAACATGCAAATCTATAGTCCACAGACATTATTAAGTCAAAACTTATTTGTTTATTGTGACATCGCCAAGCTACACTTTAAGATTATATCATTTATTTCAGTATGAACAGAAAATGTCTGATTCCTGTTGTCTATCCTTTGGTAGTCAAACTGTCAAACTGACTGTTTGCCCTCCCTACCTAAGTGTAATTGAATCTGCGGGTGGGGGGTGTGTGTGTGATGCTGTGATATTCTTTTTACAGTATGAACAGACCCTACAAACAAGCATTAACCCACAAATTACAAACCTACAAACAATCCAATATCAGAAGGTGGCAATTTGTTTGAAGGTTATTATGAAGGAATTTAATGACCCACAATTTACTTTTAATCTAGTATTGAATATAATATTTTATTGACAGCTCCCGTAAATTAATTTACAGCTGGTGTTTCTGCACCCATCGCTCTGGGAACAGAATGCATAGCTATCCAGTCTTTCGAGAGGGAGAATCAAACTGCTGTAAGTATCATTTTTCAATGAAACCAATCTATAGTGAGCACAATATTCATAAATTATGACATAGTAAACCATACAGACTGTTATAATGGAATATAATGACGGGAGTGATTATTAAGGAAATAGAATGGGAAAACCTATGGCTACAGTATGGCTGAAGTATCGATCATCAATTCTACAACCATAGTTAAATGTATAAGTGTTTAATTATTTAATTAAAAGTATAAGTGTTCAATGGAAGGATGTAATGCATGCATGACTCTCAACAATAATGAGATTCTAATGTTTCCTCCATAGTATGTGCCCGTGCGGCATACCCCCCAATGCCTGGGAAGTCCTTCTCCTGTGATGCGACAGGGCGGTATGAACCAAAGCAGTGTCGTGCCTCGATGTGTTTCTGTGTTGATGAGATGGGTAAAAGGACAACAAAACCTGTTCCTGAATACGGATACCTTCAATGTCCATCACATGACAAATGAACCCTAAAAACATCTACGGCTATATAAACTCTTTTACTGCCATCTAATTTTCTGCAGAAGATCTGATTTATCAGTCAAGACACCCATTGATGTTGGTGTATTTATTCCAAGAAATCATTTTCGATTCAGAGGCTAGCTTATGCACGGATATAATTATGTTGTATGGTATCATGCCCTATTTTCAGAGAAAAATTACACAATGCAAAATCAGCAGCCTCAAAATCAGTTTGTGGAATACGACTTTATTTAAACCATTATTGTATTGATTCTATTAAAACCATTCCATATTTGTATAATCTGTGCCTTCCTCATTCCAAAGTATTAAAAGAGTGAAACCGTATTCAAAAAGCAAGAAGGCGTGTTTAAATACAAATCATTTTATGCAAATCTCCCTTTGCCTCCCCATGGTAGAGGCATGTGGGATTACATAATTCTTTCATACCTTGGGTAGATTTTCACCTCTTCTGTTGAATTAATAAAAGGAAATATGAGAAGTTGCATTATATTAGTTGTCTTTTGTCAATCTTTTGTCATGTAATATGTTATATGTTGCCATTCACTGTTTCCCTTCTTGGGTTTTTGGAATATTCATTTAAACTAATCATATTGCTGTTTTCAAGTTGGTGTTTAAATTCAAGTAAAATGTATTACATGGTAAAATGGTTATTTCAATTATGATTAATGGATAAAAGGGGGAAACGAAGAGGGAAACAGTGCAGCAGTGTATTTGTAAAAACCAACTGACACTCGATCTATACCCTGATCCATTATGGAGACCACATGTTTCAAAAAAATGTGGGAGCAAGCTGAATCCATGAATCCATCGTCAAAGTAATATTGTTAGAAATACAGTAAAATAAAGGATGTATTGTTGCAAAGAAACAGAGGATGACACTTCATGATGACTCAAGGTGATGAAATTATTTTTTTTAAAAGTTCACAACAAAGGGAAAAGTAAAGTGTGGGCCGTTTCATATTGAAAGTAAATTGTGGGATCAATTAGAGCAGTAAATACAGATTCAAACATTTTTTCATGTTACAACTTCATTGAAATGTATAGATGCATAACAACTAAAGCCCTGACTGGTGTTTAGATGTATTATCATGATTATTGGCATTTGATAGTAATGTATAAACCTAAATTTGAATAATCTATTTGTTTGCTCTACATTATTCTGTAACTACATTCACCCTACATTGTGCTATTGGAAGAGCTTTTACATAGTTATAAGAGAGATAGTGGGATTATATAATCCATCAGCTGTGTATGAGGCACAATTGCTAATGGTACGAATAGATTAATATCAGTAAACACAATACCATCCAATTTCCTCTTCTTATTAGGGACCTTCCATTCGATACATACACACATTTCAGTTCAGATCCTCTACCGCGGTAGGCTATAGTATGCATTGGATTTGAACAAGAACACAAACACATTTTCAAATATTTCAGATATCACTCAAGGCTCAACATAAAGCATTGCCCGCCCACCCAGGGCAGCTAAAAATTGAGGTGGTGCATAGATATTGACATACACCTGAATAAAGGGCTGGGAAAATTATTGTCATAGAATAATAATCTATTAAAGAGAGACATGTGAATTCTAAATTTGATCTACACCTACCCAACAGGCAACAAAGTTGAATGCCGTAAAGAGAGGGGCCAGTGAAATTATTATTCTGTTAAACAAAGATACTATATTCTAGATGATATATATTATGATGTCTAAGTAAGCTTATGTGACATTACTTTAAGTATAGATTGATTTTTTTGCGTACTAAACTTTGTTTATATCTTATATAACACATTGAACCCCTGTCCACCTGTTACAGGATGTCTGTGTGTGATCATATTTATAGTATATTTATAAATCATTTTTAGATTTCAAAATTTTTAATTCCTTAATGAACTACATTTTCTTATATTTTTGTTATAGATGATTAAATTTGTTAAGTTTGATTCAGAAAATATGTATAAACCAAAATGGCTAAAGATAAATGTATAAAATTTGGCATAGCTATTCCCTGGGTGGTGGGGATCAGGGCAGAATACTTATTTACAGTTATTGGCCCCTCCCTTTAATGTTGAGTCATGGCACTACCTCTTTGGTGCTTACGTATTTAATGGAAGGCTCCTTAATGTTTCAGTTTGTAGATAGTGAGAACCCCACCAAGTGACAAGGACATGGCCACAGATAAACATGTATGATATAGATTGGACACATTTTGTCCTGTGCTGTATTGTCATCTTGTGTTTTCATTGCCATTATGCAGGAAATGTGGCCAGGGTTTATGGTGTTTGTCTGGTAACAATTTATATAATCATAATACTATTATCGCATACAGTTGGCAGCAGTGGGGTTTGCTTACAAACAAATGGAAATATTACCATCTCTGAGCACATATTTCTATACTTATCTGAGTTTTGAAAATGTTGTCAATTATATTGGTTTTGGGTCCCTTTGACCATTGCTGAAAGTAAAGGTTCCGTATGGAATTTGCTCAGCTCATTAGATAGGTGTTAATCATCTTTTGCAATGAAGGTATCAAGAAACACTCTACTCAGCATCCTTTACAAAATTGTTTTGAATTAAAAAAGGGATCCGTTACTGTAATTTATATCATCCCTATAAAGCCATAACTTCCCACATGGCACACTTTGACAACATTTGGACTTCAGTTTTTAAAAATTGGTACTCTTTAAATGCATCATCCTTAAATTATTATAAGAGCTTGTCAATGTGAGATAGCCAGTTTCAATTAAGGATAGAGAGTGGTGAATACTGAGCATTTCAGTAAAATTTCAATAGTTTTGCCAATATTGCTAATCGATTGATGTATCATACATCAAATGAAAGGGCAGATTTTTCTCTGTCTAATGGTATAGATAGATTTTTAATGATTTGGGGATTTCGAAAAAAATTTATGAAAAAGTGAAATCTTTCACTTTTATTTTTGAATGTCAATATCTTGATCAACAGCTTCTCTGGAATTCTGAGACTTTACAGGGTAATGCAAAAGCTTTACTGTGGAGGGAACTGTGTCTCAGATTTTTGTTTTAGATCCTACTTTTTATTTTATTGAAAAAAGCAGGTAAATTTTTAATAATTTTTTTCACATTTATTTTCGATATTTTCTTAAAATTCAACTAGGTCCTACATCAAAAATCTAAGACACTGTTCCCTGCATAAGAATGTTTTAAATATATCCAATGTGTCCAATAAGTACCTTCAATATTAAGTCAGATATCAACCTTCAAAAAAATAAAAGTTAAAATCAAATTTCCTTTTTTATCATTCACTTACTCAGTCAATTTTCATTGAACAATCTTATTTCATATACTTTATATAAAGGACATATTCAAGGGTATATATTAGAAATATTAAGCAGATTTTTCAAAAATTGAATCATTGAAAATTCAAAGATGCAGCTACTGCAAAAAAAAACCAAAATCACCACTCTCTATCCTTAAAAAAAGAGAGGGAAAATGTGATTAATCAGAGCTATCTGTATAATCAGTTGCTGTCAGTGCCCGCTCTTTTAGTTGACATGGTAAAGAGATCCGGTCCTATATAAGGGCCTGGACAGGAGGCACTGAGGGAGGGGTGGGTGGGAGGGAGGGAGGGAGGGAGGGAGGGAGGGAGGGAGGGAGGGAGGGAGGGAGGGAGGGAGGGAGGGAGGGAGGGAGGGAGGGAGGGAGGGAGGGAGGGAGGGAGGGAGGGAGGGAGGGAGGGAGGGAGGGGGGGGAGGGAGGGAGGGGGGGAGGGAGGGAGGGAGGGAGGGAGGGAGGGTGGGAGGGAGGGAGGGAGGGTGGGAGGGAGGGAGGGAGGGAGGGTGGGAGGGAGGGAGGGAGGGAGGGAGGGAGGGAGGGAGGGAGGGAGGGAGGGAGGGAGGGAGGGAGGGAGGGAGGGAGGGAGGGAGGGAGGGAGGGAGGGAGGGAGGGAAGGGAGTCGGGGGTTGAAGTATGGGAGGGAGCAGGGATCCAGGCTGTATATATATCCCTGGGGATACATCCCCTGAGACCTTCCCACGGCAGGCCTGCAGAGAGAGGACCGCTTAACTGACTGGGTAAGATCAGATCTTTTATTTTAGATCTTTTATTTAATCTGGCATGATGTCAGTTTACACTGGTGTTCTGCATCAGCCAGGAAACAACAAGTACAAAAACTGATAGGGGGAGATTGAAATTGGACTTGAAATTGGACTTGAATATAAAACATTCCAGATGGAACACAAAGCTGGAGATACCACATGCAAAACCAAGTACAACTATCTAGACTATCTAAAAGATAATATGAATCTACTCTAACTGCATAATAAGTCATTTAAGTACTGAGAATAGATATTTCAAGTAAGACTAGATTATGAATGACCGAGATAATTTTATAACTTTGATTGAGGTTAATAGTTACTGTTGGAACATGTAACATAACCGGTCTTGTAGATAAATATATGGTACGCATATTGCTATGAAATACTCTTCAAGAATATTCTCTTGGCAATTCAATGGTATTGATATATCTGTTTTAACTATTGTTTCTGTCTTCATTTGAAGGTGTTAAGGTGTTCATCATTTCGTAGACTGGCTGGTAGACCATTCCAGTAAATTGACCCGGAGTAGATAATGCTCATCTTGTATGTTTCACAGGATGTTTTGTTAGTCTTCAATAGAGGAATGTTGGCTGCCCTTGTACATACAGAAGTGGTTTTGACATACTTGGGATTTTGCTTCCTATGAAACAAAAAGTTACAAAGAGGAGCAGACCTCTGATTGCTGATATTTGATACTCTTGCAGCTTTGTAAATATAGTGGTCTGTCAAATTGTTGTTAACTCCAAGAGAAATCTTTAGTCCTCTCAAGTGGAGTCTATCCAATTTTGCTAGTTCAGGTATTTTTGAATACATTATATAGAATATCACCATAGTCAAAGAATGGCAAGATCATTGTTTTGTAGATCAGTAGAGCCCCTTCATTATTTATAAATTTAACAGTAAGTTCTGTGGCCCATCACATAAAAACACATATAACACAGATGATATAAATCAATTTGATGCAACTGTTACTATGGGTCTTGATTTGTTAATGATTTGTAGCTCTTCTTCTGCCCAATTTGTATTTTTAGAAATATTTATTAAAGAATACAATTTAATTTAAAAGTTCAACTGAAAATGGATATTTCAAATTTAATGATGAATCTTTTCAGTCAGTGGCTATTTTAACAAGAGTATTGATCTTTTATTCAATAGCTATCCCTCAGTAAAGACAAATACAACAAATTGGGGTGTCATCACACACCAGGACACAGGGTGGGAGGGCACAGCAAAGAAATGGGATCCCCAGGCAAGCACATTCTGTGACATTACTTTTAAGTCAGTCTGTTACCTGCACGTAGCAGTTACACCTCTTTATGTTGAGATTCTCCAAGACAGAGTGTTATAATAATGTAATATTTTAGTGAATTTGTGACCTCAGCAATAGGGAATGTAATGTTATTTTTATGTCAAATAATGTAACCAGAATGTTGTTATAACATCATGGTATAACATCGCAATGTTAGGTCCTAAAGATGTTGTTGGGTGCCATCAAAATAACTGTAATAAGAACCAAACCAGAACCAAATGGAATGTTGTTGCAACATTATAGCAATGTAACATTCTTGCCTGAGGAACACCCCTATCACGTGGTGTCCCATACCACAGAGATGGGACCCCCAGCACCGATAAATGGAGATATAATTATGGCTTTATCCAGTGCTACATATGGTTTAGAAAGTGGGTTCACAACATTAGAGGATTGGCTTTTGATGACAACTCATTTTCCTTTCAGAAAGCATTAATTCATACTTCTATAATAGATTCATTTCCCTCAGGGGTCGTCCATTGATTACATGCACAGTTTTATACTTTTTCTTGAACCCCAACCCACTTTAGCTTGTAATATCTGTAACTGCCATTGTATTTAAGCCTTGACCTCCCCAACCCCCCTTGGTGTGTATGTTTTCGTCCGACCGTCCCTTGATGTATTGTTTTCTACGAACCATACTTGTTGTTTTTTGTCACAATGAGAACGGGATGTGATATTTCTGGAATGACAAGGGCTTGACAAATTGAGCATCCATTGGCCAAGGGCAACTAAATTGATGGCTTTGGTTGCCCATTTGTAAACTACAATATAGTAGGATGTTCAGGAATGAACCCCAGATCCAGAGCTGGTCAAACATTTGGGAAAATGCTTTTTCAAGCCTTGTGCTTCATGTTTCATACCTTAAGTTTCTGCATGAACAAACTATAATGATCAAATGGCAAACCTAATATAAAAGTGATGTTGACTTTATTTCGCAGACTGTTCCCCCTACCTACCTGGCAGAGATGTGGACCCTGAGCCCCTTGCTGCTGGTGTCAGCCTGCCTCCTGGGCCAGCACACCGTACACTCCAGTAAGTTACTGAGGACCTCGTAATTAGGGAATTATGCAACCCAGACACATCTCCTAACGTTAATGTAGCATACCTTTTATCTCAGCTGTTTTCACATAACTTCCAAATGTTTTCTCATAAGTTTGATAGCATGTACCTATCAGGGACAGATCCAGAGACTATCAAAAGGGGGGCACCCTTTAATATTGTGATGTACCTCTAGTCAAATCTATAACATGAGATAATACCAACTGCTGGCATATTCTGATGCTTAATAAAACATTCGGCATTATAGGGCCCCTACCTTCATTATTTCATGTATCCTTTAAGAGACCTGCCTTGAGAGGGTGGAGGAGCTGCGGCAGATGCAGGAGGAGACCAACATTCAGGACCTGGAGTTCCCCAGCTGTGACAGGGACGGCAACTATGAGCAGAAACAGTGCACTGCACTCTGGACCGGGGATGGCGAGTAAGTCACAAAATGTATGAAATACAGTAAATAGGATAGGGGCCCCCAAAAGTGTCTAAAGGGCTTAAATTTTATATCATTAAGTCATTGCCATTAAGTCTGTTTGAACAAAAATGGTTTTAATCTTGTAACATTGATGGTTTTCATTATGGGATGGGCCACTGTAGTATGGCTAATCACATAATGGGACATAATAATAACAGCGAATATTGTCAAATCAGGATTTTGTAGATAAAAAAAAAAATCTTTTTTTGAGAAGCATTTACAGAATTAAAATTTGACCATTAGAATAATGTAACGGGAATGCCACCCTGGCCACCCACTAGAGTTCTCCGTTCCCCTTCACCACCCCTTAATTCTATGGGTGGCTTGCTAGGCTGGGGATGGTTCAGTCCGACTACTTTGGCGGGAGTGGGAGCTAAGCCCACCCCTTTAAGTAATGATTGACAGCCATACTGCCTTGGAGTCTAGACCTCCTACTCTGATTGGTTAATCTTGGCCAATCAGAGTGG
Organism: Lepidonotus clava; assembly: GCA_936440205.1. Classification (NCBI taxonomy): domain Eukaryota; kingdom Metazoa; phylum Annelida; class Polychaeta; order Phyllodocida; family Polynoidae; genus Lepidonotus; species Lepidonotus clava. The sequence continues at coordinate 35,304,040 of OW387150.1, forward strand.
TTGAGCCCTTCCCTTGCATTCTGGGAAAGGTCAGACCCCTGCCTCGGCCAATCAGAGTCCCCCTTTATAACCTGGAGGTGGTATCCAAACTCCTCCAGGAACTCTCCCTGGAGGAGCCAGATTTGGAACCTTTGAATAACTGTGTACAACACTGCAGAGTTGTTCTCTTCCCTAAGTCTGCCACCACTCACCAACTCACCATCTACTCTATTTATTTTCATCATCTTTCAGGAATTGCTTCACTGGTCATATTGAATTGTCATTTCTCATGTCTTTTCAGTTACAATATCTGTCAACTTGAGTCTTGCTGTTGTGTCTTCTATTCACAAATCTAATTGGTCGAACCTACATGACAAAACCCATTCCTATTACAATAGCCACATTTCTCCCCACCATGGATAGCTTATTGTAGTTTACCTGCAGACTATCCTAAATCAAGGTGCATGGTGGACAATTTGTAGACAAGTTACAATGCTTAAGTATAGGAATTTTCAATTATCTTGTGGTCTAATGTGATGGAAAACTAGTTTTTACTATTTTTCCATTTGGTATCTATATAATTATATTCGGTATTTTTCAAGTCGGTTTGAAAATCAAATCATTTCAGAAAGATATATAAGAAATAGCTGTAAATTTTCTATAGTATTCCCAAAGTTTTTGTCTACAAAATCAGTCAAAATTAACCTGCAGGTGCCTAAAATACAGTAAATCAGCTATCCGTGGTAGGGTGAATTCAAAAGCAGGACCCATATCAACAGTGACATCCTTGTTACAAGAAATTGAATTGTTTCACCTTTTCATTATGTGATGGGCCACTGGTTCTTACAAAACCTCCCTCTCCACTAATTTGTCCCTTGTCTTTCAGGTGTTACTGCGTGGATAAGAAGACTGGACAGCGGTACCCAGATATGTCATATGTGATGTACCCAGATTTGGAATTTGATGGGACTGCACTGCTGGGTGATGAAATGACCTGCCGTAAGCTCTGATTTAACTTGGTCATGTATGTACTGTGGTCACCATTGAAAATAATGCTTCAGGGCAGAATCAAACGTTCTGTATGCATGCTCATAGAGGTATATTGATATGTAAAAGCATGTATATGTTGTGAATGTTGCTATCATAGTTGAGATAGGTAGGAGACTAAGGGCCATTCCATTACATTTGTACACACTGAGAGGGGTAGGAGGGGGAGGGGGTCTTGTGTGTTCATTCATAATGACAGATCCCTAATTAAGAAAGTAAATTCTAAGATTGTAATTCAAATCAAATTTGTTGCTATTCCACATTGCTTCATGAGTGTAGGAAAACAGTCACTATTAACTGTCCTATATACGTTATGGAGATGACATCATAACACCAAGAAATGGTCTGGACGCCGTATCGGTGATCAATCAAGAACCAGCATTATGTATACATCTTATAGACATTTATTGCATTACATTTATGCTAAAATTGTATAAGATAAACCTATAATGTAAAATAAAATAACTTTTTTTTCACTTAAAATTCATTAATTCTAGATTTCCCTTATGGCCATGTGGCTATGATGAGCAGATGGTGATCACCAAAAAGTGGTCATGTGACCATGTCTGCACAAGGTCTATAGAATTGGCCACAATTCACAACCCTTTACAATATGTATGACTTTGACCAATGGAAAAGAATGTTTCTTTGAAAAACCTGTGCATGAATCAGTATAATTAGGGTTTCCTTTGAAGATAAAGTCAAGCTATCTAGAAAGCTATCTAGAAAGTTTTACATGATTTATTCCTTTCCCTTGAGGTGGTGCCACCCTGGTATCATTGATTGGTAACTGTCTTTTGGGTGTACGTAATAGAAGGAACATCGAACACCAACATTTTATTGAGTTGACACTTTGAAGACACTTGGCTATTCAAAGGGTCAATTGTCTAAACTGAGACCAAAGTAAACAGTGGTAAGGTACTCAAAATAGTTGTGCCTGACTATCCTTGTACAGAAACCATTTGAGGGGCCCTTGATGCACCCTTGATTGAGGGTTCCAATGTCACATGTCAAAGTTCAGAGAGGGCAATGTCACCCATCTATTTTAGGAAAGGACAATGTCATCCTGTTGAATTTAAGAGAAGCTAATGTCCCATGTCATTATCTTTCAAAATCCCATGTTACATGCCACTAATCCCTGAAAAAGGCCATATCGCTGTGTCAAATTTAAAGGTCTAGGGCCATACTTGAATACAGATCCATAATCCACCTTCCGAATCAGCTTGTTTGGATATTTGACCTCTGTTCAATACCAGTTCAGTCAACACCATCAATGATAATCTCATTAGTAAAAATGTTAGTCACATAGTAACTAACTTTAATAGTTAACTTGATGGGGCCTGAGACAATTAACTTTTCCTGGTCACAGGTGACTACAGTGACTAAGGGGAGACGTCAAAATTAACCACAGCAGGTCGCAGGCAATAGTCAGTGAATAGACACCATGTAGCCTCCTCTGTGGGGTACTGAGGGTCACAGCCTGCTGCAATGGGCTGCAGCCTGATAGGAAAGGGGTGGAAACACTATCTTAATGACCCTAAATGACCTCATTAGCTAATTAATTAATTAGTTAATGAGCCCTAATGAGGTGATAAGGGGAGGTAGCATATACAAACATGAAAGAAAAGTTCCATTCTATCTTTCTCCTTCATAACATATTGATAAAGGGTGGTGTCTGTCTCCGTTAATGAGAAAGTAATGGGTTGTAGAATGCTGCAGCCAGTCATGACACATAGTGGTTGTCACTAACATTCTGCCACAGCCTGTCACAGCATCTCAGGTTCACAGCCACTGAATTTTGACGTCACCCCTAACTTGCATCTTAATCAAATGGGTTGTGACACATAGCAAAGGGTGGCTAATGGTCTTAGTCACCCAAGACCAAGTTGCAGATAAATATATATGAGCCTTCAGGCCCATGTCACGGCCTTCAGGCCCACTTCACGGCCTTCAGGCCCACCTCATGGTCTTCAGACCCACCTCACAGCCTTCAGGCCAACCTCATGGCCTTCAGACCCACCTCACTGCCTTCAGGCCCACCTCATGGCCTTCAGGCCCACCTCATGGCCTTCAGACCCACCTCGCCGCTTTCACGTCCACCTCACAGCCTTCTGGCCAACCTCATGGCCTTCAGGCCAACTTCACAGCCTTCACGTCCACCTCACGGCCTTCAGACCCACCTCATGGCCTCCAGGCCAACCTCATGGCCTTCAGGCATGTCTCATGGCTTTCAAGCCCACCTTACAGCCTTCAGACCAACCTAACAACCTTCAAGCCCACTTCACGGCCTTCAGGCCCACCTCACGGTCTTCAGACCCACCTCACAGCCTTCAGGCCCACCTCACAGCCTTCAGGCCCACCTCACGGCCTTCAGGCTCACCTCACAGCCTTCAGGCCCACCTCACCGCTTTCCGCCCACTTCACGGCCTTCAGGCCCACCTCATGGCCTTCAGGCCCACCTCACAGCCTTCAGGCTCACCTCACAGCCTTCAGGCCCACCTCCCCGCCTTTAGGCCAACCTCATGGCCTCCAGGCCCACCTCACAGCCTTCAGGCCCACCTCACCGCCTCAAGGCCAACCTCATGGCCTTCAGACCCACCTCACAGCCTTCAGATCAACCTCACAGCCTTCAGGCCAACCTCATGGCCTTCAGGCCCACCTCACGGCCTTCAGGCCCACCTCACCACTTTCACGTCCACCTCACGGCCTTCAGGCCAACCTCATGGCCTTCTAGCCCACCTCACAGCCTTCAGACCAACCTCACCGCCTTAAGGCCAACCTCATGGCCTTCAGACCCACCTCAAGGCCTTCCAGCCCACCTCACAGCCTTCAGACCAACCTCACAGCCTTCAGGCTCACCTCACAGCCTTCAGGCCAACCTCATGGCCTTCAGGCCCACCTCACAGCCTTCAGATCAACCTCACAGCCTTCAGGCCAACCTCATGGCCTTCAGGCCCACCTCACGGCCTTCAGGCCCACCTCACCGCTTTCCGCCCACTTCACAGCCTTCAGGCCAACCTCATGGCCTTCAGGCCCACCTCACGGCCTTCAGACCCACCTCGAAGCCTTCAGGCTCAACTCACAGCCTTCAGACCCACCTCACGGCTTTCAGACCCACCTCATGGCCTTTAGACCCACCTCATGGCCTTCAGGCCCACCTCAAAGCCTTCAGACCCACCTCACAGCCTTCGGGCCCGCCTCATGGCCTTCAGACCCAACTCACAGCCACCCTCAAAGCCCTCTGACACACCTCATGGTCCTCTTACATCCCTCACAGCCTTCAGACACACTTCACAGCCCTCTGATACATATCATAGCATAAAGACAGCCCTAGCTGTGGCACACATCACTGCCATATTTATATGATTATTATTCTAAATGATATACATATTTGTAATTCTGAAATTGGTTGAATAAGTCTCTACTCAGCTTTAATTGTTTACATTTTCCTTGAGCCAATAGATAAGGCCCTTAACCTCAGAGGATACTCTAAACCACACTTTTCTGTTCATCTTGTTGGTTATAATGTTATTGGTACCCCCTGTAGTGTTGTAGATTGACACAGGGACAACTGCAGTACCCCCAGTGGCTAAGTCAGGTACTAACGGACACACGGTGACTTGCCGATTGTGTAACATCTCAGCAGCAGAATAAATCCTTTCAAAGTCATCCTACCTCTCAAATCACTTCACCCCCTTTGACCCTGGTACATCAATGCCACAGTGTCCAATTGCAGAACTGCTGGTAGATTGTGATTTGAGAAGTCCTGACCAATATGAATTTTTTGAAACACTGTCTCAAATTTCCAGTCCAATACAAGGTAATGCAAATAGCCACCCCATACACCTAGAGAAAGGTTTCCCCTCATCCTCTTGAAGCACACCTTTCACTCCCTTTTATACTTATGTTTGGCTCATTTGGTGAGGGATTTCCCTGTGCCGCGTCACATAACCAAATGCTCGCAACAGTGAGAGAAACAGCGGGGGTTTGGCAAAGTATTGCTGTTATATGCGAAATTCAGCATCGATTTTCACCCATTTCTAATAATTCCTCCAGGCTGATAATTTCAGGGATTTTAAATCTAAATGTCTAGTTTCCAGAACTGTTTACAGAATCAAAATCAGTTAAGTAGAACAGTCACAAATCAACAGGGGGACCCATCGCAACAGCGACATCCTTGTTGCGAGAGGTGGTGGACAACCCTCACAACAGCGAGACCCGTTATGCAACACGGCACTGGTGGTATACATCAATACTAAACCTCTACGCTCAAGAAGAAAACCGCACCTTATAAGCCTCATGTGAGATATAACAGGTAGAATCTTTGCTCTTAAAGAGGAAGAGGCTATACCGTCCTCTTCCTCTTAAATAAGCAGAAAGTAGGTGAATGGGGTGCACCAGCTCATTATCAATATTCAGGGCCCAGACACATTTCAATCTTTCTGATCCATCCTCTTTCAGAGTGTGCTACAGATAAGAAGACAGCGGCAGAGCGGAAGATGGAGTGTGAGCTGAACACCGGCGACTACAAGCCTGTCACCTGTGCCGCCACGGGGTGAGTTCATACACATAACATTTATATATTCCACATTATATATTGAATTCGACAAAGGTTCGGTGGATGTCTTGTGATTTCTTATTGATTGTAATTCAATTTATTCAGTGGCATGATTTTTTTTTTTACTGGTGATTGTCTATTATATGGAATATGTAGGTTGAAAGGTATACATATACTCAAAACTCTACAGTGTTGATTCTCCAATTTTGATATCTTTTTGCAAGTTAAGGATAAACAACACCAATTTGGAGCTGATTTATTCTCTGTGAATAATAGTCCTGATTATGAATAAAGGCAATTTTATTCTTTGTTCAACAATTGAAAAATTATGTTATAAGCTATGAAAAAAAACATAGACATTATTACAATTTAGCATTGGATTATTATCACTACCAAGGTTTCATGATTCTATGATGGAATCAGAAGACATCATTATCAACTGTCAGAAATGTTTTTCCAGACATCACCACCCCTGGGGGTGTAAGTGCATGCGTGGTACCAACAAGGAGTTCTATGAAGATGCAGCCACAGCAGCATCCTGATGTTATTGAACTCTTTAGAAATCTAAACTAATAAACCGTAAAACTGACTTATAGGTGTTTCTGCACCCATCGTGCTGGAGGCAAAATGCATGGTTATCCAGCCTTTCAAAAGGGACAATCAAACTGCTGTAAGTATATTTTTTCCCTTTTTACTAATGAAACCAATCTATAGCAAGCATGATATTCATACATTATGACATGGTAAACTATAAAGATTGCTGTAATGGAATATAACAATGGGAGTGATTATTAAGGAAACAGAATGGGAAAGTCATAATCTATAGCTACAGTGTGGCTGAAGTATCGACTATGAATTCTACAACCACTCTCAAATAAAAGTGGCAGTGTCCCATAATATTGATACAATATCAAGAATAGTATACAGAAGCAACAAGTTGGTATCACATCTATAACAACATACATAGTGTGTAATTGAATACTGATTCGCATATATAAAAATATATATTCATAACTCCAGCTTACCTCCCCCCCACTCCTTTAGACTAAAGTGAACCTTCCTATAGAATTCGTTCACCCTTCCCAGTAACCCCTTGTTGTATATGTATTCAACTGAAGGAAGAAATGAATGTATAACACTTAATTATTGTGATTCTGATATTCCCTCCATAGTATGTGCCCGGGCGGCCTACCCCTCGATGCCTGGAAGGACCGTCTCCTGTGATCCGATTGGGCGGTACATGGAAAAGCAGTGTCATGGCTCCATGTGCTTTTGTGTGGATGAGAATGGCAAAGACACAACCCCATCTGTTCCCATTGGCAGCAATGCACACCGAAACCTGAAATGTCCATAAAATGACAAATGAACGCTAAAAACATCTACTGCTGTTGTTTTATGCAGAAGATCTGATTTACCAGTCAAGACACCCATTGATTTTGATGTATTCCTCCCAAGAAATTACGATTGGTGAAACAAAGAAAATAAAAATAACCACTGTAACTAAAGAAATAAAAATTAAGGTCAGATTAATAAAATGTCTTCCTTCACTAAGTATTCTCTAAGTTATTAATGATAGGGAGAAAGGCACTATCTTACTTTCATTATACTTTAAATCAGTTTGCAGCTTGCTGCCAGTTTTCAGGTCTTGCAACATTGAATATTATAATTATGTCCAGTAAAAATACATAAGATCAATGTGTTCAGTTTTCTTTAAAGAATTAATACAAGAAGAGATGTCTCAATTAATAAAGGAAATCTGATTATAAGAAAATTATCTGGTTAACCACAGTAACCAAACGGTTACATCACCACCATACCTGAAATAATTATTTTGGTTCAGGTTTCCCTGCAGGAAAAAATAATAGTCATGAATAAATAAATAGAGAGTGATTGTGAATAACAAGGAATGCAAGGTGACTAGTTTGGACATAGATAAAATAGACAATATTTATTAAATCCCAAATTCCTGTAACTGTACTAATGTAATGATTGATCTAATTTTTCCTTATCGAAGATGGTGCACTCAATATATCTTTACATAAGTCAGATATCCGTTAACATCTCTCCTTAATAAAGTTAAGGGAAGCACCTCTATTAAAAAGTGAAGTAATGCCATCCCTCCTCAATGTATGGGTAGGAAAATATCCCTTAATTTTTTTTATTTGAATAAATTGAAAAATTCATTCAACTCGAAGTAGTTTAGGACCATAATGTTTTCTGTAGAAAAAATAAGGGGTCACCCTTTGACCTAGCTAGAATCTGACCTCACACCAAAACTATTATAGCTTCACTAAGATATGTGGCTCCCTACCATCATTTAGGTAATTTTCATGACATTGACGATGGTGGCACCCCCTATAAAAGTCTGTGCACACTGTTACAACACATCGTCTGTTTTACCATTTTCGTGACGTCATCGTACCTTGGGTGGATTTTCACCTCCTCTGTTTAATTAACAAAGGGAAACACATGAAGTTGGATAATATTAGTTGTCTTTTGCCAATAAAGTGAAAGGACATGCAAATCAGGTACAAGCCGACTTATATAGGGTGCTATTCACCATTTCCCTTCTTGGGTTTTTGGAAGAATATTCATTTAAACTTGTCATGTGACTGTTTTTAAGTAGGGGTTTAAAATCAAGTAAAATGCATGATAAAATGGTTATTTCAGGAAATTTCAATTATGATTAATGGATAAAAGGGGGGAACGAAGAGGGAAACAGTGCAGCAGTGTATTTTTAAAAAGCAACTGACACTTTATAGCCTCATCCACTCTGGTGACCACATGTTTCAATAAAAATATTGGAGCAAGCTGAATCCATGAATTCATCGTCAAAGTAATTTTGTTAGTAATACAGTGAAATAAAGGATGTGTTGTTACAAAGAAACAAGGGATGACACTTCATGATGACTCCACGGATATGTGACATTACTTTAAGTACAGATTGATTTTTTGTGTAATAAACTTTGTTCATATCTCATATAACACATTGAACCCCTGTCCACCTGTTACAGGACGTCTGTGTGTGACATCACATAAAAAAAGCCATTATATTTAGATTTCAAAATTGTAAATTCCTTAATGAACTACATTTTCTTATATTTTTGTAATAGATAATTAAATTTGATAATTTTAAACACTGTTAGGCCTATGAAGAACATTAAGGAAAATTACATATGGATTCTTCTTTTTAAGTTTTATCATTTTTCAGCTCTTCTGGTTGTGACATCACATATAGAGAAATGCACTTTGCAGGCTGCACCAGGTGCAGGGTAGGTCAGCTCTGTTTGACTCAAAAAATGAGTATAAAACCAAAATGGCTAAAGATAAATGTATCAAATCTGGCATAGGTATTCCCTGGGTGGTGGGGATCAGGGCAGAATACTTATTTACAGTTATTGGCTCCTCCCTTTAATGTTGAGTCATGACACTACCTCTTTGGTGCATTCGTATTTAATGGAAGGTTCCTAAATGTTTCAGTTTATAGATAGTGAGAACCCCACTAAGTGACAAGGACATGGCCATTGATAAACATATATGATATAGATTGGACACATTTTGCCCTGTGCTGTATTGACCTCTTGTGTTTTCATTGCTATTATGCAGGAAATGTGGCCAGGGTTTTTGGTGTTTGTCTGGTAACAGTTTATATAACATTAATACTAATATTGCATACAGTTGGCAGCACATATCTGCATGGTATGAGAGGTTCTATCAACTCATTTGAAAAGTGACTTATATGGGTACTTCCAGTACTATGTTTAATCAGATGTATTGTATGTATAGAAACTGCTCACTTCTTTGTGACCTTCATCACCCATCACATAATGGCAGGTAAAATCGAAACCATGAAATATGGTAGAAAAGCATTTAACAAATGTTTTCTTTGCTCAACTCTTAATTTGGATCTGTAAAAGTAGGGTTTGCTTACAAACAAATGGAAATGTTACCATCTCTAAGCAAGTTTTTGCAGCTAATACTTTACCACTGACCTTAACTACACTCAACACTTCTATACTTAGTTTTGAAAATGTTAACGTTGTCAACTATATTGGTTTTGAGTACCTTTTAACCATTGCTGAAAGTAAAGGTTTTGTATGGAAAATCAATTTATTTTTCCATCATAAAACAGTATTTGCTCATCTCATTAGGTATAAATAATTCATCTTTTGCAATGAAGGCACCAAGATACACTCTACTCAGCATCCTATGCAAAATTGTTTTTAATTAAAAGGGGAGCCATAAGTGAAATTTACATCATACCTATAAAGCCATAACTTCCCACATGGCACACATTGACAACATTTAGACTTCAGTTCTTAAAAATTGGTGCTCTTTTAATGCATCATCCTTAAATTATTGTAAGAGCTTGTCAATATGAGATAGCTGGTTTCAATTAAAAAAGGGAGAGAGGAGAAATAATGTAATTAATCACAGAGCTAGCTCCATAAACGGTTCCTGTCAGTGCCCGGTCTTTTAGTTGACAAGGTAAAGTGATCCGGTCCTATATCAGGGCCTGGACAGGAGGCACAGAAGATGAAGGGGGGATGGAAGGGAGGGAGGGAGAGAAGGGAGTGGGGGGTTGAAGTATGGGAGGGAGCAGGGATCCAGGCTGTATATATATATCCCTGGGGATACATCCCTTGAGACCTTCCCACACTGGGCCTGCCTGCAGATTGAGGATCCCTAAGCTGACTGGGTAAGTTTGACGGGTAAGGTCTGTGGCCCATCACATTAAAACACATATAACAAAGATGAAATAAAATAATCTGTTGAAACAGGGATGTTGCTGTTACCATGGCTCTTGTTGATGATTTGTAGCTCTTCTTCTGTCCAAATTGTATTTTTGGAAATAACAATAACAAGAACCAAACCAGAACTGAATGGAATGTTACTGCAACATTATAATAATGTTACATTCTTGCCTGTGGCCTGTTGCACAAACCGATCATAACAATGAAAATGAATTAAACAACGACACCTTTTGTTGTTACTTTTATCATAACAATGATCATTTTGACAGGGAAAAAAGAATCATTTAGAATGGTCTCAATGATCAGTAATTTTTACTGATTTTTTTTCTTATTTTTCCCTTTCATATATCAAATAGCAGAATTCAATTTCATTTAGTAGAAACAGTGATTAGGGTTATTGTAACAACGCTAACTATCATTGTTACAACATTGTTTTTAAAGTTATCTTAAAGTGACTATAACAGCAATAATCCATTGTGCAACGGGCCACTTGCCGCGTCACATAACCAAATGCTCGCAACAGCAAGAGATTAAAAATGGTTTAGTTTTTCTATCCCTGTCTTTTTTATCCTTCTTTCCCTCATGTGCCAAGCGTCCCTGTTGTGATGGTTTTGCATGCACTTTGAAGTTAATTCAATTGATTGATCAATACATTACCACAACTTACCTCTTATATATTTTATAAGATGAGGGACACTGCTATCATTTGCAGAAAACAGAATATTAAAATTCACAACCCAAAATGTTCCCCTGGGACATGAAAAAAAGGGGTGGTCAAACCATCCCTGTAAGGATGAAAGGTGGATTCACTCTCTGTTGAACAGGGACAGGTCTTTTAAAGTGTGCCAATCAACGCTACAACGAGATCCCTTATGCAACGGACCGACTGGGGAACATCCCCATCATGTGGTATCCTATACCACATAGATGGGACCCCCAGGACTGATGAATTGAGATTATATTGTATCGGAAATGGGTTCACAACATTAGAGGATTGGCTTTTGATGATAACCCATTTTCCTTTCAGAAAGCATTACTTCATACTTCTATAAATTCATATCACTTGGGTTGTCCATTGAATACATACGCAGTTTTAAACATTTTCTTGAACCCCAACCCACTTTAGCTGGTAATATCTGTTAGAAATGTATTTAAGCCTTGACCTTCCCAACCCCACTTGCTGTGTATGTTATCAACGGACAGTCCCTTGAAGTAATATTGTTTTCTACAAGCCATACTTGCTGATATTTGTCACAATGAGAACGGATGTGATATTTCTGGAATGACAAGGGCTTGACAAATTGAGTGTCCATTGACCAAGGGCAACTAAATTGAGGGCTTTGGCTGCCCAGTTGTAAACCACAATATAGTAGAATGTTCAGGAATGAACCCCCGAGCCAGTCAACCATTTTAGGAAAATGATTTTGTCATGTTTCATACCTTGAGTTTCTGCATGGACAAACTATATATTCAAGAAATGTTAACTTTATTTCGCAGACTGCTCCCAGCAGAGATGTGGACCCTGAGCCCCTTGCTGCTGGTGGCAGCCTGCCTCCTGGGCCAGCACATCATGGCCTGCATTGTAGGCAAGCACGACATGCACTGCAGTAAGTAACTTAGGACCTCATAAATAGGGAGGTTAAGCAAATAAGCAAAATGGCTGCTGTCACATTGACACATATCTTCACAGAGTGACAGTAGGCAAATTCCTATGCCTAAGGATCCCCTCTAGCACTCCAGAGTGGTTTAAGATGTTATTTATACATATTTCATGGGCTAGGATAGTTTGGAAAAACTAAAACACTCATATTTTGATATTCTTTATATTTTGACCTTAAATTTGACAACCTTGACCTTGCATAAGATCAAAGTAATTCATATTTCATCTTCCCCTACTAATGCACTATTGATTTGTGTAACATGAAATGGATGGCTAATTTATTGAGCAGGCTATTATAAAAAGAGACTGTATAATATTGTGTCATATTTTGAAGGGGGTTGTCAAAGAAAAATGACTGCTTTCACTCTTATGCACAACTGTATGGGGTGACAACAGGCATATTCTTATGCGCAAAGGACCCCTCTAGCATCCTAAAATAGTTTAGGGTATAAACCTTTCATGGCATACAGAATCAGAATTTTCATGGCTCAGACTCCAGACTAAACTTAAAGCTGCAGGTCTAAAAACTACAGTAATTCAACTACCCATGTTGGGGATAATAAGTACAATAGAATCAGCTAATTTCTATGTTTGTCTCAGGGCAACATATATCAAAATTATTTAGAAAAGTACATTTAACAAACAATTGAAATATAACAATTATTTGAACTGACCTACAGGTGCTCTCCTTATAACTGCCAATCTAATCCTATATATTATAATATAGATTATGTTATTATACACATTTTTACCCCCTCCCTTCCCTACCCCCCTTAGCCTGACACACACATTAGATTTGTAAAGGGACAAAAGTAAATCTTACCTATCTATCTGAGGTGGACGAAGCTAAGAATGATTACTCCCTGTAATTATTAGCAAGAGGAACACCACCAACAAGATCCTTTGCTGAAGTAAACCTACACCAGAGACCTTGTATGTATATATAGGATATATAGAGACTGGAAAGCCAGGGGTAAACCTGTTATCCACTACAGGCCTGCCACCTGGCCCTTGGTTGGACTAGATTTGGATTGACCATTATGTCCATGTTAAAAATAGTTAGTGTGGTACCACTAGCTATTCCACAATTACATTGGTAATGACCAGGCCTTGGTCATAGTTGATCCAACCAGCCACCAGGGGAATAGGCACATAGGCCCAAAGAGAAACTTTCCAGTCTCTATATATCCTATATATACATACAAGGTCTCTGACCTACACCTTGTGATCAATCTTGTAGAATGTATGTATTATATGGAATTGTACATGTGTGACAAATAGACACTGGAACCTCTAGAGGAATCTATAGCATGAGAAAATACTAACTGCTGACATATTCTGATGCTTGATAAAACGTTTGGCATTATAGGGCCCCTGCCTTCATTATTTCATGTCTCCTTTAAGAGCCCTGCCTTGAGAAGGTGGTGGAGCTCCTGAGGAAGCAGCATGAGACCAACACTCAGGACCTGGAGTTACCTGACTGTGACAAGTTCGGCAAGTTTGAGCAGAAACAGTGCTATGGGCTCTCGACCGGGGATGGCAAGTAAGTCACAGTAAAGGCCATATTACGCAACGCATCGATGACCATTCACGTTGGGTCACGTTGGCCAACGCGAGGGATACGCATTATTTTACCAACATGTTTGTAAAAAAACGCATGCCAACACATCCCAATGGAACCCCCAATGTGTGCCAAACACGTAGTATAATATATTTCGCATTGGGGCGCATCGGGACCAAACACGACCCGACATGTAGTGTAATATAGTCTTAATAGACACCTAACGCATTCTGTTCGCGTTGGGCAAAACCACCCAAAGCGAACATACGCCCGACATGTAGTGTAATACAGCCTTAAATAGGATAGGAGCCCCAAAAAGTGTCTAAAAGGGTTAAATCTTATATAATTGAGTCATTGCTGATATGTCTGCTTGTACAAAAATGGTTTTAATCTTGTAACAAGGATGGTTTTCATTATGGGATGGGCCACTGTAGTATGGCCAATCACATAATATTAATAGGACATAATAATAAAAGTGAATTTAGTCAAATCAGGATTTTTAAATCTGAAAACTTTTGGGAAGTGTTTACAGAATCAAAATTTGTCCAGCAGAATAGTGTCACCACCCACTAGAGTTCTCCCTTTCCCTTCACCACCCCTTATTTCTATGGGTGGCTTGCTGGGCTGGGGATAGTCCAGTCAGAATACTTTGGAGGAGTGGGAGCTAAGCCCCACCCCTTTCAGTAGTGATTGAGAGCTATCCTGGCTTTGGGTCTAGACCTCCTACTCTGATTGGTTAATCTCAGCCAATCAGAGTGGTTGAGCCCTTCCCTTGTATTCTTGGAAAAGACAGACCCCTGCCTTGACCAATCAGAATCCCCCTTTATAATCTGGAGGGGGGATCCAAACCCCTCCAGGAACTCTCCCTAGAGGAGCCAGATTTAGAACCTTTGAATAACTGTGTACAACACTGCTGAGTACCTAAGTGATCAGAGCTATCTGATCCCCAAAGTCTACCACCACTCACCAACTCACCATCCATTTATTATTTATTAGTAGCATCATCTTCCAGGAATTGCTTCACTGATCATAATTATTGAATTGTCATTTGTCATGTCTTTTAGGTTACAATATCTGTCAACTTGAGTCATGCTGTCATGTCTGCTATTCATGAATCTCATCGGTCGAACCTACGTGACAAAACCCATTCCTATTACAATAGCCACAATTCAAAAGCAGGATCCATCGCAACAGCGACATCCTTGTTGCAAGAAATTGAATTGTTTCACCTTTTCATTATGTGATGGGCTACTGGTTCTTACAAAACCTCCCTCTCCGCTAATTAGTCCCGTGTCTTTCAGGTGTTACTGCGTGAACAAGAAGACCGGTAAACGGTACCCAGATATGACGTTTGTGATGTACCCAGATATTGAATTTGATGGGACTTCACTGCTGGGTGATGAAATGACCTGCCGTAAGCTCTGATTTACCGATTGGTCATGTATGTACTGATAGTCACCATTGAAAATAATGCTTCACAGCAGGATTGATAGTTCTGTATGCATGCTCATATAGGTATATTGATATCTAAAAGCATTGATATGTTGTAGATGTTACTATCATAGTTGAGATTTGTAGGAGACTAAGGGCCATTCAATTACATTTATACACACTGAGAGGGGTGGGAGGGGGGTCTTGTGTTTACATTCATAATGACATATCCCTAATAAAGAAAGTAAATTCTAAGAATGAAATTCAAATCAAACTTTTTGCTCTTCCACATTGCTTTATGTGTGTAGAAAAACTGTCACTGTTAACTGTCCTATAGACGTTGTGCAGATGGCGTCATAACACCAAGAAATGGCCTGGATGCTATATTGGTGATCAATCAAGAACCAGCATTATGGACATCTTATAGACATCTATGGCATTATAATTATTTATGGTGAAATTGTAAGATAAGCCTGTAATGTAAAAATGAAAAAAATGTTTTCACTTGAAATTTATTGCGATGCATTGTCTCAAATTTTCAGTGCAATGCAAGGTAATGCAAATACCTCATTATCAATATTCAGGGCCTTGACACATTTCAATTTTCCTGCTCCATCCTCTTTCAGAGTGCGCTACAGATAAGAAGACAGCAGCAGAGCGGCAGAATGAGTGTGAGCTGAACACTGGCGACTACAAGCCAGTCACCTGCACTGCCACGGGGTGAGTTCTTACACATAACATTTATATATTCAACATAATATATATTCAATTCGGTATATACAAAGGTTTGGCGGATGTCTGGTGATCTCTTATTGATTATAATTCAATCTATTCAGTGACATGATTTTTTTTACTAGTTATTGAGTATTACATGGAATATGTAAGTTGGAAGGTATATGTATACTCAAAACTTTACAATGTTGATCTCCAATTTTGATATCTTTTTGTAAGTTAAGGATAAACAACACCAATTTGGAGATGATGTATTCTCTGTGAATAACAGTTCTATAAAGTTGCAGCCACAGCAGCATCCTGATGTAATTGAACTCTTTAGAAATCTAAACTAATAAACGGTAAAACTTACTTATAGGTGTTTCTGCACCCATCGAGCTGGAGGCAGAATACACGGTTACCTACCCTTTCAAAAGGGACAATCAAACTGCTGTAAGTATCATTTTTCCCTTTTTACCAAAGAACTAGACTGCATGATGTGTGTGCAGTTCTGTGCTTTTTACTAATGAAACCAAACTATAGCAAGCATAATATTCATACATCATGACATGTTAAACCATACAGATTGCCATAATGGAATATAATAACGGGAGTGATTATTAAGGATAAAGAATGAGAAAATCATTAATCTACAGCTACAGTATGGCTGAAGGATCAACTATCAATTCTACAACCACTCTCAAATAAAAGTTGCAGCATCCGATAACATTGATACAATATCAAAGGTATTATACGGAACCAACAAGTTGGTATCACATCTGTAAAAAAATACATAGTATGTGATTGAATACTAATTTGCATATATTAATATATATATAACTCCAGCTTAACTTCCCCCCCCCTCCTTTAGACTAAAGTGAAACTTCTTTTAGAATTTGTTCACCCTTCCCAGTAACCCTTTGTTGTATAAGTATTCAACTGAAGGAAGAAATGAATGTATAGTCCTCAATTATTATGATTCTGATATTCCCTCCATAGTATGTGCCCGTGTGGCCTATCCCTCAATGCTGTGATGCAGTTGGACGGTACAACCCGAAGCAGTGTCATGGCTCCATGTGTTTCTGTGTGGATGAGAATGGCAAAAAGACAAGCCTGTCTGTTCCCATTGGAAGCAACACACACCAGTACCTGCAATGTCCACAAAATGACAAATGAACGCTAAAAACATCTACTGCTATAAAAACAAAATACCCTTTTCTGTCATGTTATTTTATGCGGGAAATCTGATTTAACAGTCAAGACACCTGTTGATTTTGGTGTATTCCTCCCAAGAAATTATGATTGGTGAAATAAAGAAATTGAAAATGACCAAGGTAACCAAATAAATAAGAGTTGAGGCTAGATTAATCAAATGTCTTCCTTGACTAAGTATTCTCTAAGTTATTAATGATAGGGAGAAAGGCACTATCTTCTTTTCATTATATTTTAATGTGGTTTGTAGCTGGCTGCCAGTTTTCAGGTCTTGCAACATTGAATATCATATTTCCAGTAAAAACATATGAGATAAAGGTGTCTGGTTCAGTTGTCTTTAAAGGATTTATGCAAGAAGAGATGTCTCAATTAATAAAGGAAATCCTATTATACATAATAACAAAATTATCTGCTTGACTACGGTAACCAAATGGTTACATCACCACCATACCTGAAGTAATAATTTTGGTTCAGGTTCCACTACAGAAAAAAATAATAGTCATGAATAAATATATAGAGAGTGATTGTGAATAACAAGGAATGCAAGGTGACTAGTTTGGACATAGATAAAATAGACAATATTTATAGAATCCCAAATTCCTCTAACCATACTAATGTAATGATTGATCTCTTTTTTCCTTATTGGAGATGGTGGGCTCAATATATTTTTACATTCAGTCAGATATCTGTTAACCTCTCCTTAATAAAGGTAAGGGAAGCACCTCTATAAAAAAAAGTAGTGCCATCCGACCTCAACATATAGGTAGGAAAATATTCTTTTTTTTGTGCATATCAGTACCTGTGCACACCGCTACAACACTTTGTCTGTATTACCATTTTATTGACATCATCACCGTTTGTTTACATTTTGGAAACACATAAAAGAGTGTATTGTCCTTTTTTAAAATTAGTCTGGAGTGTCATAGGGGGCGCCGTGGTCGGCACTGCCACAGCAAAACATCACAAATCATTAATCTTTGCTTGCTACACAATCGTTGCTCACACCATGACCCACTTGCAGAGGGGTTCTGATAAAGAATAAAATTACAACCAATACAAGCACCCATTAAGGTCTGAAAAGTTGACCTTCCTGTACATTCTTTCTACATGTTCCTTTGTAAGTGGATCTTTAAGCCCCATACACACTAAGTAACTTTACTGTTGCCCAGCAATGGCATGGGTGTCAAATTCCTAGCCCAATCGCCAGGCATTCACAATCGCTGGCCGACTTGGGTATGGTGTGGATTCTAGGTGACAGGCAACGAGTGACGGGACCTATGGGAAAATTGGAAGGGAAATCTGTTGAAAAATATCAAAATTGCTTGATATCACAGTCACCTGGAGATGCTGACAGCCATCCTCCCAGTTGCCTGTTGTGACAGTAAAATCGCTTAGTGGGTATAGGGCTCTACTGTCCGTTTTTATATTTTTGAGATTTTCTATCCCTTCTACTGTCATTTTAAAACTATTATCTGACCAGTCTGCTACAGGAAAACCTTTACATTGTGGGAAAAAATGACCACTTGTTAGTAATTAATCATCAAGGAATGTTTCATAGAATATGACAAATACATTACATAATTATCTTCAGGCCTGTTTTGAGCTTCAACCATGTATAAGCCTGTCCTAGTTTTTACAAACCTTTTCATATGGGACCATTCTTTTTTCTTAGTTTTAAAGTATTCTTACTTACTGCAGCCATCCTGAGTGCTCTTGCCCTTTTTCCAAGAATCCTACTTCTTTTCTTTTTTTTTATTATTTCTGAAAAGCGTACTTCTCAACATTACATCGAGGTCTTCCAGTACATGAGATATTATGAAAATATTTAAAGTATATAACAATGTGGTAATAATAAGGAAATGAGAATGCAAAATTTGAATATAAAATGAATAAAAAGGTGTCTGGAATTGAATTATTTGTTTGTGGTATCATGATGCAGGACTAGTCTAATTTTAAGTATTTGCAAATCCAAAATAATGCACAGAGGCTAGCTCATGCATTGATATACATTATATGGTTTCATACCATATTTTCAGAGAAAATCTACCAAGTGCAAAATCAACAGCTTCAAAATCAGTATGTGGAATATGGCCTTATTCAAACTATAACTGCATTGAATAATTCTATATAAACTGTGCCATATCTTGATAATCTGTGCCTTCCTCATTCCAAAGTATTAAAACAGTGAAACAGTATTCAACAAGCGAAAAAAGGGTGTTTAAATACAAATCATGTTATACAAATCTGCCTTTGCCTCCCCATGCTAGAGGTATGTGGGATTACATAATCCTTTCATACCTTGGGTGGATTTTGACCTCTCCTGTTGAATTAATAAAGGGAAACATATAAAGTTGCATAATATTAGTTGTATTTTGCTAATGAAGTGAGAGGACATACAAATGAGGTACAAGCCAACTTATATGTTGCTATTCACTGTTTCCCTTCTTGGGTTTTTGGAATATTCATTTAAACTCATCATGTGACTGTTTTTAAATCAAGTAAGATGCATGGTAAAATGGTTATTGCAGGAAATGCCATTTATGATTAATAGATAAAAGGGGGGAAAGAAGAGGGAAATAGCGCAGCAGTGTATTTGCAAAAAGCAACTGACACGTTATAGCCTGCTCCACTCTGGTGACCACATGTTTCAATAAAAATATTGGAGCAAGCTTGTAAGATCGTAATGACCCTAAATGACCCCATTAACTATTTGATTAATTAGTTACTTAAGCCTAATGAGGTATTTAGGATATGTAAAATCTACAAGTGCACCTAGTGTACCCCCAGATTGGTAACTGCTTCTAGGGTTTAGCTAGACACAGAGATTTTGTGTTGTAACATCCCTGAACACAGAGGGCAGCACCAACTTAATCGGTCACCCACAATGAAATTTTCTCTTCTTACCCTACACCAAGAGAACAGCACCAACCAATCAGAATTTAGAATGAGACAGGCAAAAACAGGTCACTGTGTAGCTTTGCATGAATCCATCCAGCAGTAGGCGATGTGCTGGGATGACCACCCCACATTCACCTGGATATGTAAAATATGCATACATGAAAAAAAACAGTTCATTCTATCTTTCTCCCCAATAATATATTGATAAAGGGTGGTGTCGGGGGATAGTAATGGGATATACAATGCTGCAGTCACTCAGTGGCACATAGTGGGTTATAACTGACATTCTGCTTCAGCCTGCCGCAGCATCTAAGGTTCACAGTCCGTGAATTTTTATGTCACCCCTTAGCATGAACGTAACACAGAGTGAAAATTTGATAGGTGATGAATATCTCTGCTGTTCTATAAAACCTGCATTACATATATTGGAAAAGATAGCTTTGTAGCTTCAAATGGATTTTTGTGAGCTTTTCCCTTTAATTGTATAGAAACTACTTAGACGCTTGGAAGGCATGATGTGTTACTGATGAGTTCTGTTGCACATGTAGTAATGGTTAGTTGAAAAGTATTTTAGTTGACTTCCATTGATGTAAGTTACGGTTGTAACAGCACTTACTTGTTTGTGGATTCTGATTGTTTGGTGGTATACATCTATTTTATCTCCATCAGCTTGAATATACGTTAAGGAGTATGTAACCACTACTAGAAATATATTTCTATATATAGATAAATAGACATATTTCTGAAAGTAGTGGTTTTCTATGCATAACCTTTTTTTTTTCCCCATCATAAAACAATGTGTAATGTGCGCATCTCATTAGGTAGGTGTTAATCATCTTTTACAATGAAGGCATCAAGAAACACTCTACTAAGCAGCCATTGAAAATTGTTTTTGAATTAAAAGGGGAGCCATTAGTGCAATTCATATCATATTGATAAAATGATAGCTTACTGCATGGCATGGCACACCTTGACAACATTTAGACTTAAGTTCTTAAAAAATGGTGCTGTTTAAATGTATCATCCTTAAACCAATGTGAGAGAGCTGGTTTCAATAAAAAAGGAGAGCAAAGAAATAGTGTCAATAATCTCGGAGTTAGCTGCATAACGGGTCCTTGTCCATGCCCACTCTTTGTGTTGACATAGTAAAGAGATTCCGTCCTATATCAGGGCATGGGCAGGAGTTACTAAGGGAGGGGGTGTGGGAGAGAGAGAGGGTTTGAGGGAGATACGGAGGTGGTGATGGGAGGTAGGGAGGTGTTGGAGGGAGGTAGGCAGGGAGAGGAGGGAAAGAGGAGGGGAGAGGGGTGTGCGGGGGTAAAGGAGTGGTTGAAATATGGGGGGGAGGAGATGGGGAGGAGTAGGATAGGAGAAGGTTGGGGTAGGAGGGGGTAGGAAGGGGTTAGGTGCAGGAGGGAGCAGGAGGGAGCAGGGATCTGGGTTGTATATATATATCCCGGGGGATCCGTCCCCTTACAACTTCCCGCGCTTGGCTCACAGAGACAGAACACATAAGCAGACTGGGTAAGTTTGATATTAACATCTTTGGCCCATTGCATAATAACAGCAATGAACCAAAGTGTCGCAATGGGTAGTCACTGTTTGTATTGGTTTTGCTAATGATTTGTAGCTGTTCTTCTGCCCAAATTTGATAATATTGATAATTTTTCTGGAAATATTTATCAAAAGAAGACATTTAGATTTAAAAGTCTTAAATGTTTCAGCCAAAAATTAGCATTTCAAGTGAAGAAATTTGATAATATCTATCAAGAATATGGTTTGTTGTTATTCAATGTTTCGCTGCTCATATTGTACCATGAGAAAGAATTAGGGATGGGTGTGTGTGTAGACCAAATGTGTAGGCTTTACGGGGATTTTTGTTATATTCGTTAATCTTAGATATTTACCAGACATCTAAGGTTGAACTGATTAGCTGATTTATTATTTATTGCTGAGAATAGGTATTCCAGGGGTTTCTCCTGTTATTGGTAGTCCAAATCTAGGTTATATGTATATTTATAATCCTATACACCTATAACCTTCAGTAAGTTATGGATCATAACAGGAGTAAGATGCAAGAAAATATATCTGCACATAATCCATGATCCAGGTATGAAACTGGACCTTTAACCCTGGTCCCCTTGTGGCGACTAAATCTTATTATTAACATTAGTCACCTGGCGATTTACCAATTAGTATGTCGCCGGATGATTAACTAGTTGCTAGTGGGAAAATAAGTTAATAGCTAAATTGGGACTCACCCGGCAACTAAATGGCAGCAACTAAACAATTTAGTCGCCCACTGATTCACTATTATAATCATAGTCTAGTCGCTGGCATGGCAAAGTATTAAACCTGCTTAATATTTCACCCACAAACCATGGTGATTAGTAGTTTAGTCGCCAGACATCACGGCGCAAGTGTTTAGTCAATTAAACTAAATGGCAGCAACTAAACAATTTAGTCACCCACTGATTCGCTCTTATATTCATAGTTTAGTATCCAGGCTACTAACTAATCTTAGCTGCTGGCGACTAAACCAATTTATGTTGCCCTGTGGGGACCAGACTTTAGATTAGTTGAGAATTGTCCTGGCCTGCCACCAAGCTAACTCTCCTCTTAGATATATATTTGATCAGCATATTATCAAAAAGTGGGCTTCATATAAAAGTTACTTGAGGCGTGATGTTATTCGATATGGTCATGTCACAGAAAAGTCATACAGTTAAGTGAAGTATAATCAAATACACATATTCAAAGCTTAACAAATCAATTTGAAACCATGTTGTCCACTGGGCAATTAACATCCTGAAAATGGTTGAAAAGCTACAAAATGTGGTTGCTCAGTAATGTTTGATGAGAATAATGTGAAATAGATGACAAATAACTCAGGATATATTAATCAAGAAGGAAATACATTCTGTTACTGATCCTCCACTTTCCTCAACCAAATATTTAGAGGCAACAGGAATAAGACTGAGCCAATGTACTTGAGGCATAGTTGATTCCATGCATTTAGAGGTAAAAGATTGGATGTTCTCTACTTAAAGGTAAATACGGGTATCGGGCATGATTTTTTGAAAACCATAAAAAAAAATCCAAACTCACAGAGATGTTAGCTGGATGGATAGGGGCTACTAGGAAATTTTAAAAACAATATGTTACCATATCCATTTCCAAGATATTTGCATCTGTAAAAGCATCTGTTTACCATTGGGTTCAATGGGTAAAATGGCATTTTTGGCCATTTAGAAATAAATATCCATAGATTTTACTTTAAAAACTCTTAATGTTTGGACAGGACCACAGTTAACATTCTAAGATAAAGAAAACATGAGGTCAAATATTAAGACTTATTCCTGAAAATACCAAAAATTGACCCTAAAACACAATAAAATGACCTATTTGTGTTTTAGAAATTTACAGTAACATATTTTTGAGTGAATACTTATATACTTTTTGAATTTATGATGGTTAGCATAATTGTGTTCAAATCTTAAAGAATTTGAGCAATGAAAATATATTTACACTGGGTGGCACTGCAGTGAATACCCGTATTTACCTTTAAATTTCTTGGCTTTGACTAATTACCTTCTGAACAACTCAGGCACTCATTTCAGTAGCCCAGAATCACGTTTTGGTGGTATATTGTGAATTATAATTTCGTATCAATCATAGTTTTGTAAAGACATGATGGTAATCTTGAATGAATCCCTTTCATGAAGCCCATCTGAATTTTAGACATGTGATGTCTTCTGCAAACATCTTTTTAGTCCAGAGATGTCTCCCTTTGTAAAGTTGGTATTACACTACATGATTTGGGCTGTGATATTGGTATGATATGTTGATATTACAGACAATATACAGGACTGGTGTAATTGTTGATTGTGCAATTTGTAGTATCTCACATATGTGAAACAAAGAATATTATCTCTAATGTGTGCCGTCTCCATGCAATATCGTCATAATACAGCTCAAGTCCTGTAGTGTAATACCACCTTTAAGATCGGACAAAGTGGACAAAAAAATTAGCACACACCAGGGCACAGGGTGGAGGGAGAAGGCAAACATAACAACCCGTCCCAGACACACCCAAAAACATACGGACTGTGAAAACAAGATCTGAACATATGTCAATATTCTGGAAGGTCGATGTTCAAATGGAACATGGAGATATATATGGTCTATGAAATCATTCCATAACGTTAACATAGGTTTGGAATTATGATAGTTACTCGTAATACACATTCTAAAGTCAAATTTATTTTTAAAACTGAGAAATACACTGGTCGGAAATATGATAGAAGCCCATTCTATAATGGTACAATATTATGGAATAAGCTCAGTGCTGATGTACAACAAAGTCCAGATGTTCATAGTTTTATGTCACAAATACGGCACCAATATCTGAAATATGAGGATTTATTGCATGTTTGACTTTATAAAAAGTGATTATATATTGTATATTCCTCTATCTAGATGTATCGTTTATTATGGAAGACCAGGGGTAACCCTGAATGATGTTTTCACAATAAATAAAACAAAAAAACTTATCATTTTCCTTTCAGAAAGCATTACTTCAAACCAGTAATATAGTGTATCTTTGTCAAGGCTGTCTATCAATTACATATGCATTTTTACATGCTTTCTTAACCCCAAACTGACTTAATACACACAAATAATACCCAATAAAAATTTACTTAATCCCCAGACCCCCCAACCCCCTTTGTGCATCTATTATTAATGGGTGGCCTCTTAATGTATTTTTGTCTTCTATAGACCTTACTTCCTTCTATGGACTTTAGAAGGGGATGTATCACGACTTGGCTTGACAAATCAGGTGTCCAGCAGACCAGTCCACCAGAAAATGTTACCAATGGAGATGAATCCAAAGATTTAAAAAAAGGGAGTAGGGGGCACCCTAATATAAGAATTTTAGGCGCCCCACCTAGGGCTGGAATTTTAAATTTAAAAAAATCTAAATATGGCAAAAGATAGGGGAGGCATATGCCTCAGGTGCCGCTCCCCCCCCCCCCCCCAAGTTTGTCTCTGACTGGGCAACTCAATTGAGGGCTTTAAACTAATAATATATATATTTATCAAGCTCTGTCATTTGTCAGATGCATCATATGTTATAGAATTTTGCTTGACCAAATTAGAATTTACTTATATGACCAGATGGAGCCAATTGCAAAACTACATCTTTGAGTCTAACCTTAAGTTATTAGTATAGTATAAACTATGAAGATTAACTTGAATTTCATTTGAACTCCAGAACACCCAAGTCATGCAACAATGTTTGTAAACAAACCTAATTTGGTGGGCCACCAAAATTGCCCACAGACAAGTTTAAACTGTATTTCATGAAGTCTAAGCCCTGTTTCATGATCCACATTTTACTAAGGCCAATGGGTGTGTCCAGAAAATGTATTTCAATAGAATTTGCAACATTTTGACCAAGCATTGGTTTTGCCTCCCTTTATGTAACATTGACTTTATTTCACAGACTGTTTCCCCTACGTACCCAGCAGAGATGTGGACCCTGAGCCCCTTGATGCTGGTGGCAGCCTGCCTCCTGGGCCAGCACACCACGCACTCCAGTAAGTCACTGAGCACTCCAAATTGAATATACAAAAGGCCAATCTTTGTGTACTAAACTTCACAAAAGTAATAAAAAAATATTTCAAAAGGAAAAAGAGGGAAAATGTTGAGGTATTAGTGAGGTAATCATTAAGGATACAATATAAAATTTGGGAATTCCCTAATTTCTGGGCTTTCGAGTACTTAACTTGTGATGTCACATCCTTGGGAATTCCCTCTTGGGATACCTTAGGATTTCAAGATTAAGGAATAATTGTAGATTGGTTATTTTTTCATTAATAATGGGCTCTACAGCAGAGTAGAGTTTTTGTTCTCTTATTGATTCTCTACATGAAACAAATATTTTTGAGAATTTTTATTAGTTTTTCTTGTGGTTTTGTTAATGATATAAGTCAACTGAAACTGCAGGTGATTGCAATACAGTAAGCGGCTATCCGTGAAGGGAATAGTTGATATTTGTAGATTCAAGTATACATTTTCATCTGAGGGATGGTCATGTCAATGTAACATAAACAAGCACGTTTTACCAATGTATAAAATATGTAAATTATTTGGACTGGCCTATATTAGCCTGTATGTTTATATTTGTATCATTGCCTAGACATTAGTTAATAGATGTAACTTTAACATGGTAAGTTCTATTGGCATGATGAATGCCTAATTATATCTTCTCAAAAATAGGGTGTGGAGGATTATCAAAGGTCCCTAGTGGGCCACCGGCTGTTGTGTGTATGGCCCTGCCTATGGGACCATGCACATTAAAGAACACCTACCTCGGTAAATGTGTAGGGGTATGGTCTCTACCTTCTCATAGATTCGATCATCCCAGACAGAATTGTCATACATTGTACTCGCCGTGATATAACCATAGATGTTGATACGGCGTTAAACACCAATAACCAACCAACCATTAGTTAATAGATGTAACTTTAACATGGTAAGTTCTATTGGCATGATGAATGCCTACTTATATCTTCTCAAAAATAGGGTGTGGAGGATTACCGCAATAATAAGAATTCATTTATATATCGCCTGTGTTGGTATGTCCCATGATCTAATATGGTTTAATTTCTTATTTACTCATTTTAGCGGTAAGTCTTATGTCAGTGTAGTGTTAACTAATTATTGAATTAACATTACCTCTGTGTATATTAGTTGCACCATGATTGATATTTTTTCTTCAACTGTTATGTCTCATCAATCAGTGAAAGCCCCAATGGTCCGTCACATAATCTCCTCGCTGTTGCGAGGGTTGTCCACAGCAGCGAGACCCCTCCCTGTTCAACAGCGAGTGTATCCAACTTTGGCGATAACAGCGAGGGTTGGCACACCCAAATTTTCACCATATCGGGGGGTCACTTTGGGTTTGTCATTTTAACATTTTGTTTTGAGTAACTGTTAGATGTGTCCCTCAGCTCTTAAAATGTGCAGAAGGCAAGTGGCGGAAATGCATTTGTCAATAAATTAACTGTGTTCAAAGTTTGTACAAAACCATCGCTGTTGCAAGGGTTGGCACATTGAAAACCTTAAGGATATTGCTGTTGCAAGACCCATATCTAAACCCTCACTGTGGTCTTGCTGTTGTGAGGGTTAGCTTATGCGACGGAGCACAGTGCTCCATCGCATAACCCTCGCAACAAGGACGTCCTTGCACAAGGACCTTATTGTTGCAATGGGTCAGCTGTTCGGCTGTTCCACTGGGCAAATTCTAATTCTGTAAATGGTTCTGGAAAATAGACTTTTAGATCTAGAAGTCCCAACATTTTTAACCCTGAAAAATTATTAGAAATGGGTGAAAATCGATGCTAAATTTTGGCAAAACAGCGAGATTTTGACACTTCCCAAAAAAACCATTGCTGTTTTTTTTATATTCGACGGACCACAAAGGGGCTAAGTTTTGTTCACTTAAAGTTTGTAGCCTATCCAAATATACAGACGAGTTGAGAGCTGCATTCTCTGGCTACAGCTTAATGGCCCTCATTGAGACATGGCTAAAAAGTAAATTTCCAAAGGGTCTGATGATATATCTGGTTATGCAATAATCAAACATGATAGAGAGGGGGCCCAAACCTAAGTGAAAGAGAGAGGTGGGGGCTACTACTATAATTATATCCAAGTCAAAAATATGTATACAAATGTGTCAATCTGTCTGTAATCTCGGTTGACATAGAACAATTATGATTAAAGTAAACATACCATTTTGTCGTACAATTTGGATCGGCATTTTTTCTAGTAAAAAATGTTTTCTAGTAAAAAAGACACATAGACTTTTAAAAGAGTACACTCACACTAGAGGTAGGAGTTATGACAAGATATAACAAGGTTTCTTCCAAAGTCTGATAACAGAGAGTTATATGGAGAGACACTGTAGGACTACATCCTTGAAAAATTCGAACAGCACTGTAAGTAGGTTTATTTTGAATGTGAAAAATGGTCTAACAATGATCGAAATTGACTAGGAACACTTTCCTTGTTACGAACATGTTTGCTGTTATGAAATTCATTGTGTAACAGGCCACTGTGGCCCGTTGCACAATGGATTTGCATAACAATGATAACTTTAAGATAACTGTTTTCGTAACAGCAATAGTTTTCATAAGAACAACACCCTAATATCTCTGTTTCTACTGGATGAAATTGAATTCTGTAACTTGATATATGATGGGCAAAACTAAGAAATAAATCAGTAACAATTGCAGCTCATTGAGGGCATTCAAAATAACTTTTTTTGTTTTGTCAAGATGATTGTGTTACGATAAAAGTAACAACAAAAGGTTTTGTTGATTAATTGTTTTAGTTGTTACGATTGGTATTGTGCAATGGGCCACTGTGATCAAGTGGAAAAGAGAGACAGGCGTTTCGAAACAACGTTATAACAACAATGTCATGGTAAACCACGTTGTAAACCAATGTAAATTTATCTTTAACGTTGTCATCGTTATAATAGGTCATTACTGACTTAATTACATGTCCTTTCAGAGACAATTCACTGCCTTGAGGCGGTAAAGATGCTGCAGCAGGAGCAGGAGGAGATGAACTTCGATGACATGGATTTCCCCAGCTGTGACAAGTTCGGTAACTTCGAGCAGAAACAGTGCTCTGCACTCGGGACTGGGTTCGGCTGGTAAGTCACAAAACATATGAAATACAGTCAATAGAATAGGGGCCACCAAAAAGAGTTTTAAAGGGTTTTAATTCCATGTTGAAAAGTAATTTCTTATGTCTGATTTGAACAAAAATATTTTTAATCTCTTGTGGCAGGGACGGTTTGTCAAATCACACACTGTTATGCATGGCCATAGCCTCTTAAATTCAACATGGTGACATGGAGAGAAGTTCTTAGAAGTGACATGGGACATGAGAAGTTAAGTGACAAGGGACATAACAATTTCTTAGTTTTGACATGTCACATGGGGACCCCCATCAAGGGCCCCACTGTTGTACAAATTGTGCAAAAATTGTGCTTTTTTTAGAAATGTTTACAGAATTATATTCAGCTAAGTAGAACAGCTACAATTGAACAGCCGAACCCATCGCAACAATGAAGTCCTTGTTCAAAGATATTGAATAGTTTCTTCTTTTCATTATGTGACAGGCCACTGTGCTCCGTCGCATGAGCCAACCCTTGCAACGGTGAGACCACAGCAAGAGTTTAGATATGGGACTCACAACAGCAATATCCTGAAGGTTTTCAATATGCCAACCCTCGCAACAGCGAATGGTTTTGTAAAAACTTTGAACACAGTTTACTGACAAATACATTTCCGCCACTTGCCTCCTGCACATTTTAAGAGCAGAGGAAGACATCTAACAGTTAAAACAAAATCTTAAAATGACAACCCCAAAATGTCCCTCCGATATGTTGAAAATTTGGGTGTGCCAACCCTCGCTGTTATTGCCAAAGTTGGATACACTTGCTGTTGAACAGGGAGGGGTCTCGCCGTTGTGGACAACCCTTGCAACAGCGAGGGGATTATGTGATGGACCACAGCAGATGGACAAAATCATGTGATTGCAACAGCAAGAGTTACAGGGATGTCACTATTGCATTGTGTCCTACTGTTGTATTGTCACTGTTATACTGAGTTTTTTGATTCTGTAAAATGTTAAAGCGATTCTGATCTAAATTTCCTGAAATTATGACTTATTATGCAGTTCTCACAGTACATCCCTCTCCACTAACTGGTCCCTTGCCTTCCAGGTGTCGCTGTGTTGAAAGGGAGAGCGGCAGGACGTACCCAAATATGTTGTATGTGGATGAGTCATCAGTGGATGCCAAGAAAATGACCTGCCGTAAGCCCTGCTTTACCTTCTCAGTCTTTTATGTACTGATATTTAGCAAAAAAACAGTGGTTGATTCTGAGGGAGTGTCATAGAGGGACCCCCCCCCCCCCCACCAAAAACAGACACTTTTTTTGGGGGGGGGGGAACAAATATTAATGTACAAGTTTTAATGTCAAATTCTCAGACCTTCAGGGTCTGGCAGAAATTTTTACAATAGAGCACAGCCCCCCACCCCACCCCACCCCCTTTGAAAATTACTGGATCCTGCCCCTGAAAACTATACTTCAAAGGTTCTGCATGAATGTGATCTGAGATGTATTCATATCTGAAAGTACAAGGCAGATCTGGTGTGGAGAAGGAGGTGGTGTGTCCAGGCTGTCCTGATCCGCCCACACCGACCCTGACCCCCCATCCACTATTTTGTGTGTGTGTGTTGGGGGGGGGGGGGGGGGGGGGGCTTAAATTTGACACAAAAATTGAGCTCATGTGCATGTAAATGCACAACGTTTTCAGACTAGACAAAAGTGTGCAGACCCCAACTTACTTCCAAAATCCTGTATCTACCCCTGAAGCATACATATGCTGTATATCTTGCTTGCATATTTTATAAGGGTAGGTGACTACAGGGCTTTCCATCGAGCATTTTCCCCAAGAGACGGTGAGCTCTTAAACTTTTTGAAAATGTGCATACACACTTAAGTAAGGCATCTTAAGACATATCCCTCTAAAAGCAAATTTCCCCACGATTCTAATTCATCTCACACTTGGTGGACTGCGCAGGTTCATGGTAAAGGGTCATAGGATTGGCAACAATTCACAACCCTTTAGAAATGTGCATGACTGGGACCAATGGGAAAGAATGTTACTTTGAGAAACTTGTGCATCCACCACTAGAATGGGGGTTTCTGACATTCCCTTTGAAGATAAAGTCAAGCTATCTAGGACATGTGTTCACCAAGATTTACTCTATGACTATACATCTTTTTCATTAAGTTGGCGCTGTCCTGGTATCATTGATCAGGAACAGTCTTTTGGGCGTAAGCAATAGAAGGGACATTGAATACAAAGGCAATGCAAATACCTAATTGTCAATTTTTGGGGCCAGGACACATTTTATTCTTTGGCTCTACCCTAATTTCAGAGTGCGTTACAGATCAGAAGACAGCGGCAGAGCGGAAGGAGGAGTGTGACCTGAACACTGGTGACTACAAGCCGGTCACCTGCACTGCCAAAGAGTGAGTTCATGTACACAACATATAGATATATAATATATTCCAGGGGCAGATCCAGGAGGTGAGGGGTCAAGGGGATCCTGACCTCCCTTTTTGGTGAACCCTCAAACTACAACAGAGGGGAAAAGCCATGCGGGTTGATGCGAATTCACACCATTTTAGTACTTAGACATTATGTTGACCCACCCCCTTCAGAAATCCTGTATCCACCCCTGGATTCAATAAAATATTATCATGTGTAAAACTGGTGGAAACATGTGTCCTCTTTGCATGGATAAACATTAGGTGAACATATTTTTATAATCAAATCTCCCATGGTGAATAAATGTAATATTCTTCATACAAACCCTTTAATGACATTAAGTATAAGATATCCACTTACTTGACCATATGACATCAAGCTTTCTATCTTTTTTATAAAGTAGACATAACATTCTCTTCATTGTGATAGGTATTGCTCTCAGTCTCAGTCATATATGTAATGACTAAGAACATGTACATTTTGTGGTTATGACTGCATTTACATTTCTACATTTTAGGGCAATATGAGTTATTTTTTTCATTATATTTACATTCTACGTCAATTTAGATTACATTTTAAGTCAAATTAAATTTTAGGTCAGATTTACATTTTGCGGTCTACCCTCCCCATTTATCATTTTAAAGTAATAACCCCTGAAATTGATTTCTAGGTGTGTCTGCACCCATCGTGCTGGAGGCAAAATGCATGGTTACCTACCCTTTCAAAGGGGAGAATCGAACTGCTGTAAGTATCATTTTCCCCTTTTTTACCAATGAAACCAATCTATATTCATACATTGTGGTAAACCATACAGATTGCTATAATAGAATATAATGATGGGAGTAATTGTTAAGGAAAAAGAATGGGAAAACCGTAACCATAACCTACAGCTACAGTATGGCTAAAGGATCGACCATCAATTCTACAACCACTCTCAAATAAAAGTCACAATATCCTATGATATTTGTACAATATCAGGGATAGTTTACAGAACAAACAAGTTAATAATATACATAGTGTGTAATTGAATAGTAATTCAAAGATATAGTCATAACTCCAGCTCACCTCTCCCTACTCCTCAAGACTAAAGTGATATCCTTCTTCTAATTTGTTCACCCTTTCTAATAATCCTTTGTTGTATAAGTATTCATGGAAGGAAGAAATGCATATATAGCACTCAGTTATGATGATCTTAATATTCCCTCCATAGTATGTGCCCGTGCAGCCTACCCCTCGATGCCTGGAAAGACCATCTCCTGTGACGAGATTGGGCGGTACAAGCAAAAGCAGTGTCATGGCTCCAAGTGTTTCTGTGTGGATGAGAATGGCAAAAAGACAACCCGGCCTGTTCGAATTGGCAGCAATGCACACCGAAACCTGAAGTGTCCAAAAATTGACAAGTGAACGCTAACAGGGTTGCCACAGTCCAGGCTCATTAAAATTCCCTGACGATTCCCTGACAAATTTCATTTTCCCTGACTTAAACAGCATCATAAAATAAGCATTACCGCAACAATATTACCCATAGATTCATTATATCTTAAAGTTCACGATACTTCCTTTGCTACATAAGAAATCAAACTCAAATGTAAAAGTTGGCCAATTCTTCACTGATGGATTTGGGAATTCTATTTTTCCCTGACTGGGGTGACCTCTTTCAAAATTCGAGTTTTCCCTGGCCAATTCGAAAATTCCCTGACCTTTCCCTGATCTTGAAAAATAAAACTTTTCCCTGACTTGTAGCAACCCTAGCTAAAAGCATCTACCCAGCCAAATATATGATGTTATTATAATGTTGCAGCAACATTCTGTATTGGTTCTTGTTACTTTATAATTTCATGGCTCCCAATAACATTGCTGCAATGTACTGCAGTGACATTGCACTGTGACGTTATTATGTTCTGGCTACATTCTTCAACTTGAACAGAATGTTCTTATCACATTCTGTTTTGGTTTCTTTCAAACCACACCAAAAATAATATTATAAAAACAGTCTGATTTGGTGAGGTTTCAATCTCACCATCAATAACATAATTGTTATGTGCCATCTTGGTAAGTAACAAACTGACTAAAATAAATATGGTTGCAGAACGTTCCTGTTACATCATAAATTAGCTGGGTACTGCTATAAAAATAAAAACCCATTTTCTGTCAAGTAATTTTCTGCAGAAGATAGAACTGATACACTAGTCAGCACAGACATGGATTTTGGTGTATTCATAGCACAGAAATTATAGTGCTGAAATAAAGATTCACTTTCTAAAACAGGATGTGCTTATGTCATTTTTGCTTTCCAGTTCTACAGCTACATATTTAAAATCATATTGAAAGTAAAAGCTTATAGTTAAGTTTTGGATAATAGTACTAGGAAGATGACTGTGAATCAAGTATGATGAACATTTTTCTAAAAATGTTGATATCATAGAAATAAGGGCTGGGCTAGCTGGTAAAGTGGACAGGTCTATTATTGTACAAGATTTTCCGGTACTGTTGTACTGAAGGAGGAAGGCGAAAATACAGGGAATTGCGAATTCGCTGATAAATGAAGGGAATTAGCAGAGCGAAAACTCTCAGATTTTGAAAAATGTGCATCTAGATGGTCCTAGTGGTCCTAATAAGTACCTGTTTGGTTGTAGAGACTAGTAATCCAGTGTATTTGTGCTATTTGGAAACATTTATCTTAATTTTTAAATTAAATGGTAATTATGACAGTGGCTTTCCACGATTGCGCAATAATCATAACAAGTAACCATTTGAATACTAAACATCTGCTTGGAGAATGTGAGAGGTAACAAAGTGAAACCTTCTATGTCAATCTCAATACAATCCTATGGCAAAAAGATTTGCTGTGCGTGGAGAGTGATGAGCTGGTTCCTTAAGTATAAAAATTTCATATTCCCACTTTTTGCCAAAAAAATTGTGGTTTCTTTTCCAACTTACAGGAAAGGGACCGTCCATAAACAATGTCACACACAAGGGGGTGGGTTGGTGTGTTGAACAGTGTGACACTACCTGAAAACAGGCCTACTTTGATGTTTAAATCAGGGAACTTAGTGTGACAGGGGGGTGGGTGGGTCCCAAAAATACCCTAAAAAAGTGTGACATCATTTATGGACGGCCCCTAACCTGGTTCCCGCAATGATAGAAGTATAGAGAAAATTGTATGAAAGGTAGGCAGGCACCAGTTTTATGATAATTTTCTGTATGTTCCCGGCGAGTGTGTAAAATCGCGTACATTCCAGTTTATTGCTTGTTGCGCAAGTCGAAATGCTGCCCATTATAAAATTTCGCTGGATATGCTTGGATAGTGCTTCGATCCCCCTGGTTTCGAGGGGCGAAAAATAAGGGAGCTGTAATTTACCTTTCACTAAGGACACCTTCATTTATATTCAAAGATCCCTTCACACGTTCCCCTCTTTACCCCCCTCTGCATTCTTTGTTTCAACAGGCATGAAAGTTGTTTCTGTGGAAAATAATAAAATTGCTAGGTTGGTTGGTTGGTTATTGGGGTTTAACGCCGTAGCAACATCTAAGGTCATATCACGGCGAGATCAGAGTTTGACAATTCTGTCTGGAATGATCGTATCTATGGAATGATCGAATCTATGAGAAGATAGACCATACCCCTACACATTACTAAGGTTATTAAGGTACTACATAATTACTAAGGCAAAATACCACTAAACAAACTTGAAAATGCAGAAAAATGTTCACTTTCTCTTGTTTTTTAACATTTATCAAGGCACCACCAACCCCTATAGAAAAATTATTTTCTCCTTGGGATTTGGACGAATCTATAAACTGGACAAAAAATTAAAAAAATTAAAAAAACACGGAATTCAGCATTTCCGTGAAAGTTGTAAGCTACCACATCCTAATTTGTGCTTAAATATCCTTTAAGTAGAGAAATTATAGTCGAACCTAACTCTATCGATGTTCCCAAAGGACCTGACATAAATAAGTGTCCTTTGATGAATCAATAAACAACTGAAAGACATCCTTAACAGCTTCCACAACATACTTTATTTTACAAGAAATCACATAAATTCTCTCCATTCATACTTATTGTTTTCGTCCCTTTTTCTTTTTCCCCTTTAACCCCTTATTTTCTTTGATCTTGGTGAAGGCCCTGGTCCGTTTGACCTTGACCGTGCCCGGAGGAGTGCGGAAAGTGATCTCCTCCTCACTAGAGTCTTCGTAAAGCGAGATCGGGGCTTTTTCTGTAGGAACAGCGGCGTCACCAACCGCATCAGAAGAATTGGCAACAGGGGATGTCACCGGAATAGTCACCTTCTGAAAAACATAATGGGAATGTTCTATATTTCTTTTAATTTGAATCAATCTAAAAGGAAAATAAATCAATCATATAAAATTTTGCTGGGGAGTCATATATTTGACAGTGGAATAATACACAATGGCTTAATGTAAGGTTGTTGCTTGGTAATCATGCCCAGATATTTCAATAAAGATGTAAACAAGGGGTACACAGTCCTTGAAATGGAATACGCTTACTCTTTGTCTAAACAGACAGATTAACAATGGATAGAAACAGGATGCAAATAATGCCCACGTGGAAATGCGGACAAACCAGATTTATTTTTATTTTTATTTTCAAACACGTTTGAATAAGCTACACCTTTACCAGTTACATAATTGAAAGTCTCATTTCATATTGATGTACATTGGAGAATTAGCTTTCCCTTATGTTTTCCAATGAGTAAAAGGTGTATATTTCTCAAACATGACCCAAGACATGGGCAAAAAATACCAAGAATATTCATAACTCTCTTACTCAAAAAAATCGTCGTGTACAAGAAAACGTATGATTATATTTAGCGTTTCATAACAATTAGTTGTCCCTGTCAAAATCTATATTACTTGTATATATATTTTAAGGGAAAGCCCTACACCAAAGGAAAGGTATAAGAAAATAACATGCTTCAGTTACTTTAAGAGTTCGTCATTTTTGTGAAACAGAAACATTAAACACATCTTTCCTCGAATACATATCTTGCTATCACTGAATCCACACCCAGAACTATAGTTAGTAAATAAACAAATAAATGAAAGAATAGGCAGAAAAGACATTTTTTCAAATAAGAGGTCTCTCATTGGTTGTTATTAGAATATCTCAAGAGTAACTTTTCAGGGGACGGCTTCAATTGTAACAAAGACTGTATACTTTCGACACAGAGGTATCACACAGTTCTACTTAAAGGGGAAGGGGGTGTATATAAAGGGCAGAACAGCCATAATCTCAGTGGGGGGGAGGGGGGGGGGGGGGGGTTATCAGTCCAACAGTTCAAAGGGCTTCTGGAAACTTTAGGTATATTTTGAAATATCTTATTTATAAATTACTTTATTAGTCTGATTTGTAGTCAGCCTCGCTCATGAACATATCCAGCATCATTATCGTAGAAATGAAGAAAAATATCCCCCTATAACTAACCCCGAGCAGATAATTTCTTTTGAATATATGTCAGTTAAATTTGAAAGTTGTGGCTGTTCCACATCTGGTGTTACACCCCCTCCCCTTGTTGTGGCTGTTATCTCAGGGGGTCAGGGCCCACCAGATGACACCCTGACCCCGAGATTACCTCATTAGGGCTGTAACACCCTCAGCAGGAGGGATTCGTTAGGACCCTAACAGATTCTTCCCTTCTAAAAGACTAAGATTAGTTTACACGGAGACTTGGTGTTATTGTTTGTGGCATGCAGATACGTCTAACAGCTCACCATTATTACATAATAGTTGGTTATTGTTTGGATCCTGATCTCGTCTGGAAGGGAACGACATTTAGCACATAACTTCACATGAACATTTAACAAATAACTGCACAGGAACAACAATTAACAAATAACTGCACAGGAACAACATCTAAAATAAGACTTCACGGCACAGTTTACTTCGCAATGGAAGTTCTTTGAATGCCCTTATTCAAGTAGTACATGATACAGAATTTACTTCTGATGGCAGAACTATTTTCCAATTTTTGTATATGCTATCTGCTGTTGTGGAAATCTGACTTTTTTTTATTTCAAAAAGTAACGAAAATATGACAATGAAAAGGGAAAGTGAAATTCCATCACGCATAACAAATGATATTAATAATTAAGCACCTAAAGCGTGTACAAGCTGACAGAAAAACTGACAAATTAAACTAATATGTGGAACATTATGTTACACTGTATTAGATGACAGTTAACACGTACATATATATACATATATATATATACATACATATATATATATATATATATACATACATATATATATACATACATATATACATACATATATATATATATATACATACATATATATACATACATATATATATATATACATATATATATATATATACATATATATATACATACATATATATATACATACATATATATATATATACATACAAACATATATATATATATACATACATACATATATATATATACATACATACATACATATATATACATACATACATACATATATATATATATATACACATACATATATATATCTTTTTCCAAAACAACTATGACAGAAACAGATAGCACAACGTTGTAAGTAACGAATGAATCCTTATGACAGAATCTACAAAGTGTGAGACAACAAGACGTATTACTTTTTCAAAAAATTAATATCAATTAACATTTCCTCACCTTGACTCCAGGGAAGTCAAACTCTATTCCCATCTCGGCCAATTTGGACATGGTTTTGGAGGTCTTCTGCTGGAACCGTTTGGTAGACGCTTTTTGTTTGGCCACGGACTTAATGCTGTTGTGTCGCTCAATGGAGAGTTTGTGACTTTTGGTTTTCCGGAACGTGCGCTTTGACCCGGTGAAGGTGCTCTCATGGACTTTGTCGGCCGGCACGAACTGACCTGACAACAGAGAGAGAACAGTGTCAAGATATATGTTATACTATTACACAGGGTACCAATACAAAATCCATTTTCAAATTACCTGAGATTTGTCTGTTTCCCGGCAATTTTTCCCTGTCATATTGAGCAAGTGGTTCAAATTTAGGGGCCTTTGCATGCAGAAAAAATTTGGACCTAGCAACAAGAAGTCAAATCCTTACTATTGGAGAATTAGGAATTTTAAAATCAGGCCCAATGAAATCCCTGTGTTTTGGTAAATGAAACTCCCTGTGTTTTCCCTCTGTTTTGGTAAAATTAGCAAATTCCCTGTGTTTTCCCTGTCAGGGTATTCTTTTTGCCGTTTTCCCTGTTTACATCATATTTCGGATAAATAATCATGTTTGCCTACTCATCCTAAAAACGTTTGTTTTATTCATTTTATGGTTGTTAACGGCAATGATATTTATTTCTTAAGAATTAAACTCGTTTGGCTGTAAATTTGAGGAAAAGAACACGGTCAAATATTACTGAGAGTATTTCTACAACTTGCCAAGGCACTTCTCTGAAATTGGATTCGACTTATTTTAAAGCCCTCCATTTGAGAAACGATTTACGATTTTTCTAACCTTTTTCCAACATTAAACGTTACTGTTCTTTAATTTCGCCAATTAAAGACCAAAAATAGTGTTTTCTTTATAAGCTGATTAATTATGACAAATGTTTTAGATTAATACTTATCATGTTTATAGGATCATCCAGTCAATTCGCCATGAATATGACCTTAGTTGTCGAAACGGCGTAAAATATCCATTTAATACTCACTCATTCACACACCCAGTCAGCGACATGTTAGAGAACTAAAGGAAGATGAAATATTCTAATGAATTATACTTAAAGTATGCACAAAAACATATTGGAACTTACATTTGAGCAGTCTGTTGAACATGAGGTAATTATTCATGGCATCTGCGACAATCTTTGCTACTGTTTCTGATTCAAACTCCACGAAGGCATATCCCTTTGACCGACCAGACTGAAAAGAGATATGCGTATATTCAAAATTAACAACAATGACATTATACATCAGCGTCTTACATAATAATGCAGGTTTCTTTGGACAAATAAGGTAGGTTTAAGAAATAAATAATATAAAATAGTCACCGTCCAATATATTTTTTTATAAAAGACTAGGTTTAAAAATTAACTCCCAACATTTTCAACCAGGCGGACGATAATGTCTTTTGATTTTCTTTTTTTGTTTTTTTAAAGAGGCTCTATTTTTCTATATATATATAAAAAAAAAAATAAAAAAAAACTCTTTTGCCAACCAACTAAGAAGTCTTCAGTCCTCAGTGAAATTTGAGGACAATGACTGACATTTTAATTTCCAACTATGATAGTTTTAATTCTAAGATGCAGCCACAGGGGGGACCGCTGGTGATGGTGAGACCAGTGATCTTTTTTTAACCAGGGATGCCACTCCCGACTGATGAAAAAGTAGGAAACACTTTTCCTCTTTTTTTTTCTAGAAGCAACTCGGAGCAAACTTGATGCGCAGATTTCTAACATTAAATTTGTATTTGAATATCTAAAAACTATCACGAAAATACTCTAAAACAGATATTAAGTGATGTAGGTAAATTGTATGTGCAATCAAAAATCACCAAAAAGTAGGACTTCCTACAAAAGTAGGAAATATGGCATCTATATTTTACGCACCTTTTTACTCCGGGAGAGTTTGAGCTGGTTGACCTTGCCAAACTGTGTGAAGTACGCCTTCATCTGCTCCTCGTAGAAGCCGTGCGGGATGTGACCGACGTACACCACACCGACATCCTCCTTGCCTCCCTAAGTAAGAAAACAATAAATGTGAGGTCAGGTGTATACTGCATCCACCTCCTCCTTGCATCCCTAAATGGGCAAACAATAAACACAAGATCATGTACGCACGTTATT
This sequence comes from Lepidonotus clava, assembly GCA_936440205.1. Classification (NCBI taxonomy): domain Eukaryota; kingdom Metazoa; phylum Annelida; class Polychaeta; order Phyllodocida; family Polynoidae; genus Lepidonotus; species Lepidonotus clava. The sequence continues at coordinate 35,343,815 of OW387150.1, forward strand.
GCCCACATCCTCCTTCCCTTCCTACACAAGAAACAGTAGGTAAGATAAGACCAGAGATGCCAGTGTGATGTGATAAAAAAACCTGAACATTTTCTTGTTTCTAAATACATATGTATAAGAGAAGTAAATGGTCTAATGTGTCTACCAGAATGATTAAAATAAATGTAAGATACTTATATCTATCTTAAAACAGCTGGGCCGGATTGGGCCTGAACTCCTCATACATTCTAGTATAAGGGTGCAGGCTTTAAGCCGGCAGCTACAGACCCCTGGAATGACATACAGAGACCGCCTGTGGGACAGGGGGACTAACGGGAGGTAGTGGGACAGGGCCCAGGGATGTAAGTCAGGCTTGATGAAAAAGTCTGAAACCTTACAGTTAATGCCAAACTATATGATTATGAGTGTGCAAATCTCTGCTTGGAGTGGTTGCCTGTGCTTGGAGAGTGGAGAGTGGAGCATGTTCACAGTTAAGTGACCAAATGATAAAAGAATTGTAAAATATATATTCTTTCTCAATTCAAACAACATAATAAATTATAAAATTATAACCCATAACTCTTGCTCTTATAAGAAATTTAAAGAGTCATACTTAGAATTGCATTAATATCAACCAATCAGAGGCCAGTATTTATTCACTGCTCAGAAAGGTTTCAGACTATTTTGATAATCTGAACTTAGTCTGAAGAAAGTCTGAACTGGTTTTAATGTTTAGAAACCGTATTCAGAAGTGGATCATCAAGCCCATTGCCACTGTCAAACATGTCTTTGGATACTATTGAGATTTTATCCATGTTTTGACCATATTTGATCAATTTTATGCCAGTTTCCTTAAGTCTAAAAAAATCTGAAATCAGACTAAAGTCTGAAAACTGACATCCCTGCAGGGCCCCAGTAAGTGATACTCCAGCAGGCGGCCCTGGGTCAGGCTCTGGAGGATTCCTAAGGGACACTTTGAGCATTCTTCCTGTCATGACATCAATTTCAAAATTAATCTGAATGATTTATACATCTATTGTTTTTATTTTTGCACTTTTAAGAATGCCTGAAAACCTGAAATAACCTGACAACTGGCAACTGTGGGTAAGATAAGACAAATAACACAGAATTTAGGCGGGTAACTCTTCCCTTATAATAGGCCAAACAAAAAAAGTGTCGTGTACTGGCTTCATTGGCCCAAAAAAGTAGGGGTTGGTAGGTCGAATTTCTTTTTTCATTTTTGATATTTTTTTAAAACGTCATTTACAGAGTCCAATTGTTGACACATGATTTTGGTCAATTTGGACAATAATATTGTACTTCATTGACCTTCCACAAGACACATCATCTAAAATGAGTTAATTAATTCCTCCGAAAAAATCGGGGTAGGGCCGGGGGTAGGGCCTTCCGCACCAGTCGGCCTACCGTGAAATGATATCAATCAGAGGCTAGGAGTTAATGTGCAATATTTATGTATCTAGCCCAAAGGCTTGCTCTCTCCTTCGTACAACCCGCCGTGAAAGAAGGTTGCACAGGGGGAAACAGTGGGTCTGACTGCGACATCATCAATCGTGCGATTTCAAAACACTGAGCGATAATAGGGGTATTGCTGTTCCAACGAAATATTTGTGACTGATTCTCTGAAAACGACTGATGAGATTGAACAAAAGAGTATTATCTTAGTTGAAACTAACCTTCTTCTTTAGTTCTTGGACTTTCTGGTTGAATTCCTTCTGTTGTTCCACATTTAAGGAAGCATTTGGTGGAATCACCTTCGGAGTTTTTGTTGTGGAAGCCATGGCCATGTGCGAAGAGGATCATGGGAGCCGGAGAAAATGTGAAAGCTAGTTTGTAAAATCTAAAACAATTTTCCTTAATTTTTGCTAAAACATTTTGCAAAGATATCAATTGTACTAGTAGTGAATTATGATTTCTTAATTCAATAAATAAAGAAACAACACTTTGGCGAGATCACGTCGTATCCTGGCAACAGAAAACAAGATGGCGAAGATCGTCCTGGCAGGTACGAAAAATGAATAATGTTTTTCAGATTTACAGTAAATTGACTAATTGTCACTGCTTAAATTACCCAACATCTGATAACAGAATACCTAGTTCATATAAGGTCTCATTTTCTCCAGTCGGTGTTGGATATTATGTAGTGTAAACTTGATTATTTACTTGGTACGTAGTGTTGTTGACAAAGTGTTTTCACTGCTGTCAGTGTCACTGTGTCAGTCGCTCAGTAGACCACTCAGACACTGTGAGTGTGACTGTCGATGTTGACCGAATGCCACTATATATAAAAGTATTATGTCTGATTTTAGAGTACACTGTCATGGCATCAAAATTCATATTTATCATAGAATTAACGTGTTTGGGAGGGGGTTTGAGCGTTCAGTCTTCAGACGTTCAGTTCAGAGCATAAGCCATAAATAATAATGATTAATTTAACCCTTTAAGGACGCCAGTATCTCTCAGGCATCACCAAGCCTAGACTCCTGTATCTCTTAGGCATCACCAGGCCTAGACGACAGATGCCTGAGAGATACATAGCACATATGTCAGAATTGTCAATTTGATGCTTAATAAATATAAAAAACTTTTTTTCTATTTAAAAAGACTAAAATCAACCAAATTATATTCTATCTAATAATTGCCATTTTGGAAATAATTATTTATGTCATCTTATAGCTTCTAATTGGTCTAATCTAAAATATTAGGGTATCAGTGGCGTCTTTTGGGCAATTTCCCTCAGTTATTTGGTGTCCATTATGTAATATTTTAAAATTTTGTGGCGTCTTGAAAGGGTTAATGTTCAGTCTTCAGAGGTATTTTTTTAGGCCTTTTTTTTAGTGAAGTTCTAATGTCACATGTGGTAGGTGAAGTTGTGAATGAACTAAGAGTAGACACCTACCCGGGCCAGTGTTGTCAAGAGGGTAACTTTTAGAATAAGTCATTTATTTCACTCTTCTTTCTTTTTTGGCGCAAAATGGGGAACCACAAAAGTGCAATCTACCTCAATAACATGTGGAAATAGGGATGAGTTAGCCATTTGCAGTTTGACAATCTAAGCCTAAGGAACAGGGCCAACAATTTTCACCAAAATTAGGACCAAATTGGCCCTAATGGCCGACAGGGAATTTCTGCTGTGGAGATTGACATATTGGGGACCCTATCCTATAGTTAAGTTAGTATAGAGTAAAATTCAGGACCGACAGAAAGCTATCAGGGCCAACAATATCTTGACAAAAAGTTAGTTTCCAACACTCATTTGGGAATGAATCCTAAAGATCTATTGGAAGAGTGTAATACATATTCATTTTCCTTCCAATAACGTTATAGCAAAGTCCGAGTTCTCCGGTATAACGTTATTATAATCTCTTACTCTATAATTGTGTTTTCTTTGTTTTTCAAATATTTAAATAGGAGCAGACTTCCGACTTAGAAAAACAAAGAAGAAAAAATCTTAAAAATGTATTTCACCTAGTAACGATGACATGGTTGTTTTGTAGGGAAGGCGGATTGCCCATACTATGCCAAGACGGAGATCCTCGCGGATTCCCTTGTGAAAAACTTACCCAAGTTTAAACTACACAAAATCGTCAAGCAGCCACAAGAATGGGAGGTTAGTTACCTTTAGTGATTTATCTAGAATTATAATGACATTGGTTCAGAACATGTTCAATAAGAAACGTTAGAACATGCTAAAGTGCAGAATGTTAGACATAATAACTAAGAACGAAATGATAACTATCATAGACACAAGTCTTTAAGTCGATGAATGTGAGTTGTAATTGCATTTAAAAAATAGATGATATAAATATACTTCAAAAATATATGGTAATCTTCAAAAAACCATAAAAAAAAGTTTAAATGTCGAAGCAGATGTATATAGATAAATCTATGAATATTTGTCGCAAACAATTTGAATTATTATATAAATAGCCCTGAAAAACTAAACATAAGTAACAATTAGAAAATTTGGTTGAGTAAAATCGTTTAAACTAAACTTGGCATATATATGTACATAATGTTATTCTGTGTACAGAAATGGCTGAAGGAGGAATGCGGGGAGCGAGGTTGGGACCACACCAAGTCGCCCATCATCTGGCGCGAACTGGTGGACCGCGGTGGCAAGGGCATGCTCATTGGGGGACCCAACGAGTTCCAGGTGTGTACATACTAGGGGTAGAAATTAACTTTATACATTTGGCTGCAAGCACTTTTGTGGTTTTTTTTAGTTTTTTTCTCAGATTTAAAAACTATAATATATATTGATGGTGTAATTTGGCCGATGATTTCTAAATTTTTAATGTGTGCAATTGCGTTATCATAAGCATTTTAACAAAGATTGAGTTTTTTAATAAAATTATATAGATATATTTCAGAAAACATAGTTTTACACCTAGACCATGGTACTTGGTAAAGACCAAATAAGCATACTAAAAATGTAACATTGAAATTTCAGGAATACTGCTGGACGTACTATGGAATAAAATCTGACTTTACAAGCGATGACATGAGGAAGATTGCCGGGGAGAACCTTCAGACTAGGACCGAAATTGAAAAGGAAGAGGCCGAATTAAGAAGCAGAAGTAAACCACTTAAAGTGTGTATCACTAATGCCAGCAGTCCGATCTGTTACGGAATGATCAACTTCTTCGCGCGGGGCGATGTGCTGGGGTCGGACGTGGAAGTAGCTCTCCATCTTTTGGACTCGGAGGACAAACTGGATTACCTGACCGGGGTGGAGATGGAAGCTACAGATCTGGGATATGGTTTGCTTCGCAAAGTGTGTGTAACATCCAAGCCAGAGGAGGCATTCAACGATTGCAGTGTGGTTGTGTTTTTAGACAACATTGCACAAAACGAAGGGGAGTCGGACGATGACTGGCTTACGCGGAATAACACAGTATTTGCTAAGTACGCGGCAAGTCTGAACACTTGCGCTAGGCCGGATGTTAAAGTCCTAGTGGCTGGGGATGGACCGATAAACTTCAATGCCAACATGCTGATTCTTAACGCCCCGAACATCCCCAAACAGAACATTGTGGCCCTGGCCCGTACGGTCGAGAACCAAGCCAAGGCTATTATTGGGCAGCGGCTTTCGGTGAACTCAGCCGGAGTCGTTGACACTGTCATCTGGGGCAACATTCACGGTACGAACATTGCAGATGTATCCAAGGCCCGGGTCCATGGTTACGAGGGCGCCATCACCGGTCCCCCCACCTACTCCGTCCCTGCGGTAGAGATGGTACACGATGACAAGTGGCTGGCATCTGAGTTTGTCGGGTTGCTCCAGAAGCGGATGGAGTGTGTGGAGGAGGCGTTGGGGCGAGGCGGGGCCATGGCCCAGGCCAGCGCTATCCTGGACACGCTGCACGACTGGTGGAGCGGAACCCCAGAGGACCAGGTCTTCTCACTTGGCGTCTTCTCAGAAGGTAAAAAAACTTTTTTCTTTTACACTTTTTTATAATATCATTTTTTTTCTTTTTTCACCTTTTTTTTGGTCGTTTTTCACTTTTTCATACATTTTTGTTGCGTTGGTGTACATACAACTATAGATGGTCTAGGTATTAGTGACCAACGCAACCAAGGTATAGGTCCATTTTTGAAGTGGGTCTATTGTTGTGGACCAGTGGACCGTGTAATTGTTTAATTGGTGTGCCCTCTCTGACCCCCAGTGGTGGTCAGACTGTGGGGCCTCCACTCAGTGTCTTCTCATTGGTCACTGGTGGTAGAGTAGGAGGGACAAGTATCAGTGATTGACATCCAGTGTCTGGGAAGGGATGGCTGGTCTGGGTGAGGGGTCGGTGGTGGGTACGGGTGGGGGGGGGAGGGGGGGGGGGGGGGTTGGTGACTGGTCCACCCGGGGGGGGGGGGGCATTGTTGCTTTGGGGGCGCCATCATTCTAGTCGTTATTGGTAAAACACGCCCCCAAAGCCTTACTTCCACCCTCCCCCTCCCCCTCCACCCCCACCTCCACTTATGATTGGTCAAGGCAGTCTCCTCAGAGCACGGCTGGTTGGCCCTGATTGACAGGTGAGGATGGTGTGGGCCCTCTACTCTTAGAGCAACGAGTATAGGCCAGAGGGAGAACAATAGAAGTAGGGCGTGAATACCCACCAGTCAAGCGGAACACCTCCACATAATCTCATGGCGCTGTAGACTGTAGTTACGTCCAAGTCTTCTAGGTGCTCAAACTGCCCTATAATATGTAACTTGCAAGAGGTAGGTCATGAAAGGACTAACGGCACCAATGCAGTGCCACACAGGCGGCATAGGACAAGGTGTAGGGTGTGGGGAGGGGCGGGGGTGGAGTCAGGGATAGATCCTAACGTTTTACTCCAGCAGTCCAGCTGGGGGTTCTGGCCAACAATCTTCAGATTTCTAGTATAACATTTAAAAACCACCAACACAACATCGGCCAGTTTCTGGCCGACAATCTTCAGATTTCTAGTTGTTTGTACACATTGGTTCATTCACTGAGTCGGGTTTATACAGTGTATTGACTAGATAACCCTTCTTTAAACTTTAAGTCACTCTAGTCCTACACTAAACATTGATTGCAACCCAGTTCGACAGTTCGAAACTAGACCTTGATAGTATGAAAAAGGATGCAAGGGTAAAAACCTTGTTTTAACATTTCACACATTTGAAGCTTTGGGAATAGTTGTAATCCATAAATGTCACACAATTGTATATGATCAAATTAGGGGGAGAACGGCTTTCCTGGGCCACTGGGTACCATCCATAGGATATTGGTGTACATGGCGGGCACCAGCAGCCAAGAAAGTTCTTGGCGTGCTTCACTGATAATCTACTGCTGGTACCCAGTGGCCCAAAAGAAAAACTACTGTAGTCAGCTGTCTCAGTTTCGGTGGTAGGTAATATCTAAGAGCGGATAACGTCTTGTTTGAACAGTTTTTAGAAAATCGGTCATATTCCACTCGAATCTAAATTGTAACTTTAAAATCCAAATTGCTGGAGACAATGGTTCAAGGCACATTCAAAGTCATAAATGGTTTAAAATGTGATCCTAGTAACACGTTACTGAACTGTAATAGGTATTTACAAAATTACAATTACGTAAGTAAGTTAATATAGGCGTGTAAGATAAACGAAAAATAGGCCAACCAAAACATCGATCAATAGGCCAACCAAAAAATAAGACTGAATGCATGTATCCCTCAAAAAAGAAACATCATTGACTAACTAATAATGTTTACACATATCTATCAACAACTTTTCCTGAACTATTCTGGCCAGTTTTCAGTTAAAGAAAAACAATTTCAGAATGTGGATTCTGTTTGCAGGTCACTACGGCATCCCGGTGGGGATCGTGTTCTCGTTCCCCGTGCGCTTTGATGGCAAGGGAAACTGGACCATCGTGGAGGGGCTCGAACTTGACACGGTGCAGAAGGAGAAGATGGCCAACATCGCTAACGTAAGAGGTCTTATATGTGGGGCAGTGAGGGGTTGAAGAGACCCTTTTGGGCTGCTGAATATGTACTTTTGGATAATAGTGTGCATGCCAGAAACCTATTACCTTTGGATGTTGCCTTAAGTGACCGCACCTGGCTCGAGTCCACAGTGGGGAATTTGCCTGCTACACCACCATGCCCTGCGATCAGGCCACCCCCATAGATTCCGTCATACAACTGTCTTCAGTCAAAAACCGGCAAAATATGGAATAGTCTTAATAGCTTTTGCTTAGTGAGCCGCGTAGGTCCCTAACAACGTTCTGTAATATCTGAAACATTAATTTATTTTGCTATCAAAACGCGCAAGTGCAAGTCAAGGAAAAGCTATACATAATGTAACAAAAGTGAAAAAAAATGTTTTGAAAACCAAACCTATATATCATCCTACTAGTATATCAGTCCTTTTATTTTCACTACATAACGTAAGAAAAGTAGTGGTTTCAGAATTTGTGTGCGATTTTCTTTATTTGACAATAAAAGTAAAAATCCTTCTATTTCATCGTTCAGGAATTGTTACTGGAAAAAGAAGTGATCTACCCTGACCCCAACAAACCCAAGATCTCCATCACGGCACCCACAACACCAGTACAAGGTAGGAGACGTCTAACCGAATGTTATTTTACCTCTTTGTCTCTATGTTTAGCACTCTTAAGTGACGGATCTGAGCAGGCTTCCCTTAGTTTAAGATACATAAGTCGAGTTGCTCAGCGCCCATATCTTCTCAACTGGTTTTAATTATTAGGCTACTAAGTTGAAATGTCATTAGTGTCTCATAATACCTGATTCTGTCTTGTCACCAAAAATAATGAAGGCATTTGAAGATAACCTTGAAAGGGATTGTCAAATGTAGTTACTTTGATTTACAAACAAAATAAATATGAACAATATGAATGGTTCACCTAATTAGCCTAATCACAGAATTACAGTTTTGAAGATATGGTCTCAGGTGACTAATCTAGAACTGCTGTGATGAGATGACATACGTATACATTAATGTGACCGTAAAAATACACATATTGTTGTTACTAATGTTAGTCAGGGGTGCCACTCATGAGAGATGAAAAATCCGGAAAAGTAGTAAGGACGTTTCCGGATTTTCACTCTTGAGACTAAAAGCATGCAGGCATTCAGTTGAAAAAGCTTGGTTTCGTATTCAAAAGGCTTAGAATTGGTACAAGAATGATCTCAAATGTGAAAGTAATTAAGAAAAGAAATCAATAAATCTTCTCTACTGAACGGATAAAAAAAAACACGGAAATCCGGAAAAGGTGGGAAAAATAGCATCACTGAATACATGTACATTCTAATTTAAGAAATAAGTCGTTGTACAGAGAAAATAACATGTTTTTATCTGGTCAAAAAGGTTTTCAAATAAGAGGGTTCGAGAAGTTAATCGGGTGGTTTCTTTGTAGGTGAGGAAAAGAAAGTATTCGGAGACTCACAAACGGAGGAGAAAACTGATTCTGAAAAACCTGAAGAGGAAAAGTCTGAGGAGAAACCGGCGGAAAAACCGGCAGAGGAAAAGGTGGAGGTAAAAACGGAAGCAGAATAACGTGCGCAATACACGTCGCAATATGATTACATTCTTTATGTTGAAAGGTTAAAAAAAACATACCCAAATGCATTTGTTACTTCTTAACATGGCAACACATATCGATAATGTTAATGCACGTAATGCCCTTACTACATGCCTTGGATTATACTTGGATTACTCTGCCTGATTATTTCTTTGGAAAAAAAGTCTGACTTTGAATGGCACCCAAAATCCAGAAAAAAATGCCTTCCCGTATTCCCCCTTCTGTGAGCTATCAGATAACTGAACTGTCTACCAAAAACTGTATAGATATATTGTTTATATTCAAAGTGTATATATTGTATGAATAAAAATGTACTGAGCTATTTACGAGCGTGTTAAGTGTTCATTTCATTTAATCCTATCGCAGTTTAATTTAGGTAAATTGTCTATATATATATATGAAGAGGAAGAACGATGAATTCAAACATCAGCATTTGCTGACCCATTCAAAACACGTCTTTATAACAATAATGTCTTACGATTCAAATGATAGTCCAAAGCTATCACGTATTTTGTTTCGGGGAAAAAACATTACTCCGCATATCACAGGGACCTTTACGATAAGACTCTTTGGTAATTTATGTTCAGATAATTCTTAACTAGTTAATGATACATGTGCAAATGTCATCTGCTTTTGTTGATATTGTCTGAGATCGCGTGGGAAGGAAATATATACCAGTAAGTAGCGTCCTAGGTAACTAAACCTCACCTAAAGAAATACAGGGAATAGTCTCTTTTACACTTTTATTTTCATTGCTTATCATTGGTTTTAATCATTTCTCCAAAATTGGTTCTGGAATGTCAACATTGTACTAGATCTGAGGCAAGTCTTGCCTAGCCATTGGTTTATTATATCAAACGATATCACAAACCGAACACATTCTTTTCTGCAAATCTGCTAAGCACCTCTGACACACTAACAATAACAAGCATCACATGAAAACGTGATGAATATCTCATTTCCAAACGTTATATTCTTTAAAGGATATTTCAAGTATTGAAAAGCAAATTAGATTACATTCTAGGGTGATTTTCTCTTCAAAACTCCGGCTCTTTTACTGATAAAACAGGCTAGAACATAATGAGGACAGTAACTAAATATAATTCTGGAATAATTAAATGCTTGGTGACCATACATTTCATGGTAAAATAAAAATAGTTTATACAGTAAATGGGGGAACGTAGACAATATTTCAATCAATTTGCAAACACGACTTTGTAATATAGAATTGACTCAGTCTCTTAATGTCGGGTCAAGATTTAACATAAATAATGTTTTTTCTTTTATTGTAGAGCATTATAACATTCATCTGAACAAAGATTTTTCCATTAACTTGGAAAAGAAAGTACTGAAGAACTGGTAAAAGCAGCTGAACATTTTCGGGGCCACAGTGGGCCTCATCTGTACGTGAACCTTGCACTTGCCGTTCTCGCTCACCGTCCGGAGTACGCGCACCTCAAACTGTAGAATGGGGTTAATATCCAGCTGCCCGATCTCCTGGTGCAGCGTGCGTGTGATCAGTTTTTCCAGGTCCATGCTGTCCTCCTGCAGCTCCCCGCCCGTCTGACGCAGCGCTTTCTTCACCCGCTTTCTCCCCGCCCACATCTGGTACGCCGTGCTGCAACTCATAGCCAGCAGCAGCATTTCCTTCGCACTCTTTTTGTCCAATGTTTGCACGCTTAGTTTTTCTGTGCCTCTATCCACTTGAGTTGAGTCATTGTCTGTTATTTCTACTCCTCCTTCTGTTACAGGTTTCTGAACAGCACTTTCAACTTGTAAGGTTTCACTACTTTCTGCTTGAGCCTTATTTTCTAAACCATCCGTATTTTCTGTGCATGTCCTCTTTGCCGTCGGTTCAGTTGGATCAGTTTCTGTTGACGGCCGTTTCTGTGCCTTTGCTATGTTACCTTTACTCTCTGACTTCTTCGCAACACCTTGACCATTAGCCTCCACATTATCACAGGTTTCAGTTGAGTTGTTCACCGCTAGTTGACCTATTTCTATGAGCTGCTCAGAGGGGTCCATCGCACCTGCCTGTGGCCGGTCTACCTTTAAATTATCCTGACTGCCTGAATCCCTAGGTTGAAGGGGTCCACCTGATGAGCAGTTCCCTTGAGAATGACCTACTTTTGTGACCTGCTCACCTATATGACCTAGATCTTTGACCTGCTCGTTTTGGTGACCTGATTCTGAAACCTGCTCGCTTTGCTGACCTAGTTCTGGAACCTGTTCGCTTTGCTGACCTAGATCTTTGACCTGCTCGTTTTGGTGACCTGATTCTGGAACCTGCTCGCTTTGCTGACCTAGTTCTGGAACCTGCTCGCTTTGCTGACCTAGATCTTTGACCTGCTCGCTTTGCTGACCTGGTTCTGGAACCTGCTGCCTTTTCTGGCCTAGTTCTCTGACCTGCTCACTTTGCTGACCTAGTTTCTCGAGCTGCTCATCCGCTTGTACCTGGCAGGTGAACAGGAGCACCTCCTCCAGCGTCTCTTTAAGCAGTCGACACACCTCTTTGGTCCAGCGGTCCCTCACCTCCTCCACACCGCGACTCTCGGCAAACACCCGCTGCGGTATGTTAGCAGGTCGGAACTCTGTCTCAACCATGTAATCAAATCCCCCTGGAGCGGACTTGGTTTTTGTCGAGGTAGACTGGTTTGGGAGTGGGGTGAGTCGGTCTTTGGAGACGAGGAAGGTGAGACCCCAGTCGTGGTCCTCTCCTGGGGTGGTGAACTGGGCGCAGGAGCACTTGGCCCGAGCCTCAAGTAACTCGTCCTGCAATCGCTCAGCGAGACGATCGTTGACGTTTTGTGCCACATTGTGACTCAGCACAAAGGGGTCCTGGATGTTCACTACGTTGAACTATAAACAGAAGAAACAAGGCACACTTAGAAGAATTGATGGCATAAAGTGCACATTACATTTACAGTATCATATCATCCACAAAATTACTTTTTGTTCTAAGAAAACTGCATTATATTAAGTGTTAAACTATGAATTACTTCCCTCGCGATCTAAACAAAAATCAGTATGGAATCTTTTATCTCCAATGAAGTCTACTATTTTTTGATACTCATCAATTAAGTCATATTTAATTTCCTAAGGCTGAAAGAACGTATGTGATTAAAACGTTGCATGCATCTACAAAAGTGATTTGAATAGAAAATGAATAAAGTTAACTTATAATCAAAGACCTAAATGATCGTGTAAACACTTAAGGATGTTTGGAAAATGTTAGCCGCACCTTAAAGTCCCCCTGCCCGGGCCTGGTGGCCGCGAGCTGTCGGAACTCTGACACCAGCAGCAGCTTGCCGTCCCGCGGGCAGATGACCGTATCGGCAAAGTTCACTTTGCAGAAGAACTCAAAGAACCCGCAGAGCAGGCGCACGAGACTGGAGTCGTTACGTTCTGTCATTGCGCACTTTGCAGGGTCCCTGGTAAAACTGCAGTCCCAGCCATCAATGGTTGTCTTTTCTTCTGTAAACATACAATATTGAAAAAATAAAATATACTATAAAATAAAATATATAATATATATAAAAATACAATAAATTTTCGTGTTTATTTTATACCATAGCTGTTTGCTATTCACATTTTCTAAAAGTCCATTGGATAGGTTTTGGCTTGTGGAATACGGGCTTAAGGTTAGAGTAGGGTGATCAGCTTCCCCTTTGCAACAGTTGTGCGTGTTTGCTTATAACTCTGCTATTTCTTTCTCAATATACACATATTATATATCATGTTAAAGCTTTATATCTCAGCTATTTAATGATATTACATTTTATTTAGTTACATTATATTTAAGAGCCGAAATAAGTCAAAGAATATGAAAAAATGATTTTTTAACTTTTATTTTTTGAACATGGATTTCTTAATTACCAATGGCTCAATGGTTTTGAAACTTCTTAAGTATGATAAAAACATTCCTCTCAAGGGAAGCGTGTCTCAGAATTTAGATTAAAGGCTTTGTTTATTTTTTATTGTGTAAAATGTAAAAAATGATGAAAAAAATACAAACATTTTTTTCTACATTTGATAAAAAATTAACCAGGCCCTAAATTAAGATTCTGAGACACGGTTCCCTCAAGAGGAATGTTATTAATATATATGAAAAGTTTCATTGTTGTTCATTCATTATTAAGTGAGAAATCCTTGTTCAAAAAATAAAAGTAGAAAAATTCGAATTTTATGTCTGAAGCTATATTTGTTACCAACTTATTAGTCAATAATTCTAACCCTTAAATGGGAAGATAGTCATGAAAAGCAGCTATTTTTTGGTATATGATATGTTAAGATACCTTATATATTAAGAGAGCTATGAGTATTTAAGTACTACCCACAACGATGAGGCGCTCATCCCCCTACTCTAACCTTAACTGACCTGCTAGTTCTGACAGGTGACCAATAGGTGGCAGCAGTGGGGGTTGGCAGGTCTGGAGGTACGTCATCACCAACCAGCAGAGGGCGTAACTACTCAGTCGCTGACTGCCCGACGTGCCGCCCGAGATCTCGCACGACTTGAAGAAGAAGCGCAGTGCGAACACCAGAGGTTGAACGCGCGCGTCAAGTCGACAGAGGAACTGAAGCAGCTCCGTGTTCTGAAGGGACAGTCTGAGGTGGTAGGGGAAGAGGATAAAAATAACTAAGATAGCAAGGACAGAGCTACAACCAGGCGATTTAACATTTCTTACATTCACAGATATGCCACTGACAAGACAAAACATTCGGAAAAATATTTCGGACATTATTTTCCGACTTAGCTCTGAAATAAAAGGCTTTTTTTCGTGGTTTTAACGGCCTACAAATATGTAGGAATAATTTCAAAAACATAATCATTTGAGCATTTAGGCAAAATCCATGAGACTAAGACCTGACGGAATATTTTTGATAGTTTTTTTTAACGACGCTTGTCAACGCCTTTATTACTTATATGATTAGTGAATAATGAATTTAATCTTATTAAGTAACCTTATTAAAACTGTGTAAAAAAAGGTACCCCTGCTTACCCGGTGCTGAGGGAGAGGTCACACTGCACGCCTCTCTTGGCCTCGACAAAGCGGATGACCGGGCAGCGCGTTGCGGGGATCAGCAATAGCTGGGAAAAGAGCAGGTTAGACCGCGACAGCATCTGACGGAGGGAAAGTTATGTCTTATGATTAAAGAACTTTTTATAGTAGATTCGCATATATTGTGTCAGAACTTCGAGCAATGACGGTAATTAAGGATTCTTACTTTACTTAGGCGCAGACAAATAGGAATGGTTATCGAGCTTATCTCGCACATGAATTGTCACCAGTTTAGATCCTGGGTAAATTTGAATAAAATAAATTCTAACTCTATTAAATTCAAATAAGATTAATTCCAACCCTATTCAATCATCGTTTAATGAGAGAAATCGATATTTCCTATCTACTCCTTTATGGTTCAATACATTGAAATATGGCTTGCATTCTGGAAATCTATGCGCTATATGTGACAAATGTATCACTTAGTGAACTGAATTAGTGATTCCATTTTCAAATGCACTCATAGTCTGGGTACATCTAGTATTGGCAAACAAATATATGAAGAATTATCTTCTCGAACCTCACTCATCTTGTGTCCTCTAAGTAGGTTGTAGAAGATGGTATTTTGGTGTGGTTCCTTTCCTATACACATAATGGCCCTAGACCCTTAAATTTGACATGGCGACATGACCCTTTTTAGACTTAGCGACATCCTACATCACGATTTCTTAAGTTTGACAGGGTGACATCACAATGTCTTAAATTCAACAAGGCGACATCAAAGTTTCTAAAATTCGCCGGTTGAAATGGACGATTCTTAAATTTGACATGCGACATTATGACCCCCGATCAAGGGCCCCCACATACATTACTGTGAATCTAACCTTCTTTATGTAGCCTGCTCGGTGCATAAGGGTGGCGCGTGTCAGAGTGGCCTTCAGCCCGGGCCCGTCCTCTATCCGAAACACCGCCTGGGCGGCCGGGTCGTCAGCGGCCGGGGGTGGACCAAGACCCAGGTCCAGTAACAAGTCCATGTCACACCCGCGCACACCGAAACCGTTCACAGAGGAACCAAACTGGTGCACTTTACAACCTGGAATTGAATTATGATTTATAATTATATTTGAACTGAATTAGTGATTCCATTTTCAAAATGATGTATTGTATGCTTAAAACGTCTTGGAAGACTTGGAAAAGGAAGAGACGAAAGGGAAATGTAAAAGAAACGATTGGTAGAACTTTGAAACCTTTATTTCTTTAATTTGCTATATCTAATCTGAATTTTGAATAAATGTATTTAATCGGTAGTGCATAGCCTTATACTAACCTCATCACAGAAATACTAACCTTCGATTCTGTTTTCAAATACGGACTGCAGACTTTTGACGATCTCATTTCGGTCTTGAATATCCTGTTCAGTTAAACCAACCAGATCTTTCAACTGCGTTAGCTGATCTATAACCTGGTAAAAAAAAAAAAAAAAATATCATAATCGATCAGTTAGTCTTTTTTTTAAATCAATGTTAAAACCGTACTTGGTCGACTTTTTACCGATCCTTATGTGAATTCTGGGTACTGCCGAGTTAAGGTCATCCAGTTTATGACCAATCCTGAACATTTCAAAGACCTATATTTTCAGCATTAAAGAGAAACTTCTAAGAGATTACAAAGTTTAGGGTACTTAACTTAGAAATCTTATAATTTTTTCAAGGCAATTTAAGACTTTGGAAAACATCCAATAATCATGATTTATCCAAATTAATCTAATCCACAAGTGACATCTTACAATGCTACGACAAAGATTGAAATTGTTTGTGTTATCTAATAAATCCATACAAACTAATTACCATAAACTAATGGGGGGGGAAAATCCCCCAAAACATCAAATACAAGCTACGCGGCAATGCAAAAAAAAAAAAAACTCACCGACTCTGCGGACCGCAGTGCCTGCACCACCTGGTCTTGGTCGACCCCAGGGGCAGGGGTGACCGCGGGGTGGTCCGGGGGTTTGCGCGGGGCCTTGGACAGTGGGACGCTCACCGCCTTGACCTCTCGCTGTCTCACCATGAGGCGCTGACCACAGAAGTAGTGGGAGCGGCATTGGAGGACCGACCGCACCGAGCCAGCCGCCTTGAATTCAACGAAGGCAAAAAATCCCTGGAAAAGGGGGAAAGGGTCTATTTCAGCAGGTTGCAAATCAGGTCGATTTTGTGCGTTTTTTGAGCATCTGACCCAATGGACTACTTTTTTGGGGGGGATATGCATTATTATATTGTGAATCTCTTTACATTGAAAGAATGACCGTCAATTTATCGGTATTGTATAGTTATTGCGAGAGAAAAAGTGGATAATTAGTGGAACCTCTAACAGGAGAACATGTAATAAATAAATAAAAAACCTACTTTCTCAAATCTGACCTTATTCTACATTGCTAATTCGATTTTCAAATAAGATGCCAGAGAATCGGTCTCAGCAAAAGCAAACCATTTTAATTTGATAGTAAAGAGATCAATCATATGATGGTTACAGTAAAAAGAAAATCAACCATGTGACAGTTATAACCTTTTCCTTCTGTAGAAACACTTTGGCGACTTCTCCGAACTTGGAGAAGAACTTGGTGAGCGTGTGGGTAGTGGTAGCGGGTGGGAAGCCGCGCACGTAGACGCTGCGCTCGGCCTCCGCCTGCCGGTGGTGTTTGAGGAGCGCCATGCGCACGTGCTTCTTCCCCTGCGCGTGCAGAGGCATGTTGCCTACAGACAAAGGAACAGATATGTAATATTTGTTACAATACATGGACTATAAGCCCCCCCCACTCAATAACTTTTTTTCAACTGATCGGCTTTGTAATTGGTCAAAACACAGTCTAGACAGTAAGATGATCACAAACATTTGCTCTAAGTATTCGTAATATAGGACTGGAGAACTACTTGTAGTAGCCAGCTATAATATGGGGCAAAAAGGAAAAATTAGCCTGTCTGAGATTTATATATACTCCCTTCTAATGTATACCTTTATGTATGTTCCAGGTGGCCACCTGGGTATGTTAATCTAATAAAAGACCTGCTACAACAAAACCTAGTTATCATTGACACTTGTAGTGGGCTGTCAGACAAAAGGGCCGATTTTGCCATAATATTTTTGGCCCTGACAGCTTTCTGTAGGCCTTTAAAAGGTCCTAATATTTATGACCAATATGGCCGTTGATGATAAAGGACCAAGAAAGAAATGCATAGAATATGTTCAGAAAATATAGAAAACACATCCTGATGTCTGTTGGCCATCAGGGCCAATTTGGTACTTTTGTTAGTAACAATTCCGGTCCCTGCTCTCAAAAGTTCGGCCATTGGCCAATGAGCCTGCCTTTGTGGCAAACACTGTGACACTGTCAGACTCAAAGACTAAGTCTACTGCAAGTAGGGCCTTAGAGGCTCTGGGATGTAGAATGCGATAGGCTGTAGGACTGCCAGGCTGCTGCAAGTAGATCGAGTGTTCTAGACTAAAAAAAAATGGATATAGCAACAACAACAACAACAACAACAACAACAACAACAACAACAACAACAACACATTGCTGTGTTCAGGTAACATAGGTTGAAAAAATTAGGGTAGGTAGGTCTACTTTTTTTTCCATTCCAAATAGATATCGGCAGTGTGGGAAATATATTAAAAAAAGAGAAAATTTCCTCTAAAACAAATTCTAGCAGCTAAATTACATGCCCTGAGCACCTACATGATGTCCCATGCTGTTCCAGGCTTTCTTGGTCAATTCTTTTGGATTTCAAACAAATTTTGGGAAACAAATTCCTAAAGAAAAAGTCAGGAAAGGGCCAGAAACATTGGGTAGGTCGGGTTACCTGAACACAATTTTTTTTTTAGGGTTGGTATGCTGTATTCAGGGTACCAACTCAAAATCCATTTCCAAATTCCCTGAGATTTCCCTGTCCCACTGCAATTTGTTGCTGTGTCATAGATCAACTGAGTTATTTAATTAAAAGCCTTCAACTGCAGAACAATTTTTTACCCAACAACAAGAAGTCAAATCCTTAGTACTTTGAGAATTGGGAATTTCAGAACCTGGTCATATGTAATTTCCTGCGATTTCCCCATGTTTTGGTAGATGAAATTCCCTATGTTTTGGTAAAATTTGCAGATTCCCTGACCCTGACAGCTGTGACTGTGTTTTCCCAGTCACTGACAGTGTCAGGAATTTTCTTATCTTTTTTGGTCTGTTTTCCCTGTGTGGTTGGTACCCTGCATATTGTCTTTATTGGTGCTTCATGGACCCAACTTGAAAAAGTGAGCACGATGACAAAAAAATTAAGTCTGCACCTTGGGGTCTCAGGGAACTAAATGTTTTCCTGTATAGTTTAATGTAACGCGGCATCCAATAAAAAATATTCAGAAAGAGTGTTGCCCAAAAATTCAATTCTAAACCTCTAGACAGACCTTTCATACACAACATATCAAAATTTCAGCATAGCCTAGGTTAACCCTGAAAATCTTGAATAAGGGCCCAAAATGTGTACCTACCCTCATTTTGACAGGTCTGCACTGCCAAAATGCACCTAGAATACACCCGCTCCTAAAGGCATTCTCAAAAATTCTAAAAGTCAGATACCAGACTGTATGATATATAAATCAAATCAGGAATAGTTGGGGAGCATCCTGAATTTTTCCCTTATTTTTCACTAGATTTTTCATTCTAATATAGACCAATCAGAGCCCAGCAAAGTGTTCACTGCAGTCCTGAAAGGTATACACCTTTCCCATGACCCTGCGCAGTCCACCAGTCTGCCCACTTTTGGGGCTTTTGGTAACTAGGTCATTTCACTTCCTATACCTTAACTATGGGAAAGACCTAAAAGTGTGTTACCAATTTGATACACCAGGGGGCGCCATCTTAATGAAAAAGATGTATATGACACTACAGATGGCGCCACATTTAGTTCTCTGAGACCTTGGCCCTTTGATAGTTCTACATTGCAACTGCTTGTAATATCGCTCACACAGTTAAAACTTTCTTTTAATTTCAGTGGTCTGTCACTTCAAGTTTTCTAAAAAAAAAAATCCCTATCACATCGCAAACGGTAAACTAAGTTATTGTCTTCCTTCTTACCTGGCGCGACCTGAACTCCACAAACATCGCAAAACGTCTCAGCAGAAGCCATCGTGTCCAGGTTTCAGGAGGACGAAATGTCAACGTAAACACAGCACATGTGAAACCGAAAGATGAATCATGAATATTCAGCAGTCTAGTTGGATCTTTTCCTCACGGGGTTGCTCCAAATCTCTCACTTCTCTGAAGTTGAGGCTGAACACTCTGAGATTACACTTTTGCAGGTCTTTCTTTCGTGCCATTCGTCTATTTCGGTTCGACAATAGCTTTATAAAGTAAGACTGAAGACGATAAATCGGTTTAAATAAGCTTCTGCTTAAAATAAGTGCAATGATTGTAACTTTTTAAGGTGGTAGTTATCCTTCGGTCTCCCCTTTCCAAATGACCCATCCAATCGCTGGTATTAGAGTTGTCTTTTGAAATCTATTTCGTTTTACCGGGAACCAGCTAAGTTTGGGTCATTTTCAACCAATCAGAATCCGTCCTCGTCTTCACTGCAGACCAAAACCAACATGGCGGCCTACATGAGGCGATCGTGCCGATTGCAAGCTGTCATTTACACTAATTCACCGTTTATGTATTATATTAGGAGAACAGTGGCTACAAAAAGCAAGAAACTGAAACAGAGTAGGTATATACAGAGTTTCACTAGTGATCAGGACTCGGTTTTCTTTTGAGGCGTTCCTAGACTTGGAAATCCAACTGGTAGGTCGGGTCTTCCAGTTCAAGTTCAACCATCAGTCGTCACCCAGCCCAAGGCCCTTCCCTAGCAAAATTCGCCTGACAGAGGTGCTGTTTGACGTCCGCGAGAATTGCCGAGACGCCTGGGTTCCAGCTCCTTTTTTCTATCATTTAAGTCATTTTCAAAGTGATATAAAAGACATGGTTTACGCTGAATAAATATTTGTCCTTTCGAATATAATATAAATAATTATATTGTTTTTTCTCTCTCTTTTTTCTTTTATACTATTACAGACCTTAAAATGACTAAAGTTTGACTATTTTATGTCGAAACAAGCAATTCCTTTACAAAAGAGTATAGAAGAAAACAGGTCGATAAAGCCAGACCCCTCACAGGGGCGGATCCAGGGGGACGGGGGGGGGGGGGAGGGGGGGCGGCGGACGGGCCTTGCCCCCCCCCCCTCCCCTGTTATAAATCATGTTTGTTGGGGGGGGGGGGGTCCTCCTCCTGTATATTCATGTTTGAATTTCTGGATCCGCCCCTGCCTCAAATCTGTAAAATTGCAATAAATTTCTAAAATAATAATTAATTAATAGGAGAGATTAAAGTATACAGGAACCCCTTTCGCACAAGGCATTTGGCCCCCAAAAAAATTGTGTTCAGGTAACATAGGTTGAAAAAGTTAGGGTAGGTAGGTCATTTTATTTTTTATTTTATTTTTTTTTAATGATACCAGAGAAACCCAGGCAATATTGAAAATCAAAAAATACTCCAAATATCCCTTAAAATAAATTTAATCATCCTTATTTTTCTCTCTAACTCTTGAATAGATGCTCTGAGCATCTATGTGCTGTTTCATGGTTTTCTCTGCTTTTTTAGGTCAATTCTTTTGGATTTTGAAAAAGAAAAGAAAAACTAAAAAGAAATTAGGGTAGGGCCAAAAATTTAGGGTAAGTAGGGTTACCTGAATACAATAATTATTTCCTTTTGGCCTTATGGGCTACCTCTGCTAGACGAATCCCGGTGTCAGGAGTGATATCTATATCGGGTATGCGGGTCTCAAAAAAGGGTATTGCACACCCAAAAAATTGCAAACGGAGGTTTGGGGTGCGTTTAACATAGGATCCTATGGGAGAAATATGGTTATTTTGCTCTAGCTTTTTAGATATTGCTCCAATCTTCATACAATAAGCGAGAAAAAATTATTATTTCACCTCATACATGACGTAGATGACTTAAAATTTTTCTCATGAGTCCAGTTTTTCCCACAATTAGGAAAATTCTGTTTTTGCCCATAGGCCCAATGTGGCGCCCAGCCCAGCGATGCTGGAGAAGCGGGAGTTACACCCACATATCCCTTAAAGGGAGCCAAAACCAATAATTTCAATGAAATTTTCCAAACTCAAATATTCATGGAAATTCATTCCTTGAGCCTATTCCTTGTCTATGCTAAAATCTAGACCATGAAATATGGTGAAAAATCATTAAAAACAGGTTTTACTTGCTCAAATCAATTAATGTGGATCCGCAAAAATAGGGTTTGTTTACAAACAAATGCAAATATTACATCTCTTGTGGCATTTTACTCCAGTTTGAGCTAGTTTTCACAGCTTATACTTTACCACTGACCTTAACTGGACTCGTCTAACATATTTCTACACTTATCTCAGTTTTGAAAATGTTGTCAATTATATTGGTTTTGACTCCCTTTAACCCATGTGCTCTCTAAATATGGCCATGTTTCGTGCTTGTTTTTCCCATAAAGATTTTGATGTGGTTACATTACCAAGGTGGCAATGTTTTTCGTTTGTTGTTGTTCATATTTTGATTAACCTAACCAGTTCTTACATTTGTAAATTCTTGCAAGGTACCAAATCATCATGTAATTTGCTACAAAATGTCTTCGAGTCTTGACTTTCCCGAAGCACCTTCATTGTATTGAAAGTTTAGCATTTGTACCTTGTTCAAAATAGTCCACCCGACGTCGAGCTACAAAGAGTTCGTCAACTTTCGTCGGGAGCAGTCTGATCGGTCACTCTTGGTTTCAATTATCGGCCATCACGGTGACGTCTACAAAGTTTGTCAGAAACATGGCCAAGTCTCGGCCGTGTTCCCATTCTCAAACAATCAAAAAGTAAGTTTTCAATTGTATCTTACATCGATTAAACGATATGTTATTGTCCCGCAGTGTTACAATAATCTACATATAATCCACAATAGTTATACATTGATACTTATACAGTTTCACTTTTTATTTAGATCCATACAAAACCGATAACGAGAAACCGGTATTTGGTCAGGTTAACTTTCCTAGCACTCAGACTTGGCTAAGTACATCTTAAACATTAGAATACATCGTATGTGCTTGTCATCTTGTTTCGTAGCTAAAAGACAACCATTTGTGATGTGGCATATTAGATAGGTAACTATTGTTTGTTCTGATATCAATGTGTGTCGTTGCACACTGCGACTAGATAGATGTTTAATATCATTTTTCAAAAAGCAATGTTTATCTACTGATGTGCCTCTGACTTCCAAAATCAGATACACCAAAAGGTATCCCTTTCTCTGATTCAGTTTCTGGTTCGTGATATCTGTCAGTCTAATTTTCTGACGACTGGTGATCCTGTGAATCTGTGAATCCTGAGTCTTTGCCAAAATTCCTAATTATTTTTTCCAGGAGTACGTCTTGATTGAGATGGAGAGCAGGTCGGCGCTGCGGTCTGTTCTCAACGTCGCGCAGCAGTTCCCCAACCGGGACAAGATCCCCGTACACACCCGCTTCCTCTATATGCAGAGGGCCCAGGGCCAGTCCTCCCCCTCTCACTGCCCCAACTCACTCCTACACAGAACCCGCCCACCCCAAGACGACACCGAGCTGCTCGACTCGCTCAGAAAGTGTAGGTCGGTGAGTAGTAAACAATTTATTTTGCCCTTTTTTACCCGGGCTCGCTGTATCATCCAGTCATCTTCGAAATATGATTGATCAAATCGAATCTCGCCCGGGAGAGTGTCTTGGTCATTTAGGCGGGAAACGCCATTGAACGATACCAGCACCAGCGGAAACAAGATTGCAAATTTCGACCTGCTTCCGGTTTCAATGCTATCCCTATGTAAAGTCTATACCAGAAATTGACCATTGAGATACCATTAGCCGAGATCGGGTAGGAGATTGATAGCGGTCAAACTGAATGACATCGACGCCTCAGCATTCTAAGGCCTATAGCGTTCGGGATGTGTCGAGTAGTGTGGAATAAATTATGTTAATGAGCGTGATGACGCCGAGCAAGGCGGACCCCGGTCTCTGATCGGAAAGTCAGCCGGGAATGCGCAATCTCTTCCGGGCGAAGCGCATCTCGCGGATTGACGCTGTCAGCCTGTACTCAGGCATAGGCCAAAATGGCGCGACCCGGTGAGCATGTGTGTAGCTGTCCTCCGCGAGGGACCGCCTTTTACGCCTTAAATCGGCATCGTCAAGTCTCATGGAGTATACATTATGGATTACTAATATCAGGAGCTCCTCCAGGTCAATATAAGATGTAAAATTATTTATGTCGATATGTCCGATCGGCATCGAAGAAAAGGTTAATGTTCTTCGCGTGTAGGTGAACGATAATGGAAGAAGATGGCGACGGGCTAAGCCTGACATGTGCATCTTTTTGTTTAATTTGATCGATAATTCGATCGATAATTCGTATTCCTAACCCCATATTTCATCCAGCATTACTTTCATAGATAGAAAAAGAAGACGAATAACCCGTTTTTTTTTCGGTTTTGTAACCGATATTTTTCTTTCATACCTCAACCTGTGACCTTGTTTCTTTTATCAGCAATTATTTTTGTCTCTTAATGAATAGAATGCCTTGAATATATTGGGTGTTTGAAATGTTTTGCTAAGATTCTTTGATTAATGATATCTTTCCATCTGAGGATTTTAAAAAGGAAACTCGGTGAATTATTACCTTCACAACTTCATCAACCTATAGGTTTTGTCTTCGTTAATACGTTATAACGTATTAACGAAGACAAAACCTAACAGGCTATATGTTTGGATTAGAAATCCATTTCCTATTTGATAGACCTTCATTGATATCCATTTCAAACGCTTCCATGTTTACTAAGACTTGACTCTCTCGGTTAGGGACCACTTTTGTATGCTGATAAATTTAAGTTTAAGTCAGAATCAACCAAAAAGCTTTCTTTGAGGTAACTACAACACATGATTTTTATTTGGGCTCACATCAGTTAGTTATAACTTTAGGTTAGGTTGATGCATAATCACTCGGACGGTTCAGATTACCTAATAAAGAGCTAGCTGGTATTTTCAACTTATGGCAAATCTACACCAACATAGCAAAAGCTGTTAAGACACAAAGAACAATGTCACATAAATAAGGTTCATTGTGTTGACTATAAGCACTGAAAGGACGCCATTTGACGCGACTTCACCGTCGTCCGGCGGTTGTCACATACCATGTTGCACTACTTCCCTGTTTTTTGACCTTATCAAAACTTTGTTATACTGGTTCCAGGTGCATGACCAGCTGATCCACCTTCACCGCGCGACCACCATGTCAGAGCTGGCCACGCGCCTCCGGTTCCTGCTCTGTTCGTCGCTGGAGGAGACGCTGCGAGGAACGCTCCCCACCTGTGTCGTCGAACCCTTTGGGTCCTCGGTCAACGGCTTCGGGAAACACGACTGTGACCTGGACATGATCCTGGAGATGGACGAGGAGAAGCAGGTACTGATAAGGTGTAGCCCGCCAGTTCTCCCCACCGCCAATAGCTGATTCACAGTATTTTAATGACCTGCAGGTTAATTTGGGCAGATTTTGTCAACAAATGACATGATTTCACTTTTTACATTTCACTTTTAACTTGATCTGGGTATATAAGGGCAAGATCACCAATTGGGCGTTTACGTAATTTCCTCTTAACAATTCTGAAAATATTTTTGTTGTCTTTGTTGTTGTTGAGCGCACATCTTGCAACGTCCCCCATCAAATCTAACTCTTCTGAAAGGATTTGGACAAAAGCTCATTCCCACAATACCCTCACAACTTTATTAACCTCTTTTATGTTAAACATTCGTTTGTACTTGAGTATTTTTTAGAGTAGCTTTCCATGTTTGACCAGTTATATCCACTCAAGTTCTGGTTTGAATTTTGAATTAACCCTCGTATGGTATGTGATCTATCGTTTTTAAAGAATCTTATCAATCTTAGAATCATATCTGTATTTTTCTGAGCATCACAAGGCACAGCCCTTTAGACGCAATCAAACCAGATTTTTATTATGTAGTTACTTTATCAAAGTTATAAACCTTTGAATGGGTACGTGACTAGAGCCTGTGTTTGGGATTATTTCAAAACAAAAGTAACTTTTCAAATGTATCTAAGTAGATAAAAGATATTATTGATTTAAGAACTCTTAGCCCAACACTTGTCGTTTTCAGGCGCAGGGCCGACTGCGGAAAGAGGGCCTTTACTTCATGTCGAAGAAGAAGCAGGACAACAACCGGCTGCAGACCCAGATGACGCTTGACACGATAGGCGGGATCATTTCTCACTTCACACCGCAGTTCGGTTACGTACGCAGAATCCTCAAAGCGCGCATTCCCATTGTCAAGTTTGTACACCGGGGTACAGGCGTTGAGTGCGATCTCAGTATTGGAAACAGGTCAGGGACGACAACAATCTTTGTTTATTAATGCAAAACAGAATAATGAAATTATTTGTATTGATAGTTTTTATAAACGTGCCATTATTTGTTGAGAATTACCGATAAATATCGACTGACCTGATTTGGAATTATCTTTTTCCATTAGTCCGAACCTTTACTCTTGATTGCATGCAAGACTGATATTATCTGTCAGAACTCTGGATGCTGATACCAGCCTCAGAGAGTTTGGCAATTATCTTTCAACACTCACATGTATCATATGTCGTTGTTATCTTAAAAATTTCACTTCTACAGAAGACAAATTCATGTAATTGAGTATAGTTTAATAAACAAACAAACAAAAAATTAATGGTATGATAACACAGTGGCATCTCTAACCTATTAAACAGAGATAGAATTGCAACACATATTCATTAAGGAACCCCGTTATTTCAGATCGGCAGTGTACATGTCGGAGCTGCTTCACCTGTATGGCCAGCTGGACCAGCGTGTACGCCCCCTGGTGTACGCGGTGAGGACCTGGGCGCGGGTACAGGACGTGACGCGGAGTGACCCGGGGCCGTGGCTGAGTAACTTCATGATAACCTGGATGGTCATCTTCTACCTGCAGGGCAGGAGCCCCCCTGTGGTGCCCTCTATCGGCCAACTCAGGAACATGGCCGGTGAGATTATCTTTATTTTAATTTTTTTTATTAGTAATAGTCGTCAAGGTTTCCTTTGGTTTTCAGAGTTATTTCGCTTATAAATTTCAAAAATATATACAGGGTGACATTAATTGATTATAATATGGCTCATTTTATGGAAATTTCAAGTAATGTTCAGTCTATGACAATGACTATATCTAAAATAGGTCCTTGTTAATCAAGTACATTGTACACATCATCATTCAAAGTTCGTATGAGTCATACATTTTACATGAGAATAATACATAATGTTAAAGTAATTCATGTTTATGTAATAGACAATATGAATAACATGTACGTTTGTATGAAGGTACCATTTCAACCAATCAAAAAATAATAGTTACATATATCTAACTAAAATTACTTTATACAAGCTACGTACTAAAGGTTTACTGGAACGTTTTTCTTGTCCTTTTGAGGCTTTTCAAAATTATGAGAAATATTCTCGTATTTTTGCAGCCCCCTCGGACAAGAAGGTGCTTGACGGCGAAGATATGACATTCATAACCGACTGGTCACTGGTTCCTGTCACAGAAAACAAAGAGTCACTAGGTAATTTTGCACATAGTTTTGAAGACATTTAGTTGTAATATATTTCAAGACAAGGGAAATAATATAATTATATTCTCCCTCGAAGCCCCAGGGAACTTTGCTTATTTTAATCGAGAAGGGTGTGATATTTTTGTGCGAGTTTATGGGGAAATAAAGGCCTTGCATCAATTGGTTTTTTTTTTCAAATGAGTTATAAAAAAAGGCCTTCAAATAAACACTACAATTTGCATGATGTTTACAGCTTTAAAAGATCATCAAAATACAGTGAAATGTCAATTTCTATACAAATCTTTGCAACATTAATATTTCAGACGAGTTGCTCCACGGGTTCTTTAAAGTCTACACTGACATGGACTTCAACAAGGATGCCATTTCTCTAGTAAAAGGTCAAACTTTCCCGAAGCCAGATCCAGACGTGCCGTTCCATTTAGAAAACCCACTGGAGTGCGACCTCAACGCGAGTCGAAATGTCAGCGCGGATGAACTGGCCAAGTTCCAGGTGAACTGTTCGCGCGCTGCGACCGCCCTGCGGAGGGGCTCCGGGTCACGGTCCACCGGTTCTGGAGGTAACTGGGGGCTGCTAGCCATACTTAGGGAGACTGACAATTCCGTGAATAATGAAACCAATCTGAAGGTCAGCGTGGCAGGACTGTTTTCTGATGATAGCGGACCGGATGGAAGGAACAGCAGGTCTGAAGAGGCCAAGCCAACGAACAGTTTAGACGATGAGGCCAAGCCAATGAGCAGTTCGGACAATGAGGCCAAGCAAATAAGCAGTTCAGACAATGATTTAAATGGCTTAGATGAGGAGGATATCTCCACACCTTTGACCGGGACGTACAACGAGAACTTTAACCAGTCAGAGGGGGATTCAGACAGTCTGAAAGAACCCAGCAGTGATGCTGATGCAGCCGAAAGGGAATCGCCGAGTAGATAACAGCAATTCTCAATGTTATTGTAAATAAAAGTATTTGAACACAATGTTATCTGCTTTATTGAAATTAAGAAATATTAAATTTTATCAGCTTTATTGAAACTTGCTTTGATACTTTCTACCCGCCAGATGCTCTGAGGCATCACCAGCATAAATATACTAGATGCTTTGTACATCTTTTTAACAAATGTCATAATAATGAATTTAAAGCTTACTATTGAAGATAAAATATCAAATTATTGTTGTAAGACACTGCAAACATCCATAAAATGGAATATCCAGTTGTACAAATTTTGAAAATAATTCTTTAGATTTCATATATGGCTTAACTTAGTTTTACTTGGTGTCATTGTGTCATACATGGCGTCTGTTGAGACTTATTTACTGTTTAGACTGGCCGTTTTTAAAATATTGAATGGTATTGGTGGTGGTGTATGGAAAGTGATAAGCTACGTTTCCATAAAATCATAAATTTATTACATATATTCTCTTTTCCTTATTATTATTTAAGCACAATCATTTTACAATATTCTTCCTAGTAGGTTTTTGAAAATGATAGTATTACCTGGGGCTTAACCATTACATGCTAAATTGCATTAAATCATATTGATCTAATTCAGGCAGACGCAGTTCCAAGTTTTCCTGTATTCTATGCACCTGCAGGCTAATTTTGGCATATTTTGTAGACAAATAACATGAGAAAAGCAATAGAAATGATATGTCTTATGGCAATATAATGATATGTAGTGAAAATATTTTGAAACTAATTTTAGAAATTGAAGTACATACAATATCAAAAAGAAAGTATCTAATTCTACCTTTTTATAATTCCAAACAAAGGAATATGTCATAGATGTCTAATTATTATATGTCAAACGCTTAAAACAGGAAATGGGCTTGTCAACATATTTCCCACAATGCACCTTGATTTAGCCTGCAGGTAGGCCAAAATAAAAGAAACCAGAGAACTGCGTCTGGGAGAATTAAAGGGCCTATTTTTGAAAATTCATATAAAAATGAATTTGACTGATCCATAGAAACCCCACGGACCAAATCAATGAAGTATTGGTGACAACTTTGATAATAATTTCAATGAATATGGTTTAATATTTATAATTCTAGAAAGAAACAATAGGGATCGCAAGAGGTCAATCAGATGATTGACTACCTCATATTGTTTCAATAGTGTAGATTGGATACTTGACACTAAATATTCCAAAGAAAACATTTTACTAATGCAAACAATGCCCTTTAGATTTGGAGCTGGCCTACAAGGGGACATGCATATATCTGTTAGCTGTCATAAACATAATAGAAGGGGAAAACAATTTTTTTGCCTATAAAGTTGCCTTTGTTTGTGAGACACCATAACATATCCAGAAACGGTATACATTTAGGACAGAATGCACTGGACTGCCGGGCTGCAATGGTCCTGAGTGCTGGATGGCAAATCAACGGGGAAAGCATGCAAGTTGTTTAATAGCGCTGTGGTTACATGGAAACTGAGAGTCGACAATCTAGAACTTGACCACCAAGATTCTGATTACAATGGGGATTCACCATTTGGCAGTATTGGTCGTGTTGTTTGGCTGCAGCGCCGCTGGTAAGCATTTTTTGTTCAAATTGTCCCTGCTTGTACAATATTGTAATTTACAATACCCTAGATAGACAGTTGGTATACTCTAGCTCTGTGATATTACTTGTCTAGTATCCCAACAGGTAAATATTCAATATGATAGTTGACAGGAAAATAGAAAAAAAGTCTGATGTGTTTATCCTAGGAAACTTATTCGGAACCGTTTGTGTAGCTTATTTTTGGCTGTCTGCCACTACTCTATAAAATTGTGATGATCAAAAATTGGGAACACTTAAACAAAATAAAAATGGGAAAGTTAACGAAATTGCTGCCATCAAATATTTCAACAAATGTCATATTCAACAACATGAACTCTTCCCATTCGCTTCCCTATATCAAAAGATTTTACTTCCTTGTATTCAGTGGCAATATTCCTTATATCCAGTTAATATCCTTACTTCATAGTTAACTTCATTTACATATATTCCTTTTTTTTCTTTTTAATTGAACCACATTCACTTGTACAAATGATCTTTCCATGTAGGTATAGAAATAGAAATAGTATTATTATATAGTAGGTAGTGATACATACAGGAATGGTACTAAGTTAAGTACCAGGTCTAATAGAGTTTAAATGGAGTTTAAATGGTACTAAGTTAAGTACCCAGTTTAAGAGAACTCAGGTATCAAATCTATTTGTTAATTATAAACAATATTAACATAGATAAGCATATAAATTGATATGTACAACAAAATAAAACAGAACTGGATAGCTACCTGCAGGACTGACTCGTAAGAAAATGACACAAGAAAAGATGTAATGTCGATGTTTTTCTGTTAAATCCAATACCATTAAGTCAAATTAAATTCAACTGAGCTGAATCGAACCCAACCGAATAGAATTGAAATGAATTCAACCTTAACTGAATTGAACCGAACTAAATTGAATTGAATTGAATTGATGCTAAGTTAAGCACCGTACATTAGAAATCCGTTCAACTAATGTACTAGTTAGAAAATACCTCTTATGATCTCACATGTCAATAAGGTTGAAACGAATTACAAGGAAAAAAGAAATACACATTCTTCCACACATCAGATCTTTCTTCAAGCCATAATTTTGTAGTCCTCTTTAATGTAACAATATCATTAATACTTTTGATATTGTTAGGCAATGTGTCCCATAACAATGATCCTGCATAATAGGGGCCACATTGATAAGGACGGTTTTTTTTGGCATGTTGGTTTTACCAGCCCTTCATTAAGGGATTATAAATAAAATTAACCTATTCGACTAAACCAGTATTGTAGTCCTCTGTGTGTATATGTTTCTTGTTCTCTAGGCTTGACTTTTTCTGAACCACATGTAATATTCAAAGTCAGACAGAAACTAAAAACTTTCACTCTGAAGCTATGAGTGATGTAAATTGGGTCTCTCAAAAGCATTCGAATGTGCCTCCCTCTTATTTCCGTTTATCATTAGTTAATCTTTTTATTATGTAGCATTTTATATTGATATACCAATAGATTTGATATCATGAAAGACAATTTGCTCTTTGCGTCAGCCACTAACTGGGAATAGAGATGACAGTTAGTGTTGAAATCTATTCATTGAGCTTTTGTATATTCTGTAAATTATGTTGTTTATCAAGATATGAGTATCTATATGAAAAAAGTTTATTCTATAAAATTGCTTCATAATTCTTCTTATGAGGGTAATGGTTTTCATAACTGCAGCCCATGAAAAATGGACTGGGGGGTGGGCACATTTTCAAGAGAGACCTTTCTTCATGGCATTGGTGAGAACCAGTTGCTCACTCATTGCTATGAGAGTTGATTCACCTTATCTTACATCTATGTTGTCAGATCTGAACAGCTGATTCTTTGATTTTTCTATCACATTACCTGAAATAATTCTCAAATTTTATTTTTTGTAAGTAACAATATTAATCAAAAACGTTATATCTCATGAATCCTTTTTATTCACCAGAATCTCTTTTATGTAAAATATGTGAAAAGTACCATATTTGAAAACGGATAGTTTCTATTCCAAAGCCTGATTGATGGAACTACAGATTGATTATTGATAAACTCATTGTATAATAAAAGCAAATGTAGCATCTGACCTTTATGTAACTAGATATTAACCTTTTGATATCACTAAGCATGAAAAAGAGCAACAAAATAACTGCAGTTGACCCCCTTATGCTGTGTTCAGTAAGATACAAGCAGATTTATCATGATGTATAAGTACATGTTACCCTCACACTGATAATCTCAGCATGCGAAAAGTTAGTCATGTGTGGCTAACTTTCTTAGTCATTTTGGCGGTGCCAAAAATAACTACTTTAGAATTCAAAGTTAGCCATATGTGGCTAACCTAAGTTAGTCATTTGTTAATGACCAATACCCTAGTCATTTTGACTAAAGTTCATCATTATGACTAACCCTGAGACACACACCCTGTATCTTCACTCAAGTTAACAAATTTACAACTAAATAGACCAGTTTATTGATCTAAATGAGTTTAGAAATCATCCTTGATATCTATTCTTTCTATTAGAATGTATTTGAAAGTTGGATGCCCAATGAGAAGCAAGGATGGGAATGGATAATCTTACCAAGCTGTGAACTCTTGTTTCCTTGTGTATGCCTTTTCCTGGTGGTCATGTGATCACGTATCTGGTCATGTGACTTGTTAGTCATCTTGACTAACAATATAGTCCTAATGACTGACACATTATCATTAAAGTTAGTCAAAAGGACTAACTTATAAATGACTAATACAAGTTAGCCAATAGTGACTATCTTCTGAACTCATAGGATTATCAGTGCACAAACTGTTATGATTGCAATACTTTTTATACTTTTCGATACTAGATATCAGATACTAATAATAGATAATTCTATCCAAAAAGTACAACAAATATAGACAAGAAATAAGCAAACAGTCTATAATAGAATTCAAATTGCTGCACTGAACCCAGATGGCTTATTGGAAAAACTTGTGCAAAATGGTGATTTTTAATGATTTCACCTCAGCCTTCCGACTGTGTTCATTTGTTAAATAATACTTGCATATAGGTGAATGACACATCATTAGATTCTAAATTTAATTCTCTAAACTCCCTGTTGAAGGAATTGAAATAAAGTGTAAATTGAAAATTTCTATTTAGAATTTAGTTGAAAGTCAGGGAAAATACAAAATTTTGGCAAATTTTGGAGGACATTCCAAACATTCCAAGTTATTTGGAATGTTCAGTTGGAATGTTCCTAGCTTTAGAATGATACCAAGATGGCTGAATTGATCAAGAATTGTAAGAATTATGAGGGTTTCTTTGAAAAATGTTAGGGCAACTCAATGTTTTTGATCGCAATTTGCTGCAATGATCTTTAAGGGAGCACAAAGAGTTGTAGTGGTGAGCCAGACCCATGAGGAGTTTGCTCAAACCACTACACTACTGTCGTGCCCCCAATTAAACATGTCTTGTGTGATAAAAGTATTTACTTTGACCAACCAATCGTGCGAATTTGTATAGCCAAAATTAGCAAACTCTGTAAAACAAATACCAATGTATATTCTGAACCTGACATCTTTCCTTCAGTGTTGCAGTGCTTGGATTCCCAGTACACTTTAGTGGGCAGATGGTGTTACAGACGTGTTTACATTAACCACGTCCCTAACTATGCAAAGTCCTACTGTGACGTACAGGATGGGGCTTTCCTGCTGGCCCCTGTGACTCAGACAGACTGGGACGAGCTTATCACTTATTTGAATAGGTAATGTCTAGTTTTACATTGAATTATCATAGCAGCATTCAAAACCATGTCATTACAAAAATAATCTTGGTTCACAATCTTTTGAAAATACAACATAATTATCTACTCTGGAGTTAAATGGAATGAAAGAACCTACTTTTGTGATTCAGTCATATATATATATATATATATATATATATATATATATATATATATATAATGCATATATAACAGATCATGGAACAAATGTAAACAGGTGATTACTGTCTGTGCATGAAGGTCTGCATATGTACACTCAGCCTGAACAAGTCTGCTTTATGTAAAGTCTGTTTTATGTTAAGTCTGCTTTGTGTTAATATTATTTCATGCCATATATTAATGGTTTGTTCCTCTGTTTGCATTTAGCGTTTCTTTTAACGTTGAATTCACGATTGGCTTGATGAAATACTCTACAACAACATACAGATTCTTGGATGGTTGGAGACTGGGATTTGGTGCATGGTATTCAAACTCTAGAACAAACGATTGTGTTAAAGTGACAACAAGCAGACTGTTTTTAGCCATACATTGTTCTTGTTCTGGTGACGACTCATGTCATTATCATTGGCAATACTTTATTTGTCAAAAACGTAAGTAAGGAACCCAGGGTAAGGAGTGTATCATAGCTTACATTGAGATTAATTATGATTATAACCTGATAAAAAGACTTTGTAGAGATATTTTGCATCAGAGTCCTATGACATGTTCAGAGGTAGTGCAGTTGAAGAGATGTTGAGGTGCAAAACACAATTTCAGTGTTGCCAACTATCTCGGAGGTAAAATTAACTGTGTGCTTTGAAATTAGAATAGTAAGGTGGTCCGTGGGTATCTTCCCCCGGGAAAAATTTAGTATTTTCTATGTGTTAATAGCCAGGTTTTAAGGAAATTATAGAGGCTTTTGACAAAAATTGTCCCCTGAAATTACAGACCCCTCACCAAAAAAAAGGATTATGGACCAGTCACTTTTCACCGGTAAAATTACAGAAGTTTCCATATTGTTTAAAGACGGCTGGCAACACTGCACTTTGTTTTTGGAAGTTTTTGATCAGCTTAAGGTGGCAATAGAAGTGGTTTGTGTTTCAGATGCAGGTGCCAGCATGTTGGTATATGAAATGCAAGTTCCTTTTCTATGGGAATGTGACTGGATTGCTACTTGCATTGCCCCAGTGCAAGTATCAACAAAATTTCTTTTCCAAATTCCAATATGCTTTCTTTGAAATTGATTGTGGTTTTTCAAAATACACTTGTAAGTAGAAATGCCCAAAGGAAGTCAAGTGCATCATATTGGAATGTGGCCGTACATAAAGATTTCTATTGTTACTCATCAAATATGAACTTTTATGTAGCAATTATCAATTTTGTTTGGTGAAATTTAGAAGAAATAAGTTTCACCAATGACATCAATATGCAATGCATGTGAATCAAATATAAGCTGTATGAACATTGGTATGAACAGTTTTATAGGAATCAAAGCAGCAATGTAATGCTATATTGACTAGAATATGAAACATGAAGTATAAACACCCTAAGTCCTTACTGCTATAAACAGATAACTCAAAGGCAGGTTTTGGGCTGCAAAAGCCGGCGGCAGACAACCGCCCAACAACATAAAAAAAAGAAAAAACTTTATCGCAGAATAGGACAAGTGTAACGTCTGAACACCTCAAAGGGCAGCTGAGAAGTGATCTAGTAGTGGTATCCTCTAGTGGTAGTTTCCACTCTCAGTGGGGACCCCTGGTGTTAAGTCAGTGTCCAGTCGTGATTTTATATCAATATATGCTTGCTCATATATTGTCACATAAACACCCTAAGTCCTTACTGCTGTAAACAGATAACTCAAAGGCAGGTTTTGGGCTGCAAAAGCCGGCGGCAGACAACCGCCAAAGCTCCAATTAAGTTAAGTAAGTAGACATAATTTTTTTGAGCCCTTATTTTCCGCTCCATGGGTGTTGATAAATAGGATAGGACTGCCATTGACCTCCAATCCCCTACTGCCATAATATCCTCCAGGGGAATGCCTATGGAGTGCAGAAAAGCAGCTCCTGACCTGCGTAAGGAATGGCAGCCTACTAAATCCTCTGATATTCCAATGTTCGGCGCTAACTTCTTAATAAAGCATAATAAGTCCTTATATAGGATAGGTCGACCATCAAAAAAGGGATGTAGGAATAATGGCATGTCCGGACCGCCTTGAACTTTAGAGAAATGATCCTCCAGTGCCGACACCGCACAGAAAACCTTGTTAGGGACATAATAGACCGGTATATCAAGCACATATTGACGGTGCTGTATAGTTTTAGTAGAACGTACATGGACAATCATGCCCCACACTTTAAATTCAATGTCTCCTCGACGAACAACATGGTGGAAATCTCTGACAGTATCAGGTACAACATTTGATTTCCGCAACAATGTTCTAAAAGCAAAAATCAAAGCTGACCATAAAGAAACCTCCAACGGTGATGATATATCCAACGTAGAGTACATCTCTAAAAGCTGATCCTTCGAAAAAGGCCTAGACTGCTTCAGGGATGTTCCCAGTTGCCTTTTTAAGCCCTTTAGGATCAGCTGAATTAAATAATATCCTCGATAGTCAATGTCATGGCCATAGAATTTATGTAATGATATCACCGCTGAAAGATAATTATTAATCGTTGAAAATTTACATGTCCTGGCAAGGTAAACAAGAAACTGTGCCACAGTAGTATGATCCGCAGGTAGAGCTGATAAACCCATACTAATACAAAAGTCAAAATACCTTGACCATTGGGAGTTACGGGTTTTAAGAGTGTTAGCAGCCCAAGCTTGTCCCACAGTGGCAGAGACTCCAGATCCAGCTCTGCTAAAGCCTCCACTGCAACATAAATCAAATGGACAATTATCAAAAAGATCCAACGCTGACCTCCTGGAA